>CM041520.1:5575000-6825000 GCA_023091065.1 Dianthus caryophyllus
CGACACTTTTGTCATCTCTACCTTCAGTTTGCTTTCTTCCTTGGTAAGTTTAGATATTCCCTCAAGGAGGTCCGCTCTGCTTTCCTTGACTCGGGAGATTTGCTGAGCTTGTTTGTCGACTCAAGTACTCAACCAAAGCCCTGCTTTTTTGTAGCATACCGCCTTCTCAACAGAAGATGTCAACCATTTCACTTTGAAACGCATGCAACTTAGATCACAAATTGTGGAGTTGAAATAATCGGCTTGGCTGTCACTCAAGGACTCGACTGAATTGTTTTCAAGTATGTGTACCATAGTGGTCAGCGTCTCCAAAGTCGTAGCAATTATATCACCAATTTCGTATGGTGCTGTTTTTTACAATGTTTCCATGCTTCCACCATATCTTTTCCAAGGTAGGGACTAAATCAGACTGTACCTCAAATCCTTTAAACTTACTAGTCGTAGAGTCACCTTTACAGCTCTTCACAAAGAATGAGAAGGAAGCATTGAAGTTGATTCCACTATTTAAGAATTAGACCAGAAGGACGGAATAAAAAGGCGAAGGACCAAGTAAAAGTCCTGTGTGATGGAGCGATTACGTTTTATGTTTACTCACATAAGTCAATCATGAAAATAATTGTGACAGAACGTGACAAGAAACATTGTGATGCAAAGGAAATCCCAAATACCTCAACTATGCGTATGATCGCCAACACACTCATGTTAGCCCTGCTCCTAGTGGTTCGACATACTTAACTTGCTCAGAGAAAGGAATCAACTTGGACACAGTCGCCTTTTCTTTCTTCAGTTTGTTTTCTTCCTCATTAAGTTTAGCTACTTCGTCCAGGAGGACAGCTCTGCGTTCCGTGACTTGGGAGCTTAACTGGTCGAGCTTGTTCAAGCACTCTACCAAAGCCTTGCTTTTATGTAGCTTCACCGCCTTCTCAACAAACGAACTCAACCAGTGAACTTTGAAACTCATAAATTTCAGATCAGACAATGTGGAGCTTAAATAGTCGGCTTGACAATCACTCAACGACTGGACCGAAGTGTTCTCGAGTATCTGTACCACAATAGCCAGAGACTCCAACGCTCTAGCAGTTATGTCATAGTTACGTATCGCGCTGTTTTCTGTAATATTCCCATGATTCCGCCAAATCTTTTGCAAGATCGGGATTAAATCGGAACTTATATCAAATCCTTCAAATTTGGCAGTTGCGGTATCAATTTTGCGCCTCTACAAAAGGAAACAAGAAGGAAGTCATATACGGAGTAGTTAATACCACCGGCAAAAAAAATACTAGAGCAAATGGCTTAAAAACTAGCAACTGCTTAAAGTATAAGTCGGTGCAATGCTTGTCGCAGATTTCATTTTGGATCATTCATAAACAACATGGATGAGTTGACAGAAATAGGCTGTGATATTATTAGTAGTCTTAGTACCTTATTTGTAGAGGATGTACATGCTCTAGGTGCCGATAGTGTGACATTTCTCCGCGAAAACTCTGCAGCATATACATAGATCAGCATGAAAAATTAGCCGTCATGAGCTGCATAAATGAAAACAAAACGCAAGTAGGGTTATTACCGTTCTCAATGGCTTCATTTCCACCACTTATACAAAGAAGAGTTCTAGTAACTTCTTCAACTGCAGACACATCAGCAAGTAAGGAAGGCGGTACATCCTTCAGCAATGACGCATCCGCATCCCCCTCAATATTGGCATCAGACTGAATCTTGGAATCAACTCTCTCCTCTTGCTCCTTATCTTGGCTGTTTGAATCTAAAATCAGTTTTTCTTTGTCGTCGTCCTTAACTTGGTTGTTAGATTCCTTTAAATCTAATTGAACCTTTCCATCTTCCTTGTCACCCTCCCTACACCAAGGACGAAAAAGTTCTGATATCAGCACTCTTCTATAAAAAACAGTTTCCATCACTGTGAACATCGCTTCTTGTTAACGAAGATAGCCTCGTCAACAAGTGATGTAGCAGACATGGTTACTATACTAACTACTGCAAGATGTTCTAATGTAGTACTCCGTATGACAGAACTGAAGTTAGCAGACACGATTAATCATTACTAACCACGAAGCTCAGTAGTGTTGGTACACACACTAGCTAAGTAGCTAATACTAACCACACGTACTATTCTAACTCACACCTCGTACACAACATTATAGACATAATTACCAAATCAACAAATAAAAGACGATAAAAACAAGACCAAACATCAAAATCACAAGCATAATCATCATACCCTTCAGCATGGTTACGAGAGTACGATGACAAACACGACCCACCATTGAACATCCAAGAAGGGGGTGACCAATCAATCTCAGGAAAACCCTTCTGACCAACCTTACCGTAACTCCCATCACTCATCCTAAACACCCATATTTCATCGTCCAATTGGCTTAGCTTCCTCCAAACGTCGTAAGAGGGAAAACCCGCCTCTGAATACACAATGCAATTCTTATACTCACTTCCACCAAACCCGGTGATTAAAAAGCAACAATCTTTGGATACAAACAACACTTTCCCACCATCAAACCCACTAACCAAATGCCAGTATTCAGACGATTTATTAAGCCGAACCAACTTATAAACCCAAAAATATCTGTTAGACGTGCGAACCACCAAATACAGGTGCGTACCATCAACGACAAGCCGTTTTCGCCACCGACTGATAACAGGAAAAGAAACAACCATTTTACCCAAACTCCAATTATTGTTATTAAAATCAACAATAGAAAGCAACGCAATTCCATCATGCACATGAATCTTGTCCCTGAAGACGACAATGTCGTCAAACTCGTCTTGAGAAAGCCTCACCCACTGATTATTGCAAGGTAATCGTCCGAGCAATTTACCACCTCCGTACAAAACCAGCAAACCATTATCCTTCTTAACAAGTTTGTCGAAGGGAAAGTCGGTGTGGTGGAATGAACCGACGGCGGTGGTTTTGAAGTTGTGCAGGTTGAGGTCAGCGGGGAGGTTGGGGTGGGGTTTCAAGGTGAGAGGGTGAAGTAACGGTGAGTTAACGGCGTCCACGGCGGCGTAGGGCCATGGGGTAGCAGAGGAGACGGTGGAGAGAGAATAGACGGTGGTGGTGAGGATATCCCAGTGAGGGCGGTCGGTGAAGGATGTATTTTTGTATTTACGGGGATACGATTTTGTGTCCATGGGCGGCGGCGGCGTCGTTGCCGGTAGTGGTGGCTGTAGCACTGAGGTGACTTGTTTTTCTATTAAATGCAAGGTAGAAAATGTTTTCTTGTTTGAGGTAGACCGGTCAAACGCGTCGGTCGGATGGGTTTTGGGTTTTGGTAATCATTATACGGCTTGGGTGTATTTTGGATTCAGGTAATATACAGGTCAAGTGTATGCGGAATTTGGATCGGATTAACGTTAAAATACGGGATAATCAATTAATTGATACTATCAAAATAATTCAAACTATTATTTATCTCAAAACTTTAAGAATAAATTATGTTGATGAGATAAAGAATACCGGCATGTGTGAATTTGTCCCACTGTATGCATTAAGTGCAGTGAATTTTTGTATTTCTTGTCAAGTGGAGTGCTTGAGCACAGGCGCCTCCATGATTCACTGTCATTCTGAGCTTTGAGGTTCTTGCAGTCTGCATTAGGCTATGGCATTTTGATAACTGCAGTGAATTTCAACACATTTTTAACGATATGTTTCCAAATTGAAAATTGAAAATAAGTTTAGAGGCATATCCACTAAATGGTTTAATTTAAATCAATATTTATCATATTTGATCCATAAGTATATTCAAATTCTAAAATGTTACATCAATTTATCAATCTAGATATATCATTTTCTTTTTAAATTTTTTCTCATTTATTCTCCACATGTATTTAGTTTCATATTTTCGTAAAAAGTTATTTTAAATGCCTTAAATTTATAACGTTCAATATAACTAAGAAACGCTATGAAAATGATTGATAATAATACAATTATTACATAATAAAATTTATATTTTAAGTAAAAATTTTCAATTATATAATTTGTTAGGTATGAAATGTTAAAAATTCATTTGAAATAACAAATTTTCATTTAAATTACAACTGTTAACGATATTTTATATCTAGGAAAGTTTTTGACCCATCAATTAACCCGCTACGCGTCGAGTCTTGACTCATTGTTTTCAGGTTATTTCGGGTTCGGGTAGATTTGGGTTCTAGTCGAAAAGGCAGGTTTACTTCGGTTCATTTACAATCCGTTTTGGGTGTTTTTTTTGGGTTGGGTCAGATTTTGATAAGCTCCAATAATGTACTTTCAGGAGTGGATAGAAGCTACTAGCATTACAAATGGGAGATATACAACCATTCTCATGGCGACAATCCTGAGATATGATATGCCATGAGAGTATGAGACTGTGTTCAACTTCATACACGATATGCCATGAGACAGTGTTCAACATCATACACAACAATTTCAAGGACATCCAAAGGAACTAGAAAATACAGAATTCGCAAAAAAAAAAAAAAAAAAAAAAAAAAAAAAAAAAAAACCAATATATCCATCAACTTGTTAGATATGAATGCTACTCAACCCAAATTAATTATAGCTCAATCCAAGCTCATATGGCATGTAGAATAACTGAATACCTCGTCTACAAAAATTAAGATGAATCGACTCAATCCAAGCTCATATGGCCTATTAAATCCATCAACTAGGCAAACTTGACTATATATGACCCAACAATCTAACAAAGTATGACAAGTAAAACTATCAAAGGAATAAAATTAATCACAGATTTTGTTCGGACGGATTCACGCATTGGTGGTTCTATACGTTAAATCCTATTTAGTAACTTCAGCTATTGTCACCATTATTGATCTCTTCACGTAATTCCTCGTGGCTTTCAAAGGTTGGGAGATGCCATTGATAGCGGACAGAAAAACATAGCCTTCAATATCTAATTGGATGAGCAACAGTTTAATCCTAGTTCACCAATTTGCACTGTGGCTGACCCTAAGGTCATTGACACAGATGGCGTTACTGAATGACCTACAAAGTACCGAGCACTCATTCACATTAAGCCATAAAATACCGAGCACTGCAAACTACAAAGTCATGACAGCCACAGAGAAATTGTGGAGTTTAAATAATTGGCTTAGCAATCACTCAAGGACTCGACTGAATTGTTTTCAAGTATGTGTACCATAGTGGTCAGCGTCTCCAAAGCCGTAGCAATTATATCGCCAATTTCGTATGGTGCTGTTTTTTACAATGTTTCCATGCATCCGCCATATCTTTTCCAAGGTAGGGACTAAATCAGACCGTACCTCAAATCCTTTAAACTTGCTAGTCGTAGAGTCACCTTTGCAGCTCTTCATAAAGAATGAGAAGGAAGCACTGAAATTGATTCCACCAGTTAAGAATTAGACCAGAAAGACGAAATAAAAAGGCCAAGGACTAAGTAAAAGTCATGTGTGATGGAGTGATTACGTTTTATCACTTTTATGTTTACTCACATAAGTCAATCATGACATAAATTGTGACAGAACGCGACATAACTTTTCATTAACTGGAATCATCGTGATGCAAGGAAATCCCAAATACCGCCAACACACTCATGTTAGCCCTGCTCCTAGTGATTCGTCATACTTTAATTGCTCAGAGAAAGGAAACAACTTGGACACTGTCGCCATTTCTTTCTTCAGTTTGTTTTCCTCCTCATTAAGTTTAGCTACCTCGTCCTGGAGGATAGCTCTGCGTTCTGTGACTTGGGAGCTTAACTGGCCTAGCTTGTGTAAGCAGTCTACCAAAGCCTTGCTTTTATGTAGCTTCACCGCCTTCTCAACAAACGAACTCAACCAGTGAACTTTGAAACTCATAAATTTCAGATCGGACAATGTGGAGCTTAAATAGTCGGCTTGACAATCACTTAACGACCCAACCGAAGTGTTCTCGAGTATCTGTACCACAATAGCCAGTGACTCCAACGCTCTAGCAGTTATGTCATAGTTACGTATCGTGCTATTTTCTGTAATATTCCCATGATTCCGCCAAATCTTTTGCAAGGTTGGGACTAAATCACACCTAATATCAAATCCTTCAAATTTGGCAGTTGCGGTATCAATTTTGTGCCTCTACAAAAGGAAACGAAAAGGAAATCATATACTCGTAGTTAACACCACCGGCAAAAAAAATCAATTTTGTGCCTCTACAAAAGGAAACGAGAAGGAAATCATATACTCGTAGTTAACATCACCGGCAAAAAAAAAAAATTAGTCGAGAATCAAAAGGCTTAAAAACTAGCAACTGTTTAAACTTTAAAGTATAAGTCAGGGCAATGCATGTCGCATTCATTTTGGGTGATGAGTTGATAGAAAAAGACTGATATTGTTAGTTAGTACCTTATTTGTAGACGAGGATGTACAAGCCCTAGGTGCCGATAGTGTGGCATTTCTTCGGGAAGATTCTGCAACACACTTGAAAATTTAGCTGACCTAAGCTGCATGAAAAGAAAAGGCAGGTAGGGTCATCTATTAAAAACTACTCCGTAAGTCATTACCTTCTTCAATGGCTTCATTTCCCCCTCTCATACGAAGAAGAGTTCTCGTAACTTCTTCTTCTACCGCAGCCACGTCAGCAAGTAAGGAAGGCGGTAGATCGTCGGGAAATGATGCATCCCTCTCAATCTCGGAATCAACTCTCTCCTCTTGCTCCTGATCATGACTGTCTGAATCCAACATCACTACTTCTTTGTCGTCCTCATCTTCAGTGTTTGACTCCTTTGAATCCGATTGAACCCCTCCGTCTTCCTCGTCACCCTCCCTTCACCAAGGACAAAAAAAGTTCTCATATAAGCTTTCTTCTGTTGAAACGGTTTTCATCACTGTGAAAACCGCTTCTTGTTAACAAAAATGAACACATTAATACAACAGAATACATATTCCAAGTATGGCACGACATATACAATATCCCAAACTAACACTCCGCACACTTTTAAATCAAAATTATTCGGACATACGACTGTAAGAGGTATGATATGTTTGCAAGGATGACATCCTCAACATATTTTCAGGCTCATTTAGTTTAGTTCATATAAGTTCCGTTTAGATACTTGATTCACAAATTTACACTAAATGAAGTTCCATCTAGTTCAGATATGTTTAGTTAAGTTCATTTCAACAAAATTAGGTCCAAGAAAACAGGTCCTAATCACCGTCATATATCATACACAATACTACAGACATAATTATCAAACATTTCAAATCAATAGAGAAAACACAAGCATAAAACTACAGCCATAAGTCATAACTATCATACCCTTCGGAATGGCATCGAGAGTGTGGAAACGAACACGACCCACCATCGAAAATCCAAGAAGGGGGTGACCAATCAATCTCAGGAAAATCAACACTCTCACCCACCTTTCCAGACCTCCTATCCGTCATCCTATACACCCATATTTCATCCTCACATTTCCTTACCGTCCTCCAACAATGATTGTTAAATAACGGAAAACCTGACTCCAAATACACAATGCAATTCCTATACTTCTTTCCGCCAAACCCTTTCATAAAAAAGCAACAATCTTTTGAC
Source organism: Dianthus caryophyllus (assembly GCA_023091065.1). Lineage (NCBI taxonomy): Eukaryota > Viridiplantae > Streptophyta > Magnoliopsida > Caryophyllales > Caryophyllaceae > Dianthus > Dianthus caryophyllus. The sequence continues at coordinate 5,582,559 of CM041520.1, forward strand.
ACAAACAAGACTTTCTCACTATCAAATCCTCTAACATCACCCCACCTATATTGAGACGATTGACCAAGTCGAACCAACTTAAAAACCAAAAAACATCTCTCACCCTGACGAAAAACCAGATACAGGTGTCCACCATCAATGACAAGCCGCGCTCGCCATTGATTGAGAAAGCCTGAGGAAACAACCGTTTTACCCAACCTCCATGTATTCTTCAAATAATTAACATGAACAAAAGACAACCTCCCAAATCTATCAATCGCATGAATCTTGTCCTTGAAGACGACAATGTCGTAGAACTGTTTTTGACAAAGTCTCACCCATTCGTTACCGCGAGGTAATCGTCCAATCAATTTACCACCGCCGCACAAAACCAGCATAACAGAACCATCAATCTTAACAATTTTATCGAAGGAGAAGTCGGTGTAGTAGAATGATGTGAGGGCAGTGGTTTTGAAGTTGTCTAAGTTGAAGTCGGCGGGGAGGTTGTGGAGGGGTTTTAAGGTGAGTGGGTGAAGGAGCAGTGAGTTGTCGACGTCGACAGCGGCGCACGGCCATGGGGTGGCGGAGGAGGGGGAGGAGAGAGAGTGGACGGTGGTGGTGAGGATGTCCCAGTGACGACGGTTGGTAAAGGATGGGTCGTTGAATTTACGGGGATATGGTTGTGTGGACGTCTGTGGTGGCAGTTGATTCAGCAATGATGCATCCACATCCCCGTCAATATTGTCGTCCTCGTCTTCACTGTTTGATTCTTTTGAATCTGATTGAACCCTTCCGTCTTCCTTGTCACCCTCCCTACACCAAGGACAATAAAGTTATGATATCAGCACTCTTCTATAGAAACAGTTTTCATCACCCTGAACACCGCTTCTTGTTAGCAAAATAAATGACCTCGTCAACAAGTGATGTAGCAGACAAGGTTACTATACTGACTAGTACAAGATGTTCCAATGTATATGACAAAACTGAAGTTTGTAGTCGCGTTTGATCATTACTAACCATGAAACTCGGTTGTGTTAGTACGCACACTACCTAATTAATACTAACAACTGGTACCATTCTAGCTCACACCTCATACACAGCATTGTCGACATCAACATAATTATCAAATCAACAAAGAAAAGACGATAAAAACAAGACCAAACATCAAAAATCACAAGCATAACCATCATACCGTTGAGAATGGCTACGAGAGGGCAATGACAAACACGACCCACCATCGAAAATCCAAGAAGGGGGTGACCAATCAATGTCAGGAAAACGAGCAGTCGCACCAACCTTACCATATCTCCCATCACTCAATCTAAACACCCATATATCATCGCCCCAATTGGTTAACGTCCTCCAATTGCGACAAGAGGGAAAACCCGCCTCTGAAAACACAATGCAATTCCTATACTCACTTCCACCAAAGCCGCTCATAAAAAAGCAACAATCTTTGGAAACAAACAAGACTTTCCCACCATCAAACTCCCAAACCTCACTCCAACCCGATTCATCAAGCGGGTCCAGCTCAAAAACCGAAAAATAAGTAGACGACGTACGAGCCACCATATAGAGGTGTGCACCATCAACCACAAGCCGCTTTCGCCACCTACTAATAAGAGGCAAAATAGCAACCCTTTTACTCAATCTCCATCTATTCCTCGATTTATTAATATTAACAAAACACAACTTTTTAGTTCTATCAACCGCATGAATCTTGTTCATGAAGATGACAACATCGTCGAATTCCTCTTGACCAAGTCTAACCCACTGATATTCTTTAAACCAAGGTAATTGTAATCGTAATCGTAATCGTCCGAGCAATGTACCACCGCCGTACAAAACTAGAAAAACACCATCATCAATCTTAACAAGTTTGTCGAAGGAAATGTCGGTGTGGTGGAATGAACCGACGGCGGTGGTATCGAAGTTTTGTAAGTTGAGGTCAGCGGGGAGGTTGGGGTGGGGTTTCAAGGTGATTGGGTTAAGTAGCGGTGCGTCGACGGCGGCGTAAGGCCATGGGGTGGCGGAGGAGGAGGAGGAGGCGGTTGAGAGAGAATAGACGGTGGTGGTGAGGATATCCCAGTGAGGGCGGTCGGTGAATAATGGATTTATGTATTCTTCTTGGGTATACATGGGCGGCGACGGCGACGGCGTTGCCGGTAGTGGTGGCTGTGGCAGTGCCTCAGTGAGGTGAGGGGACTTGTTTTGCTAGTAAATGCAAAGCATAAAATGTTTTTTTTTATTTTTGTGATAAACGAAATTTCATCAGTAATGGGATACGGAGTATTTGTATTTGTTATGGTATTCTCGAATATGTCTACGGTTCGTTCATATGGTATCCCTAGATTTGATGTTAATGTGCCTAATAGTATGCCTTTTCGTAAGCACATGAGACTTACTCGATCGATATTAAAATGTAATCATTTTTACGCTCATTAATTATGATAACAATATACGAACCAATGATTACTTTTATGAATCTGTCTTCCATTAAAAAATGGTCTTTTTTTAAACTTTCACATACAGTAATAAAAAAAAATTTGTAGGTTTGCATTTAGATAAACAAATTCTAGTAGATTAATGCTGATATCTAGATTTAAGAAAAAATAATCACTGTATAAGTCTCAAAACAATAGGGATTTAAGATGATCTCAAATTCTCAACAAACATTTTGTCCGTCAAATGCATACAATCGTCTTACAAATTTACAATAAATAATATTATCCATTCAAATATGATCAAAATATCACATCAATCCCACTAGATATTTTCACCACACACGAATAACAGGCTTAATCGAATCATTATCTTGAAATTAATCCTTGCCCTATCCAAATGACGTTTAGCATAAAGTTACTAATTACTCGTTCTCTGTGTCTTAAAACAGACGACTTGGAAAACTTGACTAGTTATATGACTTGACAATCTAACAAAGTAGGACAACCATCAAAGGGTTGAAATTAATCACATTTCGTTCAGGCGCGTCGGTGGTTCCATTCCTCAAATCATATTTAGTAACTCCGGCTACTGTCACCATTATGTGCAAATCACACTCCCAAAGGCACAGAATACGAGGTTTCATTAAAACATCGAATGTTCGATAGCCTATATTTACCGGGTACACAAAATGCAAAGTCATGTCAACCACGGAGAAATATAGTCAAGTTTAGCCCTAACCCTAGGAGTTCATCAAGCTTAACTTGCCTAGCAAAAGGAATCAAATTTGACACCTTCGCCATCTCTTCCGTTAGTTTGACATTTAACATCAACAATGGTCATCAAGCCGGCTATACACTAATACAATTACTCGTACATTTTACTCACTTGGAAGTTGATTCCTATTGTAAACCATGAGGTCGTCATGAGAAAATACAACCTAATTTTGCTAATATGATGAACTGAAAACAGTGCACGAATAATTCCCAAATACTTCAACCATGCGAGATCGTCGATCACCAATAAATTCAATCAAGCCCCGATCCAACAGGATCGTCCAAGTTAAGTTGCCCCGAAAAGGGAAGCATCTTCGACACTTTCACCATCTTTGCCTTCAGCTTGTTTTCCTCCTTGGTAAGTTTATCTATTTCCTCCAGGAGGACCGCTTTGCTTTCCTTGACTCTGGAGCTTGATTCGCTGAGCTTGTTCAACTCCTCAACCAAAGCCCTGCTTTTTTGTAGCTTTACCGCCTTCTCAACAGAAGACGTTAACCATTTCACTTTGAAACGCAGGCAACTTAGATCAGAAATTGAGGAGTTTAAATAATCGGCCTGGCAATCACTCAACGACTCGACTGAATTGTTCTCAAGTATGTGTACCATAGTGGCCAGCGACTCCAACGCCGTAGCAATTATGTCGCCACTACGTATGGTGCTGTTTTCTACTATATTACCATGCTTCAGCCATATCTTTTGTAAGGTTGGGACTAAATCAGACCTTATCTCGAATCCTTCGAACTTGGTAGATGTCAAGTCTCCTTGGCAGCTCTACATAAAGAATAAGAATGAAGCATTGAAGTTGGTACAACCGGTTAAGAAATAGCGCAAAAGGATTAAAGGATGAAATAAGTAAGTAAATAAACGCTAAGTGGAAATCATCATATACTATGTTCACTGCAATTTCATTATGAGTCACTCGGAGAGACTATGTTAGCAACTTAGAGAAAAGACTAGGTACAACTGAACTCCACTCAGCCCGCTTTGCAGGAACAATGAGATGGTATATCAGTGATGAGTACCTTTGATGCTGAAGATGTACAAGCTTCATGCGCTGACGGTGTGACGTTTTCTCTCGTAGATTCTGGTACATAACATTGATCAACTTAAAGTCAGCAATCGTGAGCTGAAAGAAGAGAAAAGGCATCTGAGTGGTCATGTGTACAAAGCGAAATTTAGTTACCTTTCTCAACTGCATCATTTCCAGCATTCGTGCAAATTTCTTCTTCACTAGAGGAAACAGAAGCAAATATAGAAGCGGGTACATCCTCTTGCACTGACGCATCTCCTTCGACATTTACATTAGAATGCATCTCTGCATCTTCCTTTTCCTGACTGCCGGGATCACATTGCAAATTTCCGTCGTCCTGATCTTGAATATCTGAATCAGATTTCTCCCCTTCTTGCCCTACGTCTTGACTGTCTGAATCTAACTCCATCACTTCGTGCCCCTCCGCATCTTTACTGTTTGAATGCTTCGCATTCTCCTCGTCTTCACTGTCTGAATCTATCTCCATCACTTCAGGTTCCTCCTCATCTTCACTGCTTAAATGCGTCGGGTCCGACTGCACGCCTCCATGCTTCTCACCTCTGCTGTATGAATCCAAACCTTTACACTCATTAGGCTCCCTTCATCACAAAGGATGGTAACGAAACAAGGCTTTAATAACAGCAGTCTTCTCTAGAAACCAATTTGCATGCTGACACGACCCAGATGACATGTGTGTCATGTCGACAAATTATTCCCTGAACCGACCTTGAACTACTTGACTGGTGTATCTGTCGTGTAAAGTCAACAATCCACCTCCTCGACTCCTCTAGATAATTATGTTTCACAACCACAGGTACATATGGCTTCACACGAATCACACCCATGAAATTTATGTTTTACGGAGTTAATTTTCAGTTGTTCCAAGTTTCCAACATCTCCTACCAAGTTTTGTTCAACAATACATTTCTATCCATCACCAATGAGGCAATTAACTGAATCTAATGGACAAATGGCTGCACATTAATTTCAAATAATGTAACAAAAATTAACATACAATGGACACCACCAACGATGGGCGTTAACAAGATAATGTTTCTTTGTGAAATTAAGCAAATCAATAATTGTATACAATTCTGAAGTATCGATTTCCCGGTTGAGTATCAATACACACTGCACAGGCATACATAGCTCATCAAGTTATTTACGTTTACTGAAAGACTACTTTCAAGATGATATGATAACACAATCAACAAATGTCAACTACGGAGTAGTTGATAAAAATACGAGGGGGTGGTACTCATAATCTGCTAAGATAACATAAGCCAACAGGTTGATAATATACGAGGGAGTGATACTCATTAGCTGGCTTCGAAGCTAGTTATCAACTACGGCTCTACACTATCCTTGTATCTACATTTACACTAAAACGGGGATATCCAAATGAAGTGCATATCTGCATTATATGTATGGAGCTTAGTTCACACACTACGTAGCACTGACAAGTTACAACCACGAATCCACCACTGCAATAAAAACGACGTTACAGACATAACTAATCAATTATAATACCAAGAGTACAATGACAAACAATACCAAATATGGGAAACCACAATCATAATATTACACACACAGTTATATACCTTTCTGATCGAACACGAGAAGGTGATAATGAACACGACCCAACATCGAAAACCCAAGAAGGGGGTGACCAATCAATGTCGGGAAAATCGACACTCTCACCCACTCTACCAATTCTTCCATCACGCAAACTAAACACCCCAAGTTCATCCACGCCACTATACTCCCAACGACCACCAGAACACTTATACTCAGGAAAACCCGACTCCGAAAACACAATACAATTTTCATACTCCTTCCCTCTAAAGTCTTTCATAAAAAAGCAACAATCTTTAGACACAAGCAACAATCTCCCATTATCAAAACCCTTAACTTCAACCCAGTAACTTGACGGCTTTTGCCGCCGTATAAACTTATAAACCCTAAACACTCTATCCGGCTCACGAACCACCAAATACAAGTCTTTCTCATCCACCAACAACCGCTTCCGCCACCCAACACCATTATACCAAGGTGTAATTTGTCGATTAATTAGGGTTTTACCGAACTTCAATGTCCTCAATTTCGGGGCACAATTAATCACAAACAACTTCCCCAATCTATCCACAGCATGAGTCTTCCCTTTAAAAACAACAACATCATCAAACATATCGTTGGAAAACGTAAACCACTCTGGCGAATTATTCACCGCATCCAAAGGAAGTCGTCCAATCAACTTCCCACTACCGTACAAAACCACCATAGTATCATCACTTAAAGTACCCGAATTTGGCGGCGCAATCACCAATTTATCGAAGGAAACGTTAGTACGGTGGATTTCAGTGAGAGCAGAAGCTTCGAAGTTGCGCAAATTAGGGTTTTGAGGGAGGTTAAGCGGTTTTAAGGTGAGAGGGTGGAGGAAGGTTGCGACCTCGGCAGCGTCGTCGTCGGCGGCGGCGTAGAGCCATGGAGAGGTGGCGGAGGCGGCGGAGGAAAGAGAGAAGACGGTGGTGGTGTGGATGTTCCAGCGGCGGCGTTTGGTGAAGGGAGGAAATTGGCGGGAGGGTGAAGAAAGGGGAAGAACAGGTGTTAAAAATGTTGCATTTGATCTTCCGGAGTGACCTTTCACTCTCATTTTTCAGTTTTCAATACTTGAATTTTCTTTGTTGAATACTTGAATGTAGGGATGGCAATGGGTCGGTGCTGGTCCCATAGAACCTGCACTCCAAACCCGCTTGCAGATTGAATGACTCCAGACCCTGCACTCCGTCAGTCCAGATTCCAAGACCTGCAGACCCAAGTGCAGGTGCGGCCTGGCCATTCATGGTCATTTTTTTAAACATATAATAGTAATTTTTTAAGTATTACAATTGAAATAAGTATTTTTTTAAAGTTTACGCATTGATAATCTAAGCTCGACTTCATTCATTTTGTACTTTGTACAAAATATATTTAAAACATTATTTTTTTTTATAAGTGGTTCGTAAAACGTAAAATAAATAACACGATATTTGAGTCAAAACTATACTTCAAAAATATAATAGATGATTGACAAATTATAAAAAAGATAATAAATTGCAAAAATGAAAGATTAGGATATAAAAATTAATAATCACACATAATATCGGTCATGCGGGTGCGTCTACGTGGCCAGACCAGGACCCGAGATGACATAAACTGACGAGACCAGCAGGACCGTTGGGTGCGAAAATATTGACCCATGCACCCAGGATGGGTCGGGTCAGCCAATGCAGGTCGGGTCCTGGACCCATTGCCATCCCTACTTGAATGCCTTGAAGCTTGAAGTTAGTTAGGTCATTTTAGGACAATAATTAATTGAAGTTTCTAACAATAATTAGTTAATTGAAGTTAGTTATTTTAAGTGTTCGTAATTAGGTCGACTCTATCTAATTAATTTGACGTCAAGTCAATTTTCAAATTGAGTAATCTTATAATCTGATGTTTATTTGTTTACCTTTTTTATTATTTTTGGGTGATTATTAATTTGTTTGCTTTTATTATACAAATGAACTAATTAGCCCATATTTTCTTTCCACTCAACAATTAAAATATCTCATATCAATGCTCTTACCCCGTATTACCCTAGGGTATATATAGCTTTGGTGGACTTCCGTTGATCTTTGTGTCAAACTGCAAGGTGAATAAATAACTGTGAGTCTGTGACAGAGGGATTATCGATTTTAGCTTTTGTTTACGAGTATTTTTGGGTCAGATATGTTGGAATTAGACTGTGAGGATTACATCCATTTTGTCAAGCCTAAAGCATGGCTACTATGTGGTCCAATACAATTGCGTACGATGTAGCCACAAATCTTGTAACGGATTGAGAATATTTTGCAATTCGACTGATTAGGAAGGATTTGTTTCATTTGAAAATGCACATTCCCTTCATCTAACCAAATGAGACGTGTTATTGACAAATTGACACAAAATTAAGTTTACTAAGGAGCCAAATAAATTTCCAGGTACAAATACATAGAATAACTATGTCACGAAAATAAAAAGACAAAAAGAAAAAGAGCACATAGACCATATCTTTTTGTTTGGTGTCAATTTGACCCAGAACAATAAGATCTAACAGCTTAAGCCGCCACCGTTACTTTCACACAACACCCACAATAAGTTAGTAACCATAAATTTGGAGAGTAGGAAAACGCGCCAATTTGTATGGTAAAAAACTTGAAGAGGCATAATGACCTTGTTCATCAAGCAAATACTATGTTGATGACACATTGTATCATCACGCGATCAGTGTTGCATCATTGGTATAAACCACTTCACCACTTGTAATCCTGGCGCCTATATCGAAACAAAAGACATGGGGACTCAAATCCAGCAATTGCAATCTCAACTAGTCGATCAATCGTATCATACCCAGAAACTTGAACAACAATTTGCCCAGATGATGTCTATGGTGCAAAACTTTCAAGAGGTATTAAACAAAAACCCTAATTCTCCTCTTAATTCAGTAACTTCACACAATTCTAATCACCCTCCGGACATCCTAGATTTTTGCCTAAAGTTGAGTTTCTTGTGTTTGATGGGTCCAATTCTTCATTGGGTGAAAAAATGTGCTCGTTATTTCAATTTGTATTAAATTCCTAATGCGCAACGTGTTGATTTGGCTCAAAAAAAATAGTAGACTTAGTGGAGGAAAGCTCCCTCCACTTTCCCCTTCAACAAAAAAATAAGATTCTCTTCACTTTTGCCACATGTCACATTGTAGTTAAAAATAAGAGATAGGTTCTATCAAGTCACTAGGCAAGGGAGAGTCATAAAGTCGGAATTAGGGCCATTGGATTTAATCTAAATCTAGGGCTGAGATTTTTCCATGCTAATTAAATAAATCAAAAAGAAAAAAAAAAAAAAAAACCAATCAGATTTTTTGTTAGATACACGAGGTGCATGCTGCTCCCTTTATTGTTTCAAGGTTAATTTAATCTTTCACATCTCTCTTCTCTCACTTCTCTCTCCACATTCATTCATTCATTTATTCATCTCACCCAAAAAAAATCTGATCTTCAAGCTTTCTTATTTATCTTTTCTCTTTACCAAAAATTTCATTAAAAAAAAAAAAGGATTGTCATCAACCTTGTTCGTCATCATCGTTGTCACCTTTTAAATCGCCATTATAAATCGACCATTCGATAGAATCGTCAACAACTATTGTCAATATTCGTAGGTATTATTTTTTATATGTTGAGATATAATTTTAAAATCTAAATCTTAACTTTTTTTTAATTTGAAATTTTAAAACTGGAAAATTAGTTTCTATGTTTTTTATTTTTTGAAAGTTTTCTATTGAATCACACTTATTTTCAGTAGCAATCTATCATTGATGGTGGTGGAATTCAAAAGGGCATATCGAAATTTTTGGGTAAGCGTGATGAAGTTTCAAAAATTAGTAACCGTACAGGGTAAATCTGTTAAAATCAATTATTAGAACATTGTAATTCGTTTTATTTCCGTTAGAATTTTTTTTATTTTATTTATGATAGTTGTAGGCTTTTAAAATTCATTTTTAGGATGTTGAAATTCTTTTTAATTTGTTTCTATAAGAATTTCCTTTTTACTGATCTTAACTTTTTTTAATTTTAAATTTTAAAACTGGAAAAATTAGTGCTCTGTGTTTTTTTTTTCTTCTTTTTGATAACTCTATAGAAGTCGTTTAAATTAAACTTTTTTGTTCATTAACAATTGTTTCATCTTTTGTTAGGTGTGATTAATGGAATTCTATTGAATCAAACTTATTTTCAGTAGCAATCTGTGATAGATGGTGGTGGAATCAAAAGGGCATAACGAAATTTTAGGGTAAGCGTGATGGAGTTTCAAAAATTAGTAAGCGTACATGGTAAATCTGTTAAAATCAAGTATTAGAACATTATAATTCGTTTTTTGTCCATTAGAATCTTGTTTTTAATTTATGATATTTGTTGATAGTTAAAATCAATTATTAGATCATTAGAATTCGTTTTATTCCCGTTAAAATCTTCTTTTTTATTTATGATAGTTGTGAGTTGTTAAAATTAAGTTTTAGGATATTGAAATTCTTTTTGTTTCCTTTATAATCTCCTTTTTTACTGATGTTATTTGTGGATATTTTAGTTGAACATTGGCGCCACGAAGACATACAAGATGGTAAAGGAACATGTAAATGGGTTCGATCCAAACCATTGGTGCATCCTAAACCATTTCAAGAATTTCCAAAAAGACATTAAGTGTTTAATTCACGATAGGGACGGCCAACTTTTCATCGACCGATTTAAAAGCGTGGAGGGAAACCGATCAAGTTTTTTCTTTGACTATGATGTTGACGAAGATAGCACACCATGACGAAAGAAATTCCCCTAACTCATTTGTAAAAAGGGTTTCGATAATAATTGATTCAGTCGATGAATATGAAGAATAAGGAGTGAAGTGTAGTTTTCATGTAACTATTTGATGTATGAAGCATTTTGCAAACTGCGTGTGTACACTAGTGTATCGTGTCTTTTTTATTGATGTCATTTGTGGTTAGTTAAAATCAATTCTTAGAACATTGAAATTCGATTTTTCTCTTTTAGAATCTTCTTTTTGATTCATAGATATACAGAACATAGTGGAATTATGATATGTTGAAATTCGTTTTTTCGTGTAATCTCTTATAACATTGAAATTCGTTTTTTACCCATTAGAATCTTGTTCTTATGTTAAATGTGGGTAGCTAAAATCAATTATTAGATCATTGAAATTCGTTTTTTCTCCGTTAGAATCTTCTTTTTAATTTATGAGATTTGTTGGTAGTTAAAATTAATTATTAGAATGTTGGAATTCGTTTTTTGTCTGTTAGAATTTTTTTTTTATTCATAGATATACATAACATAGATGGAATGATAGTATGTGAAATTCGTTTTTTCGTGTAATCTCTTTTACACATTGAAATTCGTTTTTTCTCTGTTATAATATTTTTCTTATGTTATATGTGGGTAGTTGAAATCAATTATTAGAACATTGGAATTCGTTTTTTCTCCAATAGAATCTTCTTTTTAATTTATGATATTTGTTGGTAGTTAAATCGTTACAGAGTTAAAGTTCAGAAAAGATGGGACTCATATCTCAATGAGGGGCAATTTGATGCTTAGCTTGAATATCTTTCCATATAGCGGGTTTGGTTTATATGAACTAGTACGTCCCAACGTTCTTCATTTAATTTACCCATCATTTGTACAAAGTTTTCGAGTGCTAAACTTTACGACATAACTAGTTTCTTTGGCCTCCTCAACAACACCTTCGGGCGTCTCAACATCATCAACCTCATTCTCATTAGTATAGGAAATACATCTGTAAATATTAAAACATAGAGTGAGACTAAAATTGTAACTTGAAAGTAGTAAACAACTTTTTAACTATTAATTAACAACACAATAAACATCACTTCAATTCTTTTGTTATCATTTATATTTTCGAAGTTCAAGATATCAGATTTATAAATGAAATTGCAAATCCGCATAAAATAAAATCGGATTTATAAAAGACTCCGTAAATCTTCGTTCGAACTCCGATTTAGGCGAAACAAAAGGGTAAAATTATTATTTTTTCGAGCCCGTTCCAATGGTAACATTTTTGTGAGCTACTAAATTTTCTAAATTTTCAGTATCCGTATTCTCGAATATAAATTTATTCAAGAATGGATTTTAAAATTAAAAATGAAAAAACTAAGAAAAAACCTATTCTTTTGTAAAAGATTGAAAACACTAGAAGAAATTGAAAAAAAAATCAATATGTTAAGATTTGAATAATTGAAATAAAATAAATTAATAAAATTGAATTCAATCGAATCTAAAAAACTATCAATTAAAAAAACTTAGAATTACAATTTCTTAAGGTTTTAAAATTTAAAATTTCAAATATCATAACATATTAACAAAAATACCTGCAAATATTGACAAAATTGACGGCAACGGTGGCAAATGAGTGACGACGACAATAGCGATGGTTGATGATTGATGACAATAGCCTTTATTTTTATTTTATTTTGATGAATTTTTAAAAATAAAGAAAAGAGGGATGAATGAAAAATAATGAAATTGAAGAAAGAGGTGTGAGATTTTAAGGAAGACGAAATGACAGTGAAAAAATTGAAGGGGGAGGTTTGAAAATGAAATTATTTAGGGAATGTGAAAAAATTGTCATGAATCATGGGGAATGAAAAATTATTTTGATTTTTGATTTATTTTTTCTTTTTTATTTTCTTTTTGAATTTTCTTTTTTTTTTGGGTGAGTTTTTGTATTAAATGCTAGTTCAATCTTGGCCCTTGATCAATTAAAATCTAACGGCTGAGATTCCGACTTAATGACTTTCTTAGAGTAGTATGACTTGAAATAACCTATCTCTATATATATATATATATATATATATATATATATATATATATATAAATATATATGTTCTAACAAGTCAGGGGTAGGGAGAGTCAAGTAGTCAATTAGAACTATGGATTGAAGCTAAATGGATGGTGAGATTGAATCAAGAGTTAATTAATTTAATTAAAAAAAAAAACACCAATGAGAAATTATTGGTGTTTAACGAGGATGACTCACCTTCTTTTAATTTTTAAATCTCTTCCTTCTTCTCACTCTGTCATCTTTAATTTTTTGTCCTCCGCTTCTTCATCTTCTTTGTTCGCTTTTTTTTTTTTTCCCGAACTATATTTTTACATTCAGTTTTTGGTTGATTAATTTCATAATTTCGTTTTCATTATGCGAGATAATAAGAGGACAACGTAAACCCTGCTTTTAGTGAAACTTGAAGGGCGTTTAAGTTCGTGATAAGAACTTTATTGTTTAGATTTCGATCTATTAATGGAGGAAATGCAGATTGTTGCTCATAATAATGGTAAATTTGTTTTTAGTTTTTGAAATTTTTATTTGTTGTTTTGGGGTTCTGACCCTGTTTTGAACTTTGAATTTTTGTATGTGTAAGGTGTTAATTTTGGCGAGTTAATTTTGGATAGTTAAAATCAATTATTGAAATGTTTTTTTGAGCATTTTTTGTTTATTTTGTATGTATAAGGAGATAATTTTGTCGGTTGGAAATTGCATATGCACGGGGTATAAGGAGGATAATGAGGAACAGTTTCCTCGATGGAAGATCTTTGTAAGAGGTCGTGTTTCGATGTTCATTACCATCCAGGTATTAAAATGAACTTGCAGCACATTGAAATTAATTTTATTTTCATTATAATCAACTTTTTTATAACTGTTGTCATTCGTGGTTAATTACAATGTTCTATTAATTGATTTTACGTTTTTTTGTTTATTTTGTATGTGTAAGGTGTTAATTTTGGCGAGGTTAATCTTGGATAGTTAAAATCAATTATTGAAATGTTTTTGAGCATTTTTGTTTATTTTGTATGTGTAAGGAGATAATTTTGTCGGTTGGAAATTGCAGATGCACGGGATATAAGGAGGATAATGAGGAAAGCAGTTTCCTCGATTGGAAGATCTTTGTAAGAGGTCGTGTAATCGATGTTCATTACCATCCAGTATTAAAATGAACTTGCGACATTGAAATTAATTTTATTTTCATTATAATCAACTTTTTATAACCGTTGTCATTCGTGGTTAATTCTGATGTTCTATTAAGTGATTTTAACTACCATCGAATTGTGAATGAGGGACGTTAAATGTGAGATGCGATTGTAGACTTTATGAGCGTCTAGGGATTTTATGCAAACACATTATGTGGATATATCTTGGTCATGGGGTTGAAGAAATACCAAAAATGTTTGTGTCCGACGATGGATGAAAGATTCGGTTTGTGATGTTGGCGAGTGCGAAGGAGCAAGAGTTTGAGAAGTTCCTTGGATGTAAGGTGAGCTCAGAGATTTTGATTATGCATGAAGAAGTCGAAAAACAAGAGGCGGTGGAAAAGGATGTTGTCGACCAAGAGTGTAGGCATTGCGAGTCAAGTAAAGCAAAGAGGTTGTCAGGCAACAATTGTAAACAAATGGCACACCATGACAAAAGAAATTGCCCTAACACATTTGTTGAGCGTGCTTCGATAAGATGTGAATCGGTAGATGAACATGAAGAATAAAGGTGAAGTGTAGATGTCATGTAATGACTTAATTGTGTGAAACATTTTGCAAATCAATTATTGCATCTTTGGCTATACATGTTGGTTGTTAAAATAAATTTTTTGACGTTGGAATTCATTTATCGTGATTCTGATCTTTTTAATTTTATTTTGTTGTCTGAATTTTAATGTGTGTTAAAATTAATTACTATTACATTAGAATTAATTTTCTTGCGATTAAAATCCTCTTTTTATTGATTATCGATGTTATTTCGGGCACTTTAAGTCACTTTGTATAAAATTGTATTTTTAATTTGTCGATTAGAGTGTTGGACTTTATTGAAAAATTGGCATTTTAAGAGAAAGTATGTTGAAATCCAATTTCTGTTGAAATGGAAAATGTTTTGGTTAAAATTGATTTTTTTGGGTTAAAATCTAAAATATGAAATCTGAGTTCATGACAAATAATAACAATAATAATAAAGTCAATAACAATAATAATAAAGTCAATACATACCAAATATTCATTACAAAAAGTGATAGATCAATAACGTTAAGAGAACCGAAAAAGAAAAAAATAAAAACAGTAGCATGTTTTTTTTTCAATGACATAAGTTAACGGCGAGTTTGTTTTACCACCTCCTTAATCAAGTCACGGTGGTCCTTTATCTTTTTCCACATAGGATCTTTGTTTTCGATGAAGTCGTTCACCTTTTGGAGCAAGTTGTCTCGTACGTTATTAAAATCAGCTAATAAAAGAGCAACCGCAAGTTCAACAACAAGAACACGTCGGTTCGTCTTCAGACGAATATTTTCATCATCAAACGCGCTGCCTTCGTATATAGCCATATGCATCATGGTGAACAGCCCGGACTCGAAGTCGTTTGGTTCAGGAGTCTGCCATTTGAATTTGATCCACCTAGTTTTGAAATTAGGGATGAAACCTCCCTTTTCTAACTTCCACTTGTCCAAGTAATCACTAACCCCGTCGAACTGGAAATAGGAAAATACACATTAAACAGAAGAAGCTGGCTTTTGTTGAAAGAGTATTAAATTTAACTTTTGAGGAAATCTTCAAAAACAGATGGGTAAAAAAGGAAATTCGAAAAGAAGATTCTAACAGAAGAGAGTTTATTTCAAGTTTAAAAAAGAAGATTCTAACATATATAAAATTAATTTCAAGGTTGTAAGAACGTTCAAACACATATATTTGTTTTTACTCATAAATAAAAATTAAGATTCTAATGCATGAAAATTAATTTCAAGGATAGAAAAATTGATTTTAACTACGGGACATGTAAACTTCATAAAAGAAGAAGAGAGTGTGATAAACTTACAAAGAAGAACCGGCCAAAAGTGGTAACCCGGACTCTCAAGCGGTAGACTCCTCAACCTCATCTCCGGATGACTCAACATCGGAAAGCTCACGGTCAGTACTACTGGACGACATCTGAAAAAAGAGAAAATCAAATAAATAAATTTACCAATAAATTTAAAATAACTTAAATAAAATAAATAAATTTACCAATAAAGAATGAGTCTTTCACTAAATAATAGTAGAAGAAAATCAAATTAAGGAGGAGGTATGAATAGAGAAATCTGATATGGATGAAAAATAAAAAAAATAAAAAAATAAATCGAAAAGACAATGAAGAAGATGAATAATTGAAAAAAAATCAGAAAAATAGACTAATTTGAAAAAGAGTAGTGCAAAAATTAGGAAAACAAAAATAGACTAAATTTAAAAATTTGAGACTTTAACATCAACACAAATAATTGAATCATCAGAAGTTCTAACATAAACAAAAAAAATAAACAAAAAACATTACCTCGATTAAAATACCTCGATTACAATATACGGAGAATGATATGCAACACCGAAAATAAGAGAAACGAAGGAATGTAGCAAAAAATAGAAAAAATTTGCAGCACAAAAATGGAGGATTTCTGGGAGAGGAAGAGGAAAAGAAATGAAGAATTAGGATAGTTGAGGGATGAAAGAAGAGAGAGAGAAATGAATTCAAAAGTGAATGAATGCATGTACAACAATCTAGGTGTAAAATTTTTGGGGGAATTTGTAAAATTACGTTTTCCTTTTTTTTTTTTTTGTTTTTTTTTTTTTTCCCTAATTCACATTAAATGACAAGTTCAATCTTGGCCATTGATTTAGATGCATCTAACGGCTGAGATTCCGACTTGATGACTTGCTTAGGGGGGTATGACTTGAAATAACCTATCTCTATATATATATATATATATATATATATATATATAGGGACAAAATCTTTTAAGCCCAAGATATGAGAGAAAGTCGTTAAGCCCAAAATAGCAGATTTGAGATTTTAACCAAAAAATTCGAGTTTTAAACCAAAAAAATTGAGATTTTAACAAAAAAAAAAAGATAGCAATTTTTTCCTACGGTCAATTTACTTGTCTGACAGTAGTGCCACATCCTTCTGAGATCTAATCTCAGCCGTTGATTTTGATGATCCAATGGCTTAGATTACGACTTAATGAACTTCTACAGAGCTTAGGGGGCAGAAAGATCTTTATCTCTCTATATATATATATATATATATATATATATATATATATATATATATATATATATATATATATATATATATATATATATATATATATATATATATATATATATATATATATATGTATCATCTTCCTTATTATAGGAAGTACTACTTACATTGTCGTACAACATAGTACGACAATGAATCAATGATGCATGCATGTGACACTCACTCACACATCATATTGTACGAGAATCTCCAAAGGTCAAACATACCCGTACTCTGCAAGTCAACTATTATTTCAATGAAATCTGAGCATCTTATATCATGGCATATTACTCTAAATAAAATTGCTGAAAATTTTATAAAGTTCAACTTTACAGTATGTGAAAATTCTCTTACATACAAAATAATTAATAACAGCTATTATACATAAAGTCAAATGAAAATTACCTTCACTTTTAAAAATAAGATAAAATGAACAAGTAACTATAAATTGAATAAATTAAAAAAAAAGTTATGAGAAAAGCCACAAAAATAATTTGGGGTAATGTCCAAAAGTTTATTGTAGGGAAAAGAATAATCCAAACATGTACTAATTTAATCCACATTATGAATTTAAAAAATAAATGTTATTATTATAGATGTTATAATAGTTACTGGTGCTTTAAAATTAGTTTGTGTAAAAAATGAAATTGCCTCAAAAATATTCGAAATGCCACGAAGTAATTTTGCATCGCGAAAATATTATAATTATAATTAAAGAAATCATTATAGACATACAGCTAAGATACTAAACAAACAACAATAATTCGAACAACTAATATTGAACAAATCACACGTCTGGAAAACAAATATTGAACAAAACTCGATCAAGCTCGAGACTTTTTTTTGAGCCGATTTCGTGCTTCAAATTTTTCAGCTCGGTGAAGTCTGAGCTGATTCTAAGTTGGAGAAAATTATTCTGACCGATTTCAAGCTCACTTATGCACGAGATCATAGACATCTCGTGCTCAACGACTCAAAAAATTAATAGTCTTTACGACTCAAAAAAAAATTAATAGTCTGAGCCGATTTCGGGCTCACTTATTCCCCAATGTTATTCCAAATATTTTGGAATTTTGGAATTCCAAATATTTGTGTTAAAATTTCAAATTTTTGGGTTAAAGTTTTAAAGCGGACGTTTGAACTCAAGCACTTAAAATATTTATATGACTTGATTGAATCTATTACTATATAAATGATGTTGCTGATATTAAAATCAAATAAAAAAAAAAGAACGAAAAATAAGATAATAACTTAATTCGAGGTAATATTCTAACGTAGTCTCATTTTAGTATGCACGGTCAATCACGCGCGTTTAAGAATTAAGCTTAATTAGTTCGGAGTATACTTTGTCGTATTGTTATTGAAAGCTCATCTTGTGAAGACTAGTGTGGATTAGTGACGTGTACACGATTACACGGATAGGTGACATGGCAAGGTTGTTATGAGTTTGTTACAACTCTAACAACCTAACCAACTAACTACTCTCATTATTGTAAAAACTCATTGCAAATACAAACAACTGACTCCTTTGTATATAGGTATATATATACCTCAAGAGTGTACATTTTGTGAATATATTGAATAACACACTCTTTAATTACCTTTGTTTTTCTCTCACATATTCTCTCTAAACATTACAACAAACACCTTCTATACATCATTATCGAGCTTCATCAATGGCGGTTATTTCCACCATTTTCGTTCTCTCTATCATGTGCAAAGCTCGACTTCACATGGTATCAGAGCAGGAGTGATCATGCCTCTGTATACTTGTGATTTCTTGCAATTTTCTTTCACTTTCAGCTTCTTCGTTGCGAAACCCTAATTTTTCGCGAAACCCTAATTTTTCGATTTTTTGGTCAAAATTCGTTACTTTTTCACAAAATACTCTTGTTTTCTTTTATTCTACAATCAACTATGTCAGACGCAAGTGTGACGAACACCGTTTCGCAATCACAGTATAGCAATCCTTATGATGATCCTCTCTATTTGTCAGCTTCTGATCATCCAGGGATGGTGCTCACCACAACAGCTTTTAATGGCCGAAATTACATGAATTGGAGCAAAGGTGTGGTCATGGCTTTAGGTTCGAAGAACAAAGAAGGTTTTTTGACTGGAACAACAGCTATGCCAGCTTCTACATCACCTCAATTTTCTCAATGGCGAAGGTGTGATTACATGGTGAAGTGCTGGATTTTGAACAGTCTACATCCTGATCTTAGGGATGGTTTTATGTCTGCTACGAAATCAACTAAAACACTGTGGAATGAATTGTATTAGCGCTTTGGTCAGTCTAATGATCCATTGTTGTATCAGTTGAAGAAACAATTGCGAAACATATCTCAGGAAGATCAATCAGTGGGTGAATACTTCACTAAATTGAAGAAATCTTGGGATGATATCGAAGAATTGGAGCCAATTCCTGAGTGCAAGTGTGGGGCTATGGCGACATGTACTTGTCAACTTCTTAAACAATCACTTGATACCAGTTCAAAGGAGAAACTTATGACCTTTTTGATGGGTTTGAATGATGTTTTTGATCCATTGATTACTTCTATCTTGTCTATGGAACCACTTCCTACAGTGAATAAGGCATTTTCAATTGTTCAACGTGTGGAGAGTCAAAAGATCATCTCTAAACCTGGGAATCTTCCTCAAGATATCAGTGCATTTGCTGTTGACAGAAAGTATGGTGCCCCTCATTTGTCTGGTTTTAATCCAGGAAATTGGAGGAAAGATTCTTTCAAGAAGCAACGAATTGATGATAGGTGGTGTGAATTCTGCAAGAGATCAGGTCATACGAAGGAGAACTGTTTCAAGCTTCATCCTGAGAAAAGAACTCAGTTTCAGAGTAGAAATGCTCAGAATTCTCAGAGGTTTGGGGTTCAAAAACCTCATCAGTCTTCTGCCTACAATGCAGAGGTTTGTGCAGACACACCATTGGACTTTGCATCCGATGTGGGTAATGGAAAAGCTGCTAGCTCGGTGAATTTGCAAGGGTTTGATCCAGCTATGGTGACTGCTGTGTATAAGCAGATGATGAGCATGCTGCAGACTGAAAAAGGGAAGGAAAAGCTGGATTATTCATCTGCTTCCGTGAATTTTGTTGGTAAAATTCTTGCTTCTAATCCTTCTAGTTTTGTATCCATTAGTGAACCTTATGAATGGATAGTTGATTCTGGTGCTACTGATCACATGACTCCTCACATGAAGATTCTGACAAATTTGCAATTTCTTTCTAAACCTGTTATGTTTGGTTTACCTGATGGTAGCACTAAGCAAGTTACACAATTTGGGGATGTTTCTCTTCACAGTAATATAGTGTTGCATGATGTTCTTCTTGTCCCTGACTTCAAGCATAATTTGTTGTCTGTTGGAAAGTTATTATCTATTACCAATCTATGGATTCATTTTGACAAGCATCAATGCTTGTTACAGGACCATACTAAGACCACAGTCTTGACTGGTCAGAGAGTGGGTGGCCTGTACAAGCTTCAAACTGGACCAAGACATGCTCAAGAACCTAGTAACTTTCTTGTGAATAATAAAACCTTACCTAGTTCTTGTAGTTTTCTTTGTGAAACTGGTGATAGGTGTAAGACTCATAGTCAGGTTGAACTGATGCATTCTCGTTTAGGGCATGCTTCTGCTGTAAAAATGCAACATTTATGTGATTTTAGAGTTTCTGATTTGGAAACCTTTACTTGTGAAATGTGTGTTTTGGCAAAAATGCATAGATTACCTTTTACTAGAAGTGCATCCAGAGTTTCTTCTTGTTTTGATCTTATTCATGTGGATTTATGGGGTCCCTTTAGAGTCTCATCTGTTTCTGGAGCTCAGTACTTCCTCACTATAGTGGATGATCATTCTAGAGTTACTTGGACTTTTTTGTTGAAAGAAAAGACACAAGTTTGTCACACTATTGAGAACTTCCTTGCTCAAGTTCAAACTCAGTTTAACAAGTATGTGAAAATAGTAAGAAGTGATAATGGTACAGAAATTTTCCAGACTAATTGTAGTTTGATATTTCAAAAGGCTGGGATTATTCATCAAAAATCAGCTCCTGGGGTTCCTCAACAGAATGGTAGGGTTGAGAGGAAGCACTGACACTTGGTAGAAACAGCTAGGGCAATGATGTTGAATGCATCTCTACCCAAAAGATTTTGGGGTGATTGTTTGCTTGCAGCCACCTATGTCATCAATAAGTTACCTACCCCTATTCTCTCTTGGAAGACACCTTATGAATGCTTGATGAACAAATCTGTTACTTTTGATGAGTTGAGAGTGATTGGATGTTTGTGTTATGCTTTGATTTCCTCACATCATAGGGATAAGTTTGATGCTAAAGGTAGGAAATGTGTGTTCCTAGGTTATCCCTATGGTCAAAAGGCTTATAAGCTTTATGATTTAGCTTCTCACAAGATCATCATTAGCAGGGATGTTGTTTTCTTTGAGCATGTATTCCCATACAAGTCACCATCAACTGCTCCTTCTGGTACACAATCTTCCTGTTTATTTCCTTCTTTTCCTAATGTTGATTCGAGAGAGGACTCATCAGTTCCAGGGCAGTCTTCTGTGACACCAGCAACTTCTGAGCAGGCTGTTACAGGGGTTGATTCTTCTTCTGTATTGCCCTTCATACACTTGGAATATGAGTATGCTCCTGTTTTGCAACCTTAGGACACCTGTGGTTCAGTTCCCCTCACTGCTTCTGCTCCTCTTGATCAGCGTTTTGTTTCACCTGACTGTACAATACCATCAGTCAGACAGTCTGTGAGGCCTAAAACTATTCTATCCAAGTTTAATGACTATGTTTGTCCTACTTTGCAGCACTTGCAGAAGGATAAGGCAGCCTCCACATCAGAAGCTTTACTTTTACAGGCATTTACTGTGTTTGATGCAGCTACATATCCTCCAGACCTTGTGCATGCAGCTTGTTTGGTTCAGCCTGTGTTAGAGCCAACCACATTTGCTCAGGCTCAAAAGGATCCTAAGTGGATTGAAGGTATGGATAAAGAACTTGAGGCTTTGGAGAAGAATGGTACTTAGAAACTTTGTGATTTGCCACAAGGATATAAGGCCATTGGATCTAAGTAGGTGTATAAGATCAAGTTTAAACAAGATGGTAAAATTAAGAGATACAAGGCTAGGCTTGTGGCAAAGGGTTTCAACCAAATTGAAGGTAAAGATTACAAGCATACTTTTTCTCCAGTTGCCAAATTCTCTACTGTCACGGTATTGCTTGCTGTTTCTGCTTGTAAGGGTTGGCCCATACATCAATTGGATGTAAATAATGCGTTTTTACATGACTTTATTGAGGAAGAAGTGTACATGAAGCCCCTTGAAGGGTACACTAAGGCTGCTAATGGGCAAGTTTGTAGACTTATTCGTTCTCTTTATGGTCTTAAACAAGCCTCACGTCAATGGAACTTGGAGTTGTTTAGATTTTTGCTCAGTTTGGGATTCAGTCAGTCCAAACATGATTACTCCATCTTTATTAAAAACCTTGGTTCATCCTTGGTCTTTGTTCTTGTATATGTGGATGATTTGTTGGTGGCAGGCTCTGACATAGGATTTATAGCCACTTTGAAGCAGAAATTGGACACTGCTTTCAGCATTAAAGACTTAGGATTGATCAGATTTTTCTTGGGTTTGGAGGTGACTCGGTCTCCTGAAGGAATTTTAGTGAATCAAAGGAAGTATGTGGTTGATTTGTTGAAAGACGTTGGCATGACAGATTGTGTTGCTACAGGTTTCCCTCTTCCTTAAGGTCTTCATCTTACTCTTTAAGATGGAGCACTATAACCTGATCCTGAAACTTATCGAAGATTGATTGGTAAATTGTTATATCTTAATCTTACGCGGCCTGATCTCTCTTATGCTACACAGCATTTGTCTCAGTTTCTCAGCTCACCAAGGGAACCTCATCTCCGAGCTGCTATTTATGTCCTGCACTACTTAAAGGGTACCCAAGATGCTGCTCTATTTTACTCTTCTTCTAATGACTTGGTAATGCACGGTTTTACTGACGCAGATTGGGGCGCTTGCAAGTTTAGTTGTCTGTCTTTGACTGGCCAATGTGTTTTCCTTGGCAACTCTCTTATTTCCTGGAAAACGAAGAAACAACGTACTGTTTCCAAGTCTTCCGCTGAATCAAAATACCGTGCTATGTCATATACGGCGAGTGAGTTGGTTTGGCTCAAAGGTCTGTTGGGTGATTTCGATGTTCATGTTCCTCTTCCTATTGTTTTGCATTGTGATAATAAAGCGACTCAACACATCGCTTCTAACCCCGTCTTCCATGAACAGACGAAGCATCTCAATATTGATTGTCATTATGTTCGCGAACGGGTTCAAGAAGGGCTGATTGCTACATCTCACATCAAATCCTCTCAACAGTTGGCCGATATCTTGACTAAGCCTCTTGGTTCTCGACAGCATACTTATCTCGCTTCCAAGTTGGGATTGCATTTCATTTAGCAAATCCAACTTGAGGGGGATGTGAAGACTAGTGTGGATTAGTGACGTGTACACGATTACACGAATAGGTGACATGGCAAGGTTGTTATGAGTTTGTTACAACTCTAACAACCTAACCAACTAACTACTCTCATTGTAAATACTCATTGTAAATACAAACAACTGACTCCTTTGTATATAGGTATATATATACCTCAAGAGTGTACATTTTGTGAATATATTGAATAACACACTCTTTAATTACCTTTGTTTCTCTCTCACATATTCTCTCTAAACATTACAACAAACACCTTCTATACATCATTATCGAACTTCATCAATGGCGGTTATTTCCACCATTTTCGTTCTCTCTATCATGTGCAAAGCTCGACTTCAATTCACACATCTCAAGTTGTAAAATTGTGTACTTATTAATACCCCTATTTGATTTTAATTTCGCTAGAAAGAATTAGTACACTCCGCAACATTAAACACCGAACGCTATGATTTTGAACAAACAAATCCACTTATATGACTCAAATACATCTTTTGAACATTTGTGCATACAACCAGTGGCGGATCTTCAACGAAATGTGACGGGAGGCCAGAACGTAGGTTTAGTTAAACTTACGTGATAAAATATTAACCTTCATAGTAAGTGCAATAAATGCATCAATTTCTCTATACAAAACTAAAATATAATTCAATTATCATCCAAAAATCATTTAAGCGAGATTAAGTTTAAATCAATGACCGTTTTGGATCAAATTATTTTATTTTATATAGAAAAACGTCAATTAGTACTCCATTTAAAAATAGAAAAATAAACAGATAACTGAAATAGAAGGAGTATAATATTCATAAATAGTGACACTTTTTTTGTAAAGTATAATTTTAGTAAGAAATGAAAAGCGTACAAAAGAATAAGAAATGAAATAAAATTAGCAAAAATGGAACCAAAATGCTTCAAACCCCTAACCCACCGTATCAAAGTAAGTGTACAAGCCACCAAGCAATAGCAATTCTCACGTATAGTGAATGGGCTTTTTTATATAAGATCCGCCGTTGCATGCAACAAAATCAAACTTGTTAGTAGTCATCGATCAAAACGCTATGTAACTGTTGGAGTGTTATTGCCCACATGTGAGAAGTCCCACATTGATTGTGGAAGAGAGTTTAATGTGGTTTATAAAGTCTAAGGGAACTCCTCTCATCGCTAATCGGCTGGTTTGAGAAATGTGATACCTCGAGCAGAACCGAGCTCGCTCTTCTCTTCGGGTTTGGCTGCAGTTACATGATTCTAACATGGTATCGTGGCGGGTTCGCCTCGATAAGTTTAAAGCGCCCTTGAAAAATTATGCCACCGGAGGAGGTCCTTTGAGGGTTCTTGCCGATTGGGTTCGTTATTCTGCCTCGTGAGTTCGGGTTGTTTATACCACTCAGGTGTGCTCCCATGGTTTCGCCATGGGTTTCAGGGACCTCACACGCGAGGAGTGTTGAAGTGTTATTGTCACGCGTGTGTTCCCACATTGTGGAAGAGAGTTTAATGTGGTTTATAAAGTTTGCAAACTCCTCATCACAATTGGTTTTGAGAAATGTGATCTGCGACATAGAACCATTGCCGCTTCTTCCACTGGTTCTGCGGCATACGATTCTAACAGTAACACAATGCAAACGTATTTAAATATTAAAAATAAACTATATACTCATATATGAGCAAAACTATAAGTAGGAATAGTATATCTTCAACATGTTATAAAACTACGGCTTCCTTAACCATATTAAGGAAGCGAGCTCTTAACAATAACATTACAACGAGATAAATTCCATAAATATCTTTAACATTCGATCCAACAATCGCAATTTAATGATTACTTTATCTTTTCTAACCTTATGGTCGTTGAACATTTGAGCCACACTATTCCATTTACATTTACATACATAACTATATTTAACATTTCCAAATGACTTCCATTATAGAATTACTCGTAAATAAAACTATATCATTGAAATGAAATCAACATAAAATATAAAGAATGGAAAATCTTTTTAGTTGAGTCTAAATCCGATCAAGTATTTCTCCACATCAAACAATCGTTCCTCGCTAGCTTGTCCAGTCGTGCTTCTTTTTGAAAATATATTTCACTTAATTCTTCGATCTGAAACATAAAAACAAATACGAAATACAAATAAGATTCATCATCACTCAATTACATTATTTATTTATTTATTTTAACACCAAATTAAATTAAATTGCTTTCATTTGTAGCCTAAATATTGGCTAAATTTGGACTATTTAGTAAGAGACTTACCTAAAACGTCCAATAGCTTCAGAGCTTTTCATTAGCCTAATTCTTTTGCACGAGTCAACAAACATTCTGCACAAATCATAAGTTTAATCACTCAATTAACAAAATATTACTCCGTATTATTCCAATAATATCCTTGTTAATTAAACTTTAAATAAATATATAAAAACAAAGACGTACTTCCATGGAACATCTCCGACCATCATCCAATCTCCATCTTTGTCTTCATAAGTTGGTACATATTCGGATCCATTTACAGGGTCCACTAATTTGCCATCATTGAAGAAATTACCTGAAAATTAATTTGTAATACATGAATCACGACATCACGTAATATTACGTATGATTTTATAAGTGAAATTGTGGAAATGAGAATATTAAGAAACAAAAGTATCGAAAAATTAACTAAAATTTTAAGTTTTATACGGTTTAATTCAACAGTAACCCCTGACTCCCCGTCTCCGCTCTTGATTTATCGTCAAGAAAAATACATTATCTAACATTCTAACCGATATATCTCAGACAATAACAATTCTAATTTATAATCTTTTATTAAATCGAGAGATACATTTGAGTACATGAAAAATAATTCATTTTAAAATTTTAAGAATTTAAGTATAAGTACTACTACGTACTCCGTATAATACAATAGTCACCCATGTACTACTCAGTACTCGGTATCACATTTATGCGTATTCACCTATTATTATTACGAGTAATATTCTAAAGCTCAATCTTTTTAACTAATCTTGCAAAAAAAATCCAAGATTACACTCTACGAGTCAACGTCAGATTAACCTTTAAAAACCCAATAAATTATCGGTCTTAGAACAGTAATACTTAACCCATCATCTAAAAAAGTAATTAGACTATAACATGAGCATATGCAAAATAAAAATTTAGATAGACAACATACGTATAGTGAAGCAAGAGAACATGTCTTCCATAGACGTCAAAAGCTGTTGATAAGTGGAGTATAATTCAAGATCCACTTTCCTCAAATATGGAGCTCCATCTACCGCCACTTTCACATATTTGTAACTTTTCATTGCATTTTTCCTGCTTCCTCTCACTGGTGGCCACCCTACCAATTGTGCCCTGCCACATCAAATTCCATTCAATAATTAATATCGACTATAACAGATGTCAGCTAATTTAACTGATGAAGACATACTATCGTCTAAAATCAAATTAAGACCAAGTTACGTTCTTAATCTTACTTTGGAGGAGAAGGTTTAGGTGCGATAGAATGAGCCGAGTCATCATCCGATTCACTAGATACGGTTTTCTTATCGCCATCACGTCCTAGGCTCAAATTGAGAGTCTCAGAAAATCCACGTTTAATCCCAACTTTTGCATCACCACCACCACATTGCTCGGTCACACCAGGTAACCCGAGGGTGAGCTCAGTCTCCTTCAAACCCATCGTACACACATCATTAACCGATGACGATTCTTCCATAATTTCTCAAAATAATATATTACTCGTATAAATCAAAGTCATAAATTTTTAATTAAAATGGGTAAAATTATTAGAGAAGGACAAAGTGGAAGTTAGGCGAAGCACAAGAGGGTACTCGTATATATAGACAGGAGTAGAAAAGAGTTGAAAAGGTTGTCTAGACTCTAGAGTTTTTACGTACTCTAGGGAGTAGGTTTGTGTTGTGCGTAGGATGGTTGGACCATTACGATAGTGACACGTGTAAAAGAATGAGAGGTTGTGATTATGCCAGGTAGATGAGAGTGTATGATTACTTAAGCGTGTGTTTCTAGTTTCTGCGTGTTGGGACCTACTTAAAACTTCCAACATGGTCCTTGTCCCCCTTCGTTTCTCTCTTGTCGAGCTCTTAAATTCCTTTTTTTTGTTTTCTTTTGATTTGATTGTTTTCCCTCTATTTTAGACCATTTTGTCTAAGAGTAACTCTTACGACAAACGGTTTTTAGATCAGTATAAATTTAGCAGTACTAAATATTCAATAGTGATTATTATACATTTAAATATGGGTGAAAAAAATTGGCCTAAAAAAATCCCTTTTTTTAAGACAAAATGTTATGTGAACTAGAATTTTCATAACAAAAAGTTTAGGTATGTGAGAGTTAGTTACTTAATTACGGTGTACTTTAGACCATCCCCATTGGGGTCACTACTTTTAAGTGGTCATAACCTAAAATATTACTTCCTCTGATTCATTAGATTGTTAACATTTTCCTTTTCGGGGTGATTTTTCAATTGTTAACATTTTTCTTTTTGGAAAGTTTTTTATCTCACAATTAAATACTACCCCACTTGTTTTCCCACTTGTTCACCCACTCTTTTTGCCTTTCTTAATTATCGTGCCATATTGAAATGTTAACAATCTAATGAATCGGAGGGAGTATTATTTTAATGTATTAGTATTGTTCATGATCCATTTCATTTTTGTCCTCCCCATTAGTGACCACATTGACCACATTCCTACAATCATTTATTATATCTCACCATATTTTATTTATTATTTTCTCAATGACTTTTTTTACATGGAGTTAAAATCTATATACCAAGAAATTTAAATTTATTTTTCACATTTTATAGAACTTAATTTAAAATCTTTACTATTTTGTCACATCTCACCATTATGTTATTTTTAGTTTTAGTTTACTACGGAGTATCATGGATGAAATTTTCAAATTTACATTTGTTTACATTTAATTTATAAGTCTTACGAAACACAATCATGCACACTAGTATACTAAATTTGACACTATCTGAAGATAATATAAATAAAATTTAAAAAAAAAAATTAAACTATATCAAAAGTGATCTCTATTTGTAGAACACAAAAAGTTATGAATTTTAGTGTAATTTTAATATTTTAATATTGTATGTTATTTAAATTATAACATATTATAATAAATAGATTAGTTTGATAAATTAAAAAAAATAGATAAAAAGGACTAAGCAATTAGATGAGGACATGTGTCCTGTTCATGCAGAAGTAAGAGAAGGTCTCTTGCACACCACTGAGGCCCAACGGTGGAGACAAAAGTTTTGCTTTATCTTTTTTTATTAATTTTTTTTAGAGGGTGAACGGTGGAAACTTAGAGCGATGGGAATAGTCTTATAAAGTTTAGGATTATTATTCTTATTGTCAATTGGTTTTGAATGAAAACTTTGAGTCTTATTAAGCGGGTTTATCTCCCGCATTTGTGGGTGTGACCCAAACTTGTCTTCACTTTCGCATTTGAGTCTTATTAAGCGAGTTTATCATTTAAAAGCGTAAGTTTATTGTAAGACTGTCTTACACGTTATTTTGAAAAAAATTAGAAGTTGCGATTAAAATATAATCCAATAAAAAAAATTAGGTAGAGAGCGAGACCTTATTAATTATAATAAAAATCATAATTGACAAACTAAAATAAAAAGTGTCAATTAAATTTAAATTGCCAAAAAAGAAAAATGTGTCAATAGACTTGAATGGAGGGAATATTTTCACTTATTACCATACCCATGTTTGTACGAGTTTTGCATGAGAGCAATTTAATTGTAAAATTGTTATACACTTGCAATGATTTATGGATACAACGATTTTATTTACTTACAGAGATACTTATCATCATTTGAATATTTACCTCGAAAAGTTCGTAAAAATGTCTATGCATAAAATAAAGCTGAATGGAGGGACTGAAAGAGTACTTATGTTTTCTTTTGATTTTTTTTTTTTAAAAAAAAAAAAAAAAAAGTAAATCATACTCAAGTACAAAGTAATTATGTATTTCATATTACGTAGGCTGTTGATAAATCCATGAGGTCATATGTCATTCAACCCTTCAACGGGAAATGAGCAAGTTGTGGTGGGACCCCTAGTAATATCGGAAGAAACACTTCATATGGTAGAAAACTTTCCATCCGTAGCATTCCGTCCACCCCATTACGTAAGTTGTAGGTCAAATACTCAAATGCATTAATTTTTGAATAATTCATATACCTTTTGTTGGCCAATCATATACCTAATTATTCTTTGTATTTTATGGTTATGTAGGAATTAGTTTGTGCATTATTGATACAAGTATACAACTAATTGCACAAAGTTTGATTGGTAAACAATTAGCAACGCCATTAGTATGAATTTATATTAAGATATGCATGTTTAATATTGGCATCTCGCATGTCTAAACATGTTACCCCTCTATTTTTTTCATTTAGCTTATACGAGCATATCATTATAGAATTTTTTTTTTAATTAGTGTCGTTTTTCTTTTAAGTAATTTTATCTCTTACATGCTCTATAATTTCTCACTTTCACAACTAATTGTTTAACACTAAACTAAGTACTTTTTTTTTTCTTTTTTTTTTTTTTAAATTCTACTACACCCCATATTTTTCACTATTTCTTTTAAAAAATAAAAAAAAAATATACTCGGCAAAAATGGAAAAAATTGAGGAATTACAAATGAAATCCAGTTTTGTATCATAGAAGAAGAATTATTAAAGCCATTTGCTCTTCGCAGTCGGCAAATTACTTCGCGCAGTCGGCTTATCTTTTCACTAATTATACTCAGTGAATTTCATAATTATTTTTAAATTTTTGTTAGTAATATTATTTATAATGTTTTGAATTACAAATTTTTAAATTTTGATATTTTCATAAAATCGGTTAATTTTTTTATCGTTACGTTTAGGTGATTGTTTAATTTTTTTGAGTTACTCTTGAGAATAATTAATTACTCGATTTAATTTAGTCGATTTAACAAAAGTTATAATTTTTTTAAAAAAAGGTTAAGGATTAATAAAAAACGATTTATGCACATAAAATGTAAGGTTTAAAAAAAAAAAAAAAAACAAATAAGTGGAGATCTCAAAGGGGCATCAAGCGTTAGTCCTGCACTTCACAAACACACCCTTCGCCAACTGCAGATGGCGATGAAATTTACTCGCCAACGGCCATGCATTGGCAGATCTTCTCGCCATCTGCATGCGATTCAGATACTCGCCATGTGAATTTTTTTTATTATTTTACTAATACCGTGTTTAAAATTATACGATTTTTCGTAAAAGTTTTAAAATTTCAAAATAATAATTCGAAACTTAATAATAGATATTAATAACCTAAATAGATAATTAGTAATTAAAATCCTTAAGTATAATTAGTGGAAATAAATGTCGATCAAGGCAGTAAAATCTGCCATTGCAGAAAGCACATCCCGCCAAATGCTTTTTGCGTTCAATTTAATTCTTCACGTCGGCTTTTCTTTTCACTAATTATACTTAGCGATTTTCATAATTAATTTTTTTTTTATATTAGTAATATAATTTATAAAGTTTTGAATTATACTTCCTCCATTTCTTTGGATTCTATACATTTGCTTTTTGGACACTATTCACAAGTGAGGAGAATCTTCGATATATCGTCTAATATATGAAATAAAAATAATACTGAGATCTTGTTTTAATTGCATTTTAGAGCATTATTAATATGTAAATTTTATAATTTTCTAATTATGTAACTAAAGATATAAACAAAAGCGTCGTCGGCGTCTGTGAAACGATGTAATCCAAAGAAATGGAGGAAGTATTTTTCAAAATTTTGATATTTTCACGAAATTTTTAAATTTTATTGTCGTTACATTTAGTGAATGTTTAATTTTTTTTGGTTACGCTTAACAAATTTAAACGCTGACTTTTGAATTGTTAATTACTTAATATCAACCAAAATAATTGTATTAGCAAAATTGATAAAGAATTAAAAAACGTAGTCTTTGATTAGTGAAAATAAATGTCGACTGCTCGAAGTAAAATGCCGACTGCGTAAAGCATATCCCTTATTAAAGTGACAAAGAGGGGAGTAAAAGGTGGTCCACAGGTTGTCGGTCTTTGGAGGGTAAGGATTGTAGAAAAGTCAACTAAATTTTCACGGCCAACTTTTGTTTTGAAGGTGGGGCCCACCTATACATGATTTTATGTCCATGTGATGCTGTCAATTTGTCGGAAATTGGTTCCCTTTCTCGGACCCTCCATTTTACGCTGTCCGGGTTATTGGGTCTGTCTCTTGGGCATGCTCCACTCCATTTAAAGCCTACCTATATGTAAAGTGTAGGTCTCCCTAAAAGCACTGCTTTAAGAGAACGGCAGTCAAGTAGAGTAAAAGACAAGGCTAGTGGGGAGGAGATTTTCTCCCACTGTCCTTCGCCTTTCCCCTACTGACTGTTTGAGGCATTCTCTGCCTCAAACAAGAATCATGATATGTAAAAGCAAACCACCATTAAGATCAAGTCCAATGGAGAACTAAAAAAAAAGTTCTTCCATTTGAAGTCATAATTTACCATTTTTTATTTTTGAAGAACTTAACATCACAATGCAAGAACTTTATATAAAGTTCTTAGATATGTCCCACAATTATCTTTTCCTCCACACAAACATACACAATCTTATTAAAAGTAGGGAAGACCTTGGTTCTTCCTCACAAACCAAATTCTTCCTATGAAGAACAAATTTTATTTTGCAATGGAGAAACTTTATATTTAAAGTTCTTGTTGATGAAGTCTATGTAAGAACTCCTCCATTGCTATTGCCCTAAGAATGTTAATTCAAACCTTTATTATTTTGATAAAGGGATAATTAAATACTTCGTATTACTTTTGTAAAAGTACTAAATTAAAGTTGCTGACTTTATAACTTCTATTAGAGGACATTTATATCAAAATCTTTCTAGTTGGTTTGAAAGCCGATGGTTTCAACTTTCAACTTACCTTTTTCCTCCAAATTTTACTACCTAAAAATGAACTATCAATGCAATTCAATTATATTCATACCTTAATTTCTAAAACATATTTAAAACATAGATAATGCGTGTTCTTTTGAACTAACTACGATTTGCTTTTAACAAAATTCATTTAAATGCTATTCATTAAGGTTAGTAAGCATATTCAAATTATTAATTATTACTGTAGTACTGTTAGTTCAAAAGAACGTGGTGCCATTTATCTATCGGAAAATCCAGTTCAACACCAACGTACTAAGCATATTGAAATGGACATTCATTTTGTCCGGAAAAAAGTTGAACGTGGTGAAGTTCGGTTTCGTCACATCGCCTCTCGGCTCTCGTCATCAACTTGCAGATATCTTCACTAAAGGCCTTCCACTTGTATTATTTGATTACTTCCGTGACAGTTTACACGTTCGCTTACCTCCCATTTCAACTGCGAGGATGTGATAGAATATTAGGATAAAGTCAATATTGTAATTATTTTGATATTATTCTGTTGTTATTCTTTTACTTAGCTTAGGTTATTCAGTTTTCTAGTTTAATTTGTAGTATTCTGTTCTAACTAGCACTAGTTTTGTGTTTAAACAATTGACATGATCAATACAAGGCACCGATTAAGTTCTTTTAAATACTGAGATAGTGAGATGCGTATTCCATGCGCTTCAAATTTTTATTTTATTTTTTAATCGTTATATATCGAAAGTCATGAATATTACGGAGTATATGGAGTACAAATTATGAATATTATATAAATTATTTGGTGACGCGAACTCGAAATAACTTTATTACGGAGTACAAGATATCTTAGGTAAAGACTAGTTAAATTTGGCGCCAATCTATTTTATCGAATAAAATCGGGTTTTGGCAGGTATTTTAGAAGAGTTGCATCTCTTCATATATAAATACAAACTCCTATTCCCTGTTTTCCTCATCCACTTTATCTATAAAACACGGATAAAGGATTCAAATAAAAGTATATAAAACTTCTAATTACGTTCATCTTTTACACAAAAAAACAAAGTACACGAATTAGAAACTCGAAGTTATATCTCTGTTTTCTTGCTAAATTCAAAGGGTACCGTCTTATCTCGACAGAAAATTCGATATAGCCCGGGCATTAGATTAAGGGTCGCATTGTTCTGCAAGGAAAACGTGATCAAGCGATTAGGTGCTAGTATTTGTCGTGTTATTCTGTCTAGTAGTGTGTTCATAATAGATAACAGTAAGTACTTCCTTCATTCCAATAAATTGTATACATGTCAATTTCGGACAATACAAGTTTATAGAAATTTCGATACAACTTTCAACGTATAAAATAAAAAAAATAGTCATGTGTGATATTGTTTTTAATTGTATTATAGAGCACATCATCAAAATTAAATTTTTATAATTTTTTATAATACTCCCTCCGATTCTCGGATTCTTAACATTTATTTTTGGCACAATAATTAAGGTGGACCAAAAAAATGGGTGGACAAGTGGGAAAACAAGTGGGGTAGTATTTAATTGTGAGATAAAAAACTTTCCAAAAAGGGAAATGTTAAGAAATGGAAAATCACCCCAATAAGGAAAATGTTAAGAATCTGGTGAATCGGTGGGAGTACGCAACTAAGGATATGAACAAAACAAAACGAGTATCGATCTACGTGCATAAATAAAATGTATAGAATTGATTGAAATGCAAGAAGTAATAATACGTAATGAAAAAAATTTACTGGCAAGTTACGCAATGAAAAAAATTTACTGGCGAGTTACGCACTTGAAATTGTTTGGCGAGTCCTATACGCATTTAAAAGACTGTCTGACGAGTCCTATACGCACTTATTTTACCACTATTGTCAAGATGAAGACGGAAGACGAAGATATACTTTTATTTTATTTTGTGCAAACTCATGAAAATTTTAATCAAATTACCATGAGTTTGAGTGGGGTATTAGGACTATTATTAGTATATGAATGGACTTAATTATAATTAAGTCTAGTTATTTATTAGTATTAAGTATTATGTAATTTATGATGACTTTTGATGTTACTATCAGTATCTATCTTGTATAAATACGTCTCTTTATTTAGTGGTTGAATAACATGATCAATAATAAATAAAACATTTCTATGAATTCATATTATACTAAACTTAATAGTAATACTCCGTATAACGTACGATGTATGACGGTTTCACATGAGGCCCATCAACCCATGTAAATATTGTCGAGAAACATATTAACGAACTTACAATTTGGATGCAAATTAAGGGTGCGTTTGGATAGCAAAATAGGAGGGAAAGGGAGGGGAGGGGAAGGAAGGGGAGGGGAGGGGAAATGGTGGTGTTTGGATACCATTTTCCCTCCAAATCCCTCCCCCCCCATTTCCCTCCTTCCATTTTTTGTAACCAAACGATGGAAATTCAGTCCCTCCCTTTCCCTCCCCTTCCTTTCCCTTCATTTCCCTCAATTCAAACATACCCTAAGGGTGTGTTTGGATAGCAAAATAGGAGGGAAAGGGAGGGGAGGGGAAATGAGGGAAGGGGAAGAAAGGGGAAGGAAGGGGAGGGGAGGGGAAATGGTGGTGTTTGGATACCATTTTCCCTCCAAATCTTGTCTATTTTGGAGGGATTCCAATTAGGCTTAGAGGAGGGAAAATGGATCCCTCCAAATCCCTTCCCCTCCATTTCCCTCCCCTCTTGATTGCTATCCAAACAAGGGATTATGAATCACTTACTTTCCCTTCCTTTCCTTTCCCTCCAAATCCCCCAATCCAAACACACCCTAAGGGAATGGATGATGGAAAAACATCTCCTCTAACCATATTTTGGAGGGGGTTTTATCACAATTTGACCAAGCAACACATGCATGCATGCCTGTCATAATAACGACGTTTCTGAAATATTCTGTTTTGTATAAATTTATTATTTATTATACGGAGTACTACGTACGGAGTATCTATTTAACAAGTTAAATTTGTTAAGGTTATTAATCACACGCATGCACTAGTGTGCTAATTTAACTCGTGGGTTTGCTTAGTATGTACTCCTTTCTTATTACTCTTTCTGTTTTTATGAATTGTTTACCTTATTTTTTTGTGAAAAAAAATTAAAAGAAGGATAAACAAATAATTAAGACAAATACAATATTTTTTTTTTCTTTTTAAAAAGATTCTAATTTATTTTTATTTGTACAAACTTGGAATGGGAGGCGCTTAAGCTCTTCAAAGTTCAAAGCCTTTTTCGGGTGTGAGAGTGCGTGGAAATTAAAAGTTTAATCATTCGTACAAACTTTAGTCGAATAAATATGCTATTCACAAATTTGTACTCCGTAGAACTGAAGAATAAAACAGGTTTGTACTCCGTATTTGTTATCAATTATCATGATTGAACATTTGAACCTATCAGTGATATAAAATATGCTACTTAAATATGGAAAAATCACACCCTCATGAAGTGATTACTCGAAGGGTTTCGGCATGTTTTAGGCATTAAGGGTTGTCACTTAAATTAAACGTACTTTAAGAGGCGATAATATCGTAGTTTCATAGTCAAGACAAAGGTATCGTACTTCCATGCACATTGCACCGATCATGCCCCCTATTTTTTTTTTTCTTATTAATGAATAATGAGATGAATTACATGTTACATTTGACCAGCATATGCATGCATGCATGCTCGTACATATATCTCATCTTAATTGAATTGAGACATTTTTTCCTAATTATAATCGAATAGTTTTATGTACGTCGTTATAAGAGCAAAAGAATTGGCGGTTTTGACCAGGGGCGAAGGGAGGGGGGGTTCTGTGGGTTCCATGGAACCCCCTCCCATTTGACAAAAAATTAAAAAAGTATAAAAAAAATAAATAAAATTTAAAAATCGACGTAATCTTTTACCCCACGCGCCATTTGAATGATGATGTAATTTAGATTATTGGAAATATTTTGTAATGTATAATATATATGAATGTTTTTAGTTTCGAAAAAAATTTCGAACCCCCTATCTGAAAACTCTGGATTCGCCACTGGTTTTGACCTTTCAATGGCAGATACATGCACATATTAATTAGCACAGTTG
Organism: Dianthus caryophyllus; assembly: GCA_023091065.1. Taxonomy (NCBI): domain Eukaryota; kingdom Viridiplantae; phylum Streptophyta; class Magnoliopsida; order Caryophyllales; family Caryophyllaceae; genus Dianthus; species Dianthus caryophyllus. The sequence goes on from CM041520.1 coordinate 5,619,029, forward strand.
CCTAATTCTAAGCATATGTATCATGTTTGCGTAATTAAGAACAAGTTGTAGACTGAGAATATGAGACAATATGTATTCCATGCATGTTAGTATGTTACTCAAATTAGAAATTGTACAGCGACTTCGTGTTTACGAGACAATTTAAAAGTAATTGCTTTATTCTTCAAAAGTAACGTAATTGTTTGACTTGAAAAGTAACGTAATTATTTGAGTTGAAAAGTAACTGTATTTTGTTTCAATTGTAACCTTATTATTGTACGTGAAGCGTGTACTGATATTTTATTAAAGAAAATGTAAATCTAAACAAATCGTTATGAATTACGTCAAACTCTAAACAACAAACATTTCTCAATTACGCACATCTTCGCCGCCACCTACGTACTCATACTCACTATCAAACTCCAACATTCACAAAACTAACACCATTAATGTTTTTGCCACCGATCACCACAAAGTTTTGAATATAGTTAGAAGTGAGTAATCGAACAGATTGTGGAATGACATTAATAGAATTAGACAATGGAGAATTCATAAAAGGAGATTGATTATTATTAACATTGTGTTGTGTGTTTTATCATCATAACAATAAGCAAACTTATATACTCCGTAGTAAATAAGTTAACATAAATAACATGTCATAGTATTGTAACTCTACACCGTAGAGTTTCGGTTTTTGAACTAGATAATCATAATAAATTTATTCAATTTTGATAATTCTCTTATACAAATTCCCTCACATGCAATCCTCATCGATTTTTTTTCTTCTGAAAAAGGGTTTAGGGTACAATTTGTGAACCCGTTTGGGTGATTGATGAAAAAAAAAAAATTGTTCTACGCATGTAATGTGAAGAAAATGGAGTAACTCTACGGTAGAGTTACTCCAGAGGATCCCTACACGTAAAGGATCTATATGATATACTCAAATATCTCATATACCATTAATTAATACTAATATGTCGATATCTCGACTTATTCTATCATATCCTATCAGACATTAGTGGTTTTCGATAATCTAGTGGCGGAGTGATGACAAAGGTAAAAATGATTGGTTTGATGATGACCTAGGTGGTGACTTTTTGGATGACAGATTGAGATAAATGGATCAAATTAATCCTATTTAAGTTTATATATATACATATCATGTCACGAGTAGTATGATCAAGGAAACATTAACATAATTATGTACACTTAAAGGGAAAGCCACGTAGTAACAAAGGGTAGCACATGTTACCCCTAAATCGACAAAAATATACAAAAATATAGATGTATGTTACCCCAAATTATATACTTATTAGGCAAAAAATCATAGGTTATATTCTAAAAATTATTTTCGGTACCCCAACAATAAGTTTTTGACTTCGCCCCTGTGTACACTAGGTTTTAGTAAGATCATTATATATACGTATAACATACTGTTTATACGGAATAATTAATTACTTGGTACATATTAATATTTTGGAATAACCATTTTAAAGTTTGTTTCTAATAGTATGATCACATGATTAATTGAATGATTATTGATCACAATAATTATATTTCGAATCAAAAGAGCTAGTTATACGCATGCAAGGTTTGTATTATCGGACAATTTAATTTGTATCCCAAGTTGTTTGTAATTTGTAGATATATCGATTTAATTAGGAAGCTTCATTTGCGGTGCTGCTTTTTGCACTGGAATTCAAATCCCTTGACGTCTCCTGATTTCATGATCCTTAATCTCTTGCATGACTCAACAAACAGGCTGCATGCACGCCAAAAACGATTAGTACAAGGATGTTTTAAGTGAATAAATCACTTTCATAACAATTATCATAATAAAATTTCTATGAAACTATTTCTTGATGACCAAATGATCACAATGTATCCACTTAAGTCACGCAACAAACTACAAGTACAAATATATAAAAGTAAATTTTTTAAGTTCAGCTTCTGTAAAACCCAACAAGTTTTAATTTCAGCTGATTTCAGCTCGTATAAGTTCATCTCATATAAGTTTAGTTCCTACGGAGTATTAGTTAAACTCTAATAAGTTAAGCTTTTATAAGACGAAATAAAATAACCAAGCCTAAATTAATTTTTTTTTTATTTTATTTTGTAACAAATCAAATATTTTAAAGTTAAATAATTAAGAATTTTTAAAATAATTTAGAATACTTTAAATTTCTCTCTAATAAAAGTCAAGATTAAGAAAACAAGGATCTTTCTACGGTTGCTTAAATGCAATAAGGACAATCAGTAAATTAGATGTGGTGTGGACTACATGAGGAAATCAACTGCATTGTCGGTCGGTTGGTGAAATGTTACCGGAAAACACAATGATTTTGTTCTTGGTAAAAAAAAAGTTGAAACTTTACAATCATTATTTCTAGAACATGATAATGCAATCTGAACACTAAACCAACTGTTTATGTGTGTATGTGTGGCCTTGCAATCATTGTACCTTTACATGATGTTGAAGGAAATTTTATTTCAATTGTAATTTAATCATTTGAAATTAGAAAATAATTCCATATACGGATATACCATCGTCCATAGGTATGGGTAGAGCAGGCCAAGTGTGCCGGCCGGCTCGGCCTGAACCGTTTAAACCTTTCTTTTGGGCTTTAAAATTAGAGCTCAGACCGGTCCTCCCAAAGTCTGGTGAGGCTCGATCGCATTTTTGAAGGGTCGGTTCAGGTCCAAATTTTGAAGCCCGACTCTTTCGAAACACGCCATTAAGCCCCAAAAAAGGTTAAAAGTTAACGTTGAAAGACACAAGCCCCGCCCGACCCTCAATTTTAAAGCCGCCCCGTTGGTGGCTCGGCACTTGCCTCCAACAGGCCGTGCCCAAGCTACGATTTTGGAGCCCGGCCCTTGGCTGGCCAGCTCAGTCCTACCTGGCCCGTGGCCTGCTCTAGGTATGGGTAAGTTATTGATGATTTATGTTTATATTTATACTTTTAGATATATATTTGATATTTATTAATAAATTCTAAATTTAATGAGTAAGATTTATACGGACTAAATTTTTTAACTACTCGTAAAACCATTCTCATGCAAGGTAGAAGAGGAGGTAAAGGCTATTGAGTCATGTTAATTGTTCCATCATGCACAACATTACCTCCACCTATTTTCAAATAAGGTCACCAATTGACCCATATTCTACCAACTGAAATGTAGATTGGTAGTTCAAAATGAATTTTTTTAAATCTATTACGGAGTAATTCTTAATTTTATTTCACTAATTCTTGTGTAAGTTAGGAATTATTGTAAGTCTGACTTCTTTGTATCCGATTATATAGCTTTTGTACTATTTAAGTGATAATTATGATTAATTGCTACTACATTTTTTTTAGTACATCTGTTAGTGACTTTAGTAGTCTTGTTTTATGTTTTTGTACCTCTTTAACTGCAATTTGTATCGTGGTCTTACATTAACTTAATGTAAGTTCAGCCTTACAGGAGAATTACTGATTTTATTTTAGCATTAACTACATTTTTTTTTTTTTACAGTAATTCTCCTGTAAGGCATTACTCACGCAAAATTAATGTGAGATAAAAGTACAAATTGCAGTTAAAATGGTACAAAATCATGAAATAAATCTACTAAAGTCACTTACAGGGGTACTAAAAAAATTTAGTAACAATTAATCATAATTATCACTTAAATAGTACAAAAACTATATAAACGGGTACAAATGAGGTGGACTTACAATAACTTATTGTAAGTCTTGACTTACACAAGAATTTGTGTTTTTTTTAAATTTTTTGTTAGTTAAAAAAAAAACATTTTATGAATGAGATTTTCTTTCAATTCATGATCTATAAAAATAGAACAAACATGACATACTTTAATTTTAGGCACTTTCAAATTTTCTTTAATTATCAGTTTTCAATTATTTTTTGCTCTATTTTTTCATAAATTTATTTAAATGAAAAATATAATATCCATTTTCTGAATAATGTAGAATTTAAGTTGATATGTATAAAATCTCAACTGGTGCTTCATTCTAAAATAAAAAGGTAAACGAACAATTAAATCAGAGTAATAATTACCGAGTAATTTTTAAGCGGGGTGAAAAATAAAATGAAAAGGAGAGTAGGTAAATGAACTTACTTCCAAGGGACATCACCAACAAGGAGCCAATCTCCGTCCTTGTCTTCATAAATCACAACGTACTCGTTATTGTCCGCATCCTCTAATGCATCTTCTGTCAATACTCAATGCATATTAATTACTAGTATAAATTAATTACTTAACAGATACATGAATTTCTATTTAAAATGGTTATACTTTGTATTTATCTTAAATCAATTTAAAACGGGTAAATTAGATGGATCTACGAAGTAATAAAATTAAAATGCTTAAAGATTATATAAAAAAAATCGCCTTACTGAATAATCACCTTACAATACCTACTCTGTATTTAATTTGATTTATTGTTTTAAGATTAAAAACTGACGTTACTCATATTATGTCCTAAAAATAATTATAATATATATTCAAATAATATACTCGTATAGTAGTAACTACGGAGTAACAATATTAACTTAAAAATACTTACTAATTAACATGTATACTCCAATTTAGAATGGTCCAATTGACATAAACTACTAATTTTAGACATTCATTTACCCTAATATTTCATATGATAGACACAAGGCCGGCTTATTTATTATAGACGCTTAAACTAATGTATTTTGGCAAATAAATATATACTCATAGGTATATTGTTACGATATTCTCGAACAAGTTGAATTATGATCATGTATTATTTCTGTTTATTCTACTCCGTATATGCTAATTGGTTAGCTATATATAGTCTATAGATGGAGAGCTCTTTTCTAGGAGGTGATATGATAGAAATATGGAGTAAGTCGACAAGGTACCATTCTTTTAATTGTGAGTACTTAGAAATTAGAATACACTAAAATAGGGCATAAACTAAAACTAAATTTAATCAATTATTGTGTCGGAATATAAAAATTAAATCTGCTAAATTATATTTTAATTGGGTTCAGAAAGTTTCAAACGACTTAATAAGTTTATGAAGTTTTAGTATTTAGAATTCAATCAAATCGCAGACGACTAATTAAAAGACGAATAAAAATCAAAAGATTCAAGACTACTTACCTAAGCTAAGACAACCAAAGAGCTTCTCAAAAGAAGCAACAAAATGAGAGTAATCTTGATAACAATTCACATCAATCTTCCTAAGGAAAGGCACACCATCCATACTAATCTTAACAAACTTCTTTGATGATGATGATGATGATGTCTCAACAACATTCATGCATTCTTTCTCACTACCTATGCTCCTCTTCCTATATGAGCACACCGGCGGCCACCCTACCGTGATAACCCCCGTGTTTGTGGACCCCACATTGCCTTTTCCGGCCTCGGAAAACGCACTCTTCTTCTCCCCATCCTCATCACATTTCTTGTGATCATCAACACCACTACCTCTCCTACTACTTCCTACTCCTGGAAGCCCTAACCTCAGCTCAGTGATCTCGAGTTCAAACCCTGAATTATTAGACATTTCAATTTTAATTTGATATTTTAATCGATATAATGTAAATATGTAATTTTTTAAAAAAAAAACTTTTAGTGTGAAGAAGTGAAGGTGGTTTAGTTTATAAAGGAAATGAAAGAGGAGATGATGGAGAGGGCTAAAAATTTGGGAAGTGGTCGGTCAAATGTGAAGCAAATATGGACCATGGTCCTTGATTCATTACATGCAAAAAATGAGATTAAATAAAATATGGAGCACTATAGTCATCAATTTTAAGATTCATAGAAATTAATTAGTGTTTGATCGTCTAATGAATTGTCACCAACCGACATGTATAACTATTACGAAATACAATTTATATTTCCGCCTTTCCGGCTTGCCAAAATTGTACGTGCGTTTTAGGTTGCCAAAATTGTAATATCAAAATTAATATTCGATAGAAATAGTAATAAGTCGTTTTTGACTGTGGTTATTAGTCGCAAATTGCAACTGTAAATCTTACGCTTAGAGCTCTCCCTGAGCATATTTCGTACAGCTATACAACGGTTGTCAAAAGTCCATTTCAACTAAAATTACAAGTCATATTTGTCCCACGGACTAACAAACTCTATTCTCTAAAAGTTTCAATAAAAATTGAACTTATTTTACTTACATAATAGTTAAAAATAAATAAAAATGTTGTTCATATACGAGAGATATGTAATTCTTCACCTTAAAAAAGTAAAAAAAATGTATGTGAAAAAAGAGAGACGACTGTTAGAGTATATATATAATCGATCTGGGGCCTCCAACCATCAACTTAAGCTTTTGGTTGAGTTGTTTTCCTGACATGGTATCAGAGCCTTGTGACCAAAGGTCACGGTTCAAATCTTACTACCCCTCACTTTCAAAGTGGTATATTTCGCACCAGGTAGGCAGGCCTGTAGTTGCGTCCACGCTTCAAGCTTAAAGGGCATTCGCGTGAGAGGGCGTGTTAGAGTATAATCTGTATTGAACTAACCTCCAACTATTCCTGACAGTGACTAAAATCACTAAAAGGTTATAATAATAATAATAATTGTTACGAGTGATCATCATATTGATTGTTAAAAGTTAAAAATACGTCGTAATAATATTCGAATAATCTTTCAATATTTAGTAGTTAAGCATAGACGCATATAATAGTCATAATTAATTCAATATCAAGATTTTACATCAATTTCCATTGATCTTCTAATTTTTTTTTATTTTTTTTTTCTAAGATTGAAGTTCAAAAAATTCAATCAACTACTAAAACTACGGTTTGACACAAGATATGGAAATTTTTTAATCAAATACAAAATCTCTAATAGTTATAAATGTTCTCGAAACACAATAATGGTAGTATGATATTTGTATCCTACGTTCCAAACATTATGTGATGCGTGGGGTACCCTAAAGTTTAAAGACACATTATTGATGTTTGGTGACTTTGGTTACACTTAGGACCTGTTCTTTCCAGCTTATTTTCAGCTTATTTGATTCAAATTTCGGTCAGTTGATTAATTTCGATTCGATTAAATTTCATTCAAAATTCGATTCGATTGATTCAGTTCACTTTCGATTAATTTCAACTATATTAAATTCAGCTTACATCATCATCATCATCATTATTATTATTAAATTCATGACTTATACCTACTTTATAACCACATTTCATAACTTATACCTACATAATTTTTTCTTCATAACTTATACCTAGTTTACTATTTTTATTCATAATCAATACCATTAATGAATTTTGACCAAAAAAACTCAAACTTCCCGATTTGCCCTTGTTTACTGACATCGGTATTTCTCCCAAATACAACCCCCAAATACATACCCCAAACAAAATTACTCTTAAAACACAAGCCAAGTAAACTAAAACCCCCCAAAAAATTACTGTGAAAATAAACCCCCAAATTAAATCCCCCATCTCAATTACCTTATGTTTCCCTAATTTTTGTTGAAATGTTTCTCTCCAAATCATGACTTTGCTTGTAATTGCCATCTCCGTCAAGATTACAGCAGGTATGTACTTTTAATTGAACTCAAAATTGATTTCATTGAAGTTTATTTGAAATTATGGTTTCTATTTCCCGCTTTTGATTCGAAATTCTTGTAAATGACCCTAATTTAACTTCGATTCCTCATCTTTGTAGAGTTTTTTACACCATTAAGTTGTCAGATTTTGTGCATGCATTTGTATGATGAAAAATGAAATAATTTCACTTGTTTTCTGGAAAAAAAATTCTGGAAACCCCTAATTAGGCAGAGTAATGATTTTTATCAAAGAAAAATAAGAAGAAGAGTAAATTAAAGTATAGAATCAACAAATAATTAAACAAATTTAAAATTTAAAGGAAGAAAATATAAAGGGGAAAATTTAAAGGAAGAAAAAATTAATACCTGGAGAGAGATGACAAACTACTGAGTAGGAACGAAAAAGATTGATAGAGTAAGAGGAGAATTTTATTTTAAATGAAAGGGATAAGGGTGGATTTATAACAATAAAATAAGAGGGGTAAAATAGGGATTTCATTAGTTAATTAAGGGGGGATTCAAATATTCCGACAATAACGGACATTTTTTTGGTCGAAATTCATTAATGGTATTGATTATGAATAAAAATAGTAAACTAGGTATAAGTTATGAAGAAAAAATTATGTAGGTATAAGTTATGAAATATGGTTATAAAGTAGGTATAAGTCATGAATTTACTCTTATTATTATTATTATTATTATTATTATTATTATTATTATTATTATTATTATTATTATTATTATTATTATTATTATTATTATTATTATTTCTTGATTCTTTTAGTTCTTGATGTCAATTGATGTCAAAATCGCTTAAACCTAATAATAATAATAATTATTGTTTCGGGTGTAAACTCGGGGTCTTGAGAATGACGTCATGGGTGGCCTCCAGGGTCCTGGCCCGCTCCATGAGTGCCCTGCAAGGTGAACTCCGGGCCCGAGGGGCTTGCCCCCGGCGGAGCCTCCGACGCCCAAGTCAGTACCGAAATATATAAATATAGGGTTTTTATGGTAAAATGAGAGTAAAGAGAGAGTAGAGAGAGAGTGAGTGGGGAGAGTGGCTAAAAAACCAACCCCTTTACCTTTGCCCCCTAGGGGCTATTTATAGAGTTTTTGGGCTTTTGGGCCTCTTGGGCCTCTAGAGCCTTTTATTTGTCGTCTTGCTGTCGTGAGCGTAATCGGATATTCGACCCCCAACAATTGCCCCCACCGGATTCGCATGTCATCGTGCGGATTCGGTGTCGGACGTCGGCGTCGAATAGAGTGCGCGAAATCGTTGACCTTGGGCAATACAAGTGAAAAGGATCTTACTAAACGGGTCCTTGGCGGTAGTAGTACCGCGTGAAAGTGGTTGTCTAGTCGTGGCATACCAAATATAAAACAGGCATCGACAGCTACGCGATAGTTATTGGGGGTGGCGTCTCCCGGGTCTGACTACCTCGGGCCGGAGGGGTCGTGAGCCGGGAGAATCCCATGTACCCAGGGGACCGTCAGTCCTCCCGGTGCTGGGCATAGATGTCTCGCCCGTCATCGCATTTGGCTCGAAGCGATCTGGCGAGCGAAGTTTTACTGGCTGATCGGAGTTTCATGGCGTGGCTAGGGGTGACGTTAGTACGCAACATCGGCGGAATATAAGGCTAGCGCCATGGGATGATCACAGCGGCCTATGGTGACGTAGAGTGAACTGCGTCACGGGAATAAGGAGGTTGGCCGCGGGACAAGGTCACGTGGCGCGGCCTAAGGTGACGCAGAGTAAACTACGTCACTGGAATAAAAGAGCTGTCCCGGCACGTAGCCATGGACTATTTGTACGATCGGAGCCACCTAGGCACGAAGGTCGTAGTATGGTCTTATCCGGAGTAAGCCACCTAGGCGCGAGGGCCGTTAGTGGTCTCTTCTGATGGTGGTGTAAAGGACGCAGGAGCCGCTCAAGCCCCGGGCCGTGGGCTCTCCGTACGCGGGTAGTATAAAGCGCGCGCAGAGCCGCCCCGGGCCATGGACTCCCCATACGCGGGTAGTTCAAGGCCATACGTAGGGCGCGAGCCGTCCAGGCCCCGGGCCATGGGCTCTCAAGGCGCGATGTTCTTCCGTACGTAGGCATCGGGTTGCCGCGGAGGTCTTACCCATGGGACGTCCGCAGCCGCCACCGGTTCTGGCCGGCATCGACATCATGCGGTGAGAGCGGCTGAGCACGTGGGCCATCATAGACATCCCGGCTCTTTGCATAAAGGCACCCTCATCCGGGCAAGCGACCACGATGAGCATTGTGCAAGGCCATACGTGAAGCGCGAGCCGTCAGGCCGGGCCATGGACTCTCAAGGCGCGATGTTCTTCGTGAGCGGCAAGTTGCCGCGGAGGTCTTACCATGGAGGTCCGCCGCCCGCCATTCAAGGTCGGCATTAGACATCATGCGGTGAGAGCAGCCTAGGCACGTGGGCCGCCATAGACATCCCGGCTCTTTTGCATAAAGGCACCCTCATCCGGGCCCGACGACCACGGATGAGCATTGTGCAGGGCCATACGCAGGGCGCGAGCCGCCCAGGCCATGGGCTCTCAGGGCGCGATGTTCTTCGTAAACGCGGGTTGCCGCGGAGGTCTTACCATGGGTCGCGGCCCGCCACTGGCCGGCATCGGACATCATGCGGTGAGCGGCTAGGCACGTGGGCCATCATAGACATCCCGCTCTTTTGCATAAAGGCACCCTCATCCGGCACGACCACGCAGATGAGCATTGTGCAAGGCCATACGTAGGGCGCGGCCGTCAGGCCGGGCCATGGACTCTCAAGGCGCGATGTTCTTCCGTCACGTAAACGGGTTCACGCCAGGTCTTACCATGGGAGGTCCGCGGCCGCCACCGCTACAAGGCCGACATCGGACATCTGCGGTGAAGCGGCCTGAGCACGTGGGCCATCATAGACATCCCGCTCTTTTGCATAAAGGCACCCTCATCGTGGCGGCGACCACGGATGAGCATTGTGCAAGGCCATACGTAGGCGCGAGCCGTCAGGCCCCGCCATGGACTCTCAAGGCGCGATGTTCTTAAATCGTAGGCACCCGGGTTGCGGAGGTCTTACCCATGGGAGGTCCGGCCGCCACCGGCTACAAGGCCGGATCGACATCATGCGGTGAGAGCAGCCTAGGCACGTGGGCCATCATAGACATCCCGGCTCTTTTGCATAAAGGCACCCTCATCCGGGCCCGACGACCACGGATGAGCATTGTGCAAGGCCATACGTAGGGCGCGAGCCGTCCAGGCCCCGGGCCATGGACTCTCAAGGCGCGATGTTCTTCCGTACGTAGGCAACGGGTTGCCTGGGAGGTCTTACCCTTCTCCGGTCTTTTTTGCATTCATTCCTGCAAAAGGTTAGTAAATTTTTCAAAAATTCCTATTTTTGAATCAGACTATCGTGATTCAGCCGGGGTCGGGGGTAGTCCCCCCTCCTTGCCCCCTGGCCAGCTTTTGTGTGATACAAATCTAAACAAATGCTGGGCACAAATCTACCAAAAAATACAAGGAAAAAACCCGCGGTGTCAACAATCCTGATCACTCGCGTTTACAAATGTAAATATGGCGGTTTGTGAGTACAGGGTGATTCTTGTGGAGCTTTCATGGAGTCTCGGGTGATTAAAGGTCGGCTAGGCGTCACAAATGTGTGGCTCGTATTTCCTTATCACCGCTTTGTCTCCATTACTCCTGAAAAAATAATTCGATATACCAAAATTGATTAGTACTTCGTATTTAATATATTTAATTGTATATAATGCGTATGCAAGAGCTTGAATATAAGCTAGGTCCGATTAAAAATTGGTGAGTATATTGTTATTAAACGATTATATTTACTAAAAAGTGTTGGAAGCCTTGAAAACGTTAACCACTTGCTATTATTTGGGCTGATCATAATATGGAAAGTGAGATAAGTTGTGGGCTTTTACCCTCTCAATAAGCTTATCTTGCCGGCTGAAAATCCATTATTTATATATATATTTATATATATAAAAGAGATAAAATAAATGAGCTTCTCAAATGACTTATCTTTCGAGGCTCGGGAGAACTTGGTGCCGGCGGGAGAACTTGGTCCGGCAAGGGCCCGACGGTGCCGGGAAAGGTGATCGCAGCCGAGTCATGGCTGGCCGGAATCAAGGCGACCGGGACCGCTACCATCATCGTGGGGACTAAGCGATTTAGGCCGGGAAAACCTCCGTGAGGGTGACTTGACCGGGGCGGCGGTGCCGGGGTACGCTTCCGGGAAAAAATTTGCTGAACTCTGGAAAATAAAACAGCGGCCCGGCGTGGGTGGCCAAGTCCCGGTGGTGGCGGAGGAATTCCCGGGAAGGAGATGAATCGGGAGACGTTGCCAGGCGGAGCCGATTGAACTTAGTGCAAGCCGATCCACTGGTCGTGCAAGGCGGCCGGGACGGTGGTGGCGTCAGGGCCGTGAGGATGACCCTGAGGCCGTTGGACCAAGGTGCCGGGACAGTGGTGGTGCCCCCGGCGATACCGGCTTCACATTCCAGGGAAGGGAGACGGCTGCGGGCCAAACGCGGCGAACTCAAGGTTGCCATGACTGGGATCGACTGATGTGGTCGTGGCTGGAACCAGGTGGCCGAGATTAAGGTGGCCGGGAAAGTTGTGGTGACTTTGTAGATTGATGGTCTACGGTAACTCAAAGTTTGTTTTTGAACATCGTTGCCGAGGTCTCTCGCGGTCTCGGTTCAATGCTTCATATATTCCCGGACCGGGTATTTTGGCCAGTGAGCTCGGTGTCCCGTGAGCTGGCTAAGACCGAAGGATAGTGGATCTTACTACAATGGCTGGGACCGACTGATGGTGGTCATGGCCTGGACCCAGGTGGCCGGTAACTTTTGAACTTATACGGAGGGCTTAGTCCGTAGGCAAGCTGCGAGACGGTGCGTACGAGACCGAGAGTAGTGGCCTGGTCCCGGCCAAAAATTTCACGGGAGAGTCTGGAGGCCGGGAGTGGACGTCAAGGTCGTGAGCGTGGCGGTGCCCCTGGCGGCCGTGTCACACAGGGCCGAGGTGTTGAGGTCGGGTACGGTGGAAGCTTTCATGATGTTCCCGTTCAATTTTTAGTCTTCTTTGTTTTCCTCTCTTATGGTATTATTATATTATTATTATTCTTGTACTTTTGTGTGACATAGGGATGTCCCTACTTGCATTATAGTACTATATCCTATTATATTATTATTATATCTTGTTATGTTGTTTCTCCCTAAATTTGTAACCTTCCTTTCCTGCCTCTTGCTATTTATTAGAGTGATCATAGTAACAAACACACTACGACCCGCGAGTCCCGGCGTAGATGAGGTGGCGTAGAATCGAGATGTTTCTGGAGATCACGTGGACCAGGGCCGTGACCAAGGTGACCGGGACCGTGGTTGGCCGTGTGCTCGTGGTCGGGAGTCCCTCCTGCTCCCGGGAGCTTCTCCCGTAACTGTCTACCATCATTTTTTTTTTTTTTTTTTTTTTTTTTTTTTTTTATGGGACTTGTTGTGATTTCCTAGGGAGACATTACGTAGAGTATAATATAATCCCTACCTTGAAAATTTCTACCTTGAAAATGGTGGGGCTCTTGAAAATTTGTACCTCTAAAATGGTGGCTACCTCTGAAACTTATTTTGGCATACTATAATAATACATGGGGTGTTTGTTTTTCTCTCTTGATAATAAAATATAGTAGTTTTTGTTTGTTCTCTTGATGAACATTGATTTTGAGATTAATGGTCAAACGTGCAACAAGAGGGTGTGACTAGCACGTACCTCTACCACTCGTTTTTCTTCTTTCTTTGTAAATATGGCGGTCTACGGTGGGTTTCATGGGTAGTGATTTTTCTCTCCCCACAGAGGCATTGTTTCGAGAACTCTGGTCTTGAGAATGAGAATGGCGTCATGGGTGGCCTCCAGGTCTGGCCCGCTCCATGAGTGCCTGTGAACTCAGGCCCGAGGGGCTTGCCTCACACGAGCCTCCGACGCCAAGTCGATCTAAATATATAAATATAGGGTTTTTATGGTAAAATGAGAGTAAAGAGAGAGTAGAGAAAGAGAGTGTGGGGAGAGTGGCTAAAAAACCCAACCCCTTTACCTTTGCCCCCTAGGGGCTATTTATAGAGTTTTTAGGTTTTTGGGCTTTTGGGCCTCTTGGGCCTTTTATTTGTCGTCTTGCTGTCGTGAGCGTAATCGGATATTCGACCCCCAACAATTATAATAATAATAGTTATAATAACAATAATAATAATAATAATAATAATAACAATAATAATAATAATAATAATAATAAGAGTAAATTCATGACTTATACCTACTTTATAACCATATTTCATAACTTATACCTACATAATTTTTTCTTCATAACTTATACCTAGTTTACTATTTTTATTCATAATCAATACCATTAATGAATTCCGACCAAAAAAATGTCCGTTATTGTCGGAATATTTGAATCCCCCCTTAATTAACTAATGAAATCCCTATTTTACCCCTCTTATTTTATTGTTATAAATCCACCCTTATCCCTTTCATTTAAAATAAAATTCTCCTCTTACTCTATCAATCTTTTTCGTTCCTACTCAGTAGTTTGTCATCTCTCTCCAGGTATTAATTTTTTCTTCCTTTAAATTTTCCCCTTTATATTTTCTTCCTTTAAATTTTAAATTTGTTTAATTATTTGTTGATTCTATATTTTAATTTACTCTTCTTCTTATTTTTCTTTGATAAAAATCATTACTCTGCCTAATTAGGGGTTTCCAGAATTTTTTTTCCAGAAAACAAGTGAAATTATTTCGTTTTTCATCATACAAATGCATGCACAAAATCTGACAACTTAATGGTGTAAAAAACTCTACATACAAAGATGAGGAATCGAAGTTAAATTAGGGTCATTTACAAGAATTTCGAATCAAAAGCGGGAAATAGAAACCATAATTTCATATAAACTTCAATGAAATCAATTTTGAGTTCAATTAAAAGTACATACCTGCTGTAATCTTGACGGAGATGGCAATTACAAGCAAAGTCATGATTTGGAGAGAAAAATTTCAACAAAAATTAGGGAAACATAAGGTAATTGAGATGGGGGATTTAATTTGGGGGTTTATTTTCACAGTAATTTTTTGGGGGGTTTTAGTTTACTTGGCTTGTGTTTTAAGAGTAATTTTGTTTGGGGTATGTATTTGGGGGTTGTATTTGGGAGAAATACCGATGTCAGTAAACAAGGGCAAATCGGGAAGTTTGAGTTTTTTTGGTCGAAATTCATTAATGGTATTGATTATGAATAAAAATAGTAAACTAGGTATAAGTTATGAAGAAAAAATTATGTAGGTATAAGTTATGAAATGTGGTTATAAAGTAGGTATAAGTCATGAATTTACTCTAATAATAATAATAATAATAATAATAATAATAATAATAATAATAATAATAATAATAATCGATTTAGTTCACTTTCGATTCGATTGATTCGATTATCAAATTTCTATTGATTCAAATTTCAGTTGATTCAACTTTAAAAAGCCAGAAAGAACATGTCCTTATTGGCTAACTAATTTAAGGTCACTACTTTGATACTATACGAAGTACATTATATACGGAGTATGGCCCTGTTCTTTTCGGCTTATAGGAGCTGAACTTATAGGAGCTGAACTTATAGGAGCTGAGCTGAACTTATAGGAGCTGAATTTATAGGAGCTGAAACTTATTGGAGTTAAATTTATTAGAATTTAAACTTATTGAATAATAATAATAATAATAATAATAATAATAATAATAATAATAATAATAATAATAATAATAATAATAATAATAATAATAATAATAATAATATAATAATAATATAATAATAATAACAATAATAATAATAACAACAACAATAATAATAATAATAATAATTTAAATATTAATATTAATATTAATATAATATGAAAAAATTTATTAAATTAATAACAATAATAACAATGATATTTATAGTAATGATGATGATGATTACAATAATTAAAATCTTTTAATTTATTCAAAATGATTAATTTTACTAATAATAAACAATAGTGTTCATAATCGATTTTGCGGTCTAGTATAGTTAAATATCTCAATATATAGTTGATTATAAATAAGTTGGCTCGGTTAAATATTTTAATATACTATATTTATTTTCTCGAGAATTTTAGTATTGCATTTTGTAGAAATGTTTTATAGGTGTCAATTTAAAGATAACTCAAAACGAGTCGGGAAAAAGGGTAAAAAAAGAGATTCGAGATGAAAGAAAAATAAAACGAATAAACCAAAATAACCTACAAAAAATTATACTCTATATAATGTGGAAAAATAAAAAATAAAAAATAAAAAACAAACAAAGTAATGAACAAGTTGAATTCCAACATATTCATCGTTCGTCAAAATATTTAACCGCGAATTCTAAATTTAATGAAATCAAAATGAACAAGTTGAATTCCAACAATTTATTTCATTTTTGACCCTTAATTTTTTTATTCCACAAAAAAAAAATTATGAGAAACATATTATTATTATTATTATTATTATTATTATTATTATTATTATTATTATTATTATTATTATTATTATTATTATTATTATTATTATTATTATTATTATTATTATTATTATTATTATTATTATTATTATTATTATTATTATTATTATTATTATTATTATTATTATTATTATTATTATTATTATTATTATTATTATTATTATTATTATTATTATTATTATTATTATTATTATTATTATTATTATTATTATTATTATTATTATTATTATTATTATTATTATTATTATTATTATTATTATTATTATTATTATTATTATTATTATTATTATGCAATAATAATAGTTATATAAAAATAAAACATAATAGAATTTATAAATTTGAACTTATAAAAATTTGAATTTATAGGAATTTGAACTTATAGGGTGAAATTTGAATCAACTTATAAGAAATTTGAAATTAATTTGAAAGAACACTACTTATATAGTATATGGACACATGTCAAGTGAGTTATTGCGTTTATTGTTGTAGGAAGTTGAGGGCATTTTTAGGATATGTCAGAGGATGTCGAGATATTGACATATACTCCCTCCATTCAACTCCAAAATGCATGTTTCTATTTTGTACACTATTCATATTTAGACCTTTAATTTTAATTATCCCTCGATACGTAAGTGTTAATATATTCATGTGTAATCTTGTTTGATTCGTCTTTATGAGTAGATTATTAAAATCTAATTTTTAGATTTTTTTGAATAAACGTAACTAACGATATTTAACGCGCAAAAAGCGCGTTAGCAAGTGTACTGTGAAAAAGCAAACATGCAATTTGGAGTTGAGTGGAGGGGGTAGTATTTAGTGAATATGAGATTTCGAATATCTCATGGAATAATTTACGTAGGATAATATTTTAGATTATTATGTTAGGTTGTTCCTTTTATAACGCTTGATTATTGTAAGGTTAATCAACACAAACACAATTAAAAATAATATCATCCTTAATTATTATCTCCTCTAATATTTCTAATAGGTATTATATTATTCTTAGGGATCAGACCATTCACGATTATGTTATTATTTTGTGTCAAATTTGTATTTTCATATCATATATGATTTCCCTCTTCAATTTAAAGCCTATTATTGGACAAATTAGGTTGAAGATATGTTAATTAAATGCCAAAATATCTTTGTATTCTAGATAATTTTCATTAATTTTTACTTATAATAGTATAAATTATTGTTTTGAGTTATTCTTTTATATATAATGAGATAAACGAATTATTTTAATTCAAGCTAAGGTTTGTGAGGGAAGATATATGTAAAAAAGTTGAGTTAAGTGGAGTGTTTTAATTTAAGGTTCAAACTAATTTACTCATTACGAAGTATAACTCAAGCATTACTATTTTTTTTTATCACGTAATTAGTTTTCAGAACACATATTTCACTTTACAGAAATAATAATCTGATTACTAGCCAAGATAAATGTATTACTGTACCACATAGCACAATAATCTTATATGACTAGCTATAGTCAAAGATAAAATTACTAAGTCGATCAAAACCTTCAACTGCTTCGATCATAGTAACGGTTGTTCCCATAGTCTACTAACTAACATTATTTGGTTATGTTGGAAGGCATCGCAATTTGTGTGGAGCATGTGCATTTAGGGCATAAAACTAACATGATTGAACTCACTATAATTAGAACAAAATAATGCAACAACCAATTTACATGATCATATTATAATAACAAGACACGTTATCTTCTACTTTTGATTGTTTTGTGTTAACTTTATACGTAATTATACAGAGTAATAACAATAATAATAATAATTAAATTACATATAGAGTACTCCGTATATGTTTCATATAATTTTCACTTACATACATATATATAGTCATTGATGACAGCATGTATGTCAATCAGCGGTTAATTAAGTTGCTTGATAAACGTTGTTGCGCTGATAATCGATATATGTGTCCCATTTGGCAAAATGATACAATGTATATAATTGAACTTTTAATTAATCATCAGGTCATAGTATGTTTGTTGAGAAATAATTTATATATAAGTAATTAATAATAATTGTATTAATGAAACTAAAATAAATCAGAAATCAAAAATTAACTTTGAGAATACGTGAATTAGTCCTCACATAAATTAGCGTTTTTCATCAAACAAAGTTATAGTTGTATCTGAATAAATTGTAAATACCGTATTTTGTTAACAAACAGTTGGATCAAATAAAATGATCATCATGCATTGCATATATATGCATGCATATCACATAATTTTTAATGGCTGTCCAATTACATACGTGGGCAATGTTGTAACTAGCAACTCATGAAACAATTTGTGGTAATGTAAATATATACTTTTTATCATTTGCTACCACAAACTTATTGATTGATGATTGATTGCTACAAAAGATAAAGGAATTATAAAAGGGAGAGAATTGCATAAATGAGAACTAATTGTTATTATTAATATTGTGTTGTGTTTTACATCATAATAACACAACCTATATATAGAACTAGGTAACATAATAATGTAAGTTATTATTACTCCATATAATTTATTATGTAAATCATAATATTCTCTATGATATATTCGAAAATATCATATACTCTAAATAATATATGTCGATATCTCGACATATATTCCAATATCCCCCCTCAAACTTATGGTAATTTGCAAAAATTACCATGAGTTTGACATTACAAGAAGATAAAATAAATGAAAATGACAAAAAAATTCAAAGTGCTTCATCTTTGATTCTTCGTCATCTTGTCCAACAATCAGCAAAGACTTCACGAGCCACAAACGACAGAGGCACCACTTAGGTAGGCCACACACCATCAACAAAGGTGACTCTTAGGTAGGTCACAAACCCTCAACAACGGTGACTCTTAGGTAGGTCACAAACCCGCGACACTTACGTAGGCCGCAAACCATCAAATAAGCCAACAATAAATCGAACACCATAAAAAAAACATATTCGTTGTCACGAACGCTCAATTTCGCGAACGAGACAAACACCCTTCCACGGAAAATCATTTCATTCGTAGATCGATCAAACTTTGATATTAAAAAGACATAGTCTCCACTCCCACTAACGTTCACAAGCGAGAGTCATTGATTCCCTTATTAAAAAGGGGCCAATAGCCCTTCCAAAACCAAAACTGACCGAAACAATATTACGGAGTAATACCAAATTCTCGGAAAAAAAAAGGGTATCACATCACAAAGCACTAATTGAAGTTGTGATTTTTTTTTTTTTTTTTAAATGAGTTTGTAATTGGAGTCCCGCCGGTGGGTGTATATTTTAAACCCACCGGCGAGGCAGCGGAAATTCGAAATTGGTTCTCAGAAGCCGATTGGCTTTGATACCATGTCAGGAACCAACTCAACCAAAAGCTTAAGCTGATGGTTGGAGGCCCAAGATCGGTTTTATACACTCTAACACGCCCCCTCACACGAATGCCCTTTTTGGGCTTGACGTGTGGACGCAACTACAGGCCCGCCATACCTGGTGCGAAATAATCCACTTTGAAAGGGAGGGGTGGTGAGATTCGAACCCGTGACCTCTTGTCACAAGGCTTTGATACCATAAAGTATTTTACAATAAGGGAATTCATAGAGAAGAATTAATGTTATTAATGTTCGTGCCTTAACTTTACATTAGAAGTGTTTATATAGTAGAAGGCTCGATATCTAAAATATTCTTATAATATCAAACTAGAACATATAATATAATCGAATATATAATATTCCCTAATTATAATATGTCGAGATTATATCGATATCTCGACATATCCTAACATGATATCTCGATATTATTACGATATTGTCGATATCTCGATAATATCTCCAATAAAAGATTTGAATAATCGGGCAAAATGTGAGCTATGAAGTTGAAATAAGAAATTGGGGAAAAAAAAAAATATTGCCAAAAATCACATTAATGGTGTATAAATAGCATTGCCTTAACTCGTACGAGTAGTTTGTAAGTATGAGTTATCGTGTCATATAAATAGGTAATTAATAATCTAGTTTTTAACCGACAAAGAAAAAAAAAACTAGCTAGTAACCATTTTCTAAATTCTTTTGAGTAATTCTATTATAAGGCCGTCTCATAGTATAAGACAGACAGAGTACTATATTTCAATAATGTCATTAATCCTAATTTAATCAATTCTCTTTCTTATTTCTCTAATTATGTAACTTTATTATCTCTCATATATTTAATTTGACCATAATGTTAGTGATCGACATGATTTATCTACACATATAAATTTCATGTTTTTTGCCCATATTTTTGATAAACACTTATACTATATACGTCACTGTCAATTTACAGCTATTGTGTTCCGACGTAATTGCATTACAAGTGGAAAGTAATGCTGATTTTCTTCAAAAGTAACTATATTTTCATTGTCTCATACTATGAGATGACACCACCGTAGAATCATGTATTCCTTTAATTCATGTGATTCATAATATCTGCTTTTTGATCAATTTTTTGTATAATACGGAGTAAGATACTAAAAATTGTATGAATCAGCAAGGAGTATCGCCTTGAGACCGAGCCTGCGTGATAATCTTAGGATTGTCTCATTTAATTTGCTGTAAATATTTGAAATTAATTTTTCCCTAAAATAGTTTGAAATGAAAATGATTTTCTTTTAGTAAGTTTAATTCTAATTAAGCAATAATTTTATACTCAACAAAAATCAAATCATTGTGATTGAAATAAAGTAATTACTAGCATGCAATCATCCTTTTCCCAAACAACCAAATCTAAAACGGGTAGATTCGAAAAAAAAAATATCATAAAAAATCACCTAAAAAACTATTTTTATATACCGTACCCACTCCACAAAATGAAATAAAATCATCAAAAAATAAAAATAATAATAATAATTAAAATGAAGAGAGAAAATAAACCATTAATAATAATAATATCAATCATGATGATGGTGTGCATAACGTACACGTGCATGGTAGAGGGGCTTGATATTAAAGATTGTGAACATAAAGTACTAAAGTGTTACCCAAATAGCTTGCTAAAATGTGTAGTTAATTTTGGCTTCAAGAGATTTTTGTGTGGATCGGGTACTTATTCGTGCCCACTTGAAACCCTTGCTAGATGCGCACTTGAGTGTGTTAATCTTACTAATATTATTCCTCCTAATGCATTGATGCTCTCCAATAATAATATTAATATTAATAATAATAATAATAATAGTATTAATACTAATACTAATACTAATACTAATAATTATATGGAGCCCTACAATTTTTCGTATTATATGTGTCATATAGGTTGCGTTGCTAGTGGTTGCATCCAGTACTCGGATGCAAATTCTATAGGTAATGGGTTTTAAGTTTGTTTACCAATATCAAAATTTTAACAATTTTTATATGATGTGTATTTGTTTTATATTTTCGTTATAATATGTGTTTGATAAATATGAAAAAGCAGCATAGATGAAGTAAGGGGCATATATTACAAAATTTTCAACGTATACGAAGTAGTTTATTAAACCAGAATATGTCGATTTGTCGATTAAATAAATAACATGTTTTATGCATACGACGTTATATATTTATCGCATACAACTTTAATCAGTTTCCATCAAATTTATTATATAGAATGGGGTACTTAATGAGTATAAAATATATATATAGTTTATTATTTATTATTAAATATTAAATATAATATTCTCATGTAAACATAAATCCTTTGATGATTTTATAATTGCAGATTCAAAAGCATGTCTAAAATCTTGTGACGAGGAATGCAAGAAGTATTACACCACACTCTATGCTTAGCTCCAAAAAGTTTGCCCGACTCCTAGTGATTATTCCTGTTAAAATTAATCAACGTGATCCACTAGTCATTGTCAATTGAATTTCAATGTGAGAAGAATTTTAGACATATTAATCTTGTAATAATGAAAATGATATTTCAATACAATTTGTTATTGGAATAGTCTGGAATAATTTAGAGTGTTTAAATTATTGTTATTAGTGTTAATTATGTACTGTGTTAGAGAGTCTATTTCCTAATCTGGAATGTTCATGCATCTACATGTTATAAATACTCTAGATTGTATTATGCAAGTAACACAAGCAATATATTTCTCGAGTGTATTCATTCTTCTTCCTTGCATTCAAATCATTTATATTTCTAACACAATTTCTAAATCTTAAACCCGAATATTCCATGATCTTAAACCCGAATATCTCAATCAACATTGATGGGTGAAGGCCTAATAACGGTTTTATACTTTCCACCACACACGAATGCCATTTTGATCTTTAAGTGTGGACGCAACAACAATATAATGTGCGTCCCTATACGGGCTATAACTCAAATACCTTGCGCTATATATTCCATTTTAGAATGGAGGGGTGATAGGAATCAAACACATGAGGTCACAAGGTTTTGATACCACGTCAACAACCGTTTAACCTAAAAATTTAAGCTAAAAGCCCAATCTCAACTTTATATTTTGATGAGTAGTCTCTTATGAGACTATCTCGCAATGTGAGACCTGCTCTTTATAAAAGTAATTCAGAAAAAACTTCTACTGCAACTTCTACATGTGAGATGTCTCACAATTAACTTATTATGCATGTGATCGTCTCATATAAAACTTTGTGTATTTTAACACTTGCATCAATTCATGCATTCCTGTGGCACCAGCCGAACAAATTGTGGTTTTACACTTCCCTATAATATACTTTATCCTTCCCAAAATAAGTAATTACATAAAAAAAGAAAACACTTATTTTGGGATGAAGGGAATATTGGGTTACTTTGTAACGCCTTTTTCTTTTCCAAAACCCTATTTTTTTTTTCTTAATGAGCCTTATCAAGTTATCATTGGGCTCGTTAGGCCCTATGTTTTGGGCATTCTCTTTCCATTTAATCTTTCTTTTTGGTACATGAGAGGGGCTAGGCCCTGAAACAAAATTAAAACTAGCTAGGAACCAAACGTGACGTAGCAACACCGAGGATATCTTCTCGAAGGATTTAACCTAATTTTTTGCAAAGCACTTCTAACAACACTGATTCAATTACAATTTTTCTGACATTTTACACAATGGATACTATGAAATTTATTCATTCACAATTTCTTTTGATTTAAATTTACAAATCTTATAACAATGTGAAAATTTTAAAATTTATAATAATACGGAGTATAAATTATGTATATCGTTTTCCCAATATGTGTTTTGCCAAACGTGAAAAAATTAATATACAAAATAAAATTAAACAAAAGTAAAGTATTTTTTTGACACTTTACACGCCTCTTGGAATTTTTTTAGCATTATCAATTATCATTACTACTTACCCCGATCGAGTTAGGTATGATAAATTGTTAAGAAACTTCAAATAAAGTCGAAAATTGCCTACATGCGTGAGTGAACATTGATAATAAATATCCTCTTAAAAGCTTTCACAAATTCTCATATAAAACGGGTATATCCGTTAAGTTAAGACAGGTCAAATAGTTAGGATAAGACAAAAGTAGAAAGTGTAGGAAAAAGTAAAGTGTATTGTCTCATGTGTGCAAGTGGATAAGTATTTGACCCATTTTAAGCTTAAGACGGATAACCTGTTTTTAAAAGAGACTTATTGGCTTTCACAAATTCGTGTACATGGTTTTACATGGTATCACATCTCACATTTTGCACAGGGTATAGTATGATAAAAATAATTAAAATAGGTAGGTTGCTCGGAGGGAATCGAATACTTGATTTTATGCAGTATATCTAATAGTACAAAGCTTTAAACATTTCATTAATGTTGTATTTGAAGATCATGGAAAAAAAACCTTATCTACCTTAATTCGAAACTTATGGAATAATAATCACGATGGAATCAATTGAATTTAGATTAAAATCATATCTACCATGATCATATTTATTTTTCCAAAAGATAAAATCTAAATTGGGTATATATAAATTGGATTTTTCTAAAAAATGTTAATTAATTAAAGAATGTTATTTGTGGATATTTTTATAAGTAAAACAATTATTCGATCACTTTTCAATTTCTCATGATATATATAGTTTCTCTTTGTACATAATGTGGGATTAATATCAACAAAATTTTATATAAAAAAAAAAATGAGAGGCAAATGTGTAATAATTTTATTGATGATAATATGCATGTACATGAACATAGTAGAGGGGTTTCATATACATATACCGCACATACATATACCGCCCATAACCGTTGGTCCTGTACATACACCGCCCATAAACGTTGGTGGTAATATACACGTTGGACATGAACCTATGAAACATTGTGAGCATATGTTAGTTGGGTGTTACCCAAAGTGCGTTCTTAAATGTGAAGAACATATGTTATTTAAAACAATAACGACGGTGTGTCCATTGAGGCAAGCGACGTGCCCTTTTAAATGTATTCTCGATTGTGGACTTAAATGTCTTAAGATTGGTACTAATGCTACTTCTACTACTGCTACTGCTGCTACTGCTGCTACTACTACTGCTGCTACTAAGGAGGATACAGTTTTGTATGATTACCCGTATTATATGTGTCAAAACGGTTGCGTTTCAATTACTTGCGCTGGTCTTTTGGGTACTAATACGACAGGTAATTTAATTTGTAGTTTATTTATTTTTATTATTTTACATTATATAAAACATGGTTAATTTGAAATTATTTAATTTGCAGATCCAACGGAGAAGACAAGATGCGTTCATACTTGTGAAACGAGATGCCAAAAACAGTATAAACCATTATTATTGGCTTCTTGAATTCTACCGACGACTTTACATTAGAAATAAAGTTATTTTTCTATTTGAGTCTATGAATAAATTAGCTAAGCTTTTTCCTATGCATAAGTAATAAACTTTTTTTTTTAATTGTACATCATCCGTCCTAGACACTTGTTTACACATTTCATATTAAAGTGTATGGTCATTTGTTTACATTTTCCAGTTGATTAGTGGTGAGGCCACGTAGGAATGAATTACTGGTTTTCTTTGTGACATGTGGTCTATTTTGTACTTTTTTAAATTTTTAATATTATTTTTTTCACTTTTCACATAATCTCTTTCCTCACATAATTATAATATGTGTGCTGTGTGCATAAAGTATACGTAAATAATTTACCGAGACGAAGGGAGCATGAAGTATTAATGAACATAAGCACTTAAATTAAATGTTTCTTTGGTGTAAAAGTAATTCTCTAATATCTTCGACTAAATGATTCACAGATTTGTACTCGTAACAATCATGAAAAAAAAAAAAAAAAAGTGTCGATGGGTGTGAACTTTGAATTATCAACCATTAATTAGGATTATTAAAGGATAATTCGTGACAAGGGACACGTTAAGGTGCTAATTAGATAAAACAATCTCAATAATAATTATCTAAATATGATCATTATATTAGTTTATGTTTCAACATCTCATGATATTTCATGAGAATCCTTATTATATTAGCACATTAACATATGTCTCAAGAACACATTTTAGAAAATCCATATATAATACTCCGTAATACACCAAAACATGCATGATCATTTCAAAATATATATATCAAACTTTAATTAATCTCAAAATATATATCCAACGGCTGAACATTGATTTTCAAAATATACAAAATTAATTTTTTACAAGATAATTTTGAATTGATTTTTATAGTCTAATGTGTTAAAAAGTTAAGTCTTTTTCACAAGTTTTGAGTGATCTTTCGAATAATTTGTATTGCCTCTTATTTTGAAATAATGTTCAATAATTGAGTATATTTTGACATTAATTGAAGTTCGATGCATTTTGAGAGATGATCTACATACTTCGGTGTGGATTCTTGTGACTTATTAAAAAAAAAAAAAAAAAGGGATTCTATGTGGTACCCTCCGTGGTACCCCTAAAATTTACAAATTGTTAATAAAATACCCAAACAACTTAGAAATGAAGTTTTTAAACAGGTTTGATTTGTGAAGAAGATATGTTTATGTTTGTTAAAAGACACTTACATTAATGGCACCATAAAATGAATAAAAAAATGAAAAAATTAAATATTTAATAACAGTGGATTAGACAAAGACGTTTGGTACATTACCAATGGGGATCGTCAACGTGGATTTTCTAAAAAAAATAAAAATTAATTAATTAGAGATGATTAAGTCCACTCTATTGTAATTAGTTTCAAATTGAATTTTAAACTAATTTATACTCCGTACTTCTCACAAAAGCATCCTTATTCCATTTATTATACTTCAACAACTTTATTTTTTTATTTACTTTTTTTTTCGATAATTTTTATAATTACATAAATAAACAAAAATTTTGAGATTTTTTTGATTTTAATGTGACAGTTCTATATCATCTTTATCTTCTGATCCACTATGTGGTCTTCTTTTTTAATCGAAATTAGGGTTTAAACGTTATTTTTTTTAATTTCGGATTAATAAATTAACTAGTTTAGATCCCGTGCATTAATGCACGGTTACTATAAATTTATATTATTTTTAACTAATAAAAATATAAGTAATTAATCAATAGGAAAATAATATAATAATCACTTTAATAATATTTTACTGTACATATATATATTAATGAAAAAACAAAGAATCTATAATAAATATCTAAAATATATGACTGGCATAAATTTTATTTTATAGATTTTTCGACATTTATTTTCGAATAGAAAATATTAAATAAGATAAATATTAAAATAAGAAAGTAATGAATAGAGAATAAATATATTGTTAAAAAAAGTTAATTAGCTATTCCAAGTACATATTTAGAACTTTAATATGAGCTACAAAAGAAGTAATAGATTAAGTATTTATTTTTATATTTTATTATAGATATATTTAATGAAAAGTAAAATATTATAATAAAAGAAGCAATTAATTTGAAATACATATTACTATATTGTTAATAAAACTAAACTTTTATTATTTTATGTATAACATAAGTGTGAATATGATTACTGAGAAATTATAATCATAGATAATGAATATAGACTTAAAAACGTAAAGTATGATGAATGATGTCGATCGGCATTGCATCTTGGCGGAAAAAAAATGCATAGAATCGCGACAGGTGACATTGATGATGTCAGCGAAAACTGTCATTTAGTATAATAAAGATTAAAGAAAAATAATTAAGGAAAAATACGGGTTTGGAAATAAAATTAATTAAACTAAATTAGGAATGTATTTTTCCAGAATAATAAATTAGGTTAACAAAATTAAGAATTTATATTACCAAAATTAATTAAGTAAAACTTAATTTAACACAAAAAAAATCTTGACGCAATATTATTAATTATTTTTGGCGCTAGTTGAGTATTAACAATGGTGCCTAAACATTCTCTAAACTAGTGTAGTGCTTGTGCACTTGCACGGTAACAATCGTAACATGTAGTTGTTTTTTTTTGGGACTTACTTAATAAACTTTTTTTAGATGGAAAATTATTATATTTTATGTAAAAACTATTATACTTCCTCCGTCCCGGTCATTTGTTTACACTTTCTATTTTGGGGTGTACGAGTCATATGTTTACACTTTTCATAAATGATCATGGTTACCCATGTGGGAGGTGGACCCCTACCCCCTTAATTAAGCCATTTGCTATTCGTCGTCGACAAATTACTTTGCGCAGTCGGCTTTTCTTTTCGCTAATTATACTTAGTGAATTAGCTAATTATTTTTTATTTTTTGTTAGTAATATTATTTATAATGTTTTGAATTACAAATTTTTAATTTTTGATATTTTCATTAAATCGGTACCATTTTTGTTCGTTACGTTTAAGTGATTGTTTAATTTTTTTGAGTTACTCTTAAGAAAATGAATTCCTCGATTTTGTATTATTCATTTTTTGCAAAAAATTGATATTTTTAAAAAAAAAAAAAAAAAAAAAAAATTACGACTAATTTTAAAGTCGAAAAAACAAAACCGTCAAAATGAATTAAAAGTGAGCTGGAGTTTTTTAAAAATGTCCGACGAATCAAGCGAGGAAAACGAGGTAATTTTTTTTTTTTATATATGTTTGTGTTTTTATAGTGTATTTGATAATAGAAAGTTTTAAATGAATATATTTGAAAAACGAGAATTTATATTATAGAAATTAAAAATCGTTGAATTGTAAAAAAAAGAAAAAAAAAAAAACTCGAAAAAGGGACATGTCGAAGGAACCATCTGAAATGTGCTAGCAGATGGCGGAAGGGCAGCTCGACATGTGTAGGCAGATGGCGGAAGGGCAGCTCGACATGTGGTGGTATATGTCGAAGGAACCATCTGAGAAGTGCATGCAGATGGCGAGATAGCTCCTTGCCATCTGCAAGTTTTTTCTTTTTTTTTTTTTTTTTTTTTTTTTTACATTTTATGTGCATAAATTGTTTTTTTTTTTTTTTAAATTATAACTTTTGTTAAATCGACTAAATTAAATCGAGTAATTAATTATTCTTAAGAGCACCTCAAAAAAAAATTAAACAATCACCTAAACGTAACGATAAAAAAATTAACCATTTTTTACTATTTTCTTAATACCGTGTTAAAAATTAAACGATTTTTCATAAAAACTTCAAAAATTATAAAAGTAATAATTTCAAACTTAATAATAGATAATAATAACTAAATAAATAATTATTCATTAAAATTCTTAAGTGTAATTAGTAAAAAGATAAGCCGACTGCACAAAGTAATTTGTCGACGACGAATAGCACATCCCTTAATTAACCAATTACATTTGATAATTTTATTCAAACGAGAGCCCTCTTCATACTTATATTATACGGAGTATTTTATTAGTTTTTTTTTTCTTTACTTCTCTCCTCACATCGTTAAATGTGTATAAAGTAATGTAAACAAATCACCGAGACGGAGGGAGTATGTAATATTTTTTTTAGAGTTGTCAAAGTTATTATTTATATTGGAAGTTAGAATTTCAAACAATAATGATTATTATGTAAGACTAACTTATTAAAATAACTTCGAAATGCATAAAGGAACAGTACACATTCGTATAATACAAACGTGAATTCTCCGAGTTTATTTTTTAGGATTGATATCCTTGATGAAATTGAATCTCCATGCTTGCGAGGTAGACATTGTTTTTCTTATTTGCCGTTGAACTTAATTTGAATAATAATGTGAATGTGTATGGAATAAGACCACCATACTCTTAGTTTTTATATAGTACTTATGTTAAATAAATTTTATATTAGTATAGTATATATTCAGAATATAATAAAATATATTGACTATATGTTTGATAGTAAATTATACTCTTTTTTATTATTCCATTTATTATCCTAGTAAATATTTCTGATCAAGTAATACATTATAAATTTAAATATTGTAGATAATCGTGATAATTGGTCTTCTATTAATAAGGAATTCATGTAGCATCAGCTATATATATTTATATATCTTTGAGATATTATTATTATTATATATATTTAACAGAGTACAAATTTAAATATAGTAGATAATCGTGAAAATTGGTCTATTAAGGTATTCATGTGGCATCAGCTATGTATATTTATATATCTTTGAGATACTCCATATTATATATATTTGGGATAATATATATATTTTTAGATTATATTTTGAATAGTGATAATAATAATATATATTTATATTTATATTTATATTTATATTTATATTTTGGGATAATATATTTTGGGATTATAATAATAATATTTATTATATATTTTGAGAATCTTTATTATATATTTTGAGAAGATAATTTTTTTTTTAGTTTATGTCATGTTTATATTAATTTGATTAGTAATAATAAGCATCAAAGTTATGTTGTGTAGTTAGTAATACTATATGTTTGTTAGTAGGTCACGAGTTCGATTCCGTAGTTGGTTTTACAATTAGTATATATTAAAAAGATAAGATAAGATTACGAGTCCCTCCAAATCCATTTTTGAGCATTTTTTTCCCAGTCCACTAGTCCAAATGGCGTCATTCATTGGGCGTGTCCCAAGCCACATGGTACACCAAGTGTACATGTAGCAGCTTCCGAGCTTTGTAGGTATGATAGTTTCATTAAACTCAAAGTAGTACCGATATTTTAATAAAATGAAAGGTATCATGTAGAATTCGAAAAAAATATCACGTACAATATCGAAAAAACATAAAATAAAAAAGAATTGAAAAGAAGGGGTTTATTTTAGGGCTGAGCATCGGTCCAAGGCCGGACCGAACCGACGACCGAATAAAATTTTTAAGTGGACCGAGGACCGGACCTAGAGGTTGTCGGTCCGGACCAAACTTGGACCGAATAGCCTCGGTCCGATCAAAAGCCGGACCGAAGACTGAAATGGAGGAAAATGTTGGACCAAGGACTGGACCGACAAGGTTTCGGTCCAAGTTCGGTCCGGACCGAATGAACCGGTCCGGTCCGGTTTTCCGGTCTAGACCGAAACTTGCTCTCCCCTAGTAACTTTATTTCGCCATATTCCCAAAATCCCAAGTGTACAATAGAACTTGCGCTGCACAAACCTTAAACCCTAAAACCCAAATCTTCATCCCTTTTATTTTCCTTTTCCTCAGTAAACCTGCAACAATGGCGAAAACTAGCAAAAGCAGCAACAACAACAAGAAGAAGAAATCAAGTGCACGCCCAAATTCAATATCAATGAAGCTCAAATCCCAGAAATCCACCGTCGAAAAGCAAAACCCTTTCGAAACAATTTGGTGTCGTAGAAAATTCGACATCGTCGGCAAAAAGCGCAAAGGTGAAGAACGCCGTATCGGTCAAGCTCGCTCTCTCGCTATCGAAAAGGTAATCGTCTTTCTTTTCTATTCATCTCCACTTTGATTGATTTGAGTTTCTTTTGATAGTAGTTTGTTATAGAATTAGTTCAGAGATTATGTATTTAGCTTAGGTCAATTTGAATATGTTGAGTAATCTATTGCATTTCTTTGCAATTGAAACGGCGTATAATAATAATTAGGTTTAGTTTGGTTCAAATTGTCTAGATTTATTGAGTAATTTGCATTTGAAACAACGTGGATGGATTAGGGTTTAATTTACCTAATTGAACTTATTCAGTCACTGTGGAGGATAGTGTGTTCATTTTTCTGTGCTACTGTTTTTTTTTACAGCGGAAGAAGACGCTGTTGAAGGAGTACCAGCAAAGTGGGAAGGCATCGTCGTTTGACGATAAGCGAATTGGGGAGCTTGATGAGGGTCTTCCTGAGTTTGATAAGGCCATTTTACGTTCCCAGCGCGAGCGCCAGGTTGTTTTTCTGTCTACCGTGTTACTAGTTGCTTGTTTTCGGTTGTTAAGGATTTTTGAGTTATAATGTTCTTTTTGTCGATCAATTGTTTTCTATATGAGATGAGACCTAGTGATTATAGAACGTGAAGTATTAACTTCATCGATTGGCTGTGCTTTTCGTATGCATGTTTTTTTGGAGAAGTTGTAAGCCTAAGGTTAGGAAATCCCGTGTAAGCTATCGGTAAATAAATTATTAGACACCAGCACATTAAATTTGGGACTGAAGTGTTCTATAGACTAAGATAACCAACAATCAACTTTCTTATCAATTGTTAGGTTGCTCTTCTCGGCCTTTAGTGTATGTCTTGATATTGAAGCATTCTTCAAAAAAGTGCTGGTTTTTTATTTGAGCAAGTCATACGCAGTGTTCAGTGCGTACTTTTGAAATGTTTTAAAAGTTGTGCTCTTTTACAGAAGAAACTGAAGACAAGCAAGTATAATTTATCAGATGGAGAGGAGGATGAGCTTGGGATTAATGATGGGCAATGGGATGACTTTAATGAGAATTTCGAGGGAGGCAGTGACGATGAGAATATGGAGCATAATGATGATGGGTGTATGTACTTAGCACTTTATGCCCACGTTTCTTTTATGTTTGATTTCCTTTCAAGAATTTTTTTTTTCGTGTTCTCATTGAGAATTGATGTGGTAAGTTGTCTTAGAGTTGTCAATAGCAACTTGGTTTAGAGCATTTGTTACAGCGATAATTTCGCGTGCAATTACATTACTTGCTCTTGGCTTTTACTCTGTGTTAACATGTCACGATTTCTCTATCGACATATCTTGGGGTACTTATAGTTAAAATAAATAGATAGAGCCAGATTCTTCCTGTTGATGCTTTGCTGAAAAAGCATTGCTAAGATGTGTATTTTCATGAGTATGTATGAAAATTGTTTTTATGAGATGTGTGCTGCAATGATCTACTGATTCTGTATGGGCGTTCATGGCTATGAGTTGATCAGAAAGGAAGTAATCTTGGTATTCTATCATTTGGAATTTTCGATCAAGAAGTGGGTGGAGGCTTGAGGCCTTTATCTGTTGTTAAGGTTTTTGTTTATGTTAGAAACCTGAAGTTCACAGGAGTTAGGGCTATACTTACCCAATAATCCGCAACCTTCATTGTTTATGCAAGTTCGAATGTACTATTTGGCCCCTGAGTTGGCGTGGATTGTGCTTTTACTTGAATGTTTCTATTTCGGTAGCTTGCATGGTCTACCACGCATCTACATGTCTGTGGTTGCAAAATGTAGTAAGCTTCTAGTGTCGGGCTGTTATTGCTTTTCATTTGTTTGTATATGTACTTTCTGCTGTGGGAATCTTTTGACATTTCTTGGTTCTCTGATCATCCAGTTGGGTCTGGCTTTCTGAACCGACACAAAAATCTTAAAGCACAACAATCTGCAGATGGAGATTCAGCTGAGCGGGAGGAAAATGTAAGACATAGTTTTCCATACTTGTATGTAGTGTGATAGTGTCGTCTTCTTCTGGTGATATGTCACTTTTATAAAATAAATCATTTTGTTTTATCACGGACTTCAGAATAAGTTTCTTAAGCGATTCTGTTTTGTTGGAATATTTCCCTTTTGGTACCAGTACATAGTTTGAGTGCTTCCAATATGCTATCAGTTGAATTATGCAGTTTAAAGAAGGCCTTTGTTTTGCTGCTGCAATTAGATGCTACAGGTCTCATGATTGTTAGTTTTCTGTGCAGAGGCACAAGAGCAAGAAGGAAATTATGGAAGAAGTTATTCAGAAAAGCAAGTTTTTCAGGGTAAACATTTTTCCTTGATGATATGGAGTATGTTTTTCTGCTTTTTCTTCTTTGTTCTTGAACTTCACTTTTTCTTTCGTCAATGACTCAAATGTACGACTGTCTTTATTATTTTTGTTTCTTTATTAATTTTTTTTTCTTTGTCGAATGGGTACAGTGGAGTGACTTTTATGCATAGAAATGCTCTTTATTTGACCTGGCCTATCTTAAAAATTATTTTGCCATGTGTGCATTTACCTATACTCCTTTATCTACGTGCATTTTTGACATACTGTTAAGACTTGTTGATTTAAGTAGGACGCTGCCACATTTTAAGATGCTATTGACTGCATTTATAGTTCAATGAGTAAGATTCGGTCTCGATAACTGGCACATGGTGGTAGGTAGAACAACCTCAATCCAAGATGTGTCAACTACAGTACTAGTGTTTTTCTTACCTTCTATTACCACGTTTCCTGGTTTAGATGGTGAGCGATATGGCGAGTCTAAACTGCTGCCTGCGCAAGGAACATGGTATCCCTGTTCATTTGTGATGTTGTCTGTCTAAATCCTGATATGGATTCTACTGCACATGGAACTGAGCTTCATGTATTTCCATAAATAAAGATGTAGCTTTATGTGGGAGTCTGCTTACTATTGTGATTGTATATGAAGTCAATTCTCATAATATATAATGCTTTTTTTTTTTTTTTTTTTGGTTTTGGCAACCTGTGATATTTCAACAACTTGCAATGTGACTGTGACTGTGACTAGTATCTCTATGACTCTCATTGCACTGATCTATCTAACCATTTTTGGTTACTACTAAGTAGTTCCGCAGTATAACGAAAAACGACATGGGCTTTACATTTTTGTATTTTCTTTACTGTGGAGCTCAATACAAGGCGAGTTAATCAGTTCTTGTAGAATATATAATTGATTTTGTGTGTTCTTCTAGGCGGAGAAAGCAAAGGAGAAGGAAGAAAATGAGCAGTTAGTTGGCAAATTGGACAAAGATTTTGAATCGTTGGTTCAGTCTCAGGCTTTCTCGTCTCTTACTCAACCGAACAAGATGAATGCCTTGAAGGCTCTAGTGAGTCCAACTTTTTCGAAGGAGCCCAAAAATCAAGTTAAATCTGTTTCCGTGACTCCGACAGTAAGTGTTCTTGTACTGGAAATTCAGTTTCCAATTCACCATTTATACGTTCACTTATGTTTTTCTTTTTTTCTTTTTTATGTAATTTTAGAATTTCTACTGAAATGCTAACTTTAATGTATTAGACAAAAGCTTACTTTTACTGAGCTATTAGGAATCTAGGTAGTAAAGGTGAATTTTAAAAACTGTTTCTATAAAACTTAGTGTAGGTATCCTAGATACTTGCAAATGTTCATAAATAGGTTGACACTTAGGCCTTACGCCAAGAATCTGTGAAATGTGCGGACAAACGACTTTTAGCAGGTATACGAAATGATACTCGTATATGGTGGTTAGATTATTGTCTGTGTAAATTGTGTTTTAAGCCGTTTCCATATTGAGAATATGCATACTATAGCACATACTGAAGATACACAATTTATTTAGGATATGTGTGATATTGGTACTTTAACCTTTTCCTTCCCAAACACCTTCACCCTCTATTCTGTCTTGTGGAGTTCCCATTGGCATTTGGCAGGGTTAGGGACTTGGGGTAGGATGCAAGGAATTAGTTCGATATTTGCGGTACAGTAAGGGTATTAAAATCTGCAGAGTAAGCTGTTTGTCAGGATTTAAATTTTATTGTTGCTGATATTTGCAGGATGGACCTGATCAATACGATAAATTAGTCAATGAAATGATGTTGGAGATCCGTGCTCGCCCGTCTGACCGGACAAAAACTCCGGAAGAGATTGCCGAGGAGGAGAAAGAGAGGTTAGAACACCTGGAGGTTTGTTTCTCATTGAACTCAGTATCATAAGCATAACTTTCTGTACTGTTTATCCACTTTCCATGAATGTCGACTACTGACTATTTTGATGTAGTGATCGATTAACATGTATCGTAAACATCTATGTTCGCGAAGTCAAATGACTGCTAGGTTAACATCTCTAAAAGTTGCACGCCAAATGAGAGAAAAAAATGACATTATCATTCTTTCCAAATATCATTGCTCTAAATATTGGTTCCGCCCACCCAAAAACAAAAATATCATTGCTCAGATCAGCTGTTTGACCTTCACTTTTCCACGAAGTGTAGGGTTCTGCTTACGTGCACCCTTAATATATTTCGTGTTAGTTGATTGAGTTGCTCGTAGAAGTGCAAGGTCTTCGAATGTATATGAGGGTCTATAATGGAAGCCTTATGCTGACTATTGTTTGGTTGGACCTTGCAGCAAGCACGACAAAACAGGATGAATGCCAATGATGAGGGCAGTGATGATGAACAGGAGGATCTTGAAGGTGTTGTAAGGCCATCTGCTAATAAGATGAGTCATATTTCTGGTGATGACCTTGGTGATTCTTTCACTGTTGCTGAAAAGCCACAGAATAAGAAAGGATGGGTCGATGAAATTCTTGAAAGAGATGACGCCGAGGATTCCGATAATGATGTCGATTCTGATGATTCTGGAGATAGTGAAGATACTGAGGGAGGATCAGAAGACGATGTGGAGAACAATGAAAAGGGTAAAGCATTGAAGGACTGGGAACAGAGCGATGACGATTTTTCTGTAGAGTCTGAGGATGAGGAGGATGAATCAGATGAAGAAGCAGAAGCAGAAAATGGTAAAACTCATCAGAAACCTGAGCGTAATGATAAAGTGAAGAAGAGTACTGTGTCCAATTCGATCAAGGCAATAGGAGATACGAAGCAGTCTTCTTGTCTAAAACAGGAGCTTCCATTTAAAATTGATGCTCCTACCAGTGTTGAGGAGCTGAACAAATTATTTGGAAATCTTTCTAACGAAGACATCGTCGAGGCAATCCGGCGTATCCGTGTGTGCAACGCTATTGCTCTTGCTGCAGAAAATCGGAAGAAAATGCAAGTATGTGGTTTTCTGTCTACTACTCAAGCCAGATCTTATTGTATTTTTCTGTCTACTACTTTAATTTGGATGGAGCGAAAACTTTGTAGGATGTTCATTTGTGGTAATGTTATTTCTTTCAGGTCTTCTATGGGCTACTATTACAATATTTCGCGACATTGGCAAGTCAAAGGCCTTTAAAATTCCAGCTCATTAACTTATTGGTCAAGCCTTTGATGGAGATGAGCGCAGAGATACCCTATTTCTCAGCTATCTGTGCTCGTGAACGTATACAACGGACCCGGATGAAGTTCTGCGAGGACATCAAAGTCCCAGGTTCAGACTCAAGCTTTGCCTGTACTATTTATTGTTGAAGTTCTTTTCTGCTCAAGATTAGTTTACTGTTCAAACACATCTTACTCCTGTTTTTTCTTTATTGTATGTAGATAAGAGCTGTTGGCCGTCTCTGAAGACCATGCTTCTTCTGCGACTTTGGTCTATGATATTTCCTTGCTCTGACTTTCGTCATGCTGTCATGACCCCTGCTATATTATTAATGTGCGAACATCTGATGCGTTGCCCTGTACTGTCGGTTCGTGATGCTGCAATCGGTTCTTTCTTGTGCTCCCTAGTTCTCTCGGTATGTCATACTTAATCCATTTTTTTACCGGTTAGTTCATCCTATTTTTTTTATATTTTGATGTTTCTATATGAGGGCAAGATGTTGTTTCTAGCCTTCATTAGGCCAAGGCCACTTTTTATTTTTAATTTTTTTATTTTTCATCGTGTAACATGCTACCCCTGACAAATTATTCTATTGTCGTTATGTTTACTAAAAGTCAGGTGAGTGTATACAGTCGTGTGCCTTAAATAAAGGCTGTGCCGTTTTTTGGTTTAATTTTGTCAACGTTATATATTGATGAGTGGC
The DNA here is from genome assembly GCA_023091065.1 of Dianthus caryophyllus. Classification (NCBI taxonomy): domain Eukaryota; kingdom Viridiplantae; phylum Streptophyta; class Magnoliopsida; order Caryophyllales; family Caryophyllaceae; genus Dianthus; species Dianthus caryophyllus. The sequence goes on from CM041520.1 coordinate 5,656,061, forward strand.
TGAAAACTTAGGGCCTGTTATACGCAATAAACATTTTCCTCCTATTGAAATTCAGAAAGCTCTTAAAGTTAGCTATATGTACCCAGATAATAAATGTTTAAAAAGTACTCTTATTATCCGTATTCCATATCTGTTTTTTCTTGCATGCTTATTCCTTCCTGCTAGCTGCTATTCTTTCCGATTAGTATGGGAGTACTGACGAGTTTTATATTTTAGGTGACGAAACAATCTCAAAAGTTCTGCCCTGAAGCCCTTATATTCCTCAAGTCTTTACTTCTCACAGCAATGCACAGAGACCAATGTTCCAAAATTTCCCAGGTAGAAATTCATACTGATCTAAACTCATGTTAAATAGATGATTTGTTGTTTTTTGGCCATCTGTTTCTCGTTTGCTTTGATTTGGTTGAAGTAATCCTTAAACTGCTCAATTGAATTAGACTCTCCTTTATAGTCTTGTTTACTTCTATGGTTCTGTTGTACGTTATACGAGAACACTGACATCTGCTGGTGCTATCTTTTCAGAAGTTTCATCATCTTCTCGAGGTCAAAGCACCATTGCCACTGTTATGTATAAAAGAGCATGTGGAGGAGATTCAGCCTCTTAATTTTCTTAAGATAATGAATCTGCCTGAAGATTCCTCCTTTTTCAACACAGATGATATGAGGTTAGTCACTCATGGTCATTTCTATAACTTTCTTAAATTTGGAAGTGATTCTTTTAACGCACATGGCATGCGTTTGTACACAAAACTCGCTTTGATACATTATTTGCGTCTGTGGTTTGGCTGCTGGTTGGGATGCAGAAGTAACTACCCATAACTGTAGACATCTTAGTTTTTAAAAACACAAGGCAGATCTTGGTAATGGGATCCTTAGGTTAAAAAAGCACGCCTTGGTTGCGCTCAAGGTGCGCCTCCAATAAGGCACTAGCCAAAACGACTCCTGACGATTTTGGTGCGCTATCTGAACAAGGCACTGCTAATGGCGTATATTATTATGCAATTTCTACTCTTTTTGGTCTTGATCTGTAATAATGTCATAGTTCTTGACCTAGTATGCCTATTTTACTCCTTTGTCCTGTTAATCAGGTTTAAAATCCTAATTGTAACTATCGTTGTTTACTCCCTCTCATTTTTAGTGTTCTTCCCCCTTCGGTAAAATACTCCTCACGTATATTAAAGAAGTGGGAAGAACATAGAAAATAAGAGATGGTTAAAAAAGCAGAAAGAGTAAAATTAGGTATAATGGGCCAGGGCAAATGGCATAATCAAACACTAATGATGAATTGAAAAAGGCATGAAAATTGCATTGTAGTGTTTTGTTAGCTCGCTAGTGTTGCGTCTTTTAAACTAAGGTAGACGTCTAACCATAATGTGTATGCGTAATCCTTATTCCTTGTAATTGTCTTTGTATCTTATTTTGGATCCATAATTAATATTGTGATTAAAATGCAGGGCCAGCGTGCTTATGTCGGTGGTGGAAACACTCGACGGATTTGTTAAGATATACGGAGATCTTAAAGCCTTCCCTGAGACATTTTTGCCTATATCAGAATTACTAACTGAAGTCGCACACCAGAAAAACCTGCCTCATCCGTTACAGGAGAAGCTGAAAAACGTGGCTAACCAAATAACATCGAAAGCAGATGAACATCACAACGTCCGTCGACCTCTTCAGATGCGAAAGCAGAAGCCAGTGCCCATCAAATTACTAAATCCCAAATTTGAAGAGAAGTAATATTTTCGTTGCCCTTTTCTGGTTTTTGTCCCGTAGTTTATTTGTTCCTATCTAATTAATTCTGAATTTTTTTTTTTTTTTTTTCACAGTTTCATCGCGGGTAAGAGTTATGATCCTAATCGTGAAAGGGCCGAGAAACGAAAGATTGCTAAAGAATACAGACAAGAAGCGCGGGGAGCAAAACGGGAACTCAGGAAAGATAACTACTTCCTGCTCGAAGTGAAGGAGAAAGAGCGAAAGAGAGCCGAGCAGGAAAAAGCAGAGAAAAACGGTAAGAATATAGCTTTTCTTCAGGAGATAGAACATGCTTTCAAGTCTGGGCAACTTGGAAAAAACCGAAAGAGAGGACGGTAGGCTAAGCTGCTTTCAATCCTGCAAAAGAGCGACATTGTAGGAAAAACATTTTTGAGATTATGGCTTCTACTTTTCGACATTATTTTGTAAACGAAAAAATGATAAAATAGGCTTCAAGCCTACAACCAAGATGATGGTTTTTTATTCATTTTTTGGTCAATCGAAGCGCGCACTTAGTCGTATTACAATAAGGCCAGTTGGGGGGGTTAAACCCCCAAGTCGACTGTCATCGTACACGACCTGGTATTCAGGAAATACATGACCTGGTATCAGGAGACGTGACGTTGAAAAGGTTGACAGTCAGGACTTAGTGCTGGCTCTGGCGTGCGAGCCTTTCGAGGAGATGCACTTTAAAAAGTCCCTAGTTCGACACATGGTCATTGTTGCGGAATGCCAGAAATGGGTATCCGCCGGTTTCCATATTGTCTTTTCCCCATATGGGGAAACCTGGGATGGTTTTTTATTCATTGAAATACTAATGTTTCAATTATATGATCTGTAATACTGAGTAGTTGATGTCATCTGGTGATGCAATTATTTATTAATTTTGAAGTTTATGATCAACCATTGATTCATATGTGATGTGGCTCTTATAATTTCTCACATAACTCCGTATTATATTATCGACGTAGATTATAAAATTATCAAAACTAAAAGATAAATCTTGTACTCTATATAATTCATCATAGTCCCTGAGTACTTGTAAATATTTTGTAGATCTATGTTTTATTTGAATCTATCTTGTAGCCTAGAAACTTATTATGTTTGGATCGTGTTTGCACTTGAATATTTTTTTATTTTGAGGAAAACTAAGATCGACAACTGAGAAGATTATAAAAATTTACAGCTTTCGGTTCTATCTGATGAAAACATTAATTTACGGAGTGGTGTACTCAGTTTCTACAAACGGCAGAATTAAGTAACTCGGTAGTCCCTTAAGTTGATCATACATTCATACTAGCTCATCGTAGTCTCATGATATAAAGAGTATACTCCGTATTTGTGTAGCAACAAATTACCCGTACTTCATATTTCGAACATTAGTCGTTTACATAAGCTAATTAAGATGGTTGCGGCAGAAAAAATTGTATTAACAATGAAATGTAAAATTAAGGATATATCGGTAGTAATGCTTTGAATCTGACATTGCTTTAGCTGACGCTAGGACTCTCAAGCAAAGATCACGGTTGCATTTGCTGACGCTTTTCTAAACCTCAACACTTGCAGAACAAAATCAACCTCCTCGACTATTGACAGTCGTCTCCGATCAAAGATAATTACCAGTTTCTCCAAGACAACTGCATTTCCGAGCAAAAGTTCTACTAGTTGGAGTTGGAGTTGTAAATCAATAAATCTTCCACGGTTATGAATAGTGACGTTTTTTACTCGCGGCATCACACTAGTAGCGGATAACTCAGGGGTGCTACACGCACATTCATACTGCGATAAGATAGATACAATTTCATGAAGGCAAAGATTTGATCCCCTAAAGCCATAATAAGAGTAGAAAAATTAAAAGCACGGTTTATATATACTAAATTCACTTACACACGGGTATTCAAATTCGTTGTATATTACGAGCTCTTCCAAGTACGCAGAACTTTTCATCAACGTGAAAATAAGTTCAAGACATTCTTCGGCTTCCCAATATGGCCACAGAACTATACGCTTCCATGTAGTTACGAGAACACCAATCTCGTTTCCCAGACGAAGATTCTGAAGAAAAGGAAAAACAATACTTATCGCGTTACTTGATTCTATATGACAAATAAATACTACCTATAATAGAGCTGGCCAAACTTGGGTAAGACGCCTCAAGGGCCTATTTTTTAGGCGGCCCACTCTTAAAAGCCTGTTAGGCCCTTCAAAGTTAAGGGCGGGCCCGGCCCAAATTTAGAGCCACCCTAAGGGCCCGCCAAAAAGTAAAAATAAAATTGTAGAGGGCCCTTTAGGCCGGCCTTAAGGGCCCGCTAAGGGCCAGGCAGGGCCTAAAATTCAGAGGCCTCCCCACTGAAGCGGCGGCCCAAGCCAATTTTGGAGTTCGCTGAGGGCCGCCCTGCCCGGCCTTGGAGGGCCGCCTGTCTGCCCGCTTTGGCCACCTCTAACCTATAATATAGATTGGTAACGAAACGAACTAACATTAGTAGAATACAAATTGGTAACGAACTGGCACTAACAAAGAACAACATTGATGGATTCGCAAATAATCATGTCACTGAACTTAAGCAAGCGCAGCCCACAGGCCACAAGCGATAGTTCTCGGGGTCCACATGACATGACACATGATATGAGGACCATCGTTCAAGAATTTTCAGAAAACACGAGTGGTATGACAAAGCTACTTATGAAACATAAGAAACTTTAATCATCAGAAATAAAGAATCAAAATGATTTTATAGGGCGTTCGCATTTCAATAAGAATTCAATACACTAAAGACACTAACTCAAAATCAATAATAACGTTTCTTTATTAAAAAAAAATCAAGCAAACAAGTAAAACATACCATACAAGCATTTCTCGACAGTGTAAAAACCTCGGCATTTTGAAATTGCCTCAGAAGTGCCTCAGTTGGATACCAACAATCATTGACGTTAACTACTTGAAGAGATGAAACATCAATCGCGTACACCTTAAATGGAATATCTCCTGTCGGTACTGTAAACTAGGTTCAAACCATAATAACCTAGTTACGAACGATACAAACTTAATTCGTTCACAGGACCTTCGATTAGAAACGAATCACATGGACAATTACGTACCTTGGTCAGACACGGTTGTGGGCGGTAAACGGCAGACGAAACCGGCGGCGGTGGGGCGTCGGAATTGCGGCATAAACCAGCAGTAGTGCGTCGGTGGTGGTTCACGGTAGAATGAGGGTAAAGCCCTATTCTCCTCTCTTTTCCCTTAATTCCTTAATTTGTGTTTTTTACTATTATGTATATGAGCTAATGACGGTTTAGCACATTAATAAGGGCGAGAGGAGGACCGGGCTTCTTTACCTAATTAATTTAATCGGTCCGTCAACAATTAAATTAACTGGGCTACTCCCACTGAAAAGCCCAACTATTATATTTAGCTAATTACCGCATTAACTTAAGATTAACTATAGGTCCAAAATAACGTAATAATAATTAAATACAATACCGTATAAAATTATTCTTACATTCTCCCACTTGGACCATAGGTACATCTTCTTCACCATTATATCTTGAGGTAAACATAAGTTTGCAAAGGGCGCTAAATCAACTTAATGGCTTTATCTTAATTACCTCGAGAGTCTTGAAACAACAATAGAGTAATGGCGGTTCCACATTATCTACTCAACATGGTTCCTTCCATCTACTACTGAATGCTGTCTCATGACAAACGATCCGTATAGAGGAGTAAGCATAATGGTCCCTTTAATGTCTCTAGGAAAAGACTATTTCTGTTTTCAACCACCAATCATGTGTACACACAAAACAATAATGTGAAAACATAATAATTCGGAATATCCATAACATAAGGTTGATCAAAACAAAGTATCTTTTCAAAACACTAGCAATCCACATAACATAATACTAAGTGCTATTCTCAAGACCCATAAGGCTAGCATGCATCAATAATGTCTTGGGTAATAGCCCCTTAGTGAGTGGATCTGCTATATTAGCACTCGTCGTAATGTGCTCCACGTGATATCGTTCTCTTAGAACTTCCTCTTTAACTGATAGGTATTTCATTTCCATGTGTTTTATACCCTTAGAATACCTATCGTTCTTCGAAAAGAACACGGCCGTAGCATTGTCACAGAAGATTTTCAGCGATCTTGCGATCGAGCTCAGAACGTTCAACCCCGAAATTAAGTTCCGTAATCATAATCCTTGATTTGTAGCCTCAAAGCATGCTACAAACTCGGCCTCCATAGTGGATGATACAATAATTGTTTGCTTAGCACTTTTCCAGAAGATGGCTCCTCCTGCTAAGATAAACACGTAACCTGAGGTGCTTTTTCTGCTATCCTCACATCCACCAAAATCTGAATCAGTGTAGCCTATCACTTCAAGCTGATCAGAATGCCTATAAGTGAGCATGTGACTCTTAGTCCCTTGTAAGTACCTTAACACCTTTTTCGCAGCCTTCCAGTGTTCCATACCAGGGTTGCTTTGATTGCGACCCAACACAACTACTGCAAAACTGATGTCCGTTCTGGTACAGACTTGGGCATACATAAGGCTTCCAACTATTGAAGCATAAGGGATATCTTGCATTCTCTTATGTTTCTCGTCAGATTTGGGACATTGCTTCAAGTTAAGCTTATCGCCCTTCTGAATAGGAACTATACTGGAATTGCATCCAGTCATACTGAATCTCTCTAGTACCTTTGAGATATATGCCTTCTGAGACAGACCTAATGTCCTCTGTGACCTGTCACGGGATATTTCTATCCCTATCACATAGGACGCCTCACCCATATCTTTCATCTCAAAGTTACTTGATAAGAAACTCTTGGTCTCCTTAAGTAAGCTCGGAACACTGCTGGCGATCAAAATATCGTCAACATATAGGACTAAAAAGGCAAACTTACTCCCACTGACCTTCAGGTATATACATTGATCAACAATGTTTTCCGTAAAACCGAAGGCAGTTATGGTATCATGAAACTTAATATACCATTGCCGAGAGGCTTGCATAAGTCCATATATTGACTTCTTTAATAAACAGACTAGGTCCTCTTTACCGTCTTCAACAAAACCTTCAGGTTGAGACATGTAGACTTCTTCCTCTAAACTTCCATTCAGAAATGCCGTTTTCACATCCATTTGATGTAGCTCTAGATCAAAATGAGCTACTAACGCCAAAATGATCCTTAATGAATCCTTCTTCGAAACTGGAGAGAAGGTTTCATTGTAATCGATGCCTTCTTTCTGGTCGAGACCTTTGGCTACAAGGCGGGCTTTATGTCGCTCTATTTGGCTAAGGAGTCGCTTGGTCTTAAAGACCCATTTACTGCCGACTGCCTTATGCCCTTTAGCTAGAGCAACTAATTCCCATACTTTATTTGTAGTCATAGATTTCAATTCCTCATGCATGACATCAATCCATTTGTCAGAATCATTGCCTTTTACGGCCAGAAAACGTCGGTGGATCTTTATCCAATCCTATGTCAAACTCATGTCAGAAGCATATAAACCTCATAGTCATCCGAGATAGGCGACTCACGAGGTCTTGTGGACCTCCATACAGGAGCCTCAACTATAGGTGTATCTGCCACTTTAATGACTTCAGGGATGGCAGGAGTCACATTGATGGGTTGAGGTTCATCATCCTTATATTGTTCCCTTGCATCGACATCGTCGATTAGAACGCCATGATTAAAGATTAGAGGTACGTAAATAGAACCGGTTTCTCTCTAATCTCATTGATGATGACCTCATCAATTCTCCCACTGACTTCGCCATCCTTTAGGAATTTGGCATTTCCAGTTTCTATTATTCTGGTGCTGTGTTTAGGACAGTAAAACTTATACCCCTTTGATTTAGAAGTATACCCGATGAAAAACCCACTAATGGTTTTAGAATCGAGTTTCTTCTCCTGAGGATTGTAGATGCGTGCTTCTGAGGGGCAACCCCAAATGTGTAAGTGTCTCAAACTCGGTTTCCACCCTTTCCACAGTTCAAATGGTGTTTTTGAAACTGCCTTACTAGGAACCCGGTTTGCGACATACACTGCAGTCATAAGTGCGTGCATCCACAATGATCTGGGTAAGTTTGTCATACTCATAATTGCCCTTACAGCCTCTAATAGGGTTCTGTTACATCTTTCAGCGACACCGTTTATCCAGGGTGAACCTGGCATTGTGTACTGAGCGACAATACCCAAGCTTTCTAGAAGTTTAGCAAATGGACCAGGATGTTGTCCTGATTCATCATATCAACCATAAAATTCTCCTCCTCTGTTAGATCTGATGATTTTCACTTTCTTTCCAAGTTGCCACTCAACCTCCTTAATGTAAAGCTCTACGGCATTTACTGATTGAGACTTTTCATGCAACAAGTAAATGTAGCAATACCGTGAATAATCATCTATAAAGGTGATGAAATATTTCTCTCCATTAAAGGAGGGAACATCAAATGGACCACATATGTCTGTATGAATGATCTCTAAAAGAGCAGTGCTCCTTGTGGCGCCCCTTTTAGTGTGTTTGGTTTGCTTGCCATTAATGCATTCCACACACGTCGCAAAATCAGTAAAATCAAGAGAAGGAAGAATGTTGTCTTTTACTAACAACATCATTCTTTCCCTCGAAATATGGGCCAACCTTTTATGCCACAAGAACGCTGAGTTCTCATTCGACCTTACACGTTTCACACCAACAATACTATTATCTTTAAATAAACTGAAAGAACCGTTTTCAAAAGTCACAGAAAAACCAATACTGTCTAGTTTAGACAATGAAATTAAATTACGAGACATTGATGGAACAAAAATTGTATCCCCTAAAAGTAATTTAAATCCACTACTTAATTCTAAACTAAAGCATCCTATAGCTTCAATGGATGCTTCAGACTTGTTTCCCATGAGTAGGTTTCTCTCATTTTCTTTTATGGTTCGGGTCGAACTTAAGCCCTGTAATGAGTTAGAAACGTGTACATTAGCACCAGAGTCTTATTGCCTGATGGACCTGGCATCTTTGGATGAGCTTGACTTATCGCTTCGTCCGACCCTTCCTTTTGGATTGTCCCTTTCCCTTAGAGCCCTCACCTTTATGCACAAAGTGCGCTTGAGGTATGTTATGCCCTTTAGCATTACTTAGGCGCGTGGCTTCCTGAACAAGCTTATTAGCAAGTTCATCCACTGTCCATGTCTCCTTTATAGCATTGTAGCTGACATGGAATGCCTCAAACTCTTTAGGAAATCCCTCAAAGATGAAATGCGTTAATATGGGATCCTTAACTTTAAGTCCCAACTTGAACAACTTAGTGGCTAAGCTAGTGGCTAAGCTAGTGGCTAAGCTTTGCATATGCATTATATGCTTAGCCATGTCCATTTTCTTTTCATCATACTTACAATGAGACAGTTCAGTGAGAAGCTTTCCAATTAATGCCTTGTCAGAAGGCTCGAACTTCTCCTTAAGTTTTGCAAGATATTTCTTAGTTGTGTCACATTCAGTCTCTGTAATTGAGTTCTTAATGTCCACAGCAGTCACTAGACGTAGAAAAGAAATACAGTTACCATCCTTGTCTTTCCAATCCTTATATGCCTTAAGTACTGCTGTGTCCTTCTCATCAGACTTAGGCACAGCAAGACCGTCCTCCTTCAAACAAACGCTGAAACTTAACATGGACATAGAGAAAGTTACAATCTCAATCCATTCAGCGTAGTTCGATCCAGTAAGTAGAGGAACAGTCGAGAGACAATAAAATAGCAGCTTATTTTGAGCAACTTCATAGTTGGAAAACATGCTCAACCATTAGTCTTTGAGTAAACACACAATTAGCAATAATGAATAAGACTTGTGCAATAATTGAGAAACCCAACAATTTTGATTAAACCAAGTACGGCATCTGCGGATAACCTATACCAGTCTAATCTCAATTAATTAAGTGTTCTACACTTTTATGGATAAGTCACTAATATACGCCGGTCCACCTGCGGGTAAGACCTAAGGGCTAGTAATTTATCCTCAATACTTGCTTATTCTGACCTTCACTGTCTTAATTGAGTCCACTGTGGTGTAACTCAAGCTTAATGTGAATGTCTGAGGCTTATTTAAACTTTAATGAAATCAAAGAACATGAGATGGTCCACTGCGGTGTAACTCAACTCAACTTAATAATGATTTCATTCATTCATAGTGTAATAATTCTTTACTGAAAAAATCTCTTATGAATGAAAGCGATTGTGTGTGCAACCAAACAAACTTACTGAGATATTTCAAACAATTATATTGACTATAAAAGAGCGCAGCGGAAATATACGGGAAAGCCCCACAGAAAACCCCAAAAAATTCATTAATCCGTTAAAATTATAAACGGAGTACTTACGAAGCCTTAAGCAAAAATTAAGGCTTCAAATAGCAAACCACTTTCTTGGTCAAAAAATCCATAGACTAAAAAAGTAGCAGAAGACCACTAATTAAGAAGACGAAAAAGTAGCAGTAGAGAATTACACCATCATGCCACCATCACTTACATCATCATCACGCATCACCATTACATGACTTTTAATTAAATAAAATAACAACAAAACACAACAATACGGCATCAACATTACACCCTTTAAAAAAAAAAACTCCATTAACATTACACATAATCATTAAGCCATCATCATCATCATTAAAATCAAGAAGCCACCATCATCATCATTAAAAGCATCACATGCCATTAATCAAAAGAAAACAACAACTACAACACGACTGAAAAATCAGCCAAAATCATCACCATAGCCGACCATAATTTTGACCCAAAACTGGCCGAAAAACTGACCCAAAACAGAGCCAAAAAAAAAAAAAAAACGACAAAACTGACCCAAAATCGACAATCAAAACGACCAAAATTGGTCCGATAATCATGGATAAGTTTCTAATCACAACAAGTCTCTGATACCACATGTAAACTAGGTTCAAACCATAATAACCTAGTTACGAACGATACAAACTTAATTCGTTCACAGGACCTTCGATTAGAAACGAATCACATGGACAATTACGTACCTTGGTCAGACACGGTTGTGAAGCGATGGCATGACAACCGGCGGTGGGGCGTCGGAATTGCGGCATAAACCAGCAGTAGTGCGTCGGTGGTGGTTCACGGTAGAATGAGGGTAAAGCCCTATTCTCCTCTCTTTTCCCTTTATTCCTTAATTTGTGTTTTTTACTATTATGTATATGAGTCAATGACGGTTTAGCACATTAATAAGGGCGAGAGGAGGACCGGGCTTCTTTACCTAATTAATTTAATCGGTCCGTCAACAATTAAATTAACTGGGCTACTCCCACTGAAAAGCCCAACTATTATATTTAGCTAATTACCGCATTAACTTAAGATTAACTATAGGTCCAAAATAACGTAATAATAATTAAATACAATACCGTATAATTATTATTCTTACAGGTACATCAATATCCAAAATTAACACGTTCGGGCAACTGAGATTAAAAGTCCTGTACTTTGGGGATTGTATGATTAGGCTCAATTTACTAACAGTAGGAGACGTGACATTCAAAATGTTCAATTCATCGACGGTGTCTATAATTAGTTCTTGTAGATACGAGCATCCCGCTATGAACTTATTGAAAGCCTCATTACTTCCTTTAACCTTACAAAGCGATAATTTTCGTAAACTTTTCATGTCAACATCGACACAAAGTTGGTCCGGAAGTAGACACCCGCATAGTTTAAGCGTAGTTAGAGATTGACTCGTGGCAACACAACGAAGAAGAGCTAAATCGCCAAAACCATCATAAACAAAGTTGAGATCTTTAACTTGTTTATCAATAGCAAACCTCAGCCACTTTTGAATATCTTTAATTTTCTTACGATCCTTAAAACGAAACCCAAGAGGTGCGATAACAAGGTCAAAACAGTCGATAGTTGGGCTTCTGTGCAGCTTGAGGACCTTTCGGACAAAATGGAAAAATCTCAAGAAAACATTGAAAGCGGTTAAATATTCATCGTAAGGGTAAAAAACTGTTTCATATTCCGCCAAATCGAACTTAAGCACAGGAACCAAAGTCCAAAGATTTCCGAAACTACGAAGTAACATGGTATTGACAGCATCTAAGGTTGACATAAACGAAAGTATATGCACAATCAAGTGATCAGGCAAGTCGCTAAACCTATCCTCGAAACGATTAGTACCCTTTGAAGGTTTCATCTTCTTCGTCTTTGATCCCATGGTTTTCAAGTAATAACCTATCAATTTAACTGCAAAGGAATAAATTTTACTCAAATTTCACATAAACCCACCCTCAAATTATAAAAATCATTACACAAAAAGCTATTATTTTCATGTAAAATATCAATTGACGTGAATTTGCGGAATAAATGTTTCAGGAATCAAAAGCTTCAAAACTATAATATTCAATTCCACTTCATTTAACAATGCTAATGAATAGGGTAATTGAAGGATATAATATTTCTTTAATTGGGTTTTGACTATATAAACCGGTTTTATTAAAAAAAAAAAAAAAAAGCCTAAATTAGTATCGACTACATAGGTCTTAAACGAGTTATTATTACAGGACAATGGACATATTTTTTGATAATTATTAGCTCTCTCGTATTGTGAGACAGTTTCACGTGAAATTTACTGATTCAAATGTCGGTAAAGTTTTAAAATCATTCAAAAACATGAAATTGATGAAACATAAATTAAACTTTATTCATTGATACAATTTATTGGATATTGATTGCATTCAAAGTGGTGTTAAAATTGGAGATAAATGCAAGCAAAATACCTGTATATTTGAAGAGAAAACGTGATTTGAGGAAAGGGCTTTGGCAAATTATCTTTAGATTTATTTATGTGAAATATCCCTCTATTTTATGTATAAGAGTAAATTAATAGTGTTTTTGGAAAGAGTAATTCTTTTACGAGGCCGCCTCAAAGTTGAGACACACTATATTTTCATAATAGTATTAACCCTTATTTAATTAATACTCTTTTCTTTTTTCTATTTTTGCAATGTTTCATATCTCTCAGTATTATTTGATCATAATGTTAGTGATATGATTATCTAATACACGTCGATATCATATTCGACCATGTTTTCGTTGAACATTGAACCACTATATATGTCGTCGTCAATCTACAGTATGTTCAAATGTACTCGCATAACAAATGAATAGTAATGCAATTATTCATAAAAAATAACTATATGCACTCAGTTTCTCATACTATGACATCACCTCACCGTAAAATTTATAAGTGGAAGAATATATGTAGCGTAAGTGATTTGATCTATTTGTCATCAAATATGATTCGTTGAAATCGACTTATTTCACCATTATTTATCTTTGTTTATCCAACTACTCCGTATATTTTGATACAACAAAAATGGTCATTATTTGCATAAATAAAAAAGAAAAAAGGTAAATAAGCATTTAAATTAGTAATCCATAATATATTTCGTGTAAGATAATATATAAGAGACTTACTGAAGGTGAAAGATAGTTGAAACTGAAAAAACTATCTAAAAGGTATCTGAAAGTAACAGACTGATAAGTTAGCTGAAAGTATATTGTTTGGTAAAACAAATTGAAATAATAACCGAAATAAAATAAATGATATGACGCAAAAAGACATAATTATTTATGAATAAAGTTACAAGGATATAATAGTAAAAAAAATTGTAACCAAACCATCTAGGTTATTTTTTGAAAAGCTACCTAATAAATTAGCTTATTATTTCAACTAGCTCATATATCTTCCAGTCAGCGTTACTAAACACTTTCAAAAAGAAAAGATACTTGAAATTTTGCTCAAATCAATTATCTGGTCAAATAAGCTAGCTGAAACGCGTTATCGAACATAGATTAAGCATTTTTTTTTTTTTTTGTCAGTAGTAGATCAAAGTTTAGAATTTGCTCATTGCTTTTGCAATACAGTGAGCTTCTCTAACCTCTGACAGAAAACAAAAAGAAATACAAAGATAGCGGCTAAAAACTTAATGGTCAAATTAAGCAAATAGATTAATTAAGCATTATCGTGACCACGGTTGACCCACTATTAGACTTCAACAAATAACCATAATTAATTAAGTCATAGTCACAAAAGTCATTTAAATGGTCAAATTAACAGTTAAAATACCATCTAAGGTAGCGTTTGGGAACAATCATTTCATTTGAAAATTCTCATTTCAAATCTAAATTGTAAAATGTGGAATTTGCAAATGACATGGGGTGGAGGTGGAATTTAAAATCACCAAATTTAAGCTTAGATTGGTGTAAGGATGAATTTTGTTCAAATCCAAATCCAAATCTTTGTATTTTGCCAAACAAGTTATTTGGATCAAATCCAAAATTTCAAATCAAATCCGCTCGCGACAACAAGACGACAATTAATAGGCCCAAGAGGCCCATGAGCCCAAACAACTCTATAAATAGCCCCTAGGGGGCAAAGGTAAAGGGGTTGGTTGGTTTTTATTAACTCTCCCCACTCTCTCTCTCAACTAACTCTCTTTACTCTTATATTTTCCACATTAAACACCATATTTATATATTCGGTATTGACTTGGGCGTCGGAGGCTCCGCCGGGGGCAAGCCCCTCGGGCCCGAAGTTCACCTTGCAGGTCGCACATGGAGCGGGCCCAGACCCTGGAGGCCACCCATGACGTCACCCTCAAGACCCCGAGTTTACACCCGAAACAGTGTGAAACCATGCTTGAGAAGTTGTGTTTTTCTTGTATGGAAATCTTATGAAAAAGGGTCGTGCAAAGAGGTGTATATATAGTAGAATTGCCGAAGAGATTTAGGAAATCACGGGGATAAAACCAGCTGCTGGAATCGCATGAGGGGATGCGATTTCAAGGGGAAATCGCAAGGGGGAAGGCGATTTCAAGAAGAAATCGCAAGGGGTCTTGCGGCTTCATGGTCGGGCAAAACTCCGTTGATTTCCTTAATCCGGTTTGTTATATCTTAGCAATATCCTTTGCTTAAGCCTCAAGTAGGCTGAGTATAATCAGTCTAAATGCCTTGTGGGTGAATTCTTGGGCCTTGGGAAGCGGGCCAATAATTCGTTTGGGGTCGGTTTGAGCCCAGGACCCGAAAATGCAAGTTGGGTGCATTTGCTTGTATATTTTGCAATAGGAAGGCCCGCGCGGCCGTATTTTGTGTTTGAGGATGCTAAATAGCGGCTTTAGCCACCGGGCCTAAATGTAAGGAATTTAGGTAATCGAATTGGGACTTGTTAATGTAAAAGGGTCAATTAGATGCTAATTGTGAATTGTAAAGGGGAAGCGCATACCGATTAGGACCAACTTGAGACAAGCTTGACTCTAGAGTATCCTAAGGATACTTACCTAAGCGTGATGACCCTTAATAACCTCATTTTGCATTTTAAACAACTTAACTCGAATTCGACACAGTTAGTACCGTTTAAGTTAACGTAAAAGCATGCATGTAAAAGCAGTGGCGTAGCCACATAGGGGAAAGGGGGGTCTCAAGACCCCACAGGTTTTTTGATAATTAATGTTTATACAGTATAATATGCATCATATTAGACCTGGTTCAATGGTTTGTTGGTTGTTTTTCATAGAATTGGCAAGGGTTCAATTCTTGGGAGCAACATTTTTTTTATTTTTGACCCCACTTCAATTTTTTGCTAGCTACGCCACTGTGTAAAAGTCCGTGGTTACATCAGTGGGTTTTTGGTGGGAGGTAGGATACGGGCATCCACACAACTACATCGTATATTTTTATACAATAAAAATGATCATCATTTGCATAAATAAAAATAAAACAAGGTAAACACAAATACTTTTGTGGGATGATCTCACAATAACAATAACCTTATTGTAAGCCCTCCCACAAAAAAATAGTTAACTTTTTTTTTTTCTATTGTCTGTAATTAGTATCTTTATTTTAAATTAGATTGTATTTAATTTAAGGTTAGTCTCACAATAACTTTTAGCATGAGAAAAATATGCATTTAAATTAGAAGTATGTCTCGCGTAAGATTGTTAGAGAGTTAAAATGTGTTGCTAGTGCATGAAAACTACTCGTATCACATATTCACATGAAGTATTTTCGTGACCATGTTTGGCCATAGTTAATTCAATAATATCCACAAAAATCAGTAAAATGGTCAAATTAGCCGGTAAGACCTCATCTAAAATGCATAAAACCGTCTTATGTAATTTTATTTGCTAAATTATAAATAGAGTAGATTTTAATTTGTGCTAGTAAATTTGTGATTAAGGAAGATATTTCTCTTAATTACTCCATGTTTTTATTTCTTTTGTAAAGTTTCATAATGATGAATACAAAATTGGAAAACATAATTGAACGAGTTGGTAAATCTTTTTACTACATAAATAAAAAAGGGTACGTTTTGCATATGATCGTCTCACGCGTGCAACTACTTTCTTATTATTAAAATGTGACCATTTTAAAATTTAAAATGGCTACTTAAATGCTAAATGTGATCATTTTTATATCTAAAAAAAATGGCCACTTCATTATCGTTACAATAGTCACTTTAAACCTTAAACTAAGCACATTTTAGTTGCGGATACGTCGTTGCACACGTGAGACGGTGTTATATAAGCATTTGTGATACAAAAATTCATCATACATTTTCGATATCACAATTCACAACATTATGCAATAAAAATATATGATTGAATATTTTGTTACCGTAATAATGTAATCAAATAATATAATTTCCAAAGTTACTCATGACAACACTATGAAATCAAACGTAATTCATTTTTAGTAGAACTTGCACATTAAACACTCCATTAGATCACTATATATATAAACCATTTTACACTTCACATCATCCTCAAACACAACTTAGAATCATTAATCAATTTAAACTAATTTAAATTAATTTTTTTTAAAAAAAATGGAATTAGTGAAAGCAAGGCAAAATTTGGTATATGCATTAGTAGTAATCATGATTAGTACGTCATTAATTAAGCAAACAAGTGCTAGTTATGGAAAATGTGTTGGTTTATGTGCACTTCAGTGTGTGTTTAGCACAAATCCTCTTGTTTGTGGAGCTGATTGTTTATTCAAATGTATTGGCCAATTTCAAGTTTCAACTAACAACCAAGTTAATGGCGTAATTAACTCGACTAATCGGGTTTTACGCTGTCATTATGAATGCGCTATTAGTCGTTGCAACCCTTTAATTGCTCAAAAAGTGTCAGGTTAGTCACTCTCTTGTTTATGGAACGGTTGTTTGTCGTTACTAATGTTGAAATATTCCCGTTTTATATATTGTTTTGTTACATATTTATAATCGCTTTTGAACATTTTATTTTTTTATTTTTGTATAAATTTGACAGGTAAAAAGGTGGAGCAATGTGTTGATGAGTGTGGATTATGCGCCACAAATTAGAGGATAATAATATTTTTTAGTATTCACTAGTTTCCATTTCAAGCATGATAATTTAGATTAGAGGTTTCCAAGAGAATAGCAAGAGCAATTTTTAGAAAATGATCATGAAAAATAAGTTAGATGCATTTAACTTTTCGTATTGTATGTAGTTTTATTTCGCTTTTGTTTAAGAAATAAAAATTGAAAGTTAATTTAACTTATATTAATTACTTTGCTCTCCATTATCAAATTGGTAAGTGTACACTAACATTGTTAAATAACCATATGCCCGTTAAGCAAGTAGCTCCTTTTCGCATGAACGATTGAAATTAAGCTGTAGTTTCTAATCATCTTCGATTTAACTTTTACGAGATATGAAAATCTAAAGAGTCGATATAACTAATCAACATTATAAAGTCATAAAGTCCATTAGCGTATAATAAAAATTAATGCACTGCATAGTATTATATAAATAATTGATCGAATATTATTGGAAGTATTGTGTACTTTCATCGGCGTTTTATAAAATTAAATATTTAAATGTACTCCATAGTATTATAGTACTCCATATCATTTTATTTGTTCTTATAAATTATTGGAAGTATTTTGTCTCCTGACTCAAAATTTAGTCGTAATTACATTTTTTTTTTTTTAAAAACAATTCATTGCAAAGAATAAAAAAGTAAAATAAAAAATACTAATCAACATTGCTAAGCATCATCTCTACAATGCAACAACCACAATAACAGGTGTCACATTGTAGTTGAATGTAGATTTTTTTATAGGTCCTACCATTTTTAACTTCCCATTTAATTTCCTTATTTCTTCCCATTTAAAAAACACAATTATATACAACTGGCCCTTATTATTTACAACCATTAATATATTAGTACTCTATTATACGGAATATAATAGATCAGAAATATTATAGGACATGTTAAAAATAATATTTTTTGTTATTTAAGGAGTTCTATGTCTCTGCAAAAATGCACTTTCTTTCTTCAAGAGATTAAAATAATATTTTCAATTTCAGAATTAAAAATAATTTGCAAAAATGCATTTTGGAATCAGGAAAATATATTTTTTAATTTCAAAACTATATAAAAAAAAAAAAAAGGAGTACATTTTTAGTTTCCCTCTTTCTACCTGAGATTAAAATCCATAATTTCATAATTAAAAATAATTTGCAAAGATGCATTTAGGAGTCACATGCAAAATACATGTACACACTTTCATATTTCAGGAAGTGATAAAAATCTGGGAAAGTAATTATTTAAAAATGCACTCTTCTACAAGAGATTAAAAAATAATTTTAATTTCAGAATCATATAAAAAAATAGACGGCAAGTTGTAACAAAAGTATACTTAATATTTAAAAAAATTATAAAAAAAAACACACTTAGCAATATTTATAATATTATATCATATTAAAAATGAATTATAAAAAAAAAACTTAGCAATATTTTTAATATTTTTGTTATTTAAGAAAAATTTAGCATGTTAGTGAGTAAGGGGAGACAAACATCAATGAAGGCCACTTGATGGTGATCGGCAATGGGGAGAGAAACATAGTAGTGGCTGAGATGAGCTTTAGAAACGGCGGAGCAGGAGGCGACGCACTACGGAGTAAATGCTTGGGCATAGTGCGGAGGAACCTTTGAGATTTATGTTTTTCAACAATTAGCAAAGCAAGTGAGTAATTAATTATATAGGGTAAAATTTTAGGGTTTAGGTTAGGTGGTAGATTTCCCTTCTATTTTGGACTCATAAGTCATAATGTGTTTGATCATACATTTGGGCTCAATATTTAACTTTACCTAGGCTTAAAATTGGGCCATATTAAAATTCGAAAAATTTAGCATTCTTGCACATTAAAATTAAAATACAATATAATTTACATAAATCAAATAATTACAACATACCTAAAAACTAAGAAATATAAATTACATCACTAATTTAATAATTAACAAAATAATTATAGACATAAATATAAACTACAATCAAAAATTACAAATTATAAATATAATTTTAATAGACTAAAAGACTAATTCAAACATAAAATATTAAGTGGATAAGGGTCCGCTACGGACGACCAAAAATAAATAAATATGATATGAATATAGCTTCACCCCCTCCATATTTCATTCATTGTCATCTTGGTATATAATAGACTAATAGGTGCTATGCAATATCAACTTAAACTAACAAGAGTATTATAAGCAAATGTGTTTGAATCTTCAACAATTCAAAGAAATCATTTCAAACATGTACGAGCCCATATTTATCATTTATATCCTATTTCATAATTTTATCATTTATATCCTATTTCATAATTTACAAATAGGATACGAACATAAACACCTAAAAACGTAAGTTCATAGATACGTACTCCGTAACTTCATAGGTGTTGCAAAAAAGCATAAAGCTTGTGTACTCCGTACAAGCTTTTATTGGATTATTATAATAATCACATTAGAATAATAATAATGTATATATAAGCCTATAGCTTTTACGAGCAAAATACATAGATTTTTTTAAGTGTAGTTTGAATTATTTTTATTATCAAAAATTACACATTAGATATGAACTACAAGTAGACCTGGTAATAAACGGGTCAATCGGGTCGGGTCTAGGTCGGGTCATTTCGGGTCGGGTCGTTTCGGGTTTGATTGAAGTATCATATCGGGTCGGGTCATTTCGGGTTTCGGGTCGATATCGGGTCATCTGTTATCGGGTCATTTCGGGTTTGGGTCAATTTGGGTCGGGTCGGGTCAGGTCCTTTTCGGGTCAAAATGAAATTTTTTGGTAAAAGAAAGATTTGTTTTCATCAAAAGGTTACTTTTTAATGTTTTTACGTATATAATTGACGTTAATTGATTATACGATATCAAATAAGTTGTTTTTAAATCATTTGAAGTCACCAAGAATATTTTTTATCGGGTCAATTTGGGTTTCGGGTCAATTTCGGGTCAAGGCATAACGGGTCGGGTCTGGGTCGGGTCGGGTCATTTCGGGTTCGGGTCAATTTCGGGTTTGCGATTATCGGGTCACTTTCGGGTCTCGGGTCAGCCTTATCGGGTCGGGTCAATCGGGCCGGGTCTGTTTTGCCAGGTCTAACTACAAGCATATCACTAACTAAAATAATCTACAATCACACGCAAATTGTCACTTCATTAGATAGTGTAGTTTTCTTCTAATATTTATTGTACTTTTCAAAACACGACTATTAGTAAAAACCCGTTCAAAGTTGCACGAGTATGTATAAAAACATTTTAAATTTGAATAATAATCATAACAAACTTTGTAGTATATGACCTCAAATTTCGCCTATAAATTATGATTGCAAAAGACGTCTTTTAAACGGACTATAAATAATAATGTGCATATCCCCACATTACACTGACTCGGATCCATCTGATTGCATTAGGAGCCCAATAAAATTTGACAGCAGACAATTCTCTTTGACGATGTGTTTTCAATGACAATTAATAACAACAAAGCCACGAGAATATATGTCCAAGTATTAGTAAGTCTACTTCGTGTAATAGTTGATAGTTGATAAAGTACTTACTCCGTATAATTTTGCAATTAACAATATACATTCTAAATAAAACCACAAAAATCCTTCCTTCTTTTGGTTTGCAATTAAACTCCGTATAATTTACACGGGCATAAATGTCAAAGAACGGGCATAAAACAATGGATATACAATTTACTAATGAATGTATATTTTATTTTACAGTGTATTGTATATAATTTAAACAATAATTGTACTATTTAAATTATACTTTCAAATATAAATTGTTGGTCAATAATTTTTTTGGCAATTTGCACGGGAATAAAACTATACTTTTTAAAAATAATTTTTTTGCAAATTTGCACGGGCATAAAATTGTTATTTTTCATATAATATTGATAATTTGCACGGGCATAAATTGTTATTTGTACGGGCATGAAATAATTATTTGTCATATAATTTTCTTTTTAGGTGATTTTGAATGATACTAATTAATTCACAATGGTCGTTTCAAAAAGCGCATGTCATAAACTCATTTTCAAGCTCATTCATTATAAATTGTCCCTACTTCAAGAGACACAAAAAAAAAAAAAAAAAAAAAACTGGAAATTATGATTTGTGATTATGAAAAACAGGTCGTCTTAAATAGAACGTAGTTTATAAAGGATTCTTTGAGAAATTGTAGTACCGTTCACCATCTTATTGTTGCATAATTTCTTTATATCTTAACTTTTTATGTAATGCTTGAAAATTTTCTACTCCCTCTGTCTCAGTCATTTGTTTACAGTTTGACTTTTTTTCCCTCACAAAAAAGTTAAACTGTAAACAATTCACTGAAACGGAGGGAGTATTATTAATGGTTGTTTGTCATATAATTTTTTTGTTTTATGTGCTTTTTAGTGATATATACACACATTTGGTCATTTTAAAAGACGCTTTTATTAAATCTATTATACAACGCATTCATTATTCGTATGTTCCTACTTAAACTTAATAAAGAACATACCCGTGCAATTTGCACGGGCATAAGACTAGTAATTAGAAAAAGTAATAGTTGGCCTAAGTCTAATGACCAACTAAAATTTGACGGTTTTGGTAAAAAAATTAAAAATTACGGAGTAAAAATCATTGTACAAAACATTAGAAATCACCTTAATAACCAAAAAATAAATAATTAATATTAAAATCGTTAAGGTTAATTAATAAAAATCAATGTCGTTCGCGTGGACCAATACGCCATTTGTGTTTAGAAGTCATATTAACTTATGTCACCTTTTTTCTCTGACTATATATTTTTATCTTATTTTAAGGCTGATGATTTTTCGTATACGGGTTTTACTCCCTTAGTATACTTTTTTCATTTTATTTTCTCACTCGACCATTTTTACTCGCACAATATACAAAAAAAAATTAAAAAAATAAATAAATAAACTAAGCACTGCGGCTACCACCACCACCCCCGGCCCGAAATCTCCAAATTCTGAATTGAATTGAAAAATATAGTTAGGTAAGGGTAGTAGGAGTGTTGGCCCGTTTTATATAAAAAACGTAAAAAAAAAAAAAAAAATCAATTTCGAAAATGTTACGAAAAATCCCTTTTTGATCCCTGGTGTGGGGACTGATTCGTAACTCCGGCCTAAATCAAATAGTGCGAATTCGGGAGTAAAGGTACGGTCAGGGAAGGTGTTAGGCACCCGGACCGACCGTCGAACAGACGACCTCTACTATTTATTTATAATATTATATATTTGACGAAATCTGAAAACACTAACTAAAAAGAACAAAAAGTTAATCACACGGAGTATAATTGATAAAGAAATAAACAATAGAAATTAAATAAGAGATGAAAAACTGGTTATTAAATTAAACTTGGGACCCTCGGGCTAGTCGTAATCATGAATTCAAATAAATCCTGAAAATCTCGTAAATCGCCGGCCGGCTCTTTGACACTTATTGAAAAATACGGTGTTTGAAATATAAAAATAAGGTTTGAAATTGAGTTTGGAGAGTTTCTCTGTGTTTATGAAGTGATTTTGTATGTGTCTGTGTTTTTCTGAATTTTTATGGAGGTTTAGAATGAATGAAACAGTGCTGTATTTATAGGAAAGTGGGGAGCCTCAGGCGTCGTCAGGTGTCGGTATGATTGATAAAGCCGACGGAATGTGTCGGTTTATCCCCATAGACCGAGGGATATGTCGCTCAGCTAAGCAAGGCCGACAAGGTTGTTGCTCAGATAGAGGGAGTCGATAGATGCAGCGTCCTTATCCCTATGGCCGACAACTTAGTTATTTCGTGAGTTTTGTGCTTAACTTAAAATGGTTATATCTTTTGATCTAGAGCTTCATTTTAGACGTGTAATACTCCCTCTATTTCATTGAAAAAGCCCCATGGGCTTTTTCACAATTTTTAAGGAAAATAAAAAGTTAAGGGTAATATTGGTAGTTTGGTTGAGTGGGGTCCATTTTAAAGGATAAAGTGTATGGTATTTTGGTAAAATGAATATATTAGTAGGGGTAAAAGTGTTATTTTGATTGTATAAAGTTGTCATAAATAGTAATGGGGCTAAATGAGTGAAATTGCCAAAAAAGGAAAGTGGGGCTAATTGAGTGAAATAGAGGGAGTATATCGTTGGAAAGATAGTTGAGTCACTTTCTAATATAATTGGTTTCACTCAATAATGTTGAGTAAATTTAGATATAATAAAACGAATGAGGAGGTGTCGGTTTTGGGCCGACTTTAGTAATGATTCATAGTTCTATCATTCCTTATTGGTTTTAGGCTTATGAGATATCATTCGAAAGGTATTCTAAAGACCTTTCCGATGTTTTGATTCGATTAGAAGCTATTTGGATAATGAAATGAACTGTCAAAGTGAACTTATTAACAAACGGAGCCGTTGAGGTGTTTTTGTGTCACTTTTAGTAGTTCTGTTGGAAATAAGCGTAAAGAGCTACCAATTGACACGCTTTTAATATCCATGTTAATTACTAGCATTTGTCACATCATCGGGTACACCATAGGCTAGTCGACAAATATTAGGTGTCAACACCGCCGTACCGATCGCCCATCATGGCTCGCCGGGTGTCCACCCTTGCCGCCAATCAACCCCTCTCCAGTTATCTCACCCCACCACAAATCCCTAATTACAAACCACCAAACACAAACCCAACCAAAACTGACCACCACATGACGACCTCCACCACGCTGACCACCCCTGCCCCACGCTGGAGTCGACCTGTCCCTGCTACTTCCGTCGGCCGGTCGCCCTCGCCTTACCTTATATACAAACCCTAATTTGAATTATCAATTGAGAACAAGAGGCAGTTTAAGTGATAAGAGCACTCTTAGCCCAACCACGCAGTTAGGGGTTCGATTGTCATCCGCGACATAGTGCGCTCATTTGGACAAAAAAATAAATAATTTTCAATTAAATTTATTAAAAGTTAATAAAAATAATTAACTCAAGGTCAAAAATTGAAATCAATGTAATTCCTACCTCATTGAATTGCTTTTCCAAATAGATGATTGAATAATCGAACGGTTGAATTTTGAAATTGGAAAAAAAAAATGTTGTATATTGTGGGAGTAAAAAAAAGGTTAGGTTTGGAAAGCTAAACGAAAAAAGTATACAACAAGAGTAAAACTCATTTACAAAAAATCAATAATGTACTTTAATTACATAATATTTATTTACTTTTTTAATTTTACATGTTAGGATAATTCATTGTGTTTTTTCGAAAATCATGTAGACCCATTGGCGGATCTGGGTGGGTGCACAGCATGCACGTGCACCCACTACTATTTAAGAAATAAATTATTTTTAAGTGTTCAATTGAACATTATAATTGTTGCAGTAGAGTTGGTGAAGCAAAAACTCTATGGGACTTGTAGGTTTGGGGTTCAATCCCCATGTATGTATTTTTTTCACTTTTTTTTTTGTGAGAAGTAATTTGCATTAAATGCGAGTAGATGAATTTTATGTGACCTTAATTCTCCTAAAATTAAACATTTTGCAAATATTTTTGAATATTCCACTTGTTTTTCTTTCTACTTTTTCTATTTTAATTTTATATAAATTCAAAAATAACAAACTTGTTAAAAACTTATGCGGTGTACAAAATATAATAAATATAGATACAAAATTTACATTTAACACATAATTTTGTATGAACCCGGTCGAAATAAAAAGATGAGACAATTATCAAATTTAAAAGAAAAATACTTTTGATATGTGTATTTTTTTTACTAGTCTTGCCAAGAATTGAGAGATTTATGTACATATATGAGAAAGTATAAATTTGGTGGAAAATAACGTCAATTTTTTGGTAAAAAAATACTCTCCGGGTGCACCCGTATCATTTACATCCTGCGTCCGCCACTGTGTAGACCAAAGGTAATTTGATCTATTTATCATCAAATACGATTAGTTGAAATCGACTTATTTCCCGCTTATTGATCTATGTTTATCAACTACATCGTATATTTTTATACAATAAAAATGATCAACATTTGCATAAAGAAAAATAAAACAAGGTAAAGACAAATACTTTTGTGGGATGATCTCACAATAACAATAACCTTATTGTAAGTCATCCCACAAAAAAATAGTTAACTTCTTTTTCTATTGTCTATATCTTTATTTTAGATTAGAATGTATTTAATTTAAGGTTAGTCTCACAATAACTTTTAGCGTGAGAAAAATATGCATTTAAATTAGAAGTATGTCTCGCGTAAGATTGTTACAGACTTCAAATGTGTTCCTAGTGCATGAAAACTACTCGTATCACATATTCACATTAAGTATTTTCGTGACCATGTTTGGCCACTTATAAGTTATAAACTTTACAAATGTCCATAGTTAATTCAATAATATCCACAAAAATCAGTAAAATGGTCAAATTAGCCGTTACGACCTCATCTAATGCATAAAACAGTCTTATGTAATTTTATTTGTTAAATTATAAATAGAGTAGATTTTAATTTGTGCTAGTATATTATGGAACATATTTATCTTGATTACTCCATGATTTTATTTCTTTTGTAAAGTTTCATAATGATGAATACAAAATTGGAAAACATAATTGAACGAGTTGGTAAATCTTTTTACTACATAAATAAAAAGGGTATATTTTGCATATGATCGTCTCACGCGTGCAACTACTTTTTTTATGATTAAAATGTGATCATTTTAATATTTAAAATGACCACTTAAACCCTAAATGTGATAATTTTATATCTCCAAAAAAATGGCCACTTCATACTCGTTATAATAGTTACTTTATACCTTAAACTAGGTACATTTTAGTTGTGGATACGCCATCGCACGCGTGAGACGGTCATATATGAGCATTTGCGATACAAAAATTCTTCATACATTTTCGATATCACAACATTATGCAATAAAAATATATGAATGAATATTTTGTTACCGTAATAATGTAATCAAATAATATAATTTCCATAGTTACTGATGACAACATTATGAAATCAAACGTAATTCATTTAGTATAGTAGAACATGCACATTTTAAACACTCCCTTAGATCACTATATAAACCATTTTACACTTCACATAATCCTCAAACACAACTTAGAATCATTAATCAATTTAAACTAATTTAAATTAATTATTTTTTTTTTAATAAAAAAATGGAATTAGTGAAAGCAAGGCAAAATTTGGTATATGCATTAGTAGTAATCATGATTAGTACGTCATTTATTAAGCAAACAAGTGCTAGTTATGGAAACTGTGTTCGTTCATGTGCTCTTAAGTGTGTGTTTAACCCAAATCCTCTTGTTTGTGGAGCTGATTGTTTATTCAAATGTATTGGCCAATTTCAAGTTTCAACTAATAACCAAGTTAATGGCGTAATTAACTCGACTAATCGGGTTTTACGTTGTCATTATGAATGCGCTATTAGTCGTTGCAACCCTTTAATTGCTCAAAAAGCGTCAGCTTAGTCCCTCTCTTTTTATGAAACTGGAGTTTGTAGTTACTATTGTTGAAATAATCTCGTTTTATATATTGTTTTGTTAGATATTTATAATCGCTTTTGAACATTTTATTTATTTATTTTTGTGGAAATTTGACAGGTAAAAAGGTGGAGCAATGTGTTGATGAGTGTGGATTATGCTCCAAAAATTAGAGGATAATAATATTTTTTAGCATTCACTAGTTTTCATTTCAAGCATGATAATTTAGATTAGAGGTTTCCAAGAGAATAGCAAGTGCAATTTTTAGAAAATGATCATGAAAATAAGTTATATGCATGAAACTTTTCATATTTTATGTAGTTTTATTTCACTTTTGTTTAAGAAATAAAATTTCAAAGTTAATATAACTTATATTCTTTACTTTTCTCTCCATTTTGAAATTGGCAAGTGTACACTAACATCGTTAAATAACCATATGCCCGTTAAGCAATTAGCTCCTTTTTGCATGAACGATTGAAATTGAGCTATAGTTTCTAATCATCTTCGATTTAACTTTTACAAGATATGAAAAATATAAAGGGAATTCGAAAGTTTTTCGATATAACTAACAAACATTATAAAAGTGATAAAGTCCATTAGCGTAAAATAAAATGCACTACATAGTATTATAATAATATATGATCGAAGATTATTGGAAGTATTTTGAACTTTTATTGGCGTTTTATAAAATTGAATGTACTCCATAGTATTATAGTACTCATTATTATCGGCGCTTCATAAAGTCAAAGCCACTAAGGTTCTCCATAGTATTGTAAAATGTACTCCATATCAATATATCATTTTGTTTTATTTTATAAATTATTGGAAGTATTTTGTCTCCTACTCAAAATTTAGTCGTAATTACATTTTTTTTGTTTTTGAAAAACAATTCATTGCAAAGAATATGAAAATAAATCCAAAAATACTAATTAGCATTGCTAAGCATAATCACACAAAAGTAATACTTGGCATCAATCTAATGACCAGTTAAAAGTTGACGGTTTTTAAAATAGAATTAAAATTTGAAATTTATTGTACAAAACATTAGAAATCACCTTAATAACCCAGAAATAAATAATTAGTATTAAAATCGTTTGCATGGATAGGCCATCGATCTGTGTTTAGAAATTGTATTAATTATGTTACCTTTTTTTTTGACTATATATTTTTATTTTTATTTTAAGGCTGGTGATTTTTTGTATTCAGGTTTTACTCCCGTTTTATACTTTTTTTCGTTTTGTTTTCCAACACTACCATTTTACTTCCACAATATACAAAAAAAAAAAGGGGAAAAAAAAAACAATGAATCAACTAAACACTGCGGCCACCACCACCGTATCGGTGGCCCACCCTTGCCGCGTCGACCCCACTCCAACCCAACCACAAATCCCTAATTACAACCCACCAAACATAAACCCAACCAAAACTGACCACCACACGACGACCTCCACCACGCTGACCACCCCACCCCACGCTGAAGTCGACTGGTCTCGGCCACTCATGCCGGTCACCCTCGCCTTACCCTATATACAGACCCTAATTATAATTTTCAATTAAAAACAAGAGGTAGCTCAAGTGATAAGAGTACTCTTAACCCAACCACGAAGTTGGGGGTTCGATTCTAATCCGCGACATATATAATGCGCTCATTTGGACAAAAAAAAAATCAATTTAATTTATAATCAAAAATTGAAATTCAATGTAATTATTACCTCATTGAATTGCTTTCCCGAATTCATCATTGAATAGCCGAACAATTGGTTGAATTTTGATTTTAAAAAAAAAAAAAGAAAGAAAGAAAGAAGAAGAATGTCCTATATTATATGAGTAAAAAAGTTAGGGTTGGAAAACTAAACGAAAAAAGGAATAATGAGAGTAAAACTCAATTACGAAAAATCAATAATGTATTTTAATTACAGACACTACAAAAAAACAGTCTATTTGCGACGGGAAAAAAATCCGTCGCACATTTTACAATTGCGACGGAAAATGAATTTTTGCGACGGACTGTTTTGGCGGGCTGAAAAATTGATTTGGCACCTTAATTTGCGACAGAATTTTCCAAATTTGCGACGGAATTTTCCGTCGCAATTTTTCTTTTTTTTTTTTTCTTTTTTTTTTTTTTTTCGACGGTAGTCCGCCGCAAATCATCAAAATACCATCGCAAACTGAATTCCGTCGCAAAATTTTAAAACCTGAAGTCCCACATCGGGAAAAAAGTAAGTTGAGTGATGTTTATATAGTGTAGTTGTGAGTTAATGGTTGAATGAAAATGACGAAACTTATATAAGGGATTAGATATTTTGGTTTACGATTTCGGGATAAGTTATTTGAGATTATTTGTTATTTTTTTTATTTTTTTTATTGCGGCGGAAATTTCCGTCGCAAATATTTTTGCGACCGAATATTCCGTCGCAAGTTTTTTTGCGAGGGAGGTCCGTCGCAAATATTGTAATTTGCGACCAGTTTTACCGACAGACAAATTCCGTCGCAAACGCCTTTTTGTGACGGATTTGACTGTTTTGAGACGGATTTTCGCCGTCGCAAGACGCGCATTTTTTTGTAGTGAATATTTATTTACCTTTTAAATTTTACATGTTAGGATAGATAATTCATTGTGTTTTTCTGAAAAACATATAGACCAAAGGTAATTTGATCTATTTATCATCAAATACGATTAGTTGAAATCGAACTATTTCCCCTTTATTGATCTTTATTTATCAACTACTTCGTATATTTTTATACAATAGAAATGATCGATCATCATTTGCATTCATAAAAATGAAACAAGGTAAACACAAATACTTTTGCGAGATTATATTGATCTCACAATTAACAATAAGCTTATTGTAAGCCTTCTCACAAAAAATTAGTTACTTTTTTTTTTTTTTTTTTTTTTTTCAATTGTTTATATCGTTATTTTTAATTAGATTAGATTGTATTTAATTTAAGGTTAGTCTTACAATAACTTTTAGTCTGAGAAAAATAGGTCTTTAAATTAAAAGTATGTGTCGCATAAGATTGAATTGTTAGAGACTTCAAATGTGTTCCTAGTGCATGAAAACTACTCGTATCACATATTCACATTAAGTATTTTCGTAACCATGCTTGACCACTTATAAACTTTACAAATGACCATAGTTAATAGTTAAGACCTTATCTAATGCATAAAACTATCTTCTGCAATTTGATTTGTGCTAGTATATCAAGGAAGATATTTACCTTAATTACATACTCCATCTTTTAATTTCTTTTGTAAAGTTTCATAATGATGAATACAAAATTGGAAAACTTAATTGAACGAGTTGGTAAATCATTTTACTACATGCATATATAAAAGGGTATGTCTTTTACTCTTTTATAAGATCGTCTCACGCATGCAACTACTTTCTTATGATTAAAATGTAACTATTTTAATAATTCAAATGATCACTTTAACGCTAAATGTGATAATTTGTATATCCCAAAAAAATGGCAACTTAATTGTTATAATAGTCATTTTAAACCTTAAACTAGGTACATTTTAGTTGTGGATACGCCATCGCACGCGTGAGACGGTCATATATGAGCATTTGCGATACAAAAATTCTTCATACATTTTCGATATCACAACATTATGCAATAATTAAAAATATATGATTGAATATTTTGTTACCGTAATAATGTAATCAAATAATATAATTTCCAAAGTTACTCATGACAACATTATGAAATCAAACGTAATTCATTTAGTAGAACATCCACATTTTAAACACTCCCTTAGATCACTATATAAACCATTTTACACTTCACATAATCCTCAAACACAACTTAGAATCATTAATCAATTTAAACTAATTTAAATTAATTTTTTTTTTTTTTTTTAAAAAAAATATGGAATTAGTGAAAGCGAGGCAAAATTTGGTATATGCATTAGTAGTAATCATGATTAGTACGTCATTAATTAAGCAAACAAGTGCTAGTTATGGAAAATGTGTTGGTTTATGTGCACTTCAGTGTGTGTTTAGCCCAAATCCTCTTGTTTGTGGAGCTGATTGTTTATTCAAATGTATTGGCCAATTTCAAGTTTCAACTAATAACCAAGTTAATGGCGTATTAATTAACTCGACTAATCGGGTTTTACGTTGTCATTATGAATGCGCTATTAGTCGTTGCAACCCTTTAATTGCTCAAAAAGCGTCAGGTTAGTCCCTCTCTTTTTATGAAACGGGAGTTTGTAGTTACTATTGTTGAAATAATCTCGTTTTATATATTGTTTTGTTAGATATTTATAATCGCTTTTGAACATTTTATTTATTTATTTTTGTGGAAATTTGACAGGTAAAAAGGTGGAGCAATGTGTTGATGAGTGTGGATTATGCTCCAAAAATTAGAGGATAATAATATTTTTTAGCATTCACTTGTTTTCATTTCAAGCATGATAATTTAGATTAGAGGTTTCCAAGAGAATAGCAAGTGCAATTTTTAGAAAATGATCATGAAAATAAGTTATATGCATTAAACTTTTCATATTGTATGTAGTTTTATTTCACTTTTGTTTAAGAAATAAAATTTCAAAGTTAATTTAACTTATATTCTTTACTTTTCTCTCCATTGTGAAATTGGTAAGTGTACACTAACATCATTAAATAACCATATGCCCCTTAAGCAATTAGCTCCTTTTTGCATGAACGATTGAAATTGAGCTATAGTTTCTAATCATCTTCGATTTAACTTTTACAAGATATGATAAATATAAAGGGAATTCAAAAGTTTTTCGATATAACTAACAAACATTATAAAAGTGATA
Source organism: Dianthus caryophyllus (assembly GCA_023091065.1). Classification (NCBI taxonomy): domain Eukaryota; kingdom Viridiplantae; phylum Streptophyta; class Magnoliopsida; order Caryophyllales; family Caryophyllaceae; genus Dianthus; species Dianthus caryophyllus. Next base: position 5,687,455 of record CM041520.1, read on the forward strand.
AAGTCCATTAGCGTAAAATAAAATGCACTACATAGTATTATAATAATATATGATCGAATATTATTGGAAGTATTTTGAACTTTTATTGGCGTTTTATAAAATTGAATGTACTCCATAGTATTATAGTACTCATTATTATCGGCGCTTCATAAAGTCAAAGCCACTAAGGTTCTCCATAGTATTGTAAAATGGACTCCATATCAATATATCATTTTGTTTTATTTTATAAATTATTGGAAGTATTTTATCTCCTACTCAAAATTTAGTCGTAACTACATTTCTTTTTTTTTTTTTTTGAAAAACAATTCATTGCAAAGAATATGAAAATAAATCCAAAAATACTAATTAGCATTGCTAAGCATAATCACAAAAAAGTACTCCCTCCGTTTCGTTGAGATAGCCCCATTGCTTTTTGCACAAATATTAAGAAAGTGTAAAAATTAAGGGTAATATTGGTAGTTTGGTTTAGTGGGACCCATTTTAGAAGATAAACTATGTGGTATTTTGGTGATATGAGTATAAAGTAAGGGTAAAAATGATATTTTGATTGTTAAAGGTAATCAAAAGTAGAAATGGGGCTAAATGAGTGAAATTGCCGAAAAAGGAAAATGGGGCTAAATGAATGAAACAGAGGGAGTAATACTTGGAATCAATCTAATGACCAGTTAAAAGTTGACGGTTTTTAAAATAGAATTAAAATTTGAAATTTATTGTACAAAACATTAGAAATCACCTTAATAACCCAGAAATAAATAATTAGTATTAAAATCGTATGCACGGATAGGCCATCGATCTGTGTTTAGAAATTGTATTAATTATGTTACCTTTTTTTTTTTACTATATATTTTTATTTTTATTTTAAGGCTGGTGATTTTTTGTATTCAGGTTTTACTCCCGTTTTATACTTTTTTTCGTTTAGTTTTCCAACACTACCATTTTACTTCCACAATATACAAAAAAAAAGGGAAAAAAAAACAATGAATGAACTAAACACTGCGGCCACCACCACCGTATCGGTGGCCCACCCTTGCCGCGTCGACCCCACTCCAACCCAACCACAAATCCCTAATTACAACCCACCAAACATAAACCCAAGCAAAACTGACCACCACACGACGACCTCCACCACGCTGACCACCCCACCCCACGCTGAAGTCGACTGGTCTCGGCCACTCATGCCGGTCACCCTCGCCTTACCCTATATACAGACCCTAATTATAATTTTCAATTAAGAACAAGAGGTAGCTCAAGTGATAAGAGTACTCTTACCCCAACCACGAAGTTGGGGGTTCGATTCTCATCCGCGACATATATAATGCGCTCATTTGGCCACAAAAAAAATCAATTTAATTTATAATCAAAAATTGAAATTCAATGTAATTATTACCTCATTGAATTGCTTTCCCGAATTCATCATTGAATAATCGAACAATTGGTTGAATTTTGATTTTTTTTTTTTTTAAAAAAAAAAAAAAAAAAAAAAAAAAGTCCTATATTATATGAGTAAAAAAGTTAGGGTTGGAAAACTAAACGAAAAAAGGTATAATGAGAGTAAAACTCAATTACGAAAAATCAATAATGTATTTTAATTACAGACACTACAAAAAAAAACAGTCTATTTGCGAGGGAATTTGCGACGGGAAAAAAAATCCGTCGCACATTTTACAATTGCGACGGAAAATGAATTTTTGCGACGGACTGTTTTGGCGGGCTGAAAAATTGATTTGGCACCTTAATTTGCGACAGAATTTTCCAAATTTGCGACGGAATTTTCCGTCGCAATTTTTCTTTTCTTTTTTCTTTTTTTTTTCGACGGTAGTCCGCCGCAAATCATCAAAATACCATCGCAAACTGAATTCCGTCGCAAAATTTTAAAACCTGAAGTCCCACATCGGGAAAAAAGTAAGTTGAGTGATGTTTATATAGTGTAGTTGTGAGTTAATGGTTGAATGAAAATGACGAAACTTATATAAGGGATTAGATATTTTGGTTTACGATTTCGGGATAAGTTATTTGAGATTATTTGTTATTTTTTTTATTTTTTTTATTGCGGCGGAAATTTCCGTCGCAAATATTTTTGCGACCGAATATTCCGTCGCAAGTTTTTTTGCGAGGGAGGTCCGTCGCAAATATTGTAATTTGCGACCAGTTTTACCGACAGACAAATTCCGTCGCAAACGCCTTTTTGTGACGGATTTGACTGTTTTGAGACGGATTTTCGCCGTCGCAAGACGCGCATTTTTTTGTAGTGAATATTTATTTACCTTTTAAATTTTACATGTTAGGATAGATAATTCATTGTGTTTTTCCGAAAGAACATATAGACCAAAGGTAATTTGATCTATTTATCATCAAATACGATTAGTTGAAATCGAACTATTTCCCCTTTATTGATCTTTATTTATCAACTACTTCGTATATTTTTATACAATAGAAATGATCGATCATCATTTGCATACATAAAAATGAAACAAGGTAAACACAAATACTTTTGTGAGATTATATTGATCTCACAATTAACAATAAGCTAATTGTAAGCCTTCTCACAAAAAAATAGTTACTTTTTTTTTTCTATTGTTTATATCGTTATTTTTAATTAGATTAGATTGTATTTAATTTAAGGTTAGTCTTACAATAACTTTTAGTCTGAGAAAAATAGGTCTTTAAATTAAAAGTATGTCTCGCATAAGATTGAATTGTTAGAGACTTCAAATGTGTTCCTAGTGCATGAAAACTACTCGTATCACATATTCACATTAAGTATTTTCGTAACCATGCTTGACCACTTATAAACTTTACAAATGACCATAGTTAATAGTTAAGACCTTATCTAATGCATAAAACTATCTTCTGCAATTTGATTTGTGCTAGTATATCAAGGAAGATATTTACCTTAATTACATACTCCATCTTTTAATTTCTTTTGTAAAGTTTCATAATGATGAATACAAAATAGGAAAACATAATTGAACGAGTTGGTAAATCATTTTACTACATGCATATATAAAAAGGGTATGTCTTTTATAAGATCGTCTCACGCATGCAACTACTTTCTTATGATTAAAATGTGACTATTTTAATAATTAAAATGATCACTTTAACGCTAAATGTGATAATTTGTATATCCCAAAAAAATGGCAACTTAATTGTTATAATAGTCATTTTAAACCTTAAACTAGGTACATTTAGTTGCGGATACGCCGTCGCACGCGTGAGACAGTCTTATATGAGCGTTTGTGATACAATAATTCATCATACATTTTCGATATCACTACATTATGCAATAAAAATATATGATTGATTATTTTGTTACCGTAATAATGTAATCAAATAATATAATTTCCAAAGTTACTCATGACAACATTATGAAATCAAACGTAATTCATTTAGTAGAACATCCACATTTTAAACACTCCCTTAGATCACTATATAAACCATTTTACACTTCACATAATCCTCAAACACAACTTAGAATCATTAATCAATTTAAACTAATTTAAATTAATTTTTTTTTTTTTTTTAAAAAAAATATGGAATTAGTGAAAGCGAGGCAAAATTTGGTATATGCATTAGTAGTAATCATGATTAGTACGTCATTAAGTAAGCAAACAAGTGCTAGTTATGGAAAATGTGTTGGTTTATGTGCACTTCAGTGTGTGTTTAGCCCAAATCCTCTTGTTTGTGGAGCTGATTGTTTATTCAAATGTATTGGCCAATTTCAAGTTTCAACTAATAACCAAGTTAATGGCGTAATTAACTCGACTAATCGGGTTTTACGTTGTCATTATGAATGCGCTATTAGTCGTTGCAACCCTTTAATTGCTCAAAAAGCGTCAAGTTAGTCACTCTCTTTTTTATGGAACGGTTTTTTGTCGTTACTATGTTGAAATATTCCCGTTTTATATATTTTTTTGTTACATATTTATAATCGCTTTTGAACATTTTATTTATTTATTTTTGTATAAATTTGACAGGTAAAAAGGTGGAGCAATGTGTTGATGAGTGTGGATTATGCGCCAAAAATTAGAGGATAATTATATTTTTTAGTATTCACTTGTTTCCATTTCAAGATGATAATTTAGATTAGAGGTTTCCAAGAGAATAGCAAGAGCAATTTTTAGAAAATGATCATGAAAAATAAGTTATATGCATTTAACTTTTCGTATTGTATGTAGTTTTATTTCGCTTTTGTTTAAGAAATAAAATTTCAAAGTTAATTTAACTTATATTAATTACTTTGCTCTCCATTATCAAATTGGTAAGTGTACACTAACATTGTTAAATAACCATATGCCCGTTAAGCAAGTAGCTCCTTTTCGCATGAACGATTGAAATTAAGCTGTAGTTTCTAATCATCTTCGATTTAACTTTTACGAGATATGAAAATCTAAAGAGTCGATATAACTAATCAACATTATAAAAGTCATAAAGTCCATTAGCGTATAATAAAATTAAATGCACTGCATAGTATTACATAAATAATTGATCGAATATTATTGGAAGTATTTTGTATGTACTTTCATCGGCGTTTTATAAAATTAAATATTTAAATGTACTCCATAGTATTATAGTACTCCATATCATTTTATTTGTTCTTATAAATTATTGGAAGTATTTTGTCTCCTGACTCAAAATTTAGTCGTAATTACATTTTTTTTAAAAAACAATTCATTGCAAAGAATAAAAAAGTAAAATAAAAAATACTAATCAACATTGCTAAGCATAATTAGAAAAAGTAATAGTTGGCCTAAGTCTAATGACCAACTAAAATTTGACGGTTTTGGTAAAAAAAATTAAAAATTGCTAAACATTAGAAATCACCTTAATAACCAAAAAATAAATAATTAATATTAAAATCGTTAAGGTTAATTAATAAAAATCAATGTCGTTCGCGTGGACCAATACGCCATTTGTGTTTAGAAGTCGTATTAACTTATGTCACCTTTTTTCTCTGACTATATATTTTTATCTTATTTTAAGGCTGATGATTTTTCGTATACGGGTTTTACTCCCTTATTATACTTTTTTCATTTTATTTTCTCACTCGACCATTTTTACTCGCACAACATAAAAAAAAATTAAAAAAATAAATAAATAAACTAAGCACTGCGGCTACCACCACCACCCCCGGCCCGAAATCTCCAAATTCTGAATTGAATTGAAAAATATAGTTAGGTAAGGGTAGTAGGAGTGTTGGCCCGTTTTATATAAAAAAAAAAAAAAAAAAAAAAAAAAATCAATTTCGAAAATGTTACGAAAAATCCCTTTTTGATCCCTGGTGTGGGGACTGATTCGTAACTCCGGCCTAAATCAAATAGTGCGAATTCGGGAGTAAAGGTACGGTCAGGGAAGGTGTTAGGCACCCGGACCGACCGTCGAACAGACGACCTCTACTATTTATTTATAATATTATATATTTGACGAAATCTGAAAACACTAACTAAAAAGAACAAAAAGTTAATCACACGGAGTATAATTTGATAAAGAAATAAATAATAGAAATTAAATAAGAGATGAAAAACTGGTTATTAAATTAAACTTGGGACCCTCGGGCTAGTCGTAATCATGAATTCAAATAAATCCTGAAAATCTCGTAAATCGCCTTTCTTTGACACTTATTGAAAAATACTGTGTTTGAAATATAAAAATAAGGTTTGAAATTGAGTTTGGAGAGTTTCTATGTGTTTATGAAGTGATTTTGTTTATGTCCTGTTTTTCCGAGTTTTTATGGAGGTTTAGAATGAATGAAACAGAAATTTGTATTTATAGGAAATCGGGAGCCTCAGCGTCAGTGTCAGATGATTGATAAAGCCGACGGAATGTGTCGGTTTATCCCCATAGACCGAGGGATATGTCGCTCAGCTAAGCAAGGCCGACAAGGTTGTCGGTCAGATAGAGGGAGTCGATAGATGCTGCGGCCTTATCCCTATGGCCGACAACTTAGTTATTTCGTGAGTTTTGTGCTTAACTTAAAATGGTTATATCTTTTGATCTAGAGCTTCATTTTGGACGTGTAATATATCGTTGGAAAGATAGTTGAGTCACTTTCTAATATAATTGGTTTCACTCAATAATGTTGAGTAAATTTAGATATAATAAAACGAATGAGGAGGTGTCGGTTTTGGGCCGACTTTAGTAATGATTCGTAGTTCTATCATTCCTTATCGGTTTTAGGCTCATGAGATATCATTCGAAAAGTATTTCAAAGACCTTTCCGATAATATAAGTTTTGAATCGATTAGAAGCTATTCGGATAATGAAATAAACTGTCAAAGTAAACTTATTAACAAACGGAGCCGTTGAGGTGTTTTTGTGTCACTTTTAGTAGTTTTGTTGGAAATAAGCGTAAAGAGCTATCAATTGACACGTTTTCAATATCCATGTTAATTACTAGCATTTGTCTCATCATCGGGTACACCATAGGCTAGTCGACAAATATTAGGTGTCAACACCGCCGTACCGATCGCCCATCATGGCTCGCCGGGTGTCCACCCTTGCCGCCAATCAACCCCTCTCCAGTTATCTCACCCCACCACAAATCCCTAATTACAAACCACCAAACACAAACCCAACCAAAACTGACCACCACATGACGACCTCCACCACGCTGACCAACCCTGCCCCACGCTGGAGTCGACCTGTCCCTGCTACTTCGTCGTCACGGCCGCACGCCCTCGCCCTACCTTATATACAAACCCTAATTTGAATTATCAATTGAGAACAAGAGGCAGTTTAAGTGATAAGAGCACTCTTAGCCCAACCACGAAGTTAGGGGTTCGATTGTCATCCGCGACATAGTGCGCTCATTTGGACAAAAAAATAAATAATTTTCAATTAAATTTATTAAAAGTTAATAAAAATAGTTAACTCAAGGTCAAAAATTGAAATCAATGTAATTCCTACCTCATTGAATTGCTTTTCCAATTAGATGATTGAATAATCGAACGGTTGAATTTTGAAATTAGAAAAAAAAATGTTGTATATTGTGGGAGTAAAAAAAAGGTTAGGTTTGGAAAGCTAAACGAAAAAAGTATACAACAAGAGTAAAACACATTTACGAAAAATCAATAATGTATTTTAATTACAGAATATTTATTTACTTTTTTAATTTTACATGTTAGGATAATTCATTGTGTTTTTTCGAAAAACATGTAGACCAAAGGTAATTTGATCTATTTATCATCAAATACGATTAGTTGAAATCGACTTATTTCCCTCTTATTGATCTATGTTTATCAACTACATCGTATATTTTTATACAATAAAAATGATCATCATTTGCATAAATAAAAATAAAACAAGGTAAAGACAAATATTTTTGTGGGATGATCTCACAATAACAATAACCTTATTGTAAGTCCTCCCACAAAAAAATAGTTAACTTTTTTTCTACACAAATTCTTGTGTAAGTCGAGCCTTACAATAAATTATTGTAAGTCGACTTATTTGTACTAGATTATATAAGTTTTGTACCATTTTTTAAATAATTATGATTAGTATCACTAAATTCTCTTTAGTACCCTTATAAGTAACTTTTGTATATTTTTTGTTTATTTTGTACCTTTTAAACTGTAATTTGTACTTTAGTCTTACATTAATTTAATGTAAGACCTGTCTCACAGGAGACTTACTGTTTTTTCTATTGTCTATATCTTTATTTTAAATTAGATTGTATTTAATTTAAGGTTAGTGTCACAATAACTTTTAGCGTGAGAAAAATATGTATTTAAATTAGAAGTATGTCTCGCGTAAGATTGTTAGAGACTTCAAATGTGTTCCTAGTGCATGAAAACTACTCGTATCACATATTCACATTAAGTATTTTCGTGACCATGTTTGGCCACTTATAAACTTTACAAATGTCCGTAGTTAATTCAATAATATCCACAAAAATCTGTAAAATGGTCAAATTAGCCGTTACGACCTCATCTAATGCATAAAACCGTCTTATGTAATTTTATTTGCTAAATTATAAATAGAGTAGATTTTAATTTGTGCTAGTATATTAAGGAACATATTTATCTTGATTACTCCATGATTTTATTTCTTTTGTAAAGTTTCATAATGATGAATACAAAATTGGAAAACATAATTGAACGAGTTGGTAAATCTTTTTACTACATAAATAAAAAGGGTACATTTTGCATATGATCGTCTCACGCGTGTAACTACTTTTTTTATGATTAAAATGTGATCATTTTAATATTTAAAATGTCCGCTTAAACCCTAAATGTGATCATTTTTATATCTCCAAAAAAATGGCCACTTCATACATACTCGTTATAATAGTTACTTTATACCTTAAAGTAGGTACATTTTAGTTGTGGATACGCCATCGCACGCGTGAGACGGTCATATATGAGCATTTGCGATACAAAAATTCTTCATACATTTTCGATATCACAACATTATGCAATAATTAAAAATATATGATTGAATATTTTGTTACCGTAATAATGTAATCAAATAATATAATTTCCAAAGTTACTGATGACAACATTATGAAATCAAACGTAATTCATTTAGTAGAACATGCACATTTTAAACACTCCCTTAGATCACTATATAAACCATTTTACACTTCACATAATCCTCAAACACAACTTAGAATCATTAATCAATTTAAACTAATTTAAATTTTTTTTTTTTTTTTAAAAAAAAAAAATGGAATTAGTGAAAGCAAGGCAAAATTTGGTATATGCATTAGTAGTAATCATGATTAGTACGTCATTAATTAAGCAAACAAGTGCTAGTTATGGAAAATGTGTTCGTTCATGTGCTCTTAAGTGTGTGTTTAACCCAAATCCTCTTGTTTGTGGAGCTGATTGTTTATTCAAATGTATTGGCCAATTTCAAGTTTCAACTAATAACCAAGTTAATGGCGTAATTAACTCGACTAATCGGGTTTTACGTTGTCATTATGAATGCGCTATTAGTCGTTGCAACCCTTTAATTGCTCAAAAAGCGTCTGGTTAGTCCCTCTCCTTTTTATGAAACGGTAGTTTGTAGTTATTATTGTCGAAATAATCCTGTTTTATATATTGATTTGTTAAATATTTATAATCGCTTCTGAAAAATAAATTTATTTATTTATTTGTTTTATAAATTTGACAGGTAAAAAGGTAGAGCAATGTGTTGATGAGTGTGGATTATGCGCCAAGAATTAGAGGATAATAATATTTTTTAGCATTCACTAGTTTTCATTTCAAGCAAGCATGATAATTTAGATTAGAGATTTCCAAGAGAATAGCAAGTGCATTTTTAGAAAATGATCATGAAAATAAGTTATACTCCGTATGCATTAAACTTTTCATATTTTATGTAGTTTTATTTCGCTTTTGTTTAAGAAATAAAATTTCAAAGTTAATTTAACTTATATTCTTTACTTTTTTCTCCATTGTCAAATTGGTAAGTGTACACTAACATCATTAAATAACCATATGCCCCTTAAGCAATTAGCTCCTTTTTGCATGAACGATTGAAATTGAGCTATAGTTTCTAATCATCTTCGATTTAACTTTTACAAGATATGAAAAATATAAAGGGAATTCAAAAGTTTTTCGATATAACTAACAAACATTATAAAAGTGATAAAGTCCATTAGCGTAAAATAAAATGCACTACATAGTATTATAATAATATATGATCGAATATTATTGGAAGTATTTTGAAATTTTATTGGCGTTTTATAAAATTGAATGTACTCCATAGTATTATAGTACTCATTATTATCGGCGCTTCATAAAGTCAAAGCCACTAAGGTTCTCCATAGTATTGTAAAATGTACTCCATATCAATATATCATTTTGTTTTATTTTATAAATTATTGGAAGTATTTTGTCTCCTACTCAAAATTTAGTCGTAATTACAATTTTTTTTTTTTGAAAAACAATTCATTGCAAAGAATATGAAAATAAATCCAAAAATACTAATTAGCATTGCTAAGCATAATCACAAAAAAGTACTCCCTCCGTTTCGTTGAGATAGCCCCATTGCTTTTTGCACAAATATTAAGAAAGTGTAAAAATTAAGGGTAATATTGGTAGTTTGGTTTAGTGGGACCCATTTTAGAAGATAAACTATGTGGTATTTTGGTGATATGAGTATAAAGTAAGGGTAAAAATGATATTTTGATTGTTAAAGGTAACCAAAAGTAGAAATGGGGCTAAATGAGTGAAATTGCCGAAAAAGGAAAATGGGGCTAAATGAATGAAACAGAGGGAGTAATACTTGGAATCAATCTAATGACCAGTTAAAAGTTTACGGTTTTAAAAATAGAATTAAAATTTGAAATTTATTGTACAAAACATTAGAAATCACCTTAATAACCCAGAAATAAATAATTAGTATTAAAATCGTTTGCACGGATAGGCCATCGATCTGTGTTTAGAAATTGTATTAATTATGTTACCTTTTTTTTTTTTACTATATATTTTTATTTTTATTTTAAGGCTGGTGATTTTTTGTATTCAGGTTTTACTCCCGTTTTATACTTTTTTTCGTTTAGTTTTCCAACACTACCATTTTACTTCCATAATATACCAAAAAAAAGGGGAAAAAAAAAACAATGAATGAACTAAACACTGCGGCCACCACCACCGTATCGGTGGCCCACCCTTGCCGCGTCGACCCCACTCCAACCCAACCACAAATCCCTAATTACAACCCACCAAACATAAACCCAAGCAAAACTGACCACCACACGACGACCTCCACCACGCTGACCACCCTACCCCACGCTGAAGTCGACTGGTCTCGGCCACTCATGCCGGTCACCCTCGCCTTACCTTATATACAGACCCTAATTATAATTTTCAATTAAGAACAAGAGGTAGCTCAAGTGATAAGAGTACTCTTACCCCAACCACGAAGTTGGGGGTTCGATTCTCATCCGCGACATATATAATGCGCTCATTTGGCCACAAAAAAAATCAATTTAATTTATAATCAAAAATTGAAATTCAATGTAATTATTACCTCATTGAATTGCTTTCCCGAATTCATCATTAAAGAAAGAAGAAGAATGTCCTATATTATATGAGTAAAAAAGTTAGGGTTGGAAAACTAAACGAAAAAAGGTATAATGAGAGTAAAACTCAATTACGAAAAATCAATAATGTATTTTAATTACAGACACTACAAAAAAAAACAGTCTATTTGCGAGGGAATTTGCGACGGGAAAAAAAATCCGTCGCACATTTTACAATTGCGACGGAAAATGAATTTTTGCGAATTTGTTTTAAGCAATTTGAAAAATTGATTTGGCACCTTAATTTGCGACAGAATTTTCCAAATTTGCGACGGAATTTTCCGTCGCAATTTTTCTTTTTTTTTTTTTTTTTTTTCGACGGTAGTCCGCCGCAAATCATCAAAATACCATCGCAAACTGAATTCCGTCACAAAATTTTAAAACCTGAAGTCCCACATCGGGAAAAAAGTAAGTTGAGTGATGTTTATATAGTGTAGTTGTGAGTTAATGGTTGAATGAAAATGACGAAACTTATTGGAGAGTCTATGGATCCGAGTTTTAAGGAAAAGTACCCAAGAGGGGGGGGTGAATTGGGTGCTTGAAAACTTTTTCTTGTTTTCAAGACTAAAAGAATTATCACGTTTCTAAGACTTAGAGTTAATGACGTTTAACTTAAGTCTACTGGAAACGCAGAATGATTATTGAGAAACTCGTTGGAAACGTAAGTGAATAACTGAGAAACGTAAATGAAACGTAAGTGAAAATACTTGTAAACGTAAAACGAAAGTAAAGTACGCAGCGGGTTTTGAAGTGGTTCAGTCTCACACTCTGAGACCTACGTCCACTATTCTCTTATTAATATATTAGTACCTACTCCGGATTACAATATATTAATCACTCTACAACTCTTTCAAGTTGCACTCTTTCTCTCAAGCAAAAGAAAGCTAATTGTGTCTCGACAATTGTTCACAAGAGAACGAATATGAGACGGTGCTAGCACAATTGACTTGAGTAACAATTAAACAACACGAGATCCGTTTCAAAGGCCTTTTAAAAAGTTTTGCAAAAATGAAAACAAAAATGCTTAAAGATTGTTTGCAAAAATACTTCGTTAAAGTTTGATAGCTCGAAAAGGTGAAGAATGATTTTCCAAAGTTTGAGTTTAAATAGAAGTAATAAGATATTGCACGAGATATCTTGCCAAAACCGAAATTACTTAAAACTAGGAAGTATAGTCTAAACAGGTTTTGTTTCCAAAAGAAAATAAGAGCAAAAATTTTTTTACTTCTTATCCAAGTCTAAAATCATTCTTAAAATATTTTCAAAAGATATTTCAAAAGATAATAATTAAAAGGATCAGATTTTTCAGAAAATATCTTTTTCAAATCAGGTTTTTCGAAAATAGCCTTAAGGATTATTCTCTGCGTTTCTCGCAGAGCTCATAGAAACGCAAAGCATAAACTACGGTTCCAGTGGCTGGTTGTGGAAACGTGCGTTTCCAGCAACGGCACTGCAACCTTTAAGTGAAACGTAGGATTCTCTTGTTGTTTTACCATTACCCTTGTCATTACAAGGACTATATGTATACATTAAGGACTGGTGCTTCATGAGATGCTATATAGTCTTGATTTGATTCGCGTTTCCCAACAAAGAAGCTTGATTCTTGCTTGGATGTTTCACAACCTACTAAGTATCATAAACACTAACAACGGATTATAGTATAGTAACAAAAATCAAGGACATCATCAAAACATCACGACGAGGTCGAGTCAACAAATTCCCCCTTTTTGATGATGGCAAGTCTCCTATTTTTGTTTCTATGTGTAGTTCCCCCTCAACTTATTAGTCACCATACAAAGGTCAAACGAGAATCAAAAAGCATAACACTAGCCGTTTGTAAAAGGAAGAAACACTAGAAGATATAAAAACTAAACAATAGCATCAAGGTAGAAAATGAAAAGCATAGTTGTCAAAAAGTGAGAAGGAGCAGAAAGTGTATTGCGATAACGTTTTCCCCCTCTTGACATCATTAAAAAGGAAGTGACTAGGGTAACACCGTCGCTAACCGTAAGACAAAAACTTTAACCAGTAGCATCAAATGATATTAAGGAACGTCATGCTCGTCAACACACAAAAGCATAAAGAGTTCATACGAGTCACACAAGATAAAACTAAAAAAAAACATTAATTAGTTAAGCGGAGGGAAGGATTTTGTTGGGCTGGAAATAGGGAGGAAACGTGAAGGCTGGTGTGGGAAACGGGATTGGTTTTTGAAGAGTGATATGGAATCTGAGGGAATCTGCCAAGAAACATGAAGGTATAGGGGAAACTTGAAGGCATAACCACACAAAAATGCATGTCAATCGAATTCTCTCTTTCGTGGTAAAAAGCATGGGAACAATGATGAATAAATTTCTCCAAAATGAAGATGTTGGTCACCTTTTTCATGTTTTTTTTTTTTTTTTTTTTTTTTTTTTTTTTTTTTTGGAAAGAAGGTGACTTGAATGACACTTGATTCATCATCTAAAAGAGAATATGAATTTTGACCTTGATTGACACACAAAAGAAAAGGTTAGTGGAGCCATGTAGGCTATGGAAGGTTATATGCAACATGGTTATGAGAATATTTGCTATAAATAGGAACCATGATTTTAGAAATTGGTGGGTAAAAGAGATAAGGCTGGGGTCAAATAAGGAAAGAGAGAGAGAGGTATCGTGTAAAGGAAGAGTGAGGGCTTTGGGTTTTGGGTTTTTCAGAAAAATTGGCAGAATTTAATTTTGGGTAAGGATATTTCGGGTAAAGATTGGGAAAAGATTTGGAAAAGATTTTGGCTAAAATTTCGGGTAAGGATTTTGGGAAAATATAATCAATGTGGAAAAATTTTACCAAGTGTGAAAAATATGAACATAAGCATGCCAAAACGTGTTGAGTATCAATCCCACAAAATAATGCCAATATCAAAAAGCAATGTCCTAGTGCAAGCGAGGGTGCGGACACAGTCGACGAATCCCTTTCTAGTCAATCATACGGGGTAATAATGAAGGTGCAAACACAACTTAGATACTGCCAAACAAACCAATTTCTAACCGTAGCATCTCAAAACGTTCTCTAGCTAGCGGTTTAGTCAAGATATCGGCCCATTGGTTCTCGGTCTTACAAAATTCCAATCTTATGTTCCCCTTTTCCACGTTATCCCTCAAAAAATGGTGTCTAATCTCAATGTGTTTAGTCCGGGAGTGTTGAGCGGGGTTTTTAGAAATAATAATTGCACTCGTATTATCACAAAAAATTGGAACACACGAGAAACTTACCCCATAATCCTTTAGTTGTTGTTTCAACCATAGTAGTTGTGAGCAAGCAAGGGCAGCGGCAATGTATTCACTCTCCGCGGTGGAAAGTGCAACGGTGTTTTGCTTCTTTGAAGACCACGAAATAATGCACGGACCCACGAACGTTGCAATTCCCGAGGTACTCTTTCTATCTATCATACATCCTGCGTAATCGGCATCTGAATATCCTTTGAGATCAAAGTTAGACTCCATAGGATACCATAAAAACAAGTTTTGAGTACCAACCAAGTAGCGTAATATGCGTTTCACTGCAGAAAGGTGCGTTTCCTTAGGATTTGACTGGAAACGCGCACAAGCACACACGCTAAACATGATATCTGGCCTACTAGCAGTTAAGTAGAGTAGAGAACCGATCATACCTCGATAAACAGTAGCATCTACTGACTTACCGTCCTCATCTAGTCCAAGTTTCGTGGTTGTGGACATGGGAGTAGCCATTGGTTTGGCATTTATCATGGAGAAACGCGTAAGAAGCTCTTTCACGTACTTTTGTTGATGAATCTTGATCCCTTCTGGTGTTTGCTGAATTTGAAGTCCCAAGAAGAACTTCAATTCGCCCATCATGCTCATCTCGAACGCCGAGGTCATCAACTCGGAAAAGTAAACACAAAGATCATTGTTAGTGGATCCAAAGATAATGTCATCAACATAAATTTGTACGATTAATAGATCAACCCCCTCGTTTTTCAAGAACAAGGTTTTATCAACGGAACCCCTTTTAAAACCATTTTCAATTAACTGTGTAGACAAACGATCATACCAAGCACGAGGTGCTTGCTTTAAACCATATAAAGCTTTGTCAAGTTTGAAAACATGTTTTGGAAAGTCCTTATTCAAAAAACCAGGAGGTTGTTCTACATAGACTTCCTCTTTCAAGTAGCCATTAACAAACGCGGTCTTAACATCCATTTGAAACAGTTTAAGTCCTTTATGAGCAGCAAAAGCAATTAATAACCTGATTGCTTCCAGGCGTGCTACGGGGGCAAACGTTTCCTCATAGTCAATTCCTTCTTGTTGGTTGTATCCTTGCACCACCAATCTTGCTTTGTTTCTGACTATGACTCCGGAATCGTCGAGTTTATTCCTATAAACCCATCTCGTACCAATGACGGTGCGGTCATTTGGACATGGCACAAGATGCCAAACTTTGTTCCTCTCAAACTGCTCTAATTCTTCTTGCATAGCACCTATCCAATCTGCATCACTAAGAGCAACTTTGACATTACTCGGCTCAATGGCCGAGAGAAACGAATGAAACAAACAGAAATTATTTAGAGAACGACGAGTTTGTACTCCCTTTTGTATATCAGAAATAATAGAATCAAGTGGATGCGAGCTTTGGTGTTTCCACTTCTTAGGAACAAAAGGTAATCGATGATTAGTCTGACTTTCGTCTGTGGTTTCCCCTGGAACCGCAGTTTCTACTTCTGTTTCAATCGTTGTGGCTTCAGTGCCACTGGAAACACTTGCGTTTCCCCCTGAACTGGACCCTGGGTCACCTGTTTCCTGTGGAACCAGAGTGTGTTCTGCGAACTCCTGCGTTTCTGGATGCGTTTCTTCAGTTTCTGGCTCAGCAAAATCTAAGAGTACATTGTTATCAGCGTTATTTTGGACAATTTTGTCTGGAATTAGCACGTTTCCAGCATCATTCTGAATATTGTCCTCTGGATTTGCAAAGAACCTCGCTTCCATGAGCTGTAACCTCATCATCTATCCCTTCAAGATTGCCTTCATCATCCACGAGTTCTGGTGGATCTTGACGAGTCAAGCGAAAATCTGGATCATCTTTATCCTCATCATCCTGTGCATACTTTTCAAAGATGTCAGTTTCGTCAAAAACCACATGGACACTTTCCTCGACAACCATAGTTCTTTTGTTGTAGACTTTATATGCCTTGCTATGATTTGAGTATCCAAGAAAAATAGCCTCATCACTTCTAGGGTCGAATTTTGACAATTGATTTTTTCCATTATTATGAACAAAACATTTGCTTCCAAAAACGCGTAAGTGAGAAATGTTAGGTTTTCGACCACGAAGTAATTCATATGGCGTTTTCTTAAGAATAACTCTAATCGTAACACGGTTATGAATATAGCATGCCGTGTTAACGGCTTCGGCCCAAAAGCTACGGGGAAGTCCACTACATAAGAGCATGGTGCGAGCCATGTCCTCTAAAGTACGGTTCATGCGTTCGACAACACCGTTTTGTTGAGGTGTCCTAGGAGCGGAGAAGTTATGCCCCACTCCTCTACCTCTACAATAGTTTATAAACGCATGATTGTCGAACTCAGTACCGTGGTCGGTCCTAATGGACACGAGCTTAACATCAAGTCTATTTTCAACCAATTTAATTAAGCACTCGAATTCATCAAAAGTTTCAGTTTTGGTGCTCAAAAATATTGGCCAAACATATCTTGAATAATCATCAACCATAACAAAACGCACTCTTGCACCTCCTCTACTTCTTACCTTCATGGGACCACAAAGATCCATGTGTATTAGCTCAAGAGGTCGCTTGGTACTTACCACTTTCTTTGGTTTGAACGAAGCTCTTACTTGCTTGCACCGAATGCATGTATCACAAACCTTTTCACGATCAAACTTTATGGAGGGTAAACCTTCCACAAGATTCTTGGATCTCAACATATTCAACAAAGAACTACAAGCATGTCCGACTCTTTTATGCCAAAGATCGGGGTCATTAAGAGTAACGCTCAAACAAGTAAAAGAATCTTTAGATAAAGACTTAACATCAAGGACATACACGTTTTTAAGGCGATGTCCTTCCAAGATAACTTTACTAGATCCCTCAATTATGACCCGGCAAATATTTGAGTGAAAAACGACTTTGTTGCCACGGTCACAAAATTGGGATATACTTAGGAGATTGTGTTTTAGTCCGTCGACTAAATACACATTCTTGATGGAAAGGGAGGGAGACATACCTATTGTGCCGACACCAACAATCTTACCTGTCTTGTTGTCTCCAAAGGTTACGCTTCCTCCATCATAGGCCTCCAGTGAAAGGAATTGATTCTTGTCTCCAGTCATATGTCGCGTGCAGCCACTGTCTAAGTACCAATAAAGCTTCCTTTCACCTTGACACATAACGCATTATTCTTGAGTTCTAGGTACCCAAGCTAGGTTGGGTCCTCTCTTGTTAGTCACACAAAAAACTTGGTCCTTTCGAACCCAAAACATTTTAGTGACTTTTCCTTTGATCAACCTCTTGACAGCAACATGTGTTTCTTGACGTTTCTCATCAGTTTTAGTGGAAGAACTACACGTTTCTTTAACAGGTTTTATGCTTACGGTGGTGTTCACCTTAAGTTCATTAGAAGATTCACTCATATTCTTAACAAAATTCACGTTTCTAGTGATATCTTCATCGAATTTTTCACACGCCTGTTTAAAATGACCTGTTTTTCCACAGTAGTGACAAATAATATACTCAGGAAGGTCCACATATTTATGTTTCCTAAAGTCTCGTTCCCAAGGTTTAGGATTGCATTTAAAATGATCCCTACGACTATACAAATCGTAACCTAGACCCAATTTTAAGTTATTATCCGTCTGTTCAGTCAAGAATTTGCTCACGCGGGAACTGGTTTCCCATTTGTTACTGAATTTCAAAGCATGTTTCAACCTCTCATTTAAAGACACAACTTCTTTTGAAAGATTTTCACAATTAGAGACCGAATTATCCAACTCAATGTTAACTTTGTCCAAATATGACTGAAGTGTCATAGTGAGTTTACTGATTTCGATGTTGTGATTAGTCTTTAGATGTTCTAGTTCATCCGAATGTTGTTTGAAGATTAAATCGTGATCTAAATCACACGTTTCCAGGGAATCGTCAGAATTTTTGACTGTTTCACACGCATCAAGATTTCGTTCATTTAAGACATGTAACTCATCCGTTAAGGCAACAATTCTTTCACTTAGGGATTCATTTTCGCCTTTAAGGATTCATTTTCGCTTCTCAAATCTTTAGCGTTAGATTCCCATTGACCTTTAAATTTAGCGATTCTATCCAACTTTTCTTTTAGAAACGCATTTTCTTCTGGGCTATCTCCACGATTTGTTCTTTAACATCGCTAACTCTAGACCTTGTTCATGACACGTGTCAAGAGTTTGTTCAAAGTACTTAATAAGAACATTGCGTTTAAGACTAGGAAGATCCTTTTTAAGTTCAAGACAACTTACCTCAAAGATCGCTTGCTAGATCTTCAATGTCGATGAAACCCAGCCGCTTCCCATTAGGCAAAGATCCGTTTCTCCTGGAGCCTTACGATTTATCATGTCGATACTAAGGCTACTCAAGCACAGATGTGCTTCCTCATCCTCCTCATCATCTTCAAAGTCCGAAGGGTCAAGTTCACCCCAACAAGATGCCGCCATGACCTTTCGGTAATTATCTTGTTTCTTTTCGTTGGTTCTTGGACTTGATATCCTTCCAAGAGGGCACTCTTTATGACATGACCAGAGGCACCACACTTGTAGCAATTTCGATTTGAAGAGGAGTTTTTCGAGCTATTAGATTTCTTTGAAAAACCAGATTTATCTTGTTGTGGTTTATTCCACATTTTCTTAAATCGACGAGCAAACGCAGCCATTTCCTCCGAATCATCGTCACTATCACTAGAGGCGGCTTTTAAGACTATACCCTTGTTCTTACTAGGCTCACTCGTGCGGTTATTGAGAATTAACTCATGTGCCATAAGTGAGCCCATCAGATCTTGGTAAGTTAGTTTTGACAAGTCTTTTGCCTCCTCGATAGCAGTTACCTTAGGTTGCCATTTATCACTTAGGCTCCTAAGGACTTTACGAATCCTTTTCTCAGTTTCAATCTCACTGCCTAAGTTTCGCAACTCATTTGTCAATTTTGAAAAACGTGCAGACATGCTATTGATACTCTCATCCTTAGTCATAGTAAAGGACTCATATTGTTGAGTGAGCATGTCTATTCGTTGATTCTTAACTTGAGAATTTCCCTCATAGGCAAGTTCTAGGATTCACAAAGTTCTTTGGCATTAACACAAGCGGAAATGCGGTGGAACTCATTGGGTGAAATGCAGTTTTGAAGGAAAGACAAGGCTTTCGCATTCTTTTTTGCATTTCTACCCTCTTCCTCAGTATAGTTTAAAACACTTTTTATGACCGTTTGCCCTCTTTATCAACAATTGTTATAACATGAGGGCCGAGAATAATTTTTCCAACAATCCCAATCATATCCTTGGATATATTGGGAAGCCAATTGTTTCCAAGATCCGTAGTCGAATCACAAAGACGGGACATTTTGGATGTCCGAATCCATAGAGAATTAAATAAAGTAACAAAAGACGAAAGGATCACCTCTTTTGCGGTGTGGCAATCAAGAGAACGAGTCTCGATACCAATCAAGAGTCTATGGATCCGAAGTTTTAAGGAAAAGTACCCAAGAGGGGGTGAATTGGGTGCTTGAAAACTTTTTCTTGTTTTCAAGACTAAAGAATTATCACGCTTCTAAGACTTAGAGTTAATGACGTTTAACTTAAGTCTACTGGAAACGCAGAATGATTATTGAGAAACTCGTTGGAAACGTAAGTGAATAACTGAGAAACGTAAATGAAACGTAAGTGAAAATACTTGTAAACGTAAAACGAAAGTAAAGTACGCAGCGGGTTTTGAAGTGGTTCAGTCTCACACTCCGAGACCTACGTCCACTATTCTCTTATTAATATATTAGTACCTACTCCGGATTACAATATATTAATCACTCTACAACTCTTTCAAGTTGCACTCTTTCTCTCAGGCAAAAGAAAGCTAATTGTGTCTCGACAATTGTTCACAAGAGAACGAATATGAGACGGTGCTAGCACAATTGACTTAAGTAACAATTAAACAACACGAGATCCGTTTCAAAGGCCTTTTAAAGAGTTTTGCAAAAATGAAAACAAAAATGCTTAAAGATTGTTTGCAAAAATACTTCGTTAAAGTTTGATAGCTCGAAAAGGTGAAGAATGATTTTCCAAAGTTTGAGTTTAAATAGAAGTAATAAGATATTGCACGAGATATCTTGCCAAAACCGAAATTACTTAAAACTAGGAAGTATAGTCTAAAAAGGTTTTGTTTCCAAAAGAAAATAAGAGCAAAAATTTTTTTACTTCTTATCCAAGTCTAAAATCATTCTTAAAATATTTTCAAAAGATATTTCAAAAGATAATAATTAAAAGGATCAGATTTTTCAGAAAATATCTTTTTCAAATCAGGTTTTTCGAAAATAGCCTTAAGGATTATTCTCTGCGTTTCTCGCAGAGCTCATAGAAACGCAAAGCATAAACTACGGTTCCAGTGGCTGGTTGTGGAAACGTGCGTTTCAAAGAATCTAAGATCAAGCAACCTTTAAGTGAAACGTAGGATTCTCTTGTTGTTTTACCATTACCCTTGTCATTACAAGGACTATATGTATACATTAAGGACTGGTGCTTCATGAGATGCTATATAGTCTTGATTTGATTCGCGTTTCCCAACAAAGAAGCTTGATTCTTGCTTGGATGTTTCACAACCTACTAAGTATCATAAACACTAACAACGGATTATAGTATAGTAACAAAAATCAAGGACATCATCAAAACATCACGACGAGGTCGAGTCAACACTTATATAAGGGATTAGATATTTTGGTTTACGATTTCGGGATAAGTTATTTGAGATTATTTGTTATTTTTTTTATTTTTTTTATTGCGGCGGAAATTTCCGTCGCAAATATTTTTGCGACCGAATATTCCGTCGCAAGTTTTTTTGCGAGGGAGGTCCGTCGCAAATATTGTAATTTGCGACCAGTTTTACCGACAGACAAATTCCGTCGCAAACGCCTTTTTGTGACGGATTTGACTGTTTTGAGACGGATTTTCGCCGTCGCAAGACGCGCATTTTTTTGTAGTGAATATTTATTTACCTTTTAAATTTTACATGTTAGGATAGATAATTCATTGTGTTTTTCTGAAAAACATATAGACCAAAGGTAATTTGATCTATTTATCATCAAATACGATTAGTTGAAATCGAACTATTTCCCCTTTATTGATCTTTATTTATCAACTACTTCGTATATTTTTATACAATAGAAATGATCGATCATCATTTGCATACATAAAAATGAAACAAGGTAAACACAAATACTTTTGTGAGATTATATTGATCTCACAATTAACAATAAGCTTATTGTAAGCCTTCTCACAAAAAAAATAGTTACTTTTTTTTTTTTTTTTTTTCTATTGTTTATATCGTTATTTTTAATTAGATTAGATTGTATTTAATTTAAGGTTAGTCTTACAATAACTTTTAGTCTGAGAAAAATAGGTCTTTAAATTAAAAGTATGTCTCGCATAAGATTGAATTGTTAGAGACTTCAAATGTGTTCCTAGTGCATGAAAACTACTCGTATCACATATTCACATTAAGTATTTTCGTAACCATGCTTGACCACTTATAAACTTTACAAATGACCATAGTTAATAGTTAAGACCTTATCTAATGCATAAAACTACCTTTTGCAATTTGATTTGTGCTAGTATATCAAGGAAGATATTTACCTTAATTACATACTCCATCTTTTAATTTCTTTTGTAAAGTTTCATAATGATGAATACAAAATTGGAAAACATAATTGAACGAGTTGGTAAATCATTTTACTACATGCATATATAAAAAGGGTATGTCTTTTATAAGATCGTCTCACGCATGCAACTACTTTCTTATGATTAAAATGTGACTATTTTAATAATTAAAATGATCACTTTAACGCTAAATGTGATAATTTGTATATCCCAAAAAAATGGCAACTTAATTGTTATAATAGTCATTTTAAACCTTAAACTAGGTACATTTTAGTTGCGGATACGCCGTCGCACGCGTGAGACGGTCTTATATGAGCGTTTGTGATACAATAATTCATCATACATTTTCGATATCACAACATTATGCAATAAAAATATATGATTGAATATTTTGTTACCGTAATAATGTAATCAAATAATATAATTTCCAAAGTTACTCATGACAACATTATGAAATCAAACGTAATTCATTTAGTAGAACATGCACATTTTAAACACTCCCTTAGATCACTATATAAACCATTTTACACTTCACATAATCCGCAAACACAACTTAGAATCATTAATCAATTTAAACTTATTTGAATTAATTTTTAAAAAAAATGGAATTAGTGAAAGCAAGGCAAAATTTGGTGTATGCATTAGTAGTAATCATGATTAGTACGTCATTAATTAAGCAAACAAGTGCTAGTTATGGAAAATGTGTTGGTTTATGTGCACTTCAGTGTGTGTTTAGCCCAAATCCTCTTGTTTGTGGAGCTGATTGTTTATTCAAATGTATTGGCCAATTTCAAGTTTCAACTAATAACCAAGTTAATGGCGTAATTAACTCGACTAATCGGGTTTTACGTTGTCATTATGAATGTGCTATTAGTCGTTGCAACCCTTTAATTGCTCAAAAAGCGTCAAGTTAGTCACTCTCTTTTTTATGGAACGGTTTTTTGTCGTTACTAATGTTGAAATATTCCCGTTTTATGTATTGTTTTGTTACATATTTATAATCGCTTTTGAACATTTTATTTATTTATTTTTGTATAAATTTGACAGGTAAAAAGGTGGAGCAATGTGTTGATGAGTGTGGATTATGCGCCACAAATTAGAGGATAATAATATTTTTTAGTATTCACTAGTTTCCATTTCAAGCATGATAATTTAGATTAGAGGTTTCCAAGAGAATAGCAGGAGCAATTTTAAGAAAATGATCATGAAAAATAAGTTATATGCATTTAACTTTTCGTATTGTATGTAGTTTTATTTCGCTTTTGTTTAAGAAATAAAATTTCAAAGTTAATTTAACTTATATTAATTACTTTGCTCTCCATTATCAAATTGGTAAGTGTACACTAACATTGTTAAATAACCATATGCCCGTTAAGCAAGTAGCTCCTTTTCGCATGAACGATTGAAATTAAGCTGTAGTTTCTAATCATCTTCGATTTAACTTTTACGAGATATGAAAATCTAAAGAGTCGATATAACTAACCAACATTATAAAAGTCATAAAGTCCGTTAGCGTATAATAAAATTAAATGCACTGCATAGTACGGAGTATTATATAAATAACTGATCGAATATTATTGGAAGTATTATGTACTTTCATCGGCGTTTTATAAAATTAAATATTTAAATGTACTCCATAGTATTATAGTACTCCATATCATTTTATTTGTTCTTATAAATTATTGGAAGTATTTTGTCTCCTGACTCAAAATTTAGTCGTAATTACATTTTTTTTTCTTAAAAAAAAATTCATTGCAAAGAATAAAAAACTAAAATAAAAATACTAATCAACATTGCTAAGCATAATTAGAAAAAGTAATAGTTGGCCTAAGTCTAATGACCAACTAAAATTTGACGGTTTTGGTAAAAAAAATTAAAAATTACGGAGTAAAAATCATTGTACAAAACATTAGAAATCACCTTAATAACCAAAAAATAAATAATTAATATTAAAATCGTTAAGGTTAATTAATAAAAATCAATGTCGTTCGCGTGGACCAATACGCCATTTGTGTTTAGAAGTCGTATTAACTTATGTCACCTTTTTTCTCTGACTATATATTTTTATCTTATTTTAAGGCTGATGATTTTTCGTATATGGGTTTTACTCCCTTAGTATACTTTTTTCATTTTATTTTCTCACTCGACCATTTTTACTCGCACAACATACAAAAAAAAAATTAAAAAAATAAATAAATAAACTAAGCACTGCGGCTACCACCACCACCCCCGGCCCGAAATCTCCAAATTCTGAATTGAATTGAAAAATATAGTTAGGTAAGGGTAGTAGGAGTGTTGGCCCGTTTTATATAAAAAACGTAAAAAAAAATAAAAAAAAAAAATCAATTTCGAAAATGTTACGAAAAATCCCTTTTTGATCCCTGGTGTGGGGACTGATTCGTAACTCCGGCCTAAATCAAATAGTGCGAATTCGGGAGTAAAGGTACGGTCAGGGAAGGTGTTAGGCACCCGGACCGACCGTCGAACAGACGACCTCTACTATTTATTTATAATATTATATATTTGACGAAATCTGAAAACACTAACTAAAAAGAACAAAAAGTTAATCACACGGAGTATAATTTGATAAAGAAATAAATAATAGAAATTAAATAAGAGATGAAAAACTGGTTATTAAATTAAACTTGGGACCCTCGGGCTAGTCGTAATCATGAATTCAAATAAATCCTGAAAATCTCGTAAATCGCCGGCCGGCTCTTTGACACTTATTGAAAAATACGGTGTTTGAAATATAAAAATAAGGTTTGAAATTGAGTTTGGAGAGTTTCTATGTGTTTATGAAGTGATTTTGTATGTGTCTGTGTTTTTCTGAGTTTTTATGGAGGTTTAGAATGAATGAAACAGAGCTGTATTTATAGGAAATTGGGGAGCCTCAGGCGTCAGGTGTCGGTATGATTGATAAAGCCGACGGAATGTGTCGGTTTATCCCCATAGACCGAGGGATATGTCGCTCAGCTAAGCAAGGCCGACAAGGTTGTCGGTCAGATAGAGGGAGTCGATAGATGCAGCGGCCTTATCCCTATGGCCGACAACTTAGTTATTTCGTGAGTTTTGTGCTTAACTTAAAATGGTTATATCTTTTGATCTAGAGCTTCATTTTGGACGTGTAATATATCGTTGGAAAGATAGTTGAGTCACTTTCTAATATAATTGGTTTCACTCAATAATGTTGAGTAAATTTAGATATAATAAAACGAATGAGGAGGTGTCGGTTTTGGGCCGACTTTAGTAATGATTCATAGTTCTATCATTCCTTATCGGTTTTAGGCTCATGAGATATCATTCGAAAAGTATTTCAAAGACCTTTCCGATAATATAAGTTTTGAATCGATTAGAAGCTATTCGGATAATGAAATAAACTGTCAAAGTAAACTTATTAACAAACGGAGCCGTTGAGGTGTTTTTGTGTCACTTTTAGTAGTTTTGTTGGAAATAAGCGTAAAGAGCTATCAATTGACACGTTTTCAATATCCATGTTAATTACTAGCATTTGTCTCATCATCGGGTACACCATAGGCTAGTCGACAAATATTAGGTGTCAACACCGCCGTACCGATCGCCCATCATGGCTCGCCGGGTGTCCACCCTTGCCGCCAATCAACCCCTCTCCAGTTATCTCACCCCACCACAAATCCCTAATTACAAACCACCAAACACAAACCCAACCAAAACTGACCACCACATGACGACCTCCACCACGCTGACCACCCCTGCCCCACGCTGGAGTCGACCTGTCCCTGCTACTTCCGTCGGCCGGTCGCCCTCGCCCTACCTTATATACAAACCCTAATTTGAATTATCAATTGAGAACAAGAGGCAGTTTAAGTGATAAGAGCACTCTTAGCCCAACCACGAAGTTAGGGGTTCGATTGTCATCCGCGACATAGTGCGCTCATTTGGACAAAAAAAATATATAATTTTCAATTAAATTTATTAAAAGTAAATAAAAATAGTTAACTCAAGGTCAAAAATTGAAATCAATGTAATTCCTACCTCATTGAATTGCTTTTCCAATTAGATGATTGAATAATCGAACGGTTGAATTTTGAAATTAGAAAAAAAAAATGTTGTATATTGTGGGAGTAAAAAAAAGGTTAGGTTTGGAAAGCTAAACGAAAAAAGTATACAACAAGAGTAAAACTCATTTACGAAAAATCAATAATGTATTTTAATTACAGAATATTTATTTACTTTTTTAATTTTACATGTTAGGATAATTCATTGTGTTTTTTCGAAAAACATGTAGACCAAAGGTAATTTGATCTATTTATCATCAAATACGATTAGTTGAAATCGACTTATTTCCCTCTTATTGATCTATGTTTATCAACTACATCGTATATTTTTATACAATAAAAATGATCATCATTTGCATAAATAAAAATAAAACAAGGTAAAGACAAATATTTTTGTGGGATGATCTCACAATAACAATAACCTTATTGTAAGTCCTCCCACAAAAAAATAGTTAACTTTTTTTCTACACAAATTCTTGTGTAAGTCGAGCCTTACAATAAATTATTGTAAGTCGACTTATTTGTACTAGATTATATAAGTTTTGTACCATTTTTTAAATAATTATGATTAGTATCACTAAATTCTCTTTAGTACCCTTATAAGTAACTTTTGTATATTTTTTGTTTATTTTGTACCTTTTAAATCAGATTTGTACTTTAGTCTTACATTAATTTAATGTAAGACTGCCTCACAGAGACTTAATGCTTTTTTCTATTGTTTATATCTTTATTTTAAATTAGATTGTATTTAATTTAAGGTTAGTGTCACAATAACTTTTAGCGTGAGAAAAATATGTATTTAAATTAGAAGTATGTCTCGCGTAAGATTGTTAGAGACTTCAAATGTGTTCCTAGTGCATGAAAACTACTCGTATCACATATTCACATTAAGTATTTTCGTGACCATGTTTGGCCACTTATAAACTTTACAAATGTCCATAGTTAATTCAATAATATCCACAAAAATCAGTAAAATGGTCAAATTAGCCGTTACGACCTCATCTAATGCATAAAACCGTCTTATGTAATTTTATTTGCTAAATTATAAATAGAGTAGATTTTAATTTGTGCTAGTATATTAAGGAACATATTTATCTTGATTACTCCATGATTTTATTTCTTTTGTAAAGTTTCATAATGATGAATACAAAATTGGAAAACATAATTGAACGAGTTGGTAAATCTTTTTACTACATAAATAAAAAGGGTACATTTTGCATATGATCGTCTCACGCGTGCAACTACTTTTTTATGATTAAAATGTGATCATTTTAATATTTAAAATGACCGCTTAAACCCTAAATGTGATCATTTTTATATCTCCAAAAAAATGGCCACTTCATACTCGTTATAATAGTTACTTTATACCTTAAACTAGGTACATTTTAGTTGTGGATACGCCATCGCACGCGTGAGACGGTCATATACGAGCATTTGCGATACAAAAATTCTTCATACATTTTCGATATCACAACATTATGCAATAATTAAAAATATATGATTGAATATTTTGTTACCGTAATAATGTAATCAAATAATATAATTTCCAAAGTTACTGATGACAACATTATGAAATCAAACGTAATTCATTTAGTAGAACATGCACATTTTAAACACTCCCTTAGATCACTATATAAACCATTTTACACTTCACATAATCCTCAAACACAACTTAGAATCATTAATCAATTTAAACTAATTTAAATTAATTTCTTTTTTCAAAAATGGAATTAGTGAAAGCAAGGCAAAATTTGGTATATGCATTAGTAGTAATCATGATTAGTACGTCATTAATTAAGCAAACAAGTGCTAGTTATGGAAAATGTGTTCGTTCATGTGCTCTTAAGTGTGTGTTTAACCCAAATCCTCTTGTTTGTGGAGCTGATTGTTTATTCAAATGTATTGGCCAATTTCAAGTTTCAACTAATAACCAAGTTAATGGCGTATTAATTAACTCGACTAATCGGGTTTTACGTTGTCATTATGAATGCGCTATTAGTCGTTGCAACCCTTTAATTGCTCAAAAAGCGTCAGGTTAGTCCCTCTCTTTTTATGAAACGGGAGTTTGTAGTTACTATTGTTGAAATAATCTCGTTTTATATATTGTTTTGTTAGATATTTATAATTGCTTTTGAACATTTTATTTATTTATTTTTGTGGAAATTTGACAGGTAAAAAGGTGGAGCAATGTGTTGATGAGTGTGGATTATGCTCCAAAAATTAAAGGATAATAATATTTTTAGCATTCACTTGTTTTCATTTCAAGCATGATAATTTAGATTAGAGGTTTCCAAGAGAATAGCAAGTGCAATTTTTAGAAAATGATCATGAAAATAAGTTATATGCATTAAACTTTTCATATTGTATGTAGTTTTATTTCACTTTTGTTTAAGAAATAAAATTTCAAAGTTAATTTAACTTATATTCTTTACTTTTCTCTCCATTGTGAAATTGGTAAGTGTACACTAACATCATTAAATAACCATATGCCCCTTAAGCAATTAGCTCCTTTTTGCATGAACGATTGAAATTGAGCTATAGTTTCTAATCATCTTCGATTTAACTTTTACAAGATATGAAAAATATAAAGGGAATTCAAAAGTTTTTCGATATAACTAACAAACATTATAAAAGTGATAAAGTCCATTAGCGTAAAATAAAATGCACTACATAGTATTATAATAATATATGATCGAATATTATTGGAAGTATTTTGAACTTTTATTGGCGTTTTATAAAATTGAATGTACTCCATAGTATTATAGTACTCATTATTATCGGCGCTTCATAAAGTCAAAGCCACTAAGGTTCTCCATAGTATTGTAAAATGTACTCCATATCAATATATCATTTTGTTTTATTTTATAAATTATTGGAAGTATTTTGTCTCCTACTCAAAATTTAGTCGTAATTACATTTTTTTTTTTTTTTTGAAAAACAATTCATTGCAAAGAATATGAAAATAAATCCAAAAATACTAATTAGCATTGCTAAGCATAATCACAAAAAAGTACTCCCTCCGTTTCGTTGAGATAGCCCCATTGCTTTTTGCACAAATATTAAGAAAGTGTAAAAATTAAGGGTAATATTGGTAGTTTGGTTTAGTGGGACCCATTTTAGAAGATAAACTATGTGGTATTTTGGTGATATGAGTATAAAGTAAGGGTAAAAATGATATTTTGATTGTTAAAGGTAATCAAAAGTAGAAATGGGGCTAAATGAGTGAAATTGCCGAAAAAGGAAAATGGGGCTAAATGAATGAAACAGAGGGAGTAATACTTGGAATCAATCTAATGACCAGTTAAAAGTTGACGGTTTTTAAAATAGAATTAAAATTTGAAATTTATTGTACAAAACATTAGAAATCACCTTAATAACCCAGAAATAAATAATTAGTATTAAAATCGTTTGCACGGATAGGCCATCGATCTGTGTTTAGAAATTGTATTAATTATGTTACCTTTTTTTTTTACTATATATTTTTATTTTTATTTTAAGGCTGGTGATTTTTTGTATTCAGGTTTTACTCCCGTTTTATATTTTTTTTCGTTTAGTTTTTCAACACTACCATTTTACTTCCACAATATACAAAAAAAAAAGGGAAAAAAAAAAAACAATGAATGAACTAAACACTGCGGCCACCACCGTATCGGTGGCCCACCCTTGCCGCGTCGACCCCACTCCAACCCAACCACAAATCCCTAATTACAACCCACCAAACATAAACCCAAGCAAAACTGACCACCACACGACGACCTCCACCACGCTGACCACCCTACCCCACGCTGAAGTCGACTGGTCTCGGCCACTCATGCCGGTCACCCTCGCCTTACCCTATATACAGACCCTAATTATAATTTTCAATTAAGAACAAGAGGTAGCTCAAGTGATAAGAGTACTCTTACCCCAACCACGAAGTTGGGGGTTCGATTCTCATCCGCGACATGTATAATGCGCTCATTTGGCCAAAAAAAATCAATTTAATTTATAATCAAAAATTGAAATTCAATGTAATTATTACCTCATTGAATTGCTTTCCCGAATTCATCATTAAAGAAAGAAGAAGAATGTCCTATATTATATGAGTAAAAAAGTTAGGGTTGGAAAACTAAACGAAAAAAGGTATAATGAGAGTAAAACTCAATTACGAAAAATCAATAATGTATTTTAATTACAGACACTACAAAAAAAAAAAAACAGTCTATTTGCGAGGGAATTTGCGACGGGAAAAAAAATCCGTCGCACATTTTACAATTGCGACGGAAAATGAATTTTTGCGACGGACTGTTTTGGCGGGCTGAAAAATTGATTTGGCACCTTAATTTGCGACAGAATTTTCCAAATTTGCGACGGAATTTTCCGTCGCAATTTTTCTTTTTTTTTTTTCTTTTTTTTTTTCGACGGTAGTCCGCCGCAAATCATCAAAATACCATCGCAAACTGAATTCCGTCGCAAAATTTTAAAACCTGAAGTCCCACATCGGGAAAAAAGTAAGTTGAGTGATGTTTATATAGTGTAGTTGTGAGTTAATGGTTGAATGAAAATGACGAAACTTATATAAGGGATTAGATATTTTGGTTTACGATTTCGGGATAAGTTATTTGAGATTATTTGTTATTTTTTTTATTTTTTTTATTGGCGGAAATTTCCGTCATGAATATTTTTGCGACCGAATATTCCGTCGCAAGTTTTTTTGCGAGAGAGGTCCGTCGCAAATATTGTAATTTGCGACCAGTTTTACCGACAGACAAATTCCGTCGCAAACGCCTTTTTGTAACGGATTTGACTGTTTTGAGACGGATTTTACGTCATGAGGCTGCATTTTTGTAGTGAATATTTATTTACCTTTTAAATTTTACATGTTAGGATAGATAATTCATTGTGTTTTTCCGAAAGAACATATAGACCAAAGGTAATTTGATCTATTTATCATCAAATACGATTAGTTGAAATCGAAATATTTCCCCTTTATTGATCTTTGTTTATCAACTACTTCGTATATTTTTATACAATAGAAATGATCGATCACCATTTGCATACATAAAAATGAAAAAAGGTAAACACAAATACTTTTGTGAGATTATATTGATCTCACAATTAACAATAAGCTTATTGTAAGCCTTCTCACAAAATAATAGTTACTTTTTTTTTTTTTTTTCTATTGTTTATATCGTTATTTTTAATTAGATTAGATTGTATTTAATTTAAGGTTAGTCTTACAATAACTTTTAGTCTGAGAAAAATAGGTCTTTAAATTAAAAGTACGTCTCGCATAAGATTGAATTGTTAGAGACTTCAAATGTGTTCCTAGTGCATGAAAACTACTCGTATCACATATTCACAATAAGTATTTTCGTAACCATGCTTGACCACTTATAAACTTTACAAATGACCAAAGTTAATAGTTAAGACCTTATCTAATGCATAAAACTATCTGACGGGCTTAAAGTCGTATGCCGCAAATTACAATTTATAATCACTTAAATCCTAAGTACTAAACACGTAGTAAAATGGAAGTAAGGGTCGATCCACAGGGAAAAAGACTAACTGAAATAGAGTGAAGTGTAAACAATGCAATAATATAAGAAAAGCAGATAACAGTAACAGATTCGGGGGGGTTTGGTTCAATGTATTCTAGAATAACTAATTAATCAGAAAGCAATAATGAAAAGGACGAGCGAAAA
Source organism: Dianthus caryophyllus (assembly GCA_023091065.1). Taxonomy (NCBI): domain Eukaryota; kingdom Viridiplantae; phylum Streptophyta; class Magnoliopsida; order Caryophyllales; family Caryophyllaceae; genus Dianthus; species Dianthus caryophyllus. The sequence continues at coordinate 5,719,098 of CM041520.1, forward strand.
CAGATATGAGAAGGATCTTGACTCAAACAGAAATCCACGAACGACAATGTAGCCGATCACAGAAAACAATCAATTAACTTCACTTGAGCACTTTATTGTGATAATCAATGCAGTTCAATTACACTAACTATCAATTTCTCTCTTAACTTAGCAATTAGGTCAAAACTGATGCCCTAATTACCCTTTCTATGATTAACTCGAGTCACGCGAAACAAGTTCAAATCAAAAGAAGATATGGAACGAGAAACAATAAAGGTAACTAATACTAACAACGCAGTTAATACTCGAGTTACAAATTCAATCCCTTTTATGGCCAACTCACGACAAAGAGAGTGCGATAAATTGAACACAATTGCTATCGTGAAAAGATTAATACAGCAAACGGAGCTAATAATCAATTCTAGCAGATAAATTAACAACAATCCTAATTAGTCGTACGCACTAATCAAAATTAGGGTTAATCAACAATAATAATAAGGGAATTAAATAATACTCACGAGAAAGTCAAGAGATTGATAATCTCACGGTTGAATTACCGACGCTTCAATCTTATTGAATCAAGAATTAAAAGTTTAGCAATGCATAATTCCTAATCAATTCCCAAGTTTTTTTGAAAGAAAAACAAAACTAGAAACTAATGAAAAAGTGGCTAATGAGATAATAATAAACTAGGTTAAGTCTTCAACTAATAATATTGAGTTTCCTAAAAGATTACAATAAAATCCGGGTCAAATTGAGCAGCATACAGTGAGTGCTGGTCGCGCTAAATCGTCAGTTAATTACTTGGCCAGTCGCGAAGTTTACGCCCTTTTTGCCTTTGCTTGATTTAGCCTCGCGCCGGTCGCCAACAGTCGCCAGATGGAGTGCGATTACATTCTGCCGTTCTTTTTTATCCTCCTTGGTTATTTTGCTCCGCGAATTCAAAGTAACTCGCAATCGAGCACAAGTCACAAAAACCTTCGTAAAACCACGTCAAAACTCACTAAATGAGCTCAAAATCATCTCACTAACCTATACTAAAACCGACTCATCAAACTCCCCCACGCTTAAGCTTTTGCTCGTCCTCGAGTAAACTCAACGAACGTCTTACAAACCTAAACGACACTAGCTCAAAAAGAAACGCAGGGGACACAATGACAATCTAAGTCGTGTTCTCAACTAACAACTCCTACTCCCTCTAATGGCTCAAGTAGTAGCCATTCGCACTCACTCTCGCTCACATGACAACTCTCTCGAAATTTAGGAAACACATACCCATCGACTCAACGACAAACGTGACAATGATGACAGAAACCCAGCTACGCCCCTTATTTCTCCATCCTAGCCCGCTCGCTTGTGCTACTAACGTTCTCCAGTGACAAAAGACGTATGTCACACACACATACAACCCACACAAGCGAGCTCCTAAACGCCTCTACTCCGGAAATAAGACAAACCCAATCGCCAGAGAGGTGCCTACGACTCCGTGCACCGCGATTACTTCACACCGTAGCCTCTAACCTACCCTTCCGTCCTTCTTTGTCACCCTTCTTATGTCGCCACGCCGGTAAAATTGGAAGTATTAGAACAATTTTTTTTTTTCCCTAAATCTCTCATTTTGCCTAGAGTGCCCGCCCTTGCGGGTTTCACTCTAGCTTATTCACCTCACACTAACTCTCGTGGCACGCAACTCGTTTCTTCATTTTACTCGAAGTGCCCACCCTTGGTATTTTTTTTCCCCGGCAACGGCGCCATTTTTTTTTTTTTTTTTTTTTTTTTTGAGATACCGCGGGTTGCCTCCCGAAAGCGCCTTTGTTTAACGTCGTTGGCTCGACATCTCGCGGAGTGATTGATCACCCGACTTTTAGATTAGAGATAGAAATTATTACCTCAACTTACCTTTGAAGAGAATGGATATGATCGAAGGCTAGATTTAACATGAATTACTTGTGAGCCGTTAACCAAACTCTTTCGATTAACCAGCTTATCATACCAAGTTTCAAGCTTACCTTGGTTTTTCTCCGCATCTTTGCGATGGTTCCATAAGATCACAAGCTTTTGTGATTTAGGAGGAACTGCACACTAGAAACAAGCTTGCTCGGAGATTTAACTTTAGGCACTTAGGAGGATGGTTAGTAACATCAATAGCACATAAGGAGTGAACATTATTAGAATCGAGATATAGGATTAGCAATCAAAAACTTAACTACCGTCATCAAATTCCATAGTGAGTGATCCTTTAGGTACATCAATCTTAGTACTGCAGTCTTTAAAATGGTCTACCCAACAGAACGGGGATGACATCTAACTCACTTTTCATGTCCAAAACATAGAAATCAGCCGGAAAGACTAATTTATCTACTTTCACCATAACATTCTCCACCACCCCTTTAGGATTGACACTAGATCTATCAGCTAATTGAATCACCACATTAGTGTCTCTCAAAGGTCCAAGTTTTAAAGTCTCATAGACGGAAAAAGGAATGACATTAATTGACGCTCCTAAATCTAACATGGCCTTTTCAATCCTAAGGTCTCCTATGGTGCAAGGAATCGAAAACATACCGGGGTCTCCACATTTAGGGGGTAATCTCTTCTGAAACAAAGCTGAAACATATTCACTCACCTTACCCTTAGGCCCCTTACCCTTAGGTTCACTCTTCTTTCTCTTAAGGGTACAAATCTCTTTCAAAAACTTAGCATAACGAGGTACAATTTTAAGCAAATTCAAAAGTGGAATATTTACCTCACAGTTACGAAATGTCTCGTAGACGTCCTTATCCTTCTCGATCTTCCGTGTGGACTTAAGAGCGTCCGGAAAAGGAACTTCTGTTTCATACTTTGGTAATGGACCGTCATCAATCTTGCCTTCATCTTCTGCGGCCTCAATCTCCATCTCTTCACTAACCGCCGCATCATCCACTACCGTCTTCTTCTTTCTCCTCTCCACCTCCTCTAGTTGTCTCCCGTTCCTCAATGAAACGGCACTCACATTTTCTCTAGGAGGTATTGTTCGACTTGGCAGCACATTCGAGTCCCTAGCTTCCAACCGACTAATAGCAGTGGCCATTTGGCCAATTTGAGTCTCCAAATTCTCGATGCTATTCTTAGTCTCCAACTGGTTCTGAGCCACACTAGCTTGAAAGTTGCTTTGATTAGCTACCAAAGCTCGAATCATCTCATCGGTGGACATTGATGAGCTTGAAGGAGGATGCGAGTTAGGTGGTGGGTTTTGCGGACGAAGCATGTATTGACCACGAGGTGGACCGGATTGGTTACCTTGAGCATGTTGTGGGTTATTCTGATTGTCACCCCATCGAAAAGCCGGATTAGCCTTCCAACCGGGATTGAAAGTATTAGAATACGGATCCCACTTGCGTTGAGACGGCTCCATGTAACCGACAGAATTCACATCCGCCACTAGCCCCTCTTGCATTTGCGGACAACTTTCACTCGGATGTGATGGAGAAGAACAAATGCCACAAACCATCGCCGGCTTCCTTCCTATGACTAAGTCCTTGACCAAAGATGTCAAGCTATCCACCTTCTCCTCAAGCATGCCATGACTCGATCCAACTGCATTAACCCCCCGTCTAGAAGGTTTTCTATCAAAGTCCCTCGAGCTCTCAGCTAACTCGGTGATCAGAGCCATTGCTTCCGTGGGGCTCTTATTCGTGATCCCACCTCCACTCGCCGCATGAACCATACGAGCATCCTCTTTACTGAGCCCTCCACATAAGTACATGATGAGGTCTTGGTCTTCATACCCATGATACGGGCACATACCACACAACTTCTTGAACCGCTCAAGTACTCATACATCGTTTCCGCCACGCTGCTCAACATTTGAAATTTCCTTCTTCAATTGAGATGCTCGAGAGGCAGGGAAATACTTCTCAAGGAATGCCTTCTTCATTTTGAGCCATGTATCGATACTACCCGTAGGTAGATAATAGAGCCAATCCTCGCGTCCTTCAAAGGTGAGAACTGAATGCCCTTAGCTTCACCGCCATCTGGCCACAAAGAAGAAGCTTCATACTCGAGCAGACGATGTGAAAATCCGATATATGTTTATTCGGATCCTCACCACTCAACCCATGGAATGTGGGTAGCAAATGAATAAGCCCGGACTTCAACTCAAAATTCACATTCTCACCGAGAGGAGGATATGTGATGCATAGGGTTCTTGTTGAAGGTCCTGAGTATGAGTTGTTTAATTATTTATTCACCATCTCGCCGCTGCCTGAAATATCTGAAATGTCCGATGCGTATTCAGGGACGTCTACCTCAGGATCTTGCACGACGACGACTTGTCCACTCTTGTTCTTTCTAAACCTGAAAAGTGTTCTTTCAATCTCTGAGTCAAAAGGCTCGAGTGGATGGTTAGCAAAACGGGTATTATGCATACACCTACACTAAACAATAATAACAATTAACGCCTATTTCCCCGGCAACGGCGCCAAAATTTGACGGGCTTAAAGTCGTATGCCGCAAATTACAATTTATAATCACTTAAATCCTAAATACTAAACACGTAGTAAAATGGAAGTAAGGGTCGATCCACAGGGAAAAAGACTAACTGAAATAGAGTGAAGTGTAAACAATGCAATAATATAAGAAAAGCAGATAACAGTAACAGATTCGGGGGGGTTTGGTTCAATGTATTCTAGAATAACTAATTAATCAGAAAGCAATAATGAAAAGGACGAGCGAAAACAGATATGAGAAGGATCTTGACTCAAACAGAAATCCACGAACGACAATGTAGTCGATCACAGAAAACAATCAATTAACTTCACTTGAGCACTTTATTGTGATAATCAATGCAGTTCAATTACACTAACTATCAATTTCTCTCTTAACTTAGCAATTAGGTCAAAACTGATGCCCTAATTACCCTTTCTATGATTAACTCGAGTCACGCGAAACAAGTTCTAATCAAAAGAAGATATGGAACGAGAAACAATAAAGGTAACTAATACTAACAACGCAGTTAATACTCGAGTTACAAATTCAATCCCTTTTATGGCCAACTCACGACAAACTGAGTACGATAAATTGAACACAATTGCTATCGTGAAAAGATTAATACAGCAAACGGAGCTAATAATCAATTCTAGCAGATAAATTAACAACAATCCTAATTAGTCGTACGCACTAATCAAAATTAGGGTTAATCAACAATAATAATAAGGGAATTAAATAATACTCACGAGAAAGTCAAGAGATTGATAATCTCACGGTTGAATTACCGACGCTTCAATCTTATTGAATCAAGAATTAAAAGTTTAGCAATGCATAATTCCTAATCAATTCCCAAGTTTTTTTGAAAGAAAAACAAAACTAGAAACTAATGAAAAAGTGGCTAATGAGATAATAATAAACTAGGTTAAGTCTTCAACTAATAATATTGAGTTTCCTAAAAGATTACAATAAAATCCGGGTCAAATTGAGCAGCATACACGAGTGGGCTGGTCGCCATCACTTCGTCAGTTAGGTCTTGAGTCGCCAAGTTTACGCCCTTTTTTTGCCTTTGCTTGATTTCCTTTCGCGCCGGGTGTAACAGTCGCGATGGAGTGCAGTTACATTCTGTAGTTCTTTTTATCCTCCTTGGTTATTTTGCTCCGCGAATTCAAAGTAACTCGCAATCGAGCACAAGTCACAAAAACCTTCGTAAAACCACGTCAAAACTCACTAAATGAGCTCAAAATCATCTCACTAACCTATACTAAAACCGACTCATCACTATCTTCTGCAATTTGATTTGTGCTAGTATATCAAGGAAGATATTTACCTTAATTACATACTCCATCTTTTAATTTCTTTTGTAAAGTTTCATAATGATGAATACAAAATAGGAAAACATAATTGAACGAGTTGGTAAATCATTTTACTACATGCATATATAAAAAGGGTATGTCTTTTATAAGATCGTCTCACGCATGCAACTACTTTCTTATGATTAAAATGTGACTATTTTAATAATTAAAATGATCACTTTAACGCTAAATGTGATAATTTGTATATCCCAAAAAAATGGCAACTTAATTGTTATAATAGTCATTTTAAACCTTAAACTAGGTACATTTAGTTGCGGATACGCCGTCGCACGCGTGAGACAGTCTTATATGAGCGTTTGTGATACAATAATTCATCATACATTTTCGATATCACTACATTATGCAATAAAAATATATGATTGAATATTTTGTTACCGTAATAATGTAATCAAATAATATAATTTCCAAAGTTACTCATGACAACATTATGAAATCAAACGTAATTCATTTAGTAGAACATGCACATTTTAAACACTCCCTTAGATCACTATATAAACCATTTTACACTTCACATAATCCTCAAACACAACTTAGAATCATTAATCAATTTAAACTAATTTAAATTAATTTTTTTTTTTTTTTTTTTTTAAAAAAATATGGAATTAGTGAAAGCAAGGCAAAATTTGGTATATGCATTAGTAGTAATCATGATTAGTACGTCATTAATTAAGCAAACAAGTGCTAGTTATGGAAAATGTGTTGGTTTATGTGCACTTCAGTGTGTGTTTAGCCCAAATCCTCTTGTTTGTGGAGCTGATTGTTTATTCAAATGTATTGGCCAATTTCAAGTTTCAACTAATAACCAAGTTAATGGCGTAATTAACTCGACTAATCGGGTTTTACGTTGTCATTATGAATGCGCTATTAGTCGTTGCAACCCTTTAATTGCTCAAAAAGCGTCAAGTTAGTCACTCTCTTTTTTATGGAACGGTTTTTTGTCGTTACTAATGTTGAAATATTCCCGTTTTATATATTGTTTTGTTACATATTTATAATCGCTTTTGAACATTTTATTTATTTATTTTTGTATAAATTTGACAGGTAAAAAGGTGGAGCAATGTGTTGATGAGTGTGGATTATGCGCCACAAATTAGAGGATAATAATATTTTTTAGTATTCACTAGTTTCCATTTCAAGCATGATAATTTAGATTAGAGGTTTCCAAGAGAATAGCTAGAGCAATTTTTAGAAAATGATCATGAAAAATAAGTTAGATGCATTTAACTTTTCGTATTGTATGTAGTTTTATTTCGCTTTTGTTTAAGAAATAAAATTTCAAAGTTAATTTAACTTATATTAATTACCTTGCTCTCCATTATCAAATTGGTAAGTGTACACTAACATTGTTAAATAACCATATGCCCGTTAAGCAAGTAGCTCCTTTTCGCATGAACGATTGAAATTAAGCTGTAGTTTCTAATCATCTTCGATTTAACTTTTACGAGATATGAAAATCTAAAGAGTCGATATAACTAATCAACATTATAAAAGTCATAAAGTCCATTAGCGTATAATAAAATTAAATGCACTGCATAGTATTATATAAATAATTGATCGAATATTATTGGAAGTATTATGTATTTTCATCGGCGTTTTATAAAATTAAATATTTAAATGTACTCCATAGTATTATAGTACTCCATATCATTTTATTTGTTCTTATAAATTATTGGAAGTATTTTGTCTCCTGACTCAAAATTTAGTCGTAATTACATTTTTTTTAAAAAACAATTCATTGCAAAGAATAAAAAAGTAAAATAAAAAATACTAATCAACATTGCTAAGCATAATTAGAAAAAGTAATAGTTGGCCTAAGTCTAATGACCAACTAAAATTTGACGGTTTTGGTAAAAAAAATTAAAAATTGCTAAACATTAGAAATCACCTTAATAACCAAAAAATAAATAATTAATATTAAAATCGTTAAGGTTAATTAATAAAAATCAATGTCGTTCGTGTGGACCAATACGCCATTTGTGTTTAGAAGTCGTATTAACTTATGTCACCTTTTTTCTCTGACTATATATTTTTATCTTATTTTAAGGCTGATGATTTTTCGTATACGGGTTTTACTCCCTTATTATACTTTTTTCATTTTATTTTCTCACTCGACCATTTTTACTCGCACAACATAAAAAAAAAATTAAAAAAATAAATAAATAAACTAAGCACTGCGGCTACCACCACCACCCCCGGCCCGAAATCTCCAAATTCTGAATTGAATTGAAAAATATAGTTAGGTAAGGGTAGTAGGAGTGTTGGCCCGTTTTATATAAAAAACGTAAAAAAAAAAAAAAAAAAAAAAAATCAATTTCGAAAATCTTACGAAAAATCCCTTTTTGATCCCTGGTGTGGGGACTGATTCGTAACTCCGGCCTAAATCAAATAGTGCGAATTCGGGAGTAAAGGTACGGTCAGGGAAGGTGTTAGGCACCCGGACCGACCGTCGAACAGACGACCTCTACTATTTATTTATAATATTATATATTTGACGAAATCTGAAAACACTAACTAAAAAGAACAAAAAGTTAATCACACGGAGTATAATTTGATAAAGAAATAAATAATAGAAATTAAATAAGAGATGAAAAACTGGTTATTAAATTAAACTTGGGACCCTCGGGCTAGTCGTAATCATGAATTCAAATAAATCCTGAAAATCTCGTAAATCGCCGGCCGGCTCTTTGACACTTATTGAAAAATACGGTGTTTGAAATATAAAAATAAGGTTTGAAATTGAGTTTGGAGAGTTTCTATGTGTTTATGAAGTGATTTTGTATGTGTCTGTGTTTTTCTGAGTTTTTATGGAGGTTTAGAATGAATGAAACAGAGCTGTATTTATAGGAAATTGGGGAGCCTCAGGCGTCAGGTGTCGGTATGATTGATAAAGCCGACGGAATGTGTCGGTTTATCCCCATAGACCGAGGGATATGTCGCTCAGCTAAGCAAGGCCGACAAGGTTGTCGGTGAGATAGAGGAGTCGATAGATGCAAATGACCTTATCCCTATGGCCGACAACTTAGTTATTTCGTGAGTTTTGTGCTTAACTTAAAATGGTTATATCTTTTGATCTAGAGCTTCATTTTGGACGTGTAATATATCGTTGGAAAGATAGTTGAGTCACTTTCTAATATAATTGGTTTCACTCAATAATGTTGAGTAAATTTAGATATAATAAAACGAATGAGGAGGTGTCGGTTTTGGGCCGACTTTAGTAATGATTCATAGTTCTATCATTCCTTATCGGTTTTAGGCTCATGAGATATCATTCGAAAAGTATTTCAAAGACCTTTCCGATAAGATAATTTTGGAATCGATTAGAAGCTATTCGGATAATGAAATAAACTGTCAAAGTAAACTTATTAACAAACGGAGCCGTTGAGATGTTTTTGTGTCACTTTTAGTAGTTTTGTTGGAAATAAGCGTAAAGAGCTATCAATTGACACGTTTTCAATATCCATGTTAATTACTAGCATTTGTCTCATCATCGGGTACACCATAGGCTAGTCGACAAATATTAGGTGTCAACACCGCCGTACCGATCGCCCATCATGGCTCGCCGGGTGTCCACCCTTGCCGCCAATCAACCCCTCTCCAGTTATCTCACCCCACCACAAATCACTAATTACAAACCACCAAACACAAACCCAACCAAAACTGACCACCACATGACGACCTCCACCACGCTGACCAACCCTGCCCCACGCTGGAGTCGACCTGTCCCTGCTACTTCCGTCGGCCGGCCGCCGGTCGCCCTCGCCCTACCTTATATACAAACCCTAATTTGAATTATCAATTGAGAACAAGAGGCAGTTTAAGTGATAAGAGCACTCTTAGCCCAACCACGAAGTTAGGGGTTCGATTGTCATCCGCGACATAGTGCGCTCATTTGGACAAAAAAATAAATAATTTTCAATTAAATTTATTAAAAGTTAATAAAAATAGTTAACTCAAGGTCAAAAATTGAAATCAATGTAATTCCTACCTCATTGAATTGCTTTTCCAATTAGATGATTGAATAATCGAACGGTTGAATTTTGAAATTAGAAAAAAAAAAATGTTGTATATTGTGGGAGTAAAAAAAAGGTTAGGTTTGGAAAGCTAAACGAAAAAAGTATACAACAAGAGTAAAACTCATTTACGAAAAATCAATAATGTATTTTAATTACAGAATATTTATTTACTTTTTTAATTTTACATGTTAGGATAATTCATTGTGTTTTTTCGAAAAACATGTAGACCAAAGGTAATTTGATCTATTTATCATCAAATACGATTAGTTGAAATCGACTTATTTCCCTCTTATTGATCTATGTTTATCAACTACATCGTATATTTTTATACAATAAAAATGATCATCATTTGCATAAATAAAAATAAAACAAGGTAAAGACAAATATTTTTGTGGGATGATCTCACAATAACAATAACCTTATTGTAAGTCCTCCCACAAAAAAATAGTTAACTTTTTTTCTACACAAAATCTTGTGTAAGTCGAAGCCTTCTGATAAATTATTGTAAGTCGACTTATTTGTACTAGATTATATAAGTTTTGTACCATTTTTTAAATAATTATGATTAGTATCACTAAATTCTCTTTAGTACCCTTATAAGTAACTTTTGTATATTTTTTGTTTATTTTGTACCTTTTAAACTGTAATTTGTACTTTAGTCTTACATTAATTTAATGTAAGACCTGTCTCACAGGAGACTTACTGTTTTTTCTATTGTCTATATCTTTATTTTAAATTAGATTGTATTTAATTTAAGGTTAGTGTCACAATAACTTTTAGCGTGAGAAAAATATGTATTTAAATTAGAAGTATGTCTCGCGTAAGATTGTTAGAGACTTCAAATGTGTTCCTAGTGCATGAAAACTACTCGTATCACATATTCACATTAAGTATTTTCGTGACCATGTTTGGCCACTTATAAACTTTACAAATGTCCATAGTTAATTCAATAATATCCACAAAAATCAGTAAAATGGTCAAATTAGCCGTTACGACCTCATCTAATGCATAAAACCGTCTTATGTAATTTTATTTGCTAAATTATAAATAGAGTAGATTTTAATTTGTGCTAGTATATTAAGGAACATATTTATCTTGATTACTCCATGATTTTATTTCTTTTGTAAAGTTTCATAATGATGAATACAAAATTGGAAAACATAATTGAACGAGTTGGTAAATCTTTTTACTACATAAATAAAAAGGGTACATTTTGCATATGATCGTCTCACGCGTGCAACTACTTTTTTATGATTAAAATGTGATCATTTTAATATTTAAAATGACCGCTTAAACCCTAAATGTGATCATTTTTATATCTCCAAAAAAATGGCCACTTCAAACTCGTTATAATAGTTACTTTATACCTTAAACTAGGTACATTTTAGTTGTGGATACGCCATCGCACGCGTGAGACGGTCATATATGAGCATTTGCGATACAAAAATTCTTCATACATTTTCGATATCACAACATTATGCAATAATTAAAAATATATGATTGAATATTTTGTTACCGTAATAACGTAATCAAATAATATAATTTCCAAAGTTACTGATGACAACATTATGAAATCAAACGTAATTAGTAGTACATGCACATTTTAAACACTCCCTTAGATCACTATATAAACCATTTTACACTTCACATAATCCTCAAACACAACTTAGAATCATTAATCAATTTAAACTAATTTAAATTAATTTCTTTTTTCAAAAATGGAATTAGTGAAAGCAAGGCAAAATTTGGTATATGCATTAGTAGTAATCATGATTAGTACGTCATTAATTAAGCAAACAAGTGCTAGTTATGGAAAATGTGTTCGTTCATGTGCTCTTAAGTGTGTGTTTAACCCAAATCCTCTTGTTTGTGGAGCTGATTGTTTATTCAAATGTATTGGCCAATTTCAAGTTTCAACTAATAACCAAGTTAATGGCGTAATTAACTCGACTAATCGGGTTTTACGTTGTCATTATGAATGCGCTATTAGTCGTTGCAACCCTTTAATTGCTCAAAAAGCGTCAGGTTAGTCCCTCTCTTTTTATGAAACGGGAGTTTGTAGTTACTATTGTTGAAATAATCTCGTTTTATATATTGTTTTGTTAGATATTTATAATTGCTTTTGAACATTTTATTTATTTATTTTTGTGGAAATTTGACAGGTAAAAAGGTGGAGCAATGTGTTGATGAGTGTGGATTATGCTCCAAAAATTAGAGGATAATAATATTTTTTAGCATTCACTTGTTTTCATTTCAAGCATGATAATTTAGATTAGAGGTTTCCAAGAGAATAGCAAGTGCAATTTTTAGAAAATGATCATGAAAATAAGTTATATGCATTAAACTTTTCATATTGTATGTAGTTTTATTTCACTTTTGTTTAAGAAATAAAATTTCAAAGTTAATTTAACTTATATTCTTTACTTTTCTCTCCATTGTGAAATTGGTAAGTGTACACTAACATCATTAAATAGCCATATGCCCCTTAAGCAATTAGCTCCTTTTTGCATGAACGATTGAAATTGAGCTATAGTTTCTAATCATCTTCGATTTAACTTTTACGAGATATGAAAAATATAAAGGGAATTCAAAAGTTTTTCGATATAACTAACAAACATTATAAAAGTGATAAAGTCCATTAGCGTAAAATAAAATGCACAACATAGTATTACAATAATATATGATCGAATATTATTGGAAGTATTTTGAACTTTTATTGGCGTTTTATAAAATTGAATGTACTCCATAGTATTATAGTACTCATTATTATCGGCGCTTCATAAAGTCAAAGCCACTAAGGTTCTCCATAGTATTGTAAAATGTACTCCATATCAATATATCATTTTGTTTTATTTTATAAATTATTGGATGTATTTTGTCTCTTACTCAAAATTTAGTCGTAATTACATTTTTTTTTTTTTTTTTGAAAAACAATTCATTGCAAAGAATATGAAAATAAATCCAAAAATACTAATTAGCATTGCTAAGCATAATCACAAAAAAGTACTCCCTCCGTTTCGTTGAGATAGCCCCATTGCTTTTTGTACAAATATTAAGAAAGTGTAAAAATTAAGGGTAATCTTGGTAGTTTGGTTTAGTGGGACCCATTTTAGAAGATAAACTATGTGGTATTTTGGTGATATGAGTATAAAGTAAGGGTAAAAATGATATTTTGATTGTTAAAGGTAATCAAAAGTAGAAATGGGGCTAAATGAGTGAAATTGCCGAAAAAAGAAAATGGGGCTAAATGAATGAAACAGAGGGAGTAATACTTGGAATCAATCTAATGACCAGTTAAAAGTTGACGGTTTTTAAAATAGAATTAAAATTTGAAATTTATTGTACAAAACATTAGAAATCACCTTAATAACCCAGAAATAAATAATTAGTATTAAAATCGTTTGCACGGATAGGCCATCGATCTGTGTTTAGAAATTGTATTAATTATGTTACCTTTTTTTTTTACTATATATTTTAATTTTTATTTTAAGGCTGGTGATTTTTTGTATTCAGGTTTTACTCCCGTTTTATACTTTTTTTCGTTTAGTTTTCCAACACTACCATTTTACTTCCACAATATACAAAAAAAAAGGGGAAAAAAAAACAATGAATGAACTAAACACTGCGGCCACCACCACCGTATCGGTGGCCCACCCTTCACCCTTGCCGCGTCGACCCCACTCCAACCCAACCACAAATCCCTAATTACAACCCACCAAACATAAACCCAAGCAAAACTGACCACCACACGACGACCTCCACCACGCTGACCACCCCACCCCACGCTGAAGTCGACTGGTCTCGGCCACTCATGCCGGTTACCCTCGCCTTACCCTATATACAGACCCTAATTATAATTTTCAATTAAGAACAAGAGGTAGCTCAAGTGATAAGAGTACTCTTACCCCAACCACGAAGTTGGGGGTTCGATTCTCATCCGCGACATATATAATGCGCTCATTTGGCCACAAAAAAAATCAATTTAATTTATAATCAAAAATTGAAATTCAATGTAATTATTACCTCATTGAATTGCTTTCCCGAATTCATCATTATATAATCGAACAATTGGTTGAATTTTGATTTTAAAAAAAAAAAAAGAATGTCCTATATTATATGAGTAAAAAAGTTAGGGTTGGAAAACTAAACGAAAAAAGGTATAATGAGAGTAAAACTCAATTACGAAAAATCAATAATGTATTTTAATTACAGACACTACAAAAAAAAACAGTCTATTTGCGAGGGAATTTGCGACGGGAAAAAAAATCCGTCGCACATTTTACAATTGCGACGGAAAATGAATTTTTGCGACGGACTGTTTTGGCGGGCTGAAAAATTGATTTGGCACCTTAATTTGCGACAGAATTTTCCAAATTTGCGACGGAATTATCCGTCGCAATTTTTCTTTTCTTTTTTCTTTTATTTTTTCGACGGTAGTCCGCCGCAAATCATCAAAATACCATCGCAAACTGAATTCCGTCGCAAAATTTTAAAACCTGAAGTCCCACATCGGGAAAAAAGTAAGTTGAGTGATGTTTATATAGTGTAGTTGTGAGTTAATGGTTGAATGAAAATGACGAAACTTATATAAGGGATTAGATATTTTGGTTTACGATTTCGGGATAAGTTATTTGAGATTATTTGTTATTTTTTTTATTTTTTTTATTGCGGCGGAAATTTCCGTCGCAAATATTTTTTGCGACCGAATATTCCGTCGCAAGTTTTTTTGCGAGGGAGGTCCGTCGCAAATATTGTAATTTGCGACCAGTTTTACCGACAGACAAATTCCGTCGCAAACGCCTTTTTGTGACGGATTTGACTGTTTTGAGACGGATTTTCGCCGTCGCAAGACGCGCATATTTTAGTAGTGAATATTTATTTACCTTTTTGTTGAGGTCTCTTCCCATATGTGTGTGAGGGGCATTGTCCCACATCGGTAGAATTATAGTGAAGTGACTAGTTTATAAGTAAGTGGGCTACTCCTCCCATCACCAATTGGTTTTGGGATGGAACCTCACTTGCTTGTGAGCCGGTCTCGTGCACCTAATTCTATTAGCCCGCTGCGGAGGACTCTACAAGTGGTATCAGAGCCGATGGTTCGGCTTGGGACCACAAGGTGCGATGTGGTGACAGTGCTCGGGATGACGCGGAGTAGCGTCGTGGTTGCAGAGTAGCACCACTGTTGGACTCTCTCCCTTGGTTGACCAGAGATGCGGAGTAGCATCGTGCGGAGTAGCCTGGTCGGCCCGACACGGAGTAGTGTCGGGTGCGAAGTAGCGCCAAGTGAGGGGGAGTTTCGGAACACACACATGTAAAAGGGGGAGATTGTTGAGGTCTCTTCCCATATGTGTGTGAGGGGCATTGTCCCACATCGGTAGAATTATAGTGAAGTGACTAGTTTATAAGTAAGTGGGCTACTCCTCCCATCACCAATTGGTTTTGGGATGGAACCTCACTTGCTTGTGAGCCGGTCTCGTGCATCTAATTCTATTAGCCCGCTGCGGAGGACTCTACACTTCCCTTGAGCAAACTAATTGGTTACCCCCACATTTTGAGGTTGTTAATGATGTTAGGGTAGACGATTTTTGCATAACTAGTGTCGAGGTAGTAGAAGATGGTTTTGTAAAGGTTCAAAATAATGAGGAAGAAACGAGTGTGATTTGTGAAGAAAGTCGGATAGAAGAGTTCGAAGCACACGTTGAGACCTACCCTAGTGTAGATGAACCTTTATCGGAGACACTTGTGTTAGAACCTACGGAATATCCCATATGGTTTTCACCCGCTCCATTACTCATTATCCAAATGCCCTCTAGTCAAGAGCACATTAGTGACAAAGAAGTGATTTTTGAACCTAGAGTCCCGAAGAAACCTTTGTTATATCTTTTTAACTCTATGGTTCATGTATTGTCGTGTTTGATTACTAGCTTCTTTTATTGTCACTTTTCTGAGTTATGTGCTAGGCTATTTGATCGGCTCTTGAGAGCCTTGAAGGCTTCCGATCTTGAGTTTTGCAGGTTTTCCTAACTTGAGAAATCCGGATGAAGGTTTTTCAAGGAGTCGAGCTAATGACTTAAAACTAGCGCTTATTGGGAGGCAACCCAATTTTATCCTCGTATTTTATTTCTTGTAGTTTTTCTTAAAAAGACATTTTTAGTTTTAATTTTAGCACTTTATGTTTTTGTAGATATGTTTGTTTGTAGTTCGTTTGTTTAGTGTACTTTTGTAGGTAAAAAAAAAAGAGGAGGATGCTACGGCAAGAAGAACTAATATGAAGGTTATAATTTTTACTACAATTGTTGAGTAGAAAGAGAATATGTGCTTCAATGTCAGCCCCAAATACAACCAAGGCTATAGTGTGCACTACAACTATAGTTCTTCCCTCTCTAAAAAAACAAAAAAAAAAAAGGATTAATAGCCATAAATAATCCGAACTCGACCATTTATTCCATAAATAATCTATACTTCAATTAATCCACGAATAATCCGAACTTTTAATGACCCATTCCAATAATAGACCCATCCTAAATTATTACAGGCAGTTGAAGGTTATTAAAATAGGTGGGACCAGTTTTATTTTTTTCATTAAAATCTCATCCTTTTCTTCTTCTCCAACATACACCAGCCATTTCATTTTTTTGGTTACCAATATTTGCATTAACGACTCCCGTATGTCTTCAAGCATGTAAATCAAGTGCTTCGCTCTGGCGTTGATCATGTAAGCGTTAAAGGTCTCGGCCACGTTGTTCACGATTACATCGTTCTTCGTAGTTGTCTTTATAAACGCTCTACAAAAGAGCTGTGGTTTGCAAGCAACGAACGCGTCTGCAGCTTTTTGATCAACCTCTCGCATAACAGATAAAGCTTCATTGAAGTCGGCCTTGTTGTACGCTTTTGCACAACTCCAAAACATCATTTTATACTCCTCACCCGGTCACCCCTGTAAGTCTTGTGCCCATTAGCGAATATGTGTCTTGGACAGTGTCGATGCTCGGCTTTAGGAAACTCTTTGGCGACCATTGTCAAAATGCTCTGAGTTGTAAAACAAAATCGTGAAGTAAATAAATTGGATGCTCGTCCGATATAAAACAAGTTAAACGAACTACAAACACACAGGAAACGTATTAGTCATATAAACATATTAGTCAGTTAAACACACATATAAACCAAGTAAAACGTTGAAGTGACAGGATAAACCAACTACAATCAGTTAAACATATTAGTCGCAAATAGAGATGGCAACGTCACCCTAATCCAGCGGATATCCATCCATCCGAAATTAAATGGATGGGATATGGATGATAATGTTTTCCTTAATTTAGGGTGGGATATGGATATGGATGAATTTAGGGTGGGATATGGATTATAGTTTATCACCCGCTTAACCACCCTGTGGATATCCTTAATTAATGTTTATATGTAATTGTATAAAACATGGTAGTAATTAATTTGATTAAAAATATAAAACCTTGAATTTCTTACAAAATACACTGCAAACTCTATTAAAAATAATCTATTGTAAACGTAATCCTTAGTCCTCGAAAAGTTTAGCACCACTTACTTATATCGCTACTATTTATCAATATACCGACGTCAAATCTCAAATTTTGTCCTAATTATTTTGTATACATCTTGTTAACAAAACTAATCTTTTTTTATTTTTTTATTACTTTCTCATATATGTAGAAGTTGATTAGTTCGGTGACGTACACTTATTAGTTTTATCGTCCCATTTTTTTGTTTACGATATATAACTATTAAATTTTATGCGCGCAAATATCCAACGGATATCCGCTTCACCTGCTCCACCCGCTCCACCCAGTGGATATGGATATCGATGGATGAAAAAATATTAAGTGGATTAGGGTGGGATATGGATGCCGATAAATTAAATGGATATGGATATGGATATGGCTTCACCCCATCCATATCCCATCCATTGCCATCTCTAGTCGCAAAGCTTGGATGTGCAAAATCATTACTGATATAGTTTTTAAATTTAGATACTATGTTAAATTCTTGTCTCCTATTTGAAAATTGTTAACCAAGACCCATTTAGCTAAGACTGCAAGCTGGGTGCTGCTAAAAAATTAGAAGCTTCACAAACAGGTACTCCGTATGTTATTCTTTGGACTCCCTGTTTTTGCATTAATTTGCAGCTATTTTGGGATTAATGGCTGAATTAAGCAACATGAAAATCTCAAACAAAATCCTACACAAACTACAAACACACATATTAGTCATCAAAGTGACAAGATACGTATTAGACAGTTAAACATGTTAGTCAATTACCGATGCCATAGTTTTCGACGTTCGAAAAACCTTGCTTGGTCACCAATCGACTTCAAAGCACGACTTTTTCCACTGAACTTCGAACAACAACTCGCGAAATCAACAAAAATTACTTCATTTCTAATCAAATTTTGTGACTTAGTGATTTTTTTTTTTTATGATAGAATCGATTGCTTTAAACAAGGAATTCAAAGAATGTTTTCATCTTTCCTGGGTTTGAAATTAGGGCTGATAAAACACCACCATTTTCGATTCGCGTAAATAACTCATTATTCGAGACTAACTAGTGACTAGTTTATCGACCTCCTTGTGATCGACCCGTTTGCTACGACACCCGTACGCTTGCGGTATAAACTTAAAGCTCATCATATATTAAGGAACATATTTATCTTGATTACTCCATGATTTTATTTCTTTTATAAAGTTTCATAATGATGAATACAAAATTGGAAAACATAATTGAACGAGTTGGTAAATCTTTTTACTACATAAATAAAAAGGGTACATTTTGCATATGATCGTCTCACGCGTGCAACTACTTTTTTATGATTAAAATGTGATCATTTTAATATTTAAAATGACCGCTTAAACCCAAAATGTGATCATTTTTATATCTCCAAAAAAATGGCCACTTCATACTCGTTATAATAGTTACTTTATACCTTAAACTAGGTACATTTTAGTTGTGGATACGCCATCGCACGCGTGAGACGGTCATATATGAGCATTTGCGATACAAAAATTCTTCATACATTTTCGATATCACAACATTATGCAATAATTAAAAATATATGATTGAATATTTTGTTACCGTAATAATGTAATCAAATAATATAATTTCCAAAGTTACTGATGACAACATTATGAAATCAAACGTAATTCATTTAGTAGAACATGCACATTTTAAACACTCCCTTAGATCACTATATAAACCATTTTACACTTCACATAATCCTCAAACACAACTTAGAATCATTAATCAATTTAAACTAATTTAAATTATTTTTTTTTTTAAAAAAAAAAAAAATGGAATTAGTGAAAGCAAGGCAAAATTTGGTATATGCATTAGTAGTAATCATGATTAGTACGTCATTAATTAAGCAAACAAGTGCTAGTTATGGAAAATGTGTTCGTTCATGTGCTCTTAAGTGTGTGTTTAACCCAAATCCTCTTGTTTGTGGAGCTGATTGTTTATTCAAATGTATTGGCCAATTTCAAGTTTCAACTAATAACCAAGTTAATGGCGTATTAATTAACTCGACTAATCGGGTTTTACGTTGTCATTATGAATGCGCTATTAGTCGTTGCAACCCTTTAATTGCTCAAAAAGCGTCAGGTTAGTCCCTCTCTTTTTATGAAACGGGAGTTTGTAGTTACTATTGTTGAAATAATCTCGTTTTATATATTGTTTTGTTAGATATTTATAATCGCTTTTGAACATTTTATTTATTTATTTTTGTGGAAATTTGACAGGTAAAAAGGTGGAGCAATGTGTTGATGAGTGTGGATTATGCTCCAAAAATTAGAGGATAATAATATTTTTTAGCATTCACTAGTTTTCATTTCAAGCATGATAATTTAGATTAGAGGTTTCCAAGAGAATAGCAAGTGCAATTTTTAGAAAATGATCATGAAAAATAAGTTATATGCGTTAAACTTTTCATATTGTATGTAGTTTTATTTCGCATTTGTTTAAGAAATAAAATTTTAAAGTAAATTTAACTTATATTATTTACTTTTCGTATGAATGATCGAGATTAAGCTATAGATTCTTATCATCTTCGATTTAAGTAACTTTTACACGATATGAAAAATCAAAAGGGTTATTCTGAAAAGAATTTCTACATTACTAACAAACGATATAAAAGTGATGAAGTGCTTTAGTGTTTTATAAAATGTACCCCTAGTATTCACAATAATGCTAGTAAGAAGAACAAGAGATCGTCTTAAGTCCTATTCGTTGGACTTAATTTCAGTTCAATATTGCTCACTCGAGTTTGTTAACAACAACAAAAACAACATTACCCCAGTTGTTTAACACGGAGAGGTTGTTTCCGTCATTCGAGTTTGTTTTTATGAGTACATAAACAGAACTGAGCAACTACCATAACCACAAATTAGTAGTGCGGTCGAAAACTTGAAGAACCATACTTGTTCCATTAAAATAAAGCGGCGATCTACCACTCATCAATGAAGCAACTTCAGTTTCATCCGTAACTAGCTAAAGAGTTATGTACACTAATTTGCTTTAGAACCCAGGAACAGCGGAAACTACTCTATTGTAAGCATCATTTATTTCATCTTCGGTCATTTCAATTGTGTCATCACTGTCGTATTCCCTTGACTCGCTAACTGTACCTTCAGCTGCGTCAAGTTTGGCTTTCCCTTTGTCACGGTTCTTAGGCTTAGCGCCTTCATTGTTAGAACTATCAGAAAGTTGCTTTAGTTTCTCCTTGTAAATTTTCTTACAAGCTACAACTTGTTTGTGAAGATCGTCGTTTGAAGTTGAGGAGGTACCGCTTGCTTGAACTTTTATTATCTCCTCCACGACTTGAGGGACCATATTCCACTCCTCTGTCAATTTCTGTAAATCCTGGTAACAGTTTTAACAGAAAACGTTTAAGTGACGAGTTCAGAGAGGGAAAATGACTTACTAAGGTGCATGGTGTTTTTTTAAGAGCATACCTGATTTTTGTCAAGTAAGTCCGCGGCATCCTGCAAACAGGTCAAAATTCCTTCCGCAGCTACATTTCTAATCTCACTAGCCTCAGGCTGTAATCACAGAGACCGTTATTTTAATAGTGATTTTAACGAAGAAAGATCTTTGTCAAATCGTCTTAGCGAACAGACTGGGTAACTGTGTGGTTTCAGATCATTATTTTGAGGTTAGCTGCTAAAGATGACCAATGTTAAAATTAAGCACATTGAAACAGAAGGATAAGCAGCCGACATCATCAGAAAAACAACCGTTTTCAAAATAGACCCACGGTAGTTATCAGAGAAGATAAATTTTCAGTTAATTATCTAAAGCGCGCACCCACAATAAATGACTGGAATCACCGGATTCAAATTACTATATGAAAGGCATTGTTCAGATAAAAATATTGAATCTTTTGGAGGGGAGGAAAATAGTGTTTTCCTTATAGAACTTTTCTATATCGGGAAGTTTATTATTTTGTTCTGCCTCACGCGAGACCCTCTCTTTGCCTCTGAATTCCTCTCTCCAAACAAGTTGCAAACTTTAGTTCTCAGAAAATATTCATACTGGCTTTTTAATTATTATGAGATTTCGGTAGCAAATTAAGTTCAGAAAAACAATGTACCTTCTCATCCTGACTCTCGAGCCATGAAAGGGTTTTGTTAAAATCGTCAATTGCCCATTTGTTCACCTTTGAAGGAGATAGCTTCTCTCTGAGGCATTTGATTGCATCAGTTTTCGATTCCTGCAGCATATGACTCATCAGGGGAAAGTGCAAGAGTTCCTACTCACAGAATATGCAACTTAGGCAATGCATGCCAGCCACTATACACGGTAAGAGAAAATTGAAATGAGTCGTAAATAACCACCAAGGTTGATAAATCTTACTCGTAAATGAGACCGTTGTTGTACGTGTAGACTGTTGTCCTGTGTTAAAGGTTTGAAAATGGTCACAATTTGCTCAATAAGGTCACAGTAAGCACTAAAGTGGTCAGAGTAAGCAATTTAGTGGTCAAATGTTGGTTACAGTTTATCCGTCATAAGCGTACCACGGTCTCATAGAAGAATTACTCGTCTAGCTGAGCCAGAGCAACTGACTAACAAGTCAATTTAGCGTGACTAACCTTTGTTGAACTGGATGCATTAGCCTGCGGTCCAGAATTTTTAACTACATGCTTCTGAGGTTTGGTTGGTTGGGATGATTCACACACTGCAAGAAACCCATAAAGTTTATAAAGCATCATAGCTAAGGGGCGAAGAACAAAATACTAACACCGTAACACCTGTAATTCAGGCAAGAAAACGAGTATATATATATTTGTTATTACGGCGTTTGGAGTCCAAACTTAACTAATAGAGTGTACAACGACGTTATTAGAACATCTGAAGCTTAATGAACCTTACAGATGCGTATATTGATCCTTGATAAGAAAGTTTACATGCAAACAAATAACCTATAAAAAGACTTAACATTTACATCAACCCAACATAGAGAGAGATTCTCTATTGAGGGTATACCAAGTCACCAAATGTAACTACAAACCGAACGTCATAGAAGGGGAAATATGAAGAAAGAAGGGGACGAGAGATGGACGTATAAGTGTCAGAAAGATGAAGGCATGTTAACTATGATGGTTAATTCACACAAAGTACACAGCTGCCCTTTAATTACCAGATTGTCGCTGACTCGGCAAAAAGACTACAGGTAGGTAGGAAAGAATTTGAAGAGTGAATGTTTGATATACCTTGGTTTTCTTCAAGAGAGATAGAGCTTTTCCTCCAAGGTTTACCAACATGCATGAGGTAAGTTTCTATATCGACAAGCTTCTTCTGCGTGTAACACTCAATTATCCAATCCTATAAGAAAGCACACTAAAATATATTAGATTAACATGCGTCTAATTAGCAAAAATATATGAACAAACAAGTCAAACTGCTCAACTGTGAGATGAAGAAAAAGTAATAAAAAACTAATGATACTAAACCTTCACCATAAAAGCTATACCAACACGAAAGGGAAAATAAGAGTAACAAATTGAGATTCTATGTTAGTTGGCTCTTCACTTTTGAACCCATACCCATGTCCGACAAGGCACTCCAAGACATGAATATGGAATCCATATGCACTTCCCCAACGGGAAATAAAAGGGCAGCTAAGTAAGGGAAGATGCTCGTGTACAGTTTTACTCTGCATGATATGTATAGTATAATTGTTTTCAAAAACTTGAATATATATCATAAGTTAATTGAGACGTGCCCTCCACCTACATATTTATTTATATTACGACAAGTTTCAAAATTTTGAGACATGATAGGTCTGAACTACGATATGTATCTCGTGTCCAACATCCGTACCAAGTTTAAATGATATAGGTACATGACATTTAAACATAACATTGGGCTCTCAATGTCAATAGAAGTTGAAACACAATGGACTGACGACAAACAAAGAGGACACACCTTTGAAACAATCGTGCCACCGTCTCTTTCAACTTGCCGAAACTTTGGGGTATTTGGAAAAGCACAGACTAAAAGGGTACAATTAGGGTTCCAGTCTTGTTGATATTCTGCTCCCATTTCCAGCGCCTGTGACCTCAATGTAGCTCGCTCCGGATTCACAAACCCCGACAGCGCGAAAACTACTCCGTCCTGCACAAATTGAAGCTTAAAAATTTATCTCCTAAGCTAAACAGGGGGGGAAAAAAACTCTTCGTTTAAAAGAAGGAAACACAGTCTACCATTAACTTGGAGAAACCAGAACTGGAAGACGATTTATTCTTGCTTCCAGATCCCTCATTGTCATCTTTCGTGCCTTTACCTACCCCTCTTATCTTTTTTGGCGCACCCTCCTCGAGTTTCTCATCAGCTGCACTCGATTTATCCTCTTTGTCATCGGCTCTTGCACTCATCCATGAAGGCAATGCCCGCTTCGGAGCCTTACTAGCCCTGTCACTAGGGCTTCCTTTTGACGATGACATAATCTACTACCCCTTACAATTCAAAACTTTTACTCGGGAGTCGTTTGCTAAAATCACTGATTAACCAACAAAATAGCACATAGTCGCAATTAAGTTGTTAATGCCATGTCTTAAACACAGGCCATAAACTGAAAAATGTTAAAACAATATCTTGGGCTCAGAAATAGTAAGAAACCAACTAATACTGTTCTAAGATCCACACACATGGTTTGTAACCCCGACTATTTGTAGTGCCTAGCATATCCATGTCCGACATTAAACATATAGACATAAACAAGGCGCTTAAACAGATTTAAGCAAAATCATGCAGTTTATTTTTTAATTGTGGAGTATAAAATAACCGAGTCAAATTCTAGGCCACACCCATGTCGGATACTTGTAAATTGAGTGTCAGTAACATAGCGCACACGCCATTTACGATATGCTCTCTCAATTCTCTCCTCAACAAAACGCCAAAGTGGAAATAGTTCACAGAAATCGACAGAGCATAACAGTGTGATTTCTACTTATCAGAGAATGTTAGGGACATCTACAATTGTACATAAATCTAATTTTTTTGAGATCAATAATCCAAGCACACAATCAAAAGACGGTCTTTCACAAGACTTAAATTACGAAAACTCAAATCAACAGGGTTTCGGCCTAATTCTTCGGCTCGTAAATTGAATTAATTAACAGTCCTACACTTGTACAGCAACTAACTCAGTAAATCCCACAAAACCCAGAAACTACAGCAGGTAGAACATGCAAAAAAGAAGGAAAAATACAAAGATCAAAAGCATTAAACACACTAAAAACCAACAACAGATGACATTCTAACATCATTTGAGGAAAAAAAAAAAAGTCAAAACAATTACATAGTCGATGAAATAAGTGGGATTGAAAAGCAACAAATAAATACTATACGATTAATAAAAATAGGATATAAATGTACCAATTAGTTTCCTAGAGACACCTGATGATGAAGCTTGTTTAGTGTTGAAGGTTGTTAAAACGTGGAAGATTGTTCTAATTTTGCCCCTCTTTCAACTTTTTTTTTTTTTGTGTGTCGTTCGGGAAAAAAAAAAAAAAAAAAGTTACTTCTCATATGTAACGATGAGCTCTTTTTTATTTTTCATCACTTCGATGTTTATGACTCATTGCTATTTATTCGAAAAACGATAGCTCTTTTTCTCAAATTAACGGTTTTTAAGAGATTTTTGATTTTAAAAATAAACTACTCTGTACTACGTAGTAATCATCATTTATGAATTTGGGTTAGAGTTGTGTTTTTTCGGAAACAAATCGTTTGACTAACCATCTGTTCTTAGTATGAGTTCAGAAAGTTAGAAATTGTTCTTACAAAATGTAGATCTCGTAAAAACTATCATTTGGAAAAATAAAAATAAAATTACGGTTTGCCACGTACATAGCTATGGGTTATAGTCTTATAGATGATTTAAACGTTTTGTTGGTAATTTACATGTAATTAACTGTTCATTTTAGCTTTCTACTCCCTCCGTCCCGATCATTTGTTTACACTTTCTATTTTGGGGGTATGAGTCATTTGTTTACACTTTCCATAAATGGTCAAGGGTGGACGGTGGGAGGTGGGCCTCTTTCCTTTAACCAATTACATTTCATAATTTTAAGTAAGCGGGACCCCTTTTGTACTTATATTATTATTTTATTAGTTTTTTCTCTACCTCTTTCCTCACATCGATAAATGTGTATAAAGTAAATGTAAACAAATCACCGAGACGGATGGAGTAATGTTTGGTTCAAGATGGGTAACAATTTAGTGTACGTTTTGAACAAGTATGATGAGTATAGCTGCCCGGTCACTCAATCAGGGTTACGAACTGCCATGGTTTAGCGGTTCGGGGATAACACCCCAGAAATTATAATGCCAATTAATTTGCCCAACAAATTAAATTTTATATACAAATGAATGGAATGAAAAAAGTACACTTTTTATAAAAATTCAGTTACAAAGCCAACCCCTAATAAAAATTGGGCCAAGTCCGGCTACGACCCTGGCCCATTCGATCACCTCTCCTTCACTCTCCTATTTGCGCGATTAATGATGTCGGAAACCAAATCACCCAAAAGTTTAAGCTAAAGGTTGAAAGCCTAATATCGATTTTATACTCTAACAAATGCTAGTATGCTACAACCACCCTTTGAACTTTAACACTAGGGACTGGAATCTCAGTGTTGTAAATTACTTTATACCGGAAACGTAGCTTGGATTCAAGTATGATCATATAGGATTTGGAGTACTTGTTGTCTTTCGGGTTCCCAAAGAAATGAATCAATTTCTATCCATTGACCGAACATACAGGTCTCGGAAATCAGAATCATCTGCAACGTAATGAAGCAGCAAACAAACCATATTGTTAGTAGATCACCATTGTCAATCAAATTTGGCAAAAACAACAAAACTAGGTAGTTCTCCAGTTTGAAATTACAGAAAGAACTGCAGAATAGACGACGGCACTACGGCGGTTACAACAATATAGCCCTGCCTCAAAAATAACTTGAGGGCAGCTGACACTAACTGTCATACGGAATCGTTGTAATAGAAGGGATTGATTTTTTCCACTCGAAAGACAAAACTTTGGTGCTTAAACATGCACCTGATGAAAGTTTTATCAGTACAGAATCGTATTACCGACAATTTAAGCAAAACCATAACAGGTACATCAGCTGAAGTTTCATTACAAATTTTACAATTGGAGTCGTATCTACTGCAAATAAACCAATTTCACACCAGGATCTAAAAATCAAAACAGAGATTGTTGAATGTTAGTTTCGAACATTATACTCACAAAAATCACTCTCTGTATCTGATTCACAAACATTCAGATATAGCTTCCTTGGGAAGGATACTAGAACATTACTTCAACTCTCAGCAACTTGCTGATCAGCTGATGTTCTTGTTGATCTCGTGTATTTATTCAGCTGCAGTCAGTCCTGCGGTAAATATTTACTGTTACCATATAATGACGCAAAAGAGTGTAACTTTTCTTCGAACTGATTCTGTTTACTCAATTAAAACAGTCGATTTTGACAAAATTAAGGAGAAAAGAAATCAAACAATGATACAAAAACAATTTAAAGGATTTTTTTTCAAGATTTATAATCTTCTCCGTTAACAAAATTCAAAAAACATCTAATCATCTTAACATTGTTTTTCATCTTTTTAAAATTTGGGCGGTACTCAAATTGAATACCACCCAGTGGCCATGTATCACTTCCTGTCAGGAAATCGGAGTGAATATGAGCTAGAGAAACAGAAATGTTTACAGGCAGCAGAAGAGGATAAATTGAGTGAGTGGAAAGGAATCATACAATCTGGTAATGTTGTAGCCACTCCTGAATCGCAGAGCGTAGAGAACGATTAGGCGTAAGGCTATAGTTTGCAAGGGGTTGATTAGTCATAGGTAAACAAACAGGCCAACCATCAAGCCAGGATTTGATAGCTTCCTTTTCGTAAGTAAAGCCGTCTGAAGCAATGTGAGGATCATGCATTATCGCCTGAAATTTCGAAAACAGGAATCATGCATTATCGCCTTGAAAATAATGAACCACAAACTTGAGTATTTAAATCCTGCTTTGAAAATTTAAGCACAGAGCCGAATCCTAACAGACCTGGAAAATAGGGCATATGAAATAATTTGGTACTTGATTATCAGACACCAGTCGATGTATAGATAAATTTTGGCATGAGACTTTCATCGGTAGAAGAATCCTCCATACATCAGTTCGAAGGTCAGGACGGTTTTTTCTTTCCTGAGTACAGCACCTTAAACCCAAGCGCGCCAGCTGCTCAGCCTGAACAATAGGCCAGTCCCCAGCAGAAGGATCCACGATGCTACTGAAACTCCCATTAGCCAAAGCAAACTCCACTTCGATAGCTATTCGCAAGGCGACTTTGCCTGTCAATAGGCGTAACAATATAATCCCAAATGAATAAACATCAGACTTAGCTGTTAGCTCTCCAGTTGAAAGGAAGGCGGGGTCCATATAAGCAAACGTGCCCCTCACATTTATAGTGAAGATCGATGTAGTCTGCTCCGTTGAGGTTTCACCATTTAAGACCACATGACTGATACCAAAATCGCTGAGCTTGCACACACAATTTTCATCAAGTAGTATATTTGCTGGCTTCAAGTCACCATGTATAATGCGGCCAGGCCGACTTGAATGGAGGAAGATGAGAGCGGAACATAACTCTGTCGCTATTCGAACTCTAATCTGCCATGGTAATGGGGGAGCATTATTCTTACGGTCGAGTCGATCCTCAAGACTTCCACCAGAAAGATACTCGTAAACAAGAGCCAACTGCTCTGGGCAGACACCAATGAGAGTTACCAAGTTTGGATGCTGCACCCTGCTTGCAACCTCAACCTACAAGGGGAAGGCCAAAATGATCAATCTCGCAACACATGCGCACACTTATTAGACGTTTCTCAAAATTCAATCTTTTGGATGATTTGAGGATCAGAAATAGCAACTTATAAATGCATGTGGTTGAGTAAAATGAAAGCATAGGTCCAAATTGATTTACCTCTTGATCAAACTCTCGGGAACCCTGGCTGCTATCACAGTTAAGTTTCTTTATAGCCACTTCAGTGTGACGTAGGAAGCCTTTGTATATGCTTCCATAGCCTCCTTTCCCGATGATCAAGCTTGGATCAAAGTTTTTTGTTGCCTTCTCCAAATCTGAATAAGAGAATGCAGAGATGAGAACAGCGGCAGGTGAATTAGATGGTCCTTGATTAAGTTGTTGCCTCAATTCTTCAAGCTCCTTTTCGTGCTTGTGCGACAACTCCACTGCCGAAAGTAATTTCCCCTCCACCTCTTTCATAGAAATACTTGATTTCTCAATCTGTCTTTCGAGTGCAAGTTTCTGAAACTGCGTCTCCTGCAGTTCATTTGAAGTTTTGCTCCATAGTTTGCGCTCTTCCTTCAGGGCTGCCAGTTCCTCTTCCATTGCTTTCCTTAGACTTGATTCCTCATAATACAATCTACTAGCAGTTTCAGCCTGTCAAAATCACAGCTACAGAGTTGAGAGATTCTATCAAATCATGGATCTGGGCCACACCCACAAAAGACGCGAGAGAGAAAGAGAGAGAGTCCATTTGATAAGAGCGACTAAAACTCCATACTAACACCTATTGGCGATATAAATAATAGCGTCTAGGCCTTATAACGTAATTAAGTATCTCCTCTTTCATCATTGCGAGATATTGAAATGTGGGTGACTTATAAGTGGTCTTTGTTTTTGGTGCCAACTGTAAATAGAGTATTTACATTATTGGAATACGGAACTCAAAACCGTAACTACAAACTACAACATTAAACATACGGAGTAACAAAATTAAACATGAAGCTACATAAGTAACGTCAGACTTCAGAAACATGTTGGTGGAATACGGCGGATTGGGCACGAGCTTCTTCCTTCCGATCCTCTGCAAAACTAAGAACTCCCACCCTGTCTGCGTAATTGAGCTACCAAGCGACAAGAACAAGTTGCACTTACGCCCAAAGAGCGCAGAAAAGTAATTAAGTAAACATGAATGCAAGCCAATAAAATTCTGTGAGCAGAAGGGATAATAAAGAAAACTCTCGAGTAATCCCCTAGCCACAACCACCCTTACTTGGGTGTATCTAACATGTACCGTACGCATCCTAGCGTAGGGAAACCACCACAAACAAAGGGACAAGGCACCCGATCTCATAGTAGAATTTATTTTCATGAGAGAATTTAAACGCAAACAAAAGCAAGAACACGAACTTACTAAAAGATGAACCATAAAGCACACTAGAGTCTAGAAGCAACCAAACTATTCTAAGATAGAAGAACCACCAAAAGATACAGGACATGAAACCCAATTGTTCCATGATAGAAATTTATTTTTCAAAAAATACATCATTAAAAGAAAAAAGCCAAGCCAATAAGATGAAAAACATGACATTCTTACCCTTTCAAAAGAACAATTTCCATAAAATGAAATGGTTGATAATCTCGGGAAAAAGGCAGGAAAAGCAAATATTTAAATGCAAGAACAATTATAGACAAACTTAAATAAATGAATAATGGTCAAAGGGTTGTCTTGAAGACTACAAAATGTCCAATAGGAACTTTTGGAGGGAGCAAAACAGTTACCTCACGAATTGCATCGGCCGAAGCCTCTTTCTCAGCTTTCAGGAGTCTCATTAATTTTTCAATAGCATCTCGACGTGAATTTTCAGCCACGTCAACATCATGCACAAGTTGATCGTAAATATAATCATTTGAGCTGCTTTCCTGTTAGAGCAGAACAACATGTTCACAAACGTGGAAAGTTTTCAAGAAATAGGCGAAGTGAAGCATGTCTAATAGAAACAACAGCCAATGAACTCTACTCAAGGTAAGTCCAGTGAAGAATACTCAACATTTTGTGTGTTGAAGACGGAAATACATCTGAGAATGAATGTACTCACTGTTTCATTTCCCAACGTTGACATTGATGATGATGTAGTAAGATAATCCGAAGCGAACTCCGGCACATTGTCATCAATGTTGTCGGTTGTCAAGCGAGACGGGAAGCGATAACATGATGCAGACGGACTTCCTGCCCCTTCATCTTTTTTATCAGATACAAGCACATCTTCACCAGGAGTTGGCTCAGGTGGGTTAATCACTTCCCTACATCCAGTTAAAGACGATTCTCAGTCAGAAACGTAGAGAATTCTGTGCACAAGTACTTCCCTTTGATTCATCCTGTGATCCAGAAAGATACTGAAATTTTACCTGTTGTGTATCAGATGACCATTGCAGATGAAGGAGATGTGACAGAAACTGGGTGCATGATCCCTGACATAAATCGCCTTTTCAGACTTAACTTCAGTCATTTTGCTGTTCCGAGACAAACAAATCAAGTCAGCGTATGTCGCACTGATATGAGGAAGTCAAGAACAAGCTCAAGACTAAGCTGTTCATAAAATAAGTAGTATGTACTTTAGTACCATGAATAATGCACATCTGCTGCAGCACCTATCACGAGATTCCCGATGTTGAGCTGTTCTACAAACTGTACTATCCCCTTCTCAATAGAATCTGCCTCGATGTATATTTTTTCTATGCTCTCCTACTCACAGTAAGGAAATTAATTTACATCAGCTCGTATAGAAGAGAGACACCATTCACACCAAGTTAAAAAAGAAATGAAGATGCAAAATGATCCTGATAAGAAGTGTTGCTTCCCCAGGGAGTATGAAAACATGGGATTCTAATGATGACGAATACGACAACATCATTACCCCCGTGCCATAACGGCTCCCGCAAATTGCGAGGTAAGGGGGGGTCGGATGTACGCAGCCTTAGCCCTGCGTTTTTCAACACATGGAGGTTGTTTACGAATGACCCAAGGTGAAGATTGCGTCGATAATTGAATAGAATTACTGATACTTCACAATAAAAGAAGCGTAGCAGTTTAGTGAGCCATTTTACTTTACTCCACTATATCTAGAACCAAGACATATCTAAACAATGAAGAATAACATAAAAAAATGTGTTGACAATCACAAGTACAAAAACGATTAGTAAGGAATCAATGGTTCCAAATGGTGTCTCACCAAATGTTGCCCTATGTTTTTTGCTTATATTTATTCTAACATTAATGTTTCCTTCTTGTCTATGCGTGTTTTTATCTCACTACTAGCTTTAAGATATCGGAGAATGCGGAATATCAGTGCGGAATTCGATATGAAGCTGCAAGTAAAAGTCAGAGCTTCATCTTAAATCTATCAATTCCGGCAAAATTCAACTTCAAACATGATTACATCTACAGAATTTTATAACAAAGGGTACGTAAAAGAGTCGTATTCTACTATTCTTATTACATTATGTCATCAAGAGAGAACAATACCCCGTGGAGATATGATTTCAGATAACTCCGGAGATATGCGTTGCTGAATGCATCCCTGGGTTTCTCTTCGCTACTAACTCTGAAAGTATTAGCTTCCTTTCCTGCCAATGAATAGTAACTTTTCAGCCATACAGTGATGCAAATCATTGGGAAGTCAACTCTAGTAGCTAGCTTAAATGTGGATGGGTACATTTTGATGTAAATGTCACAGCAAAACCCGTATATGATCAACATGGGACTAATGTCTCATGCTTTTGAACGAGATCACAAGGTTCTACTAAGCTATACACCCAAGCCTCATCACCGGTGCATTTGCACCAGAACTTTCTAGCACGGAGCGGAACATCCAGGGTTTGATAGTATTATTGCACAGTAAGAGTTAGAGCCATTCGTATTTATTCATTAAGAACGACAACAAACAAAAACTCAAAACTCTGATATTCTGAATTCTAGAGAAATAGAAGGGGAACTCCGACACTGAATCTGTGCAATATATAATCAACATTACAGTTTTAACGTAACCACTAGGCTAAGACAAGTTCAGAAGCCAACACAAAAGGGGTAGATGATACTCACCATGCTGATGAACCTGAATAGTGGAAACAGTTTTACCACCTGAGTTTTCCAAAGCCCATTTCAAGATAGACACGGTTTCTTTGAGTTTTATGCCCACTGCAACATAAATTTTTTCTTCTCTTTGAATTTCCTTCATCTTCTCTTTCTGCAGACTAAAAAAATTCGATGTTTTGAGAAGTTTGAAAAGTTTGAATCTGTGATAAAACTAAATACTTTTAATAGACATAATCTTGAGACATTAAAGAAATGCAAATGGACAAAAACAGCTTAATAAAACTGAGGAACAACATACAAAGTCAAACGTACTAGTATTTATGACCTCCGTTCAAGTCCGTCAACATCATCGACTCACTTTTCGTCCAAAAAGAAAACAGTCTCGTATAAGGGTAAGAATCTAAGATAGCACATCTCTCCTAATTCCTATAGTGAAATTCTAGTGGTTTGGTTACCCTCCATAACTCCTTTGTGTCCTTGCCACAATTTGTGTTTACACATAAAATAGACAATAAATGTAGCCAAAATTTCCATTTCCAAAAAAAAAAAAAAAGTTGCATTCTGTAATTTTTTCTGGCTATAAGCAGAGTCAACTTCACTTTGTTCCTAGGTAACAGCCAGTTTGTTGCTTTTTTTTTTTTTCAAGTTGTGTTTAATGAATTCAAGAAGACAAAACTGGAGCTATCCAAGATACTAGTCAACACTTGCAAAGAATGCTGATTCAGTCCATATAATATAAACATTACGCATATTAACAGCTGAAGGATACTGTGTTACCAGTCCACGAAACCAGAAATCAAGAATATATTGCATAAACTAATTCAAAATTACAGAGGAAATGAGTGGTAACTTTGGGATAGATAAAAAACAATCTTATTTCCAATGTTTAGGAGCGGACCCATATCAGCTTGGCAGCTTGCCCCCTTCACTCAGCCATGTATACAATGAGAGCAAATATCAATCAACCATGTATATAATGAGAGCAACTATCAGTCATAGGTGAACTATCATGAACACTATCGAACCAGCCCCCAATAGCTTCCCCTTCGTAAGTAATTCCGTCAGAAGCAATGTGTGAATCCTCCAATATCTTTTGCAAGTTCGATATAATGAATATATGTGTTGCCCTGACCTGAGTCATCAATATCAATATCAATATCAGAAATTCACCACTTGGTTGTGATGGTAAACCATTGATTGATTAATAATTACAGCCGTTTAATCTAAATATATGGTGGTATGAAAATTGGTTGAAGACTCAAAGTTGACAACGATTGACCACTAAATCAAATGGAGACAATATATATGAAAAGGTGGGAATATATCTTTGGCAAACTGTTATAGACAAACAAACACAAGTGAATAATCTAAAATGAAGAAAGGGGCTCAGAGATGAGTCCTGACTAACCTGAAAAATAGGGCATATGAAACAATTTGGTGCGGAGTACTTGGTTGCTAGACAAAACATGATGCAAAGATAGATTTTGCGGGGCTTTCATCGGTTCAAAAACCCTCCATATGTCCGATTCAAGGCCAGGACAGTTTTTTCTTTTCAAAGCACAGCACCTCAAAGCCATGCGAGCTAGCTGCTCCGCCTGGACAAAAGGTCAGTCCCCAGCAGACAAGTCCAACATGCTATCAAGTAGAGTGCCTTTATCCACTTCCTTAGCTATCCCCAATGCTGATTTTCCCGTCAAAAGGCACAACAATATAATCCCAAATGAAAAAATAGACTTGGGTGTTAGCTCTCCGGTTGAAAGAAACTCAGGGTCCATGTAAGTAAATGTATTTTCGAGTGCATTTCTATATGAATTTTCACAGCATGTGCCTGCAAAAGAACTCTCCTAATATCAGTATGCATAAAACGGTGAAGCGCACTGGCGGATAATAATGAACAGGGTAATTAAATTTACCCCCACTTGAGCACAAATCTTAAGATAAGCGTGTAGAATATTCTGCATCTCTAGCTGCTTTCCATCCCTAAATGCCTTGAATTCCTTCGGTCCCACTTCACTTGCGGGAAAATTCTCACCCACTGCAATTACAAGACACTAGAGTAAGGAGAGAGAGCGCTGAGTTATCTGTAAAGATTCGTAATATGCAAAGCAAGGCACTCAAAAGGGAAGGCAACAGGTCGGCGGGGAAGGAGAATTCCGTTACTTAAGTGGAACTCGGGAACCAATCGAAAGACAGATAGTGCAGCTATGCACATCAATTGCAATAAGAAATATGAAACATTTGGTCATCATTCTAGTTTTACTGGCAACACGGAAGCTCATGAGTCACGACGCCACTTAGACACCCTAATCACATGGAAGCTCATGAATCATAAACGAAAATTGTCTCAGATAGTACGAAGTTTTAGGCAATTACTGGTTCCCATGTATAATTGACACAAACGTCGAAATTAAGCATTTAGAGATGGACAAGAAGAGTACCCCAATGCCTCAAAGGTAAAGAGATCTGATGTGCTCAAACTTCCCCGTGTCACCCATAGGGCCATAATGATGATAACCGTTGAAATTAGCTTAATTATCATTTGTACCACCCCATCCAAAAACTAGGAAGCCAAACAATGAACACTAATTTTATACATATGTCAACGAAACACATGATCAAGCAACTTCATTCTTTTGGTGACATTTTATCAGACTTCCGTTAGACAATCTCGCAGGACACTTACTGAGCAAGAACAAAATCAAGCAAAACTCAGTCAAAAGGTGAAGATGTTATTACTTGGCATGGGAATCATTCTGGCAGAAATATGAACACAAACCATCCATATTTTCTTCCCCTTTGATTCATGCAAAACCCGTAAAAGTGTTGATTTTGCTTTCTTTAACCTCTTTTCCTAGGCCTATCTGGCGACTATTTATGGCCGCCCATTTCGGCGACTATTTTCTTCATTAGCTTATTGTAGTCGCCCGTATTATACATTCTTGTAATGCCTACTGTCACAAATAGCATATCATCCATAATCGATTATTTTCCGAGGTTGCCCGATTATTTCTCCAATTGGTCTCATGCCTGAAGTTACATCAAATTCTAGGTATCTCATCTTTCCTTCAAATTCACCCCAAACATCCACCACAGCACACTATTACACTAACAGTCAATTTCCGACACTCGCAGCAGTAACAACAGTTAACCCTTCTTCGAAACTAGTTTGGGGTTCGCTAACATGAACTATAACACAAAATCAATACATCATCCCAGTAACCCGATAGGCCGATATAACATTCCAAATTACCACACTTCACAAATTTCTTCCTGCTTTCACCAAATAAGGGGGCAAAAATTGAACCCGAAAGATTGAATAATCATAACAACAAAACCTGAAAAACTATTTGAGGTCGACTAACATGAATCGCAAAAACAAAATCAGCACAGCATTTCAGCTAACCAATAAAAATTGGTAAATTACCCAAAAAAAATAAAAATAAATAAAAAAATACTAAACCCTATAGTTTGAATAATCACAACGGTTAAAACTCGCAAAATAATTTGAGGTCGACTAACATGAATTAGTCATACAATTAACATGACACATAATTAGCTTCTTCTATGC
This sequence comes from Dianthus caryophyllus, assembly GCA_023091065.1. Lineage (NCBI taxonomy): Eukaryota > Viridiplantae > Streptophyta > Magnoliopsida > Caryophyllales > Caryophyllaceae > Dianthus > Dianthus caryophyllus. The sequence goes on from CM041520.1 coordinate 5,754,931, forward strand.
CGTTATGTAAAGTAAAGACATGGGGAAGTGCAAGATAAACTTAATTTCTTGATCATTTCGGCAGAAACTCAACCAATTTGGAAATTAGAAAGATGGTTTTCTGGGATTTTGTCGAAAAAAATCCCAAAAAGTAAATGAAATAAACAATAACGATAAAAACTTGTCCAGAACGCAGCGAATTGGTTTTGAAATAGAACCTCCCAGGCTCCCACGGTATATATGAAGCGGACATTTTCCATGTTGCGGGCGTGACTCAAGCTCGTTTATCGTTCTTAACAATTTTGAAATTGGAAAAAGAATTACGGGTTAAAAATCAATTAGAGTTAGACATATACGGAGTACTAACTTTGATGATTTTATGAGGGTCTTTGATCAAGTATACCCAGTCTCTCCACTATTAAAAGTCGATTAGGCCGCTTATATTAGGTGTGCTTAGACCTGGCAAAACAGACCCGACCCGATAAGGCTGACCCGAGACCCGAAAGTGACCCGACAATCACAAACCCGAAATTGACCCGAACCCGACCCATTATGCCGTGACCCGAAATTGACCCGAAACTCAAATTGACCCGATAAAAAATATTCTTGGTGACTTCAAATGATTTAAAAATAACTTATTTGATATCGTATAATCAATTAACGTCAATTATATACGTAAAAACCTTAAAAAGTAACCTTCTGACGAAAAAAAATGTTTCTTTTACTAAAAATTTTCATTTTGACCCGAAAATGACCTGACCCGACCCGACCCAAATTGACCCGAACCCGAAATGACCCGATAACAGATGACCCGATATCGACCCGAAACCCGAAATGACCCGACCCGACCTGACCCGATATGATACTTCAATCAAACCCGAAATGACCCGACCTAGACCCGACCCGATTGATCCGTTTGCCAGGTCTAGGTGTGCTGCTATTGTTAGGTTGTCTAAACAAAACCCAAAAAAAAAGGTCTCAATCTGTAAAAACCGATAACAACTAAACATTGCAACTAAATATAGTTGGTAAGAATTGTAATTTTCATAGGGTGTTGTTCAACTGTACCCAACTTTTACTCAGTTGTACCCTACTTTTACAATTTTACCCTTGTTATTCCCCCACCTTTTTTTCCCTCTTTTCCATTTTTCTCTCTAATTACTAACTCAAACCCTAATTCCTACCGCCACCGTCAACCACCGTGACCCACCATGAAACACCACTTGCCGCCTCCTCGCCCGTCCTCACGAGTCCCTGACAAAGCAACCACCGCCTTTCTCGTGGTTACCTCCACCTCCTTGCGACCCTATGACTACAACCATGGCAATGGCGGCCCCACCACCGCAGCCTTGCCTCCCGCCTCTCGCTGGCACCACCGCCCGCTGTTAGCCTTCGTGTTAGCTTGAGCCCCACCTCAATCATCAAGCCACCACCGTGACCCACCCCCAGCCACCAAAATAATAATAATAAAAATAATTTATTTGATTAAAAAAAAAAATAATCAACCACCACCACCCCCCCGATCGTCCTTTGTCGCGCTGTTGGCACTCGACATTGTTGGCCTGTTCCAGCCGCCGACCTTTCCTCGCCGCCTATCTGTCCCGGCCAACCTACTACCTGTTGGGGTTAGTGTCCTCCACAGTGAGTGCAATAACATAAATAAATCTCTAAAGGTACACAGGGTACATTTTGTATTTAATCAGTTGATTAACGTTTATCAATAACGGTTGGCTTGCTAGATAAGTTTGACGTTATTGTCATACAGATGGCGGTGATCAACTGGTCCCTAAGAGTCACACCTAAAGGATGTATTTGAGAGATGTGATTATTTGAGAAAATGATCATATCGATGCCTTACTTTATGACTAAAAGGTTAGTCAGTGTGGTTGACTAAAAGGTTAGTCAAATGTGATGATGTTACTGACTAAAATGTTAGTCAGTATAATGGTGAACCGGCTATTTAATACTGATTAAATAATTTTAGCTGAGACGAATTAAATGTAATTCGTAGATTGAATATAAAATGTTATATTTAATTATTGTGTGTAATGCAAGCTAATTAATTAAATATAAGCCGTTATAATTAATTAGTAAATTATAAATATAAGGATATTTATAATATATTATAGTAAATTAAATTCAGATAGCCTAGTAATAAAATGCATTATACTATAAGCTAAAATGACCAAAGAAGAAAAGTGTCAGAATACATTTTATTAAGATACACTTTGTATCTTGGTCAACAAGTAGAGTATTTGAGGAGAACTAAATCTCCCCAAATAAAGAGATGGTGGCCGGCCCAATTGAGGAGATTAGAGGAGTATATTTGCTTCCTAATTGCTCTCTAATTTCCTAATCAATTCATTCCTAATTTTTCATCACAACTAAAACACAAAAACTTTGAGAGAAAAATCAGTTTTTTCTTCTCTATTCTTCTAGCAAATTCAAGGGCATATTTCAACACATCTTGGGTGAGATTATTAGGAAATACCATACTTTTGGTATTGATCTTAGGCCAATTCTTAAGGATTAAAAGGTTAATTCTAAATCTTATTGTTTTATTATGCAATTTCTATTTATGACTTTGAATCTTATAAAAGTTTTCATTATAATCATGTGAATTTAATGGTCTATATACGGATATAAACCTACAAGTGGTATCAGAGACTTAGGGCACATAAAATTTTTATAAGGTTTTCATAAAAATCGATTTTGTATAATTTTTAAACAAGTTTTTGAGATGGCCGAATTGTTTTGTGAGTAGGCCGTGAGTTTTTGAAAATTTTGGCTTGGTTTTGGTCCGTTTAATTCATAATTATCGATATTTTAAGTTGTTAAAATTATCTTATATGAATTTGTATTAGTTTTGTTTCAATACCGATTGAATTAAAACATAAAAGGATCAAAATTTTAGATGTTAATGAACATATTGTGTGCTATTCATTAGATCTACCAGTTTTAAGTTGTTTAATTTAAAAGGTTAAATTGAATCTCTTAAATCAATGTTTAATACAGATTAAAATTGAGTTAGTATCGATCTAATTACTAGCATAATCGAATTAAAACAGTTTAATTCTATTTTTCATTGTTTTGGCCAAATTAACATCATTAAAAAATTTGTTTTTTTTTGATTGGCCGACTACTTTATTTAAAATTAAAAAAAAAAAAAAATCGGCAATTTTATTTTTGGCCGTAATATTGTTTTTTTTTTCTAATTAATTTCGGTTTCCTATTTTATTTTGGAAATTATTGTTTTTACAATATTTTGTTATATTATAAAGATAATATGTTTTGTTTTATTGTGAAGTAGTTCATAATAAATATGATACCTAATATTTTAAAGCAGTTTAAAATATCTTGAGATCGAATTTATGTTATACCGATAATATAAATTGATTTGGATTATATTTTGATTAAAAGATATTATGAACAATTAAGAAATTGTTGCATAATTTTAATCATTTAAAAAGGGTGGTTTGGATTTAATCAATTTGTATGCATTGATTTTATTATGTTTAGTTGATGCTATTTATTTATGTTTGTGAATGAATGTTTGAATGAATGGTTGATTTTCTGCATTTTTTTGTACAAAGCAGTTTGTAATTTACTAGTGTGGCCTTAGAAAGTTGTGTTTTCGTAATGAAGGAAACACAATTTTGGTTGTATTTTGAGATCTCGAATCTCCAATTTTGTAATATTTTTAATTTTGGCATATTTTGAATTAGAATGTAAATAGATTTATTTTTGTAATTCAAAATTGTAATTTTGAGAAGATTCAAGTTGAAGATTCAAGATGGACTCCCACTTAAAGCCCAAGATAAAGAATGAAGACAAGCTTAGGGTCCATGGATGGATTTCACTTTGTATTTGTCTTTATTTTCATAGGGATAGGCCACACTAGGTGTTTTTAGTTTTTGCGTTTTCTTTACCGTTTTTCATTGCATTCACGTTAGATAGTAGCATCATATTCCGCCTAAACTAAACCAAACCACCTAATATGCATGAAAATGGATCATATAGTTGCATCCTAGATTATTGACATACGGATGTCATTTGTTTAGAGCTATCACCTCAATTTAATCATTCACGATAATGCTAGATATTAGTTCACTTAAAATGAATTAAAATGAGTTGATAGGGATCTTCCTCTAAAACTGAAATTGAGAATTAGTCTTTATAAGTCGAACCACTATGAATCCCTTCTTCGTCGGTAGGCATAATATGACCCCTTCTACATTGGGTAAGTAGTGGCTGTCAACTTAGTTTATCTCAACATTATGGTTCGAGTAATATCTCGAAGGTATGGTGGACTAATAGATAGGATTTACTGAAATCTATCGACCAAGAATTCTAACAGTAGAATTAGCTAAGCAATTAGCTTATCAATTTAAAGAAATTGAGTCTTGGGATCGCTTATATAATTCTCGAGGGAGGTCAATTATATGAGTGTATAAGTCATTGCATTAATATGTTATCGTTTTTGACTTAAATTTTAAAACAATGGTTACTTATCTTCTCGCTTCTACTTCTTTCTTTTACAGTTTCGAATCGTTATATCTGAGATATAACTACTATAACAAATGGTCAGTCTCGTCTTGACGAACCAATGCCAAGTGCTCACTAATGCGCGAATCATGGCTTAGAATTTTCATGGCGGCATGAATCAGTCTACTCGGCCCGAAGAATGATGGGTCCAACTTTTACGATTGGGAGGCCGTTACGGAATCTGCCATCAGTGACGGTAGCTCGAGTACTTGGCGAGCCACCGCCGCTCTACCAGCTCCCGATGTGGAAGTTGAAATCTTTGCTTATAACGATTTCATGATGGAGGCGGGTGCGTTCTGAGCGTGCTCATCTATGCAATGGAATCAATTTGCAAAGACGTTACATTACCCAAGGTGCAAACAAGATTTTCACCACCACGACCAAAGAATTCTCGAAAGCACCGAGAATTAAGAGTTCTGAGTATACTACTCGTTTCTTTGAGGCTAGACTCCGTAAGAGCCAACCGGTTGGTCCACACCTTCGACATGATCGAGAATGTTGAGAAATCGATGAGCTTGGTTGCAAAATCGATGAGAAGATCGTCATTGATCGAGTGCTCCACTCTCTTCATGATGGGTATGCCCTCTTTAGGGCAAACTATTACATGAATGACATGCAGAAAAGTCTGCATGAGCTTCACTCACTCCTCGTACAGACGGAGAGTGATCTGAAGTTAAGTGGGAGCATGAAACAAGATGTTCTCATGATAGGCAACAAGCGTAAGGGTAATGGTAAGGCTCCGGCTAACCTAACTGTAAGAAAGCCAAAGTTTAAGAAGCCAGTGATTACGAAAAGTGGGCCTGGTGAGTCTAGCGGTAGCTCACAAGGTAAGGCAAAAGCAAAGCAGAGCATGGAGTGCCACCATTGCCACAAGTCTGGGCATTGGAGGCGTAACTGTCCCGTGTATGCTGAGGACATAAAATCAGGCCGCGTCGCTCCTGTTGGTATGTCTTCTTTTATTCATATGATTGAGATTAACCATGCAAGTTTCGGAACTTGGGTACTTGATACTGGATGTGGTTCTCATCTGTGCAATCATTTGCAGGGCCTAAGAAGCATCGAACTCGCAAGAGGTGATGTAGACTGCAGTGGCGAATGGAGCAAGAGTTCTTTGCCGTTTGATGAGGACATATGTAATCCAACTCCCAAGTGGATTTGAGTTATTTACGAATAAGCATTACTATGTACCTAGTTTATCTAAAAACATTATTTACGTATTCGTTCTTGATAAAGAAGGATTTTCATTTTCAATTAAGAATAATAGTGTATTTTCTCATTGAGCGATATGATTTATGGTAAAAATTTGTTTCCATGAACGGAATTTATGTTTTAGATCAAACCACATAAATCATGCATGTGAGTAACAAGAAAGCAAAGGTTGGTGACAAAGATCAAACGTATTTATGGCATTGACGTATGGCACACAAAAATGAGAAAGCAGCGTGAAAAAGCTCATTGATAATGGGACAATTGCCCATTTGACTATGAAACTTTTGCACGTGTGAATCATGTCTCATAGGCAAAATGTCTCAATTTCCTTCAAAGGTGTTGGAATGCCTGTAGCTTTGACCTATTAGGACTCATACATACTGATGTGTGCGGACCTATGTCAATCAACGCTAGAGATGGCTATAGGTATTTCATCACTTTCACAGACGATTTGAGTAGATATGGACATGTTTACTTAATGAAGCATAAAAGTGAGTCCTTTGACAAGTTCAAGGAATTCCAGAATAAGGTTGAGAACCAACTGGATAAAAAGATAAAAGCACTACGTTCAGATCGTGGTGGCGAATATCTTTCAACTGAGTTTGATCGACACCTGAAAGACCGCGGAATAGTATTACAGTTAACTCCACCTGGAACACCACAACTGAATGGTGTGTCCGAACACAGGAATCCAACATTACTTGATATGGTTCGATCCATGATGAGTCACACGGTAGTACCTGACTCATTGTGGGGCTATGCTCTTTTGTCAGCTGCTCTTATACTTAACCGAAGTCCGTCTAAAGGTGTAGGCAAGACTCCATACGAGTTATGGAAGGGAACGGTCCCTAACTTGTCCTTTATTCGGGTTTGGGGGTGCGAGGCTTATGTCAAGTGGAGACACGAGGATAAGCTCGGCCCGCGATCGGTCAAGACATACTTTATTGGTTATCCAAAAGGAATGTTTGGTCATTACTTCTATTCGCCAACCGAACAACGCGTTTTTGTTGCGGCTAGTGCGAAGTTCTTAGAGAAAGAGTTTCTCGAAGACAAGAGAGGTAACAGAACCTTCGATCTGTCGGAGATTCCTGAACCACCAACCGAGCAACCAATGGAGGAAGCTGCTCCTTCTACGTCTGCTGCGGTTAATGTCCCTTTGGAACCCAGGAGGTCGGGTAGACTCTCCATTCCTCCAGATCGATATATCGGTATAGTCGAGGAGAATGGGAGAGACGACGTTTTACTCCTTGAGAGTAACGAACCCGTAACCTATAAAGGTGCCATGACGTGTTCTGACTCAAAGCTATGGCAAGAAGCCATGCAATCCGAGATGGACTCGATGTACGAGAACGATGTATGGGATCTGGTTGACTTACGATAAGGCTAGGCCTCTTCAAAGGCAAATGGCTTTACAAGATAAAGCGATCTGTAGAAGGACAACCAGATATATACAAGGCACGACTAGTGGCAAAGGGTTTCACTCAAGTGTAAGGGTTGCACTATGATGAGATCTTTGCACCCGTAGTTATGCTTCGTTCCATTCGGATTCTCTTAGCGATCGCCGCATTTCATGACTATGAAATTTGGCAAATGGATGTAAAAACCGCCTTCTTAAACGGTTATTTGGAGGAGGAGTTGTACATGGTACAACTCGAAGGTTACATTGATCCTGAAAATCGTAAGAAAGTTTGCAAGCTTAAGCGTTCCATCTATGGACTTAAGCAAGCTTCACGGAGTTGGAATCATCGCTTCGACCAAGTGATAAAGGAGAATGGATTCGCTCGATCAGTCGAGGAACCATGCCTATATATCAAGTCGAGTGGGAGCAAGATTGTCATCCTAATACTGTACGTCGATGACATACTCTTGATTGGGAATGACATACCTCTCTTAACTTCGGTAAAAGTATAGTTAAAGAACCATTTCCGGATGAAAGATCTGGGTGAGGCACAGCGTATTTTGGGGCTCCGTATCTATAGAGATAGATCACGACGGATGTTATCCCTCGATCGAGTCTTATATAGATAAGATTCTTGAGAGGTTCAAGATGACCAACTCGAAGGGAACCTTCCAATGATCTCGTGGGTGCATTTGAGTAAAGCTCAAGCACCAAAGACATCGGAAGAGGTCGAGCGCATGAGTCGGATTCCATATGCTTGGCAATAGGATCGATCATGTATGCCATGATATGCACACGTCCGGACGTGGCGTATGCATTAGTATAACGAGTCGATACCAAGGCAATTCGGTGAAGCACCTTTGGATGGCGTAAAGAACATTCTTAAGTACCTACGGAGGACTAAAGATTGGGTATTGACTTATGGTGGAGACAACGAGCTATCTTGTGGCCGATTCTGTGACGCTAGTTTCAAACGGATCGAGATGACTCGAAATCTCAATCTGGATTCGTTTTACTCTTAATGGCGCATGGCGATCAGTGGAAAAGCTCCAAACAAAGCTGTTATAGCAGATTCAACGATCGAGTCCGAGTACTATCTTTGCTTGAGGTCGCGAAGGAAGGTATATGGATCGTCGGTTAACTTACAAGGACTAACTATAGTTCCTAGTTCGAATGACGATCACCATCTATTGTGACAATAGTGGTGCCATCTTCCAAGCAAATGAGCCTAAGTCCAGCAACAAGTCTCGGCACGTGCAAAGGAAGGCTCACATGATCCGGGATTACGTGGAGCAGAAGGAGATAGTGATTGACAAGATTGCTACGGATGATAACATAGCAGATCCTCTCACTAAGCCGTTGAGACAAGATAAGCATGAAGGGCACGTTAAATCCATGGGAATTAAGCGTGTTCCTGAGTTGTATTAGTTGTTTTGTATGGATTTGACACTTGTATTTTCTAAAACTTCTAATAAAATCATCGTTTTGTTATATATATTGTTTTTCATGAGGGTTGTGCAGACAACGTCGAACACCTCAAAGTGAACTGAATTGCTATATATTTTGTTTTGGTCCGTGGTCGCCTACACGAGCTGATAACTCGCAATCATTTTGTGGCGTCGATTGATGGTGGGTTCAACGAGCCATAAGTCAAACTGTTGGATCGATCGATCACAGATCTTGGGTTTCTTGAAATCGCGCAGGACATTTTTGTGACGACAACAAGGAGTCCTAAATGTTTCAGAACATTAGGTGTCTGGTCGTGGATAGGACATCCATAGTGTTCCTAGAGTCGATTCTTTTGACTATCGACTGTCTCTTGAGATTAAAGCGATTTTGGGTGACTTTGGTTTCTTTCTCACGGTCGGCCAGTAACAGAGGCCAAGCGATTTTCACCGGGTCATTTCATGTCGTGCTTACATCTGCAGGATTCGAGTTGAGGAAATATCCAAACTTTTATCGAGTTATAATATTTATTCTCTCGGGGCCACTCGAGGAGTCATGGCGAAAATGCATGGCCATGCTCGAATATTGATTCGTTTATCGCTTAAGTTACTCTCTAGTCGGAAACCACTCTTGATTACGATCGCCATGAACTACGACCTTTGGAAATGCGGACTTTGCAAATTGGTTTACATTGAGTGGGAGAAATTTATTATGGATATGAGAATCGGTTATCGCACCTACACTTATGCGGACAAGTGGGAGATTGTTGGGGTTAGTGTCCTCCACGGTGAGTGCAATAACATAAATAAATCTCTAAAGGTACACAGGTACATTTTGTATTTAATCGGTTGATTAACGCGTTTATCAATAACGGTTGGCTTGCTAGATAAGTTTGGCGTTATTGTCATACGGATAAGCGGTGATCAACTGGTCCCTAAGAGTCACACCTAAAGGATGTATTTGAGAGATGTGATTATTTGAGAAAATGATCATATCGATGCCTTACTTTATGACTAAAAGGTTAGTCAGTGTGGTTGACTAAAAGGTTAGTCAAATGTGATGATGTTACTGACTAAAATGTTAGTCAGTATAATGGTGAACCGGCTATTTAATACTGATTAAATAATTTTAGCTGAGACGAATTAAATGTAATTCGTAGATTGAATATAAAATGTTATATTTAATTATTGTGTGTAATGCAAGCTAATTAAATATAAGCCGTTATAATTAATTAGTAAATTATAAATATAAGGATATTTATAATATATTATAGTAGGTCCATTCAGATAACACTAGTAATAAAATGCATTATACTATAAGCTAAAATGACCAAGAGAAAAGTGTCCAGATACATTTTGTAACAACCTGGTTTATAGTCGACTTTAATTACTAAGGCGGAAATTAATTAAGTCTTAAACCAGCGTCATTAATTATACATAAAAACCCAAATGTTATAACATCGTTCAAGAGTTGAATAAAACAACTCTAAGTACGGAAATTTAAAAGAGTATTATTGCATATATTACAAATCTCTCAAAAACAAATAAAGGTGAAGCACTAAAGTGTCTCGTGGCCCCTTCCATTATCCAGCTCCTGGTCCACGGTTATCCTGCACAATAAACTGATGGGGGGATGCCCGCTGAGCGGACAGTGACTAGCTACGCTCATACATACCCTCGGTTTCGATTACTTTGGTTTATTACTATCGCTTTATAACTATAACATTATGATAAAAATGTAAACATGCTTATTACATATAGCATATAAAGGCATATAAGTCGTAAATAGCATGCGGTGTAAAGCGATAAATCATATAAACATGATATTCAGTTATGAAGGCAATTAACAGATAATAGCATAGCAATAGTGTCACAACATAACAACAAGATTACAAAGCGATATCAGGTCGTATACAAACATACATATTGTAACATACTCCTCATGCAGACTCGATTCACTTTAAAGTTGTGGTCTTTAGTTTTCAAAAAGGTTTTGACTCACTTTCATTTAATCAAACAACATATCACGCTACGAGCCCGACCCTTTGAGTAGGCCTTTGTACTCTAGTCGTTTGCATCTCACTACCATAGTGCAGCGACTTACTCGACTCGTAAACCACGCCGAATACTATAGTACTTGCATCTCATCGTCTAGTGTTCGAAATGGTTCGAACTTCAATTATAATCCCGTCAAGTAATCTTTACGCAGGGTAAGAACGAATGCAAGTGTCGCGCCCACTAAGAACGAAACACGGCAAGGAGACAGAACCGTGAGATGACAATCGCAATAAGGTCACGGTGGCCCACGATAACTTTAGCGAAATAGGAATTAAACCCTAGTCTAGTATGCATACATTAGTATCCAATTTAAGAGTAGACTATGCTATTCATAGAGCACCTTAACTCAGGATAAATCGACTATTTCCTAAAGCCTGATACAAAAGCATTGGCATATTCTATTATCTTGTACGGAACAGGCTATACGACTTAAGGCGTAACGGCTTGGGCAGGATGCACAAAGCATAATACTGCCGGCTATACCACACTATTCGAGATGACACACGCAATAAGGTCGAGATAGTGGCGTCCGCTACAAGACTATCTTAACCCCACTTCACTCACGATTGACGTTTTCATAACCGAGGCCCAAGCTTGACCTTTTATTTAACTTACTCAATATTCATTATTTCTTTGATATTTATATATCACATGTTACTAGACTCTCCTAGTTTCATCGTCAAACGTTTTATTTGAATTGTAGGTTTCATATGGTCACATAACACATTCGTTTATTGTTTGAAGTGTGGTTAATTATTAATATTTTTAAATTTCTATATTGAAATATTTATTAATATGTGTTGGAGTTAGTGTCCTCCACAGTTAGTGCGACTATTTTATAAATCTCAATTAAGGAATACATGGGGATAATCCAGTATTATTGTCAATTGATTAACGTAAATCAATAACGGTTGGCTGACTAGAGTTTGACGTTATTGTCGTGAGAACGGCGGTAATCAATTGATCCCTTTAAGTCACACCTATAGGAACGTACTCCAAAATTATTGAGCTAATTAATTGTATGAGATACGATTAGATTAGCAACTTGATAAATTGACTAACGGTAAGTCAGTGAATTAATTTAGAGAGAAATCGAGTTGTGAACTCGGATGATTGAATTTTATATTGATAAAATTATTAGAGGAGATGAGAATTAGTGATTAAACGTTAATTCACTAATCATGTATATTTTACTAATGAGATTAGTAAAAGTACATTTTTAATATATGTGTAAGTGTACATATATATTAAGGAAGAGATTAATTAATTTATACTTTATTATATTAGATAATTAAGTGATAAATTATAAAGTATTTGTGGGACAAATATTGAAAACAAAATAGACCCATAAGGGACCTATTTGGACCGTCCCAAATAGGTACAAAATGGGGAAGCTTCCCCTGCTTTATGACTAAGCTCATTTTGTTTTTTAAGTATTTTATTCATGCATATTATTTAGCACTAATAAAGGAGCATTTTATTCCCTCCTTTACACTAAGTGGACGGCTCCTTTAGGTGCATAATGCACTCATTTTGCTCTTATCTTTTGTATATATAAGAGCACATGAACATGCATTAGCAGAAATACTTCTTCCATTGACTTACTCTCCTAATACCTCTCTAAGCTTAGAAACTTCTAATACTAATAATACAAGAGTATTGATAAGTGTTAGTAGGAGTAATATTCACATATTATCAAGTGACTATTAGTGATTTCTAGTCAAAATCTCTAGTAGTTTTGGAGTTGTTCTTGGGTGCAACTAAGAGGAGGTTTTCTATTTTGGAAACTTGGTTTTGGAGGATCATCCTAAACACTAGCTCAAGAAATAAGACTAGAAAGGAGTTCTAGTTTTGTGCCCTTATTCCCTTTAAGAAAGGTATAAATTTCTACAAACTTGTTAACAAAGTCTATTTGTAATCACATAGATCTTACTCATCAAATTAGAATAATTTGTTTTACACTAATATTTAATTAGTGAAGGGTATGAGTTCCCCACAAGTGGTATCAAAGCCGAGGCTTGTGGTTACGAATTTATTTTGTTGTTTTTTGAGGTTTTATGTATTTATTGAGAATAAATATGATAAAATCCGTATATAGTGTTAAAAATGGTTTTAACACGAGATTTTTATAGCATGAAAATTTTCTGGTCTCTTGAAGCTACTGGTCAAATTTCGTAATTTTTGAAATTTGTTTGCTAATTAAAATGATTTTTATACAAAATCGAGTCAAAAATTGTGTTTTTTGATAAAATAATGACTATAAATAGTTATAGTTCGATTCTGGTCACGAAATGTTTACACAGTGATAATTATTATTTATACTTTCTGCATGTAAATTTTCAGAATCAGATCTTGAGTTTTGAATATTTATTCAATTTTTGTTTAAAATCGGTATAAAATGCATTTTAATGTCAAAAATATAGTAAACGTTGTTTTCTGGACATGAAATTTATACCAATATTTTTATACATTAAGAGGATGCTCACGTATAAATTTGGGATTTTTCTTCACTGTTTTGGACGTTTTGTTGATTTTATGAGATAAAATCAATGAAATCGTATGTTTTTGTTATAAAATTATTAGTAAATATTTTCTGACCAAACTCTTCACTTTTGGTATTCTGGAAGTGTTCCAGAATGTACAAAATTTTTTCAAAATAAAAATGGTTTTATTTTATTGTATAATGATTTATAAAGTTATATTCATAAAAGGTTATGATTAAAATTAAAGTTAATTAGCACATGACCACTATTATGAACTAAAATCACCATGAATTAGTGACAACTAATTATAGGTGTTCTAAATCAGTTTAGAAGTTTTAGTTCATGCTTTAAAGGTGTACCATTTACAATTATACTCTTTTGATTAAGATATTATGAACAATTAAGGAATTGTAGCATAATGATAATCATTTAAAAGAGGTGGCTTGGATTTAAATCAATTCGTTTGCATTGATTTTATCTTGTTTAGTTGATGCTTTATTTTTGTGAATGAATGTTTGCATGAATGGTTTAATTTTACGCATTAATTTTGTACAAACGGTTGTAATTTACTAGTGTGGCCTTAGAAGGTTGTGTTTTCGTAATGAAGGAAACACAATTTTGGTTGTATTTTTGAGATCTCGAATCTCCCATTTTGTAATATTTTGATTTTGGCATATTTTGGATTAGAATGTAAATAGGTTTATTTTGTAATTCAAAATGTAATTGTAAAAAGATTCAAGATGGACTCCCACTTAAAAGCCCAAGATGGAGAATGAAGACTTGCTTCGGGTCCATGGATGGATTCCACGTTGTATTTGTCTTTATTTTCATAGGGATAGGCCACACTAGGTGTTTTTGTTTTTTGCGTTTTTTTTTCTTTTACCGTTTTTCATTGCATTCATGTTAGGTAGTAGCATCTTATTCCGCCTAAACAAAAACCAAACCACCTAATATACATGAAAATGGATCATATAGTTGCATCCTAAATCATAGACATACGGATGTCATTTGTTTAGGGCTATCACCTCAATTTAATCATTCACGAAAATGCTAGATATTAGTTCACTTAAAATGAATTAAAATGAGTTGATGGGACCTTCCTCTAAAACTAAAATTGAGAATTAGTCTTTATGAGTCGTACCGCTATGAATCCCTTCTTCGTCGGTAGGCATACTATGACCCCTTCTACGTTGGGTAAGTAGCGGTTGTCGACTTAATTTACCTCAACATTATAGTTCGAGTAATATCTCGTAGTTATGATGGACTGAAAGATAGGATTTATTGAAATCTATCGACCAAGAATTCTAACAGTAGAATTAGCCAAGAGGTTGGCTTATCAATTTAAAGAAATTGAGTCTTGGGATCGCTTATATAATTCTCGAGGGAGGTCGATTATATGAGTGCACGAGTCATTGCATTAAAACGTTATTGCCTTTCGACTTAAACCGTTAAAACCATGATTTCTTATCTTCTCTCTTCTTCTTCTTTCTTTTCACAGTATCGAATACGTTGTATACTGATATAACTACTATAACAAATGGCTGGACGTACTAACGACCCAATGCCAAGTGCCACACTAAACCGCGAATCATGGCTTAGAATTTTTATGGGCACCATGAATCAGTCGACTCGACTGAAGAATGATGGGTCCAACTTTTCTGATTGGGAGGCCGCATTAAGGAATGCCGCCATTGCTGACGGTAAGCTCAAGTACTTGAATGAGCCACTGCCTACTAAACCAGCTCCCGATGCAGGAGCAGATGAACTCTATCTTTACAATGATTTCATGATGGATGCGGGTGCGATACAGAACGTACTCATCTATTCAATGGAATCAAATTTGTAAAGACGGTTCATAACCCAGGGTGCAAACAAGATTTTCACCACCCTAACCAAAGAATTCTCGAAAGCACCGAGAATTAAGAGTTACGAGTATACTACTCGTTTCTTTGAGGCAAGACTCCAGAAGGGCCAACCGGTTGGTCCACACCTTCTCAAAATGATCGAGAATGTTGAAAGAATGGAGGAGCTTGGTTGCAAGATCGATGAGAAGATCATAATTGATCGTGTACTCCACTCTCTTCATGATGGGTATGCCCTCTTTAGGGCAAACTATTACATGAATGACATGCACAAAAGTCTGCATGAGCTTCACTCACTCCTCGTACAGACGGAGAGTGATCTAAAGTTGAGTGGGAGCATGAAACAAGATGTTCTCATGATTGGCAACAAGAAGGGTAAGGGTAAGGCTCCGGCTAACCTAACTGTAGGAAAGCCGAAATTTAAGAAGCCAATGGTTGCTAAGAGTGGGCCTGGTGAAGCTAGTGGTAGTTCACAAGGCAAGGCAAAAGCTAAGCAAAGCATGGAGTGCCACCATTGCCACAAATTTGGGCATTGGAGGCGTAATCGTCCGTGTATCTTTGAGGACATTAAAGCAGGCCGCGTCACACCTGTTGGTATGTCTTCTTTTATTCATATGATTGATATTAACCATACAAGTTTCGGAACTTGGGTACTTGATACTGGTTGTGGTTCTCATCTGTGCAATCATTTGCAGGGCCTAAAAAGCATCAGAACTCTGGCAAGAGGTGATGTAGACCTGCGAGTGGGAAATGGAGCAAGAGTTCTTTGCCGTTTTGATGGGACATATGTAATCCAACCCCCGAGCGGATTTGAGTTATTTCTGAATAACTGTTACTATGTACCTAGTTTATCGAAAAACATTATTTCTGTATCCGTTCTTCATAAAGAAGGATTTTCATTTTTAATAAACGATAATAGTCAGTATTTTTCTCTTTGAAAGAAATGATTTATGGTAAAGTCAAGTTTTCCATGAACTAATTTATGTTTTAGATCAAACCACAGAAATTATGCATGTGAGTAATAAGAAAGCAAAGGTTGGTGACAAAGATCAAACCTATCTATGGCATTGCCGTATGGGACACATAAATGAGAAACGTGTGAAAAAGCTCATTGATAGTGGGACAATTGTCCCATTTGACTATGAAACTTTTGGAACGTGTGAATCATGTCTTATAGGCAAAATGTCTAGAATTTCCTTCAAAGGTGTTGGAATGCGCGCTGGTGACCTATTAGGACTCATACATACTGATGTGTGCGGACCTATGTCAATCAACGCTAGAGACGGCTATAGGTATTTTATCACTTTCACGGACGATTTGAGTAGATATGGTTATGTCTACTTAATGAAGCATAAAAGTGAGTCCTTTGACAAGTTCAAGGAATTCCAGAATAAGGTTGAGAACCAACTGGATAGAAAGATAAAAGCACTACGTTCAGATCGTGGTGGCGAATATCTTTCAACTGAGTTTGATCAACACCTGAAAGACCGCGGGATAATACTACAGTTAACTCCACCAGGAACACCACAACTGAATGGTGTGTCCGAACGCAGGAATCGAACATTACTAGATATGGTTCGATCCATGATGAGTCACACGGTTGTACCTGACTCATTGTGGGGCTATGCTCTTTTGTCAGCTGCTCTTATACTTAACCGAAGTCCGTCTAAAGCTGTAGACAAGACTCCATACGAGTTATGGAAGGGAACGGTCCCTAACTTGTCCTTTATACGGGTTTGGGGGTGCGAGGCTTATGTCAAGTGGAGACACGAGGATAAGCTCGGCCCGCGATCGGTCAAGACATACTTTATTGGTTATCCAAAAGGAATGTTTGGTCATTACTTCTATTCGTCAACCGAACAACGAGTGTTTGTTGCGGCCAGTGCGAAGTTCTTAGAGAAAGAGTTTCTCGAAAACAAGAGAGGTAATAGAACCTTCGATCTGTCGGAGATTCCTGAACCAATAACCGAGCAACCAATGGAGGAAACTGTTCCTTCTTCGTCTGCTGCGGTTAATATTCCATTGGAACCCAGAAGGTCGGGTAGACTCTCCATTCCTCCAGATCGATATATCGGTATAATCGAGGAGAATGGAAGAGACGACGTTTTACTCCTTGAGAGTAACGAACCCGTAACCTATAAAGCTGCCTTGACATGTTCTGACTCAAAGTTATGGCAAGAAGCCATGCAATCCGAGATGGACTCAATGTATGAAAACGATGTATGGGATCTGGTTGACTTACCTGATAAGGCAAGGCCTCTTCAGTGCAAATGGCTTTACAAGATAAAGCGATCTGTAGAAGGACAACCAGACATATACAAGGCTCGACTAGTGGCAAAGGGTTTCACTCAAGTGCAAGGGTTGCACTATGATGAGATTTTTGCACCCGTAGTCATGCTTCGTTCCATTCGGATTATCTTAGCGATCGCCGCTTTTCATAATTATGAAATTTGGCAAATGGACGTGAAAACCGCCTTCATAAACGGTTATTTGGAGGAGGAGTTGTACATGGTGCAACCCGAAGGTTTCATTGATCCTAAAGATCCTAAGAAGGTCTGCAAGCTTAAGCGTTCCATTTATGGACTTAAGCAAGCTTCACGGAGTTGGAATCATCGCTTCAACCAAGTGATAAAAGAGAATGGATTCACTCGATCGGTCGAGGAACCATGTCTATATATCAAGTCGAGTGGGAGCAAGATAGTCTTCCTAATGCTATATGTCGATGACATACTCTTGATTGGGAATGACATACCTCTCTTAACTTCGGTAAAAGTATGGTTAAAGAACCATTTCCAGATGAAAGATCTGGGTGAGGCACAACGTATATTGGGGCTCCGCATCTATAGAGATAGATCACGACGGATGTTATCCCTCAGTCAGGAGTCTTATATAGATAAGATTCTTGAGAGATTCAGCATGACCAACTCCAAGAAGGGAAACCTTCCAATGATCTCAGGGGTGCACTTGAGTAAAGCTCAAGCACCAAAGACATCGGAAGAGGTCGAGCGCATGAGTCGGATTCCTTATGCTTCGGCTATAGGATCGATCATGTATGCCATGATATGCACATCGTCCCGACGTGGCATATGCATTAGTATGACGAGCCGATACCAAGGCAATCCAGGTGAAGCACATGGATGGTTGTAAAGAACATTCTTAAGTACCTACGGAGGACTAAAGATTGGGTATTGACTTATGGAGGAGACAACGAGCTATCTTGCGCAGTTCTGCCGGATGCTAGTTTCCAAACGGATCGAGATGACTCAAGTCTCAACTGGATTCGTTTTACTCTTAATGGCGCCATTGCGGTCATTTGGAAAAGCTCCAAACAAACAGCTATAGCAGGTTCAACGACTGAGTCCGAGTACTATCTTTGCTCGTGAGGTCGCGAAGGAAGCTATATGGATGCGTCGATTCTTACAAGGACTAAGCGTAGTTCCTAGTTCCAATGACCCGATCACCATCTATTGTGACAATAGTGGTGCCATCTTCCAAGCAAAAGAGCCGAAGTCCAGCAACAAGTCTCGGCACGTGCAAAGGAAGGCCCACATGATCCGGGATTACGTAGAGCAGAAGGAGATAGTGATTGACAAGATTGCTACGGATGATAACATAGCAGATCCTCTCACTAAGCCGGTGAGAAATGATAAGCATGAAGGGCACGTTATATCCATGGGAATTAAACGTGTTCCTGAGTTGTATTAGTTGTTTGTATGGATTAACACGTGCATTTTTCCTAAAACTTCTATTAAAATCATCGTTTTGTTATATATATTGTTTTCATGAGGGTTGTGCAGACAACGTTGAACACCTCAAGTGGACTGAATTACTTTATATATTATTTGGTCCGTGATCGCCTACAAGAGCTGATAACTCAGACGATTATATTGTGACGTCGATTGATGGTGGGTTCAACGAGCCATAAGTCAAGCTGTTGACTGATCGATCACAGATGCGAAGTTCATCAAATCGCGAGACAATTTTTGTGGCGACTACATGGAGTCCTAAATGTTTCGTAACATTAGATCTTGCGGTCGTGGATAGGACATCCATAGTATTCCTAGAGTCGATTCTTTTGACTATCGATTGTCTCTTGAGATTAAAGCGATTTTGGGTGACTTTGGTTTCTTTCTCACGATTAGGCCCAGTAACAGAGGCCAAGAAGATTTTCAACTGGTCATTTAAATGCTGCGCTTACATCTGCAAGATTCGAGTTAAGGGAAATATCCAAACTTCTATCGAGTTATAATATTTATTCTCAGGGCCACTCGAGGAGCTGTAACTGAAAATGCATGGCCATGCTCGAATACTGATTCGTTTATCAGTTAAGTTACTCTCTAGTCGGGGAAACCACTCATGATACTGATCACTTGTGAACTACGACCTTTGAAAGTATGGACTTTGCAAATTGGTTTACATTGAGTGGGAGAAATTTATGATGGATATGAGAATCGGTTATCGCACATACACTTGTACGGACAAGTGGGAGATTGTTGGAGTTAGTGTCCTCCACAGTTAGTGCGACTATTTTATAAATCTCAATTAAGGAATACATGGGGATAATCCAGTATTATTGTCAATTGATTAACGTAAATCAATAACGGTTGGCTGACTAGAGTTTGACGTTATTGTCGTGAGAACGGCGGTAATCAATTGATCCCTTTAAGTCACACCTATAGGAACGTACTCCAAAATTATTGAGCTAATTAATTGTATGAGATACGATTAGATTAGCAACTTGATAAATTGACTAACGGTAAGTCAGTGAATTAATTTAGAGAGAAATCGAGTTGTGAACTCGGATGATTGAATTTTATATTGATAAAATTATTAGAGGAGATGAGAATTAGTGATTAAACGTTAATTCACTAATCATGTATATTTTACTAATGAGATTAGTAAAAGTACATTTTTAATATATGTGTAAGTGTACATATATATTAAGGAAGAGATTAATTAATTTATACTTTATTATATTAGATAATTAAGTGATAAATTATAAAGTATTTGTTGGAGACAAATATTGAAAACAAAATAGGCCATAAGGGACCTATTTGGACCGTCCCAAATAGGTACAAAATGGGGAAGCTTCCCTAACTTTATGACTAAGCTCATTTTGTTTTTAAGTATTTTATTCATGCATATTATTTAGCACTAATAAAGGAGCATTTTATTCCCTCCTTTACACTAAGTGGGCGACTCCTTTAGGTGCATAATGCACTCATTTTGCTCTTATCTTTTGTATATATAAGAGCACATGAACATGCATTAGCAGAAATACTTCTTCCATTGACTTACTCTCCTAATACCTCTCTAAGCTTAGAAACTTCTAATACTAATAATACAAGAGTATTGATAAGTGTTAGTAGGAGTAATATTCACATTTTATCAGTATTTATTAGTGATTTCTAGTCAAAATCTCTAGTAGTTTTGGAGTTGTTCTTGGGTGCAACTAAGAGGAGGTTTTCTATTTTGGAAACTTGGTTTTGGAGGATCATCCTAAACACTAGCTCAAGAAATAAGACTAGAAAGAAGTTCTAGTTTTGTGCCCTTATTCCCTTTAAGAAAGGTATAAATTTCTACAAACTTGTTAACAAAGTCTATTTGTAATCACATAGATCTTACTCATCAAATTAGAATAATTTGTTTTACACTAATATTTAATTAGTGAAGGGTATGAGTTCCCCACAATATGTCCAATTTTATTTAAGTGTTTTTCAAAACACTTTAAGTCATTTACTTATTCATTTTAAATTTTTCTATACTTAGTAAAATTTTCACTATTCATTTTTCACCATTTACTTTTCATCGTATTTTATACGTATTTTTATACTTAAGATATTTTAGGTATAAAACTAAACCATTTTTTATTTACTAAGTATAAACTTCTAGTTTTAAAGTCGTTAAATTCGTTTTGTATTTAGTGATAATAGTATTTATTTTAAAATTGAAACTTAGTTAAATTTAGTCATCTATTTACCAAATTTAGCGATTTTTATTTTAAAATAGTAGTGTCGTGGTTGGTTCATTTTAGTCCGTATGTCCAAGTTCAATAGTCCAATATTTGCAAAGGTAGTAGCACACGATTTAATTCATTTTTATAATGGCTATACTTTTTAATCGGTTTAATATATTTCATTTATAATTAAAACGATTTATACAAAATTTCAATTCTAATAACTATTAAACTTTTAGTGACTTAGTGATATTTTCATTTTGATTAAATTTAGACAATTTCAAATGAACATGTCGTGAGGTTTAATATACATGTATAAATTGTTATTTTCGATTTTTAATCACTTTAAACTCATTGTTAATATTTCACATAATTTTTATATATAACTACAATATAACTAAAACATAACTAAACACAAAAAAATCATATGAATCATAATTAAAAATGCTCAAAACTAAATTAACTAAACATATTATCACATTACTACAATTTAACTATTATCAATAATACTTATTTATTATCATTTTATTATACTTCACATAACATATAATCACACATAAATGATGTTTAACATAGTTTAACACAAGAATCATAATTATAAAATTATAATAAAAACGAAATTAATTTACTAAGAGAATACTATGAGATATAACTAGTCACCTTAATCGGCAAGCTTATTGGTTATCCGGATCAATTAAATTATCTAAGTCCAAAGCTTCACCCAAGTACCCGTCTTCACCTTCAAAAACCCGTAGTAAGTAAACTCCAAATATACCCACTAATTAGCTAAATGATACTAGGAATTATTAGAGTAATATTAGTGTTTTAATTAGTGTGTTTTAGGAGTAAAAATGGAAGCAATTTATAGGGAGAATTGGAGAGGAAGTGCTCGGCTGTTTTGGAGTCAAAATGATTGTGTTTTGCACTTAGAATTATAATGGAACAAGTTGGTAAGCTTTTAGGCTAAATAATTTAGGTTTTGTTTTGTTTAATAAGACCATAATGCCTAAATATAATAGTTTTATGACCACTAGATTAATTAAGAAGAAAAAGAAAGAACAATAATGGGATGTATTTGTATGAGTGGCTCGGCAATTATGGAAGAAGTGGAGATGAGTTTTCCACTTGTAAAAGTTATAAGACAACTTGTAAAAGGAATAGTTTAAATAAAGTAATTTAATTAAATAAAGTTTGATTTTAAAAACAACCATCATCATCTTTAAACTTTTAAGACTAAAATATTTTATTTGCTAATGAAAAAAATATTTAAAAGTTAAGAAGGTCGATAACATTTAAAAGTCGAGATGGCGAAAATAGAATAGGAGGTTTCGAGGAATGAAATTAGACCTTTGAAAAGAAACAGAAAAATGAATTTAGTTCGGTCTGCCTAATAATTATGAAAACTGTACCATTAAATCCGTCTCGAAAAATTAGGTGGTTTAGGCTTTTGTTTCGTTAAA
Organism: Dianthus caryophyllus; assembly: GCA_023091065.1. NCBI lineage: Eukaryota > Viridiplantae > Streptophyta > Magnoliopsida > Caryophyllales > Caryophyllaceae > Dianthus > Dianthus caryophyllus. The sequence goes on from CM041520.1 coordinate 5,777,327, forward strand.
TTCCGAGTCCGTATGACCACTTTTCGGACCTCTAAAGTTAGGTCTCAAAAATGTATACGGGTTTCATTACTTTAAACAAAGGAATAGGTTTGTTAAATGATATTAAATGTAAATAACAAAAAGATGATTTAAAGTGGATGTATAATGAATAATAGGGTGGCTTGTGTAAGAAAAAGAGAGAGCTAAAAGTTAAGATTAGATTTTCAATTTGAATTTAGTATTCGATGTCTAATTATTGATTTAAATTAACACGGGGTGTTACAAACCTCCCCCCTTAGAAAAGTTTCGTCCCGAAACTTGAATGATGAATAGGATCTTCACCTGAGGTAAACAGCTCGGGGTATGTTTCCCTCATAGAGGCTTCGGTCTCCCAAGTTGCTTGTTCAGTCAGTTGGCCTTTCCATAGTACCTTCACTAAGGGAACCGTTTTCCGCCTCAACACCTTGGTTTCTCGTCCCAAAATCTTCACTGGTCTTTCGGAATAGAGTAGGTTGGGCTCAATCGCGATTACGTCCGGAGTAATGATGTGACTTGGGTCACTCCTGTATCTCCTCAGTTGCGATACATGAAACACGTTGTGAACCTTCGACAAATTTGGTGGTAACGCTAGGCGATAGGCTACTTCACCAATTCTGTCGGTTATCTCGTATGGCCCAACGTATTTAGGACTTAGCTTTCCTTTCAATCCGAAGCGTCGGACTCCCTTCATGGGCGATACTTTCAAGAAAACATGATCACCAACTTCGAACTCAATAGGTCGGCGATGCTTGTTGGCATACATCTTCTGGCGGTCTTGCGCTGCTTGTAGACGCTCACGGATGATTTTGATGTGCTCGATCTGGTCTTGAATAATATCTGGTCCTGTTCCCACGTTATCACTAGCATCGTCCCAACAGACTGGGCTACGACACTTTCTCCCGTACAGTGCCTCGAATGGAGCACACCCCAAACTAGCATGAAAACTGTTGTTGTAGGAGAATTCAATCAATGGCAAACTTTTCTCCCAGTTCTCGTTGAATTCTAGAGCACATGCTCTGAGCATGTCTTCGACTTTTGTATAGTTCGCTCAGTTTGATCATCGGTCGCAGGGTGGAAAGCGGTGCTCATCTTCAGTTGGCTTCCCAATGCTGCTTGTAGTTTCTCCCAGAAATGAGAGGTGAATCTTGGGTCTCTATCCGAAATAATGTCCAGCGGTACGCCGTGTAATCGGATCACCTCCTTCTCATATGCCTTAGCTAACTCTTCAAGGCTCCAGGTGTCCTTGATTGGCAGGAAATGGGCCGATTTTGTCAAGCGGTCCACTATCACCCAGATTGCATTATTTCCTCGGTGAGTCCTTGGTAAGCCCGTTATGAAATCCATGGAAATGGAATCCCATTTCCCCAATGGAATGTCTAAAGGTTGAAGTAGGCCCCCAGGTCGTTGATGTTCAAACTTCACCTTTTGGCAGATTAAGCACTTCGCAACGTATTCAGCAATCTCTGCTTTCATTCGAATCCACCAAAATTTCAGTTTTAAGTCTTGGTACATTTTATCAGACCCAGGATGTATGGAGTATCGTGTACTATGTGCCTCGTCAAGTATCCTTCTTTTCAACACTGGTACGTTGGGCACACACCATCTCCCTTTGAACTTCAAACTTCCGTCAGACTTTATATCGAACCCTTCTTGGGTTCCTGAAGGAATTTCCCTTCTGATTTTCACGAGTTCCTCATCTTCCCATTGTAGAGCTCTAATCTCGTGATATAATTCTGGCTCCGCAATTATGGCGTTCAAATCAGCATCGTCAGACTGTACCAACTCTAAATTCATCCTTTTGAAGTCTCTGACGATACTAGCCGGAATTTCCCAAATATTGTTGAGGTTATGCGTTGTTTTTCTACTCAGAGCGTCAGCCACGACGTTCGCCTTACCCTCGTGGTACAGTAGTTCAATCTTGTAGTCCTTGATCAGCTCTAACCACCGGCGTTGTCTCATGTTGAGTTCTTTCTGCGTGAAGATATATTTCAGGCTCTTGTGGTCTGTGTAGAACTTGATACTCACCCCGTAGAGGTAATGACGCCAGATTTTCAAAGCAAACACCACGGCGGCTAATTCCAGGTCATGAGTTGGGTAGTTTCGTTCATGGACCTTTAACTGCCTTGATGCATAAGCAATGACCTTCCCTTGTTGCATAAGTACACAACCCAGGCCATTCAAAGAGGCGTCCATCAGACTTCATACTGTCTCCATCAAGAGGAAGAGCTAAGACAAAGCCGGTCATGTAAGCCTTGTCTTGAGTTTTTGGAATGCATTCTCGCATTCGTCACTCCATATGAATTTGGATTCCTTCTGTAGCAGCTTCGTCATTGGTCGTGCAACCTTGGAGAAATCTGGAACAAATCTCCTGTAGTACCCAGCCAATCCTAGGAAGCTGCGTATCTCGGTTATGTTCGTGGGTGCTTTCCATTCTTTCACCGCGTCGATCTTGGCAGGGTCTACCATCACTCCTTCCTTTGAGATGACGTGACCTAGGAATGCTACTTTCTCGAGCCAGAATTCGCACTTGGATAGCTTAGCATACCACTTATTCTTCCTCAGTATTCCCAAAATGATACGGAGATGTTCCTCGTGTTCTGCCCCAGTCTTGGAATAAATCAAGATATCGTCAATGAACACGACCACGCATATGTCCAAGTATTCGTGGAAGGTTCTGTTCATTTGATCCATGAACACCGCGGGTGCATTTGTCAAACCGAAAGGCATGACCTTAAACTCATAATGTCCATATCTGCTTCTGAAAGCAGTCTTTTGGATGTCTGATTCTTTTACTGCGATCTGATGGTAACCTGACCTCAGGTCGATCTTTGAAAACACTCCCGCGCCTTTTAATTGATCAAAGAGGTCGTCGATTCTGGGCAAAGGGTAGCGGTTCTTAATTGTTACCTTGTTCAATTCTCTGTAGTCGATACAGAGTCTCATACTGCCGTCCTTCTTTTTCACAAACAGAACCGGTGCTCCCCAAGGTGAGACACTCGGTCTTATGAATCCCTTCTCAATCATTTCTTCCGCCGCTTCTTTAATTCTTGCGATTCACCGTGCCATCCTGTAAGGTGCTTTTGAGATTGGTGCCGTACTTGGCGCAAGGTCGATAGAGAACTCAACGTCACGAGCAGGTGGTAAGCCTGGTAAGTCGTCTGGGAAAACGTCAGGGAATTCCCGAACTACGTGAATATCTCCAATGTCCACACTATCCTTTACTTCGTTAATGCTGCATACGTACACTTGGTGACCCCTTTTTTCTAACCGTTGTAATTGCATCATTGAAATGATTTTCGCCCCCTTAGTCGGCGAAGTCTTCTGATAAGTAACCCTAGTCCCCGTAGGATGCTTCAAGCGAATCTTTCGATCTCGACACTCAAAAATTGCATGGTACTTCGTCAACCAGTCAATACCCAGTATGACGTCGAATTCCGGCATGTCGAAAAGAATAAGGTCGGAAGAAAAGATTGTTTTAAGAATTGTGATAGGAGTTTGTTTGAAAATTTTGGAGCATTTGAGAGTTTTACCGTTTGGTAGAGAAATATTTGCGTCGATTGATTCAGAATTTGTGAGTTTTGCTTTTGAGACAAACTTAGAAGATATAAAGGACAATGATGCCCAGTGTCAAACAAAACAACAACGTTCACAGAGTTTATAAGAAAAATACCAGTGATGACGTCAGCCTCAGGTGACTCCTCTGCCTCAGCTTCAGTGAGGACGTAAACTCGACCCTGTACTACTACAGACTGTGGTACACCCGCAATAGGTGCCGTGTTCTGGTTGTTGGGACACATATTCGACTTATGCCCCACCATTTTGCATTTGAAACAGGTAATCGGCAAACCGTTACACTGTCTCCCTTCATGTGATGCCTTGCGACACATACGACAAATCCCCGGTAAGACTCTTGGAGGAGGAACCCTTCCTGCAACCATAGCTCTCTCGTTGTTTCCAGCTGGAAGCCTGTTTTGAAAAGCAGACTTTTGGAAATTCGGCCTCTGATGGACAGGGCGCTGGTAAATCGGCTTTTGAATAAAGCTCGACTGTGATACTGACGGCACAAACACCTTCTTCTTCTTCTTTTCGGTCTTTTCCGCTTCCAAGGAAGCCCATACACTACACGCGCGTTCATACGCTGCAGCAACAGTAGTGTAGGTGCTGGTGCTTAAGTAGGTACGCATATCATTGGACATACCACGCAGATACCTCTGAGTCATAGCCTTCTCGTTGGGAGCAACCGTAGTCCCGAATTTGGCTAGTCGTTGGAATTCCTCGGTATATTTCTGGAGTGTCGAGTCTCCCATTTTGAGACTTAAGAACTGCTCTCTTCTCGCACCGGAGTTCATACCCGATGTATTTCCCCTTAATCTTCTCGGTGGTCTGCAGGTGAGCGTGGTGTCAGGTTCATTGGTCTTGACCACGTTCCACCAATCATTTGCCTCGGCCTTCAGGTAATAGGCGGCGATGTTGACTCTATCCTCTGGAGGCGTCCTAGTCAGGTCCAAGAGCTTCTTCATTTCCTCCAGCCAGTTCGTGAGGTCGATAGGGTCACTAGAACCAGAGTACTCTTGTGGCCGATGACGGGAAACACGATCGAACGCGCTTGGTCGATGTTCGCGGTTCGCATTCTCCGTGGCTATTTCAGCCAAACGGATTAAGGATTCTTCAGCCAAGATTTTCCTTTCCTCGTTAGTCATTGGAGGTGCAGCCATTCTTTACTCCGTGCAGTACGGTACTTCCTTCGATGCTTCAATCTTCGGGAATCAAAATGATTATTTAGATTTTATATCCGAGGATAGGTGTTAGTTTTAGTTAGTCACATCAGCAAGTAGCAAGCATACGATAGTTAGTGTATTTTATTTTGAGGGCAGTAGTTCGTTATTTAAAAGTCCTTAGCCTATGGTCGGTCCTTAAGGTTTCTACCCATCCTCACACTTTAAAGCGATTTTAAGTTATTATTTAAGTGATCTAAATAAAGAAAAATCTAATTCATTATTTGATCCTAGTAGTCTTGCGGTTTAGCATATTAATATGTTAATCCGCCCAGGTGTCTCTCGTTAGGTAAGCATAAATCGCATTAGGCCATTTATGTTACGGTCACGAGTCAGCTCTGATAATTAATCAGAATAACCTGGTTTTTAGTCGACTTTAATTACTAAGGCGGAAATTAATTAAGTCTTAAACCAGCGTCATTAATTATACATAAAAACCCAAATGTTATAACATCGTTCAAGAGTTGAATAAAACAACTCTAAGTACGGAAATTTAAAAGAGTATTATTGCATATATTACAAATCTCTCAAAAACAAATAAAGGTGAAGCACTAAAGTGTCTCGTGGCCCCTTCCATTATCCAGCTCCTGGTCCACGGTTATCTGCACAATAAAGCGATGGGGATGCGGCTGAGCTGAGACGGTGACTATCTACGCACATACATACCCTCGGTTTCGATTACTTTGGTTTATTACTATCGCTTTATAACTATAACATTATGATAAAAATGTAAACATGCTTATTACATATAGCATATAAAGGCATATAAGTCGTAAATAGCATGCGGTGTAAAGCGATAAATCATATAAACATGATATTCAGTTATGAAAGCAGTTAATGTGATAATAGCATAGCAATAGTGTCACAACATAACAACAAGATTACAAAGCGATATCAGGTCGTATACAAACATACATATTGTAACATACTCTCATGCACTGATTCACTTCAGAAAGTCGTGGTCTTTAGTTTTCGAAAAGGTTTTGACTCACTTTCATTTAATCAAACAACATATACTGCTTACGAGCCTGACCACTGAGTAGGCCTTTGTACTCTAGTCGTTTGCATCTCACTACCATAGTGCAGCGACTTACTCGACTCGTAAACCACGCCGAATACTATAGTACTTGCATCTCATCGTCTAGTGTTCGAAATGGTTCGAACTTCAATTATAATCCCGTCAAGTAATCTTTACGCAGGGTAAGAACGAATGCAAGTGTCGCGCCCACTAAGAACGAAACACGGCAAGGAGACAGAACCGTGAAATGGCAATCGCAATAAGGTCACGGTGGCTCTGATAACTTTAGCGAAATAGGGGAATTAAACCCTAGTCTAGTATGCATACATTAGTATCCAATTTAAGAGTAGGCTATGCTATTCATAGAGCACCTTAACTCAGGATAAAACGACTATTTCCTAAAGCCTGATACAAAAGCATTGGCATATTCTATTATCTTGTACTAAGCAGCTATACGACTTAAGGCGTGAACTGGCAAGGTGATGCACAAAGCATAATATCACGGCTATACCACACTATTCGAGATGACACACGCAATAAGGTCGAGATAGTGGCGTCCGCTACAAGACTATCTTAACCCCACTTCACTCACGATCGACGCTTTCATAACCGAGGCCCAAGCTTGACCTTTATTTAACTTACCCAATATTCATTATTTCTTTGATATTTATATATCACATGTTACTAGACTCTCCTAGTTTCATCACAAACGCTTTATTTGAATTGTAGGTTTCATATGGTCACATAACACATTCGTTTATTGTTTGAAGTGTGGTTAATTATTAATATTTTTAAATTTCTATATTGAAATATTTATTAATATGTCCAATTTTATTTAAGTGTTTTTCAAAACACTTTAAGTCATTTACTTATTCATTTTAAATTTTTCTATACTTAGTAAAATTTTCACTATTCATTTTTCACCATTTACTTTTCATCGTATTTTATACGTATTTTTATACTTAAGATATTTTAGGTATAAAACTAAACCATTTTTTATTTACTAAGTATAAACTTCTAGTTTTAAAGTCGTTAAATTCGTTTTGTATTTAGTGATAATAGTATTTATTTTAAAATTGAAACTTAGTTAAATTTAGTCATCTATTTACCAAATTTAGCGATTTTCATTTTAAAATAGTAGTGTCGTGGTTGGTTCATTTTAGTCCGTATGTCCAAGTTCAATAGTCCAATATTTGCAAAGGTAGTAGCACACGATTTAATTCATTTTTATAATGGCTATACTTTTTAATCGGTTTAATATATTTCATTTATAATTAAAACGATTTATACAAAATTTCAATTCTAATAACTATTAAACTTTTAGTGACTTAGTGATATTTTCATTTTGATTAAATTTAGACAATTTCAAATGAACATGTCGTGAGGTTTAATATACATGTATAAATTGTTATTTTCGATTTTTAATCACTTTAAACTCATTGTTAATATTTCACATAATTTTTATATATAACTACAATATAACTAAAACATAACTAAACATAAAAAATCATATGAATCATAATTAAAAATGCTCAAAACTAAATTAACTAAACATATTATCACATTACTACAATTTAACTATTATCAATAATACTTATTTATTATCATTTTATTATACTTCACATAACATATAATCACACATAAATGATGTTTAACATAGTTTAACACAAGAATCATAATTATAAAATTATAATAAAAACGAAATTAATTTACTAAGAGAATACTATGAGATATAACTAGTCACCTTAATCGGCAAGCTTATTGGTTATCCTGACCAATTAAATTATCTAAGTCCAAAGCTTCACCCAAGTCCCCGTCTTCACCTTCAAAAACCCGTAGTAAGTAAACTCCAAATATACCCACTAATTAGCTAAATGATACTAGGAATTATTAGAGTAATATTAGCGTTTTAATTAGTGTGTTTTAGGAGTAAAAATGGAAGCAATTTATAGGGTGCATTGGAGAGGAAGTGCTCATTGTTTTGGAGTCAAAATGATTGTGTTTTGCACTTAGAATTATAATGGAACAAGTTGGTAAGCGTTTAGGCTAAATAATTTAGGTTGTGTTTTGTTTAATAAGACCATAATGCCTAAATATAATAGGTTTATGACCACTAGAGTAATTAAGAAGAACAAGAAAGAACAATAATGGGATGTATTTGTATGAGTGGCTCAAGCAATTATGGAAGAAGTGGAGATGAGTTTTCCACTTGTAAAAGTTATAAGACAACTTGTAAAAGGAATAGTTTAAATAAAGTAATTTAATTAAATAAAGTTTGATTTTAAAAACAACCATCATCATCTTTAAACTTTTAAGACTAAAATATTTTATTTGCTAATGAAAAAATATTTAAAAAGTTAAGAAGGACGATAACATTTAAAAGTCGAGATGGCGAAAATAGAATAGGAGGTTTCGAGGAATGAAATTAGACCTTTGAAAAGAAACAGAAAAATGAATTTAGTTCGGTCTGCCTAATAATTATGAAAACTGTACCATTAAATCCGTCTCGAAAAATTAGGTGGTTTAGGCTTTTGTTTCGTTAAATTTCGAGTCCGTATGACCACTTTTCGGACCTCTAAAGTTAGGTCTCAAAAATGTATACGGGTTTCATTACTTTAAACAAAGGAATAGGTTTGTTAAATGATATTAAATGTAAATAACAAAAAGATGATTTAAAGTGGATGTATAATGAATAATAGGGTGGCTTGTGTAAGAAAAAGAGAGAGCTAAAAGTTAAGATTAGATTTTCAATTTGAATTTAGTATTCGATGTCTAATTATTGATTTAAATTAACACGGGGTGTTACACATTTTGTCCCGATACACTTTGTATCTTGGTCAACAAGTAGAGTATTTGAGGAGAACTAAATCTCCCCAAATAAAGAGATGGTGGCCGGCCCAATTGAGGAGATTAGAGGAGTATATTTGCTTCCTAATTGCTCTCTAATTTCCTAATCAATTCATTCCTAATTTTTCATCACAACTAAAACACAAAAACTTTGAGAGAAAAATCAGTTTTTTCTTCTCTATTCTTCTAGCAAATTCAAGGGCATATTTCAACACATCTTGGGTGAGATTATTAGAAGATACCATACTTTTGGTATTGATCTTAGGCCAATTCTTAAGGATTAAAAGGTTAATTCTAAATCTTATTGTTTTATTATGCAATTTCTATTTATGACTTTGAATCTTATAAAAGTTTTCATTATAATCCTGTGAATTTAATGGTCTATATACGGATATAAACCTACACTACCACCCCTTCTCCGATTGTTAACCCTAAACCACAAAACACCTTTAAACCCTAAATATTTTTCATTAGTTTTTAAAACTATTATCAATCAATTATAAATTAAAAGTATTACATAATTACTTGATTAATTGTGAGTATGATTCATAATTAATAATTTAAAGAATTGAAGAATTTTTGATTGAATTCCTCTTAAAGTTGAAACTATTTAGAAAGAGAGAAAAATTGGTAGGAAGTGTAATGAGAGGGAAAAAATTATGGTAAAAAAGGGTACAACTGAGTAAAGTTCGGGTACAATTGATCAATTACGTTTTCATAAATACAACCACTTGTGACATTCCCTATATTTAAAAATTGCTGCATTTGGTGAATTTTACTCAATATAATATACGGAGTATAATTTTTATTTCCTTCCAATTTTATGGGTTTAAATCTAATTCAAATATATTTTTCTTTCCAATCATAGTAAATTTCGTCAAATGCATGATATTTTAGATGCATGAAATCTAAACCCACATTTTATTTTGATACAAATTCTTGTGTGAAACGGGTAATATCCGTTTGACACAAGAAACGGGTCAAATAATTGAATAAGACAAAACTTAAAATCCTTGAAATAAACAAAAGATTTGTCTTTTCTATTTAAATGTCTAATTATTTGACCCGTTTTACATATAAAACGGATAATCCGTTTTATGAGAAACTAACTCTTATTTTGAATTTGGTAAAATTCACCGAATACACAAAAATACAAATGTAACACTTGGGTTAAACGTAGACCTGTCAAAATTCGACCCGACCCGACCCGTTTTTCAGGGTCAAGACTCGTAAAATTTGACCCGTGACCCGAAATGACCCGAACCCGAAATGACCCGTTAATTTAGGGTCAAGACCCGCCCGACCCGTTCGACCCGATGGGTCAAATGTAATTTCGTGTAACAAGACTTTTTGAACCTACAAAATTAATATTTCATGAAAAATAATAATTTAATATTAATAATTATTACAACCTCAATATTATAAGTTGAAATATCAAAATGATGATGAAAATTATGATTGAAATATTATGAATATATTCATAAATAGACTATTTTAATTTTATAAATTACAAGAATGAATATAAATCAACTTTAGTATTACATATGTACAATAAAATATGTACATAATGTAAAATAACAATAAATGAAATTTTTTAATTAAAAAAATAATAAATAAAAAGGCGTGAAAAACGTATTTTTGACCCGTATTTGACCCGAAACCGACCCGACCCGACCCGTATTTGAGCCGAACCCGTTTTGACCCGACCAGTATTTTGACCCGACCTGTATAACCCGAACCCGAATCCGAACCCGAACCCGAACCCGACCCGCTTGACCCGTTTGACAGATCTAGTTAAACGAATGTAGGCATGTAGCCTTGTAGGTAGATTGTACGTAGAACTGTCAAAATCTGACCCGACCCGGTAAACCGCCCGAAACCGACCTGAAAATAACCCGAAATAAACCTGCTTTTTTTACCCGAAGCCAAAAACGACCCGAACCCGAAACGTCCCGAGAAAAATGGGTCATAACCCAACCCGTAGCGGGTTAACCCGTTAAGTTAAGAAATTTACGTTCCAAGATAGAAAATGTCAGTATCAAATTTTTTTTTTTTTCACATGAAATTTTTTATTTTAAATATTTCACACTGACCAAACTATTCATAATTTACAATTTTCAATTTTCACTTAAATATAATATTTATTATTTAATAATTGTATAAACAATCATACTCCGTAGTAACGATGTTTGTTAGTTACATTGGACATTGCGAATTATGATTTGAGACATCTTACATCACTATTTACGAAATTTTGAAACAAAATTACATGTGGAGAATAAGTGAAAAAATGTGGAAAAAATATGATACTATAAGTTGGTAATTCGAGGTAACATTTTAGAATTTGAAGACACAACTTGGACTCTACAAGTACAGATCAAAATCTTCATTGTTATATTTTACTGTTTTACTTTATGATTTAAAATGTTTAATATCCACATCAGCTTATAATTAATACTCCGTATGTTATACGTAAATATTGACTTAATAATTACACGTCTATATATACTTATTTTGAAATATTATCATTTTTTAACTTATAATTCAATTTTTTTTTAATTTTTTTCTATTGTATCATCAATTAAAGTATTTTTTTCTTAGTGAAAACTAAACCGTTATACAAAAAACGAAAAATGAAAATTTCGATAAGGGGGCGTTAATTAACCCGTATTTTGACCCTAACCCGACCTGCAACCCGTATATTACCTGAACCCAAAATACACCCGACCCGTATGTTACCCGGTTTATGGTTATCCGAACCCGAAACCCGCCCGACCGACCTGTTTGACAGGTCTAATTGTACGGAATAGAGATTAGAGAGTGAGAAATCAGCACTAAATTCCCGCCCTCCAAAGGAATTTCGAAAACCGCCTTCCTCATAACTCCCAAAAAAAAAAAAGACAGCCGAGAAACGAAGTGAGCTAGGGTTTCCCCCCTACGCCGGCGAACTCCACTTCTCCGGCGCCGGTAAAAGTCAATCCATGGAACATTCCGATCTCGTTGACCCGCTCTCCGGCTACTCCCCTTTCTCCTCGTTTCGTCCCAATTTAATCCCTAATAATTTCGCTTCTCTTCTCTCTCACCTCAAAAATATGGTATGTTTCTGTTTTTTTTTTTTTTAAAGTTTAATTTAGTTTTTGTTGTTTACTTTTGAGCTGTTGTAAAAGTTTAATGGTGAATTTCGGTTTGATCGCATGATTGGTGAATTAATTAGGGTTTTGTGAGTGAATTAGAGTTGTAAAATTTGTTGCCGTCGTCGTCGTTGTATTGAGAGAGTTTCGATTGAACGTAATGTGTTGCGTGCTTCGTGAAGAGTTAGTTCATATGCTGGATTCGTTTCGAGAACACGATGATTACTTACGTTGACAAATCGTATTACGAGTTGTTGAATTGAACAAGTTAAAATTGGCCATTTGAGTTGTTAAAGTGTTAACAATACTCTGGGATTGAGAGGAGAAAATCGGAGTTTAAGGATTTAGGGTGGAAAAGCATGAGAACATTGCGCGATTGAACTCATCAAATTAGTAGTACTCAAATGATAAGGGCTACGAAAGCTCTCTTGTATGAATTTCGTTTGATTAGGACAAAAAACGGGTTGGTGAAATTACAAGAAGGTTCAAGAGAGATCTATACGTGCTTCGGCAATGTTGGTAACAAGCAGGCTGACTTACTGATGACTTTTGTGATTTTACAGGTTCTTAAGAATCCTGATTCGCTTGTGAGTCAGGCAAAAACCATTAAAGAAGGCAGTATGGACCTTTTAGAGAGCGATCGAGCAAAGGTTTCTGCTTTTGAAGGGGAAACTGAAGCTCCTGTTGCTGTCAATGGTAAAAGTCATCAAGAGACGAGACCTGCTCCAGGTCGAGAGAAAAACCATCGAGAGAGGAGACCTGGTTTAGGTCTGAGGCAGGCTAAGTTTACATTAAAACCTACGCCAAGGTGATCTCAGCATCTCGGAACTTATTTCCGCACCTTTATCCAAACTCGTGTTTCTCTGTGGTTAATAGATTATACATTTTGATGTACAACATCAGCTTTAGTTGTTGAGTTTTTATGCAAACCCGTTGAGCTTTCATACAGTCTTATTGAGCTATTTCACAAAGTTTTAAGCAAATGTACAAAGCATTGAACTCAATAATTGTGTTAAATAACTCAACAATTTTGATGTGTTTAGAAGTTCAACAACTTTGAGGCGGATGTATAATTCTTTTTTTTTTTTTTTTTGGTTTCTCTAGATTGTTATAGCTATTCTAGTGTGTACAATTAGCGTAAGTTGTCCTATGAATTGATTCTCATTGTTTTTCATGTGCTACAGTCAAGCAGTCGAGATTCAAGAACCTACAATAGACATTGATAAACTGTCAGACCCAGTGGAATTCTTTGCAGCCTTTGAAAGGATGGAGAGTAAGCTACAAATGTTTTGGATATCGTCGTCTAATTTAAATCTTCACACCAAACGGAATTGTTATTGACATGACCGATTCTCTGGTTTAATGATAGCTGCCAAAAAGGAGTTGCGAAGGCTAAGAGGTGAACCTCTCGCTGAGGTGGATCTAAATAATGTAACCTTGTCTCCTAGGGCCGTAAGGCCTAGCCAATGGAGGTTAGATCATTTCCGGTCTTTTCTAGCGATTAAGATGATTTTACGGTATATTGTTTTTGTTATAAGGTGGAAATGCATGTATAGATGAAACTGAATATACTTGATTCAGGAAATCAGTCACCTACAAGCCTCACCCTTACCCGTCAAGTGGAGTTCCTAACAATGATGACGCTTTGGTATTATCGCAAGAGGAGAACAATCACAGCATCATGAGCCCAACTCGTGAGGCTGCAATCGCTGAAAGTAACGCTGTTAAATCTCCTCCTAAAGTGAGAGGATCTGGTGGGTGTTTATCAGGGTATTCATTCATTCATTCTATAACTGTCAGTGTTTCGTACTGAAATAACTTACGATCTGTTGCTGCAATTTGCAGATGTCAAAACGTCGAGGAGTAGCAAAGTGAGCGAACTAGATGAGCTTCTCTCTTATGATTATAAAGGATTAGATGAAGATGGAGTACAAAAGCTCTTGCAAGACAAATTGAACCTTAAATTTGTAGATATCGGTGAACCTTCCCTTCCGGACATGCCTCCTGTTCGCCAACGTGAATATAGCAGTGTGACTCAACCCTTACCAAATATAAAGGACTCCATAAGCCACATAAATGACAGTAGTAAAACTGCTAGCAGCAATCTTCTTAATTTCAGTTCTCACTTTAGGAAAGTGTCTGACAATCAAGCATCTCCGTCTCTTTCTAAAAGTCCTTTGGCTGCCATCTCAACTCTAAATAAACACATCTCAAGACTCACGCCATTAAAAGATCCGTTTTTACCCATAGACGTTAATTTGTCATCAGACAAGATTTCTCATGCAGTGGCTCAGATTGGCAAAAGGAACGACTCACAGGAACTTTCAAGGAATCCTGTCAATGAAAAGGAGGCTACTGATGCTCCTACTTCTCCTAGTTTGGCAGGGCAAAGTAAAACCGCCGACATTGAATCTGTGGATCAGTTGGACGGGGTTGGTCATAGTGATCAGCTTGTAACTAGTAAGACTTCACATGAGTTTGGGCGATCACCTTCACGTACAGAAGATGCCGTAATTACTAGTGAAAAATTGCCTCTTGTGACAGCCAAGGATACTGTTCTTGGTGATGATTCTGAGGAACAGATGAATGAATTTAGACAAAATGATCAGGTTGATTCAAGGGATAATTTGTTTGAGATAAGATCTCCTGAAGATAATGAAGATAATCTTGCAGCTTTTGGCGAGGCTTCACTTGACTGTGCATCAAAGGCTGTGGATGCAAGTAGTGTGCCTATAGAGATAGATGACCAGGTTTGTCCTTTTTTTAGCCTGTTGTTCACTCTGATGAAACTTTATGGAAAATGCAACCAGAAATCTGATTTTGAAGCATTATCAAACCATTCAGACAGCAGCAGCCCAGGAGCCTGTAGTCGATGAAGTGTTCAGTGAAGGTTTTGCTGTTGAGAAGGCCTTAGTTAATCGAGGTAACAGGAAATCTAATCACGTTATCAAAATCATCACTGAAATTAGATTAAGCAATTGTCATTAATAACAACATTTTTTGTATAAGCATTGGTTTCACTCTCCTCCATCCCGAGTTGATTTTCTGACTTTTCTGTTGGAAGGGATATTATATGACATCAGAGTCTAATTAACTTATATATATTCGATGACACATTCCAGGACAGCCTTTTGCTTTCTAATAACACTTACAAAAATTTCATGGCAGGTGATACCGAGATGGATGAACCTCTGAATACCAGTGGCATGTTGACTGAAAAGCTTAATAAGGTAGCTGTAAACTTGTACTCCGTAACATTTATCTTGTGCTCATTTTGCTTTCCTACTGATTTGTGAAAGAGAAGGGGTCTCATAATGATTCAGAGGGGCTTGTGAGATCGTCTCCGTGTTAACCCCTCCGTCCCAAACCTGTCGTGCTACTCTAAGATTGAAGAAATGGGGTTTGAGAAGGGATAATCTTGAAATTCTTTGTTAATACTTTCTCCCTCTATCCCACTGTAGATGTCCTCTTTTAGTTTTCCAAAGATCTCAAAACGTATTTTCTGATTCAAAACGAGTACTGCAAAGTGCTAAGATTGTTATGTTACCCTTGCTAATATTCAGTTGTATTCCCAATATACCCATTCCCAATTCAACTCCAATTGGATTGAGGGGTAACAATGGTATTTGTTGAAGCGTCTTAAGACTTAAGTCTATGCTTTAACAAAATTTGGACATTCAAAGTGGAATGAACGGGGAGTACTGTAAATAGAAATAGGACAATTAATTTGGGAAAAGTGAAGTTGTAAATTAGGATAATAAAATTGGGCGTACTAGTGAAAAACTTCCTAACACCGGTCAACACATATGGCATTTACTACTGAAAATGTACACTCTAGTGTCGAAATTCTCATAGGACATAGCACAGTGATTAAGGGGGGAAAATTGGCATAGATCATTGAGCATTGGATATTTTATTTTAGCTGCAGTTCTTTCTTTTTTCACAAGACGTTTACCTAACATTTGTATTACAGAAAACATTACGATCATCCAAGAGTAGAGGTAAAGAGAGAGAAGAATTGGCAGCACCATCCCAAGATAATATGACAGTAAACAAAGGGAGGAAAGGGAAGGCAAAATCAAATGCAGCTACGTCAAAAGAACCCCAAAACAAGAAGAGGAAAGCGGAAGGTGCTCGCGCTTCACCGAGAAAAGTCGACGAGAAGCTGCGGAGGCTCAGCTTATATGGTGATTGCTTACTGCTTGGAATATATATGCACCCTTACCTGTCAAATGTGTTGTCATGATTACCGTCTAGGCTATTTTTTGGGATTTTCATTAATATTTACGGTCTCTGCAGATGCTGGTACAAAATGGGAAGCAGGGGTTCGGCGTAGTACCAGAATAAGGATGAGACCATTAGAATTCTGGAGAGGCGAACGATTCCTATACGGACGTGTTCATGAAAGTAATAAACCTTCTCTCCTTTTTCTTATCTTATTACTTCCGCTGCACTTTGACTGAAACATAGTTGCAGATGCACATATCAACTAATAACACAGCTTCGGGCCAGTATGTTTTCTTAAGTCACAGAGACGGCATACTGATGTTGATTCATGTAGAACTGGCTGAGTGAAGAAATTTTGAAATAATTGTTGCGGAATTGCATTTTCTTTTAAGACCCATACTAACCACCCTAAAATTCTAAAATCACCCCTAGCCGTCTCTCATGCTTTTTGATTTGCCAAGAATTGCCTGCTCCGGATATCATTATGGGTGAACTGGACGTGTTCGGAAGCATTATCTTCCAATTGATTGGTTAGAATGTGAACTGTGGAGTTGGCGAGGAATGAAAAGGAGAAAAAAAAAAAAGGAGCGATAGAGTTTTTAGTAGTTAACCCTAATCAAAGCCCTTACAACATTGATAATACATGAACAGAAAACATTATTGCTCCACCACTGTCCTTTCCGAGATACGTCACTCATTTCATAGGACCCATATTGTTGTATGCATCCAAGACCTTAGAGCAAATGCTATGGGTGGTTTGTAGTTTTGGGGTCTAGAACTTTAAAAATAAAGTTGTACCATTGTGGAGCTCGTTGAGTTTTAGGGCCTTCTTTCAGACTTTAAATTGAGCCAACTGACCAATCGAATCAGTGAATAATCGAATCGAATCGAATAAATGGCCCAATCGAATCGAATCGAATCGAATCGAATGAATCGAATCGCCCAGGCCGAATCGAATAAGTTCAAATTTATCTGTCATTGTCTTGAATCGAATCGAATCAAGTGGAATGAATCGCCCAATCGAATCGAATGAATGGCCCAATCGAAGCCCAGGCGAAGTGGTGAATCGAATCGAATCGAAATGAATGAAAATAATGGAAAAGAACAGGTCCTTATTTTAAGAGCCAAGTTCTTGGAATATTAAAAAAAAAAAAAAAACTAAAATCAGCTATTGGAGAGAAAAATAATAATTGTGGGGCCTTTTAAGAACAACTGAACTTCTTCCATTACAATAAAAAGTTCTTAAATTTGGAGAATGATAAAAATTGACCACAAATTCTTGTGTGAGTTATGTATCACAATAAGTTATTGTAAGTCGGCCTCATTTGTACTCGATTATATAGTTTTTGTACCTTTTTAGTAATAATTATGATTAATTGTAACTAAATCTTTAAGTATTCCTAAAAGTGACTTTAGTAGATTTGTTTTACGTTTTTGTACCATTTTAATTTCAATTTGTACTCTGGTTTCGCATTAAGTTAGTATAAGACTAGTCTCACAGAAGACTTACTGAAAATTGACATGGCACATGAAGAACTTAATATAAATTCTTCCATTGCAAGTGCTATTACAATGCCATAAAAGTCTGTTATCTTTGTCTCAAGTTGTCTAAGTTTGAAATTTTTTCGAAGTCTTCTATCTGTTTCAAGTTTCTGGAGTTTAATTTTTTTTTTTTTTTTTTTTTTTTTAAAGTAGTACGGAGTACTATATATGAGGGTTTTTGAAGTCATTTGAAGTTTTTATTTTAATATTTTTTTTTAGTGTAGTCTTTGATAAGTTAAAAAAAAGAATACGATGACGAAAACAGGTCCAACACAAGCTTTCTAACCTGTAGGACTAGAAATAGAATTGATATTGTTGTTGGCTCGATGGATCCTAAGATCCTAAGCGCATTTTTCAGTATGGTGTATGTTCAGCATGACGGTCAGTGTTCAGATACTTCATTGTTGAACTTAAGCTTTTTATCATTCGCTTTTCAGGCACAGTTTCAGTAATAGGAGTGAAGTATTCCTCTCCTCCAGCAAAGAACGCAGAAGGACCCGTTGTGAAGGTGAAGTCTTTTGTTTCCGACAAATACAAAAATTTGGTCGACCTAGCCTCATCATACTGACTCGCTGTCTGGACTGCCATGGTCGCAGCAAGTTGTCTATCGCTGTAATTTATTCTGCAACTGTAATGATTTTTTTTTAATATGATGTTAAGCAGTTAAGCTGTCTCTGTAGTCTGTAATTATGACTAGATGTAGCAAACGGATTACTTGGGTCATGTATGGTATAGGTCACTTTGGTTTGGATCATATTCAAGTATGTTTGAATTCGATTTAAATGAGGTCGGGTTATGACATTTCGGGTTCGAATGTGATGGTCAATGACATGCTGATAATGTTGAAGGTCCGCTGGAATTGGAATGGGTTTATTAGATTTGTGTGTGTATGATTTAGTAGGGGTGAGCAAAAATATACGATACGATCTAATTATACGAATATGATACGGTATACGATTTAAATTTTACGAATTTTAGTATATACGAAATCCCGTATATGCGAATTCCGTATATACGATTGAAACCGTATCAAAAACGGTTTAGATTTTTTTGAAACCGTATATACGATATACGATACGAATTTTTTAGCATAAACGAGTATATTATTTTTCGTGCTGATTTTATCACATTTAGGTTGATTTTCCCTCAATATTTGTCTATCATCCCAATTATTATTTATTTCTCCTGTTTTCTTTTCTCTAGTCAAATTATCGAACTAATATTACTTGCTTGCTTTAATTCTCTTCGATTGACCACTACACAAGTCATCAGTTGCATACTATTATCTAATCGAGCCATCTTTTCACTTGTATTTTTCACATTTGTTAGTATATTTTTAGTTTTCTTGTTTATTTTATCGGTTTATCGTTGTTTAATATTAATTTGCTTACTAAAAACTTATTCGAACTTTCACGCTCATTTTTATTATAAAAATTACAAATAATTTTGGCATGTTATGAAAACCGTATATACGATTACACGAAAACCGTATATACGAAAAAACCGTATATATGAAAACCGTATATACGATTAAAACCGTGTCAAAACCGTATCAATTTTTTTTTGTGATTTTAAAACCGTATATACGGTTTTGCTCACCCCTATGATTTAGGCATCAGTCATATACTCATATCAATTTTAATTGAGTTTTTGCGTTCAAATTAGTTTTTACATGTTTTAATAAGTTGCGTACAATTAGTCTTGCATTAGGAAAGTTAGTAGGCATATTATAGAAGGAAGGTGTATTTATAATGTAGATACTCGTACAAATTTATTTGATTATAATGTTTACGAAATGTTAACTATGCCTTAAGGCCTTGGTTCTTTTCGGTTTAATAAATCTAAGTTTGTAAAAGGAGTATAAAAATTGAACTAAATTTTAATATCTGATACCGCTATTGTCAACCCTAAGCATTCGCTAGAAAACTAAGAGCGTTTGTGCGCATGAAGAGCTTACTCAGACATTTCATCAGCAAGGGTAATTCCGATTTCAACTCATAGTTCACTCCCTTTCTTTTGAATGTGGAAGGATCTTTACTTGACTTCCCTAACCTCACATCCTATTTCTAACTCCCCTTTTTCCAATCTCTTAAACTGTCAGGTATTATTTCATCGTCTATCAAGCATGTCAGGTCTTATTACGTATTAAACTGCGCAAAATAGGTGTCTGTATGATCATGCATTACTCGTGACTTACCCAGAATCTCATCAGCAAGAAAGACTGGTCTCCCCCACGACAACTCGACCTACAACGACACCGAAGATTGGTCCTCTATAAAGCTTATTATCTTCAAATTTTGTGCAATTCTCACGCCCCTGATCGCGGCATTGGAGACTATTGTCATTGGTTGCAGAAACTCATTCTCTTTTCGTATTACACTGGTATAACTGATCTACGGCCTGCAATAGAATTCCTCGGTTTGCAGTCGCGGAAAAAGGTGTTGGTTTGGCCGCAGTAGCCATTTTAACAAACGACGACCTTGCTCATTTGAGACTTAATAATAACAATATTTATAATTCGTCGTTAATGGAGTGGAAATTAGTTGAAGTTGATCGAGATTCGACAAAATTCGACGACATTATTTACTGCGACGGAAGGTTATGGGGGGTGGATCTTTATGGAGGTGCTTTCGTTATGAAGGATTACAAGTCTTTTGGCACGACACAAATAGCTGCATCACCTATTATTTTAAAGGACGAAAATTACTATGTTGGTAACGGTAATAATCTGACCCCTTTATTCTCGCCATTCTATTGGCGGCCTCTGTTCCCGAGTAATAATAATTATAAACACTACGACGAGAAATATATCGACCGACAATTCTAAAGGTTAGAATCATAATTTACTTGAAATTGGTATGGAACGGCTATGCTGTTAAGAACCAACTCAACCAAAAGCTTAAGCTGATGGTTGAAGGCCCAAGATCGGTTTTATACATTCTAACACGCCCCCTCACACGAATGCCGTTTGGGCTTGAAGTGTGGACGCAACTACAGGCCCGCCATACCTGGTGCGAAATAATCCACTTTGAAATAGAGGGGTGGTGAGATTCGAACCTGTGACTTCTTGTCACACGGCTTTGATACCATGTTAGGAACCGACTCAACCAAAAGCTTAAACTGGTGGTTGAAGGCCCAATATCGGTTTTATACATTCTAACATATGCCGTTCCAAAATTAACTAAAAACGGATCTCAGAATCATCCGTATAAATTAGTGGGAGATTTTATGTGAATGTTTTGTATGCTTGTTAGGCTTACTCAACGTCGTTATGGCATCCTCCATCAGCAGGATACAATTTGGTGTTTAATCCCATCAGAAATTGATGGACTTTTTCCTTGTCTTGTTTTTTTGGCCAACTCTTTCGCTGCTCCGCAAGTGCATTTTGGAACACGACTGTAATTGTCAAGTTCATCCCATATTGTTTTCAATTGAGTATAATATTTAGCGACTGATTGTAGTCCTTGTTTACATTCAACGAGTTCACACTTCAGTTGATGAATGGGTGGTGCATTCATAACGGAAAACCGCTCTCGTAGTTCTTTCCATATTTCAGCTACAGTGGCTGAAAAGGTGATGCTTGTCTGCATTTTGATATCGATGACATTTCGCAGCCATGCCTTCATCATAGCATTACATTGTCACCCTGCTACAGATTCATAACTTACTCCTTCACCTGTGTCATCGACGGTTTTTTTTTTGTCCCCTAGACATGTCTAGACACTTATAACCACGATGATTTTTTAGGGTAGCCAAGAAACACACACGGGGATGAACGAGGTTGTAGTTTGTTTTTGGTGGTGGAAGGAAATAAGGGAAAACAAAGACAACCAAAAACACGGAGGTGACTATAGGTCGGTAAACGATTATATAGCACGGAGAGGGGAATATGATAAGCAATGGGTTTGCTAGGGAGGATGTTACACGCGTAAGTAGCCGTGTCGAGGGCATAATGCCAGAAATTAAGAGGTAACGAAGCATGAATGAGACTAGTACGAATAATATTATTAATGGATCGTATTTTGCGCTCGGCCTTTCCATTTTGAGATGAAGTGTGAGGACACGATAAGCGAAATTGCAAACCGTTTTGCTCACAAAATTCACGAAAAATGACATTGATAAATTCAGTACCATTATCACATTGGATAGACTTTATTTTCCGTTCAAATTGAGTTTGAACAAAATTATGAAAAATAGTTAAAATGGAACTGACTTGACTCTTTTTAGCAATTGGATACGTCCATAAAAAATTACTGTAATCATCCAAAATTACCAAATAATATTTGTGACCTAAAGACGATAATATAGGAGAGGTCCATAAATCACAATGAACAATATCAAAAGGCAAATACATAAACGACACTGACTTAATAAAAGGGAGCTTAACGTGCTTCCCAAGAGGACAAGATGGACAAAAGAGTTGTTTGGAAGTACAATCAATTGTTTTATTCTGCCTAAGTATGGAAAAAATAGGAGCACCGGATGACCGAGGCGGCTATGCCAAATCGACGGAGCTAGGGCTGCAAAAGCGGAGGGACGAGTGGCTGACACGGAGGGCTTGGAGAGCGGATAAAGGTCACCTTTACTATCACATCTCAGGGTTGGAGTCCCCGTCCGCAAATCCTTGACACAAAAACCAAGAGGATCAAATTCAACGGCAACGTTATTGTCAGTGATGAACTTACGAACGGAAATAAGATTCTTAACAAGCTTAGGAGCGTAAAGAACATTCTTTAGGACAAGAGGGGGATGTGGTTTGGGAAGGGCAGTGTGTCCGTATCCATGAATTGGAATGGACTGACCATTTCCGACAAGTATACCATTAGGAAAGCTCGAATTAATAAAAGACGAAAGTGTACCTTGATTAGCTGTCATGTGTGACGTAGCCCCGGTGTCCATGACCCACGGCTCAGGGGGAGTGAGCCTGAGTGTGTACATAGCAGCCTCTATGTCGGTTTGAGACGGAGGAGTAGCATCAGCCGAGTAACTCTGCGAGGGACGCGGACCCAAAACACCTTGTTGAGGACGATGGGTGAAACCAGGGCGTACCATCCAAGGATTAGATGGATACGGGCAGGGTGGATACGTCCAAGGAGACCACTGCCACGGTCCGTAACCACCAGACCATTGAGCAGAGGGAGTAGCCGAGGATGGAGCCACAGGTGCGGAGTTCGAGGAATGACCGTGACCCTTACCTGAGGGACCTTTACCCTTGCCCTTCTTTTTGCCCCCAGGACCACGACCACCCTTATTTTGTGATCCACCATTCACAGAAACCGGACTGCTATTGTCATCATCGTTATTGCCGCGTGAAAACAGGGCTGCCGAGGAAACAGAACCGGTGGCGTCGCGTTTGGCCAAGCCTGCTTCTTCAAGAGCAAGCATGGAACGAGCTTTGAGGAAATCAGGGAGAGGATTGGCCTGGCGAATGATGGTACCGACGTGATGATAGGCTGGAGACAAACCAGAGACCAATTGAAGAACGAGGCGACTCTTAGAGACGGGAGATCCGACGTTTTTCAATTGATCGGCCAACGATTTGAGACATTGGCAGTAAGCGGAGACGGACGAAAAGTCGGCCATCTCAATGTGTGAGAACTCTTGTTCCAGAGTCACAGCACGAGAGTTTTGGTTATCTTGAAAGAGATCGGCAAGCCGAGTCCATGCTTCCGTGGCGGTGGAAGTGGATTCGACAATGATTTCAAGCAACTCGGTGGTGACAGTAGAATAAATCCACTGCAAGACCGTCGCATCCAACGTTTCCCACATTTCTTTTTCATCATCGGTGGAAGGGGGCGTAGGGGCGACCTTCGGCGTGATGATATGATGGAGAAAACGATTCGATTTGGCATGATTTGTAAACAATGCGACCCAGAGAGGATAACGGTCGTTATCCAGCCCGAGTTTGACAGGGATATGGTTCGCGACATTGTTGACAGCAAGTGCGGATGAAATGACGACTTTGCATCAGGGGCCATGAGGGACGTGAGGTCGGGGAAGGAAAGAAGAGAAAAGAAGAAGATGAAGCGGAAGCAGGAGGATCGATTAGAGGTTTGATACCATAAAGGAACTTAATCGGTGCCTTGTATTCATTATGAAGAACGTTTAAATACAAAACTAATGCTTACAAACTAGGAAACTCAATAATCTAAACTAGGTAAAAGAATATTAACAAAATAATATCAAATAATTACAATATTACATATCGACTTATTCTTATATTCTATCACTAGACAGTTCCCAATTTGTTTTTGGCGTCAAGTCAATTACACATCGCATCTGCCCAAATTTCATATTGAAGATAGTTTGGTTAACATCAGACCAGGTGTGTCTGACGGATGGCGATGAAGTGGTGAGAGGTAGCGTTTCGTTCTTCTTGCCTCCGTCTCCATTTTCTTTGTCGTTTCTCGTCATAACAATATTATTTGTGTTTTGAATAAATCGGGATTTTTAGGACTCTCATGCCATATGAAAGTTAAAGAACAGGGAAAAGATGAAGACCACTTTCTTATTCTGCAAGATGAAACTCACGTTGCATATATACTACAATTGGTTGTCTGTAATCTTTAACTATCCTAAATAAACTATTATAGCAACACAGGTGAGACCGTCTCATAGTATAAAACAATGAATTCATTGTTACATTATTTTTCATATGTAATGTAATTATGTTTGAGCAAAATAGTTGTAGATCGACTGGTGTATATATAGTGGTGAATGGTTAAATGAAAATATGGTCAAACATGATATAAACATGCGTTAAAATTAAGAAAAAAAAGGATATTTAATTAAATTAGGGTTAAATATATTATTGAATAATGGCGTGTCTCATACTATGAGGCGGCTTTACAGTAGATTTTTACTCTTCACCTAAATACAAAGATTATATCCAATTTAAAATTTTTGCAATATGAATAATATCATTCATATTGTTCTTTCATAAACTCAAGTGAACTTTTCTCGCAGGCTAATTTCATCTTTTTGCTGTAATTTTACTTAATTCAGCTCTTAATTAAGCTTAATTTTACTGCTTAAGTTCGCAATTTTACTTAATTTAATAATTTGAACTGTATTTAATAAATTGATCATGTATACGTGACTACTTGTGAATAGGGTGGCAATGAGCTGAGCCGGCTCGTAGAGTCCTCGGACTCAGCTCGGTCAAAGCTCGGTCCAGCTCGGTTAAATATGAGCCCGAATCGAGCTTGAGCCTTGTCTTTTGAATATGAGGTCGAGCTCAAGCCCTGTAGAGGTCAACTCAGTGATTCTTTCCACTAATATTTGGATTTTATGCGTCATGATTTAATTATGACAATATTTGGAATATTTGCCACGAATTTGACTCACTTCGTGGTTATGCGGATATTTTTTGTCATTTGTGACTCAATTCGTCGCTAAAATATGTATTTGTCATGACTATAAAACATTTTCCATGTCGCAAGAGAATATTTGTCTCGACACCATTTGTCTCGTAGCATAATCTTTTTTCCGAAATAGTTTTTTTTTTCTTTTTTTTTTGTGACTAAATAAATTTTTGCCACGTTTAACAACTTTTCGTGGCATAATAGTTTCGACAATTACCCGTTCCCTGACCTCTGGGTTGAAGTTGCAACGAAAATGACAAAAACAGATATCAGTAAACTCATGTTAAATATATTATTAAATTAGGGTTAAATATATTATTGAATAATGGCGTGTCTCATACTATGAGGCGGCTTTACAGTAGATTTTTACTCTTCACCTAAATACAAAGATTATATCCAATTTAAAATTTTTGCAATATGAATAATATCATTCATATTGTTCTTTCATAAACTCAAGTGAACTTTTCTCGCAGGCTAATTTCATCTTTTTGCTGTAATTTTACTTAATTCAGCTCTTAATTAAGCTTAATTTTACTGCTTAAGTTCGCAATTTTACTTAATTTAATAATTTGAACTGTATTTAATAAATTGATCATGTATACGTGACTACTTGTGAATAGGGTGGCAATGAGCTGAGCCGGCTCGTAGAGTCCTCGGACTCAGCTCGGTCAAAGCTCGGTCCAGCTCGGTTAAATATGAGCCCGAATCGAGCTTGAGCCTTGTCTTTTGAATATGAGGTCGAGCTCAAGCCCTGTAGAGGTCAACTCAGTGATTCTTTCCACTAATATTTGGATTTTATGCGTCATGATTTAATTATGACAATATTTGGAATATTTGCCACGAATTTGACTCACTTCGTGGTTATGCGGATATTTTTTGTCATTTGTGACTCAATTCGTCGCTAAAATATGTATTTGTCATGACTATAAAACATTTTCCATGGCACGTTTCCTGTAACACGGAGGTAGAGGACTGCTGTCATCTTTTCTTCAAGTGTGAGTATAGTGGGAGGTGCTTGGAGATTATAAGTAGATGGTTGCAGGTGCACGTTTCCTGTGATCATTGGAGGGGATTCACTCGGTGTAGAAGACTAAGTGGATTTCAGAAAAACGTGTGTAGTGCTGCTGTTAACGGTTTGATTTATTGGTTGTGGAATCAACGGAATATATGTCGCCTGGAAGGTATGCTACTCAGACCAGAGGTGTTGGTCAAACAGGTTCGAAACTCGATTGTGACTCGATTGGAGAGGTTGGAATTCACGAAATTAACATTGAATGATAAGACTTGGCTGAAGCGACTTGAAGAGTAGTTTTACCTTGTGTAAGCTTGAGTAGTTTGGTTGTATTTTGAATATTGTAAGTTTGGTTTGAATGATTTAATGAAATTTACATTTCTACCAAAAAAAAAAAAAAAACATTTTCCATGTCGCAAGAGAATATTTGTCTCGACACCATTTGTCTCGTAGCATAATCTTTTTTCCGAAATAGTTTTTTTTTTCTTTTTTTTTGTGACTAAATAAATTTTTGCCACGTTTAACAACTTTTCGTGGCATAATAGTTTCGACAATTACCCGTTCCCTGACCTCTGGGTTGAAGTTGCAACGAAAATGACAAAAACAGATATCAGTAAACTCATGTTGGCATGGAAGTGGTTCAAAAACGAAGTCGCCGACGACAATAAGGGGGTGTGGAAAATAAAAGCCCTTGAAGGACTGGGAATCTCGAGATCTATAAAGACGAGACTAGAAGAGGAAGATGAAGTCCATCATTGGGGAAGGTTTTACTGCAGCAATGACTATAACTACCTCCTTGGTAGGGCAGATTTTATTCATAAAGCTCTTTAGATTAAAAGAGTTGATATTCATAGATAAGTCTTACTAAAATTACAAATGCAGATTCATACCCGCTGTACGAGGCGTTCTTTCCCATCGAAAGGTTGGAACAGGTCCTCACCCTTGGAGCGACATTCTTCGCCTTTCACGCCGCGGATGTGATCAATACTGATTGTGTTACCTCAAGTACTCCTCGGCTAGGAGCAGCTGAAAACTTGAGGAAAGGAATCTGGGTCTTAGGTGCATATTCAGCCCATTGTCCATCCTGCGACAATTAAGAAATATGCCCTGGTATCAATACTCCGTATTTAGTTTTTACCTTACAGAAAAAAAAATAAAAAAATCATATGCTTACTCGTTCTTTTTTGTCGCTTCACAGAAAAGCAGAATGTGTTTGCACTACGGCACACAAAGCTATACACGATCAACAACTATGCTGCCCTACCTTCGACCTACAAGACGCATTTATGCAAAGGTCACACAGGCACGTGACGGTCCAGCCAGTACCAAATCGAAATTACTGCAGGAATGATACTTCTTTCAAAACAAGGTCAAGAGGTTCATTGAGAGTTGAATACAAACTCAACGAAAATGGCACAATCCTCAGAGCAACACAAACTAGCAGTAAGTATATGTAACAATTTAAATGTCGAGAACTTTTCTTCATCAGCCAGCTCTCCACAACCCGTGGCTACCGTTGATATAGTGAAAGGAATGTCAACTTCATATGTTGTTGTTGAAATTGAGTTGGGTGTTTTTTTATTTCGTGTTTATTTTGAAATAGGGTTAACTGTAGCTTTGATTTGATGATAGTTACACTTAGTTTGGTTTAATATACCTTGAATTAACTTTTGAAAGTGTTGAATTAGTAAATGTTTTATTTGTAATTATTAGTTCAAAAACCCAAAACCCTAATTTTCGAATTTGGGGAAACTTTGATTTTTTTTTTCTTTAATTGAGCTTGTTATGTCTGACTTGTATTGAAAATTTATGTTTAAGATGTTGACTCCTTCCAGTTTTGATGTTTGTCACCACGTTGGTGGGAGGTTTTTAATTAACAAAAATACGATTAAGTACGAGGAAACTGTTATGATGTTAATAGTTAGGTAGACAAAAGTTGCTCAAGTTGCAAAGCGTTCAAGTGACGGAGATTTTATTTTTTCGATCGGTAAAAACCATTATGTTGAGTTATCACAGGAGAGCGTCAACGGTGGACATACAACCGGGGGTTTGATGAGTAGACTGATAATTTGTTGGTTTGTAATAAAACCTTGTCTTTCGTTGAACTTATTTACGTTTGGAGAACTATGTTGTGAGGGTTGTTAATTTGTGGACAACAATTTATGTGGTGTGAACTTTTCAATTTGGTTGTAACTTTGTCGTCAACTAAACTATGTCATGATTTATGTGTACGTGATTCTACCATTCATCTTGTTGGTTTGTAATATAACCTTGTTTGTCGTTCAACTTATTTACGTTTAGAAAACTATGTTGTTAGGGTTGTTAATATATGAACAACAATTTACGTGTCGAGAACTTTTCAATTTTGTTGTAACTTTGTCGTCAACTAAACTATGTTGTGATTTATGTGTGCGTGATTCTACCATTCATGTGTCATTTCATAAATTATGTAAAGTTAACCAATATACTAATACCCGCTTTTATACAAAATGGATCAAATAAAAGATTGTTGATGTTAATAAACACTATTTTGCGTGGTCTCATTTTGATATGATTGGTATCAGTCCTGATTTGATTACTCATAAGCTAAATATTAACCCTAGTTTCAAGCTTGTCAAGCAGAAACGTAAGAAGTTCGCTCCGGAACGCAATGAAGTAGTCAACGAAGAAGTGCAGAAGCTGTTAGACATGGATATGATCAAAGAAGTAATGTACCCAGACTGGCTAGCAAATGTCGTGGTAGTTCAAAAGAAGAATGAGAAGTGGAGAGTATGTGTGGACTACACAGACCTGAATAAGGCGTGCCCCAAAGATTCATTTCCGTTGCCACACATAGACGCCATGGTGGATGTAACTGCAGGACACGAAATTCTGACGTTCATGGACGTAGCCAGTGGATTCAAACAGATCAAGATTACCCTCTCAGACCAGGACCATACAGCTTTTATGACCAGCAGGGGGATATATTGTTATAAGGATATGCCATTTGGTTTGAAAAACGCAGGTGCTACATATCAAAGGCTGGTGAATATGATGTTTAAGGACCGGATTGGAGACATAATGGAAGTTTACATTGACGACATAGTGGTCAAGTCCAAGAAAGCTGAAGATCACATACGAGACCTCGCTGTGGCATTTGAGATTTTGGAAAAGTATAATATGAACTTGAATCATACTAAATGTACTTTTGGTGTTACTGCAAGAAAGTTTCTCGATTATATGGTGACAAAGAGGGGGATAAAGGCCAATGCTGAACAGATAACAGCTATAATGACTTTGACGCCTCCTCAAAATCCAAAAGACGTACAAAAACTCACAGGCATAGTTGAAGCCCTGAACAGATTTATTTCCAGATCTTCCGAAAGATGCAAGCCTTTTTACGAGCTATTGAGAAAGAATAAGCATTTTTCTTGGGAGGAAGAACACGAAAAAGCGTTCCTGGAGTTGAAACAGCACTTGTCCTTTGCTCCATTGTTGTCCAAACTTGAACCAGGAGAACTATTAGTAGTGTACTTGTCTGTAACGGAGTCCTCTGTTAGTGCAGTCCTGGTGAGGGAACCTAATGGGCAGCAGCATTCAGTGTATTACATAAGTAAGAGTCTGATTGATGCAGACTCCAGGTATTCAGTCCAGGAGAAGTTTGTTTTAGCTTTAACAGTTGCATGTACAAAGTTACGCCCATATTTCGAAGCTCATCATATTATTATGCGTACTAATGTTCCTGTCAAATCTGTCCTATGTAAGCTAGAACTTTCAGGTCGTATGTCAAAGTGGTCAGTTAAGTTGAGCACATACAATATATCTTATGAGCTCAAGACTACGATCAAATCACAAGCACTGACAGACTTTGTGGATGATTTCACTCCAACACTAGATGAACAGGTTACCAAGGAGATTTTCCAGTTAACTGACGTCCAGAGTACATGGGAGATTTGGACAGACGGTTCAGCCAATTTCAGGGGGACAAGACTGGGTGTAGTCCTGAAATCGCCACAGGGGGACAAGATAGTCCAGACCATCTCCCGTGAGTTCAAGACAACGAACAATGAGGCTGAGTACGAAGCCTTGATTGCACAACAAGATGTTTGCCTAGATATGGGATACGCAATGTAAAGGTAAAAATTAATTCGTTTTTAGTATCCAACCAGATCAACGGTACATATGCAGCTAAGGATTCTAAGATGGTAGCGTATCTTGATTTGGTAAAATTTCTTTTTGAAAAATTTAACAATGTTGTTGTTGAGCAAGTCCTCAGGGATCAAAATATATAGGCTCATGTGTTAGCCAACATAGGTTCAGCATTTGAACCCTTAACGCTATACAATGTACCAATTGTTCACATCTTAGAATCAGCGATCCAGAAAGTGCAGCCTATCTGCCAAAACACTGTACAGACAGCACACAGCCGACAAAACCATATTAAGAATGGTTACTCCATGACAAACTTCCGGACGACAAAATTGAAGCAAGAGCATTCAAAATCAAAGCATCTAGATATACAATTATACAAGGCGTGATATTCAAAAGATCCTTCAACGGACTCTATCTTCGATGCTTGGAGCCTGATCAGGCCAGGACTGTCATATCAGAAATCCACGATGGACAATGCGGAAACCACACAGGTGAAAGAAGCTTGGCCAACAAAGCACTACGGGTGGGCTATTATTGGCCTACCTTGAAAACAGATTGTGCTCAATATACGTTGAAATGCGACGTTTGTCAGAAGCATAGACCTGTAATCCACCAGCCATCTCAGGAGTTACATTCAATTTCAGCGCCATGGCCATTCATGAAATGGGGCAAGGACATAGTTGGAAAGTTACATGTTGCTCCAGGATAAAAAGTGTACATGCTTGCCATGACAGATTGCTTTTCAAAATGGATAGAAGCAGATTCATACAAGAACGTGACTGAAAAAGAACTGATCTCCTTCATTAAGAAAAATATAATCAACAGCTACAAAATCCCGCCACAATTGTGTGCGACAATGGACTACAGTTCATGGGAAACAAGACAAGGGACTACTGCAAGTAGTGGAACATCAACCTGGTGAATTTAGCGCCACACTATCCACAAGCAAATGGACAGGCTGAGTCTAACAACAAAGTTGTGATCAATTTCATAAAGAAGTAGCTGATGGAAAAGCAGTGCAGATGGGCTAAAGAGCTACCACTGGTGTTGTAGGCAGACAGGAGTACACCAAAGAGGGATACAGGACAGACGTCGTACTCAATGGTGTACAAATGTGAATCAGCATTACCAGTTGAAGTGCAAGTGTCAACAACCAAGTATGGTCTAAACACAACTTCAGAAAACAAAGACTTATTGTGTGACAGTCTTGATACAGTTCAAGAGATAAGGGACCTAGCAGCTATAAGGATGGTTGTGTACCAGCTGTCAGTGGCACAAAGTTACAACAAGAACGTCAGGGTACGAGTGTTCAGGACATGAGACCTAGTTCTGAGGAAAGTGTTTCAGAACACAAGAGATAGAGCTGCAGGAAAGCTTGCACCAACCTGGACGGGAAGGACCTTGTCTTATCGACTCAGCGGTAGGTAAAGGCTTATACAGGCTATAGACCCTGGACAGCAAAATGATCCCAAGAGCATGGAATGCACTTCATCTCAAACTCTATCATTTGTAAGTCATCATGCATGCCAAACAGACATGGTGAGTCACTTAACTCCAAACTATTACTTGTGTAATCTATTATTCCATATCAGAATCATTACTGACTTGAGCGTTAGAAGGTCGTTGGCAAAACGCCAACGATCAGCCCTGACCCAAATCTGTGCTGGCAGGGTAAACAGAGCAGCTATGCAGAACAGGCAGGTCTAGCAGAACAACAAAACAAACTAACAAGGCAAACACAAAAGTAAGGGCTTCAGCCCCAGCACGACTACAACAATGGAACAGGGAGTTAAGAGAACTCTAAATTGTAAGTCGCCAAAAAATTTTAAACACATGCACGCTACTTGAGAAAATCAAAATAAACTTGTGCGCACCAAAAACAAAACAGAAACAAAAACAAAGACCAAAAAAACATAGACAAACACATAGCCATACCATAACCAAAATACTAGTGTCAGATCAGCATGGCTACCAATGGTGAACGCTTCGTCAAAACAAGTTCAAAAGCAAACTGGCGTTACAAACCCAAAATACAAAGGCTAAATACCTCCCCCCACCACGGGGGAAGCAAATCATTGTACAAAAACTGAGGCCACAACCCGAGCAAAAAGTGTTACAAGTTAATAGATTAAATTTTAATTTTCAGCTCCTTGAGCTGATACACCCTTACCTTCTGCTTCTTCCCCAGATTTGGCTGACTCCCCTGGCTCCTTTGGCTCTGCAGGATTCTGGCTCCCCTGGACTGCTGGCTAAGCAGACGACACTTCGCCTTCATCAGCAAATTCCCCGGGAAACATGCTTTTAAAGGTCTCCAGCTCTGCCTCCAAGTCCCACTTGGACCTCGCTTCAGGAGTAGCGCTCATCATGTCGATTATCATCTTTAAGGTCCAGTAAGGCAGTAAGCACTCAGGTCGTTTACCTCCTGCGCGTGTTTAACCTGCTCCTTTCGCAAAACCTTGACTTCCCCAGTCAGCTGCAGATTGAGATCCTCTAGCTCTCGTGACCCGTTCATATTAACCTCCGTCAAGCGCCAATATTTTTCCATAATCCTATCACGATTTCCAGGTCAGACCTGTATGAGTCGAAGGTAGACTTTATCATGCCATACTGGTTCTCAGCGTTAGCGCGACGAGCCACCACGTCGGGAACACTACAGCTCAGATTGACAACCATGCTCACCAGCTACGAATGTAAAGGCTTCAGGATAAGTATTAGGTTAGAACAAGGTTTGCAGATAAGACAAGAAGAGAAATGTCGTATTACCTGTACAGAACAAGTGTAAAGTTGGCGAGAGAGGATGATTGGGTAAATCAGTTCAGGCTCCAAAAAACTCTGCGAAGCAAAACTCTCCATCAAACCCTTGGCAATGGAGATGTCAACATCAGGAAATTCGGTCAGCAGAGGGATACGCATTTCACCAGTGTACACAACAGTCTTCTCCTTCTTCATCTTCTTCTTTTGATCAGGACTGAGGAAGACGCCGACAAAACCAAATCCGGCAGCAACGGCTTGATTAATTTTGGGGGCTTTTCTTTTATTAAGAGTAGCAGAAGGAATCCTGAGACCTGAGACAATAGGGGCACCACCAGCTTTCACCTCCGCTCGTGCCCTGACAATCCTTGCCTGGATCTCCTCAAGACCTAGGCGGGTCCGACTAGCAAGCCATAGGACTAGACAAAACAAGAAAAAAAACGAACAGTTAAACAGGTTGTTAATTCAAAACAAAACAATGTGGACAAAGTTACGATAAACCTCTAGAAATCCTAGCGCTGCTACCAGGGTCAGGTCTGGTGAGTCTTATCTGGAGGCAAGGCCTTGTCGTCCTCAGCTCAGGAAGGGCAACACTCATAGGAGGGGGATTGAAAGGTTCACTATCAGTCGCCTTCATGCTTTCGTCAGCGCCAGAAGCCTTGTCATCATCCCAAGCTCAGGAGCAGAATCGGGTCCTGGCTCAGCAAATGCACTGTGCTCTCAGGTTACGCAAACTCGGGAAAGCCTCGATTATCCTTATCGAAGCAGCAGCATTAGGGTGTGAAGTCCAGTAAGAGACTGGAAGAACAAAATAAAGCAAAATCAATCCTGGACAGGACAAAGATACAAACTTGATGCAAGTAAAATCAAAAGAAGGAGTGGATGCACTTACTGGTCCCCTTTATCACGTACTTAGGGGCCTCGAACCCTGAGCTAACGGTGTCACTCTTCACGAACAGGAAGAATGACTCCCACCGAGTCACCAACTAGGGGCAACCATCCCAGACTCTCAACAAAATTATGTTCTTCTTATGGGTGCGAAGATGATAATAGTTGTGCAGGTCGCGAAGGGTGAATTCGAGATGATGTTTCTTACTGATGACGTTTATGGCATGAATCAATTTCCATGTAGAGGGCATAATCTGGCAAGGAGGAACTTGAAGGGTTTTGAAAAATTCAGCCATAAGAGGACAAAAGGGTAGAGTAGCACATGAACGAAAGGCAACTTCGTACAAAGCAAACCAACCTGGTGAAACCCAATCCACCCTCACAATCTCGTTAGTAGGGCTTCAAACAACGGCGGTGGCCGGGATTTTTCCCTCGGCATCAAGGCGATCACCGATCAGATTGTCAAGATGGTTACGGCGGACATTGGCGTCAGGAATAAGTTGGGTTGCAGAAAAGGTGTGGCCTTCATGCACGAAGGAAGTAGCAGGTGAGGGGTAGGCGATTTCGTGGGCCATGGATGGTGAAGGAATTAGGGTTTTTAAGATGATTTTCGGAAAGAAGGGGTAGCGAAAGAAACAAAGAGAAAGAGAGGGTTTGATTTTTGAATTTTGAAACAAATAAGGCAAATGAAGGGTTTGGTAGCAATTAAAACGCATATAAATAGGGGACAAAGAAGAGACGTGAAACGTCTCATCGCTGCAAAAAAGTTGTTGCATACGATATTATAATCAGCCAATACACCTCACAAATTTTGATAGAAGCTGACTTTCAGCATAGGATACAAATAATCAGGCATGGTCAGCAAGTCTTGGCCATATAACCCTGAACCCTAGGACGGGAACATTTCCTCAAACTCCAATAGAGGAAATGAGGGGCAAATGTTAGGCCTAAAATACTCACATGGGCCCAAAACTCCAAAAGTACAAAACAAAAGCCTAAGTCGAGAAGAGAAGCAAGGTCAAACAAAGGTCAAAGTCAAGATCCAAAGTCAATAGAAGGAATTATGGTCAAAGTAAGTCAGGTCCCACGAGAATGAAAGCCCACGAAGAGAAGATAGAAATGACGTTGTATGAAAAGACTAAGTCAGCAAACAGCGTAACCACAGCCCCTACATTGAAGGAAGAAGATACTAATTAAACAGCTAGAGGCCTAGAGCAGCCGTTACAGGAGAGAAATAAGGGGGAAGTTAATGACCAACTGAAGATCTGGGAGGCATTAACAGCACAATCGTACCGTTGGAGAAAGGCTATAAAAGGCAAATGAGAACATGAGAACATAATGCAAGACAACTTTTTTCACTCGCATAACTTAGACTTCTAAACTCGATATTAGATAAAAACACTCTCAATTACTCTCTCGAAAATCAATCATGTAACTCAGCCCTGTGTAGACAATCATGACCATTGTGCAAACTCCTCTCCTGGCTTGGTGCCCGTGGTTTTTCCCTACTTTTATAGGGTTTTCTCATGTAAACAAATCACGTGTCTTTTTTTATTTGCATTATTTACATTTTCATTATTTTCATCGTACAATCAACCTCGATAAACACAAAATACGTATAAAAGGATAATACTAATAAACCCACCGTATAAATACGAATTGAGTGAGAAAATCACCTCGAACAATCGATATAATTTATAACCTATGAAATAAAAATTAGTCATGAGAGATATTGTTTTAATTGTCTTTTTTAGAGCAATATTAATATCAAATTTTTATAATTTTAGGAATTAAGTAACTAAATATTTGAAAAAATATACATCCACGTATGTGCAAAAATCAAATGTATAGAATCTATTGAAATAGATGAAATATAACTTAATAGTTAAGTTTACAATAACAAGAAATTTTAGAACACCATATCCAACATCAAAATAAACACAAATTCTTGTGTGAGTGAAGTCTCACAATATAAGTCAGAATCATTTGTACTCGGTTATATAGTAACCATTTTAGTGATTTTTATTATTGATTGTAATTTTTTTTTTTTAGTACCCCTAAAAGTGACTTTCGTAGATTTTTTTTCATGTTTTTTTATCCTTTTAACTACAATTTGTACTCTGATCTCGCATTAACTTAATATAAAGCTGGTCTCACAGAAGACTTACTGATAAATAAAAAGTGTACCCATGATTAAAAGAACGTAATACAAAGTACATTGCTATCCATTAGAATAAATAAATAAATAAATACTTCGTATTATAAGAGAATCATAATCCACATAAAACTGTCCTACATATTTATAATCGTCGGATAATATAAGGTACCTCAGTTTTGATCATTATTAGCAGGGACGAAGCCAGATAATGTAAAGTTGGGCCTACTATTGGCCCCGTCTCTGATTATTAGGCCATGACGACATGGAATCTAGGTAATCCGATATTACAGAAGGCTTGGCATTGGGGTAAATTTGGTAGAGATTTGGAGGGGGATCACATTTACGAGGGTAGCAAAAAATTTGAGGAGAATCAAGAGGTGAAATGGACCTAAACTCCTTATCTATCAAGCTATACACTCTTGTGGTAGTGTGCTTAATAAAGGACATTTGTTCAAACAACGGGTAATCAGGTTTTGTTAAATCACTCCTACAGAAACTTACCCCACTTAAGAAGATGCAATTTCCATTTTCAGCTCTTTGATTCTCTCTAAAACAGACCCCCTTACCTGGCCCGATTTCCATGGAGAACAAAAACCCGCAACCCACAAAGAAGGCCATGTTTCCTATCGACTCAATCTCAACCCATTCGTATTTGTATTCGGCCTCGGCCTCAGCCTCCAAATTTACTAATTTATAAACCTTAATTTGATTGGTTTGGTCGTGGTCGTGGCGTCGACATGGGAACAACATGTAAAGTGTGCCCGAAGCTTCTACTAGGCGTTTTCGTCCTTGGATACCACAGTCGTCGTCGTAGTGTTTATAATCATTATTCCTCGTGAACAGAGGCCGCCGATAGAATAGCGAGAATAAAGGGATCAGATTATTAACGTTACCAACATAGTAATTTCCGTCCTTTAAAATAATAGGTGACACAGCTATTTGTGTCATGCCAAAAGACTTATAATCCTCCATAATGAAAGCACCTCCGTAAAGATCCACCCCCCATAACCTTCCGTTGCAGTAAATAATGTCGACGAATTTTGTCGGGTCTCGATCAACTTCAACTAATTTCCACTCCATTAACGATGAATTATAAATATTGTTATTGTTAAGAGTCAAGTGAGCAAGGTCGCCGTTTGTTAAAACGGCTATTGCCGCCATACCAACACCTTTATCCGCTACTGCAAACTGAGGAATTCTATTGCAGGCCGTAGATCGGTTATCAGTGTAATACGAAAAGAGAATGAGTTTCTGCAACCAACGACAACGGTCTCCAATGCCGCGATCAGGGGCGTGAGAATCAAACAAAATTTGAAGATAATAAGCTTTATAGAGGACCAATCTTCGGTGTCGTTGTAGGTCGAGTTGTCGTGGGGGAGACCAGCTTTTCTTGTCGCATTGGTCCCCTGTACCAAAAAGACGAAGAGGGAAAAAACCGTTTCCCTGTGGTTTGTTTTCCAACACCAAGAAAACAGGCTCGAGCTGAGACTCAGACTCACTATTAACGGTACTACTTAGGACTTAGGAGGTATCCAGTTTGTTGAGCAATGCAGTGCCGCACAGAAGGTTTAGGTAGCTCGTTACAAGGCGGAGGTGGAGGAATTTCAAGAGAGAAAACCGAGGGAAACGGAGACGGAACAAGGCTTCTCCATAATTTACATGTCGAACGAAACGCTTCGACTTCAGCCTCGTCTCCCAAACGAATTCCTACTTCACCCATAATCTCTTGGGGAAGTTCCCTCAACAGCCACACTAATTCCTCTTCGTTTCCCATACTATTCTTTTTTGCTTACCAAAATTATGATCAACATTCATCCATATATATATATATGAAGTAAAAAAAAAGTCGTAATTCTAGTAGAATTGGAAATTAAAGTAGAATTAGTTTACGTCCAAATAATCAAATATACCTACAGGCTACGGGGTATCTAACTTATAAGTGTAAGTCTCATATGAAGCAGAATCTGCTTTAAGTATGAGAAATGTTATGTGGGAAAAAGACAAGGGATGTGGGAGACATCTTTCTTCCCACTTGTCCTTTGTCTTTTTCCCACATATTTTAAATTCTCATACTTAAACAGTTCTTGCTTCATGTAGATTTGTGAACTTATAAACGGTTTTATATCTTTATTATTTACCAAATACTGAAATACTATCTTTATTATTTACCAAATTTGAAAACAATACCTTTCTTTTGGATTAAACTACTACGGAGTAAAATTAATTTCCATTTATTTGACCAAGTATTCCTTATTCACTATAGTGTAAGTGTGTAACTGATATAGGACAAGGACCACGAGCCCACCCAAAAGCTAACTCAAGAGGTGGTAGACC
This sequence comes from Dianthus caryophyllus, assembly GCA_023091065.1. Lineage (NCBI taxonomy): Eukaryota > Viridiplantae > Streptophyta > Magnoliopsida > Caryophyllales > Caryophyllaceae > Dianthus > Dianthus caryophyllus. Next base: position 5,815,523 of record CM041520.1, read on the forward strand.
CTTACCCTATATAAACCTCACATCAACCTCCCATACGGTCGATGTGGGACTCTTGCAATAGCACAATCCTATAACATTGACCAATTACATGAATATTTTTATGGGATACTCCGTAACTAATAGCAATAATGTTAATTTTAATTGATTTTTCGTATACGAATTTTTACTCCCGTATACTTTCTTTTTTATTATTAAGTTACAACCCTTGCCTTTTCTTACTCTCAAAATATACAAAATTCTTAGTTCAATTATTAAATTATTAATAATTTCGATGATCTATTTAATGACGTTGTTAACAGATTCAAATTTTTTTAAACTAATTCAATTTCAATTATATTTAATTATCGAATTTTATTAATTTATAATTAGTACTCCGTATTAGGGTTTGAATAGGAGAAAGTAGAAATAGTAGGCAGCCACCATACGCCGACCAACCTCCCATGTCCTGCCGGTATCTGGTGGCCACTTGACGGTGGTATTTGTTAGGGAGATAATTTTGTATATTTTAGGAGTAAAAAGGGCAAGGTTCGAAAAATAAATGAAAAAAAGTATACAATAGAAGTAAAATCCGTATACGAAAATCAATAGCCATCTTAATTATTGTCCAACTTTCAAAAATAATAATAATCTTCTCTACAATGCAACAACCACAGGGACACGTGTCATCCTGTGGTTGTTTGTTAACTATTCATATGGGGCCCACCATGTTCTCTCTTTTAATTAATTACAATGAATCAATGAATCAATTTTATATTGCAGGAAATAATACAAGATATATACTCAAGTATTTTGTAATTCAATCTCCAAGAATTTATTCAATTAATTTATATTGTCCACTAATTCATTAATTTTATTAATTTTGCATTATTCATTTCTTTACCCGTCCTTTTTTTATGCAATAATTGAACAAAATTTGGAAATATAATCATAAAAGTTTCAATCTTTTGAGTTTAAAAGATCAATTAATTTAATACCCAAAAGAGTTAATCAAAAATCAAAATAAACTGATATTAGAAGCAAAAATGTACGTATTTTTCAAAATTTGATGAATTTTATGCAACAAAATCATCAAAATCATACACTATTTTATCATAAAAATTTCAATCATTTGATCAAATTCAAAGATTAAACACTCAAATTAGAAACAAAGATTGGTAATCATCAACATCCGATGAATTCCGTACACAGTGCAACAAACTTGAATCAAAACCCAACAAAATTAGAAAGAAAGATTTGAATGATTCTTACGAATAAAGGGATTTCATATGAAAAAAGTTCACATTGGTAAATTAAAAAATAAATCAAAAATAATACTGTACAATATCAATTTATAAAAAAAATATAATAATAATCTAAAACGAAAAATTAACAGTAATACTTTTACATAGGCAAAACTCACCCTTTTTTCTAAAAAAAAAATTCACTTCAATTATTAAATTATGATGATTATTTTAATCGAAAATGATAAATTCTGAGAGAAAGTAAATGATTAAACGATGATAATTTGGCAAGGGATTTTGAGGTCAACATAAACAAAGGGTATAAATTAGGGTTGAGGTAGAGATGTGAGAGATTTAAATCAAAGAAAACAAAAGGGTGATTCATTATACTTAAAAGTTTTATGATCTAAAAATATTTGGGGTTTATGAGTATAAGGGAGATTGAGTAGGGTTCATTTTATACTCTTAGTGTTGGATTTGTTTAAAAAACCTAAATGGTAGGGGTTTTACAATTCTTGGCCTCGGGTTTCTAATATTCGTTGGTACATATTTGTTCCACCCAAAAAAAATATTCGTTGGTACATATTTTAGCTCAAATTTAAGTCCAATATATTAAATGTCTATTTTGTTGTCGGTTTCGGTCTAAAATTGGCCTAATTGTATTTTTTTCCTTAAAATCTTTGCTTATATTGTTGAATTTTAAAATCTTGGTTTATATAAAATTATATAGATATATATTGGTAAATTGTAACTCTTTATATTTTAATTCTTTGAGATGGTAACAGTACGGAGTAATTCAAAATTGATTTTTAATAAAGGAGTTTTTCAGTTTCCTAAAATTTCTCCTAAATTAAAGCATGCATATCATTCTAGATTACAAAAATAATAATAAAAAAAGAAAGACTATTTCCTTGGTAAATTTATCACTTAAATAAATTTGTTACTCAAAATACATGAGTCTACGTTAATTGTTTCCACTTTTGGTAATTTGCACGGGTATAAAATTGTTATTTGTGCGGGCGTAAAATTGTTATATTTCATACAATAATGATAAAATACACGGGTATAAAATTGTTGTTTGTCATATAATAATGATAATTTGCACGGGCATAAATTGTTATTTGTACGAGCATAATATTGTTATTTGTCATATAATAATGATAATTTGCACGAGTATAAAATTGTTATTGTCACGGAATAAAATTGTTTGTTGTCATATAATTTCCTTTTTAGGGCTTTGATGACTCTAATTCATATTGGCCGCCTAAACGACGCCTTTATAAACTTATTTTAAATCTCATTCATTATCATATGTCCCTAATTCAAGAGTCACAATTAAAAAGTATCTGAAAATTATGATTTGCATACTAAAAATAAGTCTTATATAGAACAAATAACGTAGCTTTATGAGAAAGTGTTTGAGAAATTATAAGACGCTAATGAGTGATCTGTTATATCGCCTTATAGTTGAGTGATCTCATTATATCGTCTCGCTTAACTAAATGAGTAATTATTGTATAAAATAGGATATCGTGACAAATTATTGCAATTTGCAGACATAAAACATATATATCAGTGTAAAATACAACAAACTCTTTATATAAAAATCAATTAAATAAGCGAGACGATATAACAGATTACTTTAAAATTTGAATATGACTTTAATTTATATTGCTTAACAAAAAGTCAATAGATTTAAGTGGTAATAATATGTGGTAGTCCCGTTCCGGGAGTTAAAAAAAAAGTAGATAATGAATATAAAATTTTCTTATAGTGCAAATTTTAAACAACATACGCGAGCAAAAAACAGGCCTTGAATAGAACAAATAAAGTAGTCTATAAAGAAGTGTTTGAAAAATCATAGTACCGTGTACGGTCATATAATTTATTGTTTTAAGTGTTTTTTAATAATACATATACACATTTGATAAGTGACGTCTTTATTAATTCTTTTATACAATGAATTCATTATTCGTACGTTCTTACTTGAATTTCATAGACACGGGCACTGCAGAAGATAACACTGGGCCTTCTTTCTTAAAGCAACAACCACAGGGACACGTGGCACCCTGTGGTTGTTTTCTGACCATTCAATAAAGACCCCACCACTAACTATCAATCAATTAATTTTCTCATGAAATCTAATTAACATCATACAAATGCAAAATTCCAACAAAAATACAACATATAGAAACAAGCGCTTCAATCAACATATTAATTCCTTTTGAAATACAATTTACATATTACATGATTGGAAAACAAGAAAACACTTACAAAAAATCTTATAATCTATATAAATTAGATAATTAACAAAATAATTACAGGCAGAAATATAAATTACAAATTACAAATTACAAATAAAATTATAAATTACAACCACAATTGTTTAATGGACAAAATTGAACATTTAATAAAATAAAGAATCAACAACGTCAACTTATTTGAAATACCTTCAATTTAACTTATAAAACGTATGAGTGTTTAGCTTTGGGGGTGATATACCTTCAATATAACTGCGATTTTGAAATATCGACAACGTCAACTTTTGATCGGCCAATTTCGACCACGGGAGTAGTCCGGAAGTCGCCACTTACAAATTTAAAACCAAAAAAGTAATACAGATTACAGATTTGGAATATTAGACATGCAAAAAAAATATGTTGAATCTAACTTAATGGCCATTAAAAATAATGTTAATGGCCATTAAAAATAAATGTTAGAGGCCATTAGGGATTTAGAGAGGCGTTGAGTGAGTAGATGGAAATTAGAGTGTTTTAGGGAAATACTCCGTAAGAGTTAGAGTATATACGGAGTATAGAGTGAAATTGAGCTTTTCACTTTCAATAGGAATCTTCATTTATTTATTTTTTGGGCCTTTTATTGTTTACTTGCTACAAATTTGGGCCCATTTTAGTGTGTACCTTTTTATTTAATAAATAAATAATAATAATAATAATAATAATAATAATAATAATAATAATATTGAATTATAATAATAATAATAATAATAATAATAATAATAATAAAAAAAAAAAAAAAAAAAAAAAATAATAATAATAATAATAATAATAATAATAATAATAATAATAATATGTATGGGCATAAAGTCATACATTAATAAAAATAAGTTTATATTTGTTTGCGATTTACACGGTTATAAAATCGCACGGATATAAAATTGTTATTTGTCATAAAATAATGATAATTTGCATGACTATAAAATTTTTATTTGTAAAAGCATAATACTGTTATTTGTCATGTAATAATGATAATTTGCACGGTCATAAAATTATTATCAGTACAAACATAAAATTGTTATTTGTCATATAATAATGATAATTTGCACGGGTACAAGATTGTTATTTATACGGGCATAAAATTGTTATTTGTAATAATATAATGATAATTTGCACGGGCATAAAATTGTTATCTGTACAGACATAAAAATGTTAATTGTCATACAATAATGATATTTGCACGGGTATAAAATTGTTTTTTTTATCATATAATAACGGTAATTTGCACGGGCATAAAATTGTTATTTGTCATATAATAATGATAATTTGCACGGGTACAAAATTGTTATTTATACGGGCATAAAATTGTTATTTGTCATAATATAATGATAATTTGCACGGGCATAAAATTGTTATTTCTCATAAAATAATGATAATTTGCACGACCATAAAATTTTTATTTGTACGGGCATAATATTGTTATTTGTCATGTAATAATGATAATTTGTACGGCCATAAAATTATTATCCGTACAGGTATAAAATTGTTATTTGTCATATAATAATGATAATTTGCACGGGTATAAAATTATTATCAGTACATGCATAAAATTGTTATTTGTCATATAATAATGATAATTTGCACAGGTACAAAATTGTTATTTATACGAGCATAAAATTGTTATTTGTAATAATATAATGATAATTTGCACGGGCGTAAAATTGTTATCTGTACGGACATAAAATTGTTAATTGTCATACAATAATGATATTTGCACGGGTATAAAATTGTTGTTTATCATATAATAACGGTAACTTGCACGGGCATAAATTTGTTATTTATCATATAATAATGATAATTTACACGGGTACAAAATTATTAGTTATACGGGCATAAAATTGTAATTTGTCATAATATAATGATAATTTGCACGTATTTGTACGGACATAATATTTTTATTTGTTATGTAATAATGATAATTTGCACGGGCATAAAATTATTATCAGTACAGGCATAAAATTGTTAAATGTCATATAGTAATGATAATTTGCATGGGTACAAAATTGTTATTTATACGGATATAAAATTATTATTTGTCATAATATAATGATAATTTGCACGGGCATAAAATTGTTCTTTATACGGACATAAAATTGTTAATTGTCATAGAATAATGATATTTGCACGGGTATAAAATTGTTGTTTATCATATAATAACGGTAATTTGCACGGGCACAAAAATTGTTATTTGTCATATAATAATGATATTTTCTACGGGGATAAAATTGTTATTTGTCATATAATTTTCTTTTTTAGGCGTTTTTAAATGACACTAATTCATACTGGTAGCTTCAAAAGACCATTAAAAAATGTCTGAAAATTATGATATGCGATAGTAATAACTAGGTCATAAATAAAACAATAACGTAGTTGATAAAGAAGTTTATGAGAAATTATGGTACGTTTACCATATTATTGCTGTATTATTTTCTTTTTATCTGCAATGTTTTAAATTTTTCAATTAATTATGGTTGTTTGTCATATTATTTCTTTCTTTTAAGTGCTTTTCAGTAATACATATATATACACTTTGATTTTTTTACAAGACGCTTTTATCAAACCTATCATACAACGACTTCATTATTCAAATGTTTTTACTTGAATTTAACAAAGAATATACCCGTGCAATTTGTACGGGCATAAGACTAGTATCTGTGGAAAATAATCTCACAATAGTTTTAACTATTAAAAAATCAATCCAACAATATGCCCAAACCAATTTTAATCGTTTCCAACGGAGAAAAAAGGTGAAATTGATTTTAATTCTTCCTCACTCTTTATTTGAAAAGAAATTAAAATCAATTTTACCTTTTTTTTTCCTTAGAAGTGGTTTAAATTGGCCTGGATAGATTATTTGAATGTTTTTTCAATAGTTGTTTGCAAAAAAGGGTGTCATAGAGCGAACCATTGTAGATACAATGTGAAGTTACACTTCTCATGAAAAACCCTCGCAGCCGTTTAATCTGCAACATTTAGTCATCTAACGTTTTCAGCGTAATCAATACTGTATGAAAATAAAAACTTCGTAGTCAATACTTACTCGGTAACATATACGCTTCAGCGTATTAACCATTACAAATACACGGGACATGAAGGTTCGGTAACTTCTACATTCACAATGAAACTTATACTCAGATGTAACTCCAGAGAAGGCCACAAAAAAATATCCTACGACGAACAATTACTCCGTAAAAATCAAAAATATGCAAATGATTCCGTTATACTAAAGTGTGGCCGACCCCTTACAATTTCCAGTAACAAAACCACCCATCAGCAACAGGCGCAATTCAGTCCCATTTGCCTAGTATCCCCTAACAGCCTAACTGAAAACCTGTCATAGGGAACATGCACGCCTCCGTTATGGCACATTTTGCTGACGCATACAGTGCACAGCTAATTCACACATTCCACCATTTTATGATCGAAGACTTCGGATAACGACACACTATAAAGCAAAACGAGTCACTAAATGTTGAATATATTTTGCAACGCTATAGACGAAAGCTCGGGGGCTGTTATTGTATCATAAATTGTCTGAAAAATTATTTTCGGATGGAAGAGGCATAACGGAAAAAAAAGCAGCTTTCGACCAGTTAGATTACACAATAGAGAAATACATATCAGAAAACCGAGAGTTAAGATTGGAAGGACCACTGCAAATACTATCACAATTGATCAAATAGGTGGATCTTTAGAAGTTTTCACATCGACAATGGCCATAATATAAAAAAAGCAAGGGTACACCGAAGCAGTGAGTGCTTGTGGTGACAAGCGCTAGGAGCGCACTTCATGGACAAACACTGCACAGTTTTGGCTACCACCTCACAGTGCCTTAAGCTTAGGAGTGAAGCGTCACAAGCGTGGTTTTCTAAATTACGATGACAGACACATTGATGAATAGTGCTACCCCTTACAATCCCCCTCCCTCACGTAAAAAGAAAAATCAATATAAAAGGCATGAAACAAAGCCTTGTTGTGGAGCAGTAGAATAAGTTTTTTCTTAAAAAAATAAATAAATAAGGTATAAAAAATAAAAAATAAAAAGAAACAATACGACTTTTTACCTCAAGCAAGGTTGTGTAAAGCCAAAACCAGCTGTTTCAGTCGGCAAATCTAAGGATGTTGAGTAAGCACTGCAAGATCAATGAAAAGACGAATTAGAGGCGCTCTGCATGATACGATTTAGAGTTCCATATCTATGAGGTTCCATATCTATGACAGTTAACACAAACATGAAGTCGGAAGTTTCTGAGGAAAATAAACAACTCATCCAAAAGAACGAAAAGGCTAATTTTGCTACCATCCAATATTTCAAACAAACCAACATTATTAACTATCTGATCCTCTGAAAGAACAGTGAAAGGCAACCATCCTACCAAAGACTATGAGGATCAGTGAATAAAAGGATAAAAATATCCGAAATACTTGCCTCACACCAACATAATCATGCACAGTGAATCTCACATAAACAATATGAAGGACCTCAGATTTCGTAGATTTGTTGAGAGTTAACATAAGGTTGAAAACCAAAAGAACTCAACAAACTAAGGTATGCCATTGAAGCGGTGAGAGTGATCACAACTTCCCGAGGGAAGGGAGAGTTCAAATATGGCATTTCAAAGGAAAAATCAATTAATCACCAGAGACAAAATTTGGATTTTCAACACTGGTCCAACCAATGGCCTTTTAAGCTGATGGGGTTCCGTCATTCGTACCCCACTCTTCTTCCGCCTCGGTACCGTTGACGAGAACAGCACCATCATTAGAATCAGCATCTACAACAACAGCTTCTTCCTGGCTTTCATCTACTTCGTTCTGGTCAACATTATCGTGCGTACCCTGCCCAACGGAAAAAACTCAGTAAAAAACATGAACATACTTTTGCGACATCTGTCAGGAAAGAAAAAAGGTAAACACAAACAATGTCCCACATTCAATATTAGACCATCTGCATGAAATAAGATGCATCGGAGCACATACCTCATCCTCATGAGCAGTGTCTCCGTTTTCAAGAGGTTGATCTTCCTCATGATCTTCCTCTATCTGCATGCTCTTAAAGGCTTCAACAAGATCTGTTTTGGATCTATCCGCATATTGCAAGTATTGATCTGCGGGAGGATAGCTACCCCTGCGAAAGATTAGAGAAAAATGAGGTCCCAATAATTTCCACAGATTGATGAACAAACACGAAGATAGTGAGCAGAAAACTAAATGTGACCAACTTTTCACAGAAATCGTGGCAAGAAGCAAGAAACTCTCAGAAATCGCACCTTGTTTCAGCAACTTTAGACTCAACCTCTAGCGCAATTTGCCAGTCATCAAACAAATTAGAGTACTCCTGAGGATCAGCCAACGACTCTGCAGCCTTTGGATTTACCTACAACAATGACACATAACCATATGAGATTACTGGCAAAAGTATGTCAACTAGATACGACTTCTGAACGGGCAAATATCCTTCAGGTCTTCTCGCACCTCTATTTTTGAATGAGATTACTGCACGTAGAAGGTAGATAGACAGCACTGATATATACTCAGTATTACATTTTGACAAGTACACACAAATATTTAAGATCAAATTTGAATTTAGTCAAAGTACATCATATCTTCAATCATGTTACCAGCACTTTTGTTGACAAATACTGAATTTACCAGCACTTTTGTTGACAAATCATGTTACATCATATCTTAAGAAAAGACGGTGCCGAAAGGAAGTGTGTGACCTTGCTAAGATCCTTTCTCCATAAAGCAACAATTTCTGACACCTTGCTAGGAAGATACGATCGTGCCATTAGAGCTGCCTCTGGAATTCGGTTGCTGCAAATAAAATTAAACTTTGAGTGCTTTAACAAGATTATAAAGCACAAAGATATCCTAAAAATGATCAGGTTCAGAGTGATATACAACCTGTCAATTAACAGTTGGAGACAGTCTTCTAGTTTACCCAACATGAACAAGCAAAGGAAGGCAACATTGTTTTTGCCCTGCTCTTTTGCTAGGCTTGCAAGTTTCGAAATTCCCTCAGCATCTCCAATTGAAGAATAAAGTAACAACATGCCACTGTAATCCATTGCATGCTTCAGACAATCTTCGGCCATTTCAAACTAAAATCAGAACACCGATCGTCAGACACTCGAGGAGAAAATATTTCATCTCTAAAAAACTACCTTTGGCTCTGATGTTATTTGCAAACATATCGGAGTAAATATCAGTTGAGAGTAAGACTTTTTAAAAAATGCACGACAATAAAAGTACAAAACGGATAATTAACCACCTTTCCACTGGACATTGCCAGTTCACCCAATTGCTTCCACTTCGACTCATTATGAACTTCTATCGCTATTTCCTGAAGAAAAGACAATTAGCAATCAGCATGGCCGAGAAATGAGAAGCTTCATCAGCTTTGCAAAACTGCCACCCTACTAACCTGTGCAACCTCCAACCTGCCAAGCTGTATGGCAAGCTCAAACCTATAGTCAGGGTCCGTTGCCACTTCAAGCGCCTCTGCTATCATGCCTCGTGATTCAAGGAAGTGAGCCACGCTAGAAAAGCGAGAAGGGTTAATCAGATGTGACTATGCTATTATATATATGACAAGAAAAGTAGAAATCACACAAATATTCGATTAGCCTAAAAGCTTTTGCAGACTCAAAAATACCAAATTCTGAGCGCAGACTCAAGAAGACGAGTAAAATGTGTTCAGGCAAAAAACTTATAAAGCCAAGACACAGGTTATGCTATGCCTTCGTATATTGGTCCGTATTCTTAATATAACTTTGTATTTCACGTATAATAAGTATAGAGTCTCACAGAAAATAGGAGGCAATAATACACTACATAAGTGGTTAATAAATTGGACTTAAAGACGTCAAATCTTACACTTTGTTGACAAAAGTTCACTGAATTTCAGGCAGCTATGTTACCACAGTTCTTTCCATTAAAAAGTTCACAAAGACTGGTAAGCTGGCTTTTAAATCAGATTTTGTTATAAAACACGTTTACCTGTTATGATGCTCCTTTGGAATTGTGGACAGAATTTCATTGGCACGTTCGAAGTCTCCACGCATCACAAGAGTCTTGTATTCTATCAAGCTAAGGAGTAGTGTATATCCTATGACACTGCAATCACAGAGGGAATAGGTACGAGAGTTGAAGAACTTGCACATAGCACTATAATAACAATTTTTGTAATGAGGCACTTAATGAAAGCTCACTTGAATTCTTTATCAATAAGGTACACCCGACTTTGACTAGCAAGGTAGCCCAAGAGGTACATTGGACGGTCCAAGTGAAACATTGTGGTCACCTAAAGCCATACCATCAAGATCAAGGAAAGTTTAGGGGAAATTATACAGATGCCCAAGACTATTACATTTAAGAAGCAAGAAAAGACTATACCTCACCACCAACGCAATAATTAAGCCTCCAGGAAGAGTTATTATAAATGAAACAGTCTCCAACCCATATCCCCGTCCTTACACGTTCATTTGTTTCATGAAGAACCTCAAACGCATCCTCCACTCCTAGCTCATCTGATGACTTTCCACTATCTAGATAAGATGACACTAGATCACGCTGTTACAAAAAAAAAAATGGTTTCCATTAGTTAAGCATCTTAAAAGATAAGAAAGTCTTGGTAAAGGATGGCAAAAAGAAAAAAGAGGCATATGAAGAGATAAAAGTTCTGACATTAAACTTCAAGATGTGAAAAGACGTGTCGCTAGCAATAGCCACCAAGTCACCACTGTCAGCCCAGTAAACGTTCTGTGATTATCAATGAAACAAAGAAATGTTAAGTGTGCGCCAGAAGGTGAGACCATAGTACCAAACATAGCAGGTAATTAACTTGAGCAAAATATACCCTAAAGGCACAGCACTCACCTTAACAATAACTTCAATCCTCTGAATTAATCTGCATTCTGCCCAGTCATAGAAGCATATAAAATCATTTGAACACATAGCCAACAAAGTTCCACCATATATCCTCTCAGCAGAAAATGTTGGTCGGATACTCTTCTTTTCCTGCAAGTTACCATTGATTATAGAAGTAAGCTATCATATCACAGTAGCAGTAAAGGAAAAATTACAGCTACAAGGTCATTAAAGGCAAATTAACATGTACAGTATATATTACTTCACAAGAGAGAATTTCAGGATTCCTGACAAGAATATATACTTCTATTAAGAGATTTTATGGTGAAAAATAAAAATACAATTCAATGCTTTTTTCTGTCTTCACCAAGAGTATACCAAACCACCAACAGTTGGCGCAGACGCGCAGTCTTCTTCGGGATACAGAAGGCAAAATAATGGGTAGACCCAAATAACAAGAGACAGGAATCGAACTCTTGACCACTTGTTTAAGAGATTAGAGCTCTTAAAGTCACTGGTTTTAGGTGTCAACTCTTTTAAACATAGCCAAGATTGATAAGCCAGGCTAGATAAGCCTGCAGCAACTCTTAGGTCTTTAGTTTTAGAAATCATAAAGATTTATACAATGATATATGAGCTCTTTTGATGTCATAAATATATACAAAAGGGGCCATCTCAAACAGCAACACTAGAAATCAACCCACTATCGTATGGGACAGTATCAAAGCTAACACAACAAACTTTAGAATCAACATAATAACCAATGCAGCAACATATACTTGTAGCCGATAAAGTAAAATCCATCACAAAACAGAGCAATTTGTACTTAGGAGAATCATATGACACACCTGGAAATTTTTGCTAAAGATCTTGATCTTGGAAGTGCTTTCTCTAATAGCATATTCACCTTCAGTTGACCAAACAAACTCCAATGCTGAGCCGAATGACCTATTCCGCCAAGCCACAGCAGTATAAATGATGTATTCTCCATCTCCACAAACCACGACAAATCTCCCATTTGGATTGTGTTTTAAATTCTGGAGAGACAAAAGCAATGTTTACAAAAACTAGTAACAGATTACTACTAATCACCTTTTCAGATGAAATCATAGCAAAAGACCCAATTGTTCAGGAATAATTGGTATGCTTTCTATTTTTAGTTGTTCCACTATGGACTTGTTTCCCAACCAGCAAAATTCCTTATTTGGTAGATGGGAATAAGAGCTGTGTTATGAATACTAGAAGATGAATTCCCAGGGCTAACTGAGGAGTCAATATATATTACGAGCAAGAATTGAGGAAAGAGGTGAAAATACTACTCCCTCGGTGTTTTGAAAAGCGTCCACATTTCCTTTTTGACTGAATACACAGAAATGTTCACTTCTTCTGAGAAACTAATCACATTGAAAATAACTATTCCACATCCTACCCCCTACCCCCACCTAATCCACAATACAACACAAGCACCAGACCCATCAACCAAGAGCCGTCATGACATTCGAGGTAACATTATCATAATACCCAATCTATTCCCAAGTCTAGAGTAAACATACCATGCAACAGATTGGGAAATAAATTATGGATTCGGTTTAACTAAATTCCAACTTTAATCTCTCCTTATTACCAACGTACTCTATGAGTATATTGTGTAAGCACAAGCAATACACTTATAACTATGCATATGAAGGGCCTTGATATATATAATCCCTCCATTCAAAACAAATTGTCCCATTTACTATTTGAGTGGTCTTAGAGGTGGTACTTTGACCATATTTTTCTCTATGTATACGTGAATTTTTTGTTAACATTATGAATTTGTAGATGTTAATATTAAATTTTCTGTTTTTTTCATTTTTTATTTTTTGACTTTCACAACTTATTTTTGAGGTCAAATTTGACAAAGGTTGACTTTAAAAGTAAATGGAACAATTGGAGTTAAATAGAGCCATAGAGTATAAAACTGTTGTATGGTAATGGAGGGAGTGTTACGTTTCTGAAACTAATTCGTAAAAATTTCTATCAAGGCAGATTTCTTCTCAATTATATAAACATGGCTCACCTGTGGGTAAAGATCACATGAGCCCAACTCCTTCACTGCCAACGGTAACCGCTCACCATCTGTCACCTAAGAACAGGAGTAAGTGACACAGTTAGAATGCAATAAAAAGAACTTGAGCAAAAACACTACAAATTTTGCAAAGCAAGGTAATCTTATAGATGCAATGCGATCAATACCTCATAGCCCGCACCAACACGTCGGATATCCACTGTTTGAATTTCATTATGCCTTGCCCATATTATCTTTCCACTATTATCCATGCTTGCGACAGGTATTTCGCGACCAATCTTAATCATAATGGTCCCCTCATCATAACCTATCACAACACTGCATGAAAATGAAGAGAAAACAATCACGTTTTGCAACGGTGGCCTTAAAGTAGCAAAAATTAAAGGAAAAAAAAGAGAGAGAGAGAAAACTCTGTAAAAATATTAATTCTAAAGATATATAACAATTCAGCGTGGAGTTGTGGGTACGGGGTCAAAAAGAAGACATTTGCAACTAGAATGAATAGCTGAACCATGAATAACGCTCAACAATAGTGAGGAACAAGTTGCTTCAACATGTTGACTAATCATATACATTTATATAGGAGTTCTACCGACGAGAGCTTACCGACGAGAGCTCTTGATGTATCCAATAGCCCAAACCCTTTCAAGACCATAGTTAAGAGTATTCTCAAGCCTGCAAAATAAACTCATCAAATTAGGACTCCAATCTTCGACATTAATTACATCTAATAGGTGTTCTCATGGTTCATGAACTATCATTGAGGGTATGATATTTTGGGGACTGGATTTGTAGCTTCATCACTTCAACTGATTGCACTGACTTTAAAAGCAACTCAAGACCCGATGATATAGCAATTGCCCACAAGGTTTTCCGAGAAGCACCAATACATATTAAATTATCACTAGGGGTTAGGGCAAAAAATATACGAACATGCAGTATAGACACTGAGACACTATAAGGGACGAGAGATAAGGAGATCCTCCCTTTTAGGAAATGACACACAAACCCACCAACAGGTGAATGGATGGCCTCTTAATTGAGTGAGAACTATCCTTGCACCTAAAGCAGTTCAAAAGCTTAAAACTACAAAGTAAATCCAATCTTCACACTCCAACATCATCAAACAATGAACAAACAGAACCTAGGGCACACCTGTAAGTAGTCGAATGCCATATACGAACAGTTCCATCCTCGGAACCAGTAATAATTATTGGGAGTTCAGGATGGAAACACACAGCAGAAACATTGTGAGTGTGCCCTTCCAAAGTCTGTACACAGCTTTTTGTCTGATAATCCCACACCTGTATTTCGTATGATATGTAAGTAATTAAAAATATGGCGATAACATAATCCTCACTACCAAACTGACAAGAAGCCATAATAAAATGACAAACCTTTGCTGTATGGTCATCAGAACCAGTTATTAAATAAGGTTTGTCACCACCAGTGAAGTAATCAACGCAATTCACCCCTTTTACATGGGCATCCAACGTAAAATTTGGATCAGGTGAGCCAAGATTCCAAATCTGAAAAACAACAGCAACCACATCAGCAACACATAACAAATTTCTCCATGAATTATGGACGAAAGGGACAAAAATTCAAGACCTTTATAGTGCGGTCAAGAGATGCACTAGCGAAGGTGTTGGTATCTTTGGGATTAATAGTGACTTGCATTACGTAGTGGGAATGACCTTCAAATATTTGGGTGCAAATCCAACCTTTTTCCCAGTCCCAAAGTTTGATGAGCATGTCATCAGAAGATGACAGTACATATGGGAGTGTAGGATGCACGGCTACACACCTAATGTAGTCGGTATGAGCTTCAAACACTTTAACTTTGTCCATTGTATTGTAATTGTAAACACGTATAAACATGTCATCAGCTCCCGCAACGACCCATTGTTTTCGAGGAATAAACTTGGCCGACCTAACTATAAATAGTTTCATGAAAAGATGTGATTAATGGTCAGAACTCAGAAGAACAACTGTCTTTTAAATTGTTATAACAGAGATGCAAAATCATGAAAATGTCAAAAACACGTGCTCATACCTGGTAACTCAGTGACTTCAAAAGACTTGGCCATTGTCTGTAAGTAGCAAATGTTTTATTAAATGTCAGTAAATACACCGACAAGTTACACAAGTTTACAGAATAAACCCAAATATTGCCTAAACCCTATGTCCATCCACTTGCACTCCTTACTAATTTAACATACATAACCTTCCCACTAGCTCATGACTCATCTCTTGACTTGTGTCACATGTATATATAATAATAAAAAGTAGCTTCCCATAGTTAATCATTGTTATTGCAATTCAAGAAATAATTTCTCCTAGGCGTGATAAAAACTGATACAACTAATACACAGATGACTGGTAAATCAACGGAACAGTTTTATCAAAGTAGGCATCGGGGAATGTCTAAATTTAAATATACTAATCTGGTTATCATGAAAACGATGTAGTCGAACTAAAGCAGTAAAGAGAAAGTGAAAATAAGACAAACCTAAGTCTTACGGAAAAAAAAAAAAAAAAAAAAAAGACTTAATTGAGAATTAACTTTTTCGTTATACAATATTATTTAAACATTTTCTAAAGAAATGTGGAAAAAAGTGTGGATTCCTAGTTCTTAACATAACATTTATGATACCAACCTTAATCTGCTCACGAAGTACACTAACATCATATGAACTAGTAGCTGAGTAATGTAAGTTTGTAACAACATATTTGAAGTTAGCAGTCAGTTATATAACAAACTGTGTTCAATACCTCATAACCAAATAACCAATATACAAAAAAGAGCAGATTCGTTGGGATATAAGGACAAGAAGAAATTGCACCGAAGAGTTTAACATACAACATCTCATAGTTTACAACTCAAATGAAAGTTCATCATCGAGGTCATTCATTCTTTCGGCCCTCACTCTGACACCCTGTGAGACAGTTCACTATCGCACTATGTGCTCAAGCAGCCTAACCTAAGTACCTAACCATTGGTTTCAGTTCTTACAAGTCTGAATAGAGCTAATAACACAACAATGTATCTCAAGATCTATCACTACACCTGGTATGCTTTTTTATTTTAGGAAGAACATACACGAAACGTGATATGCCACTTAATGACGTAAAATTATTGCACATCCCACTTTCCAAAAGGCAAATTTCTGTTATTGCATTGGTAACGAGAATAGTAGCCAAGTGGGGGCTAAAAGATAGATTTCCACAAATACTAAATAACAAATCTACAGATAATTTAATGATCAAAACATCATGGTCCATGCGCTATACCCTATATCAGTTTAGCTAAAGGTGGAAACAGAAATTCTAGAGGATGGGTCATTTTCCGATTCTTTGCCAGTTTGTTCCATTTTGTTATTAGGGTCATAAGTGAAAACTAAAAATAACGTAGCTCTGGAAAATTTTCTGCGTAAAAATATAATTCATCTGAAAATTTGAGGGTTCTCATGACCCCACAAAAGAAATTCATGTTGAATGAACTATTTGATACATAATTGTGTACTGTCTTCACGATAATTTACCTAGCTACCTACACTACTACTACTTGTAGACTACCATACACTGCCCCAGCAATGAAGTCAGGCTCATTCACACATGAACTAGGCCACGGATTTGCTTATTTCCTATTTGGTACATTCAAACCAATTCACTACGTCTTCACTTAGAGTAGAAAACAGCAACTATAGTGAGTCCTAGTACATAGGCGGAGCACTTATCAATCATGTCTTCGAAAACCACCGAAACTAAGTTCACAATTTCACATGTATCTGCTAAGGTCAGATATACAACAAAGCATGAAGCTATCAAATTGTCTCGAAACTCTACAGCTCCCGTGACAGAAACAAGACATACCAAAACAAGCTAACCGAATTTCATGCCTCACATTATACAAAATTTGTTCGTACTAGAGTCGCATACTACGACATACTATAAACTTTCACACCTATAACGCAAATTAAGCACACTAATATAAGAAATTGAAATCGATGACACTTTACCTGTGATTGATAGTTCCAGATGACAACAGTTCCAGAATACAAACTAACCAAAATCCTGCAACACATTATCAATCGTCGACAAAATGATCAACATTATCGCCATCATCAAAACAAGAATGTAACTGTTCAGGTACATAAGAACAGAAATGTAGCGAAGAAAATCACCATGGTTCAGTAGGATGAAGATCGACAGACTTAACTCTCTCTGATCGTTGCGCTAACTTCCTCTGATTTAAACAAATCAAAACAGAACAATCACAATCAAAACATTACGACATTGCTCGTAAATTCACGGATCAAGGCAATCAAATTTTCAATTAATCAAAAAAAAAATCAAATCAAATTCGATTAAATTACCTTTATTGGTAGTCGAAGCGTCTGATCAACGATCGAAATGCAAAATCCAATACAAACACACAAAAAAATAGGAAATAAATCAGATCTCAAGCAATTTCGAAGCGAAATTCTTCAATTGCAATCAAATTACAAGAAATTAAAATCAGATCTAAAGTAGAGGAATCAAGGACGCACCATTTTGAATGATTGATTGTTGTCGATGAATTGAAGTTTCGTAAATCGATTGATGAATTCGAAAACCCTAAGAGATAGAGTGAGATTGAGATCTGAGGTGAAAGAAGCTGCGAGTAGTCGCAACGAAGTAGAGTGAGAAACACGAAGATGAAGATGATGATGATGATGATGATGATGATGAGAAACGGAAAATTATGATGTTTTTGTGTAAGCTAAACTGTGCATTTTCTTTTTCTTTTTTTTTTTTCTATTCTTTTTTCAACTATGATATTTTCTTTAAAAAAAAAAAAAAAAAAAAAAAAAAAAAACGAGCTAGAACTTAAAAAATCGGAGGGTGCTAAAATGAAACCGTGGTATACTTTTATATAATTAGTACGTAATCTAAAATTTGGGTCGAGCAACCTCGAGTTCACGAAATTTTTGTTCGACGGGGTCCTAATTTTACAATTTAATACATACTTACTAATTAGTACGATTACATGATTGATAAAAGTAAAAATACATACGAAGTACTTTCGTATCTCATCGCATAATTCAACTACACCCCTTGTTCCTTTACCTGTACAAGTTGTCTATGCATATAATCGTTTTTTCATGCTTGGAAATTAACCACTTTAATATTTGGTGTAACCATAAAATAAGTATTAAATGGCTTATTAAGCATTTAATTAATCAATTTTCAATTGTATTCATGAATTACTGGTCGTACATATACAACCGCCTAACAGTATAAATAATCAACAACTAGAGGATAGATGCCAATCGGAAGGATTCGGGTTACATTAGTATTTTGGTTAGAGAATCGAGTCAAGTTGAACCATAAAAAATACGGTGAGCTATTCAAAATGGGCGTAAAAGCTAGAGAACCACGCTGTGGCTAGAGCAGAAATTGACACGGCAAATAGGAGGCTGCCACGTGGCAGACTCAGTTTAATTGAGAAGAATCTTTTTGGATCTAATTCTTAGTAACTTGTGCATATTTTTTTTAAAGATTAAATTGTTTTTATACTTTTAATTTATATATTTATTTTTATGAAATGTTATTATCTGATTTAATTTTTTTTTACTTTCAATTTATATAATTTATTATTATTGTTATAATTTCTTAATTTATTATTATTTTTTTTTTTACTTGTGCATATTTTTTTATATTGTTCGTATACGTATTTTTCTGTATTTACCAAAAAGATGATAAAAGGGATTCGAACCTGTGACCTTTGAGAAAAAATCCTATCCTCCAACCACCTGAACAACTTAGTTATCTATGTACTGCGCGAATAAGAATACTATTTATTGTTTCGCTTTAGTAATGGAATATGAAAGGTTTAATTGTAGTTTATTCCATTCGACATTTTTGGCGCCAAAATACTTCCTCTCCCTCTTTATATTTTGGCGGGAATATTTTTGGCTATAAATTGATGCATTCCCTCCTCACTTTAGTCATCATCAATAAAATAAACATAAATTTTTCGTAATCACGTCAAACACATTACATATTTTTTAAAATCGTTTTCGAATATGTCTCTTGTCGAGAAGAAAGCACACGTTAGAGATGTATTAGCAACTAGGTTGTTCATGAGGGCTTTAATAGAGGAAGTAGGGCCTGATCCTATCGAGAAAACGATTTCAAGGGCTAGAGAGAGTAGTGACCATGCTCACTCATTCCTGTTAAAAATGTTTCAGGAAGAGTTTAATGTGACCCAGGTTGGGAAGAAATCTCCCAACAAATTGTATTGGAAATATGTGGACGATGATGTTCAAGTTCTCGTTACACCTGAAGTGGATTATTCCATTTTGAGGAGGGAAGAAGAGGAGGAGGAGCAAGAAGATAAGGTCATCGAAGTTGTCGTTATTCCCGATGACGACGAAAAAGATGCCGTGTCTGCGGCTTTAGCAACTCCTCAGAAGCCAAACTCGTCCTTGGTTTCAACTGCGAAGTCTCCATGCAACAACACACCGGAGGCTCAAACGCCGAAGGTTTGTAGGAAGAGGGCTAGAAAAATTTACCCTTCTAGGGCATCTTCTAAAAAATTGAAATACGACAAGTGCGTTGGGTGTAGTTCTTAGATTTGGTTTCTTCTTCAAATTTTTTTTTTCTTTTTTTGTTTAGGGTTTTATGTTATTTTCATCTAAATATCCATTAATGTATGATGGATGATTTTCAATGTAATGTGAATTAGGGCGGTTTTTAATGAAATGCTCCGAATTTCTTTTAAGTAGTTCATTGTCATTTATTTTTAATTTAATTTTAAAGATGGAAGCCATTGTTACATTTAGTTTTCTTTGCTAAGAAATGTCGTGCAGGAAGATGAAGATGAAGATTTGAACAACTCAGTTAGGGTTTTTTGTCTATTGATATTCCTTTGAACAAAAATAATCAAGTTCAATGCAGCAATTATTAAAGCTTATGTTCCCCATGAAGAAATTAAAAATTTTTAATTTAAAAAAAAAAACCGTTTTCTTAATTAACTCCACTTGGGAAGTGTAAGTTAAAAAAAAATAGTTAAATCAAGAGTAAAATAAACATTTTATTATTTAACAAAAATTTGAAGTTTAGGAAAAATATATAGAATAAGTTAAATTAAGTTAAATAATAAAACGTATTTTAAAAATAATATATATATGGAGATGTTGTTAAATCAAGTTAAAAGAATATCTTAATATTTTAAAAAAAATACGTAGAATTAATTAAGAAAATATAAATTGTTTAGAAAAATTTGAAGTCTAGGAAAAAAAAAACATATATATGGATTATGAAGTTATGTACTTGTAATTAAAAATATGTAAAATAAAAAAAGTTAGACAAAAGAAGGGTAATTGTTAACGGAATGAGGGTAATTGATAACGGAATTATTGTATTATTAACGGAAATAGGGTTTTGGTAACGGATATAGGGTATTGGTAACGGAATAATGGTATTCTTAACGGAATAAGGTTATTGTTAACGGAATTAGGGTATCCTTAACGGAAATATGGTATACTTAACGGAAATAGGTTTATATGACTTTCTATTGGATGGAAATAGGGTAATATATAACGGGTTTATTACAAGTTATGGTTTAGGGTTTACGTGATACAAACCATGACAAGTAAGACCGTGAGTAATTAACCGATTCAATTATAATAAGTCATGGGTATCGGGTTTAGGATATATACGTTTAGGGTTTAGGGTTTACGTGATACAAACCATGACAAGTAAGACCGTGAGTAATTAACCGATTCAATTAAAATAAGTCTCTGGTATCGGGTTTAGGATATATACGTTTAGGGTTTAGGGTTTACATGATACAAACCATGACAAGTAAGATCGTGAGTAATTAACCGATTCAATTATAATAAGTCACGGGTATCGGGTTTAGGATATATACGTTTAGGGTTTAGGGTTTAGGTGATACAAACATGACAAGTAAGACCGTGAGTAATTAACCGATTCAATTATAATAAGTCTCTGGTATCGGGTTTAGGATATATACGTTTAGGGTTTAGGGTTTACATGATAAAAACCATGACAAGTAAGACCGTGAGTAATTAACCGATTCAATTATAATAAGTCACGGGTATCGGGTTTAGGATATATACGTTTAGGGTTTAGGGTTTAGGTGATACAAACATGACAAGTAAGACCGTGAGTAATTTACCGATTCAATTATAATAAGTCTCTGGTATCGGGTTTAGGATATATACGTTTAGGGTTTAGGGTTTAGGTGATAAAAACCATGTCAAGTAAGACCGTGAGTAATTAACCGATTCAATTATAATAAGTCTCTGGTATCGGGTTTAGGATATATACGTTACGGGTTTAGGGTTTAGGTGATACAAACCATGACAAGTAAGACCGTGAGTAATTTACCGATTCAATTATAATAAGTCTCTGGTATCGGGTTTAGGATATATACGTTTAGGGTTTAGGGTTTAGGTGATAAAAACCATAATTAACCGATACATTTTTATTTATTAGTCACCGGTATCGGGTTTAGGACAAATACGTTACGTGTTTAATGGTTTACGGTTTAGGTGATACAGACCATAATGAACCGATACAATGTTAATTAGTCACGGGTATATGGTTTAGGATATATACGTTACGTGTTTATGGTTTACGTGATACAAACCATAATACGTTATTGGTTTAGGGCTTTACGTGATACATTACGGGTTAATATTAACCGTCGGATTTTAATTGAACCGTTGATCTTTGTCCTAATCCATGCGTTACTTTTTTTGACCAATGAGGTTTAACCTTGTGGATCCTCAATCAATCCTATATATTTATACCACATAATACTACCCACTCATCAACCTATTCCTTTTAATAAATATTTATTCATTTTCTAGTATCTTTGTAATTTTTCCAAATAAAACAATCTTTAAAACAAAATAATATTTTACAGTGAAATGTCTTCCAGTTCATACTCATCCCATCTTAGGTCTTCAACAAGGACGAGATGTTATTGTGGAATTGATTATGCTAAAAAAACTTCCTGGACCTTTGAAAACCCAGGTAGAAGGTTTGCGGTTTGTAAAAAATTTGACGACGAGGATACTAGGGCTCGTCGTTGTGGGTTTTTTAAATGGCTCGATGAAGACTCAACAGAGTGGCAGAGGAACACAATTAATCAGTTGCTCAACGAAAACAGAAGCCTAAAAATGGATTTACGTCGTCATGAAAAACTTATTGATGAAATTGAGTTCTTCAAAGCAAATGAAATTAGTTGGAACGTCTACAAAAAATGGAAGATTATTTCATTTGTTTTAATTTTCTTGATACTTAGTATGATGTTAGTAGTTAGTGTTGTTATTTTTAGTGTGTGATTTTATTGCAATGCATTGTTAAGAAAACTTTTCGTATGAATTAATGTTTCCTGCAAAATTAAAGTGTCCTTTTAAATTCTTGCAAACCTTACAGATTAAGTTCAAACAAAATCAAAACAAAATCTTGAGTAAATCTTTTAGCCGTCAATATAAGGCAATCTTGGAGAAAACTACACGCCACTTTCACTTCTTCATTTACTTATCTTCAACCACCACTTCTTAAAACCCTAATTTCCCTCTTTTCTTTCTCAACACCACTTAAATCAAAAAAAAAATAAAAAAATTAAGGTATAATCCATGGAGTTCAAATCGTTTTCTTTTTTATTTTGTATTTATGATCTTGTTGATTTAAAATAATTTACGATTTTTTTGATTTTCTATATTTTATAATTTATACAACTTCTTTTTTATACTCTGATCTTCTTTCCTAGGTTATTTAGTTGTTCTTTTTTTATTTATTAATAAATTTAGTTGTACTTTACAACCATTTCAAGCCATGCTTTCTCGAATTCTTCCACTTTGTAACTTTCGTGGACTAGGGTGCGTAGAGCTCGATCAATTGCAGTAAATTGTGGTTGAGACCTTAGATTTTTGTCGGCATTCTGCAAGATATGCCACAAGCATAGCCTATGCTTTGTGAGGGGGAAAACCCTACGAATAGCACCCTCCATCGCCTTACATTGATCAGTGATCATAACCGGGGGTGCTGATCCCATACATTCTAACCATTTTTCAAACATCCAGACGAAGGATTCGGTGTCCTCTTTAGTCATCAACCCCGCCGCAAATATGATCGTACTCCCATGATGGTTCACTCCAACAAATGGACAAAAGGGCATTTGGTATCGATTACTAAGAAAGGTGGTATCATAGGAAACAACCTCACCAAACACCTTGTACATCGCCCGACAACGTGCGTCTGCCCAAAACACGTTTACGAGCATACCGTCGTCGTCAGTTTTCATTGCGTAGTAGAATTCAGGGTTTTCTTTTTTTTGTTTCTCAAAATAATTGAATAACTCTTGAGCATCCCCTTTTAGTCTACTCTTACGGCGTTCTTTGTTGATTGCATTTCTCATGTCCCGTTCATTGAATGGAACTTTATCCACACCTCCACACTCCATGGCTATTGTGTTAAAGTTTCTAGTAATAGGTATGCCCGCCTTGTCATTCAACATCATGCGCTTTTTAAAATAACTGCTAATGTGTCTGTAATGAACGACATGGCTACTACTAGAAGGATCAATATCGTGATTATGTTCCAAGTGTACCTGTGAAATTACAAACCTACTTTTCTTGTCTGGTATATGCCCTTCCACACAAACAAGACAACGACTCCAATTGGGATCAGGTTTTGATTTCCTTCCTTTTGTACAAATCAATCTTATCCTCTTCATCATGTAAAATTGACGTTCAAGATCTCCCGTTCCTTTTCTAGATACACCTTTCGCTTTGAAAACCTCTTGGAGATCGCTTGTACGTATTCGAAATTGAAATCCCTTTTTATATGCATAAGCATAACAAAAATCACCAAACTCTTCTCCAGATTCGAACTCCATTCCAACAACGGGGTCTACTATCCCATCTGATTCACCACCTCCATTAAACACGACAAGTGCTTGTTGGATGTTGTTGGGCTCGTTTACCTCTAACGTATTTTCTTCTACGACGTGTTCTTCTACAATTTCATTTTCGTCTTGGACTTCTTCGTCAAAGTACTCATTCAAATCCAAAGTAACCATTTTTCAAATGTTGATTAAATTATTTGTCAAATCTGTAAATGTTGAATTGTTATTTTTTTTTTTTATTTTTTTTTTTAACGGATGAATTATTTTAATTTGGTTAATGAAAATATATTTGTTCAACTAAAATTTACTGAAAATCCAATTGCCCAATTAAATGGTACAGTACTCGAAGAGTCGCAATTAATAAAGGAAACTTGTCTGACAAGTTTTGCCGCCTTTAGTTAATGAAAATATATTCTTCAGTTTAATTATTCTTATTGTTTATTAACAATTTATTTAATTAATTTAAAAAAAAAAAAACTGTACAAAATCTTTTGAAAGTCAAACCAATCAATCAAGCACCCCCTTTTATATCTTCCATCTTCTACAACGTTTCTTCTTCCCTTTCAAATTCAGACTTTTTCAAAAAACTTCTTTTATTATCCTCTACAAAAAAAAAAAAAAAAAAAAAATTAAAAAAAAAGAGTGAATGGAAAAATTAAAGGCGGTAATTTTTTTTATCTCAACGTTAAGTTTGTAGCTTATGGTGTTGTGGTTAATCGTTTTCATGGTTATGTTTATGTGTTTATGTGTATCCAGGAGTTGGTCTTAGGGTTATGAATTAGGGTTTTCAAATTCTATTTTTGTAAATTAAAAGTGAAAGACTTTATCATCTTAAACAACTCAGATCTAAGTGCATGCATCCTAAAATATACGGAGTATTATGTTGATGGATTTGAAATTGTATTTTTGTTTTCAAATTTTTTTTTTAAAAAAAAATTAACTCTAGGTTTTGAAATTCATAGTCTAGGGTTTCAAAATTTATTTTTTTTAATTTTTTATTGGTTTGATTTGACAGATAACCGAAAACAATGGTGTTGTGGTTGTCTTCTTCATGCTTATGTTTATTGTTACTGTGGTCTTGTAGTTGTCCTTTTCATTGAATAAGCCTTTCGATTTTTTTTTTTTTTTTTAAATTTATACTGATAAACTTTATCAATTAAAAATGATTCGGATTCAACTGCATGCATCTTAAAATAATTCATTTGATTTATTTGATTTTTATTTCATTTCATTGATTTATTTGCATTTTAATTGCTTTTATTTGACAGATGGACGACAAAAATGGTTGGGAAGAGCTGAAGAAAAGTTTGAAGAAATTGCAGGGTGACAATACGCGGTTGTACAATCACTTCAACAACCGCCTTCTTGAGGCCTACCCCATGAAGCTGAGGGTCAGAGCCTTAGGGGACCAAAAGTTGATAGAGGACGTGGAAGACTACATCAACGATCTCCATCGGGTTCGAAATGTTGCCCGGAGAGAGCTTATAAAGATCGATATGTCAATAGATTTAATGGATCAATTTGAAAGTTAGTTAAATTTTAATTAAATTTAAATTATATTTTGTAAACGCAATCGCCATCCCTTTTCAGTCTAGGATGGTATGGCTACGTATAATATATTCGGCTTAAGTTTAAAGTTGCGTCGATTTACTATCTCTACATTACGCAAGCACATTTTTGATCATATGAACTTAAGTAAGTAGAAGAAAGTAAAAGAAAATATGGTATTACGAAGTTAACGGAAGAAGAGGGTTAGTAACATTTCACGGATTTATGGTATATTTAACGGAAAAAGGGTAATATTTAACAGAAACCGGGCAATAAATAACGTAAACCGGACAATATTTAACAAAAATAGGATTCAATTGATAAGTAAAGTCAATTACAAGTACTCTATATGTTATAAATGTTATACACAAATGGGGAAAACAAACATATTCAATCAAATAACGGAAGTCGGATTATATTACATAAACAAGGAAAAGTGGGATTCAAATTGATATATTATGAAGTACGGTGTACAAGTTTTAAAATTTAAAATACAAGTTTGATACAATATATTGTTATGTAGTTCAACAATTTACAGAAAAGGTTTGTATCTCAGTTGGTTGGATGTGAAGTTTGTTTCTAAGAGGTCACGAGTTCGACTCCCCTTTGATACATTTTTGATGTAGAAGCTTTAAAATTATTTAAAAATAAAAAATTAAATCAAATACGCCTAATATACTGTATACGAAATTGAATTAAAATACGTATAAAATACTGTATACGGAAATAGATTAAAATACGTATAAATTACTATATACGAAAATAAAATAAAATACGTATAAAATACTGTATACAAAAATAAAATAAAATACGGTAAAGAAAAATGTAATTATAGAAAATAAAATGAAATATAATTCTAATTATCAAAAATACAATTAATAAAATAAATAAAATGAAATTAAAACAATTACAATTTAAATAAAAGGAAACTAAATAATCTAATTAATGAGGTATGGAATCTAAAAGCAATGATTAATTATTTGTTTAAATGAAAATGCCACGTGGCAGCCTACCATTCGCTGTGTCAAAACCACAAAAGCCACACTGTGGTTTTGTATCATCTTCCCAAAATGGGATATCTTTAGGTTACATTGTTTTTTGGTCAATCATTGTAAATGTCATAAAAGTCGTGTCGGATTATTTTATTTGGTGAACACAAATGTTAGTGATTTTCTTTGTAATCTACCTATATCATATTGAATATAAGTTAGTTTTGTCAAATAATTTTGATTGTTGATGAATATGCTATGTTTATTTTTCATAAATTTCCTTTTATTTTGTGAATATGTTAGTCGTTTCGCGAGTCCATAAGTAAAATATCAATTAATTTTAAATAAAATTATATAACACGTAAATAGTTACCTTTACATTAAAATGTATCTTTCCCTTCCTAAAATCTCGAGTTTATTGGTTCATAAAATCACATCATAAATTTATTGCTTCCTGCTAAGTTATTCACATCATATCAAATGTAATCCCAATTAAAAAAGAAAAACCTAAATTTTAATTCACATTCAATTTGGTTTCACGTTATGTTTAAAGCAATTTTAAATTCGCGTGATAACGATCCGTTAAGTAAAGACTCATGAAATTATAACACAAACATTCAAATTCAAATTCTCAATTTTAAAATCATATATCCAAGCATGGACAAAAACCTATAATTAATGATCTAAATTTCATGAAAATATCTCCTATTTTGACTAGGTCTATTATTTTTATTATGTTCACACTAGAGGTGATCAAATGGCCCAAGCCCGATGGCCCGGCCCAACCCGAATTTTTATAGGGCTTGGGCCTTGTTTTTAGGCCCGAAAAGCCCATGGCCCGAAGCCCACGGCCCGTTTCATAAAATTGGGCCGGGTTTGGGCCGACCTCAAGGCCCGCATTTTGGCCCGGCCCGACCCGAACATATCTTAAGTTTAGAAACTTTTCTACTCCGTATTAGAGATGTCAGTGGGGCGGGTCTACACGGATACTGCCCCGCATCCGCCCCAGTTAGGGTGGAGGTAGGACGTAGTTTAGTGGGTCGTGGAGCGGAGGTAGGAGGGAAAATTGACCTCCGCCGAGGGTTGTGGAGCGGAGGTGGAGTACGTCAATTTAAACTCCGCCCCGTCCCCACCCCGCCACCGTCCTCGCCCCGCCTATACACACATATGAAATTTTAATTTTAAATAAAGTAACAGAAAAAATAAGTTAAATAAAAGTAGTGAAAGTTGGACTTGAACTCTTAATTCTTGAAGTCTAAAAAGTCCAACTACTAAGTCTCTAACATATTCAGAAAAAAAAAAAAAAACAACCAAACATTCCTATTCCTATGGTTGTCGGTGGGGCGGGTCTATGCTGATCACAGTCCGCATCCGCCTTGATTAGAGTGGAGGTAGGACGTAGTTTAGTGGGTCGTGGAGCGGAGGTAGGAGCGAAAATTGACCTCCGCTGCGGGTCGTGGTGCGGATGCGGAGGTAAATTTTTGTTCGCGGATGCGGAGGTAGGGGACCCTTCCTCCGCCCCCGCCCCGATGACATCCCTACTCCGCATAATTTAAGAATGCAAATTATATTGAGTGCTAGTAAATAAAATTAATCAACTAATTCCAAATTAGTGTATGAGTCTTTATAATTCAGTTATTATTAGTTCGAAAAGCCTTAGTAATTTTATTTTACACTAGGTATGCGATAAATTTAGGAATAATTTTTTTTTTTTTTTTTTTACCTCACAAATCTTCTAATACTAATAATTTATTTACCAATATATCAAATACAACTCTATAATTAAAAACGTCAAGTGAGAATGGTACTAAATAGGGAGTAATGAATATTTATAAAGTCTCTTGTAAAATAAATTTTATAAGCCCGAAATGGCCCGATTTAGCCTAAAGCCCGCTAAAAGGCCGAATGGGCCGGGTTTGGGCCAATAAAATAAGCCCGCACTTGTAGCCCGGCCGGCACATTTGGGCTAAATTTAATTATTAGGCCCGGCCCAAACCCTGCCCGGCCCATGATCACCTTTAGTTCACACACAATATTTTCATAATCACCTACTACTCTTTGACGACAATATTAGTATATATATGAGAGTGATTTATTTGTTTTGATTACTGAACCTACTCTTCATTATGAAAATTTAGAACCAGTAAATTACTACGGTTACGAAATTACTAGTCAGAGCTGAAGATTATTATTATTATTATTATTATTTAGGTATTCTTTACTATTATTTCTTATTATGGAATACTATATTTATTAATTTATGAGCAAGTAACGAATATGATTTTCCGTATACGGATTTTACTCCCGTTATATACGTTTTTCATTTTTTTTTTCCCTTTCATACCCTTTTTTACTCACCTTCTATACAAAATTCTCTCTTTTATTTTTCTAACTTTTATTAATCTAAATTCATACAATTCAATTGATTATCTTGTATTTATAGTAGTATATAAAACCCAGTTCACATACCATACTAGTATTGTGGAAATCATTCAATTATTTTACTCATCTTAAATTATTTCTGGGATGTCTTATTTAAAACTTAGGGATTTGAAGATACTCTTATGGAACGTGGTTGTTAATGTTCCATTTGACAAAGGTTTGGTCGTCTTTCGCATCGAAGACAACGACGAAGGTGTTGTGGTTAATTTCGAGCTATCCGTTGTTCGTAACAAGGATTTTGTCGGACTTGTGAAAGACACAATTTACAGGTCCAGGTCGTCTTTCCGCACGCCCTTGAACTCCAATTTCTTTGCTCAACAAGTTTCAGATTACATACGCAGTTGCTTCCTTTTTCATGATGATGATGATGATGATGATACCAGTCGTCGTCGATATGGTTATGGTAGTGAATCTAATCAAGAACGACTAGTATTCTTTGTTGACTGCCTGGTTGATATTGATGCTTCTTTTAACAATGTACAAGTTATGGATGATAATCACGATTATGATATTGATGCTTCTTTTAACAATCTAATCAAGAACGACTAGTATTATTTGTCGACTAGTATTCTTTGTTGACTCCCGTTATATACTACTTTGTTGAATTGATTATCGAAATTATTAATTGAAATAATTGAAAATTGTATGAATTTAGGTTAAGAAAAGTTAGAAAAATAAAAGAGAGAATTTTGTATAGAAGGTGAGTAAAAAAGGTTATGGAAGGAAAAAAAATGAAAAAAGTATATAACGGGAGTAAAACCCGTATACGGAAAATCAATACCCACAAGTAATCGTAATCGAAAATAAAGATAAAATAAGGGCGCTTCACACAAAATGTATTTTTTTTTTTTTAAAATACACTCGCATAAAGTTAAACTTGGAATATTTCTTTGTACAAATAAATGATATTTTTCGTTACTTTTTGAAGGTAAAAAAATATGTAAGTTTACCGATAAGTATAGTCATGAACCAATTCATTTAAGTCGGTGGTTAAAGGTCCAATATCAGTTTAATGCTTCTCTAATACATATGTCACAAATTATAAAAGAAATTGAATACGGAATCAACATTTTTGACAAAAATATTTCATAAAATTATATTTTTAACGAAAAAACTTTCGTCTATACGAAAAAAGTTACGAATAGATTTTGTGTAAGACCGTCTTATTAAGCTAATTTAGTGTGAGACAATATACAAACACACCTATAAAGTTATTATAAAAACAGTAAAATAAAATTAAAATAAAAAGTAACTCCTCATGTGAGAAATATCAGGAAGAACTTATCCGTGTGACCGTCTCACATGAGTCCTCCAATAAGAACCTAAAATATGTTGAACTCCATCGTCGTGTATGTGAACTCAATTAATTAATTAATTCAAGAAATTCATAGTACTTCATTACTCATCTATAATGAAACTCCTTTTTTTAGAATAACACTAACTTTAATGCCAGTTTTTTAAATGCTACAATTAATGTATACATAACTTTCTGATTTTAGTCAAATACATTGAGCAAAATCATCATAAATACATTGAATAACGTGCTCAAATGCTACTACTTTTGGTTACTAATTCCATTTTCAGATTGATATACATGCAATTTTTAGAGCATTTATATAATATCTTTTTTTCCTAGGTAATCTCCTTTATTATGCATGAATTTTAAAGTTAATTATATATATTAGTATTTACAATTAGAGAGAATTATGCAAAGAAATCAAATCAAAAGTTTGTGAAAAAATGCCAAAGAACATCCAAAAATCAATTCAAAAGTATATTTCAAAAATCAAAAAACAAGCACCACACCTACAAATTTCTCATAGTACACTTTCTTCAACCACTAGTAAGATCTTAAAAGGTTGCAAACATCCTAAGAGCCTTTCTTTTAGCCTTGATTATCATCACAAGGGTGGTAGTGGCAAGGATAATCGCCGCGATAAAAAACACGAAAGTGACGAGGCCGCCACGTTGGAGGACATCGATAAGTTTCTCGTCGAGAATTTTAAGTCGTTGTATGGCCTTAACGAAGGCAAGGATGATAAAGAAAAAGAACAGTCTGATTCTGAATTCGAATCTGAATTAGAGTCTGAATCAAGTGATGCACATTATGATGAATCTCCTAGGATGTTCACTCCAAATAACATAAACTCCCTTCGTGGGTCCCACTCATTTTTAACTTCTCCGACCTCCTCTGGCTCGCTGCCAGAGGAGGCTAGGGTAATCAGTGGAACAGGAACCTCATCACCAATTCCATATGATATCGGGACTTTACGAAATCATAACAAACGCAATAATAAGTCACCAATTTCAGAAGGGATGGAGGATTGTATCACGATTTTAACCGTGTCACCAAACCCGCACGAAGAATTTAAGAGGTCTATGCAAGAGGTGTTATACGCTAGGACGCATAATAATCAAACAGTCGACTGGGACTTTATGGAGGAATTATTATTTTGTTACCTTCGATTGAATCCGAAAAAACAACATAGGTTTATTTTTAGTGCATTTGTCGATTTAATTGTCGTTTTACGACAAAATTCAAGTAACGGAGGCCCGAACGAGTCACGTAGTTCCGACGGAGACAAAAATGATGCTAAAGGGAAGAAAAGGCGAGACTAAATATTTAATCTGCCAGTAAATTATATTCTAATTTTATGTTTGTTTAATTTGTGCCATGATTATCCAATATTTATATATAAGATTTTAACAAATACTTCGTATTTTTTAAAACAAATGAAGTATTTGATTATTGACTGTATTAAATCTTTATGTCTTGGTTGATAATTTGGGCTCCATGCATTCTTTTAACCATTGGTCGTCTTGTATTTTTGTTGAATTAAAATTAATTTAAAGAATAGTATGAATGTAGGAATGTTATTATATGACTATGTTTATGTTTATATGAGTATATAAGTCGACAATTTGGCATTTAAGTGTCTTGATTTAAATTATTTGAATAATGAATCAATTGTTTAACTGGTTATGTTTGTATTTGAATTGGTTGGATTATTTTAGTGTTACATCTAATCTAATATTTTCACCCTTATTATTTTATCAATCGATACATATTTTTATATATAAAAAAACAATAACTATAATTCTGTCTCTATAAAGATAATTGTTTTCAATCAACGATAATTTTGTTGTCATTTTTATGTGCTAGTATCAATTAGCATAAATAATAAATTTACTCTTCCAAAAAAATAAATAAATTACTACTCTGTAATATAGAATTAATTAAAGCGATCATCTTCCCAAAATTACACTTTACAGCACCATTTTGACACTCATTGACATTTGACCAATTGACTACTTTCATGACATGGGAAGTAACCTTACAATTTTGACTTTTTGGTCATTTCATAACTACTCCCTCCATTTAAGTGAAGAAGCGAATCTTTGTGTGAGGCAGGAACTACTGATAAGTTTATCGTAAGTCATCTCAGCGCGAGAATAGTCTTAGTTAGTTTTTTTTTTCTTTTTTTGGTTGTGACTCACACTAATTTAGTGTGAGTCCGGTCTTTCAGGAGAATTACACTTAAGTGAATTGTTAATATTTGCATAAAACAAATACAAAGTATTAACAATTCAGACAGAAAATAAATTATACATGCAAATTAAAGTGATAGCTTTAATTATTTTTTTGAAAAAAAAAAACTGATAAATTATTAATGCAAATTAAAGTGATAGCTTTAATTAATTTTTTGAAAAAAAAAAAACTGTAAAATATTATTAGCCATCGAAGTTGTATGAATTTTAAAATTCACGCAATTCCACAACAAGATCAATAAATGCACCTAATATAAAAGTGTGTTGTTTTTTCTTGTTCAATTTAAAGTAACTAAATAATAAACCTTCCATAAAATCCCAATCGACCATTAGGTTATCATTAATCCTCTGATCAAGCACCGCGATCATGGACTTCTTAAAATCCTCATATGGGCTTGATGACACGGTCAGAACTGCTATACAATCCTCTACTTCTATGACCGATGCCTTGCCATCTTTGCTAGCATGATTGCGATAATTATTAGGCATAGTCATATTCCTCCTTAAGGCTGGCTTGGTATCATCTCGAGAAAGCGAGCCTGAGGAGGAAGATGACGATGTTAAAAATTGTTTGGATGACGACCCTGGAGACGGACGGTAAAGTCTAGGTGAATCAAGAAGTTCACCACTTGATTCAAACTGATCAATAAATGAAAAAGATTTTTCGTCTTTTTCCTTTTCCTTGTCGTGTGCAGTAATGTTATGATTATTGCTATACAGTGACTTGAAATTCTCGACGAGGAACTTATCAATGTCCTCCAACGTGGCCGCCTCGTCATCTTTTTGGTGTCGATTATCACGATGGTCTTTATGACCACCGCGTTCTACGTCGATGGAGAGGCTCTTAGGGTGCTTGCATCTTGCTAGCATCTTGCTAGTGGTTGAACCTAGGGAACTTATTCGTGAAATTCGTAGCCGTGGGACTTGATTTTTCATCTTTGAAACATAATTTTGTAGGGATTGTTGGATATTCTTAGGCATTTTCAATATGTCTTGATTTTAGTTATTAGACTTAGCTTGTTAAATTCAAAGCTTGATTAGATGTCAATATATATGAATTCATGCACATATATTTATCTATAATGTAGCTTTCTAATGAGTCATAGACACAATTATATAAAAATATTCTCATTGTAAATACTAAATATAGTACTCCGTATTAAAAATATTTACTCATAATAATTTTATTGGTTGATACATGTTAATGACAATCTATACAAAATACTCACGTACGGTCCATATATATTCTAACCCGTCTATCAGAATATTTAATAAATACTCGTACATCTTTAAAATTCGTTATCCAATTATATATACTTATGCCTACAAGTGACAACGTGATCTATTTCTTCAAAATAGCCAATCTTTAATTTTCTAAATACATAAAATAATTTAATATTATTGTTCAAGTTTCAGAAATAATAATTAATCGCTACTCGTATTATATATCAACACGGAAATATTAGGAAAATATTGCCCCATTAATTTTGGCCATTTGTTTATCCTTTTACCTTTGACCTTTTACCTTTTTAATAATAATAATAATAATAATAATAATAATAATAATAATAATAATAAAGTATTCGTATTCATTTTATTACTTAAATGTAATATGATAAAGTTATTAGTTGTATATCCAATTATTTTGATTATTTTCTTCAAAAATAAAATAAAAACTAATTAATTATAATAAACGATATACTGATATACTCCGTATTATTTAACAAGGAGGGACGGATGAAGCGTGGATCGTGACTTTACGATTCTTGACCGTGCAAGGCGTACACAATACACATGTACTCCGTATTTATAATACATCCACTACGTACTTAGGAGAGCACAAATCATGACTACTCTCCATTATGTTGGAGAAAAAGCATGCCGTATGAATAAACAAATTTTAAAAAGAAAGTTAATTACATTAATAAAATCTCATTGATTATTAATAGAAAATAATTATATAAACGAAAAGTAACGAGATGCCAAATAAAATATGAAATGGGTCAAAAAATTCACTTTGCCTTATTTTACATGTTGTCGTTTACACATCTAAAGATTAGTGTTTTCCTAGTTTTAAACTACTTATGATCTATAATTTATCTTATTGTATCGTGATCTATAGACTAAATTTGCAATTTGTCCTACTATTTATAATTCTTTTTCTTTTTTTTCAACTGTAAGTCTCTATGATGATATACTCACATAGTCACATTAACATAATATGAGACCAAAGTACAAATTAACTTGTAGTTTAAAGGGTACAAAAATATAAAAATAAATCTATTAAAGTCACTTACAAGGGTACTAAAAGAATTTCAGTGACAGTTAACGTAATTATTACTTAAATGGTACAAAAACTATACAATCGATACAAATGAAATTTGATTCTGATAAGCTTATTGTAGGCGCAGTCACATGTATAAAATTTGTGTTTTTCCAAAACTTCTACCTATTTATTTCTGAAAACAGAACGGTTTTAGAAAAGTGAAATATTAATGATACCAATTATAAATTTACTCTAATTAATATCATAATTAGTCAATAATACAAATAATAATTCACCCTTAAACACGAAGTCATATAATCATTTTTATTGACCAAGGGGTTGTTTGGTTGTCTCTCCAATTCATGGAAAATGAAACTTACCATGAATTGACTTACCTTCTTGATGTTTAGTTGTAAAATTCATGGGAAGTTGCAATTCTCGGACATTTCACTTCCTACATAATGTAGGAAGTTACTTACCTAGATCCTCATTGGTAAGTGTAACTTATCACATGAATTCACTTCCCATATATCAACCAAACAACTTTTATACAATTCACGTGAATTACAACTTCACATGAATATATTTTTTCCGGAAAATTTATCTTCTTATGTTCAACCAAACGATCCCAAATAATTGTGGTATTATAAAACATCAAATCTAAATTAAACCCACGTCATTTACATTACTTCATTTTCATCTCTCTTTAATACTCGTAACGATCTTTTTAGAAAATGACATCTTTTCATCTTTTATAATGTTTTTCCCATCTCATATTCATTTTCATATAATCTATTTTGTCCTATTTAAGAAACGATTATAGGTAAGGTACCAATATAACGGAAATTATTTGTGAATTGTGACTTTATGTTACTATAAGCAGGAGTAAAATATTATATTTAATCGGGAAAAAAAATTAAGTCAAAACATTAAATTGAAACATAGAGATCGAGTATATATATCTTTCTTTTTCCATCCTTTTTTAATATCATCAACCCAAAGCCGTACTCAACCTTTTCATGTACTCCGTATAACTTTATATAGTCATATACTCATACTAGCATAATACCCGTGCATAAATGCACGGGATGTATAAAAATAAATTAATAGTTAATTGAAAAATTTTATAATTAAATTAAATATTAAATTAAAATAATAATAATAATAATAATAATAATAGTCAAGCGGATTCAGAACTTCTCTGCCTCCCATGAGAGGCGGGCTCAGTGTCATTTACATTTTTATACGACTTGGCTTTCTTTGTTGCAAAGGGGTGGGGAGCAGATTGTTTCTCGGCTCCCCATGATTTAAATATCTTGTGTTTATACATCAATAAAAATTGCGGTTTAAAAAAAAAAAAAAAAAAAAAAAAAAAAAAAAAAATAATAATAATAATAATAATAATAATAATAATATAAACACATCCTAAATAAACATGTATTTTCAGACCCAAAATACAACAAAGTGTATTTTACCCGTCCACGTATTTATTTAAAATGTAACCCACGTATATGACTTGTTTAATGTAGTTAAGTATTATGAAAATATTTAAATCATTCAACCCGTATTTGTCTTCCATATGACATAATTTCAAAAAGAAAAGAAAAGAAAATAAAACAAAATGGATAAAAATAAAATAAAATAAAAGGGATAAAAATATGTAAAAGTTGGAGGGAAAATTGGACGGAAAATTGATGTAGGATGGTTTTTGTTATATATAATTAATATAGATAGATAGATAGATAGATAGATGAACATAACATAATTAATCAAGTCATAGTTAATATTAATATTAATATTTTGTATTATTACTTTCCACATAACATTTGAAATTTGAATTGAAGTCATTTTTTCAAGAACGTGACAATTTTTTTTTGAAGTATTGATTAATAATTACCCACTTCTATTTGTTGAATTGTTAACATTTATTTCGATTTTAGCTTTCCCCATTCAAATTTATTTACATTCAATCCCTTTTTGACACTATTCATTCAAGTATATAATTCAATCAAAAAACATATATAGTCATGCGATATGTTAGTTGTTTAATACGTCTTAATGATTGCAATAAAAATTAAATTTTTATAATTTTTAAATAATTACGTTAAACTATGTATATTAACGTCCCAACATTTGTGTTGACAAATAAGAATTAAAATCCACTATTAATGGAGGTTGTAAACTTGAATCACCATTGATGTGAGAAGAATGAAAGTCCGAAAGAAAATAGAGAAAGTGTAAAATTAATTTTAGTCTTTTTATTATTATGACTGCGATAATACATCATAGGAGATTCACAAGCTTGCAACCTCATAGTTGAATATATATATGTAAGTACTATTTAGATTAAATGGTAGGTTTTCAATGAACCATAAGAAGTAAGCTATAAATTGATCAACGGTAGGATCATTACTAACAATTTTAGTAAAATTCTACTATGTGAAACCTTTTTTCAAGTAGTTTCATCTCAGTACAAACAAAATTCTTTTAAATATTTATCCTAAGAATTTTCTCATTCCCTTCAATGTCATTCGCTAATCATTACATAAAGAAAAAAAACCACTATTCATTCAAGTGAATTTTTTTTATAATTCCTTGCAATATATTGAATATAATATAGTTATGTGAGATTTTGTTTCATACGTTTTAATAAGTACAACAAAAATATCAACTTTTTACAATTTTTAACAACGTTAAACTCTATATATCTATGTTCCAATTTTTGTGTTGGCAAACGTGAAAAATAAAGATTGTGAATGAAGAAAGAGAGCACTAATTTTATCCGTTTATTTTTAAATAAAATCTTTATTATACTAAATGACAGTTTTCGCTGACATCATCAATGCCACATGTCGCAATTCTATGCATTTTTTTCCCGCCAAAATGCAATGCTGGCATCATTAATCACACTCTATGTTTTTAAGTTTAGGTCTATTATCTATGCCTATAATTTCTCAATAATCAGATTCACACTTATGTTATAGATAAAATAATAAAAGTTTAGTTTTATTAACAATATAGTAATATGTATTTTAAATTAATTACTTCTTTTATTTTAATATTTTACTTTTCATTATATATATTTATAATAAAATATAAAATAAGTACTTAATCTATTATTTCGTTTATAACACATATATATATGAATTAAGTTCTAAATATATGTACTTGGAATAGCTAATTAACTTTTTTTAACAATATATTTATTCTCTATTCATTACTTGCTTATTTTAATATTTATTATATTTAATATTTTCTAATCGAAAATAAATGTTGTAAAGTCTATAAAATAAAATTTATGCCGGTCATATATTTTAGCTATTTTATATAGATTCTTTGTTTTTTCATTAATATATATATGTACAGTAAAATATCATTAAAGTGATTATTATATTATTTTCATATTGATTTATTACTTATATTTTTATTAGTTAAAAATAATATAATTCTATAGTAACCGTGCATTAATGCACGGGATCTAAACTAGTTTTAATCTAACACAGAGTATTATTCCATATTCAACAAAAATAAAGTTAAAATTAATGGTGATGCTTGTGTCTTTCAAGGGGAGGGGGTGTCATCAGAAATGGTATGTAGGGAAGGGAGAGACTCAGTTTTATGGGAGGCCGAATGCAGGGGTGGGAGCCATAGATTGCGGAAGCGTCTTAGATGGACTTCAGAAAGCAGCAAGGCAAGGGCACCAACGCATCGTGGTAGAAAGTGATTGTTTAACGGTCATCTAGGCGTTACGAGAGAAGCGTCAAGGACGGAGTTGTTTTTCACAAGTTATTGAAGACATTTTATGTTTGAGCAATAATTTCGTTTCTGTTATTTGGTCGCACACTAGTAGAGTTAATAATTATGTAGCGCATTTTTTTAGCTCATACTCCGTATTACTCTTAGAATAGTTGGTAAAACAATTCGGTTGAATGAGTTACCGTCACTCCGTCACGGGCTCAGCAGGCTGTAATTTTTGATCATTCGTCGTTATAATCTCACCCATTAATTTTCTCAAAATAAAAAATAAAAAAATAAAAAAAAATAAAAACAAAGTTGAAATAAAACCGGCTTAACATTTCAAAAGAAAAAAAGTACGGAGTATTGGAAAAGTGTAGTCAAGGAAGAAAAGGCCCAGTCAGAGGGAAAAAGAAGGTTCTAGAATGAACCACAAAATCTAGAGTCCTCTACTACTCACCATCTACCCACCACATCATCGTCATCAACAACCTTTTTCTTTTATTATTATTTTATTTCCAATTCAAATAAATAAAAATTAATAAAATAATAACTATTCACCTTCACAAAACCCTCACCATATTATTTCAGTTCTTCCACATTCAAATAATTTATTAATTTCCGCCACCGCCACCGCCACCGCCGCCACACCACCACCGCCGACTCCGCCGTCACTTCGATCTCCGTTTACGCTGTACGATTTTCTTCATAAACCCTAGCTTCTTCGTTTTATTTTATTTATTTTAATTTTTTCGATTTTTTTTCGTTTTTTTTTGTCGATTAAGTTTTGATCATTCTATTTGATTTGTTTTTGATGTTGTTTAGTTGATATTTATGTGCATTGTTTGACGAAAATTTCTGAAAAAGGTTTCTGATTATGTGAGATGATATGTGTCGTATGATAATGTACGCTAATTCTCTTATGTGAGACGATTTTACTGTAAATTGCTATAATTTTTGATTTTTTTTGTTGTTGTTGTATTGTTGTAACACTAAATTGTAATCGTAGTTGCATGTAGTACAAATTTTCTGGTGAGACGGTTGATTAATTTAGCGTCAGTTGAAGTGTGTACCTGAAATTCTGATTTTTTGCATGCTGTGTAATTTCTTAGGGTTTTGCTCACCGTATTATTTTTCCGATTTTAGCGTCAATTGAATAGTTTGCTGAAATATCTGTTGCATCGAAGTGATTTCAGGTTACTGTTTTGTTATGATGTAATGCGATTTTCTTTTGCGTGATATTCCCTCCTATTCACCGGAATTGCTACGTTTTATAAATACACAAATATTAAGGTTTGGATTGGATGAGCGCGATAAGAGAGAAAACGGATTGTGGTGTATCTGTTTGGGAGATTGACATTTATGGAATCGTAGCAAAATAGTTGAATTAGTCGGGAATGTGGTGGAAATTAAATGTGTAATTTTCGCTAATTTTAAGGTATAGTGTGAGAAGGAGAAATTGGATGAGTATGAGAAGGAGAAAAGTTTGGTAGGTTGGTTGTGTGTGTGTGTGTGTTAGGTATCTACAGAAATAGAAATAGAAATAGATACTCCGTATTTTGCGTATTTAGTGAGTGAGTCAAAAATGGAAACGTCGAGATTTGTTTAGAAAGTTCGGTTTCAAGTGCAGTTTCTTGCCAAAATATCTGGTTTTGTTTTCTCTGACGTGATTTTTGATTGTTTCTATTTAAGCTATAATCAGTGTGAGATATGATGATCCTTGTCATCTTGTTTGTTCATTGACGTTGCTAAGTTATCCTTCGTACATAAGGCTGTATCTCATTTAGGAGTTTGAGGTCCTCGTCGATTTGGGAATCTCGACTGAAAGGATACAATGGTTTTTGTGATTTTTGAGTAATTACTCTATCTCAACTGGTATTTATCTATCTTTGTCGAAAGTCACAACCAGTTCTTACTGAAGGAAGATTTCGTGCAATTATATGCTCGTAGCAACCTTCTTGATCGATTAGTGTTCGTATTTAAGTATTTTATAGTCCAGTAACTTATCCTATCATCACTTGAAATTGACATCTGAGTCACTATATAACTCGTATATTTTTGTAATAAAAATGAGGTAGCTACAGCCTTTTTTAAGTGATGGCATGAGAATTTCTGTTTTATCAAATCATTACGCACAATAAGAAAAATCGATGGTCAAAGGTAACATCCATTGAACAGTCTATGTTGAGTTGGAACGTCGTACGTGTCAGTGGAGTTCTGGGTGGTTCTAGGCTGTGTGACTGGTTCTTATTTTTGTACGGAGTATTTTGTTTTGATCTTTTTGTTATAATGAAATGTCGATTTGATGCAAGGATATTTATTGTGTATTGTTGCCATCATGGTGTATCTACTTGTGCATTCGCTTTATTCTATTAGTGATGTACTTATTGTTTTCCATCTAAATTTTCAGATCAAACAGTTCGGCACTTGGAAATGAGTGTGGTCGGATTTGATTTTGGTAATGAGAGCTGTGTCGTAGCCGTTGCTAGGCAAAGGGGTATAGATGTTGTTCTCAATGACGAGTCCAAGCGGGAGACTCCTGCCATCGTTTCCTTTGGTGAAAAACAACGGTTTGTTGGGACAGCTGGAGCTGCATGTGCATTAATGAACCCTAAAAACACCATTTCTCAGATAAAAAGACTCATAGGTCGGCTGTTTTCTGACCCTGGACTGCAAAGGGATCTTCAATCGGTGCCGTTTACAGTGACCGAGGGGCCTGATGGGTTTCCCTTGATCCATGCAAGGTACTTGGGAGAAACGAAGACGTTTACACCGACACAGGTCTTGGGTATGTTGCTATCGAATTTGAAGAGCATAGCGGAAAAGAATTTGAATGCCGCTGTTGTGGATTGCTGCATTGGAATCCCAGTTTACTTCACGGATCTTCAGAGAAGAGCTATTCTAGATGCGGCAACGATTGCTGGTTTACATCCTCTGCGTCTGATCCACGAAACAACTGCTACTGCTCTGGCCTATGGTATCTACAAGACAGATTTGCCTGAAAATGACCCTATTAATGTTGCATTTGTAGACGTTGGTCATTCAAGCTTGCAAGTGTGCATTGCAGCCTTCAAAAAAGGTCAACTTAAGATCTTGGCCCATTCCTTTGACCAGTCGTTGGGCGGTCGTGACTTCGATGAGGTGCTTTTCCGGCACTTTGCTGCTAAGTTTAAGGATGAGTACAAGATCGATGTTTATCAGAACGCGAGGGCTTGCCTCAGGCTTAGGGCAGCCTGTGAGAAACTGAAAAAGGTTCTGAGTGCGAATCCTGAGGCCCCTTTGAACATTGAGTGTCTAATGGATGAGAAGGACGTCAGAGGATATA
The DNA here is from genome assembly GCA_023091065.1 of Dianthus caryophyllus. NCBI lineage: Eukaryota > Viridiplantae > Streptophyta > Magnoliopsida > Caryophyllales > Caryophyllaceae > Dianthus > Dianthus caryophyllus. Next base: position 5,857,767 of record CM041520.1, read on the forward strand.
TCAAGAGGGATGAATTTGAACAAATTAGTGTCCCCATTTTGGAGAGAGTGAAGAAGCCTTTGGAAAAGGCTCTTGCAGAAGCTGAGCTTACTATAGAAGAAATTCACACTGTTGAGGTGGTCGGCTCAGGCTCAAGGGTCCCAGCAATCATCAGAATTTTGACTGAATTTTTCGGTAAGGAGCCTCGACGCACAATGAATGCTAGTGAGTGTGTGGCAAAAGGCTGTGCTTTGGAGTGTGCGATTCTTAGCCCAACTTTCAGAGTCAAAGACTTTCAGGTGATTGAATTACTCATTTCTTCGAGCGCGTGTTACATTTTAGTGGTGATCCCCAATGCACTATTGATTTAGTGGTGATCCCCAATGCACTATTGAATTTCTGATATTTGTGGGATTGTCGTGTTGACTATTAAGTAATGTTGATCCTGAGCATCTTGATCATATATAACATGGAGAAAAATAACACAGGACTTATGATTGGAAATCAAAGTTAATGAAACTTTTACGGTCAAAAGTCAAAACTGCATTTACCAAATATATAAAATATGGATTATAGAGTTTTTCCAACATTAATAGACAACTCAGAATAGAAACTTGGATAGCACATGGACGCAAGAACATTACTGTGTAAAATAATTTTGATAATTTCTTTAGCCTGTGATTTATGGACGTCTCTTTTATGTGGTTGGAATTCTCGAACATTTTGATGATAATAACATGGCTTTTATGTATTCAGGTTAATGAAAGCTTCCCATTCCCGATTTCCATGTCGTGGAAAGGTCTTGCTGCTGAGGCCCAAAATGGATCGACTGAGGGCCAACAGAGTACTATAGTTATTCCCAAGGGAAGTTCTATACCGTCTTTAAAGGCAGTAACAATTATGAGATCAGGCACATTAGCTGTTGATTTGCATTATGTTGATGCCAGTGAGTTGCAGGCCCCACCCCAAATTAGTACATACACGGTTCGTAGTTTCACTACATTTGTTACGCCTTTTGTAGTCTTGTTTTCCCAAATCGACTGATTTCTGACCTTCACCTTTCTTTTGATGAGTAGATTGGTCCGTTCGAGTCTACTAAAGGTGATCGTGCAAAGCTCAAGGTTAGAGTAAGGTTAAATCTTCATGGAATTGTATCTGTCGACTCAGCTACGGTGAGTCTACTGTTCTACTCGTGATATATCCCTCTAGTTCTTTTTCTTTTGAAGGCCAGCTGAACCTTCCAACTCTTATTTCAGCTCTTGGAAGAGGAAGAAGTTGATGTTCCTGTAGTAAAAGAGGCTGCTAAGATGGACACCGATGCACCCAACGAGGGAGCCTCAGAAACTGATGTACCTATGCCAGATGCTAAGGCTGAGACCCCTGCAGCTGAAAATGGTGTGTCAGCGTCTGCGGAAACCTCTGCTCCTGATGCAGAAGAAAAACCGGTGCAGATGGATACAGATGTTAAGGTAACTTTCACGTCCGGGGCTTCAGGTTTCTATCATTCTGGTGCTGGATTTCATAGCTAGCTGATCTATTTATTTGAATTGGAGAATTATCTGGTCTTGTGCTGTTATAATACTTGTACTGTTTGTGGATGGCCTTCTATTTAGTTTTTTCTCTTTATAGCGTATACACGATTTAGACGTGTTCGGATTCGAACTACAAAGTGTGAAATTCATATGCTAATTTATGATCTAGCTCTGTGAAACCAATTAGTTTTCTAACTGCTGTTGGACGTTGGTGTTAATTTACGCTTCTCCGTATTTGTTCAAACTGTAGTTTGGTAGCGGTATGTTGTGATGGTATGTGCCTGGAGGTGGCATAAGACCTACTGCACCGATTATGTGTTGTACTTATCCATGCTTTTTTATTTTGCTGTACAGGCTGATGCTTCAAAGAAGAAGGTGAAGAGGACAACTATTACAGTAACGGAGGTTGTTCATGGTGGACTATCTAAAAATGATGTCGTGAAAGCAGTTGAGAAGGAATACGAAATGGCTTTGCAAGATCGTGTAATGGAGGAAACCAAAGATCGGAAAAATGCCGTGGAGGCTTATGTGTACGACATGAGAAACAAGGTTTGTTACACTATGCTCGTTCTAACTCCCGTGGATCATGGGATGTGCTGTGATTTAATTTATCCTCATCGACCTCATGAACATCATAATTCTGATGTGTTATTTCTTGTTGCTGTGATGTCCAGCTTAATGACAAATATTTCGAGTTCGTCACTCCGTCGGAGAAGGACGAGTTCATTGCTACACTCCAGGAGGTGGAAGATTGGTTGTATGAGGACGGAGAAGATGAGAACAAGAGTGTGTACACTGCAAAACTTGATGATCTGAAAAAGGTACGGATTTGGGTATTCTTGTGTTGTCGGGGTCTTCTATTTCTCTCTCTTTTTTTCATTTTCAGTCTAGTGATCTACTATGTTGTTCTCAAAAATGGGACGTGTTTATTGAAAAATATCAAATTGCAGAGAGGAGACCCGATTGAGGAGCGATACAGGGAAAATATGGAGCGGGGAAATGTTATCCAACAACTCACAAATTGTATCAATACTTTCAGAGAAGCAGCAGTGTCAACTAACCCAAGATTCGAGCATATCGAGCTTGAAGAAAAGCAGAAGGTAGTGAAGTGCATAGCATTCACTCTTTTTAGTGTAATATTAAATGCAATTTTTGGTGTTGTTTGCTTAACGTATGCTTCTGTTTTGTGTGGTGTGAAGGTCGTAAATGCCTGTGTAGATGCAGAAGCGTGGCTCAGAGAAAAGCAACAGCAGCAGGATGCACTCCCTAAATATGCAACTCCCGTTTTGAGAATAGCTGATATGCAAAAGAAAGGGGATGAGGTTACCAGGTATATCTCATGTTACTCGGAATCTCATTGGTTTAAATGGCTGTGGTGGTTTTTCTCCTTTTTACCACACAGTAATTTTCATCATAGTTTCGTCTATCAACAGTCAAATTGAGTTACTGTGATTATTTTGAAAATTTGCTCTCCCGTTGAAGTTAAATCGCCTCTCATAGTGTCTGCTACATATGTTGTGTTGGAATTCCGATAGCATAGTGGACTCTTCAATATTAAGATTACACAGAACAAATGACGTGTACGCCTTATTTATATAGTCGTAGGTTTAGTGTTACATTATTCCCAAATTTGTCGTTGGATATTACTAGAATATATTAGTACATATTTTAACGAAGATAATTTGATTGATTAACCTTGATCATTTTTTTGAAGATGTGTCTAGATTAATATTTCAACATGTCGTTCGTTGGATGTATAAGATATTCTCGTTTGTACATGCGTTCGTAAGATTGTCATCAGTTTTAGTGGCGACATTTACCGTGCTGAAATTCTTTTCCACAGGTTGTGTAATCCTATAATGACGAAACCCAAACCAGCTCCACCAAAGCCTGCAACACCCGAACCACAACAACCACCACCGTCACCTCAAAGCAACGAGGCAAAGTCCCCAGGTGGAGGAGATACAGACGCAAACACAGGTGCTGGTGAGAGCAACGAAGAACCAATTTCCGAGCCAATGGACACTGAAAAGCCAGAACCCTCTCCAAGCGAGGCCTGAGGCGGTGGGGATTTGTCAGTCACTTTTGTGCTTGATGGAAGTCTCTCTTTTTGTCGGATTGAGCCCGCAAACGTTATGAGGGTGTATGGAGAATTTTCATCAGGTGTTTTTGAACTCCCATCTTATTTCCTAGAACGTTGTAATATCATGATTATTATTATTACTACTATCTCGTGGGAGTAGTTTAAGCCTACTCGTAAGTGCTTTCTGAAATCCCAATTTGTGGATTAGTGTTCGAAGGGTGACTTGATGTTGGTACCTGATAGTTGAATGTTATATGCACCGACATTTCTGTGATCCTTTTCGGAAAAAATCGTTGCTTACACCCTAAGCTTGAAACTGCTTAAATAGGGTCTGTTGGCCGGTAAAATGTGGCAATTTTGAAGCAATTTTCGGCCGTCTCCAAAACGTGAACAAGAATTTTGTGTTACTTTGTTGAGTACTCATTGAGCATTTGAGTTTCAGCTTACGGCAGTGTGATATGGTCATTGCTGTTATTTGACGGTTTTATATACACACAACTGTCTTATCATAATAACTCGAAGTTAAAAATCAATACAAGGAATTACTTACCAGTTACCAGTCATCTTTGAAACAATGCATTGATGCGTCAATTACGAAGCCTGACAATGGTCGAGTATAGACCACACGGTTTTATGGACAAAAGTACGTTTAAAACGAGGACTCATTTGAGCGTCATCCTCAGGCGTGGAAGTTTTTAAGGATACACTTTTTCAACGGGGGAAGCGACAAAACCATTGTTTTGATATCATGGTACAAAATAATCACACGAATGAATCATAATTATTAGTCCCTAGTAGTAAGCCGGAGTAACTCTCTCGAGCTGGTCTAACCTAGTGGACTTATCAACAACAATGATATACTCCGTATTACCCAATTTCCCTTGCAGATTCTCGCCCATATGGAGCACGCGTGCGTATACACAATATTTCTCTTGGGCCGAAAATGGTGTTTTGAGATGACCTCGTGTCGGCCATTAACACAGCCAAAAATATAGGATTCGTAGTGAGAATGTGGTCGACATTATGTGTATGGGGATTATAATACTTTCCTTTTCTTGAGATAGGAATACATCAGGAAAAATCCCGCCACTATGCCTACCATTATCCCTGCTGTTGTGAACCAAAATGCAAGCTGCATTGTAAACGAAACACTCGGTTAAAGCTTTAAATAAAAGCCGTTGTGTATAGTAAGGGTATGTTATCCTCATTTTATTTTTGTTTGTCGTATCAAACACTTTCAGAAAACTTTAAAAACTTAAAAATAATTCAGGAGTTGATGACTTCAAATACAAAAACTTTGGAATTTTTTAAAACAATTTAGGAAAATTTTATACAATATGAGACGAAAAGAACATACCCCTAGGCCCTAACATTAGAAGCCCTAACATTAAGAAGTGTAAGAGACATCTAGCTAGGGTTTATGGAAAAACATTTAATTCGGTTACCTCATATGCAATATTGTAATCACAAATTTTCAAATGAGATCGTTGTGCGGATAGGATAAGGTTGATTGTGACGTTGCTCACTAATTATTGAATTACGGTCACAAAAAATAGTATAATAGTCACATTTTAGTGCAACCAACCAATTGTACGCGTACAATCCATTGCACGCGTATAGTGGTCTTATCGTGACGTTCTCGATTAGAAAAATGATTTCATGATAATGCCGTAATTCTAGACATACCGAGTGTTCTTCAAGGTACGATCTCAGGTTCATGCCAAAAATGCCTGCAGCCCAACAATAAGTTAAGGGTTGATTTCATAATGGCAAAAGGAATTCAATACTGAAAACAACGCAGAAGATCATTTGTGTCACCTGCAACTAGAGCTCCGATAGCTACGCAGAATGTGCCAACCTGAAGGAGCAACTCTACTTTGCTAACTTCTAGTCTTCGGGAACTGATTACACAAGCAGACATTTTATTAGCTGATGCTTAATGAGGACTCGGTGAGATATGTAAATTCAGGATTCAAATATTGAGTGATCATTTGGGTAACAAGCGCACAGACGATCTCAATTGCAGTAAAACGAATAAGGTAATTATAATATTTTACATCGAGGTTGCTGTGAGATGGTATCTGATATCTACGTTTATCATGGCAATTGTGTAAGTTTATTATTGAATCGTATCCCATACTTTTTGGTTGAGGCATCTAGATTATTAGAGCTGTGCAAAAAACATCGTCACACATACGAGAGGGGACTAAAAATAGTCTGACAGATTACAGCTACAATTGGGCTCTCTGAATTGAATAGCATAAGCATGAGTTATAAGAAATGTAAGCAATAATCTCCAAGCATTGCGACTATTATAGTATACAAATTGATCATGGTACTCAAATGATCGGTTTTATACTAGAACAGTGAACATAAATACCTAGCCCCAAACCATCTCCGTTGTGACTCCTCATAAGTTAACTGTTCAACATATCTTCTTCACAGAGATGATGTTCATTGTAGATCGAGCGGAAATGATCAATACAAAACTCTTGTTGTACCAAAAATATAAATATCACACTCCAGTATCCTCTCTTTTGTCATCTGTTCATTGTTCAAGTATTCAACTATTGATATAGCTTGTACCCGACATACGTAACGTACTAGAACTGTCAATCTGGAGCGGACCTTGAAAGCTTGTGCTACTATGAACTTTTCAGATGCAATTTCTTTCGATACAAAATTTTAGTACAACATCGTAATTTAGATTTAGACACTATGGATCTGTTAATGGGATAAATGGTTTCTAGTCGTCTCTCCTACAACTTCTCAGCACACAAGATAAGGCGGAAGAAAAAAAAATGCAAAAAATTGAGACAAACAAACTGAAAATACTGAATTCGTACATGATATTAACAAAATGCGAAACAGTGCACTGACCTTAAATTTACAGCGAGGGAGTCTTCCATCTCTTTTGCGGAATCTAAAAGCCTTTCAGCTTGACCATGGAGAGATTCACATCTGCAAGCACAAGTGGTAAAATGGCGTTAGCGAACGAACTTTTTTTTTTTTTTTTCACCAATGATGAAGAGACAGATGATGTTCAGGAATTATTGTAGAATGCTTATAAAGTCAGCTGCAGGTGAAAGAAGTCAGCTCACTACTAAATCGGTAGCAGGCCATGTCAATTAATGCATAAATGCTGAAATTTGCACGGAACAGAAGTTTGAAATAATGGACAAATGGTATGAAATGGTACGGTATTTTGTACTCCGTACATGGCTTCATAGTTTCGACCAACCATCACCTGCATCATATATCAGTCATATACAAGTGTTGGACTAGTGGCGATTCAAATTTTGAGACACAAGGACTGTGTTCTAAAATAAGTACTCGTACATGACTACGACGACATATCTTTAACAAAAATTTCGAAATATGTAAGTCAGAAATGTCTCTTGTTTGTAGAAACATCAAGAGAGTCAAGTTATAAGTTTCGAAATTTATCAAAAAGTCAATTTCATTTCCACTTTAGGCGTCTTTGGTCATTGCTAGTGAAGTGTCGGACTGACAACAGATAAGGCATATTTCAGAAGGAATTGTTACCTCTGAAGATAATTTTCCAGCAGCATTTCAATTTCCTCTTCCTCTTCTGCATCAGATGAATTGTTTCAGACGCAAATTACAAGCAATCAAGTAACACATGGATCAACGACGACTGTGTAGGACTCACCCTCTGCAATTTCTTTATCTAAAGGAACCGAACATTCCATTAAGTGATTTATTCTGTTAAGAGTGCAATTGCGTCCCATGATACATATCCGTCGTATTTCCTCCGTATCTTCCAAGAGATCAAAGAGCATCTGTCTAAGCGCTCCTGCCCGAGATCCCAATTCAACCTACAAAAATTGAAAAGAAATAACATGTTTTAACATATTACGACATGGTTAAGTTTTTTCGTCAAAGCCAAGTTATGTCTTGATAAATGTCATACCAACGTTTGCTTACTAGTCCGCAGTTGTTCCAAAATGTCGCCCGTTAATCGGTTTGGCAGAAGTTCAAGTAGTGATTGAACCTACGTGCATCAGAAAACAACTAAACCACATCAGTCCATGGTTTCAATGTCTGCTAACTATGTCTGAAGAAACTCAAATGATAACTAAGTATGTATACACTGTTACTGCGAATCTGCAATAGCAACGTCATCTTAGAAGATGCACCAGTACATTATAAGTACGGAAAATACCAAAACTCACTGTGTTTCCATACTCACACTAGGTTCTAAATCCATCATCCTCTGCTCTAAACGCTGTATTCTTGAAACCAAAGCTGCTTCGACAACCTACACAATAATTAAACTTGAGTCGTTTATCGCAGATCTAGATGCACGAAACACACATGACTATCAGATCTTCTACATGCACGAAACACACACGACTATGACAACTTACCTCGAGTACAAATGGCATTGACATCCCTCCATTCGTATTATCAGGGTTCAAACGAGGTAGCAACAAATCAATGAAAGCTTTCCCTCCTCTCCTATAAATGATCATCAAATGATAATCACCAGAGTTTTGTTAAAAAGGGTGGACGATATCCTTCTAAAAGACTGATTAATCCTATATATGAAGCAAAGTTATGTAGTGAATTGAACAACCATACCGATTATAATTAAAGATAAGAACTTGTTCCTGCATCACTATGGCCCTTAGTGATCCCAAGTTTAATAGAATAGCATGCTCTCGAATCTATGACATCCACAACGCAGAAGGAGCACAGTGCATTAAATCATTGGAAGAAAACTTAAGTACCATAATCGTATAGAAAACATCAAGTGCGTGTTTTAAATGTTTGTATGAGTTTACATCTTGTGTTGTCTTTGATTTTTCATAGCCACCTGTGAGGCTATCAATGAGTTGCAAAAACAAAACACACTGCAATTCCTTCATTTTATGACCACAAAACAAAATTGAAAGACGCTTCCCCCCGAAAAAAATTGCATATCATACCAGTATTGATGGCATTGAGTTTGTCAACCACAAGGATGGATCGACACTGCGTATATCTCGAGGACGAAGACCTAAAATACAGTAACGTAAGCGATTAGCATAGAGAAAACTATCAATATCAGTATATAACCAATGAACTAAATGATCAACTGCTATTTATTGTCGCGGAAACGAAGCATAAACAGTTAAACACACCTATATCATCATCATCATCATCATCATTAAATGTTAAACAGAAAAACAGAGATAAATAATCATCCAACAAAAGCATAACAAACAAGGAAATATTTCTTGAATTAACTCACCACTAGATTTCAACAAGTGCCTTCTGTTGATGTTTCTAGTCGAAATCCTACCGTCTGATTTCACCTCCACCACCTAATTTTCCAAATTAAAACATAAACAACAATTACTACAACAAGAATCATACGTTTTCAACAAAGTAATCAATAAATAACACTTCTCAAGCAATTGATCAACACCGATCGTAAGATTTCGACACTTGCAGACTGATTTAGAAATTCAAAATGTTACAAAATCTCATCACCGCTACTCAAACAGTTCAATTAAATCTCATGTTGTAGCTGTTAATGTCGATAATGTTCTATACAATTCAATAACAGAACAATTACATCGAAGATGCAGCAAATGAGCTAATTATATTCGTCATAACTATATAACTAACACAAAATCATAATCCACAAAACTGATCAACATTAAACACAAACTAATTTTGAAACAAACAAATTGTAGTGAAATTAATTAAGATCATGCAAACTTGATAAACGTTAAAAAAAATCAAGAAAAAAAAAACCTGATAAACAGGCTCAGGAATTCCTAATGAAAGCAAATCAGAACTCTGTTTAGGAAGATCATTCAGAGAATCAACAGCGATTTTTCCGTCACTTTGATTCTCACTCTCCTCAAAATCACTAATCGCAGGATTCACCAGACACTTCGCTCGAAACGACACCGCTTTCACCGCCACCGGAAACACGGAGGAGAAGAGGCTATTATTCCTGCTTAGTGAAAAAGTAGCCGGAAAACATGGCGGCCGAAGAAGTAAGTCGGAAAATATTAGCTGTGACGGCGGAGGTTGCGGCGGAGATGTCGCCGGAAACATTGAGTTCGCCGGAAACTGGTAATTATTTAGTTTTGATTATTTAATTATTTGTTTTTTTTATTTATTAAGCTGATGAAGTTTGGGGAAAATAGTGTAGAGGATTAAGTTAGGGATAATATTTAATGATATTTCAAAAATTAAAATGTGGCGGGGTCCATTATTTTAATCGGAGGATATGTGGTTTTAGTTGCATTTTCGTTACTCAAAGATGCATGCAAAAGTGTATTGCGTATTGTTTGTGTTTTCACTGTTTTGTGTTGTTGTGGTCTTGTGGATGTGGTTGGTTCACCGTAGTTTTCAACTACCTTCAGCTACAGCTGATCACCGACTTATTTGGAACCTCTTTTTTGGTTCCTTTAAAGAAGAGGTGGCCAAGGGTCGGGTTCTAAAGCAGTGGCGAATCCAGAGTTCTCAAATAGGGGGTTCGAAATTTTTTTCGAAACTAAAAACATTCATATATATTATACATTACAAAATATTTCCAATAATCTAAATCAAGGTTACACAGTTTGGGGTTCGGTTCGATTCGAATTCGCAATTCGAGTTCGGAGATCGGAGTCTATAGTGAACCCTGCTCGACAGAAGACACAAAGATTCATAAGTCGTAAGGAGTTCTATATAAATTAAAAAGTTTTGAAAAATAAGGTTGAAGTAAATAAAATACACTAAAACATACTCATCTTTCAGTAGAAAAGTTACTTTAGAGAGTTAGATTTTCTAGGTAGAATTTTTGGAGTCCCCAAAATAATTATAAAAAAATACTCTACAACTGTACACCTCGTCCTTTGGTCTTTCCTGTTTCTCTCATCTCCTTTTTTGTTTATTATATTAATATTTTAATATTCTTCTCTCTCACTTCCCTTCCAAAAACTAAAATCTGGAAAAAAACAAAAAAAAACTCCATTGTTAAAGTTTTCAAGGTTTAATACTTTGGTCTAAATTACATCATCATGATCTAAATTACATCATCATTCAAATGGCGCGTGGGGGTAAAAGATTACGTCGATTTTTAAATTTTATTATTATTTTTTATTTATTTATTATTATTTTTTTTTTTAATTTTTTGCCAAATGGGAGGGGGTTCCATAGAACCCATAGAACCCCCCCTCCCTACGCGGCTACGTCCCTGTTCTAAAGTCGAAGTCCGGGCTCGGCCCTTGAAGGCAAGGGCCGAGCTTTGAAATCGAGGCCCTAACCCGGGACTTAGACGGCCCTGGGTTGTGCCTAGGTCTTGTTTTAGATGAAATGGCACGTCGAGACACGACACGACTCACCGTAGTCACGAATCGCCTTAAGCCCGCATGTCGGCTCACTTGGAGCACGCCTTCGACCCACACCGAATGACATTTATTTATTATTTTTATTATACTTCTTATAAAATAATATACTCCGTACTTTAGATTTATGAATAATATTTGTATAATACATCATACAACCCGCATGTCAGCCCACTTGCCATCACGCCATCTCGCCAATGACCCAAGGAACGACCCAACACGGCACACTGGGCAATGGACCGTGTCTGAACCTTCATTTTTAAGACAAGGCACAACTTGGCAGCCTGACAAGACACAGGACACGCTTAACCACACCGGCACCTTACCTATTTTGAGTTTCGGCACATGCTAGCGGCTGGCACGTGGGCCGGCCCACATTCACCTCTACTTTTTACCCTTTTAAAACACGAGACAAACAAAATTGAAAGAAGTCTCTGCTATACTCCGTACTATGTAGACAACGGTTAATAGGCCGATCAAACCAAACTTTATAAAAAAACAATAGGTCTCTTGTAAAACGGGTCGACCCGTCTTAACTTAAGACGGGTCGGATCCAATTTAGGGTTGCTTAAGTAGGCCTCTCCTCTCCTCTCCTGCCGCCTCTCATTTTTTTTGTTTCCATTTCTGCCTCCCTCTCTCTTCCATTTCTGTCTCCCTCCCTCTCTCTTCCATTTCTTATTATTATTACCACATTAATAATATTCATCACATAGTTGAAGGTGGCCTGAGCACGGTGGTCGAAGGTCGGAGCTCCGGCCATGGTGGACGAAAACAGAGGACACAAATAGAGGAATAAACGGTGGTGGCTCACGGTTTTGTCCACAACGGTGATGGCTGCTGGTGGTGTTGCCGTTGTTGGTTGAGTTGTTGGCTGTTGTTGTCGTTGGTTTGCTGTTGTTGTTATCATGAGTTCTTTTATATAATTATTACTCCCTCTGTCTCAGTCATTTGTTTACAGTTTGACTTTTTTTCCCTCACAAAAAAGTCAAACTGTAAACAATTCACTGAAACGGAGGGAGTATTATTATTATTATTATTATTATTATTATTAGTATTATTGTTGTTGTCCATGTTGGGATTGTTGTTCATGTTGGTTTTGTTTTTAAAGAGAAAGAGTGAAAGGAGAAGTGATGGTGGAAAAAGGGAGGTAAGAGAAGGGAGGCAAGAGTAGACGATTTGAAACATTAGTTTAGTTGAAAAATGAGATGGTAACATTGTTGTTGTAAAGGGTGACCTGTTTGCATAAATGGGTAACATTTTCTTTCAAGTAAAACAAATCCATGGAAACATTAAAGTTGTCTTTGAAAATTAAGAATATAACGTTGTTATCTGAAATGGTGACCTGCTTGTATTAAAGGACAACATTATCTTTGCAGGACAAAAAACCCATTGAAACATTAGTTTAGCTGAGAAATAAGATGGTAACATTGTTGTTCTAAAGGGTGACCTGTTTGTATAAAAGGGCAATATTTTCTTTCAAGGAAAACAAACCCATTGAAACCTCAGTTGAGCTGAAAAATGAGATGGTAACATTGTTGTTGTAAAGGGTGACCTGTATGTATAAAATGGTAACATTATCTTTTAAGGAATACAAATCCTGAAAGCTAACATGCTAACATTATTATACTAAATGGTTACCTGTTTGTATAAAAGGACAACATTATCATTTAAGGAAAACAAACCCATGAAAACTGAGATTTCATAATATGTTACCAATATAATATAATATGTTACTATTTTTGTCTACTTTGTTACCATTTTTAATTATCCTATAAACCCGATTTTCGATAAAAGATGAAAAATAAATAAATTGAATCTTAACAAAAATTTCAAAAAAAACAAAAAAAACAAAAAAGGAGAAAAACAGGTATTCCGTCTCAAACAAGAATTTGTGATAATAAAAACAACACAAAATCTTGCACCACAGAATCATGTACCAGCAAGTTGACTCTCAATAATGGCGGCTAATTGCTACAGGTAATAATTCACGAGTTATATAATACTTCCTCCATTCCAATAGATTCTTTACGTTTCACTTTTTTGACACTATTCATAAGTGTGTAGAATCGTCGATAAAACTTCTAAAATACAAAATAAAAAATAGTCATGTGTGATCTTGTTTTAATTGTCTTAACGAGAACATTATTAATATCAAAATTTTAAAATTTTTGAGAATACGAAACCAAAGATATGAACGAAATAAAACAAGTATTGATGTACGTGCATAAAGCAAACGTAAAGAATCTATTGGAATGGAGGAAGTATAATGTTATAATCTCTTTCATTCTTGCTCATATTATGTTTAACTTTCTCTGAAATTTTGAAATTTTAATCATAAATAACATTACTCACATTTCATGGCAAATTTAGAGGATAATCCATTATTAAGCAACTTTAGTTTTCCACCATATCATGTCATCCAACCCAAACATATCATTTCTGGGATTCCTTCCCTTTTAACTCACTTGGTAATTTCCCCCTTTTAATTAAATTTCATGTGTATTTCTATATTTCAAAAGGAATTTGGTTCCATTGTGGTTGCTGATTTAGGTTTAAATTGTCAGTGGTTTAGGTGTAGTTTGGATTTGTTCGAAATGTAGTAATTATACGACATTATAATACGGAGTACGAGTTTGGGGAGATGAGAGTGCTTATAATAGTAATGTGTGAAGGATGGAATAGGAGTGCTTGCTTGCTTGCATCGTTTCGTTTTTCATAATTCGGTGTGCTACTATCACATGTAGTAATCATACGACATTATAATACGAGTTTGGGAGTTCAGAGTACTCATAAGTTATAATAGCAATGTGTGAATTGTTCAAAATGTTTTCAGCGATGATATAGGAGTGGGTTTCGTTTTTCATGATTCGTGTGCTACTATCACATGTTGTTGATTGCATCAACAGGTGTCTTGTGTCGAAAGTGAAACATTGTGTCCTTTCATTAAGGTCGCGTCCTTTCATTGAAAGAATGTGTGAAAAGACCCTTAATTGTTTCACATGTAAGACTCTAGGCTTTATGGAGCGGGCTCTCTCCTTCCATTCGTGGGTGTGGCTTGGGCCCGTCTTTGGCTTCACAGAATGTATTCTTTAATTCAGTGGAGGAATACATTAACTGAGGTGTCCTTTAAGATCGTGGAATGTTGGTTTTATAGTATCAGAAGTGCAACGAAACTGTTGTTCTCTACAATTTGACTGACAAAGTGTGTGAATCACACGGGCGTAAAAGTTATTTACTTGTAAAAGATATCATCAAATGAAACCCGCTTGTATTAGATCTTCTAGAACTCTGATTCAAAAGCGAACGTAATTTAGAGGAAATACGTTATATAAATTTGAGTACTCTATAAGATGACTAATATGGTTGAAATTTGCAGGAAGCTGAGTTGGCTGAGCTTGAAAGTAGTGTAGAACCAACATGGCCTAAGCTGGTTGTTCCTTTGGAAAGGATTACAGACAGGTTGAATGTTGTATGGGGTGTTGTTGATCATCTAAGCTCTGTTAAAGATTCTCCCCAGCTTCGATCTGCTGTCGAACTTGTTCAGGTTTGTGGCCCCAATGCACTTGATATCTGAAATGCCGATGGATATGATATCCGTGGACAAAATAATTCAGTTATAATTGTATTTATGGGATATCATTTTGAACGTTTTGTAGTTTCGTACGTGTAGAAACCATGTAAGGGTTTCATAAATTATAGAACACGATGAACGCATTAGAGAAAGGCGCTACTTTACCATCCAAGTCTTGTTATCGCTCTTTAGCGTGTGACATTTTCGATATTTTTCCATGACATGTGAAATAATTTGTTAAATCCGGTGTTTAAATGGCAGAACACTTGTTACTCTTTAGTGTTTGTTTGATGGGTTTCTTTGAGTGATTTTTGTGTGGCCTTGTCAAAGTTGTGCTAGTAGAAAATAGATGTTTGCGTATGCTTGGCTGTGCAGACAAGCGGGGAATTAGTGACTCGATGAGTTCATTAACGTATTGTAGTTGATGTTTCATTTGGAGATCTATTTAGAACCGTACTGATAATTTGCTTGATTTGCTCACAGCCTCAGAAGGTGGATTTTCAGCTTAGATTGAGCCAGAGCAAACCAATTTACAAGGCGTTTAAAAATATCCGTGAATCTTCAAATTGGGAAACTCTTAGCAGCTCCCATAAGCGTGTCGTTGAAGGTAGGAATTTACTGAGTCAGATGGATCACAAGTCACGCTTCTCCTGTTCTGTACACCAAGGAAATGTTGTACAGTTCTCGCTTGTCAACGATAGGAGGAATTGCTACGAAAATGAAAGCCGTAAAAGTTGGCATGCTATATTTTTTTGGGTTAGACAGAAAAGTGTGACCAGAGACCGTG
Organism: Dianthus caryophyllus; assembly: GCA_023091065.1. Lineage (NCBI taxonomy): Eukaryota > Viridiplantae > Streptophyta > Magnoliopsida > Caryophyllales > Caryophyllaceae > Dianthus > Dianthus caryophyllus. The sequence goes on from CM041520.1 coordinate 5,873,071, forward strand.
TGATTTGACAAATTTAATTCTGATGAAAGAGGCCTGAGAATCAAGTTAATTCTGATATCCTCAATGCAATAGCAACTTGGTTCTGTGAAAATTATGTTGAAAAAAATTCCGTGATTTCAGAACTTTACATTGAATATCCGGCGGACCTGTGAAATTTACGAACTAAAGCACAACATAAAGTTCAACAGCCTTAAGAAAAAAAAAATGTCACTGATGTGGGTTAAGGCTGCTTACATCTTTTGCTTAGGTCTGCCAAATTCTCTTGCAGGTCAGTTGAAGACAGCAATTCTTGGTGGCGTTTCTCTTGAAGGTCATGAAATAGATAGATTTAATGAAATTCAGCAGGTGAGATTTTTTCACTGTGAAAGTTGAATTGGGGCAAAAAAGTCGGGAGGAGAGTGACATAATAGTAAAAGAAGAGAAAAGAAAATATGTAGGGTGATATAAGTAAGGGGAGGACCAATTGATAAAACTGAAAATGCTTTTTTTTTTTTTGGCATAACGGTGAAAATCCTCGACTTGTGCTTAGAAATGTCCTTGGTTAGAAGAAAATCATCTATGGGGACAAGTATCTGTTTAAACCCTGTAAAGTGTTCACTCTAAGCGCAGACGACGTATTTGATAATAACTGGAAACCATGTTAACATGATATTGCGCCATGCACAAGTTTTTTTTTTTTTTTTCTTTTTCTGTTGTTAGTCATTTTGCGAGTACCCGTATTGCAGGAGTTAGCAAAGCTAGCCCTAAAATTCGAGGCAAACGTTCTTGACGCCACCAAAAATTATGACAAGCTTATCACTGACTGTGTTTGTGTTGAGGGTTTGCCAGCTACAACACTTGCGCTGACAGCAAAGTCAGCTACATCTAAGGTATCCAGTACTTGATTTGCTTGCTCGGGCTTGCATTTGTGACATAATCCGTAATTTCATGAGGATTTAGTTTTCATCTTAATCTATCGAATTTCCTTTTAACGTCTTTTTTTTTCAGGGTCATGTGGAGGCTACGGCTGAAAACGGACCATGGGTTATCACATTGGATCCTCCAATCTATCGCTCAGTGATGCAACATGCGAAGAAGAGAGAGCTACGTGAGGAAGTATACCGTGCCTACATTGCTCTGGCCTCTACAGGAGAACTTGATAATACACCAATAATAGAGAAAATTCTTCAGCTTCGGTTGGAGAAGGCTAAGATTCTTGGTTACAGAAATTACGCTGAGGTATCCTCGTTTATTCCCCTGACCTTTATGAACAGCTGAGTAGAATCGGTTTCTGCAAAATCGGGTTCAATCTACCACGTGCTGATTTATAAACTGCTTTAAGGTTAGCATGGCGACGAAAATGGCCACTGTTGATCAGGCCAAAGAGTTGATAGAAAAGCTTCGTGTTTCCTCATGGGACGCTGCAGTTCATGGTAAGATCTAAGCATTTGTTATAATCGTAAATGTGGATTTGTATATTCCCTTTTGTGTCGATACAAACAGGCTGTGCAAAGAACATTCACAAAGTAGTTGTTTCTAGGTTTGCTGGTGTATTATATGGTAAACTAGACTAAACGTCACCAATGCACGCTTTTAAATGAACTTAGTGATGAAATGAGTTTCTAGTGTCTTAGATTTGTTTACTAATGGCTTTTGTGTATAGATGGAGTTGGTATTTTTCATTTATTTGTTTCAGTTTTTTCTCCTTTGTGTCTAGTTGAGTAAATATTGTGGATGTCGATTTACTCCATTGATGGGATATTCTCTTTATCATATTTGCATTTACGATCATTACTGAAGTCAAGCTATTTTTCTATTGGCTAACTTACTTCCCTTCTTAGAATTGGAAGACCTTAAGAAATTTGCTGCAGCTAAAGGAGCCGATGAGGCCACTGATTTGAACCAGTGGGACATCAACTTCTGGAGCGAGAGAATCCGCGAATCAAGCTGCGACATCAATGAGGTGATTTTTACCTAATTTCTGTTTTTTCAGGACTGACCATAAACATGTATGAGTAAATTAAAAGAGTAGGGTGTCATCGATTCTTATTACAGTTTTACGGTTTTATTTTTTCAGGAAGAATTACGTCCTTATTTATCGCTTCCTACTGTAATGGATGGCCTTTTTTCATTAACAAAGACGCTATTTGATGTCAACATTGTCGCTGCAGATGGGCAAGCTCCGGTAATAATCTTTTCATCCAGTTCTCTGTTTAATGAATAGAAGTATGATATTATTGTTGATCTAAATTCTAATGTATCAAAATTTCTAGGTATGGAATGAAGATGTCAGATTCTACTGTGTCAAGAATTCTGAAGGAGATCCGCTTGCCTACTTCTATTTGGATCCGTATTCTCGGCCGTCAGAAAAGCGTAGTGGAGCCTGGGTATCACTTGTAGCTGGTCGCAGTCGTTCCCTTTCCTGTGACGGTGCATCATGTAGACTCCCTATAGTTAATGTGGTGTGCAATCAAACTCCTCCGTTGGGAGATAAGCCAAGTCTAATGACGTTCCGTGAGGTGATCTTACAATTTGTTCATTTTCTTTTTGAGATCCTTTAACTTTTGTGTTTGAAGTATCCTCTTATTTTGATCGAGCGATTTGGAGCAAAGGAGAAGGGTGCAATTTCCCTTGTTTGGATAAGCTGATTGATTTTCCTCGTACAGGGAAAGTCGTAATCCTTCCTATAGTGTGTTATATTTACTTCAGCAGTTAACTTCATTCATTGATAGCATTAATGACGTACAAAAGTATTATAAGACTGTTGTACGCTGTATGACAGTCTTATTTGCTAATTTGTCTAAAGTTGTAGGAAGGTAGAATTAAGAATAGGTGGTGACATAGTGACATCAGTTAGGTTTGGTCGAAGTTATTGAAGGACTTGCGCACTTTCCCCGCTGCTATGTTTTTCTATGCCCACAGAACATCGTAGATCTCATAAAATCTTAATATCATTGAGTAGGTCGAGACTATCTTCCATGAATTTGGGCACGCCCTTCAAATTATGCTAACAAAGGAAGATGAGGTTTTTGTTTCTGGTAATCGAGGCATCGAGTGGGATGCAGTTGAATTGCCCTCATCATTCATGGAAAATTGGTGTTACCAGAAGTAAGTCCATGAACACTTCCTCTTCATATTCTTAGTTTCTTTCTCTCTTCATGTTAGAGTGTATAAAACCGATCTTGGACCTCTAACCATTAGAGCCTTGTGGCAAGAGGTCACAGGTTCGAATCTCACCACTCCTCCCTTTCAAAGTGGATTATGTAAGCAATTACTCGTTTGCACTAGATGACAAATAATAACAATTTCATCAAGCATTGTGTTGATCGATCTACAAAACTATTTTGCTTGATTAACCAACGTTTGTCAGTGAAATGCTTGATTTTGAATGCTATTCTCCGAGTAGTGTCCATAAATGATTAATTGGATCCCTTTACGAGTTTAGTAATCAGCACCGTTTTCTTCATGATTGTCTATCTACTCTACATTGACTATTTCTGCCTTTCTGGTATATTTTACTGCAGGGCCATATTGACGAGCATTGCCAAACACTACGAAACAGGCGAGCCTTTGTCAGAGGAGGTCTGTGCCAAACTCCAATCTGCAAGGACTTTTCGTGCTGCTTCGACAATGCTTCGCCAGGTAATCACAGACATTGCTTGAGAAGCGCTAAGAAGCCTAAACAATCTGAAAAATGGTTGGAGAACTTTTCTAATTTTCTGCTAAACATGGTGAAAATTTGTTCAGCATTTTGCAGAACACCAAAACATATTTTACCTGATGCATTGTAGTATGTGACCCCGTTTAAGATTTGCTTGATGAATAATAATTCTTACGTTCGATTTTGCAGATGCGATATGCAGGTATCGATCTTGAGCTACACTCAGAGTACTCTCCTGGGGGCACGGAGTCAATTTACGATGTTGATCAACAAATAGGAAAGAGGACAAATATAATCCCTCTTCTACCTGAAGACAAGTTTCTTTGTATTTTCAGTCATATCTTTGCAGGTCAGATATGCTTTTACGTCCTGAATTTTCGTCATTTCTAAATGATTTATCACCGTATGACATGTACTCTTTGCTTGGCCGTTTCTCGGTTTTCAACATTAGATGATTATGCTGCCGGATACTACAGCTATCAGGGCAGCTACTTTTCGTTGCATTTTCCCGACATTACCAGAAAAAGCAATTCTATATAAATAAATTAACATTACGTTAAAATTATGATATGTAAATCATTCTATCTTACTGCTTGACATTATATCAACATCTGTTTTCACTTTTCAGTGGGCAGAGGTGATGTCGTATGACGCCTTTTCAGCGTTTGAGGAAGTTGGCCTTGATAATCCGAAGGTATGTTGAATTTGTAAGAATATAAATTATACTCCGTATTTAAGTTCTGCAATAGGAACTTCATCAGTTTTTAGGTTAAACGAGACAGCGATTCCACTGATTTTTAGCAAGCTTAAATTATTACTTCGTATTTCTTAGGAACATGTATGAAATCCCGTTCATTTGTCGAACACTTCAACTAGTCCTGCTTTTAAAGAGTAGCCGTGGAATTATATTGCAAATTGCTTCAATGACAAAGTTTATACAAACGACCATGATAAGATCAACCATAAAATTTATTGCAAATTGTTGCTTAGTTGCCTCTCCTTTTTTAATCATTCATACTGTAATTACTATGATGCAGGCTCTTAAAGAAATTGGTCGCAAGTTTCGAGATACTATACTCGCTTTAGGTGGAGGAAAACCGCCCCTAGATGTACGTGCTTCCTAACTAACTTAAAACATTGTTTGTATAATGTATTATGAAGAAATGGTAGGGAAGCGGGGACCAGAGTAAGGGTGGTTTTAAATTGCTTTCAGTGTCAAACCGCTCGCTAATAATGGTTAGCAAAATTCCATGGCATTCTCTTGGTTAGCAATGTCAAACCGCTCGCTAATAATGGTCCACGGAGAATGACAGTGCAATATGTTCTTGAGTAAACTCGTCGCTGAAGTTTTTTGTACAGCTTATTTTCCACAGAGCATGTACTTTTATTTTGAGGCATAAAAATATGATGTTATATGAATATTGAATAACAGGTATTCGTGGAGTTCCGAGGGCGTGAACCTTCAACAGATGCGCTTTTACGACACCTTGGAATGTCATGACCTGATCGACGAGATATTTTCGCAACCACACGAAGGCAAGGAGAACTGAGAGTTGAACTCAACACGGCGGTTGTAATTCATGAAGAACAATTGAGGTTACGAATATAGTCTTGGACTATGAAAGGCTATTGACTTTTCATATACGGATTTTATTGAAGTTGTATATTTTTTTCATTATTATTTTCAACTCTACCCTTATTTACTCAAGTTGTATGTAAAATTATCTCTTTTTATTTTTCTAACTAATCTTAAACTAAATTTATTCAATTTTTGTATTTTTTCAATCGTGAACTCCAATATGAGTTCAATGAGGTAGTAATTGCTTTTTAATACGGAGTATAAATTTTGTGTTTAAATTATTGAATTTTATTAATTTTCAATAAATTTAAGGCTCAATTTGTAAAAACTACCTTATATATAAATTTTTACAATTTACTACCCTTTATAACTTTTTAAAAAAATTACAAGCCTTTTCTTTACAATTTGGTACCTATTTGCATTTTTGACCAAATAAATTGATACTTAACGGCACAATGTCACATTTCTCTTCAAAATGTATCATTTTATCGTAAAATATACCTAAAATAACCTTACAAAATTTTTGTTGCTCATGTTTTTCCATAGTTCTCTTCCGCTTTCACCTCCATTTTCACATTCACCTTTTTTTCCACCCATATTTTCATTTATACCCAGTACTTAATATTTACTCCGTATGTTTTTACTATATTCCAACGTCCTAAAAATTATAAAGAAAAATGATTTTTGGAAATTTTCATTCATTGTACATTAAACTGGTAGCAAATTTTTAAAAAATGTCACATAAAAGATGAGTAGTTATTTTTAGGATTATTTGATAATAACTACCTAATAAAGTCCACTTTTTACAAATTACTACCTATTATAAAAAACTTCAAAAATTACTACCTAATATGTGCTAATTTTACTCAAATTGCTACCATAAATGAATTCCGGCGTAGTTTTTTGCTCTTTATCGACCAAATTTCAAATCTCCCTCTAAAACTCGAAAGCCTAATTTATTAAATCCCTATTATACCCTTAAGCAACTTTTATAAAACTCAGCTACCTTATTACTTTGACTACCCTAATTTCAATTATTCACACTCTTTCCTTTTTTTTTACCCACTATTATTCACATCTAAGGTAAGAATTCTTTTAACTCTTAAATCCTTTTCTTTATGATTCATTATCTCTTAATTTGTGAACTATTTATGGTACGAAATTACCGTCTTATTGGTGTATTTTTTTTCCAGAAAACGTGATCGATGTCGAGCGGGAGTCGAAGTGAAGGTTCATCATCAGTTATACGAAAGTGCAGATGTGATGTGCCGGTAGCTATATCTAAGTCTTGGACTTCTACAAATCCCGGAAGATGATTTGAAGGATGTAAGTATTTCAAATCGAGTAACACATGGCGTGGTTGTAAACACTTCAAGTAGTACGATGAGTGTCAAACAGAATGGCAGAGGGCTGTTATTAATGATTTGTTAGGGGAGAAGAAGTTAATGGTGAAGGACATTGATGATATGCAAGAAAAGGTCATTGCTTTGGAAGAAGAAATGAAGAAGTTGTCGTTTGATAACGAAAAATTGAAGAAAAAAACAAAATATTGAAGGACGAATTGAAATTTGCAAGTGGAAGCGAGTCACGAATGAAGAAAATTGTTGTTGGGATTTTGATGAATTTTGAAGAAAAAAAAGTGACGAAAATTTGGGTAATTTTTTAGGGTTTTTGTGAAATGTGCAATTTTTTTGGGTTAGAGAAATATAAAGTATAAGATATTTGAAAGCCTGAGAATTTTTTTGGGTTAGAGAATATGATGAGTTAAAATGAGGGTAGAATGGTCACTTTGTAAATAATTACGCCGGAATTCATTTATGGTAGCAAACTGAAAAAAAATAGCACATATTAGGTAGTAATTTTTGAAATAGCACATATTAGGTAGTAATTTTTGAAGTTTTTTATAATAGGTAGTACGGAGTAATTTGTAAAAAGTGAACTTTATTAGGTAGTTATTATCAAATAATCCTTATTTTTTAAAAAAAAGTACTCCGTATAAAAGATAATACTCCGTAAATGGTAAAAAAATATTTTTTTTAAAAGATACGGAGTACTCGGTAGTAACTAACCATTTTTACTCAAAAGTTACAATCTTAAGATACAACTCCGTAAAACAAACTCAGCAACTGCAGTTGCTTTTATAAGCATTAAATGTCGCCGGAATCACTTCCTCCACCATCGCCGCCGGTAGACGCCCAACTGCCGCCGCAAACTTCACCGGGAAATCAACCCGCCGACGACGACGCCACCGCTGAAACACAAGAGTCTCTAAATTGCCCCACGCATCATCCTTCTGCTCCTTCTCACGAGGTTTCTTTCCCCAAATTATTGATTTTCTAGGGTTTTTGTTTCTCTAAAAATTCATCGCTGTTATTGAAAAATTTGATAATATTTCTTTTGTTGATTATAGTTTTGTGGTAACACTTTTACTCACTGTGCTTTATTTTGTATAGATTCTTTCATTTTTGAGTCGTGTGTATGTGTTTTGTTTGGTTTAAAATTGAGCTAAACTTCAAGTAAATTGCGAATTATAGGTTTTCTGAAAAATTACCGTGGCGTCGTAAAATCGGAAGCTAAGGAATGAATTGTTTTGGTGTTGAATTTGAAAGTTCATAAATTTTGAACTTATATTATAGTCTCTACAATCTACATTTGCTTGATTCTGCTGTATGTTGCATTATTGTGGAGCTATCCGACCCGAGAAATCCAATTTGAACATATCCAACTTGTTGCGTCACCTTATGTTGTGCAAACATGATGATGACTCGATTCAAACCCGATTCAACAATTTGCGTTCACTTGACGGAAGTAGAATATGAGGAAATCCAGTTGCTACCTCTACTGTTTATTGTTGTGTTATGCCATTAATGAGGGAAGTTGCAAAGGAGTTTGGAAATATATTGCGAACAAATGGAACGGGCGTGAAGATAATTTGTACTGACTACTGAATTTAAGTGAATGGAGGAGGATTATCCATGGATTAAACATGTTGCAGGATTTCTACTGCATGTATTTCGGTTCCTTGTTTAGCTTTCTATTATGAGAAATGAGTCTGAACATATCGTTTTCTTTGTATAAAAGTGTAATCGGATCCATAAAATCGAAGGGGGAAGTGATGGGTTTTTGGTGGATGATTTTGGATGATAATGGAATCAAATAGTAAATACTGAATAGTACTCCCTCCATCCCGAAATAAGGGTCCCCTTTCCATTAATATTTTTCCGAAAATAAGTGTCCCCTTTCTAATTATAGTAGGTTTTAACAAAGGATTGTTAATATTTTTCAATTTTCATTAACACTCCTTAAATCCTCCCAAAATAGAAAGGAGACACTTATTTTGGGATGGAGGGAGTATATCTTAAATTCTTCAGCCTCACTCGTTGCCATAACTCGATAATTCAATAGTGGCTTAGAGAGGAACATATGTACCCTTTCCTTGAAATAATAGAGAGGGCGTTTCTGTGGACCTTAACCGTGAAAGTGTTGCTTGTTACTTCTTCTATATTTGTTGCTTTTGTGAAAGTTGTTTGCGATTCATGTACGTTGATCCCAAATCACATTGCAAAAATGTTTTGTTGTTGATGCTGGTGTTGGAAGTTTCTTCCTCAAATATAAAATCCACATAGCCATGAGTTCTGCACAATTGACATTGAGCCCTAAACAAAAAGTGATGTAAAATAAACTTATTTTTGTATTACATTTATTAGGCAGGCACATTTGTTTAGTATCAAAGTTAAATGTATCATCATTGAGGATAAGATCGCATAGGATAGAAGTTATTCTTGTGACTTAGTATTGGTAGCAGCTTCTTGATGATTTATTTAATACTCCCTCCGATTCAACAGATTCTTAACGTTTGACTAAAATCCTCTCACAAAAATGGTCAAACGTTAAGAACCAGTTGAATCGGAGGGAGTAGAACTTTTTGCTATTGTGATGAAAAATAGAGAAAACATTTTTATTATTGAGTACATCAAATGACTGCAATTTGCATTGAAGTATCATGTTTACGACTATTTTATAACAGAAATACATCAAAAGACCTTTGAAAACGAACAAAATGTAAACAGTTGGTGGCCTAATCAATTTTGTATCGTTCACTTGGATTTTTACGTGCATTGTGTGTATGAACAGGATCTTTGTTATATTTAACATTTTTTGTGCTCTTTTGGTCCAGCTATTTGACATTCCTACTACAGTTGATCCCGGTTATATTATTTCGTTGATCCGCAAACTTTTACCTGTTGATGATAGACGAGGTGATAACATACAAGGGCTTGCTTCGCTCTCTTCTGAGAGGAATGAGGATATAAATGTCTCAAACGGTCATGTAGAGGCCATGGATACTCAAAATGGTGATCCCAAGCAATCACCCGAGTCTTCCGAGTCCCTTGGAAAGTTAACAAAAGAAGCGGCTTGGGAAGAAAGTGGTTGCATTTTGTGGGATCTTGCTGCTAACAAAGAACATGCAGAATTTATGGTACTTTTTGCGTGGATATTTGCTTTAATTTTTTTTATTGTATTACATGTTGAGCTGAAATGAATCATGTATTCATGTGTAAGCTAAATGTCATTTGGCTAAGATATATGTATAAGTGGGTAGAGAGGAGGGTACTTGATAATTTGAGAAGGCAGGACATTAGTGAAGCTTGAAGCTTGGTCTCTTTACTTGAAGCCGTTTACAGTAGGCATGAGAAATTATTTCTGCTGCTACTTATGCTAAAAAAAAAAATTTACGTGGAATACAGCTCGTCTTTGCTTGAACAAAAAGCTGCGTAGAGAAGTTGGTGTGGAGCATGCATACTTTACTAATCCTCTCACCAAACTGCTTTACGTGCATGTACTCTAATGATGTTGCTTTTATAAGATATTCTGTTATACTGCATTAGTCAAATTTACAGTATGCTTTTTCAGGCTCAGAATCTTGTGGTTGACGTACTGCTTGCGAATCTTTTGACCACTGATTCCGTGCGTGTTACGGTACGTGATCTGATGTTGATTTTTTTTAATCGGTGGTATCTTAATTGGAGTTGTTTCTTACAACATTGACAAATTCAGGTGGAATGATTCTGTTTCTGCAGGAGATTAGTCTTGGGATTCTTGGCAACCTTGTCTGCCATGAAGCTCTTATGAGCCAGATAACGACCACAAATGGATTCCTGGAGACTATAGCAAATCAATTATTTTCAGATGATTCGCCATGCTTATGTGAAGTCTGTCGGTAAGTCTGGTTGAATTTTGGTTTCCGAGTCAAGCTGACCTCAAATGAAAAAAAAAAAAAAACAAATATTGAGTGAATGGGCCTAAACCTAGTCGCAGCTTTTTTGCCTTTTTAGAGGACTTCATTTTACCCAAAATCCAAGTTCTGATATTCGTAAATATCTATCGAGAATCTAGCGTGTCATCTCATCCCTTGGTCAAACATTCTAGTGTATTGTATGTGAGTCACACTGTATGGTATTTGCAAAGGGTTTCATCTCCTTCTCTTTGTGGAATTAAGTATTTAGTTTATTGAGTTCCACTTTGTTACTTCAATATTGTAATTTCAATACTTTGGTGCCTGAGTTAGCTTATTTTCTATTCCCTTGGTCAACTACTCAAGTGCATTGTATGTAGGTCATATTATTAACAGGGTTGTGGTCTTTACCAATGGTTTCCTCTCCTCGCTCTACTCTTGGATATAACAGTTTTCAATTTATTGACCGTTTTAGTGCCCTGATGTTTGCGTAATCCCAATTAGGTGCCTTTATGTATGCCTAACTCTACTATGGTGACCAGACATTTCATTTATTTTCCACTTTGGTGACTTACGCTTTGAATCTGTTCACACTCTGGAAGTTTGTTATTTATATACTTTAGGAGTTTAGGTCAATGTAAGAAATACAGAATACTTAAAACCTGAGCTCACCTAAGTGGAAATTTATGAAAACTGAGAGTAGCCAAGTGAAATCATTTTATTTTGACACTCACTCTCCTCCTTGTTTCAAGACCCCCAGTTACCCTTCTCCATACAAATTTTGATAATTGATAATTTTATTAGTTAGGAGGTTTTCTTGTTCTTGAATGCTTAGTATTTTATAAAAAAATAGTGTGCAAAATCCTCCATGACAAGGAGCTTCACTGACTCTTCATTATACGCAGTAGGAGTCACAAATACAAAAATTTCAATACCTACGGTCGACAACCTCAAAACTCAAAAGCTAATATTTTCTCTTTCTAATGATAATTGTTCTCTTGAGTCTTGACTCAACTTCCTGATTTATTAACATGCAGTCTGATACGGGTTGGGCCGAACAAGGTCACATTACTTTTGTAAAAAGGGTGTAACAACAGTATGATATTAGGTTGGATCATGGCTGATAATATTGAAAATAAAAACTTCTAGGCAATTCGAGCATAGTTCAGCCATACAGATTACAGAGCAATCAATATTGTCTCTTTCACAAGACTTTGTACCTGCATATGTTATCTACTTTTGTTTTTACAGTCATGCAATGATTAATTACTGCAGGTTGCTAACTTTGGGTCTTCAAGGTTGTCAAAGCGTAGAGTGGGCAAAAGCATTGCAGTCAGATAACATTTTGAGTCGTGTTATTTGGATTGCTGAGAATGCCTTAAATCCTACACTCATTGAGAAGGTAAACGTATATCTGCTTGATTACCCAACCCAAGCCTCAGAAGAGTAATGAAAATTCTGCTAGCACTAGTATAATACGGAGTAATATGTTAATGAAAGGCAGAATTGGATAAATGGCTTGGAAATTTTAACGTGAGAATGCATATGAAGTTTACTATTTTTCCAGCTATCTATGGAGCGAAAGATCTAATATTTTTTGGTTTTTAATTTGGATGGAAGAAAGTAAAGTGGTTCACTAAAATGGTTGCGCTTCTTTTAATGAAGTATCAGTCACTCGATGCGATATTCAACGCAATGTTAATTTTGGGTCAAGTGGAAATTGTCTCTTTGTGTATAACTCATAGGGGGAAGAGTGCGTACATCCCACCCCTTCTTTCCCGGCTAGTTGCGGGAGCCCTTGTGGCACCGGGGTAATCTTGTTGTTGTCAGTGTTGTTGTTTTTGTAATGCAAATGAAGTTTAGTAATAACATGCCTATGTAGAGTAGTAAAAAGCAGGTTAATAGTGGCAATCAGCACCCTGACTTTACTAGTATTGTTTCTTCAATGGTTTCAACTTATGGAATGCCTTAATAGCCCATATTTTCATTGATTTCTTTAGCATCTTATCTTACGACTTCCCCCCTCATCACTATTCCACAAGCTAGTATTCTTCGATGATACGTTTACATAATAGCTTGAGCTATAGGTCTTATGTTGTGTTCTCTCTGAACTAATTTACAGAGTGTTGGGCTTTTGCTAGCAATCATGGAAAACGAACAAGTTGTACCTGTTCTTCTTCCGACTTTAGTTAAACTGGGACTGTCAACTCTTTTGGTCAATCTCTTGGCTTTTGAGATGGGAAAATTAACTGGCGACAGAATGCCTGAAAGGTAAGACATCCTTCATCAGGTCCATTTTATGCATTGGAATTAAATCCTTATTGTCCTGAGATTAAACTGTGAATTTCACAGCTGTTCTTTGATTTACTTGTGAAATATTTCATAACTTTTTTTCTCCTCAAAAGTATTAGTTTTACTTTAATGCTCTTTTATCTTTGGTGCAAGCTGGCATCTCACTTTAGTTACCTAATGACCCTTTTATTTTGTTTCGCCCATTTTTATTTTGTTTTTACGGGGGTCATCGTCCACAATGTTACTCGGAGGTTCTTTGTATTTGTCAAGTGGATGTATATTCTCAGAAAGGGGGGGCAAATGCTTAAATATTTTAGTACTTCATACGCACACTACTTCATCTATTCTAAATCTATATACATTGTCATCACATTGCTGAACTTTGACATGAACCTTTGGCACTCCATTATAAGCCAAAATCTAAAAAATTGTTCATTAACTAGCTTTCTCAGACTCTTGGAACCACCCATGCTTGACTCTTTCTAAGTCTAGGTGACGAAAAAAAGCTGGTCAATTTTTAGAAGAAAGATTGTACAGTAGCTTATAATGAGGACATTCAATTGTAGCTCATGCAATTTTTCTTCTGAAAATTCTCCAGCTTTGATGGCATTCTACTGTTCATAGAGGAAAAAGAAAAACTGTGTACGCCTTATAAAGAAATCTACATGCTGTAATAGATTCTGGCTGGCTTGGAATGGCTTCTTCTAAGATTTCATGTGTCATAATGGTTAAGTTTGGCCTTGGGAGTCATAAGCTTTACCCAATTGAACCTTGGGTTAAATGAAATCATCTTGGTACAACTTAAGTGATATCACGGTATCACCTCTTTCTATCAAGAAGTTCTGTTTCACTTCCTAAAGCTATTGTTTTAACTGGAGCCATGTGGTTTACCGGCTTTACCCTAATCGATACACGGTTTTAATCGTCCACAAATGGCAAATAGAGCATTCGAAGAAAAAGGAGGGAATGCGTAACTTAAAGAAAGTATACAAAGCAAAGTGAAAAAGTTATAAGATGAGGAAATAAGGGAAATAGAAAAGGGAGATGGAAGGTGTGAGGAAGACCTTATCAAGGACATTATGTGGATTCATATGTGAGAAGTGTATGGTGCGAGGGAAAAAAAACGTAAGAGAAAACATTGTGAAAGACATGGAAGAACTAAAAATTTAAAGGCAACACAAGGAAGCTATAAATGGTAATCAAACGAGATCAAACATAATTTAACATATTGCATGCACATAATTTATATTTCTCCACCTGCACTGTGTTGTGATGTCCTGATTAACTTTCCCCAAGACTGAGGAATTGGCATTGTTGTCATGAAGCATGTGTAGTAGTGGACACATTTGTTGGTATATCCTCCTCGCTCTAGGAGGACTTTTCATTTATTACATGGATGACTCAGTGAGTTGACGGAGCTGTGAGATTCTGATACCTTTAGACGCACTTTTAGGTATCCGACATTGGATGTAATACTTCGCACAATTGAAAGCCTATCTGTCATTGATGATTATTCAAAAGAGATCTGCTCAAAAGAGGAGGTTGCTCATATGGCCGTGGAACTTATTAAACTGCCTGACAAGATTGAGGTGCGATTCTAAAATCATTTCAACATTGATACTCTCTATAAGATAACAGGTGCTCTAGTGAAAAACGCCTTCAGAATTATTAATTGCTCCTTTTTTTTCCTCGAACATAGTTTAAGAATGTATTGAGAGTTGCTTTGATCTTTTTATACACTGTAGGAACTCGTAGTCACTACTCATCCTCCCAAAGGTCATTTCACACAATGAGCGTGAATGATGCTGTTGATGGAGTTGTTGCCTTTTGTACTTGCTCTGCGATTTTCATTGTGAAAATGGTCATCAGCTTCGAACAAGGAAATCAAGTTGGATAGATATCACTTGTGTTAGTTATTATTTCCTCGATCACTTGTATTAAAAGAGGGTTATGGCCAAAAAGGCATCATGTGAAACATTAACGTAACAAAGAGCAGTTCCTTGTGTGTTCTAGGCTTCTAGCCAAAAGGAAGACCAGGACAGAAGGTATCAATTTGTTAAGCTAAATGTAAGACAGATGGGGTCTATGGACAAGTTACCATGTCTTGACTTGTACTCCGTATTTAGAAACCAAATTGTATGTCGTTCATAGTGAAGAAGTGAGATGGTACTGACATTGTGTGGCCCTATCTTACTAGTCGTGCCAGTGATATATAAACTATTTTCATTCCTCAGGAATAGTGCGTGACAATCTATGTTTCATTTATTTTTTCTAATTATGTATTCTAAATGTCTGTATTTCAGATATCCAGTTCCTGCGTGACTGCGGCTGTTTTGACTGCAAACATTCTAGCTGATGCCCCTGATCTGGCTTTGGAAATGTCAAAAGGTAAAATGTTAATCTTTTTTGTTATTGTTTGTGGGTCATTTGGAATCTGTGCTTTCAACATGTGTTGTGGTTGTATTTTTAAAGGTTACACCAATTTTCGAACACGCAATTCCGATTATTTTGTTTCACTGTTATGCCATTTCTGCTTGTTAAATGCTTGTAAAAGGTATAATTTGTTTTTCTCTCTCAAGAAAGTAGACAAAATATTGCTCTCTAGATATTTTGAGTGCTGTTTAATTCTTCTGTCATGTAACTTATATCATGTTGCAACTGGTGCTCCATGCACGCAGATCTGCTTCTATTGCAGTCTCTGCTAGACTTGTTCCCTTTGACTTCAGATGAAATTGAGGCGAGAAATGCATTATGGAGCATACTAGCTCGACTTCTGCTTCGAGTCAAGGATAGTGAGATGAGATCTTCTACTCTTCATCAATATGTTCAGTCTCTCGTGAGTAAAGCAGATCAAATTGAAGATGCCCTCCTTGACAGCGAGTGGGATAGAACCTCAGCAAATAATGAGGCACTGACAACTTCAGGAGCAAATATAAACACAAGGACTTCTGCTGTATCCTACACTCCGTATTATGCTTTTTTTTGGGGATATACTATATTCTTTTTCTGCTTTAATATTAAACTGTTGAACCAAAGTACTGGTAGTTGAAACACGTTTTCCATATTTCCCTTGACTCGAGATACAGATCAGGTGCATTCTTAATATATTGAATCAGTGGAAATCGTTGCAAGAAGAAACAACTGAACTGCCTGACCCTGCTCTGTATGTTGACGACAAAGATGTCCAGAAATTAATTGATTGCTGTCAGAAGCACGAAAGTTAGGTAATGACCAACTCGTTGATGCCTTGTAATCTTTACTCTTCCCCTCATGCTATGCCTCCCCGATTCGATTTTCTCGATAACATATCTTTGTGGAAAGCACCTGGTTGGCTAAGTTTTCTTGCTGAAAAATCGGTCTATTATATCAGATAATTTTAAACCCAAGATCAACGATATTAGTGCTGTGACTTTTAATTCAGGTAGCAAATCATATTTAGAATATCAGACACGTCTGAATGTCTGATTGCACTATATAGCTGAACCAGGCGACTGGCTTTGATCATATTTTTTGTTTGAAACAATGCTCTCGTGAAAGGTAGTTAAAGCGTAAAAGTAAAAACACCGCTTTTTTAGGCTTGTTGATTTATAGTATAAGTTAACAGAATATTGCAAGCATAATAGTTATATGTAGACATCAAACATCATACAAACCTGAAATCCTAGTCATTCCCACCGAAGATGTCTTCGTCTGGTGGTTAGGTTGAAGGTATTTTGGACAATAAGTGCCAAGTTTGAATCCCACTCCCCTTTGTTTGTATTAGCCTTGCATAGTTGCATTTACTCGTGTTACTATTCCTTGATTCTTTTGGTGTTCTAAAATTGTATGCTATTTTTTTTCCCGATGACTAGTCGACTAAGGAGCCAAACTGATAAAACATCAGTAAGATTTGCAATTCAAAAAGAAGACAAAAGCGTTAACTGAAAAACAAAACAAAAACTCCATTAGTAGCACTCAACACGTACTTAAACTTTATCCTATACCCTGTCGGATACAAGATTAACCAACATACATTAACTTAGTGTCTCAAACAGCGGGTAAAGGATTATGTACATAGACTTGTCCCAAATGACATGGGATTAAAATTTGTGTCGAGAATTGTAAAGAGTGTTATTTTGCGGATTCCATTACAATTCTGTACTCTGCTAGTAATATGTTTAATCGTTTTCTGATCGTATATATCTGTCAGGGCTCAACAAATGGTTCCTTGTGACAAGGACTGCTGTTTCATTTGTCGTTTTCCGTCAAGGGTATGTTTCTGTACACCAATAGACGATGGGGATGGCGGATGCTGATAAGTCACTTATCTATCGACTGACTGTGTTTCCAGTATCGAAGTGTGATCTACTTTGGTGGTCCTCAAACTTTGTGACCAAGAGGAACTTTGATTGTGTGATGACGCGTGTAAAGGCCATGAAGATCATCCACCAATGACTCGTTTACGACAGTTTTCATTGGATTCTACGAGCAGTTGTTGCGCAGAATGAAGAACTCTCTGTCTTAGATGTATCCTTTTGGCCGAGTTTTCTTTTAACACTGTGCTGTAAATATCACTTTCGGTAGCTAGAACTCTTGCATGTTCCTGTTGCCTGCCATGAAAGGTCTTTTATAAGTTCTGCCTTCCAATTTTCCGGTTCGAGTTCGAGTTCTCGTTCTCGTTCGTCCATTGAAAGTATGTTTCCTGAAATGTTAATTTGCTGCACCGAGTTTTCAGATCAGATTTACGCAAAGGAGTTTGCCATATATGAAATGGTTGGACGCGTACCACCGTTGGTTGTTACTATTATTTACTTTGAAGTAGGAATTCGATTTAGATACTCGACTACTACTTCTACAAGTAACTAACTGTTTGTAAGAGGTTTTAAGCTGACGTTATTGTGAAACCGTTTCATAGAGGTTTTTGTATTACTGTGAAATTAATTACTCCATGTCGATTTTCTCTTCAAAAGGAATCGTTAGAAAAAGGATAAAAACATCCATTTGTACGGAGCATTGGTTTAAACACAAACATACAACCCTTGAATTTTCTTCAATTGCTTTCTTCACCTAAATAGATACGGTGTAATTAAATATGGAGTAGTCGTTTTAAACGGCGGAAATTGATATAATGATATTGAAGTATAGACAACAAACCTAGTACTCCGTATTATTTATTACACCCTCGGATATTTTTTATTATAAAAAAGTTATGTTATAAAAGAGTATAATAATCTACTAAGAAAAATTAATATTTCTTCCTTTTAATTGAATATTGTATTGTATACTACGGAGTACTATTTATTTACTTTACGTTTTTACTCACAAATTTTACAAGACTATTTATTTGGAAAGAACACGTATGTAGATAAACTAAGAAGGTTTAGACGTTTAATTATACTCCGTAGCATGTCAAACTAAAACTAATTAAGGGATAATTTGATTATGCATCTAAAAACATGAGAAATCGAAGATCACATGAATTGAAAGATTAGAAGCTGTTTTTTTTTTTTTTCCCTTTTTGTAAGCTTGGAAGTCGTTTGTTGCCCATTTTATTAAAAAATGAAAGAAGTAAAAGATCCCATAAAAGTATGAAGTTGCTTACTTGCTCCCCTCAGTAATTTGAAATGCCCATTAAATTTATTTTCTTCGTTGTCCACCAAACAAAATTTGTCAATTTTAAATATACTCTGTAATTACTAACTTCCCGTGAATTGTAAATTCATGAGAATCTGTTCCCCCTTCAATCAAACTATCCCTAACTTAAAATAAACCGAATCGAAATTAAATTTAAATCGAAATGAAATGGTGACGTTATTAATGTAATATTAGGTGAGTCGTGAGGTACAACGTTGAGACTTTGAGATCCATCAATCACTATGTTTCTGGTGAGATAACACACTCTTTCTTCACTTGTTTACTTACATTTCACTTTATCAACCAAATCTTATTATTTTCTCCCCTATAATCTTCACAATTTTATTTTATTTTCTCATTTTTCACTTTTTATCTTCCTCAATTCACTGTTTGTGTTCTCCTTTTTCATGGGTTTTTTTTTTTTTTTTTTTAATTATTTTCTCAATTCAATTGCAAAGTTCCCTCATTTTCTTCCCCAATTTTTTGATTAGGGTTTGTCATGGGGTTTCAATTGGTCTCTTGAAATCTTGATTTTAGTTAACTATTTTTTTGTGGGTTTCTGTTATATGCCATAAATTTGCAATCTTTGATTTGGGTTTCTTAGATTTTGTTGCCTCTTTTAGAAATCAGGTGTGTTTTGAGAGTAATTAGTAATCAACTTTTTTAATTTTTTTTTTTTAATGATGTATGTTTGATGAATTGCATGCAGTAAGTAGAAAGATGTCTGAAATCTTTAGGAATTTGGTTGTAATTTGTTGTTTGTTGGATTTATAATTTTAGGTTTTGAAATTCATGCAATGTATTGTTATAGATTTGCAATTAGATTCATGGTATAATTCCCAAATTTGGTGGAGTTTTTTTTGGTGATTTTATATGGTTGCACTGAAATTTGAATGTATTGTGGATTTGGGAATGAAGTTGAGTGGTTTTAAGCAGTAAACTTGTGTAGGAATAGTGAAGTATGGATGGTAGTGAGAGTGATTTAAGGCACGAAACGAAACCGCTTAGTGTGAATAATCAACAAGGTCACAGTACATCGATTCGACTTAAGGTTCCTCCTCGAAACCCTGCAATGCATTCTAGGGTTATTAGTCAGTCTACTGTTGGTTGTAATGGTGATGATGTGGAGGAAAAGGAAACTAGTGGTGATAAAGTCGAAAAAGTCGGTGGTGTTAGGATCATTGGCAAAGATAACTATGATGATGTGGACGAAGATGATGTTTCTGATGATGAGGATGATGAGGAGACTGCTGAGGAGGATAACAATAATGATGGTAATGATGGCATTGGACTGCCGCAGAAGAAGAGAAAGATGAAGGACTCGGTGTCGAATTATGAGTTGGTCCCACGCGTACGAACACCACCTGCTCACGTGGCTGCGAAGTCTGAGACGTCGTCTGTTGGGCGGGGTATAGGGGCAAATTGGACTGAGCGTGAGTCGTTTGCGTTGTTAGATGCTTGGGGAGACCGATTTCTGAAGCTAGGTAGGAAGAGTCTTTCCTCTGATGATTGGCGTGAAGTCTCTGATAAGGTGTCTCGAGAAACGAATGTCGAGAGGACCGACTCTCAGTGTCGTAATAGGTTGGATGTTCTGAAGAAGAGGTATAAGAAGGAGAAGGCGAGTGGAGGAGATGCTAGTAACTGGATTTTTTTCCGGAGGATGGATTTTTTGTTGAATTCGCCTGCGCAGCAGCGACCGAGTAGTAGCCTTTCGTGTGGAGTCGACTCTGGCGGATACGTGTTCGTGAACCCGAAAGTGTACTTGAATCGGGCTAATGGGTTGGATGAGATGAAAGATAGCCCCGAGAACTCAGAATCGTCAAAGAATGACCAAGATGATTCGCTCAACAAGGTTGTACCAGAAGGAAACAGGAAAAGAGGAAGAAAAAGTGAAGGATCGTGTTTCCAACTGTTAGCAGACTCCATACAGAAATTCAGCGACATTTACGAGGATATCGAAATCAGTAGGAGAAAGCAGATGGTAGATATCGAGAACATGAGGATGGATTTCCAACGACAGATTGAAACGCAAACAAGGCAGATCTTGGAGAGAGCTCAGGCCGAAATTATGAACCTGAGGCAACAAGGTGGCGACGCTGATGAAAATGGCGCGTCTGGTGAGAACTGCAGCGAACGATGAGCTGACGCTGGTGGTTTTTTAAATGTTGTACTAGTAGTTATTTGTTTCAGGAGTAAGTAGTAAATAATGTAAATCATTAACTTATTGGTAGTTATTGTATCAATTACTCCTGTATGTGTTTTATGCTTTGCTTTGCCAATTTAACAATAACATCAGAAGAAAACCTTTCTTATATCACTGGAATTAATTTCTGAGGATGTTTGTTTTTTCATGTGTGTTTCAATGCCTATATTTTTATTGTTGGTAAACCATTTTATTGTCGATAATGACCATTTAATGTTACACATTACCACCACGCGAGTGGTGCAACCAATATGACTTCATCTCAGAAACTATAAGTATCCAATCTTCTATTCACTAGCTGCTAGTCTGCAACATTGTCTACCGTGGCAGTCGTATAAATTTTGCATAAAACAGCTCGTCGATAAAGAACTTGTTTAGTACAGCAGTAGCAAAGTGCACCAAGGCATCTACTTCTACTGAACTGAGTTGGTCATGTTGCATGGCATATTTGACACAACACGACACGGCACATTTAAACTTCACGTTAAACCAAAAAAGTTGACAACTATTACTAAATAGTCGTATCTGACTTGCGTCAAACACAACACTGTGTTGAGGGACATAGTATAGAAGCCATGGCAGTGAAATACCGTAAAACGAGTAGTGTCAGAGACTAATAGACATGAAAATCGAGCACTGTTCAGTTTTGGGAATACATATACAACGCTAGAGAGTCATCAGCTTTTGCTTCTATTGGATGCATCGATTTGATTTAGTAAGAGGCATAAGTAGTATAAATACATAGTGTTCTCATTGTAAACAAGATAAGAATTCATTCAATAACAAAACTCATTTTTCAGTCTTCAGTATTCTCCTTTGTTCTTCCCCAATTCTTCCCCAATTAATCTAGGGTTGAGCTCGGCTCCCTGAAAAGTCGATCAATTAAAGAACTGTAGCCTACAATTTCAGTGCTACAACACCCAAAGTTTGTACGGATAACCCGGGGTCTTGTGGTCTTGTGGCGCACGTACTTCTGGGGTCCTCCCTTCCTTTGATTCATCCTCGTGATCTGCAGCTTTTCTGGCTCAGGATGAGATACCACGGGAACATTCACCTGTGCTAGAGCACCGTCAGGATTAGATCCACCAGCATTTTTCCCAGACGATCCTAATAGTGTCACCGGTTTTTGTTCAACATCAAGTTTACGCTTTTGATTTACAGGGTGGCTCACATTAGCGACCAAAGTTGGTTTCCACTCAAACACCACTTTCTGAACAAGTTTTTGCCCGCTTGGATCCACGACTGTCACAGTTTCAGGCAGCGGCTTTGTAACATCAGTGTCTATCAGAACTCTGGCGTATGTGATTTTTGACTGCTTTGACGTACTTTCGTCTGCATACAACGGCTTACCAATGACACTACCGATTCTGCTCAAGGAGTCTGCCCCCCAAAAATTCAACGGAAGATTCGGGAACTGAACCCACAACGGAATCATTCCCAAAAACTCGTCTTTCTGAAACCGAAAATCAGGGTACCATGGCTTCATGACGATGGGTTCGGTGCCAACATACCATGGTCCAGAACAAACGATAGTGTTGCGATCATCCAAAGAGTTAAACTTGGCAATAAAATAACCGTCAACATCATGAAAAAGAACTTCAGGTTTAGCAACGAAGTTCCATTCTTTTTCTACAAACGCGTTCATGATATCTAGAGTAGGTGTGCTTCCTAACACATACAGGATGAGACCGTTCAGCCATTTCTTAGACGCTTCGTCCACCGCCTCTTTTTGTAACTCAACAACAGGTTTGTCCTCCTTTAGTACCGGTGCTATGAAGCTTAAATTCATGCCAACTGCACCAGCAATGAAACAGCGTCAGTGCACAAGTAAATGACTAAGCGACAAAGAACACCAGACTTATTTCTCAGCATTATTTAATACTCCGATAGCAGTTACTTTGGAGTACAAGTTTCCGAGATATATGCTGAAGTTCTATATTTGTATGTCACATTGAAATTGGAACGTCGTCTAACATTTTGATTGAAAATATTATTTGAACTCAACAACTTAATCACCATAATATAATTGTTTCAATGATTAAAGAGAAATATCCAAAACAAAAGCTTCTTAAATGTAGAAATAATTCACATTCAATAACCTAAAAATTCTCCTATTATAAAACCACAGAATGCATACAACGAGCTACATGTGACTAAAACTTGACAATCTAGCAATTATTCTTATGGCTTGAAATTTATTTCAATTAGTTCAATAATAGTCCAAATAATTTACAAAAAGTAATTCTCATACACAAATACTTACATAAAACCGTCTCACGCGTGTGATGGGATATTTGTAAATAAAATGTGTCTACTTTAAGGCATAAAGTGACTATTTTAACGTTTAAAGTGACCATTTTACGGAGTTTTAAAGTGGTCACATTTAGCGTTAAAGTGGTCACTTTAGGCATTAAAATAGTCACATTTTAATCATAAGGACACCGTCGCACGCGTGAAACGGTTTTATGCAAGAC
Source organism: Dianthus caryophyllus (assembly GCA_023091065.1). Taxonomy (NCBI): domain Eukaryota; kingdom Viridiplantae; phylum Streptophyta; class Magnoliopsida; order Caryophyllales; family Caryophyllaceae; genus Dianthus; species Dianthus caryophyllus. The sequence continues at coordinate 5,896,108 of CM041520.1, forward strand.
TTACTCATTTTCATAAGAGTAACAGTTTAAAAAGTCGTCTTGGACAACGTGAAACTTTAACTATGAAGATAGTGAAATGGAGGGAGTACTTGTTATTTCACTTCTTAGAGCATCCACATTAATGAGGAGGTAAGTGTCCCAAAGGTGCCAAATCATCAATTATGGGGATGTTAATTGATGTGGAGTAAGGGTAAATAAAAAGCTGATGGTAATAGGACAGAGAAAATATGGGGAGCTCCATCAATATGAATGCTCCTAACCGTGTTCTCCTCACGTGCATTTTTCTAATCTTATCAAATACTCTGTACTTTAGAAAAGTTAAAGAAAAATCCGAAGGCTTTAAGAAAATACTTTCAAGGGTTCTATAAATTAACCATTTCACCATCTTCTCCCTACTTTTCCAAAAAAGAAATTTCATCGTCTTTCTTTCCATTTCTATTTTTTATCAATTTTCAACTAATCTTATCCACACAATTTTACTTTATTATTTTTCTACTTTAATCAAACTCACACAATCTTCATTCCTTAATTATGACCCAAAATAAAATGGGAAGAACGTGGTGAAACGGAGGGAGTCTTCTCAAAACTCGAGAATTCAGAAAAGTCCCAACTTTACGTTTCCAAATTTGCAGAATTGAATTGCAGCACAAACATGGGTTTTAGTACAGTAAATAAACATGGTTAATTCTCATGCATGGGTTTTGCTCTCTGCTTAAACACAAACAACAACTTACAAGAATAAATAACAATACTCTGGGTTGAGTAAACAAGTAGAGTAAACTAGTAAAGATGAATAAACATTGAAGTTCATCGATCATCACCTGAGCGCTGTTGTTTATTCTGACTTTTCCAAGCATGCATCATGTTTGACAACTGATTATTTAACCTAAAATAACGAGTTGCTTGTGTTTTTAACCTATAAACTTGGTCAATTATTTAACCTAAAATTTTAGCCGCTTGTGTTTTTAACCTATAAACTTGGTCAATTATTTAACCTAAAATTTTAGCCACGTAAGCAATTGTGGGGAGGTTAATCAATGTGGGGACTGGGAAGTGTCTCGTTATGGGGAAGGGAGGTTAATCAATGTGAAGAGTGTCTCGTTATGGGGAGGGGAGGTTAATCAATGTGGAGAGTGTCCTATATTGTGGGTTTGTGATCTAAATTTTGGGGAACCCTCAAATTTGAGAGGGTTCCCATTTGCAAAAGCTCTTTTATTTATTTATATATTATTCCTTCTGATTCAACAGATTCTTAACGTTTGACCATTTTTGTGAGGGGGATTTTGGTCAAACGTTAAAAACCTGTTGAATCGGAGGGAGTATTAGTTAATTAAAATTAATTAATTATTTCATCATCCAATTGAAAACTTACCAATCCTTTTCAACTACTGCAAATTTTAATGTATGTTTTCATTAATTAACTTTTTTAAATTGAAAAAAAATTAATTAGTAGGTTTTCAGAGAAAAATGTTAAAAGAAAATATTTTTTATAAATTAAAGAAAAAATAGTTAGTAGCATTAATTGCTCCATGTATTTGTTTATTCTTTAATCAATAAATTGTTAAAAAAAAAAAAAAGGTACTTCATATCTCTATAAATACAAGTCATACAATGAAAGTTAGTATAATTTAAGTGTATGTGTTTTTTTTTTTTTTAAAAATATTTGCTTCATGTGTTATTTTAAGTTCAATTAAAATTAATATCATAATGTAACATATATATTAATTATCAAATAATAAATAATTAATCAATGTTAGAATTTAAAAAATAAATATGGTGTACCATGAAAAAGTGGAAATAAAAAGCCATAGGAGAAAAGTTTTGGAGAGCCCCCTCAATGTGGATGCTCTTATTACCTTATTAAACTAAAATTTATTAATAAAGCAATATAGTTCATGATAAAAGCGTTTTTTTAGAGTAATTTTCCACAACTCTCATGTAATAGTTGTTAAAATCATGAAACGGGTCTGACCAAACTTGTGTGGAGAGAGAACGAATTCGCTTTACAAGCTCAAGGGTATCCACATTTCCCAAAACCAATTGACAATGGAAGGAAGACCCTTATATTATATAAAGTACACCACACTCTTCTCCACCATTAATGTGAGATACTCACATGTAGGTATGTATTCTAACAATAGTTTGATTTGGCGTAAAACTTTAAAGTTTGCCTTTCATCCGCATCTCAATTTCTTACCTCCCAATTTAAGATTTAATCATATATAAGACCATCCCCATTGGGGTGACCACTTTTAAGTGGTCATAACATAAAATATTATTATTTTAATGTATTAACAATGTTCATGACCTATATTATTTTTTACCTTCCCATTAGTGATCACATTGACCATTTTTCTACAATCATTTGTTTCACTATATTATTGTTATATCTCACCATATTTTATTTATTATTTTCTCAATGATTATTTTTACATGGAATTAAAACCAATATATCAAGAAATTTAGATTTATTTTTCACATTTTATAGAACTTAATTTAGAAATCTAAAAATAATACAATACGAAGTATAACGGAGACAATCAAATTAAAAGTACATCGACTATGGTTGAAACTAAATTAAAACAACTACTGTTTCGGGTGTGAAAACTTAAATAAATTTATATCTTGCAACCAATCGCGTGCTCAAGCCTTCGTGGTATGTAACTTCTCGGCTTAACTCTCTTTCTCCAGCTGTCCTGCACAAAATGTCAAACCTAGCCTCGGGGGCCTCCGAGGATAACCCCTCCGATGCTTAAGTAAGCTTAAGAATTGAATTTAAGTTGAGATATCGTGAGTGAAAATCCAATAATACCTTTTTTATGTGATTTTTCGTATCTGCTTTACTTTGCAAATGTGTCCCCTTTTATAGGGGATTTGATTTGGTGAGTGGGGGACAAGTTCTGACTCGCTTGTCCCCTCGGCTCCTTGTACGGCCGATGATGTACGGCCGATGGTGTACGGCCGTGGCAGGATATCTTTCATGATGGCCCAAAGTCTGGAAGAGGGTGTGTCGGCCGGCTTTGACATGCCTCATCAGCTGCCGGCTTGCCATGCCCCATCAACTTGCCCTCGAACGGCTTCCTCAGAAGGTGGAAGCTGTTCGTGATTTGGATGCATGGTAAGCTGTTACCTTGGGTGTTTGCTTCTCTGACAAGCTTCTTGGTTTTTGAAAATATTTCGAACTTTCTGGGCTTTGGCGCCAACTTGCTTGGGCTTTGTTCACTGTGCAAACCATAGGCCTTTTAACTTCCTTCCTCTGTGTGCATGACACGTGTGTGGTGGGAGTTGAACGACCACTGTTCACCTTTTCCCTATAAATACCCCCCAAAACCCCTCATTTGCGCCCTACACTACAAGAATATCTATTACGGGCTACCGCAAATTGTCGACCGAATAAAGTAGTCGCCAAATGGCGACCGAAATATTGAGCGGGCGACTGATAATAGTCGACAATAGTCGACTAGGAGGCGACCAAAAAAAAAAGGCGGGCGACCGACATCGGTCGCCAAATCAGTCGCCAAACTGAAGAGCGGGCGACCGAATTCGGTCGCCATATCGGTCGCCCAGAATTTTCGATTATATCCGCAGCTCTCCCTTCCTTCTTCATTTCAAAGTTCACTTTAAAAAAAAAAAAAAAAAAAACGACGAAAGTTCACCCGCAATTTCACATCGTTCTTGCTTTGGATTTCGATTTTCGGGTGTAATCTAGTTCATTCTTGCTTTGGAACTTCTAATCCTAGCCTAATCACTTCAATGTATGTTAATTCTTTTCGTTGTATGTTACAATTATATTATGTTAATTTTGGTTATATTGTTTAGATTTTGTAATTATTTTAGTATTGTTATGTTTGAATGATGTTTGGTTATTGTTTGTGAAGTATAATAGGTGTTGAATTTGTTTAAGATTAGAGAATCATTGATTACAATTGAAATTAGGGTTTGTGAAATTGGGGTTTTTTAAAGCTTGAAATTGGGGGTTAATTGTTTGAATGATGTTTAGTTATTGTTTGGGAAGTTAATTTCTTTAATATTAGAGAATTTGTTGAATTGGTTTAATTACTTGTTTAATGATGTTGAATTGGGGGTTTTTGCTTGTTTAATGATGTTGAATTACTTGTTTAATGATGTTGAATTACTTGTTTGAGCTCTTGGGTATTGAATATATTAAATTGGTTGAATTACTTGTTTGAACTCTTGGGTATTGAATATATTAGACAATGTTTTAATGATAGTTTAAGATTAGAGAATGTTTAAATGTTGTTTAAGATTAGATAATGTTAGATTATTATTTTTATGTTGAAATTAGTTCTCAAATATTAAGTTGGTTAAATTTCTTGTTTGAACTTTTGGATATTGAATTATTTTTCTTATATTGGTTAGCTTATAATAATGAAGAGATTGGAGCGTGAATGGATGTATGAGGAAAGATTTGATAAGAAAGCGACCTATTGAAAAATATGTTAAAGGAGTCACGAATTTATTGAATTTGCTAAACAACAAGAAGAATATCGAACTTGGAGAAAACAACATTAGGTGTCCTTGTAGCAAATGTAAAAATCTAAAATACGTTGATGAATACTCAGTTGAAGAACATCTTATCTCTAACGGCTTTCTTCCAAATTATTATCAATGGATTTGCCATGGCGAATCTTACTCTCCAAATCAGAAGAGTCACAAAATTCTCAAAATAATAATACCTATAGAGATATGGTCGTTGATGCCTTTGGAATATAATATTTTTAATAATCTTGAAACAATACATAATGATGAAGAAGTTCCAAATCCTCAAGCTAAAGCATTTTTTGACATGTTAAATACTTAAAAACCGTTGTTCGAGAAGAGCGAATCTCTTTATTCTGGCCGCCTCTAGAGTTATAACGATGAAATCTGAGTTCAATATGCCATTTCAAGTCTTGATGCTATTGCTTCCTTGTTGGAGGATTACTTTTAGAAGAAAATGTTATGACTCGATCGTATTCTGATACAATGAAGCTTCTAAAGGCCTTGACTCCCTCATAAAAATTCATGCATGTAAAGAAGGATGCATGTTATTTTGGAAGAATGATGCCTTACTAGACAAGTGTAAGGATTGTGGAAGGGATAGATATGAACAAAGTGAGGGAGATATCGTTTTGAGGGTAGTAGAAAGGGTGGAAAAGGGAAGAAGCGTCATGCAAAAAGAAAAAGTTCCAGTGAATGAGTTAACTTATTTCCCATTTTATTTCGATTGCAAAGATTGTATGCCACAAAAATATCGGCGAGCAAATGAGGTGGCATAAAGAAAATCCGCGACAACCAGGAAAGATGTGCCATCCGAGTGATGGGGAGGAGTGGGCGCTTGATGAAATGTATCCTGAATTTTCTCAAGAACCTCGTAATGTTCGACCAGGATTGTGTCTTGATGGATTTGCACCGTTCGATCAATTCGGTAAAATATTCGATTGGCGGTGATGGTGACACCGCATAACCTACCACCTTGGTTGTGTTTAAAAAGACAATTCATCTTCTTAGCATTACTCATTCCTGGTCCGCATAATCCTAAAGATAAAATGGATGTCTACATGCAACCGTTGGTGGAAGAGTTGCAACAAATGTGGGAAGTTGGTGTTGAAACTTACGATGTGTCCTTGAAGCAATTTCCAGCTCAAGGCTTCTGCTTTTGTGGACCATTAATGATTTTCACCGCTACGGTATCTTTATGCGGATGGTCTCTTGCTGGTCGAAAGGCGTGTCCATGTTGTATGGAAAATAGTAAAGCGTTACGGCTTCCTAACGGCAAAAAATAAGTTGGTTTGATTGTCATAGGCAATTTTACCTACAACGCATGGGTTTAGGAAGAACAAGAGAGCTTTCAAGAAAGGAAATGAGGAGCACAATCATTCTCCTAATCGACTTACGGGGAGGAGATATGGCAACGCATTGCTAATTTTCCGACTATCGTTGGCTGACACGGAAGAAGAATTCAAGGAGTTGAAGAAGAAAAAGAGCGGTTGGAATAAGCGAAGCATATTCTGGATTTACCGTATTGGAAAACGATGTTAATTAGACACAACTTGGATGTCATGCATATTGAGAAGAATTTTTTGAGATGTTGATTAATGCGGTAATGGATGTTGAAGGAAAACATGTGACACGGTTGGTTCGCGAAAGGACTTGAGACTATTTTGCGACCGCCGTCAGTTACATATCCGTAGTGACGGTCAAATTCCCAAATCCATTTTTGCTCTTGACAAAACTCAAAGGAAGTTGTTGTGTGAGTGGTTAACAAAGCTGAAATTTCCCGATGGATATGCTTCTAATTTTCGGCGATGCGTAGATGTTAACAAATTAAAGTTGCAAGGAATGAAAAGTCACGATTGCCATATTTTTATGGAGCGATTGCTTCCGATAGCGTTGAAACATCTTCTCCCTACTACTGTTTGGAATGCAATAGTGGAAATCAGTCAATTTTTTTGAGATTTATGTTAAATCGACAATTTACATTGATGACATGATTAGATCTCGAGAATAATATTCCAGAAATCTTATGCAAGCTTGAAATGATTTTTCCTCCTTCTTTTTTCAATTCGATGGAGCATCTTCCAATACACTTGCCGTTTGAAGCTAAAGTTGGCGGCCCCGTACAATATAGGTGGATGTATCCATTTGAAAGGTAATTAAATTTAAACTGTGAAAAAATAAAGTTTAATTATTTTATACAATTTTTTCACTTTCAAAAACATATAACTTTTTAACTTTGTTTAGGTTCTTAAATCATTTGAAAAGAAAAATTGGTAATAAAGCTCGAGTGGAAGGTTCTATATGCAACGCATATTTAACCGAGGAGATCGCAAACTTTTGCTCCTTATACTTTGAAGCACGTATAGACACCAAAGCCAAAAATTTGAATCTTCATGAAGTGGATGATGTTGATTCTACTATTCCTGAATTTTTTCAATATCCGGAACCTCAGTCTTCCACAACTTATAGGTATTTGGAAGACAAAGAGTATGATCGTGCTCATCTATACGTGCTAACAAACTGTGAGATTTTGAGAGAATATAATGAGTAAGTAACATTTTCTTTAGAACTTTTTTTATTATATATGACACATTTTTAAAAGTAAAATAATAAATTACTTAGTTATTGTTATTCGGGATGTTGAAGCATTTATACTTACAAAGTATCATCAAACTACCTTGATGATGTATGGAGTAAATCGATGAGCAGTTCCCATTGTGGTTCCATGATGCGTTGTCGAAAACAACGTTCAAGATCCGTTAGTACGAGCTTTAGCCTTAGGTCCTGGTAAGAAAGTGAAGACGTGGACCACGATATACCGTAAATGGTTTCAACTTTCACACATTTGAATATGGTCAAAATAAGGCTAGATGCAATTCACGGCGTCACGATTTCTTCCAGCGATGAGGCGACTATTATGGTATAGTGGAAGATATTATTGAGTTGTGCTATTATGGAAGTGAGCGTGTTTATCGAATCGTTTTGTTTAAGTGTCAATGGATGGACACTTCTAATGCCTATGAGAGTCCACAAAGCGATAAGCTCGTTGAAGTGAACCATAATCGACGATACTCAAAGTATGATCCATTCGTCTAGCTCATCAAGCACATCAAGTGTATTATGCTTCTTATCCGATCGTTGCTAATGATAAAAATCAAAAAATTGGTGGGCGGTTGTTAAGACTAAAGCGCGTTGAAGTAGATACAACCTTTTTCCAAGAAGAGGTGGTATCAAATGGTACTACTTTGTGTGAAGTTGATGGCGTTGTTTACAATGTCAGCGAGATTGAACAAAGCGACGATGAAGGAGTTGAAGAGGAACTCTTAGAGGTGAATGAGGGCGACGGCGATTTAGAGGAGCGAGAAGAAGAAGGCAGCGAAATAGTTTCTCTTGATGAGTGATGGCAGCGAAGGCAGTGCGATAGCGATAATGAAGATGGTGAAGAGCACGACAATAATGATGATGAATCTGAAGGCGAAGGCAGCGAGGATGACAACATCTTTGATGATTAGATTTTAGTGTTTTTTTTTTTTTTTCCCCGTATGTATGTTCGACAACATTTTAGACTCTTTATATGTAATTTTAAACTGTTTTAATTTGTAGTGTGTTACTAACTTGTCTCATTTAATTTTATACTCATTATGTTGTTTTTAGTTTGAATTATGTCTTGGTGAAAGCGAAAGGAAGCTCCTCGGATCGTCATTGAGGTCCGTGAGGAGAATGAGTCGTCGGATAGTCGGAGACGCAACAACAAAACGAAGCGAGGAGCCAGACGACACCCCCAATAGATCACGGCCGTGCAAATTAATTTTAGACCCGAAATCATATTGGTAAGTTGTTCATATTGGTAAGTTGTTCATTTATATATATATATATATATACTCATGTGCTTATTATTTTAACGCAAAAATTGTAAGGTTTCGCAAAGAAAATTACTAAGGCATGTCACGGAGAGTACAAAAAGCGATTATACTTAGGTTACACTTGTTGGTCGTCGATACCAGACGACTTGAAGGAGCAGTGGTTTAATATTTTCCGGGTACGTATATAATTTTTAAAGCCACTAGTGTTTTTAAAATGTATACATATTATTACGCGGAATTTGTTTAATATTTGGTTTATACGTAGAATTCGTGCACTTGGAACCCAGTTCTTGAGCATTTAGTCAGGTGCAAAGTACGAGAAAGCGTGTCAAAAGCGCTTCAAGGACAACATGTATAAAATTTGTCAAAAGAAAGAAGAAGCGCGTTCATGAATGGTAATAAAACTAACTTAAATAAAAATGGTAATAGTCGGAGTTTGTTGTTTGGTTTTATTTAGTTGTCGCTATATTTTTCCTTGTAGATCTTTGCGTTCAACGACTTCTTTGAAGGTGCGAGGCACGGAATTTCAAAAGAAATCCAAACAAGCGGCGTTGAATATTAGGGAGGAGATCAAATGCTCGTGTCGAGCCAAGTTATTATAGAGGATCGCAGTTTGCCTTGATCGTGCACAACAACTAGAAAAAGTAAGCTTTAATATATCGTTTACATAATCCAATAATAGTATGATTGTGTATATTTAAATTAATAATTGTTGCCGTTTTTTTGGACTAAAGGCAAACAAAGGACAAGCGGCGACCGCGTTTGACATTTTTTTGGACACGCACGCCAAAAAAGACGAGGAAGGCAACTTGCATTTCGCGAGAAAGAAAGACTCGGAAAAATATGTAAGGAATTGTTGGTCGTAATCTTTTTAATTTGTTGTAATTAAATAGCATAATTGATTTGTTCTTTGGTAGAAGGCGTATCTTAAGCGAGTGCAGGAGGAGCACGAGCAGGCAGATCAAATTTGGTTGGAAGTGAGCGAAGGGTTTAAAAAGGCGGTCTATGGAGTCGGCAAGCAGCGTAGGAGTATATTCTACGAAGAGAAACCGCATGATTATCGACAATGGCGACTCCATTTACACGCCGGGCATTGTAAGGAAATTAGAAGATCGCGTCGCCAATCAAGACGAACGCCTTTCTGCTCAAGACGAGGAGCTCAGGTTGATGAGGGAACAATTGCAGCGGATGCAGACCTACTTTGAGCAATGTAATCCGGGTATTGGTCCGCAGTTTCCTGACCCTAGAGACCCTCATGGTGGCGGCCCGAGTAGTGGAGCATCTGTTGGGTTTCAAGTGTAGAGTATGTCTTTTTCGATTTATGCAAACTGTTAGTAATGTTGAACATGTTTACATGAATTATGTGTTGCCGTACTAAACTTGATGCTTTAGTCCATGTACGAAACTTAATTTCTGTATGAAAATGTTGAATTTGTATGGTTGTTTATGGTGTTGAAATTGTATGGGTTAGTTATACCGTTGAATTTGCAGGTTTGCTGAATTTGGTTATGAAATTAATACGGGCAAAACATGAAAACGTGAAGCAATTGTAAAATTGCGATGAGCTTAGCGGCGAAATATTAAGGTGGCGATCGAGTATCGGTTGTAAACTAGGAAAGCGAAAAAAACCGATAGATAAGCGATCGAATTATTTGTTGGCGACCGATTTTCTGGTCGCCAACTCTAAAAATTATAATAAAAGCGAAGAGGCGGCGATGGCGGCCAGGCTTGCGATCGCTTAGTCAAAAAATGGCGATCAAGTCGCCGCCCACCCCTTATTTTTTAAAAACGAAGAAAAAAGCGAGTAGTGATCGTGGCGGCGATCGACTTGCGGCCGCCAGATATGGCGATCGGTCGCCGCCAAACCCCGCTTTTAAAAAGAGGGAAGCATAGGGCGACTGGCGTCGGTCGCCCGCCTCCCTTGTTGGCGTCTGATAAGTCGGGCGCCAATTATTGGCGGCCGAGTTGATCGCGAGCCTCAAAAAATGGCGACCGAGCCTCGCTACCGCTGTATGGCGACTGTAGTCAGTCGCCCGCCTGTTTTAGCGACTGATGTTGGTAGCCTTTTTCAGTCGCCCGTAGTAGATATTCTTGTAGTGCTACTTCTTTTATTTTCTTAAAAAATCTCTCAACCTCTTGGCTTTTTCTCATACCTTCTGCTTCCTCACCGTCTGCTGCCCCTGCTGTGTTTGTTGCTGCCGTCTTCCCTTTTTTAGGTAACTCATCCGCTCTTATTTTATTTTATCATGGCCTCTATCTACTGTAGGACTCTCCCCACCCGCATTTAGTAGAGGATTATTTAGATGTTCTTGATTACGAGGTTGATGACCACTGAACCGGTCGAGCCGTCCTCTTTGTCACGGTATTCCTGTGGGACGACATTCCCGAGGCTTATCGTCTCACGCCGAGCCGCGTAGGGTAAATAAATTAGATAGAGCCTTGTCTGAGCCCCTATCTTTGCGAGCGGAAGGCGTATAGGGACCTGATGTTAATAAAGACTGGCCATCTGCTGGCCGCTGATCATTACAACCTGGGTGAGGGGTGGAAGTTCGAGATCCCAGAGGAAGGCGATCTGGTTACCCAACCTCCAGATGGTTATCTGGCCGTCTTCACAAAGCATTTAGAATTTGGGCCGTTTTCCTCTCCACCTTTATTGAGCGCTTGTTCAGAGGGCGAACGTTGCTCTATGTCAGCTCAACCCCTTTGCCATCCGTACGATGGTTGCGTTTACGTGGACGTGTCTGTTCGTTGATCTTCCCCTGTCAGTGGACGCGTTTCGAATAATGCACTCGCTCACAATGTCCAAGGGGTCAAACGATGAGTACTCAGGCTACTGGGGAATTAAGTATGAGCCTGGGTATCAGACGATCCACAAGAAACTGTCGTCCGTCCATAACTGGAAAGACCGATGGTTCTATATCTACAGCCCAAAGCCGTGGGCCATCCTCGCGAGTTCAGAATAAAGTCCACCGCCGTTTGAGGCGGTAGGGAGTTTAGTCCTATTTACGTGGAGTCAAACAAATTCCTCGGTCGTAAGCGAGCGAGTCTTTGGACTATTCGGACTCGGCGGGGAACCAGCCTAGATATTGGCTGCCCCCGGCCGAGGTTATTTTCACGGACGAGTTTCTAGGCAGGGTCGGCCTGATCCCGGCCCTGGATCCAGGTAATCCGGGGCCGGCCTTATAATTTATTTGCTTTTGTATGCTTTGTTTTCGTTTTCTAACGTATGTTGTTTCTGTGCAGGTTCCTTTCGTGAACCCACTGCCGCCGACTACGATCATATCGGCCTTGATTCAGAAAAGACTCTCATCCTTGCTCGTCCGATCGCCAAGCGAGCGGCCAGAAAGAAGTCTTAAGGGCCAGATTATGGAGAACCGTGCGCCAAAACCGCCTTCCATGTCTGCTTCGTCAATCCCCAAAAGGAAAACGGTAAGCTCTAAGAAGCCGAAAGAGGCTAAGAAGCGGCGGAGAAGGCGGGCGATGCGTCCTCTCTCCTGGGAGCGGTCGACAAAGATCGTAGAGACCTTCCTCAAGCCTCATACCCTCAGCGTGATTTCGTTAATCTTGAAGATGAGCTTGAGGAAGCGGTAGACGACGTCGTTTCCCGACCCCCTCACCGGTCAGGACCTTGACAAGGGAAAGGTTAGTTCAGATCCGCCTGCGAAGGATTTTTATCTGGGTGCAACGTCACAGATGTCCCGTGGATAGCGTATCGTCAATTCCAAAGTTCGGTGAGATGGATCTGAACTCTTTCTTTTTGTCTGCAAGGTGGCCGCATTTGTCTGAAAAGAAGGTCACCAGTTGCGTGGGGCCCGGTGGTGGGACCGGTGACAAGTTTCGACCGGTGACATATTCGTCGGTCACCGAACAAGCTTAATTGGTGAGGATCGTCATGAGACAATTTGGGTGGTGGAGCATGGGGTGATCTTTTGATTAAGTCGGTGGCCGTCTTTGATATAACTAAATCCTCTCTCTGCCGTAGCTGCGAGGAGGGTCGTGTTCTTGAATCTCGAAACTTGAGAAGGAGCTCGGCCAAGTTAAGGCCCGACTACATACTTCTTCGCCGTTACGAGCGAAGTTGATAAGGAAACGTGGTGAGTTGAACGAAGACGAACCAGGCGGAGAAAAGGTTGTCGGAGCTGACAGCCAAATTTCAACAGGTCGAGACTAAGGCGGCCGCTGATGCGTCCTTGCTGATGGACAAGGATGCTCAACTGAAAGAGGCTGCAGCGGGCGCTTTGACTTGGAGAAAGCGGCTTCTTCGGGAGGGCTATGAGAAAGGATACTGGCCAAGCGGGTTCAACCGTGGGTATGAGCGAGGAGATGAGGATGGCAAGGCTCTCATCCGGAGGTCTCTCCTATTTCGACCGATAGGCATAGAGAACTTCGAGGATGAGAGGGCGAGGCGTGGGAGGTGGGCCTTGGCCTTGAAGTCTGCAGTGCCGGTGGGAGGCTGCGGTGATGGCAGCGAGGTGGCCGGAAAATGAGACGAGGCGATGGTAACCCTTCAACGGCCCAAGCGAGTCCGGCTGCGCATAGGAACTTCGAGTGTCGTCATCGGACTCCTCATGTACAGTGGTCATCAATTTTCCTGCCGCCGCTAATATCGGTCGATGGTAGGGTCGTTTGACTCTCATCATGTACCTCGGCGAAGACTAACCTTGGCTTAGGTTTTCTTCTTTTAGTCTAGCTTGTACTCTTGTACTCTTTTTTGCGCTAAATTTGTTAGCGATGATCCTTGATTTAGGTGACGGCCAAACTCTAACGTACTTGTTTTTATTTTTCTCAAAGCGTAGATTTCTTTAGTTTTTCAAATGCATTTTTGTACAATACTCGCGTCATTCTTTGCCGCTTATCAATCTATTTCAGTTTTTTAGACAACACTTTGCCTTATTCTTGCTTTTATTTATGCCATGTTTGTAGATTCGCCTGACTTTTCACCTATTCTTTGTATGTAGCAACCTGTAGGATATTTTTATTTAGTAGGATAGTTTGATCAAATCTTTAATAGGTTCTCCTTCTGTTTTATACTCGTCTTGGCCGTTATCCGCTCGACTTGTGAGAAAACAAGCTTTACTTAGTTTACGTTTCTTGCTTGCATATTTTGCGTACGCCAGCGTTGTCTATTCCTGTGATCGCTTTTCACGGCGCGCATCTGCGGCCGGTGCTATCCAGGCTCACAGTCCTTGGATAGACTCTTCACGGCGCGCATCTGCGGCCGGTGCTATCCAGGCTCACAGTCCTTGGATAGACTATTCACGGCGCGCATCTGCGGCCGGTCTTTATCGAGCTCACGATCCTTGGATAGACTACAGCGCATCTGCGGCCGGTGCTATCGAGCTCACGATCGCTTGGATAGACTCTACAGCCAAGCATCTGCGGCCGGTGCTATCGAGCTCACGATCGCTTGAATAGACTCTTCACAGCGCATATCTGCGGCCGGTCTTATCGAGCTCGCGATCGCCAGATAGACTACACCGCAGCGCATCTGCGGCCGGTCTTATCGAGCTCACGATCGCCCTTGATAGGGCTACAGCAGCGCATCTGCGGCCGGTGCTATCGAGCCTGATCGCCAGATAGACTCTACAGCCAGCGCATCTGCGGCCGGTGCTATCGAGCCCCGCGATCCTTGGATAGACTACACTGCAGCGCATCTGCGGCCGGTCTTATCGAGCTCACGATCGCCGGATAGACTACACAGCGAGCATCTGCGGCGGGGCGTCTTATCCAGGCTCACGGTCTTTGGATAGACTACTGGCCAGCGCATCTGCGGCCGGTGCTATCCAGGCTCACAGTCCTTGGACATACTTCCTTCCCGGCGCGCATCTGCGGCCGGCTTTTTCTTCTGCACAAGTAAATTCAGCGATTTTGAATCAAAATATGTGATTTCTCAGGGTGATCTCCTCTCCTTGCCCCCTGCTTAGCTGTTGACAATTTGCTTATAAAAATGGCAATGGCTAAGTAAATAATAATAAAAACGCTAAAATGACACGGCTGCGACATGTCCGCACGCTCGTGCTTACAATTCCAATGTTTCCTCTACGCATAATACTTTTTTAGTGTGTCCGCATTCCAATGGTTTGGGAGCTTGCGGTAGATCCATATCCTCTAGAAATGCGTGCCGTTGTTTCTGAAGGTGACTTTATACGGCCCTTCCCATCTTGATAGTTTTAGTGTATGTTGCCTTTTCCACGTTCTTGTTTGCTTTCCTCAGACCGACTCTCGACCTCGAATTCTCTATGATGGGCCAGGCGGTTGTATATCAAACGCATTCTTGTTTGGTACCACGGCCAGGTTGAGCACTGGCTTCATCCCCTGACCTCATCCAGGAAATCGGTGTCTCTTCTTCACTGTGGCGTTCTTGTGACGGTCATCTGATTCTACCCTTGGGTGAGGATCGTATCTCGATGGGAGTAGAGCCTCGGGCAGTATACTAAGTTAAAGGCGTATGGCGGGTGGCCTCGCTGCGGTTGTTCGATGGACCACGTAACGGCTGGGGAGTTCGTCGACCAGCGCGCTTTGAGGTCCTCCAGTCGCTTTTTCATTCCATTGAGCATTTGTTTATTTGCAGCCTCAGCTTGGCCGTTGCTTTGAGGATGGGTGACAGACGAGTATGCAACGATGGAACCGTAGTCTCCCAACCAAGATCTAATGGAGGGATTATCGAATTGCCGGCCGTGGTCGAAGACAAAAACCTTTGGTACTCCAAACCGGGTTATTACATTTCGCCATATGAATTTGCGTACTGCTGCCTCGGTGATGGAGGCGACGGCTTCGGCCTCTATCCACTTGGTGAAATAATCAACGGCAGCTATAACATACTTCCTTCCCCGTTGGCATTGCAAATGGCCCCAAAATATCCATCCCCCATTGGTCAAAAGGGATGGGATTGAGCACCGTACGGAGATCACGAGCAGGCAAGTGGATGTCTGGGCCGTGAACTTGGCAGTTGTGGCATTTTCGAGTCAGCTCTTTTGCATCTCTTATCATTGTAGGCCAGTAGAAACCAGCGCGGAGGGCCTTATGGGCCAGATTTCTGCCCCCCACATGGTGTCCGCATATACCGGAGTGAATGCTCTTTAGCGTAAAGGCGGCCTCGCTGGGACCCACACACCTCAAAATTGGATCTGTGAAAGACCTCCTGTACAGCTCCTCGTGTCGGATGACGAAACGAGGGGCAATTCGTTTTATCCTGGCGGCCTCCGCCTTATCTGCCGGGAGTTCACCGGTCAGCTTGTATAGTCTCAAAGGTTTCATCCAGCCACTGTCTTCGATCAACGTATTAACTGTTAACACTCCTTTTTCCTTCCTGATGTCTACAGTCACCGTCTTGGCTTTAGTGTCAGCGGTTCGCTTGATTTTGCCCAGCAACGTCGGCTTTCTTTATTCTGTTCTTGGTATATGGGTGACCTGGAAAAGCTTTAAGGCAGACGTCAGGTGCCTTACTTTACACAGATATTGACTCATGTTGTCGTCCTTTGCTTCATACTCTCCGTTTAGTTGGTTTGCCACCAGCTGGGAGTCCACTCTCAATGTCACCCTTTCTGCCCCCATTGCCTGTGCGATTTCCAGTCCGGCCAGCACAGCCTCGTATTCTGCCTCATTATTGGTGGCAGCGAAAGCAAACCTTAGAGCATGTTCAAATTCATGACCGTCGGGGGTAATGATGAGGACTCCGGCGCCGGATCCGTGAATGGTGGCCGAGCCGTCAGTGTATACCTGCCACAGCCCGTCCGACTCAATGGTGTCGGTCGGATGAGTACACTCTGCTAGGAAGTCGGCCAAAGCTTGGGCTTTGATTGTCGTCCGGCCGGCATAACGTATACCAAAACCAGATAACTCTACTGCCCATTTGAGAAGCCGCCCAGATTTTTCGAATTTTTCTAAGGCTTTTTCCAGCGGCTGGTCAGTTCTCACCTCGACGGGATGGGCGTCGAAGTACGGCCTCAACTTTCGTGTGGCGATAACTACGGCGTATGCTGCTTTCTCAATTATAGGGTAATTCTTTTCTGATTGCCCTAATGCATGGCTGACGAAGTATATCGGCTGCTGTTGCTTCTCTTCTTCTCTTAGAATGACGGCTGATACTGTGTTGGTTGTCACAGCGATGTAGAGGATCAGGGTTTCTCCTGTAACTGGCCGTGCCAATGTTGGCAACGTAGCCAGATGTGTTTTTAACTGACCGAACGCTGCTTCTTGATCAGCTCCCCACTCAAACCTTTTGTTCCCCTTCAGCACCTGAAAAAAGGGGGTCGACTTGTCGGCTGACCTTGATATGAACCTGGATAGTGCGGCCATTCGTCCAGTCAGGGTCTGGACGTCCTTTATGTTCTTTGGGGCAGGTAAGTCTTGTATCGCTTGGATTTTTTCTGGGTTGGCATCTATCCCTCTTGAACTGACCAGAAAACCAAGAAATTTGCCTGATCGGACGCCGAAAGTGCATTTCTTGGGGTTCAACTTCATCCCATATTTCCTGAGCGACCCAAAGGTTTCTCTGAGGTCGTCTAAGTGCTGTTTGTCCGACTTGCTCTTCACTATAGCGTCATCCACATACACCTCTATGTTGCGTCCCTTTTGTTCTGAGAATACCGTATCTACCAGCCGCTGATACGTGGCCCCCGCGTTTTTCAACCCAAAAGGCATCATTCTATACATGAACACCCCGTGACTGGTGATAAAGGCACAGCGTCGTTGGTCTTCTTCACATAGATGCACCTGATGGTAGCCAGAGTATGCGTCTAAGAGGCTCAGTGTAGTGTGGCCGCTTGTTGAATCGACCAGCTGGTCTATCCTCGGTAGAGGGTAGCAATCTTTAGGACAGGCTTTGTTCAAGTTGGTGAAGTCCACACACATTCTCCACGCCCCTGAAGCTTTTCTTACCATAACAACATTTGCGACCCACTCCGGGTAGTCACATCTCTCAATTAAATTGGCCTCTAATAATTTCCCCACTTCCTCCATAACAGCTTTGTCCTTCTCACTACTCATCGGCCGCAGACGCTGCTTTATAGGTTTAAAACTTTGGTCGACTTTCAGGCGATGTGATATAACATTTGGATCGATTCCTGGCATCTCTGCGGCCGCGTAGGCGAAGACATCTTTGTTTTGTTCCAGGATGTGTATCAATTGTTCCTGAAATTCGTTGTCGAGGTCTGCTCCCACAATTACAGCCCGACCGGGGGCAAGTTCCACTTCCTTCGTTTCGCTTTCTGGGCCAGGTTGAACATCCAGACCCTCCTTCTCTGGCCGTACGTCGAGGTTTGTCTTGACGTCGACGCTGTCTCATCTTTCGTCTCCTTTACCGACAAAGAGTTGCAGGATCGGCCGGCGTTTTGGTCTCCAACTAGTTTTCCGGCCTTCCCTTTATCTGTTACATAGGCGATGACTAACGCCCGTACGGAGACGACAGCGCAAATTTCGTCTAGCGTTACACGTCCAATTAGTGCGTTGTAGGCGGAGGGTGCATCCACCACAACGAAAACGGCATTGATATTTCTGGCGGCATTCCCCTCCCCTACCGTCATTGGCAGGGTGACAGTTCCCATGGGCCTTATTCCATTTCCAGCGAATCCATATAAGGACCCGATGTACGGTGCCAGCCTCTTTCTCTCCAGCCCCAGTTTGTCAAAAACCTCTTTGTACAAAAGGTTGGTACAAGCACCTGTGTCTACCATGCAGCGGTGAACGAGGTGGTGGTTGATATCTACAGCTACTACCAGCGGGTCGCTATGTGGATATGTGACACGCTCATAATCCTCCTCGGTAATGGAGATTATGGGCATCTTTAGTTCTGCGTGGCTGGCCGCGTACACCCCCTGGTAGCCGCTCCTTCTCTGGGCGGCTTTGCGCTTTCTTCCTGAGGACGAGATTTGTGCTGCACCGGATATCATATGTATTTCCCCAACTCTCGGCCTTCCTCTACGTTGATTAGCTTCTTCTCCATCCCTATCATCCTTATCTCTTTTCTCGGTTGCGTACTGCTTGAGATGCCCTTCTCTTATTAACCGTTCTATCTCATTTTTCAGCGTATAGCATTGTTCCGTGTCATGCCCCTCGGCCCTGTGGTACTTGCAATACCGACTTTTGAACTGCCCGCCATTAATCATTGGCCTAGGCGTTGCGAAAGGCGCCTTGTCCTTTGCAAGCTCAAAGACCACGGCTCTTGACCTATTCAGGGCGGTGAATTTTCCATAGTTAAGTTTGTCTTGCCCAGGTCTATTCTGGTTACGGCTGGCAGGTTTAGCTTGTGGTTTCGACTGCCACTTCTCTCGACTGCTTCCCTCTTCACGCTTCTTTTCTGCCTTCTCCTCTTTTTTGCCAAAGGTTCGATTGAACTGCTCCTCCCTCACAAATCCGTCGGCCATCTCCCTAGCTTTCAACAAGTCTTGAGGGGGGTTTCTGATCATCAGGCTTCTTAGTTCTCCCTTTCTAAGGCCGACGGTCAGCGCATGGACGCCAATCTTGGAGTCGAGGCTCCGTATCTGCTGAGACTCACGATCGAATCGGGCCATGTAGTCTTTTAACCCTTCATTCTCCCCTTGTACAATATTCAAAAGTTCTGCGGCCGTCTTCTCTCTTCTTCGGTTCCCAAAGATATCGTTGTTTAAATAATCTCTTCATTTCCTCATAACCATCTATCGATCCTATTGGGAGGTTTCTAAACCATGTCCGCGCGAGTCGGCCAGAGTGGTTGGAAAAACTTTGCACCATACGTGTCAGGCGTGTCATACATCATCATGTGGCCCTCATATGCGACGGATGTTAGTCGGTCGGCCTTGCCGTCATACTTTAAGGATGGTACCTTCATTTTTGGCAATGGGTGCTTCAGCACGGAGGGAGCTAGGGGAGATTTTATCATCACCTGGCCTCCCTTCGAACTACGTCTCGGCCTTGCCTCTTTTGGGATTTCTTGCACCGAAGACTCTGAATCGCAATTTGACTCGGCCTCCTCCGTTGATATGCGCATGGTCTGACTTTCTATCGTTTGATGGGGGTTTGTACTTCCAAATAATTTTCTGGGAGAGACCCTCTTTGAGGTTTCCGGCTCGGAAATTCTTGGGGGTTGGGTGATCTTTTTGTGATGCTCACCATCCTTAGGCTGGTTTGTTGGAGTCTTCCTTATCTTTTGGAGGAAAGCGTCCATCATTCTCTTCTCTTCCGGTGTGAGGGGTACGGTGTCCTCCTCATTCCCGGAATTCTTACCATCGGCCGTCCTTGCCTGCTCCGGAATTTCAGGTTGTTTTTCAGGATTTTTAATTGCTTCTGCCATGACTGTTATGTGTCTTCCCCACAGACGGCGCCAATTGTTTCGGGTGTGAAAACTTAAATAAATTTATATCTTGCAACCAATCGCGTGCTCAAGCCTTCGTGGTATGTAACTTCTCGGCTTAACTCTCTTTCTCCAGCTGTCCTGCACAAAATGTCAAACCTAGCCTCGGGGGCCTCCGAGGATAACCCCTCCGATGCTTAAGTAAGCTTAAGAATTGAATTTAAGTTGAGATATCGTGAGTGAAAATCCAATAATACCTTTTTTATGTGATTTTTCGTATCTGCTTTACTTTGCAAATGTGTCCCCTTTTATAGGGGATTTGATTTGGTGAGTGGGGGACAAGTTCTGACTCGCTTGTCCCTCCTCAGACGGCCGATGATGTACGGCCGATGGTGTACGGCCGTGGCAGGATATCTTTCATGATGGCCCAAAGTCTGGAAGAGGGTGTGTCGGCCGGCTTTGACATGCCTCATCAGCTGCCGGCTTGCCATGCCCCATCAACTACAATTGCAATTAAAATTACACTAGCAAAACTTTAAATAAAGACGACAATGAATAGTACAATTGACACTAAAATATAACACTTCAAAACTTAATGATATTTTTAAAAAAATATTAAATTTGAGAGATGATTTACATGTAATTTTTGCACACTATTATTTATTTACGTCAAAGTGAGAGATTAAATAAATTTTAGACGAGTTTTAGATAATATTAAATGTGGTCTCTATTTGTAGATAATTAAAAAATATAAATTTTGGTGCAACTTTTACAACTTTATAATTTATAAAATTATAATTATTTTACTAACAAACAAAACTAATTATATATAAATATAAAAAAAAAAATAAAAATAAAAAACAAAAAACATAAAAAAAAGTCCAACTAACTTACACGTAGCAAGTGAACGTTCACCTTGGAATGGTTTGCAGTAACCCACTGACACCAAACGTTTGAGCCCAAAAAGCAAATCCCACAATTTTTTATTATTATTTGTTGATGTTGAACGTTCCCCATTTTCACTGATGGGGATAGTCTAATAAGAAAGGAACCTATACTAGTCAAAGTTTGATTTTTTTGGGGTTGATAGTGCAAAAATTAATGGTATGAAAAAAAAATTAACAAAAGTATCGGAAAAGAATAATAGTTAACGAGGACTCAAGGAGAAAACATATATCGTAGATTTTTAAAAAGATAGGCTACATTATGAAAAAAGAAAAAACAGAGGAATTCGCCATGAAATTCCCTATATCTTTTTTCATTGCAATTTTCCTTCGTTTTACAATACGGAGTAGATAATTTAAACCGTTAAATTGATATGAGATAAAATCTCGAGCTTTAAAGAGGTAATAAACCCTTCTTTACTTTTAGGAGATAGAAAGTAGAGTTGGTCATCTGTGCGGGCCAGCCCGACTCACCCCACCCCCAAATCTCGATCCGAGCCTTAATTTTAAAAGCCTGACCCGATCTAAGCCTCCCCAAACATACAGGTCGTATCTGGGCCTGAAATTCGAGGCCCGGCCCAGTCCAATCCAGCCCGGCCCGGGCCTATTCGCTTTAGGCTTTTGCGACGTTTAAATTTGACGACGTGTCTCGAAAATTAAAACCCGAACACAATGAATGGCGGGAAATCATAATAATAAACCCCCAAATTAACATCCTCAAAATTCTAGGGTTTATCTATGTTTTTTCATCGCATCAATTTTCGTACCTCCGAAACTTGAATTTGATTTGAAATTCATCAATCATGCCGATATACAACATCAATGGCATTAGTGTGGATTTTCCCTACGAAGCTTACGATTCTCAGATCGATTACATGAGTAAAGTCATTCAAGCACTTCAAGGAGTAATCTCTTTCAATCTTTCGCAACTATTTTACTTGCATTTCACTATGATTGTGTGGTTTAATGATTTGTTTCTTTGATTATTAGTTTTGTTTACATTTTTGGCTTACTAGCTGATTCAATTGATTATTACTTGTTATTGTTATGAACGGTTTTAGACGATGATTCATGCTAGCGGATTCAATTGATTTGCGAAAATTAAAATTTGGGTTTAAATGATGTGAATTAGGGTATAGACGGAGGAGAGGGGAAAAAAAAAAGAAATCAGTTTTGTGTTGCTTGCTTGGTCTAGACTCGAAAGTCTGCGTTGGATTCCTGGGTAACTTAAATTTCTGCGATTGTATGATTTAATTTGGAGCGATTTTGACCGTCTTAATTTCTCGGGTTTTGGTTTGATTGAGATAGCGGAACTATAAATTGGCTGGTTTTTATTGCGATGGTTAGTGCGGTATGTCTGGAACGATATTAAGTTATTACTCGTGTGCTTGAATGACAGAGAAGCAATGCATTGTTGGAAAGTCCGACTGGAACTGGTAAAACGCTGTGTCTTCTGTGTGCTACTCTGGCATACAGGGCGAGCTTGGGCCCTTTCTCCACTGGTTACTCTGCGGCCAAAAGCGATTCAGAGGTGCGAGTCTCACAATCGCAAAGTGGAGCTTTGCTGCCCAAAATTGTTTATACTTCACGGACTCACAGTCAACTCCGTCAGGTTGTAAAAGAACTGAAAAAAACCAATTACAGGTCAGCTTGCTGTGCTAAAATCCACCCAATGCTGGGTTTTGTAACAATTGGAAGCAAATGTCTTTTGTTGGCTTGTCTTGAGACCATTCTTCACATTTATGATATGGTTTCCACAATTGCGGATGCATTACACATGCACCGTTTCAGATTATTTGTTAATTGAAACAGATCTGCGTGCTGTATGACATAATTCCTAAGCTGCACTTTTCCGTCTAATTTTTGAATTTATTTTCTTATTCAGTTGCTGTCACATGTATTATTTGATGTGATTATCTTGATTTGATAGGTGGAGTCACACGTCAAATTGTTATTTTGTTCATGGTTATATAAATGCTCACATGTTCATGAATGTGCAGGCCCAAAATGATGGTTATGGGATCACGTGAGCAGCTATGCATCCACGATAGAGTGAAGGTGCTACGTGGAAAGGCACAGACAAATGCATGCCAATATGTTCGGAAACGGAGCGACAAACGTGCTTGTGGGCATTATAAGTTAACAGCTGGTTAGAGACATTCCCGCCTATTTTTTGTTTTTCGTCTTTGTGTGTCATGATATTAAATTTTGGTCTCAACCCCAAATTGGCCGTTATGTCCTAAATTCCAATCAATGCTGATCTTAAAATCCAGCTAGGGCATCCTTCAATACCTTTATGACACGGACTTGATGCAGTTCTGTGTCCCAGACATTGAGATCACTCTCTTTACGTCAAATTCATTAAGGCTGAAGGCAATCTAAATATTTTCAGAAAATCATTGTATTTAGGGTAAAGGAAAATACCTTCTGTCCTTAAATTTCTTGTAACAGTTAGGTAATTTGAGAGATATATGGTGGGGAGTATTTGTTTAAAAAACTTGAAGACTAGTATAACTAAATTCAATTTTGAATATTTTCACATCTTTATTCCAGTAATCTAAATATTCGTATTCAATGAATTATTTATCTTGGAGACTACTCACTGAGGCTGTTTTGGCTCTTGTTTTCTACTTTTTTTTTTCTATGATTGTATTTTTCGTTTGTATATTTTGGTGAAGTTTTTATTATCTTTTTCTACTCCTCGTCTACTCTCTTGTGAACGCCTTGACAAACAAACTATCCAAAAAATGTTCTGGCTTACTGTTTTTTGCCTTACTTTCAGAGTTTGTACAGTTCTCTGTCATTCTGATTCACATTTTGATTTTTTTTTCTTAATTGTTTTTTCAGCTTGAACCCGATTCTGATTTTTTCTTGTGCTGTTCAATTTGTTTGTTTGACAGACTACGTCAAAAGCAATCCTCATATCGGAGATGAACCTGTGGATATAGAAGATTTGGTTAATATTGGGAGAAGCTGTGGACCGTAGGTGTTTGTACTTTGTAGTTTGTACTTCAAATTAATTGTGTTTCTGGAACTCTTTGTTGTATAATATGACTTTTTTATTTCTTCCGGAGAAGCTTGATGAGATTCGTTAATGTTACTAGAATGCCATTTGTGCTGACACCTGTTTTCTTGCAGATGTCCATACTATTTGTCACGAGAGCTGCTAAAAGGTGCTGACATATTGTTTGCACCCTACAACTATCTGATTGATCGTTCATTCAAAGACAGGATTGGCATAGAGTGGAATAGTAGCATACTAATATTTGATGAAGCTCATAATTTGGTAATCACAGGAACTTTAGAACTTCTGAAATAGTACTTTTTTGTGACTTGTGATTGAGATACCACAAATCAATTAACCCATGCATGCTTTTTACAATGTACATCAAATTTCATGTTATTCTGCCACAAGTACTTTCGAATGGTATGAACTCTGTAATAGCTGTCTTACTAACTAATATACATAACAATTTGAGTTTCTGTTGATTAGGAGTCACTAAATTTACTAGTCCGTCTATTAAAGTTCAAGTGCGCCATTTTTAGTAAGATTCATCTGCCTTGAGGTGTATGGGCGCGGTTGCAGAAAATATTTCATAGTGGCTGCAATCTCAGTCTCAACTCTTATGTCCCCGTTTCTTATATATATTTGGTGTCTATGGTAAAACTAGAAGTGTCATCAGTGCAAGTTATTATCTATTAAATTTTAAAATAAAAATAGGGGAACACATAATAAAGTATCCATATGGCAGTTTATTTAAGTCAATTCTGTATGTATTTTTGTTTTCTTATTAATTCGTTCCACTTTTTTGTCTGTTTATTGCTGTGTCGTTTTCTTATTTGCCTTGTCCATTTTGGATGAGAGTCTAAACCTGTTTACTCCCGTGCAGGAAGGCATTTGTGCAGATGCAGCCTCATTTGATTTACCTGCCACATTATTGACTGCTTGTATTTCAGAAGCGAAAAGCTGCATTGACCTTTCTATCAAAAGAAGAGACATAGATAAGTCAGCTGAGCAAAGCTGTAATCCTGACAACTTTGCCATTCTTAGAGGTATTGAGATGGTTGTGTTTGATTCGGGGACTTCCTATGATCTGTTTTAGTGTGAATATGCTGTTTAATTTCTTATTTCATCATATGTTGAGACTGTTTCTTTGCTTTTACCAAGGAATCTAAGATAATATGGCATTCGCCCTGCATTTTTTTACAGCTCTTTTATTAAAGCTGGAGAAGAAGATTGCCGAAGTGCCTATTGTATCCAGGGAATTCGGTTTTACTAGACCTGGTCCATATATATATGAGCTACTTGGTGAGCTAAATGTCACCAGTGAAACTGCAGGCAAGCTCATTGGAAATATTGAAGCGGCTGTTTTACTTATAGAAGAAGGTTAGTTAGACTAGTTTCTGATGTTCACCATTTACACGGAACAATAATCGGCAATCGTGTACTCTGTTTCCGGATGCTTGTGTGGACATATTTCTGGATGACATGTTCTGATATGTTTGCGAATCTTAAATTCCGGAGTGGTGTACAGATGATTTTTCTTGATATCCTTGCTATCATGTCCCTTCTGTAGATGCAAATAAAGCCAGTGGCAAAGACTCAAATGGAACTTCATGCCGATTGGAGATGTTTGGAGACATTCTAAATTTGATTTTTAGAGATGGAGGTACATCTCATGCAAAACACTATCGTGTAAGTGTGGCGACCCAGCTTCAATAGTTTGACCGTATCTTTTTTCTTCCATGTTTGGGGAGTCAGATATGGAATTTTTTCTGATAGGATGATATGTCCGAACTGTGAATAATGTACATACTTTTTTCCTTTGATTTCAGGTGCATGTACAAGAACGCTTGGCAAGTGAATATGATGTTTTTAACGGTAGAATTTGTTAACCTCGTAAAGTGAAGATTTTTAAATAAATTTTGTAGACGTTGAATTAATTTTTTGGGTTGATGTCTTCTTATATGTTTTCTTACATTGCGGAATATTGATACAATCATCATATCAAGTCACTTGGAGATGATACCCATGATCCTTACTCATAGTTGGAGCATGGTTTTAAAACTAGGAAATGACACTGAAATGCGACCAAGCTATAATTATTTTAATTATTTCCGTGACCGTATTTGAAGCAAATTTGGGTGAGTTTAGTAAGCTTAGTCTGCTTTAGCTGATACTGTGACCATGAGTCTGTGACCAATATGGAAATTTAATTCTACGTCTGGGAGAGTTTGAAGCATTGGGGTTGCTGGTGCTGATGATATGTGAGAGGTTTGGTGGGTACTAAATAAGGGGTAACCCGCAAAGAATAATGACTATTGGTCAAGGTGTCCTGTGGCATTTGAATATTTGACTGTTTAGGGCTGACGTATTTCATCCTTTTTTGTTCCGTTGTTAAATTAAAATGTAAGCTTTGTCTTGGGAAAACATTACACTGCCAAATATGTTATTTTTCTTATCCAAGGACCCAGTCACTCTAGTTAGTTTCCATAGCCATTTTCCGCAGATTGCTAGGAGTGATGTATTTTTTGGCTGCCAATCTTTCATGCATTCTATGCTTGATTTAACGGGAAAATGGACAAGAGTTTATGTGAAGGATTTGGGCTGTGGTATTGCATGAGTAAAGATGTGTATTCTAATTTCTGAGCGTGCATTCCTGTCTAGCTGAGGTGGATATATGGAGTAGATATACAAGTGATTTCTTTTTCTTTTCAAACTAAGTGTGTCAGTGTCACTTAAAGCGTCTTCATATCTGTCTTTTTCTTCACTTCACAGTTCTAGCACCTAATACCAAAGTAGTTTACCTATTCTGTCGGGTTTAATAATGACTGGGGGTATTTTTCTTAGACTGAATCTCACATATTTATTGGTCAGGTAAACCGTCCAAAGTTAGGACCCTCAGTTGGTGGTGTTTCAATCCAGGAATTTGCATGGAAGACTTCGCTAAAAAGGGTGTCGGCTCTGTTATTCTGACATCAGGAACATTGTCACCAATGGATTCTTTTGCATATGAATTGAAGCTGTAAGTTGAGGGGTATCAGTTTCTTCGTTCACTGCTGAATTTTAGTTGCTTTGCCGTCGACTTAAGTTGTTTTCTTGACAACAGTGACTTCCCTATACGCTTAGAGAACCCTCATGTTATATCCTCCGATCAGATTTGGGCTGGTGTTGTATCAGTAGGTCCTTCTGGTTATTCATTCAACTCTTCATATCGGAATCGTGATGTTGTAGAATACAAACAGGAGCTGGGCAACGCGATTGGTATGTGAAAGTCACCTTCGTTTTTTAAGATTTGAAGGATGTATTTACTGCTTTTGGATCTTACGGTGTTTACGTGCTGCTAATAGCTTACATATTTGAAGCCATCCAATAATTTGTTAGAGAGAAGTCAACACTTATAGTGGCCCTGAGCTAATTGTTTGACGAAGAAGGGTATAATTAGAAGAGGCTCCTCCTTAATTGTATTTGGTCATTATTTTACAGCCCTCATGAATTTCGGTTTGGTGCTTATGGATGGCAGCTAGATACACCGGGTTTATCATATACTGCATTCTTATTTGGCTCAAATGTAGTTTATTTGGGGACATGATTGCAATCTCTTTCATTGAAAATTGCTTCTCTGGGGCACTGAAGTTGTTAGAATTCATTAATTGCTATATCATCCAATATAGTGGATGGATTTTGTGTCTGAGACTTCCACTGTTGTCCTTAAATTCATATCTAGAATTCAAACCAGTACATGCTTTATTAGATTAAAGGTGGGACATGGGAACATATTATGTTATGGGAAAGATTGATGGAGAACTATTGTAAGTTTCTCTATTAACATGCTCCCCTTTATCGTCTTTAATATTTTGAGTCAATCTTATGACCTCTGTTTATATACTCTTTATGAGTAAGAGACGAATGGCGTTTGTTTCAATATTAGATACTGTCATTCAACAGTTGCATTGTTGCTATAACTTGCAAGGCAATCCTTTGGGTGTTTTGAATTGAAGATTATCTATTATATTTCTGACTGAACAAATCCATCTACTTTGAGCTTAGCTGTGAAAGGCATTTTGAAATCCAAAGGTTCATTGAATTGTTTTTGCATTTTTGGTTGAGGACTCGTGATGTTTTCATCATAAATTGGTTTGGGTTTGTGTGTTGTACTCCATTATTGCTTTGCTTTATTTTGTACTTACTCAGTTTTGTATTCCTTGTTCTTATGTTGCAGTTAATTGGGCTCGGATTGTGCCTGATGGACTTCTTGTATTTTTCCCATCATACTATGTCATGGAGCAATGCATTAATTGCTGGAAGGACATTGTAATATTCTTGATACTGCTTTGTTTCGTCCATTATGGTTTTTTCATGTCTACTAACAAAGGGACAGAAACACACAATGACATGAATATGATGTATTGTTGAAGTTTAATAGTTATTGATTAATTATGATGATGGTCTCATGTGGTGCTCCATTGTCATCTAGCCACACAGGGGTTCAGCCAGTCAACTATCAATATGGGAAAGAATATGCAAATTTAAGCAGCCTGTGATAGAACCTAGACAGTCTTCATTGTTTTCCTCGTCAATAGAGGTTACTCCATTTGCTTGTTTGCGTGTTTTATTTTCAAAGTTTATCTTCACTTGGAGCTTCATACTAAGATTCAATTGCAGGACTTCAACTCCAAGTTGAATGACCCATCTACTTCAGGAGCGGTATTTTTTGCCGTTTGTCGTGGCAAGGTACTCAACAACAGTCAATATCTCCCAAACATTTCTATATGCTTTTTTTTTTTTTTTTTTTTTTTTTTTTTTTTTTTTTTGGGACTTATTGATTGTTTTATGGGTCAAGATACAGCATAGTGACACATCCTAGACTGCTGGTAGGCATATCGTATACCACAAGAAGATATTATTCCCAAGAAGCAAAATTTGACTTGCATAATATTCATTTTTCTGTAATGAAATCCTTTAGAAAACACTTAATTCGCTTGAGTTACTTTATCGTGTCTATACTCTGGATGAACATTGAAATCCAATGGCATAGCTGAAACCTATTGTAACGTAAGAGATCTACGAGTGATGAGTGGTGTTTGCTCTAGCATGCGAATATTTTGTTATTCAGTTCCCTACTGTCTACTATTAAACCTAGTTTTATTCTAATTGGTCGCCATCAAGCGAAATTAAGGAGATAGTGAATTATGATAGCTTCTCTATTCATCTTTGTTTTTTTTTTTTTTTTTTGGTTGTTGTCGTTGTTATAATCTTCATATGATTATGTATGAATTATAATATCTTACGAGTCCCTTTGTCTACCTTTTCCTTAGTTTATGGGCGTCATCCTCTTAGTGTTCCTTTGACCTCTTATCAAATTTTTTCCCTTAGGTCAGTGAAGGGCTGGATTTTGCCGATCAATATGGAAGGGCTGTGGTCATTACTGGATTACCGTTTGCCACTAGCACGGATCCCAAGGTTTTGAGTTTTCCATCCTTACCTATGTTTGACCTCTTATAAGGGTTTATTCTGTACTTGTTTTAGGGTATAAGTTGTTTGCTTACACTGCTTTGTCTTGCCTACTCACTGGGTAGATTGAACAAGTCTCACTAAATGACTACCTGAACTTACATATATAGTTTTGGTTAACTATGAAAGATGGAGAGTTAATGCATCCATTGACTTCCAAGTGTTTAGATGCCTGTTGCATGGTAAGTACTGTAAAAATAGTGTATGTACTCCATAATTTAGCCAGTCATATTGGTAAATCATGTGCTACTTATCGAAGTTGCGTGTTTGAAATTGTGATTGCTTGTGCTATCATTGTAACCTTGTGTTGGGTACAATTACTCTTTTCTGCACTGTTTCATGGGCCATCGTTGTTTTCGTTGCGCTGGTGACAGTTTTCAAGAGCCACTCAATACAATGCAGCTCACAATATACTCAGGAAGTGTCGGCTTTACAATCTTTCAACATTATAGTTTTTTGTTATGTATGTTCCTTGATTACCATCCTGTATACCTTTGCCGCTAAATTTTTTACACGTGAATATGTGTCCTTTACAGAACATGGAAACCCATGATATTAGTCTCTGGTGTGTTCTTTATAAAATACTTCGTATGTTACTTGCTGTGGCTCTTGGCTTAGTGAAGCTGTCTGCTGATTTGCAAACTTCATGCAACATAAACTACAGACTATTTGTTTTCTTGTTTCCATGAAGGGAACATCCCATATTGGATTTTGGATATAATCAATAAAAGATTGCTTGACTCTTATGCGTTAGTGCTGACTCTCTATCATTTGAGGAGAACAAAATATTTTTATTTCTTAATTTCATGGACTGCTGTAAAAGTTGAAGCGTTGCATTTCCTTTTAGATTGTATTTAATGTTGAAGAGTTGTTTTGTTTTGCCAATGTGATTCAACTTATAATTTATTTGAGGGACACATGTTACTTAATACTTGTATAACTTTGCAGGTCCGCCTTAAACGTGAATTCTTGGATGAAAATGCCCAAAATAAAAACACAACACATAAGGTATGCGTTAAATCTGAATCTAACAACTGAAATTCTCCAATTGTCCAATTGCCAGTATGCTGTTGGCTAACTGGTAACATTTGGTTGAATTTTAGCCTTTAACAGGAGAGGAATGGTATGATCAGCAAGCATCTCGAGCTGTAAATCAGGCTGTTGGACGTGTCATTCGGCATCGCCATGATTATGGAGCTATCATACTTTGTGATGAAAGGTTAGCGGCATAACAAACCATTTTCTTTTTCTATTTTCCCTAGTTGTGTTCGTCACGAAATTATGAAAGTATGAAAGCCTAATACTTAGTCAGCCCTAGATTGTTTTAGCACTTTTGGGTTAGGTTTAGTAATTTGAATTTTGGGTTAGTTTTTGACATGCTATTATTGGGTCATTTCGGGTATAGTCGTATAAGAACCTTAAGGTCAGCTCATTTCAGGTTTGAGTCTTTTGAGTTGGGTCATTTTCTCGTCAAATTAAGTAGGTTTGATTTGGGATAATGCAACCCATCGTTGTGAAGTTGTTTATTCGTGAAGGATTTTTTCTGTTTGGTGCATTTTGAGGTTTGGAGTAAATCCACTTTGGCACCATGTGTTCACTAATTTTGCCTTAATTGATTTTTAGGGTTATTATCCACTACGATGACCTAAAGTTTAATAGCACCAAAAATATCGTCTGAAGAACAAGATTTTGAGTTATAAACATACACGTGCTTTTTAAAATTGCGCAAAAGATCTTTCATGGTTTCAACATTACTCAATTAGAGTTATTTTGTTTGACATCACTTCATTTCCGGTTGCATCTTAAGATCAGGTGGTATCATTTTGGGTCAATTTGGAGTCTTGAAAAGATTGGGTCAAAATTAAGTCAGACTAGGTCGGGTCATGTTAATTTAGGATTTGAGTTATGTTCTGCTCTATTTGGGTGTACTTCCTGTATTGAGCTAGGTTATCGGGTCTGTAAGTTTTTCCAGGTTTTAGTGTGCTTCACTAGATGAACATTATATAGTTGTTCCCCGAACACGACATGAGCCATTTTGACTAGTACCTTATTGAGGTTTGAGTTTATGTGTGTCCAAAGAATGCTTTTTCTGCAAAGCGCAATAGTGGAGATATTGACGTCGTGAAACAGTAAAAGCCTTATTTATATACTTTGATTGCCAAACATCATTTTGAAATAAAAAAAGGTTGATAAGTGCTAAGGTTGACGGGTGCTTAAGTTCATGGCACAATGAGGCACTAGCCTAAATGAATTAGAGTGCCTAAAATGTGCCTCTATACCTATGAGGGAGCAAGCAATCCGGTCTGCCATATAAATTCTCCTTTACAATTTCCGACTTTTTAATTTTTCCCTTACATATCCCAATTATCACTATCTTTCATGTTAGCCGGTTAGCCCTCATTGAAACACAAAAAGTAGCTGTTGTGACTTGTGAGCTCAAAATGGCACACACTTTTGCGTTGCACTCTATCATCTTGTTGCGCCTCATGTTTGTTAAAAAATAAGGGTAAAACAAATGTACTGCACTACAATTGCTTTGACAAATTCATTGCTAGACACCAATCCAAAACGTATGTAGAATTCCGACTCTTGTGATTAACAAGGAGTCAAGGACACTTGGAGTTTGACAAAATTACAGGTTTCAACCTTTCGCTTAGCCATGAGAAGGGTTAACTTAATCTTTTCACTGTAATCTATCTCATTTCTTTTATCGGCATATTTACTATAATCTTCTTCTTTCCTTTCGGTACGAAATGTATGGCTAATATTACCCCATTTTCCACCCACATATTCTTCTTCCTTTAACAGTGAGCCCTAATTCACCAAGAAGATTTCAGTGACATTACTACCATATTTTCCTTACAATGGCAGCCAAGGCACCAAGCTTTTACGTAACTTGGAAAATTTGTCTAACTCTTTGGTTTTCATGTTTTGGATGTTGAGGTTTTGTCTTTTCTCTTTTAACAAAAAGGTGCTGTTGTGAGCGAAAGATGGAGAACTTTTAAAGATTAGCGTGTTTGACTTCCATCTTAAAACTTAAAGATTGGCACTTTTCTCTAATATTGAACTGGAAACAACAGATTTTCGACTTTACGCCGCCAGTCGCAGGTGTCACGATGGATACAGCCTCATATAAAGGTTTGTGCGTCAGCTATCTTGGTGATAGAATATTATTTAGTGAAACTTTTTACTTTCACGTGCTGGATCGTCTAAATTCTAGAACTTTACCCTTGCAGTGCTATTCCAAGTTTGGAGATGCTGTATATTCCTTGACTCGTTTCTTTCGTGTTGGAGTTCCTAGCCTGGTCAAAGTTGAGCCACTGGTGAAGGATGAGCCAGTGGAAACTGCAGTAAATGGTAAGAAACTTACTAGCTTGGAAAATGCTACAGAGCATGGGAATAAAAGTAACTGATGATATTCGTCGTATTGACGCTGTATTCTTTAAACCTTTCTTTCTTCTTTACTCTCTTTCAAGGGTTCGTCACTTTACTTCGTTGTCATATCTATTTAATTTTTTCCTGACATGTTTCAGCCTTTTGATTTTTTCTTCGTTTCTTGTTTACTACATAATGTGGGTTTCAAACTAAGACTCATGTTACTTAACCCGGTGTCTTTTTTGGGACCACGGCTTTGATACTGTTGGAACTTGGAAGTGTCACTGTTCAAAAATTAGGCTGGTGTCATTAGGCACTCCCTCCAATTCTTGCAACAAAAATGCTTATTCGATTTGGAATAAATAGACATAGGAAGAACAAATAAATTGGACCTAAATAGGAAACTCGGCAGAACATAGGAAGTGAGAAGGAGTACTTTCTAATACACCCAAGATTCTGAAGTACCGCAAGGCAAACCAACTTAATCAAGAATCTCTGTGTTTGTTGGAACACCTTGTGTTAGTTGGATGCTTCAACATTTTAGACATAATGGGTGACATTTGACAGCTGCTATTTTTTTTGGTAGGAAATACTAGTTGGGAAAAGATTACTCGGCCTCTTGATGCTTGCTGTTCAGTGAAGAAAGTTAATACTTTGGTAAGCTTTTTTTTTTTTTTTTTTTTTTTTTTGGGCATTAATCCATTGAGCAAAATGTTCAATATACAACTTTGGCTAACTATTCTTTGTTCATTTTTCCGACGTCTTATTGCAGGATTTGGATGAAGACTGTTCAATTGTGCCATCACCAGGCAGTGTTAAAGTTGAGAACATCGATTATACAAGCTTGTTTCGAGATATTCCTCCTGCCAATAGATCCTCCCTTACTCAACAAAAGCAAATGAAGGCCGTATCTGCGAAACAGCCAAGTTTCTTGTTTGGGAAGCAAAAGCTAGTCCCTTCCGGAGCAGTGCGTAAGATGTCTGATATAGTTGACTTGACAGTCAATTCTTCACCCGATGATAAAAAATTGATTGTACGTTGCTCTTCTAAGAGACAGAAAACTCTTAAACAAGAACCTGATTTTATAGAGTGTGAAAGTGGTTTTTGTGAGACTTCACGCTCGATTCCTTCAAGCAAATCTATTGCAATTGGAGAAAATCAAGAAGGTTTGAATAAAAAAAGGTTCGCCTCCTTAGACGTTGATGGCAATATAATTTCAGTAGAAAGAGCTACTAATCATGCAGACCAGGATACTCCTTCTGTATCTACTCAGGATGAGAAAGCTCAAGGGCAGAGTTTTCTAAGCCAGGTAATGCCTCTGTACGGATTATAATACCATTCATATTTTCTGGACTTGTAAATTCCAAAGATGTTATCACGTATCTGCATCAGACTGACGTTAATTTTTTTTTTTTTTTTTTTTTTTTTTTTTTTTTTTAAATTCCCGAACTTTGTTTACCACTTTAATTTATTGTCTGCATAATTAAGAGAAATGGTCAAACTTTTTCTTTTTCTTTTTTGGTTCTTATGGAATATAAACAGAAGTCAGACTGGAAAGGCTTGCCATTAACCTCAGTTTCTGGTTGGATATCAGTTTCTAAGTTGCTCGTCTCTTTTACATCAAATTTTAGTTGTTAACATAATGACATCTGTGAATAATAGGAGTCCTGGTTACAGTTACTATCTAGGACAGCAAACAGAATAAGCTTGATGTTTAATCTTTCTATCATGCTGAGCTAATTTTTATTTCTCGTAATCGTTGCAGGTTAAGGAAATACTCGACACATCGGAATATAAAGCATTTGTTGGCTATTTGGGGGCACTAAAATCACGAGCGTCGGCTATTGGTACTATTTTGCAATCAATCGTGAAACTTTTTTCTTCGCAAGACAGACGCCCTCTGCTAAGAAGGTAACTCCTTACGCTCACTGTAGCCTTATCATATCAATTACAATGTGTGTTAGAACGCGCTTTTCTGAAATCCAGAGCCTTTTAGAAGCAATAGTTGAAATGCAAGACAAAACTCCAAATATGCTGTCGTGATATTGCTCTAATATCATCAGCTTATAGTTTTTTTCCACGAAATATCAGCTTATAATTTGTATGGGGTTTATACGCCTTGTGGTTTTATCTTTAGCTAAGGTCATTCAATAACTTATCGAAGGGGCTGCTTTGGAGATTTTTGTCTTAGTTGATTATAATGCCCCTGTGTAGAATTTTTCGAATTATCGCAATAAATTCTTGGCTCACAATGTGGGATTGTGGGGAACTAACGCTAGCTCAGTAAGTGGCGGACTTATTTTTTTTTTTAAGCTCCTATGAAAACTCACCATCACAAAAAGAAATCATAGATTCAAATTTTATTAATTAAACAACCTACTTAGTTAGAATGTGATAACAGATGGATCAGCCAATGAGCCCCATGGTACTGATATCCGCTTGTATTAGATGCTGACGTTAATTTCAAAGATAGGGATCCTGATGAAAAATGACTGTGCTATGAATCCGAAGAAATGGCATTGCAGTTTAGAAAGACCACTAGCCAGCCTCCCAAAGTGCCCTTTTTTTTTTGTTCATGTTTTTAAAATTTGTCTATACCTCTTTGGTATTCTAGCATAATCGCAACATTGCTATTAAAATTTGTGGAGCCATCCGCTATTGTAGGTGACGTTACCTCTTATGTATATGTTGGACTGATTGTCTTCTGTTTTTGTCAGATTTAAACATTATATACCGGAGAAGTATCGTTCTCAGTATGAGGAATGCTGTACATCAATCGGTGGGACATCTGAGCCATAATGCAGGTCTATGGTCTCTCTCAGGTAGCCGTGATTTCCTTGCTAAATTGATGACTTCGATGTTTATCAAAACCTGGATTACATGGCTGGTGAAACCCGAGGGTCGATTAAGCGTCCAGTCCTATTGCAAATTTGCCAAGTCAGATGAATTAACTCCCATGAATTTTGATTGTCGGACTTCACATTGTTGCTGAAACCTGTAATGACAACGTTTTGTCCCCTCATCTGTCGTAAAGGAGGGATTTGACACCTAAAACTTGTCGAAATGGGTGAAAGTAGCGATTATTCTGTACAGCTTCTGCTTCTCAATGGAAATGTACTAAATATTTATGTCGATTTGTGTATTACTTGATATAACATGTCATTTTATGTTTAAGCAAAAGGCTAGTGATATCGGTCTCTTGGAATTTAATCTATATTTTTCATTTTACTAAATTTTGTACCCTTTTATGTTTGAAATAGTGAAACGATTTTTACTATCGTTACAATTGAACAGAAAAATTGACTATTTATCCTTCGTCTCATTGTGAGACCTTCTCAAGAGAAGTAGTGCTACGTTACGAGGTTAAATAGTGAAAAAGTTACTCCAATAATAGTGAGGATTATCTTATTTACGCTTTCCGCGGTAAGATTATTTATTGTTTTCTTTAAGCAGAAAGTCGGATCAGATTGTTAAATTGCCAGCTTATGTCAGTTTTGCACGCTTGTTAACTCTATAATAGGCGATTTATAATATTTTCAGATTACACAAGATCTCATATCTAATGAAATCAAAGAATATTTTTTCCCAATTCCGGTCGATTTCTTTTGATTTTGCCAGCCTATCGTCTTGTCCGATATTGGTGTAGGTTATGTTTCTTAATCAGAATTTTTTGTTGTGCTACTCGGAACGCTTGTTGATTACTACAAAGCGAAATGTTCGGATGACGGGATGAACAGTGAGGCGAGAAAGGGTCGGTTTCTTAACAAGAATTTCAAAGTTAGCAAAATTTATACGAAAGAGTTTAAAAGAAAGGTTAAGAAATTTACCGGCTAAATTAAAAAAAATTGTTTACCCTATATTAATTGTGTTTTTGCCAACTGATCACATGAAAAAGGAAACTTCGAAATTTTCATACTTTTGTTTGTCAATCGATTACACATGAAATTTGTTAACCGACGAATTGCACATGAAATATTAGGCGAAAAACTAACAATCAAAATTCTAACAATCTCGACCCCAAGTGACAGCCGTACTGTCAACATGTAAGACGCTTCTATTTACGATTGGCCAAAAAAAAAAAAAAAAAAAAGGTTTAACAATCTTCTTTTTTCTTCCTCTTACCATCATTGCTTTCGACATCCGAGCATTGTGACACTTCCGAGCCTCCATTGCTAAAATTCTGTCGCATAATCACGACTAGATCAACAAATGCACTTAGAATAAACCGATATTGTTTCTTCTCATTCAACCTAAGGTAACAGAACAACAATTCCTCCATAAAGTCCCAATCGACCCTTTGGTTATGACGGACGCGTGCGTCCAACATCCCTTGCATCGATTTTCTGAATTCCTCGTACGGGTTTGGCGACACTGTTAGGACCGCGATACAATCATGTACCCCTTCTGGGATCCCTGATTTGTCGCCGGCCTTTTCTTGGTAGCGACCTTGGGCCATAGCATTCACAATTGACGCCGACAGTAGGGACCCCACATCACTCGAGTTCGAGGACCCCACGCCACTCAGCGTGGTGATGTCCTCGAGAAGTGAGCTACAGGACGTCTGGGGCGTCAAATTGCTGTGGGACCCACATAGGTCCAAAGGGGGTGTAAAGAATCCCGGGGAGTCGTAAATTGGAGTACTTAATCGATCTGACTCATACCGAACATATGTATATTTTTCTTTTTCTTTTTCTTTCTCCTCCTCTTGAACAACTTCATTTTCATTGTCACTATCGTTATCAGTATCATTACCATTACCATTACCATTACCATTATCGTTATCAGTATTATTATTATCGTCATTTTGGCCATACAACGACTTGAAATTCTCGACTAGGAATCGATCAATGTCCTCCAACGTGGCGGCCTCATCGCGTTGATTGCTTCGATTTGTGTTCTCAAAGTCATAGGAGAGACTCTTAGGTTGCCTACAACCAGACAACATCTTACTAGTAGTGTGTGAAATTGTAGTATGTGAAACTTGAAGGTGTGGTGTTTGTTTTTTGATCTTAGATATGTAATTTTGTATGGTTTTTTGAAAATTCTTAGTCATTTTTTTTTTTTTTTTTTACTTTCTTTCAATTAATTATTAAGTTTTGATGTGTGAATTCTTGTGTTTATATCAATGAAATGAAAAACTTGTCAAGGAAACATAAGATATATACTCCCTATAAATATATGAATGCTTTAAGAAATTACAATGCGTTTTGATTGCACAAATCTACCCTAAAATGGAAATTTTATAGCAATATGAAGTAGCAAATATATTATCTTCTAATTATTATATTATTATATATCCTTTTGTAGTAATACACTAAAAACGAATATTGTAAAGAAAGTATGTACTCAAAAACCACATCAAATTTGTTTTTTTATAATTATGTCAAATTAATTTGGAGTTATTGTCTACATTAAGTGTATCATGAAATGATGAAATATAATCTTTATCCTTATATTATAATGACACCTGGTTCTTTATTACGGTTTGGAATTTTAAGTTAGTGTAGGTAGTTGTTTAATATTTACCGTAAGAGTTCCCAGTGTCGACAATTCAGTGATTAGTAAAGACGTAATTTTTATGCAGCTGGCTAGAAATTGATTCATTCCTACTAGTCGATTCTTATTATATAATAATGACATAATAAAAGTTTAAAAAATAAGAAATATTCTCATTTGAGTCATTTCCCATAAAATTTTTGCCATAAAATATTCTTTTGTCCAAATGGCTAAAACATTAAAACTTTGTACTCACTTACGAAGATATTTCATAAAATTGTTACTCGTATATTATTTCATCGTAAACTATAGTAATAAATATTCATAAAAGTTGAAGTTAATAACTTATTTATAATGAGCATTTCTGGAATTTTATTTCTTTTAATTTGGTTACCCTATTAATTTTGGGGGAATTAGCGATCTCAATGAATTAGGAAATACTCCCTCCTCTTCACAATGTTTATCACCTTTACTTTATACACGGTCTCCAACGTCATAGTTTGACCGTCTTTTTCTTTGGCCGTAGATGACGTTTTTCGTTGAAAATATAATTTTTGGAAAGATGTTCTAATGACGAGTGTGAATATCTTATTGCTATATTCTCATTATTTATACATTTTAAATTATTAACAGTCAAACTTTTAAAATTTTGACTCTCAAAAAGGTAAAGGTGATAAACAAAGTGAAGAGAAGGGAGTATGTGTTTAATTGACTTATTAAAATCACGAGAATTAGACTTTTCTAAAAATCGCAAATTCATCCCTTATAGAGGAATTTAATTACGTTATTGCTCAATTGTACCCAAATTTTACTCACTTGTACCTTTTTTTTTTTTATCATTTTTTTTCCATCCACTATCCTTGATTAAACTAAATTCTCTCTTTTTCAACTTCAATCCATTCAACCCTAAAATCATTTAAAATCAATCAATTACTTCTATAATTCATTAAATTTTTAGATTATGGATCTAATTAAAGACATATTTCAAGTACTCCCTCTGTGTCAGTCATTTATTTACAGTTTGACTTTTTTTCCCTCACAAAAAAGTCAAACTGTAAACAATTCACTGAAACGGAGGGTGTAATATACTCGATTTTATTTATTTTTGTTGATTAATTTTATAATCATACAAGAAGATAGGACGAATTTATGTGTAACAGTTTGCTATTCCATGCTTTAATGTTGTTGCCTTCAATTGAACATGGTATTATTTGCTTCCATTGTAATCTTCTGTCAATTGGACATGGTGATCAACGTTTGTGATGCACGGTGGTTTGGAACGGCGGCGGGGTTAGGGTTGATGGATTTAGGAGAGTAAAGAGAGAAAATTAAAAGAAACTGATATTGAGGATGAACAAATATAAAGGGCAGTATCGTCTTTTTTGGATACAATTGAGTAAAAGTTGGGTACAATTGAACAATACCTTAATCTTAAATCTTAGAATTGTCACTAGTTCTATACTTCTATCTAATGAATTTAGATGATAAAATGACAAGTTAAGTGTGTATTTAAAGAAAAAAAAAAAAAGAATTTATTCATTTATAAAAGTAAAAAATAAACAAATGACTAACAACTAATTACAAAGCCCCTTAACATTTCAAAATAAATGTTTGGATAACTTATAAATTTTTGGATAGCTAATATTATTATTCATTAAAAGCTCACCTCGGTGAATTCATGAAATATTTCATTTTCAATATTGTACAAACATACAGCGAATTTGATATATTTTCATTTTAATTTTATTAATAAGTGCATTATATATTACTCCCTCTGATTCAACAGGTTATTAACGTTTGACGAAAATCCTCCTCACAAAAAAAGTCAAACGTTAAGAACCTGTTGGATCGGAGGGAGTATGTATATAAATATATTACCCGCTCTGTTTCAATCATTTATTTACCTTTATATTTTTAGATTATATACTAATTGTCGTTTTTTTCATGTAATAAAATAATTGATTCAAAACGGTTGTTGATTTTGAA
Source organism: Dianthus caryophyllus (assembly GCA_023091065.1). Lineage (NCBI taxonomy): Eukaryota > Viridiplantae > Streptophyta > Magnoliopsida > Caryophyllales > Caryophyllaceae > Dianthus > Dianthus caryophyllus. The sequence goes on from CM041520.1 coordinate 5,936,056, forward strand.
GGATGTCGATTACATCAAATGATTTTGGATGATACTTTGACTATATTTTAATTTTTCTTTTTAGGAAGAGACTAAGTTTTAGTTTTGTAGTCTGAAACTCGTTTATTTACGCCATTTTTCAAAATAGAATGGTAAACAAATGACTAAGGCCCTGTTCTTTTCAGCAATTTAATTTCACATAAGTTATTTCATTTCGAATTTCACTATAAGTTCATTTCAATTTCTTATAAGTTCAATTTCCTATAAGTTCTATAAGTTAATTTCAATTTCTATAAGTTCAATTCGAACACATAAGTTCTTTCACTCCTATAAGTTATTTCACACATAAGTTAATTTCAACTCACTATAAGTTCAAATTTCATATAAGTTAGAATTCTTATAAGTTCAGCTCCTATAAATTCTATTATGTTTTATTTTTATATAACTATTATTATTATTATTATTACATGTTTCTCATATTTTTTTTTTTGTCGGAATTGTTGGAATTCCAACTTGTTCATTTTGATTTATGATTTCATTAAATTTAGAAATCGCGGTTAAATATTTTGACGAACGATGAATATGTTGGAATTCAACTTGTTCATTACTTTGTTTGTTTTTTATTTTTCCACATTATATAGAGTATAATTTTTTGTAGGTTATTTTGGTTTATTCGTTTTATTTTTCTTTCATCTCGAATCTCTTTTTTTTACCCTTTTTCCCGACTCGTTTTGAGTTATCTTTAAATTGACACCTATAAAACATTTCTACAAAATGCAATACTAAAATTCTCGAGAAAATAAATATAGTATATTAAAATATTTAACCGAGCCAACTTATTTATAATCAACTATATATTGAGATATTTAACTATACTAGACCGCAAAATCGATTTTGAACACTATTGTTTATTATTAGTAAAATTAATCATTTTGAATAAATTAAAAGATTTTAATTATTGTAATCATCATCATCATTACTATAAATATCATTGTTATTATTGTTATTAATTTAATAAATTTTTCCATATTATATTAATATTAATATTAATATTTAAATAATAATAATTATTATTATTATTATTATTATTATTATTATTATTATTATTATTATTATTATTATTATTTTTATTATTATTATTCAATAAGTTTTAAATTCTAATAAATTTAACTCCAATAAGTTTCAGCTCCTATAAATTCAAATTTCTATAAGTTCACCCTATAAATTCAAATTTCTATAAGTTCACCACTCCTATAAGTTCAAATTTCACTCTTATAAGTTCAAATTTCAAACTCTATAAGCTCCTATAAGTTCAGCTCAGCTCCTATAAGTTCAGCTCCTATAAGTTCAGCTCCTATAAGCCGAAAAGAACAGGGCCTAAAGCAAGAATAAAAGGTAAATAATTTGTAGGACGTAGAACAAGCCCCAATTATAATAATAATAATATTCGTGAATGAAACAACTCTGTTAATCGTGTGTAGAACTAATGAACTTCACCAAGTTTTAAAATGAATGAAAGACGAATTTTTTAAATGCAAAAATTATACACATATGTTTGATATGCATATAAACAATTATAGTGAAAGACGGTCTTTTATAAGCATTAGGAGATTGATCTATCACTTTCTTAAAAAAGATCGTCTTTCACTAAAAAAAAAGGTAAAAGAGCAATCTCCAGATGAATAAAAAGTGACCACATTTAAAACGTTACTGGCCATTTTTTAATGAACCGTGGCAACTTATAATATTAATCACTTGGAAAAAGACATGACACTTGTCTTACTTGAATCGCTAGCTTAGAGTTTAACACCATTTGAGTATATCTGAAATTTGCCTTGATACAGTGGTTAATGTTGAGAATGCGTCTTTGACTACATGTTCGATTTCTCCTCCTCGTTGTATTGCCCTTGTAACTCTTATTGGAAAAAAAAAAAAAAACAAACCAATTTGAGTATGAATTTAAGTATTCACAATTTAACATGCTTTCCTTTTCTATAGAAACTCGTGGACTTTGCTAGTAATTTCGACACTTGTTTTTTTTGACTATGCACATGATTATTTTTAGTTGATATTCAAAAACATTAAAATTTAATTAAATATACATTAAATTCTCTTTCAAAAAGTCTAAAATGACAGCTTTGCATTTCATATACATTTTTGTTATCTTATGATATCCTAAGAATATCTGACTCATTACTCAACCAGCTCAATGAATTGGACAACTTTTTATTAAATTAATTAATTTTACATGAAATAACATGAGCAAAATATCTATTCTCCTCTTCTTTTTTTAGTCCAATTGATTATTTCAAAGTGCTGATGTATAATGTTATACTTCGTATCAACCAACAACCGGCCTTTAGACTCGCAAAAACCAACTCGACCTGAAAAATTCTATCCAGACCGACTTGGACCGTGACAAATATACAAGTTTTATACAACTTGAAATGCGAGCTGAGCCATCCAAATTCGTTGTAACTCGTATAAAATTGGCCTTTATATGAACATTATATTAAAAAAAAAAGTTGATAAGAGTACACTGAAACATACCAGGATAAAAAATAACACGAATCGATGTAAATCTCACCCGAATTCTAATATATCCGAAAATAACCCGACTCAAACTAACCTGACCCTAGACCCGACTCGAATAATACATGATCAACTTACGTAGGTATATACCAAAGTTGACTTTTTTTTTTTTCTTTTTTTTGTTTTTTCATGTTTTGGACACTGGTAGAGAAAAATAGAAGAAATCATAGACAAAAATACTTTCTTTTTGTTGAAATGACAAAAACAATTTATACAATCCTACATTTGCTTTACATTACAAATAATGTACACCATTAAAATTCTATCATAATGAAAACACATATACTAGAAATTTTAACCCTAAGAATTTCACCTTACAGAACGCACCCTGTTAAACATTTTCGACGACGGGCCTGCGAAGCGTGCAGAGAATGATCTGCACAAGTTTTCAGGCTCAGCAAAGCATAAACTCTGATCATCAAAGTTCTTGGCATATGAATAATAGTTGTAAGGAACGATTATCGCTTCTGAATGACGCCCTGAACCGAAACTTCTCTTTTCTTTCTTAAATATGCTTCTTAACTTTCTCCAAAACCCTTGCATTTTCGATGGCGTTATACGTTTTTGGTATAAAAATCTGCCGTATGGATGTTCAGACGCGCTTTTGCTCAGAAATATAGGGTGCTGGTTTTTGCTCAACGAGCAGAAGGCTGTTTTTTCCATCGTTTTCTCAAGAAGGCGAAATCTATTTTGAGGGATTTTAACGAGTGTTACGAGAATTCGAGAAGGGTTATTTATTTTCTAGATGATAGTTGTAGGAAAATGCAAAGTGGATATATAAATGAAGATGTCTGATTGTTCAGTGTTCTTTGACTTTTCTTAGGTTTGCTGGATTATGGTGTGCGTTTAATTGGTCAATTTCATTAGGCTAATGATAATGACAATAATAAAGACAAATGATAGTAATTAAGGAATTAATACTGATGATTAATTTGACCCTTCAAGTGTTTCAAGAAGTAATCACTTGCATTAGATATCATACATCGTCAGACTGTGACATCTGAGTAATATACGTCGACATGCTACTCGTCTGACTCTTGTAGACTTCGTTTTAGGCCAAAAACATGAAACTCTACGAAGTCGTTGTGTCCGAAATTCCAATATCGTGTCATATCTGACACTTGTAACCGAGTTGGAGCAACATCGATTATCAATGGGTTTTATCCCAAACTAACGAATTCTGAGGAATAATGTGGAATCAGAGGAAAGACAAACGAGAGTAAAATAGATAGAAGCGATCAAATTACGTCTGATCGACAGTTTAAATCACACACAATCCGCAAACTATTTAACAATAAACTAGGAAATTAAACAGCTACAGAAGTAAACTGGAAGTTCATATCAGAGATAGACGCGCTTCAGCGTAAACATCAGATAACCATACGCTTTGGCGTCAATGGAACCACCTCCTGAACAACCCTAAAGATGTGAACAAGAAACACTGGACGTGGTTTGGCCTGCGTATTTCCCTTTTGAATCATCTCAAAGACGCATGCATCTCCTTCTTCAAGGTTGTTGTCGAGCACAAACTCGGCCCATCTCGGCCTAAACTGGCATTGCGCTGCACCCTTACGAGTCCACCTGCATCCGACGAGCCAGAAATCGTTCGTTCCATTGACCCTCAGCTCGACGTCGTGGTCTTTCCTGCTCATGTTCTGCACTGCCCATTCTTTCGGTATGGTCTGCAAAAGAAATGTCCACTTTTGCCTTACAAAAGCTGTCTACCACGTAATATCAATGAGCTAAAATGAAGTTGATAAAAAGATGTACTCGTACCAGGTAAAGACCCCTGTACACATGCGTGCGAAGCATTATCACTCCAACCATAGGAATTCCACTTGATTTGCGTCGATTTATGAATTTATTACTCAAGTCACAAGCTCTTTGTTTCTCCTTCTCGGTTACCCTCCTACGATGAGATATGTGACACTTTTGAGTTTGTTTTCCTGCATTTTTCGACATGAATTAGTAAGTTTCAGGGAAATTAAAATCACTATAAAATGTTTAAAGAGGGCAAAGTAAGAAAACTCGTTTACTGTCAAAAGTGGAGGGATGACGACTGCACGAGAACGATCCTTCAGCCCCCTCCTCCTCCTCCTCTTCTTCTTCTTCTTCTTCCCCGTCTTCATCCTCAAAGTCGTTATTACTCTCGACAGACTGGTCAGATTTCGGTAAACTGCCAAGCTTGCGTTTCCCCTTGTAAACCACATTGTAGTGTGAAGCCTCAGCTTTACTCTTGTGACTTCGTTTTGCGGAAGCTTGACGAAAATTCACCTCAGTTTCACCCAACTCAAAATCAGAACTAACTTCCTCCATCACAGGGTAGGCATTCCCTTCAAGGTGTAGGGTACACCTACACAACGAGTTTTCCGAGTTCACACACGTGAAATGAGACGATTCACGCTCACACCCCGTGGCACTAAACACCACCACCTTGAAAGTGGTGTCACCCACGTAAGTGAAAACCAGAAAGTCGTGCAGATCAATACCATGATCTATGACAAATGCCTCCCAACCACTCGAGAACCACACGTCTTCTTCTCGTCTCTCTAACTGAACCTTCCACTTGTTTCTGCTCGGTCCTATTAGCGTGACTGACCCCGACAATCTACCCTGGAAATTCTCCACGAAATGTCGTGGAATTCTCTGAAAAAGAACACAGAACAAATATAAAAAAGAGAACATAAATGAGAGTGTTTATAGTCTTGATAAAAGGTTTTTTTATTTCTCGACTTACCAGCTGATTCTCAAAGTTACGAGGCATAATTTTAAAGAATTTCTTCGTAACAGAGCGCTTGTGCCAATATTCACACTTTGCTTTAGCCTTGCAAGTTCTACAAACGTCTGCCATTTCAGTTCTGAAACAAAACAACCGCAGTTAAAATTCATCGAAACAATACCTTGCCATGTAAAAAGTAAGAGTGAATACCGCAAATTGATCTTAATGATACCAGACTGACTTAGGTCGAGTCTACCGCAAATTGATCTTTAGGTTCTAATGAAAATTATAGTTCACCAAAAAAAAAAATGATAAAGTAGACGAAACTTACAGTTGAAGAGGAGGTCTTGAAGCAGTCGTTTTAGCTCGTATTTGCACGAAACTTTCCCGAGATTTTTTTTTCAATGAAATAATGTGAGTGGAGTTGGGTGGATGATGAATGATGAATGAGAAACGAGTTATGTAGCATGTGAATTCATTAAAGGGTATGGGATTGTAGCCATTTTTGTCGAGCCGAAGTTGAAAATGAAACTGAACAAATTTAGTAAAATGTATTTTGTAAGGTAGCATGTGATTGATTGTTTCACTCTCACCTCAGTAAACCTGATGATTACTTCTTTTTCTTTGGTGTTACTGCTACAGCGCGTCTTAAATTCACTTTAGTATGAATTTAAACGGACTCAAACGATTATTTGTTTCATCGAAAAATTGTCTGCAAGCTTCTCAATATGCTTTTCAACCGGGGTCATCGAAAAAGAAAATTGTCAATGTTTTCTTTGCGCTGTCAACAGGCGCGTGATGCTGCTGACGACTGACGTGGCCTAGTTATGTCTGCTGGCCGTGTTCAAATATCGTTCACTCTAACGCACTTGTTTACACAGCAACATGTAATGAATTTGGTGTTGGTAGTACTAGTATAGTATCATTCAATAGTGTGAGACGGTTTCACAATATACTTATTGTGTGACGGTTTTCCACACTAAATCAGTGTGAGACGATTACCCTTTTATTAAATTGGTTTTGTTTGCTCTAATTAATTACACTAAATTAGTATCAGAAGTTATAAACAAAAATGCAAACTGAGAGTTTAAGAATGAATGAACAGAGGACCACATTGAAGAGAATATATAGTAATCATGAAAGAGACTTACTTGTGAAGTGTGTAGCATTATTGTTGTTGTTTTTAAAGCTGAATTTGACCTGCATCAAATTCTACATTTGGATTTCACTACTGCATACTAATATTAGTAACTACTCGTATATAGGTAAACATCGTTCGTACGTATACAACAGGTGTATGGTGATCAATGGTAACCGTGTAGTTAATACGAACTACAATCGTTTAGCGAGTGTGTATAAAATACAAGCTAATTTACTCTGACTTTCCAGTATGGTGTCGTGTCTGAAATATGTATATTACGGTCTCATTAAAGGTTTGTCTTCTACAAATGATCGTATGTCGACTCCGTACATCATAGTAAAAAGTACTCCATAGTACAATTATGATGGTTGGTAGGTTTAAGTCTTGAATTTCAGTGCAACATTTATCTGAATGACCTCAGAACATTTGATTCAACACCATTTCCTTTCGCATATTGTCATCACAACTGAGGAATGTCCGAAAGATCAATACAGTTTGTAGTGAATCGCTGATAAAATGGTTGTTGCAAGTCCTTGGAAGTCAAAACTCGGATGTAACATCAGAATAACATCAGAATAGAAGTGGAAGGAACCATTAGCGAGAATGTTAAAAAAATCGTTCAGAGTACAATTGAACGGTTGACTGATGTCACAAGTACCATCGACTCCTTATAGAAAAAGACAATTTTGGCGAGTATGTCTGTGCTTCATGGTACGCCAAATTGACGAACGTCTACCAACGTAGATTACATCGAATGTAATACAAGGATGACTTAACCATTAGTGAAACGTTGATTATATTCTCGTATGAAAACAAAAAATACAAAAGAATCAAAGAATTGATTAAATGCCATGTTCAGTTATGCATTACAAATACAGTAGCTATACTTGTAATGATCACATCTTTCTAAGGGCAGCAACTCTTTCTGCTAACTCATCAAAGCTCGGCATCTTCGGATGAACATGCCCAACTGCACCACCATTCAAATACGATTCTGACTTCACGTTTCTGATGGGCGAAACCCCTGCATCGCTTGGCGAATCAGGTGGCAGAAACTTACTTCTGCCTGAAGACGACGCTGTTTCCGAGCTGCTTTGACCATCGGCGTCTTTCCCTGGAGACGGAGGCACTGAATCCGCGAACAAGTACCGTCTTAACCCTGGAGGCGGAGGCAATGTTGATTTCGGAGTGTCGTTACTATCTTCAGTTTTGGGTATAGTCGTATAAGTACCAAAGTACATTATTGGAATGTTAGTTCAATAGTTGGGATTATTCGTGGATTAATTCGAGTTCGGATTATTTATGGAATAAGAGGACCAGTTCGGATTATTCTTGGCAATTAATCCTAAACACAATTATACATCAGTTTAAAAATAATTACAATCAATGTAAACGTACATTTACTTCACTTTATTAGTGGAATGAGATGAGTTTTTCAATTTATTAACGAGGTGCACTCAAAATGGCGTACGTCGTATTTGTGATAATTTTACTGTCGGTTGTGCTGTCAGCGTGGGCCCAACCATAGGAGGCGTTTACCGACGAGGAGTTCAAGCCGTGCGTCAAAGTTGCAGACTTAAAATCAACTGTGAGTGCTTCGGTAGAAGATAAACAGAAATGTTGCAATCTGTTGATGAAAACAAAGGTAAACGAAGTCAACACCCGGTTCTGTGAGTCGCTGTTGAAGTCACGAGTGAAGCCGATTTTAAAGAAGCAAGCAGTGTTACACTAACTGCGCAAAACTACCGCGGTTTTTAATATCCAGAGGAACAAATTTTTGACGACAAACTATTCAGGCCTTGTCTTGTGGTTGCTAAAAAGGACGAGAATGCCTACTTATTCTATAAAAATGACGACACAGCAGATGTGCTGCAGACTTTTGCAAAAATCAATCTCGGAAAATGGTACCACAGCAACAGAGAACAAATTTTGCGACTCGTTGCTCAATTCACCTATTAAACCAAAGGATGTTGGAGAAGAACAGTCACAGTTTGAGGCTATCAGAAAACCATTTACACCTCGTTTCGACACTAAGTTAAATGTCAAACTCACACGCTGCGGAGACCTACCTCCAATATTTGTCAGATTCGAAAAATGCATAGATATAGACGTGTTCGAAGACACGCGCCATGTGGACATTGACAAGTTTAGAGCACGATGTTGTCGATTTATAGGATATCAGGTGTTAAACTCAAAGCTGTCTGACGTAGTCTGTGATGCCTTCAAGAATTTCCAAGAACCAAACAAGTTTTATGATAAAATTAAAAGCATGTGTTCTATGGAAGACGATCATTCAGAGTTAACAGCAACCCAATGCATTAAAGCACCATCGCCTCTTGGTTTTGAGCCGTGTTTCTCTGAGGCTAAAGCATGCAATTTCGATAAAACTTCTTCTGAGAAGCTAACGGAATTAAGTAAACAATGTTGTGATTTTCTTAAGCAAATGCAGCTTTTAAGAATTTCCGCAACTGCAGCTGCGCAGCAGAAACTCGCTCAAGAGCTCTGTGTTGCTTAGAAAGAAGTGGCAAAGGACACTTACAATGACGCTCAAGACATCGCTGCCAAGATCACTAACACTTGTCTTAGCTCTCCTCTTCTCTTCAACTCCACTACCTGCACAGTTTCCAACTAGTTTTAGTTTTACTTCGATATTTCTCCGTGATTATTTTGGTCTCGCCTATACTCACTACATTTGCTTTCTAATCATTCGACTTTGCGGGTGGTCGTCCCGTTCCATGTTTGAAAGTTTGAAATAAAGTGTTTTCATTTTTCACTTACAATTTGGTGATGATTTGTTCATTGTATTCATGTTTTGCACCCAAAATATTCAATAGAACAGTAGCGAAAACGGAATCAAGATCCATATGAAACTGTCGAAAGCGCTCTTCTCTCGTTGCGTTTGGACCTCATACTGATATTGCATCACAATATTGGTCTTTCACTTTTTTTCTCCCTTACAAAATAGTGAAAGACGGTCTTTTTTAAGCATCAGGAAATTAGTCTTTCACTTTCTTAAAAAAGACAGTCTTTCACTAAAAAAGTAAAAGATCAGTCTCAAGATGAATAAAAAGTGACCACATTTAAACCGTTAGTGGCCATTTTTAATAAACCGTGGCAACTTATAATATTAATCACTTGGAAAAAGACATGACACTTGTCTTACTTGAATAGCTAGAGTTTAACACCAATTTGAGTATTCTGAGGCTGTCTTAGTCTAGTGGTTAATGTTGAGGTACCCATGATGATATGTCATATGTTAGATTTCTTCTCCCCGTTGTATTGCCCTTGGGACTCGTAATTGGAAAAAAAAACAAAAAAAAAAACACCAATTTATGTATTCACAATTTAACATGCTTTCCTTTTCTATAGAAACTTGTGGACTTTGCAAGTTATTTCGACACTTTTTTTTGTTGACTATGCACATGGTTATGTTTAATTGATATTCAAAAACATTAAAATTTACTCCCTCCATCCCATCTTTTTCCTCCCATTTACTTTTTGGAGGTCAAACTTCGCAAAATTTGACCGTCAATAACTAAAATTATAATATAAATTATGTTATGAAACCAACATATTATGATTTGTCGTTAAAATATCTTTTACAAAATTATAATTTTGACCGGAAAAAGTGGTGTATTGATACAAATAAATACGGTCAAAGTAGTGCCTAGAAGACCGTGAAAAAGTAAATGGGAGGAAAAAGATGGGATGGAGGGAGTAATTAAATACATTAAATTCTCTTTCAAAAAGTCTAAAATGACAGCTTTGCATTTCATATACATTTTTGTTATCTTATGATATCCTAAGAATATCTGACTCATTACTCAACCTGCTCAATGAATTGGACAGCTTTTTATTAAATTAATTAATTTTACATGAAATAACATGAGCAAAATATCTATTCTCCTCTTCTTTTTTAGTCCAATTGATTATTTCAAAGTGCTGATGTACAATGTTATATCAACCAACAACCGGCCATTAGACTCGCAAAAAACCGACTCGACCTGAAAAATTCTATCTAGACCGACTTGAACCGTGACAAATATACAAGTTTTATACAACTTGAAGTCTGAGTTAAGCCATCCAAATTCGTTGTAACTCGTATAAAATTGGCCACTATAGGAACATTATATTACAAAAATAAAAAAAGTTGATAAGATTACACCGAAACATACCAGGATAAAAATAACACGAATCGATGTAATTATGTAAATCTCACCCGAATTCTAATACATCCGATAATAACCCGACTCAAGCTAACCTGACCCTAAACCCGACTCGAATCATACATGATCAACTTATGTAGTTATGTACCAAAGTTGACTTTTTTTTTTTTCTTTTTTCATGTTTTGGACTTTGGTAGAGAAAAATAGAAGAAATCATAGACAAAAATAATGGTAGCGATGCAGGTGGTTCGCAGAAACGGCCTCAAAGCTGCTTGATGGCGAGGAGCTGCGAGGTCCGAGGTTGGCCTCCAGAAGCGTGCGCGAGTATCACGGCGGCGCAGTAAAGGGGTGGGCTTAGTGCAGTGGTGGCGTCGGAATCGCGTCTTGGGTTGGATTAAACCCCTCGTCACCAAAAAAAAAAAAAAAAAAAAAAAAAAAAAATAATTTCTTTTTGTTGAAATGACAAAAACAATTTATACAATCCTACATTTGATTTACATTACAAATAATGAACACACATATACAAGAAACTTTAACCCTAAGAATTTCACCTTACAGAACGCACCCTGTTAAACATTTTCGACGACGAGCCTACGAAGCGTGCAGAGAATGATCTGCACAAGTTTTCAGGCTCAGCAAAGCATAAACTCTGATCATCAAAGTTCTTGGCATATGAATAATAGTTGTAAGGAACGATTATCGCTTCTGAATGACGCCCTGAACCGAAACTTCTCTTTTCTTTCTTAAATATGCTTCTTAACTTTCTCCAAAACCCTTGCATTTTCGTTGGTGTTATACGTTTTTGGCATAAAAATCTGCCGTATGGATGTTCAGACGCGCTTTTGTTCAGAAATATAAAGTGCTGGTTTTTGCTCGACGAGCAGCTTCTGAAGGCTATTTTTTCCATCGTTTTCTCGAGAAGGCGAAATCTATATTGAGGGATTTTAACGAGTGTTACGAGAATTCGAGAAGTGTTATTTATATTTCAGATGATAGTTGTAGGAAAATACAAAGTGGATATATAAATGAAGATGTCTGATTGTTCAGTGTTCTTTGACTTTTCTTAGGTTTGCTGGATTATGGTGTGCGTTTAATTGGTCAATTTCATTAGGCTAATGATAATGACAATAATAAAGACAAATGATAGTAATTAAGGAATTAATACTGATGATTAATTTGACCCTTCAAGTGTTTCAAGAATTGCATTGGATATCATACATCATCAGAGAAGACTGTGACATCTGAGTAATATACGTCGACATGCTACTCGTCTGACTCTTGTAGACTTCGTTTTAGGCCAAAAACATGAAACTCTACGAAGTCGTTCTGTCCGAGATTCCAATATCGTGTCATATCTGACACTTGTAACCGAGTTGGAGCAACATCGATTATCAATGGGTTTTATCCCAAACTAACGAATTCTGAGGAATAATGTGGAATCAGAGGAAAGACAAACGAGAGTAAAATAGATAGAAGCGATCAAATTACGTCTGATCGACAGTTTAAATCACACACAATCCGCAAACTATTTAACAATAAACTAGGAAATTAAACATTTCTGATAAAGCGGAAGTTCATATCAATGATAGGCGCTTGGCGTAAACATCGATAACCATACGCTTTGGCGTCAATGGAACCACCTCTGAACAACCCTAAAGATGTGAACAAGAAACACCGGCGTGTTTTGGCTGCGTATTTCCCTTTTGAATCATCTCAAAGACGCATGCATCTCCTTCTTCAAGGTTGTTGTCGAGCACAAACTCGGCCCATCTCGGCCTAAAGCGGCATTGCGCTGCACCCTTACGAGTCCACCGCATCCGACGAGCCGTAAATCGTTCGTTCCATTGACCCTCGGCTCGGCGTCGTGGTCTTTCTGCTCATGTTACGCCTTGCCCATTCTTTCGGTATATGGTCTGCAAAAGAAATGTCCACTTTTGCCTTACAAAAGCTGTCTACCACGTAATATCAATGAGCTAAAATGAAGTTGATAAAAAGATGTACTCGTACCAGGTAAAGACCCCTGTACACATGCGTGCGAAGCATTATCAGTCCAACCATAGGAATTCCACTTGATTTGCGTCGATTTATGAATTTATTACTCAAGTCACAAGCTCTTTGTTTCTCCTTCTCGGTTACCCTCCTACGATGAGATATGTGACACTTTTGAGTTTGTTTTCCTGCATTTTTCGACATGAATTAGTAAGTTTCAGGGAAATTAAAATCACTGTAAAATGTTTAAAGAGGGCAAAGTAAGAAAACTCGTTTACTGTCAAAAGTGGAGGGATGACGACTGCACGAGAGCGATCCTTCTGCCCCCTCCTCTTCTTCTTCTTCTTCTTCTTCTTCTTCTTCTTCTTTTTCTTCCTCGTCTTCATCTTCAAAGTCGTTATCACTCTCGACAGACTGGTCAGATCTCGGTAAACTGCCGAGCTTGCGTTTCCCCTTGTAAACCGCATTGTAGTGTGAAGCCTCAGCTTTAGTCTTGTGACTTTCTTTTGCGGAAGCTTGAGGAAAATTCACTTCGGTTTCACCCAACTCGAAATCAGAACTAACCTCCTCCATCACAGGGTAGGCATTCCCTTCAACGTGTAGAGTACACCTACACAGCGAGTTTTCCGAGTCCACACACGTGAAATGAGACGATTCACGCTCACACCCCGTGGCACTAAACACCACCACCTCGAAAGTGGTGTCACCCACGTAAGTGAATACCAGAAAGTCGTGCAGATCAATACCATGATCTATGACAAATGCCTCCCAACCACTCGAGAACCACACGTCTTCTTCTCGTCTCTCTAACTGAACCTTCCACTTGTTTCTGCTCGGTCCTATTAGCGTGACTGACCCCGACAATCTACCCTGGAAATTCTCCACGAAATGTCGTGGAATTCTCTGAAAAAAGACACAGAACAAATATAAAAAAGAGAACATAAATGAGAGTGTTTATAGTCTTGATAAAAGGTTTTTTTATTTCTCGACTTACCAGCTGATTCTCAAAGTTACGAGGCATAATTTTAAAGAATTTCTTCGTAACAGAGCGCTTGTGCCAATATTCACACTTTGCTTTAGCCTTGCAAGTTCTACAAACGTCTGCCATTTCAGTTCTGAAACAAAACAACCGCAGTTAAAATTCATCGAAAAAATACCTTGCCATGTAAAAAGTAAGAGTGAATACCGCAAATTGATCTTAATGATACCAGACTGACTTAGGTCGAGTCTTAATGATGAATACCGCAAATTGATCTTTAGGTTCTAATGAAAATTATAGTTCACCATTAAAAAAATGATAAAAGTAGACGAAACTTACAGTTGAAGAGGAGGTCTTGAAGCAGTCGTTTTAGCTCGTATTTGCAAGAAACTTTCACGGGATTTTTTTTTCAATGAAATATTGTGAGTTGAGTTGGGTGGATCATGAATGATGAATGAGAAACGAGTTATGTAGCATGTGAATTCATTAAAGGGTATGGGATTGTAGCCATTTTTGTCGAGCCGAAGTTGAAAATGAAACTGAACAAATTTAGTAAAATGTATTTTGTAAGGTAGCATGTGATTGATTGTTTCACTCTCACCTCAGTAAACCTGATGATTACTTCTTTTTCTTTGGTGTTACTGCTACAGCGCGTCTTAAATTCACTTTAGTATGAATTTAAACGGACTCAAACGATTATTTGTTTCATCGAAAATCGTCTGCAAGCTTCTCAATACGCTTTTCAACCGGGGTCATCGGAAAAAAAATTGTCAGTGTTTTCTTTGCGCTGTCAACAGACGCGTGATGCTGCGGACGACTGACGTGGCCTAGTTATGTCTGTTGGCCGAGTTCAAATATCGTTCACTCTAACGCACTTATTTACACAGCAACATGTAATGAATTTGGTGTTGGTAGTATAGTATCATTCAATAGTGTGAGACGGTTTCACATTATACTTATTGTGTGACGGTTTTCCATATTAACCTTCCTAATTCAATACCGATACTAAATCAGTGTGAGACGATTACCCTTTTACTAAATTTGTTTTGTTTTGCTCTAATTAATTACACTAAATTAATATCAGAAGTTATAAACAAAAATGCAAACTGAGAGTTTAAGAATGAATGAACAGAGGACCACATTGAAGAGAATATATAGTAATCATGAAAGAGACTTACTTGTGAAGTGTGAAGCATTATTGTTGTTGTTTTTAAAGCTGAATTTGACCTGCATCAAATTCTACATTTGGATTTCACTACTGCATACTAATTTTAGTAACTATATTGGCAAACACCGTTCGTACGTATACAACGGGTGTAAGGTGATCAATGGTAACCGTGTAGTTAATACGAACTACAATCATTTAGCGAGACTTTCCAGTATGGTGTTGTGTCTGAAATATGTATATTACGGTCTCATTGACGGTTTGTCTTCTACAAATGATCGTATGTCGACTGTATTGAGTATTACTCCGTACATCGTAGTAAAAAGTACTCCATAATACAATTATGACGGTTGGTAGGTATAAGTCTTGAATTTCAGTGCAACATTTATGATGAATGACCTCAGAACATGTAATTCAACACCATTTCCTTTCGCATATTGTCATCACAACTGAGGAATGTCCGAAAGATCAATACAGTTTGTAGTGAATCGCTGATAAAATGGTTGTCGCAAGTCCTTGGAAGTCAAAACTCGGATGTAACATCAGAATAACATCGGAATAGAAGTGGAAGGAACCATTAGCGAGAATGTTAAAAAAATCGTTCAGAGTACAATTGTAACGGTTGACTGATGTCACAAGTACCATCGACTCCTTATAGAAAAAGACAATTTTGGCGAGTATGTCTGTGCTTCATGGTACGCCAAATTGACGAACGTCCACCAACGTAGATTACATCGAATGTAATACAAGGATGACTTAACCATTAGTGAAACGTTGAATATATTCTCGTATGAAAACAAAAAATACAAAAGAATCAAAGAATTGATTATATGCCATGTTCAGTTATGCATTACAAATACAGTAGTTATACTTGTAATGATCACATCTTTCTAAGGGCAGCAACTCTTTCTGCTAACTCATCAAAGCTCGGCATCTTCGGATGAACATGCCCAACTACACTGCCATTCAAATACGATTCTGACTTCACGTTTCTGATGGGCGAAACCCCTGCGTCGCTTGGCGAATCAGGCGGCAGAAACTTACTTCTGCCTGAAGACGACGCTGTTTCCGAGCTGCTTTGACCATCGCTGTCTTTCCCTGGAGACGGAGGCACTGAATCCGCGAACAAGTACCGTCTTAACCCTGGAGGCGGAGGCAATGTTGATTTCGGAGTGTCGTTACTATCTTCAGTGTCTGGTGATGGAGGGAAACTGAAATTCCTTGCAGTTGTTAGAGGTATTTGCGGCCTTTTTGCTCTGTATGAAGCCTTAAACTTTGTGGAATTTTCTTCCTCGTCTTCATCGTCGCTGAACACATGTGGAATTTTCGCGCTCCTGGGTTCACTGATAATCTCGTGCTCAGAGCTGCTGCTCGCCACGCTGCTGGAAGACTGTCTCAGAAACTTTGTTCTGACAGATCTCGGCCTTGGTTTAACCTTCCCCGCCAAGTCATCATCATTCTTTCCCTTCACACTTCCAAGATCATTCCTCAAATTAGGATCATTGTCTTCTTTGTTTCTCGAAGAAACCTCCTCGTCTCTACTGTCGACCCCACATTCGTTAGGTACTACATACGGGGCTGTGACAACCCTGTCAGCAAACGGTTTTCTGTAAGGATGGTTTTCTGCATTATTGTCTCGGGTGCAGCTTTTCTCCTGCAATATTTCCGAGACGTCTTTAAAGCTGGAGTACGAATTGTGCCGTCTTGTTCTGACCTTCTCTTCATCTATCAGTTTGCTACAATCTCCCTGCTTAGCCTTGAGGTGACCAACAGTCGACCGACTTCTGGCCATTTTGTCGCTTGCGCCAATTCCATAACCAACCTGTGCAGCATTACCCTGCAAAAAGATAAATAATAAAAATCACGGTTGTCGGTACAAGTTAATTACTCCTATATAAGACAATCTTACGGTCAATTTTATACGTAACAACAGACAACGTGGCGTAAGCTAGTTTATCGACTGTAATCATAAAAGGAGGCCTTATGAAGTTTGGTATCACTTACCGTGCTTTCAGCGTGCAGTTGCTGCTGTAAAGGTAGGGAGTCCCATGTCATCGAGAATTCTTGTGCGATTTCTTGAATCAACTGAAGCTTCATTTCCATCGTAGGAGGTTTGGGTTTTAACTTCTCAACGAACTAGCCATGGTTAATAATTTAACACAGTTAGATCAAATCAAGTAGATATATCAAATATCTTTCTATACTAGACCATAGGTCCTTACATAACAGGCACGAAAATATGCCACGTTAAATTTGCGACAATCAATCCCATGGATCAATTGCCAAACATGATCACGAATAATTTCAAACAAAGAGTACGTTCACAGTATCACGTGTTGCAGTACCTCTTGACTAACGAATGGCTCGAGTGATTTGCCGTACTTTTCATTGAACTGATGTCTGAGATCGCGCAGCTCAGGTAAATCAGCAAATCTAGCCGCAGCATATACCAAGGACGAAACAGCAACCTTGCATTCTTCTGGGCATTCCCTGATCATAGATACAGATCATGTTAACGTGACTACTGTCTGAAAAACTCAATTTTGACGGAGTTTCATACAGGTCTTTTCGAGCACAACAGACGCAATATAATACGTACCTTTCCTTGTGCATTTGCTTGAGATTTTGGGAGATGCAAGCACAGCACTGCTCCACAAAATCATAGCAAGATGAATGGTTCAACTCATTGTATATCCCTTCAACCTAAACATAGACAAAGAATTTAGCTCAAATTACACATCAACCGTGTCGATTCTATAAGTGTATTTGTTATGCTAGCAAACATTTGTCCATCGTAGCTAGACACACTGGGTTGTTTATTAGAAATCAACTCAACCAAAAGCTTAAACTGATCGTTTTTACAACTGACAATCACAAGACGCTGATTCCGTGTCAAAAATCAATTCAACCTAAAGCTTAATTAAGCCGATGGTTAGAGGACCGTGATCCCATCCACCTCTCTTAATAACGGTACAAAAGCAAATGCAATATTACATGCAAAATTTGAAATAAAATAAAATAAATATATACAATAAAATACAATAAAAATATAATAAAATACCCTTGTAAATGCAATACGATCATGGTTATTCTTCAAAAGTTCAGCAATATCTTTCTTCAAAAACTTTTGGGTTGCAATTTTTTTCTTCTTTAGCAACTCTAACCTTGTTTTTGTTCTATTTATTGCTGTTTTACTGTAAAACCCACAAATTAAAAAAACAGAGAATTATTAGTAAAACCCTCAGAAATTTTAAAGAAAATTATAAATAAATAAATATTTGCATTTAATTATGAGCCTTAAAAAAAAGGTGGCATTAGTAACAAACCCATGAAAAATATTTATATTTTGATATTAAGATTTAAGAAATTAGTGAGTAAATTACGTGTAATTAATGAACTACAACATCATTGATTACAAATTGTTAAAGAAAATCTCTGAAAAAAAATTGTATTACCATTTTCCTCTGAATGTATTACGGTGCAATAATCCGTCTAACATTTGTGCTAAATTTAATTCTTTGTTTGTCTGGGATTATATATTTTTCAAAAGGGTATCCAAAGATTATTTCTTTTGATTGAAAGAAACAATGTACGTGTGAAAATTTTCTAAAAAAATATAAAATTGAACAATAATATTATGTAATGCAGGAAAAATTTGTAGGTTTTCGGAGAAACAAGACAAGAAAAGAATGAAGGATAAAAAAAATTTCTACGAAAAAACAAAACAAAAATCTCGTGAATTATGAAAAATATATAAATGAAAGAATCTCGCAAAATTATTATTTATTTTCAACAATAATGGAGGAATTTACAATTACAATATATATGAAGCTGCTAAAAAAATTAAAAATAATTATTTTGAGAAGAGAGAGAAGCTGACGTGGAGAGCAAAGAAAGATGCCACGTAGGATAATACCCTGGAAATATTATTATTTTTAAGGGTTAAACGATAAAACAGGGGAATTTTTTGATCAATTTTAGTTGTCATTGTTGAAGTAATATCCTTGCAAAATAAGGGTTCCTTTTAGTTTTAGATTAGATGTACAATTCAATGGAATGTAATGTAAATATTCTTTTAGCTTGGAACGTATTTTGGGTAAGGTTGGAGTCTTAGAGAGGTAAAATTGTATGGTTTTATACTATTTTTATTAGAGTCGGTTAATTACGTGGGTCGTGCGTCGATCGGTTGTTTATTTGTTCGGTATGAGTACTTTTTAGAGGATCAAATTCGGCATGACGGCACCTCCACTCCTTGCTATTTTATGTTAAATATGTCTTATTTCTATTTAAGCACGATGAGTTCTCGTCAACAACGTATCAACGTCATTAAGTCTAATGCTACTAAAGAAGGCATCGGTTCACACTTCACACAGTAAGAGGCACGTTAAGAGGAGAAACTTAAAGCCTCGTAAGAATGTTAATATAGAATTCACCCATCAATTTAGACTTTGAGTTAAAATGTACTCCGTATTTTGTAGCTAATATGGCATCAGATTTATTATTAAAAATCTCCTACAAGAGTAGGATGTTTTGGTTGAGTAAATTGCATCTAGCATTGCAACCAATATTTACCGAGTCTCAAAAAGTTACACCGTATAATATTAAATCTACACAGTTAATATCATGTACGATGAAATTTTAACACGATTTTCGATATAATATCGTCCCAACACCGAAAAGAACCTTAGTACGCAAGGGAGTGACTCCTTGCAAACTAAGCAATAACACAACTAAAGTACGTAAGAAATAGAGTGCATGGGCACGAAATCAAATTGATCAACCTAAAAAAAATCATATGATTGAGCAATAAATATAGCTATTTTTGAGCTGTTTTCCTATTGATTTTTGTAGTCCAGCTATATTCTTGAGCTTAATTCAAGTCATTTCTCCACAAAAGGCCATAAATTTGTATGGTTTCGATTATCATAATGCTTAACTATGAGTCATCTAATGGTCAAAGACAAATAATAAGTTCCGAAAGAGTAATCATATGATTTATGATATAAAATCTTATTCATAGATTAACAATGATCAAAGACGGTTAAAATTTTACCTGAAAATTTAATACGGAGTATGAATTATGTAATTAGCATTATTTGTCACTGAAAAACATACGCAGAGTGATTTACATTTTTATAAGGTAATTTTGCATTATCATTATTATTAGGGATATTTTTCATGGTACCTTCGAAATTTGTCAAATTACACATGGTACCCTATATTTGAAGTTTGTTCATATATTACCTTTAAACTTGGTGTTTATGTGTCCAATATACCTTTTTCTAACCAAAAACTTGACGGCGTTAGTTTTTACGAGGAAGGTGCAAATATACCATTTTTCTAACCAAGAATTGAGAAAGCGTTTACCACCCACATGTCAGTAAGTTTGTTAATATTATATCCACCAGTCAAGTTTTTTTTTGGTTAGAAAAATGATATAGTAGGCACATAAATAAAAAATATAGAGATATAATATAAACAAACCTCAGACATGAAGTACCATGAGAAATATCTCTCTATCATTATCATTCAATATGACAAGAAGCATGAAATATGTATGAGGTATATGTTCCTTATTTGCTAAATACTCCCTCTACTTTTTGTTTCAAAGTTATAAAATTGGGCTACAATTATGCAAAAAGAAAATACATTATCTTAACTCATGAAATTAAATCATTCAAGTGTAATATTCAAGTTGTGAAGAATCCCTTATTATATTCCCACATGTAAGTCCCACATCGGTTGTGGAGAGGTGAATTGTTCACCTTATAAAGCTAAAGCTCTCTCCATCGCCAAATTGGTTTTAGGATGGAGCATGGCTGTAAGTGGGCTTTCTACTAAACTTGTGGGTGTGGCACGCCGTCTACGATTTCACGTAGTATCAGGCTTATGGTTATATCTGAGTCTCTTTGATATGAAAGCAAGACCAATTATATGCCGGATTTAATGGGTTCTGCGTTATCTCGTGTTTGTTAAAATCACCCATCAGGTTAGGCCTTTGTATGCCATGGAGAAGAATCACCATTGTTGAGCTCAGGTATAAAAGGCTTGTTAATGGGAACTACGTGTGGGAGTGTGAAGAATCGTATTATATTCCCATAAGTCATGTCCCGGTTGTGGAGAGGTGGTGTTACTTATAAAGCTAAATTTCTCCTCTGTGCATTGGTTTTAGGATGGAGCCATGCATGAGGTGGACTTTCTCTCTACCACTTGTGGGTGTGGCCCGGGCCCGTCTCTGATTTCACACAAGTCTTTCACAAAATCGCATCACAAACAGTTATTACAATTTCATACGAGTAATTTGCTTACACGGACATAAATTGGCTTAATATCCAAAAATTTCATATTGTATATCCAATACAAAACATTCACGAAAAATCATATAATATTATATCGTATCATATCCAAATGCATATTACAAAACCGAATCCTATTTTTAATAGGTCACTCCGACACGAGACCATACCAAAATACCACAAATAAGATGACAATTGACAAGGAAATAAGGACAACATATAGTTAACCAACACTAACTTGAACCAGTCACATATCACTCTTTTCCGCTACAAAAATGACAAGGCAGCCAATTCAGTTTCAGTTCCGGCAATGAAGCTGGAATTGACAATGACGCTATACAAGGATTTTGTTTAGCCTTCAAATATGTTAAATCATGTCGGCGAACCAAAGAGAACCAGAACTAGCTTAGCTACGCTCTTGCGTGTATAATAAGCTAACATAAACAAAAATAAGCTACCAATTACACCAGTACATCGTAAAGTTATAACTCTTCAGGCCATCTCGATCAACTATCAGCATCAACCCCGTCTATATTGACATTCTCATCATCTCCCTCACGCTGTGTCACAGATGCAAGAATGACGAATGAACTTTTGAAGTGACCAGAAAAATTAAAAAACGCTATACAAGGTGATGTACAAATTAGCACATGGACGCATCATTTCATCGGCCTTTTTCTTGTAGAATGCATATAGCAATAACCCAAAAAAAAAAAAAAAGACGACAAGACTTTGAATATCACAAGATGAAAAGTAAGTGTAAAGTGAGTTTGGATGAACCAACCTGCGGATAGTTACCCATCACCACAGAAGGAAGAGGTGGTATTGGAGATGCCGTGCCACTCTGATTAGAAGTACGTAAATCAACACCCGCAGGGTTTTCATCCACCGTTGTTAGCTCAGCAAACTCATCCACTGCATTAGCGGCCATACTGGTTGGTGGTGGTCCACCCAGTTTTGACTCTGCAACCTTCAACCGCAGACCATCCTACGCAAAAGAGAACATACACATAAAATGATAGCTAAAGAAAGTACAATGCTCATATTGCTCAATACGTGCAGCACGATAGTCATCCAGTAAACAACATTACTTTTAGTGACGATAATAGGATCTATAGTCATTCGAGTTCATAAACCAATTCGATGTATGCATGCACGCACAACTTAATACATGTATTCTACCAGTCAGTATCAAGATGCAATTGTGAGTTTGTTTTCATTCAACCATACATCAAAATGAGCAGATCAGTGCAGGTTTGATGAACAGACGAGCAACTATCTTCAGAAACCATAAACATGGATACTATATACTACGAAAGTAACTAGTTTCCAATCAATAGACTTCAAAACAATATTTAGGGTTGTTTGGAAATAATTTAAGATAGGGAAGTGAGAGGAAACGGATGGAGGGTGAAACGGGAAGGACGGATGCTGTAATGTTAGCCCTCGAAATGTTTGTTACAGTCCATCCCTTTCATCCCTTTTCCTCATAACCCCGCCATACAAACTTAGAACATGGTAGGCAGCACAATAAAGTTGCACATCAATATTGTATTATGGAAGCAGGAGAGACTGTTTCAAAAGACAACTAACATAGAAAGAAATGAATGAAAGCACCGAGACAATCAAGAGCTGGAAATTAAAAGTGAAGAACATACACTATCTGAAGAAACATTCTTAGAAGCATCCTTCCGCCGCCGAGACTTGCTTTCACGAGACGAGCGTGGAATGTCTTCCTTCTTGTAATCCGATTCAGCATCTCTATAGCTATCAAGGTGTGAGTGCTTCACAGAACCCTCAACATTAACTCCATCTGCTATCATAATATTCCCAGGAACACACAGTAAGCTAATTGTTTTTGTGGTTTTGAACAGTAAGCTAATTGTAGTACAATGAAAAACAATCAATCTAGACAGTCTTAGAAGCTACATGTTTGAAAATTGTTTATTTGAATAAAAAAATTGATTTCCAAGTTTGACATGTCTTTCAATATTAACCCCAAGATTAGATATCCTGAATTTGATCATTTGTAACGACTTTGCTGCATTGCACCCTCATCTAGCATCCAAAAAAACCTGAATTTTGATAAAAAAAAAAAACAAAACAAAATCCACTAAACCTTTAGTAAGTTTTATTATGTATCATAAATTGAGATACTAAGTTTTTCATTAAAAAAACAAATCGTAATTTTACGTCCTATTTTTCAGTTTTACAAAAAAATTCCTACTGATTGATCTTATTTTTATGAATTTTTAAGTAGTTTCTAAAATGGATTAAGAACATTAATACTTAGACGGTAAATTAAAGAAGTTAGACATGGTTGCAAATCACAGAAAAAAAAATAAAATGAAAACTGGGATTAATTTGGGACTATTCAAAATTGAGAAGACAAGTGAAAGTCTTGGGATTCTCAAGGGCAAAATCTTCCTTTACGGAATATGACTGTCCAGTTAGCGTTATCTAATAATGATCAGTCATGAACAAACAGCAAATTTAATAATGATAGATCATTTACGTCTTTAAAAAGTGCTCTAATTCTATAAAGTACATAAGATATCAGGGCATTACTTTGTCCATAATCTAAGACTAAGGACCTGTTATTTCCAGCTTATTTTCAGCTCATTTCAGTTTAGTTCAGCTCACTTCGGTTCGGTTCGGTTCCATTCAGTTCAGCTCAGCTCACTTCAGTTCAGCACAGTTATATTATTTAATTGAACTTCATTCAGTTCAGTTTAGTTCGGTTCGATTCAGTTCAGCTCAGTTCAGTTCTAAAAAGTCCGAAAGAACGGGTTCTAAGACTGGTCACATTTAATAAGTTCATTAAGGGAAAAACGGGTGAAAAACTACAGAAAATGGCACACCCCAACTGTAAACCATTTTATTACACTCAACCCGTCAAATTTACACCAATTTAATAGCAAAACACCGTAAAAGAGTACTCAATAACACCTTGAAATTGTGGCTAAAGAGGAATACAGCTCCTTTTCAATGTGGTGCAGAGTACAATGAAATTTCAGAGCATAACACCCTACTTCAAAGCGTGAATTCTCCTACCCTAAAGACCTAAATACAGTGATTATCAAAAGAACAAACTGCATCAACTTAGACGGCTAATTTGATTCTATGAAACAAAGAATTACTTGTAAAACAAGAACATCATAGTCGTCTCAATTTTCAAGTACCGGAACAAGTGAATTTACTGAAACAGGAAAGGTCAAAATCCCTTCGAAATTCTCACTGAAATTGATAATCTTCAAGCATATAATCTTTTGAGTCCACACAGCACACAAATTTAGCAAATTGGATCTGTCCACACTAATTCAATAACTTTTGATCTATAAGCAACAACTGTTTTGGATGATGAGTCAAGCAAACTGACAAGTACTTAAAATGAACTACAACTGCAAACTTAAAGCTGAAAATTGAACACGTGACATACCAGGTTTATGGCCTAGCAGAACTTCTGTACTACTGGGCAGTCGTCTCTTCCTAGGAGCCAAACGGCCTTTGAACTCAGGAATTTCCTCATCACTAATGATACTGACATTTAATTGATCTTCACTACCATCAACTTGGGTTGCATCTATACCAAGCTCTTCCACTAGCTCATCAAGTTGAAGTTGCGACCTGAATATGCATAAGGGTATAAATACACACAAACACCTTCATGGCTTCATCCCAAAGATTCTTTATCACATCATTTTTTCAGTCAGCACGCCATTTTACCCTCTCAAAGATAAAAGATTGTAAATTCACTTTGGCAGAAACCTACCTCTTCATTTGATGTTGCAGCCTGGAGTGATGAGTATGGGCTTTGATGAGCGTTATAATTTTTGAATTCACCCTTCATATCATCACAGTAAATATCAATCTACATATAGATTTCAGATGTGGCTACAGTGACCCTCAATCATTAGGTCTAAATTTTAGTACGCTACAGTCACCTTCTATACTTCTCCTTTTCTTCTGCCAGCTGAGCCTCAAGATCCCGGATTTTAGAAGTTAGACTATCAGCTTCTTGTGCCCGCTCTTCCAATTCAATCTACAAAATGTAAAAATATATGTATAACAATGTACCGAGTATATGTGAAGGAAGTTAATATCCTTTGTTTGGTTAGAAAAATTGGGGATGAAGGATTTGGAGGAGGGAAAAATGATCCCTTCATTTCCCTACAACAAAGGCAAGATCTGGAAGAAAATTTCCAACCATCCTTCCCTCTTCTACCTATCCCTCTATTTTGGTACCCAAAAAAGGCATAAGGGATACAGGCATACAACCCCATTCTTCACTGATAATGTATCATATGTTATTGATATAAATGAGTAAACCTTGTGTTTTACTATGCAATGAGTCACAGAAATATAACTCTCAACAACGAAATTATAATGACATAGCTTTGCTTTGTGCACGATGCTCTCCCCTAGAAAACCTCCTTTCCTCTCTAAAACAAACCATGCACGAAAGAAACTGCACATATATGGTTCATGCCTAAATTATATGGATTTGATTGGCATGTCAAAAAGCAATAGAACAGTTATTTTATCAAAACGAATGGTTATTTGTCCAATTATACGCTGCCATAAAAGTCACAACTACAAATAAACACAGTGAGGAACTTTGAAATTGTCTTCGCATAAGAAAATATAATCATGTCAGATTAAAAAGAGAGGAACTAGCCTTGGACTGACTCTTTTCATCAAGAAGCATGTCGACTTCGTATTGCAATTGCTTCAGCTGCGAGTTTGATACATTAACATAAGACTTCATACTTTACCTCCAACTTAATATGTGAAACCAGCAGTCAGAAAGGAAAAGAGAGCTTCAAAACATACTGGAAATGTTTGATAACTAGCTATATTAATTACAAACCTCTTCTGAAAGAGTTATTCTGTGATCTAAGGCTACAAACTTTTTATCTTTGTTCCGATCCGGTGTCCTTCCTGGACTTCTGAAAGTCCTAAGTAATTCATTTTGACCATCCGCATCCAAATGTGTCCTAAATTTTCTACAAAGTAGAAGAACTTAATTGGAAACCTCACATAACATCATTTTCATACAAGACGCGGTAAAACATTTTCACTCTATGGCGCATTTAAATGACTACACGTAAAAAGAAAGATAAAGGCATAAAGCAGCAGAGGAGCCCAACGACCACTAAGTATAACCCCATAAATGAGTAGAATTGTTGTATGATCAATTTCATAGGCGTAACTATGACTAGTCATACCTCTATTTTTAAATAGATCAAACACCAACAATAACAACATTATCTCAGACCCTCAAAGGTTTCCGTACATAGTCTATCTATCAGATGACGCCATGACGGTGTACAAAAACTACTCAAAACCAAAATTATTTACCCAAGTTAGAAAATAAAAACGCAAATATAGGATCACAATAAGTAAAATAAATAAACAAATAAATAAATACAGCAAAATCAAAAAAATCAAAAAATTAAGATTTAAAACATAACAAAAAACAGAGACAGCCTCTTAATGCAAACAAGTACCATAACATGGGGACAAAGTATTGGATCAAGTTTAATTACTCCAAAAAAATTACATGAATCTTCTAAATAGTGATAGTTTTTTCATAATCATAAATATGGCCGGAAGCTGTTCAAAGCAACTATAAATCGAATGATTGCTTCTTTAACAATAACTCAATAAAGTGCAAATGGTTTAAAGAGCCATTTCCATAAGAGCATAATAACTCAAAGCAAAAGCAACGACAATCAATGGGGAAATTGGAAATGAAGATTATATTCTTATACTCAACCCTGGAAAATTGAGTTGTTCTAAATCCTTGTTATTTTCACCTTAAAATCCACTGACCTTGGTTACCTAGCTAAATCCTGGAGTAAAATACCTTTAGCTTTTGTAGTTAGTACATTTTATTTTTATACATTAGTGATTTTAAAATCCCTGGCACTAAAAGAAAATTAGATTTAAATTGCTTCTATCTCGTGGATAATCGCTATTCAAACTACAGAAGTGCAATCGTGTGTGGTTGACCTGAACCTGGGATTTTTCCTGAGAGAAGGTGGTGTTGGTGGCAGTGACGTTGTTTCAAGAATCAAAGAGTCTGTCAGAAGTATCTATCCCGACCCAAAATATATCAGGAACTATTTATGCAATAACTAACATAATTACTGGTGTCACCTTATATGCACAGTATCCATGTAATTGTTTCAGAATCCAAAGAAGTGACCCCTTGCTAAGATTATGTTTTTAAGCTGAACATCACAATGTTCACTATTTTTGAAATTTTCATGTTTCAGCAAAACACATAATACAATTTACACAATATGGTCATCTAAAGTGAAGGTCCAGATTAGCACTCATCCATAGAAAAAAAAAAAAAAAGAACTGAAAGAGCTCCCTGCAAACAAGTCTGATGCTGGCAAATAACAAATTTCCATGATTTACCTCCGCTTATGGGGCACAGGAGGACTAAATCCTGCAAAAGATTCAAAAGTGGGCTTGTAAGCTACAACATGTTCACTTGAAACCATTACCAGATAAAATATCAATCTCAAAGTGTAAGTTATACAACTGAAAGCCCCTGCATCTGAAGAAACAGCATGCTTACTTCTAAAAGCATGTGAGCCTCTCAAATCTCTTTTGGGTGAATACTTAATCTCTGGAGAGCGCTTCCTGTCAAGCTTATTCCTCAAATCATCTCCTCTGTTACCTCGCCTTTCTGGAATGGCAGAAGACATCCAGGGGCGAATTAAGTATACATACACATATATCAACATACACATGATAAACCTAACAAATGACGGATAACCATGAACTATGCAAAGCTAAGCTTACCCTCCCATGGAATGATAACAGTAACACAACAAAGAACAGAAATAGTCCTTTGCATTTCCGATAGGATCGCATATACCTCAGCATCATACAACGCATCGATACAAATATCTGATCGTTTATGAAGCGCACACTTGATATGTCAAGAGAGCTGTAAACAAAGAGTGGAAGAGTGCTTGTCTTTTGAGAAGGCACCTAACGTCAAAAACCGAACAGAGCTCTTCTTGGTAGCCCATACCTTGAGACTCTAACAAATGTACTGAACTAATCCCATGTGTCTGAGATAAATCCCTGAGCTCCTTGATAGAAAGACATCTTAACCCTTTAGGAGAGCACATGTAGATAAAATCCTCAAATAAAAACCACTAGCTCTTCTGACATCAGAGATAAAGAAGCAACAGAAACAGTTCCTCACTGGGGAAATATATAGTTTAACATTCAGTTCTTCAAATATCAGGATGATGATGGCTCGGCAAACAATTAATATGATTCCAAGAGTCAAAACGTATATGGCTCTAGCAATGAATATTCAACAACATACATTCTGTCACGATGAGCCTAAAACCATAGCTGATTGTCATCCTACTGAATTAGCAAGTGCACTCCTGCTATAACATGGCAATTTCTTAAGATATGATTAACATCTCCATAAAAAAGTTGTTCCATAATGCAAGTTCTGGCAATCAACCATTAAAAGATACAAAAGGAACTATAACATGACAAAGGTTGTTTCCAAATCACCCGAAATAAAAGTTGCGTTGGAATTTGTATCAACCAAGTAGTATACAGTAAAAGAAGCAGGAATAATTTGTTGAGTGGATTGCTTAATTCCAACAAGTACCAATGGCAATGAATAATAAATGGTTGGCTCTATTGGATTTGGCAATAAAGTGGGTAACTTGGTATAATATCACATATGAATATCCAAAGATAAATTATACATATATTATGGAGGCAAGCAAAAGTTGAGGAAGGCACATATAATAGACCACAACTTTAGTCCTTAAATAAATGATCAATGAATAGAATGATGATGAACTGGGACCATCAACGATTCATTCCCACGGAATATAAAAGTTAACAAAAGAAAAGGGAACATAGCCTTTTCAAGACTCGGAGCATTATCGCTGGGTTCCTCAACAAAGATACCCAAACATCATAGGCTGAAACAACAGTTTTTTATTCTGACATCAGGAAAATCAAAACTTCGCTAGTCCTCATGCTAAGATTTTACGAATTTTTTCCTGTTGGAAATATTTTGACTGCGGAAATCGATGAATGACTGAACAAAATTTATTATCAATCGCATATTCATTCAGGGATTTCCAATCACATTATTTTTGGTGTTTCTGTCACAATTTATTGAATGGGTTCAGTGTTATCCATCTCTTAGGGTCTACGCAGCATTTCCACGGACCACGATATTTGCTACAATCAATTAATGAGATTTCACCAGTAAAGTGATGGTTGCGATGGACAATTGTCATACTTTAACCAAAATCATGAATGTATTATTCAACTACGCAAGAATAATCTAATTCACACCGTCTCACTACTCGGTTAAGCTTCTGCTTTTGTTTTCAATTTCAATTCCTTCATTATATTTAATCATAACCTCCCAAAAAACATATCCTACCCAAAAACCTCAATAAAACAATCGAATTTAAGATCATACATACATAAAAAAATTGGGGCAGAAAAACAAGTTACCGGCAAAAGGACCCGAAAACTGACGAAGTTCGCCATTTCCGTGAGCAAATGTGCAAGTTTGACGTTCACAGCGACCCTTCTGATAAAGAATACATAACTTCGTTTTGAATGGCTTCGTCTCCAACATGACTAAACCCAAAGATGAATTATAACATAAATAATCTACGATAAGTCGATAACGATCACAGAATTCGGGCAACTACCTGCAGAATTGGGAATTCGACCAAATTTGTCAAAAATTAACATGAGAATTTGAAACCAATGATGTTCTGCAAATTGTAATTCACCATTTTAAAACCCTAAGAATTTCAAACACGCGAATTTAAAAACAAACGTACATTGTTTAGGGATTTAAATATACGAAGTAACAATTCCAGAAATTATACAATTCGAAAAACAACAACACAAATAAATAAATAAAATCGCAAGAATATTGCATGTAAGACGATCATTATAGGTTAAAATTAAAGAAAAACAAGCATAAACCCTAAGTTAAAAGCAACAAACTAAAAATTGATTGGACAAACCTAAATCCCAAATTGAAATGAAGAATGCGACAACAGAAAAGAGAGGAAGGAATGAAAACCTTTGAAATTGTGAGTTGAATAATAAAAATGGCAGGAAAAAATTAGAGGATAAAGTGGCTTCTAATAATACGGGGGAACTTCATACATAAACAGTCCGTACATATTTATTTACCTTTCTACAAGTATTTGTTAATTCTAATGGACAACTTTATCCCTTTCTTTTTTCGCACAACTTTATTCATGAGACAAAGGTATAAATGTTTTTTCAAGTTTCTTTGGTTTTGTGTCAAAATGAAAGATAATTAGGAAGGGAGGGAGTAGTAAGTAGTACCGTAACTGCGCGCATAATCGATGATGGCTAAGGCGGTGGTGAAGGTTGAGTTATCTATGGTATTAGGTTACGGTTTCGAATTTCCTTCGCCGTTATATTGCGCTTGTGGCTTATATTGGAAAAAGAATTGAATTTGTTATAAATCCTTATACGGAGTTATTTACATGATTTATAAATGCGATCTTCATCTAACCAGGCCATCAACGTACATTCACCTTTTTTTTGTTGGTCCTACACCATCTAGAACTGTTCAGGCTATCACAGTTCACTTTCCAACATTGTTGATCATCGACTTTGTCGACAGATTTAAATCGCCAATACCAGCTAAGGGAAAAGATACCCGTGTAGGCACTGATGACATGGGAGCGAGGAATGAACATAAGGGTTTAGAGGTAAGAGAATGGAGAAATGAGTCAAATTAAACAAAGGGATATTTCGCGATGCCTTGAGCTTTGGCGATTAGCAGTGATACCGTGTGTGGGGTTTGTTCACGTATGCACTAAACTTTGTAAATATGTCGCGATATGCCCATTTGTAGCGGAAAATTTGACGACGTTAAGTTTAAAGAAGAATGCACCAATTATGAGTTTAGAGTACAATTAAAGCCACATTATCCCTCAATTAAATGTTATTATGTGTTGATTAATTAGTATAAATTTTGTTGATTAGAGTACCAATAATAGCATTTAATCGAGGAATAATGTGGGTCTAAATGTACCCTAAACTCATAATTGGTGCCTTCTTCCATAAAATTAACGTCGTCAAGTTTTAAAATCGTAAAATGGGCGTATTGGGCACATATTCACAAAGTTTAGAGATTACGTGAGCAAACCAAACTGTGTATCTGTAAAGTTAGAAGTGCAGTGTGAAATATCCCTTAAACAAATTAAACGTCGACAGGTGAATTATAAATTTGAGTTTTTCTTTTCCTCCCTCAAATCAAACATACCCCGAATTGTTTAACACGTTAATACTTTGTAAGATTAAAAGCTAGAACATGTCCTTAGCATGTAAGGGAAGTTCACTATCAATCTTTCACCGATATTTACCAAAGTGTTATGTATGCAGATGGTATTGTAAAGTTGCGTAATTAATAATTGATAGATGTTGAGTATTGGTTCTGTGAAATCAGAGACGGGCCCGGGCCACACCCACAAGTGGTAGAGAGAAAAACCCACCTCATGGGCCCAAGGGGTTCCATCCTAAAACCAATTGGCAATAGGAGGAGTAGCCCTTAGGCTTTATAAGGTGGACATTTCAACTTTCCACAACCGATGTGGGACTTACATGTGGGTATATTAATAAGGGATTCTTCAGGTTCTCATGTGTGTTAAGAGCAAAACAAAGTGTCACATAGGCGGATTAATAGTGAGGTGACATGTTTATAATTAGGTAGGTTACTCCTCCTATCACCAATTGGTTTTAGGATGAAACTTCTCTTGCTTGTGGGCTTGGCCATCTCACTTGTTCTTAAAGCCGCTGCAATGACTCAACAATAGACATTACCGTGGATGATAGGAGATAAGATGTCACTCTCTTACTCTAACAAAAAAAAATCACTTTAAATTTAGAAAATAAAGGGGAAAAAATAATAATAATAATAACTAGTTGGGTCTAATATAGGACAAGCCTCATTTATACGGAGGTAGTTGAGTTTTGAGTTACAAAGAACTATCAAAAGTTAGATAGATTTACATTGCATAAAAACACATGGATGGATATATCCTCATCGTGTCAGCATCTTCTAAAGTTTCTCTACCGTAGAGTTATTCTAGAATTTCGATTTTTAAATTAGATAATCATAATAAATTTATTTAATTTTGATATTTTTCTTATAAAAATACCCTCATATGTGTTCCTCATCGATTTTTTTTTCCGAAAAAGGGTTTAGGGTACCCTAAACCCTTTTCCGGGATGTTCCGGCGGCTCGCCGCCGAATTCGAACCAAAAGATACCCTACCTAAAATTAATGAACCCGTTTGGGTGATGGATGAAAAGAAATTTTTTATTCTAGGCAAGTAATGTGACAAAAATGGAATAATTCTACGGTAGAGTTACCCCAGAGGATGTCTACCCATCAATCCATCATCATATAGCCAATTAGCCATATAAGTCATGAAGAAGATCAAAGTGAATTTATAAGTAAGAAAGGTAGGTGTGAATAGTTGCTCAAAAGCCACACACTACGTACATAATACTCCGTATAAAATCGTCCTTTATTAACAACTTCAAATTAACATTCTATATATGTTGATTATTCATTCTAATGTTTAACTACCCTTCTTAATTATAATACTATACTCTCACTCGATTATTCATTCTTACTTAGGTGAGACTCGATTCATTCTTACTTACGAGTCACCCTCGTTCATCTCTTAGCAATATCGCATCAAACATGGTATGTACTTGATTTTAAAGCAATAGTTAAAGTAACATAATTGTCGTTTAAGTTGATAGTTGAAAACCTAAGATCGATTATATACTCTAACTGTTTATTTTATTAATTATGTTGTACATCAAATGAAATAATTTTTTTTCATTAATTGGGTAAATTGAAACCTTTACCAATTGCAATACTTATAAAGTAAACCATTACCAATTACATCAGATAAAGTTTTTATGAAATTTGTTCGATATAATAGCAATACGAATAAATAACGCTTTTTACTGATGCAAATTAAATGGAACTAACAGAGTATGACGCCGTTAATGATACAGTCACTAGTGAGGTTAGTAAGGTCGCTAGTAAGTGATCCGATGGCGGCGGTCTCGACATTGTTGTATTATAGTAATCTTCTTCCTCGACATATGAACTTGGAGAGGTTCATTCGAAGAGATCTTCTTCATCCACATAATTACTTGTTTCATTTCCTTATCACCTTCTTACGCTGTTTATGGTATGCCTTATTTATTTGAACTTCTTTTTTAATTTAATTTTAAACGATCTTTGAAATGCATGACATCTTAACAAATTAAAACTTTATGCCTCACAATGTTTTGTTTGATGAGAAGGTCGTGTGAATGGCCCGACTTTCACTAACAAAATGAAACAAGAGTTTCTGATACGTACAAGGTGACCGATTATATTTAATCTGATCTTGACCTTATTGACTACGGAGTAAAATATGACCACTTTTATACGGAGTACTTTTAAATAATGGTCGGGTTACATAATACTCAATACTGGTCACAAATAGCTTAAATGTGCGTAGTTACATGCAATTCATGCATCATAAAATTCGTCTTTCACTATGACGGTCTTTTTTAAGACTTTTTCGCGATATATACTTATTTCATTTCATTTTTTCTTATCATTTGATTTTACACATGGGTAAAAAAATTATCTTTAAAAATTTAAAAATGAGATTATATGAGAGGATTATATTATTAAAATGCATTTATACTACTAAATGAGTAAATGCTATAACCATAAAAAAAATTTATAAAATAAAATAAATCAAATGTGTCAAAAATGAAAATGGGGAGAAAAGAGTGAAATTTCGTTTTTTTTTTTTTTTTTTTTTTTTTGATGACGAGGGGGTTGAGTCCCCCCGGGTACATGCATTCCCGCACCATCATATGTACCATGTAAGCCACCTCCGACGGGGGCTGCGGGTAGCCAGGT
Organism: Dianthus caryophyllus; assembly: GCA_023091065.1. Taxonomy (NCBI): domain Eukaryota; kingdom Viridiplantae; phylum Streptophyta; class Magnoliopsida; order Caryophyllales; family Caryophyllaceae; genus Dianthus; species Dianthus caryophyllus. Next base: position 5,970,091 of record CM041520.1, read on the forward strand.
GGGAAAATTGGTTCCAGGTGGGATTTGAGCCTGAGACCTCACACAATTTGTTGCACCTTCTAGGTGAAATTTCGTTTTAGGGAAAATGAGAAGAAAAAAGTTGAACGGTGGAACCAAAATTTTATGAATGATATATAAATCTCGGTGATAAATGTACTCCCTCTGTCCCAGTGAATTATTAACGTTAGTTTGCTTTATTTTGTGAGAGAGAAAGGCAAATGTTAACAATATTTGACTGGGACTGATCGAGAGAGTAATAATTACGAGTATATATTATGCTTAAATTACTAAACATAAATATAAAGAAGTACTTAGATTTTTTTTTTATTATTTTTTTTTTTTTTTAACCTTGCACGATTAATTCAGGTTTAAAGAGATATAATGAGAGTAAACATCAAGGTTAAGGGATGTACCTTTCAACGATAAATACTTAATACGGAGTGTAATTGTGCAACGTATCGAATATTTATATTACTTCCTCCATTCCGTTTGATTCTATACATTTGACCAAAACACGGTAATTAAGGTAGAAGAAAATCAAGTGGGATAAATAATGGAATTACTTAAATACCCCTACTTTATTGTTTGCAAGTGGGTTGAGTGGGTATTAGTGAAGGGTATATTGGTCTTTTAGTTTAATAAAGTAGAGACTAAAATAGAAATGTATAGAATTGATTGGAATTTCCGAAAAAGGAATATGTATAGAATCAAATGGAATGGAGGAAGTATGAAATAAAAGTAAATTTTACAAGAAACTTTTGGAATGAATAATTATGTTTGGCGTGTGTTTGCTAATTTACGTGCATGTTGATGAACGTACCTTTTTTTAATGCATATATGATATGCGTGCATATATAGTCCGGAGCACGCGACAACAATGGATGGTTCTTCTTCACCATTATTCCTAGAATTTTCAAGATTTGTTTAAACATTTACGCCTAACTTTACTGCTCAGGTTAGCTATCTAGTTAATTAAATGTCTAATTTCCATAAAATATGAAATTTATTTATTAATTAGAAAATGAGTAAAAACATTTCTTAGCCACTTAACAATAGTGTGTTAAAAAATGTAATTCAACTTCTTAATTGATTAGCGTTGGTACGGTGTACAAATTATATTTCAATATTTTTTACGGATTTTTTTTGTTAATTTTCATAAATATTGTACACAATAATAACTTTATTTTGGAGCTGTAACAGTATAACAGACTTCAGTGTTTTTAGATACTTTTCTCGAGTTATAGTGTGGGACAACGACCATTTTTGATGTTAATGATTCTCATATTATTAGAGGTAGGCCATGTAAATTGACTCTTTTTGATTTGGTAAAATCAATTAAAAACTTATAGATATTTTCTATTTTTTCTGCTTTTTTTGTGCAGATAATGGGGGTGTTTTTCTATTATTACACTCTGAAGAAGTGTTTGAAAATGGGTGGAAGCTTAGACCTACGAGCCAGATGCTCCAAATGGCCTTAATTATTTTACTTAATTTTGGGAGCTAATTAAATTTAATTGAGAAACAGTTATTTTGCACAAAGTTGCCCAAATTTAAAGAATGGTCTCAACGTCGATCTATTTATATTATTGTTATGTTATTTAGGTATTTGGATGAACAATTCAATAGTCGAACAATTAGATGTCAATTAAATGATTGATTTGAAGTTACTGTGGAAACAACATGCACGAAGGATTAAGTCGATCAGTCATGTTAGACTGTTAGTTAGGACTCTACAATTGTTCTTCTTTCATCTGTCCTTCAATCTCATTCCATACAAACACCATAAAAATCGAAATTATTGTCCGTGTTATTCAAGATTGAGTAATTGAATAATTGATTAAATTTTGGTTGAAATGATTATCGAAATTATTGAACGATTCCCTTTGAACAATAATCTATTAGACATTATTGAACAATTTTTGAGTATTATAATCTATTTCACTTAATCAAAATCGATTGTTACTCAACTGAATCATTTATTGAATTTCATGATTTATTTATTGTGAAAAATTGATTAAAATTTAATTAAGAAAAGTTGAAAAAAAAAATTGTATACAATAAAAGTAATCAAAGAATATGTGTAAAAACTAAATGAAAAAGAATATATATAATATCTCGACACGAAAAATCAATAACGATAATAATTACCAAATCGAATAAAAATTATTTCTAGAAGTTTCCATAAAATCGACCCTATATGGCTATATATAACAATTTCTAAATCAATTTTTCAATTGAATAACTTTTCCCCCAAAATAAAATAATCAGACCTAAAACCCTAACCCTAATTCGTCGCCGTCAACCACGCGATCATGTCTGGAAGACAAGGAAAACAAGGTTAATTTGCTTTGTTTTCCTCAATTTCTTTGATTTTATTCATTCCAATTTTCGATTGAATTTTTGAAAAACTCAAACTTTTTTTTTGCCCTAATTTTTTTGCGCAGGTGGAAAAGCGAAGCCAATGAAGGCCCCTAAAAAGGAGAAAGCTGAATTAGATGAAGTAAATTTAATCTTTAATATACAAATTTATTTACGATTTATGATTTTTTTCATCAATTTCTATGTTGTTGTGTAATTATGTTTGTGTTGTTGATCCAATTGTGCCCTAATTTTTTTTTTTTTTTTTTTGATTGTTTCTATATCACATGTGAAATTTAAACGTTCGATTTATTAATACGTGTTGTTGATTGTATTTCGATTCGTTTTTCATTGGTGATTTTACAGCTTAATTCATTCAAATTTTGTGTTTTGTTCCGTTGTTGCGAGATTAAAACTTGCTTGTTAAATTATACTCGAACGGTGTTGGTTTTGGTGTTTGAGTTAGACGGCTCTAATTTTAAACATATTTTCGCTAAGATGACATCGATTTAAACTATGTAGGCTCATATAATTCGTCACGTTTTTCCTCTAACATGTCGTCAGTATTATAGTCTTCAAAGTGTGACGTGTGACGTGTGACGTGTGACGTGTGACGTGTGACGTGTGACGTGTGCCGTTTGTATTTCAATCTTTTTATGAAAACCATGAACAAACTTTCATGTTACGGTGTGTTCTCTTCTTTAAGTTGTCTGAATTGAAAATTGAAATTAAATACGAAGTTTTGCCTGTGTACAATTGCTTTGTGTTTGATTTCTTCGCGGCATGCTAATTTGGTGATGACGTAATTGAGTGACCGAGTTGTACTTAATGTATATGTACAGGTTGACATGGCTAATATCCAGAAGAAGAAGGAAGAGGAGAAGATATTGAAGGAGCTTCGAGCCAAAGCGGCGCAGAAGGGAGCGCTTGGAGGTGCCGGGTTGAAGAAAAGCGGAAAGAAATAAGTGCAACAGTAAAAGCGATTTTCGATAGTCTGATTGTGTGATATTTTGTGATGGCTTCTATATTAACTTAGTGATTGATTGATGTGATTTTTATGCTTGTTCGTTCTACTACTGTCGGTAGAGCAAGTTTAGGGGGTCTGATATACTACTGTAATTGATTAGTTCAATTATAAAGCGAGAACTTTTAATTTAACGCATTCGTTTAACGTTTATGTCGTTGATAGTCTAAAAGCGAGGCACGAACTTCTTTTGCACGTCTGATCTCGGCGTTATCTTATTCGTAGTGTTTACGTTTTAGCATCTGGTCTCTTCCCCAAAGATTAGGAAGGGCATGCTTTTATTCGTCTGTCGTAAAATGCTGAACCCTATTAAGAGGGTGGTGTCGCGTCTTGACAATTAACAGTTATCCTCGTTCTTAAAGTGATGGTTATGAGTTTACGGTAGGTTCACTGTGCTAACAAATTATAGAAATGGATTGCCAAAACTAAAACAAAACGATTAAAAAAGATTTTAAGTAGAAGGCGGTGGTATACCAAATGGTTTCGATAAGAGTGAGGACTATGGCAACGTGCCAACGTATTTCAGACTACTCCATACATGTTAAAGGAACACAAATATTACATACGTAATCCAAAAGGCCGAAAATTAATCATACGGCGATTGACCATAATCGACGACATAAAGGCAACTACTAAAAAGTGTCTGTTCTAGCTTTCTGAAAATTTTGACAAGATAGAGAAATCTTTAAGTCGTACATAATTGTATAACCAAGTAAACACGAGATAACACGTATCAGCTACGAAGAAATTTGATCAACATTACAAATGCCTACACAGACACCTAATCGGTACTACATAAAATGCGATGCAGTTTCCGAAACAAACATTCTACTGAAGGCTCAACCAATCACCGTATTCCAAAAAACTCTGCTATTTGATACACCAGAGCGCCATTAAACATAGGACTCGAGGTCCACCACGAAGTGTCGGGTAAAGCCACCACCCGCAAACCCACCAAGCAAATATTGACAGCGCTGTTCATTAACGCAATTATACGCATATCTTTAAATTGTTATTACTGCTTATCAGGGTTTTCTTGTTCTTCCTTCTCGGGATCTTCCTCTTCCTCCTCTTTCTTCTCTTCCTCGTCCTCATCTTCCTCGGGAGGGTCAGCTGGCATAGGAGTTGGTAACGGTGTTTTCATAGGGCTGAACTGCGGAAATATGTCGGGTCTTCTCCCTGGTTTCGGCCTTTCCCACTCCTGCCATTTTGCATACAACCAAACAAGCAAGTCTAAATGACGGCTTACAACTTCATTGACGCATTCAATTTCACTCCTCTTCATGTTGAATCGATGACATTCAATTTTAAATTTCAGCCAACAAATCGTTTACCAATACGCTACAATTATGCACCAAGAAAGTTGCCACAATTCGCACAGATCGAAACACTCTCACTTCAATCTTCAATATTCCTCAAAACATAAATCTTTCACTCCTCCAAAAATATTCAACAAGCTTAAGATTCAAGACACTTGTATGTGCACGAACAAAGGTTTAATCCAACGAAGTATAATTTAACAATTATTACGATTATCCTAAGTATAATTGAACAAAACTGTAGTAATGGTTATAATCTACGACAATAATCGTAATAGTTTGCCACATTATAATCATCAACAACCAGTTGAACGAATACAACGGTCTCGAATTACAACTCCCATTTCAATCAAAATTAACAATTCCAAATTTCAATTTTGAGTATCCATCAATTACGCAATTCAATCAACTCACATAACAATATCACAAATCAAATTAATCGTCACATTCGAAAAATTCAACAAGAATTAACCAGGCGTATGAATATAACCATCTCGAATTACTCCCGTTTCAATCAAAATTAACAATTCCAAACTTCGATTCCGAGTATCCATCAACTGCACAATTCAATCAACTCACAAATCATATTTAATCATCACCTTCAACAAAATCAACATAAATTTCCAGTTTCAATCAAAATCAACAATTCCAAACTTCAATTTCCAGTATCAATCAACTTCACAATTGAATCAACTCACACAACACATCACATCACAAAATCAAATCAATCATCACCTTCAACAAAATCAACACAAATTAATCAGTCATAAAGAGAGAGAAAGAGAGAGTATACGATAGGAAAATCAAGCGGAGAACGACGAGTCATCTTCTCCTCCTCAGGCGCCATACATACGACATGCGACTTTCGACACGACGATTGAATCATCTTCTTCGACGAACACAGGTGAAGTTGTTGAAAGTGTTTGGTATGATTTGAAAACGAGAGACAACTTCGTAAGCTGTAAGAGGATGAAGACGATGATGACAGAGATGAAGATGAAGACGGAGGTGGTTGAATTATGAATCTTACGGTGGTTGTTGCGGCGGAGAAACACATCGTCGCCATTGAAGAGACCTCAGTTTTCTCTCTCTTCTCTGTTCTCTGGTGGTATTTGGCTGAGCAAAAGGGGATTACGTTGGGGTTTGTCTCCACTATTTATTTTGTTCACATTTTCGTTAGACGGTCTTACAAAAGCGTTATTATTTTTAGGGTAATTAATAGTGTCGCAAGGAATGATTTTTTTTTACATATGATTCTCTTGTCTGGTTATCATAACATTTATTAGTGAAGGTCGTATGTAGTAAAATTGGTTTAAATGTTAATTGGAGTATTAAGTGTCGCCCAAAATCCAAATTAATTTTGGCGAAAATTAGTGAAAAGATCGTAAAAGCGAGTTTAACTAATTGGTGGAGCATAATTGGAATCAGTATCGTGTCTTAGCCCTTAGTGCAAGAAGCGATTAATTTCTCCGATTAACGTCAAATCGATTTTGATCGTCTTGATATTATTTAATAAAGTTGAGGTATAATTGAGATTATGAAAATTGTAGAAGTGCAGTGAAAACTTCGTTTATTGAGTCTGAATGAGAATTTCTCTTATTTTTATGAATAACATATTACGGAGTATTTTTTTTAAGAGGGTCTTACAAAAGCGTTATTGTTTCCTATCGGCTAGGTCTCACAAATGAGTTTCTACGAAGAACTTACAGCTTTTTTTGTTACAGTTAATTCTTTTTTCTTTTTTTAATATTAGAAGTAAATTAGGTTAATAAAAATCAACCTATATAATATTCTCACGGATGATTGGATGAGAGTGGTAAATCAACCTATTACGGTTATTTCATTTGTTTTGCATTTTTATAGTACCAATAATTTTAAACTTTTTTTTTAATTTTTTCGATGACAAAAAAAAATGCAATCATATAAAGTTCGAAGTCCTTGATCTCTGGGCCTCTGGCACCCATAGTAGTACAACACCCAATATGAAAACTTCTAGCAGGGACGAAGCTCGAAATAAAATTCTACCCAGGCCAAAACATTAGAATTAAGATTTTTTTCCAGAAAGAGGTTCAACTAGGAGTCGAACTCGTGACCCCTATACACTGGATGGTGCATCACTGTCTTTAAATCCAACTCAACCACTAAAATTATGTGTCTATTTTGTAGTGCATATACTAAATATTACGAAACTAACCCGGGCCCAAGCCTGCCATATTTCAACGTAGCCCCGTCCCTGACTTCTAGTTTAACCAAGTTGATGGCAGATAACAGAATAGTGTCTTGTTTTTATGATTTGCTAAAATTTTATTCTACTCGTCTTAAATTAATGAAAGCTTAAATTTAAAATTTAGGTTTTTTAATTTTTAAGCCTCTTGTAATTTTCAAGTGTTTTAAATGGAGAAAAAATTAATAGGAAAAGCAAGTTTTTAGTGGATTACAAAAGTGTAGGATTCATCATGGACGATATCTATAATGTTGAAGGCTTCAAAGTTCAAATGACTATCAAGACATTCTAGTTGAGAGAGCGGATTCTCTGTCCCATTTTCGTGTTTTACTTGGTGTCTCATTACTATATTTGGTAATAAATCTTATTATTATAAAGATTAATAAAGAAATATTTATATATATTAGGAATTTATTACCTTATCAAGTAATGGGACACTAAATGGGATATGAAATGGGACAGATAATCTGTGTTCTCGCGCCAATCTGCCTTAGGTGCCAGTGTGAGTCACCTCAAGAATTGTGTTTAAACAAAACTACTGATAACCAAATTATTACGAAGTATATTCGTAATAATGTTTACTTTGAGAGAAGTAGTTATCGTGCTAAGTACAACATATATTTAATTAAAAAAAATATGTGTATAGTTTGTTTTTTTTTTTTGTTTTTTTTGTTTTTTTTTGCGTAGTAACGTGGCAGTAGATTCGCCCGGTCTTGAGGTAAACCAGAGCGTGCATGATAGCGCTGGCATACATCTGTGTGAAACCACCTTTACGAGTGACAGGTCATTAAATCAGTTGCATACGACATTAAAGTACACTTTGTTTTAAAAAAGACGGGTTTTTTTAGACCACTTTTTTTCACCCACATTAAGTCCATGGTGATCATTGTTGAGTATTTATTGACACTTGTTTAATACTTATTTAAAGAAAAATCTGCTGTTACAAGACTTACTCACTAAAGTATTCAAGTATGAATATTACTTTAATCATATCGCATTATCCATATAATTATATTTTATATCGTCTTAATGATGAGTAATTTAGTATTGGTGCATATATTTTATGTAACTTATTCAATCCTCGAATCTTATAAAAATACAAAAAGAATACAAGTGCTGGTCACACTTTCTTATCGAATCCACTACTGGATAATGACGATTGAGAAGGATTCATACACTATGTCTTATGTGATTATGATCTTGTTTGATACTGCTACTAATACACTTCCTTTATTTTAATATTAATGTCGTCGTGATTGTTGATTGCTTATTTTTTCCACAGGATAACAAAGAGGAAGTGAGCAAGGTCACTCCAACGCCGAGGAGATCGACTCGACTGCGAAACAAAGGGGTGACATCTCCATGAACCAACAAGCAGCATCTCAGTTTTTACTTCAGATTTCAGTGATTCTTACTGAAATTATGTGAACTTTTTGCACTGATGAAAGTTCAAGGGGTGCATTGTACAACTTAAAAATGATGCTGTTTTTGCTGTTTTAGTAGTCTAAAGATTGGTGACACTAGAAAAGTGATCAATGATTTTAATACAATTACTTTTTAATCAAAATAATTCATCATGATTTCTCAAAAAAAAAAAAAAAAAAAATAATTCATCATGATTCTTATCTTTTCAATCAAAGTAAGAGAAAGATTGGTGGGCCTTTATGCGGTATCGGATACGATACTTTGATCGCATTTCACCATTAAGATAAACTTTTAACTTTGTGAAACATATTTGTACAACAAATTACTTCCTCCATTCCGTTTGATTCTATACGTTTGACCAAAACACGGTAATTAAGGTAGAAGAAAATCAAGTGGGGTAGATAATGGAATTACTTAAATACCCCTACTTTATTGTTTGCAAGTGGGTTGAGTGGGTATTAGTGAAGGGTATATTGGTCTTTTAGTTTAATAAAGTAGAGACTAAAATATAAATGTATAGAATTGATTGGAATTTCCAAAAAAGGAATATGTATAGAATCAAATGGAATGGAGGAAATATAATATTGGTAGATGGGGTGTGTAAAGGTTAGTTTAATAGGTTGATTTATTCATATACGGAGTATATGTTCCTTTTATTTTACAATTAGTCTCTTGTGAGACGGATTGACCCGTCTCACAAGAGAAACGGGTCGGATCTCAGCCCCACTTGAGATCCAAGCCCACCTATAACCCTCTAACCCTAACTCTCCCTCTCCCTCTCTCAAACATTTCTGCCTCCCTCTCCCTCTCTCTTCCATTTCTCCCTCTCTTTTCAATTTCTGCCTCCCTTCAAATCCACACCGTCATACATCATACCGTACAAAATTACAACCACAAAGCAAGCATCATCATCAACCACAATTTCGCTGTTGAAGTTGTTGTTGTTGAAGTGAAAAAGAAAGAGAAATACAAAGAGAAAGACGACGATTTTGTTGAAAAGGGAAGCAAAAGAGAAGATCTAAAACTTGATTGCTGCTCAAATGTTGAGGGTTAAAATACCATTGTTAGGAAATTGGTTTCTTTTTTTTCGATTTGACTGAGTATTTTTTAACAATGGTATTTGACTGCTCAAACTTATAGTAACCATGAATTGTTTTCTTTTTTTTTTTTTTTTCGATTTTATTGACTGAGTACTCCGTATTTTTCTTTCTTTCTTTCTTTTGGCTTATAACATTATCAATTGGTCTCTCAGAATTTGTGTGATTTTTGGGAGTAGAGATGGTAACATTGTTGTTGTAAAGGGTGACCTGTTTGCATAAATGGGTAACATTTTCTTTCAAGTTGTTTGTATTAAAGTTGTTTGTATTAAATGGTAACATTGTTGTACTAAATGGTGACATGTTTGTAATAAAGGACAACATTATATTTGCAGGAAAAAAAAACCATTGAAACATTAGTTTAGCTGAGAAATAAGATGGTAATATGTTTTTAAAGATTGGCTGTTTGTATAAAAGTCAACATTTTCTTTCGAGAAAACAAACCCATTCAAACTGGAACCTGGTACAGAATATCACAAGTAAAGGGTGGCGTGTATATATAAAAGACAACATTATCTTTTTGGGAATACAAACACTAAAAGTTTAATACGTGTAACGTTATTATACTAAAATAGTTCTTGTTTGTAGAAAAGAACAACATTATCTTTTAAGGAAAACAAACCCATGAAATCGAGTCTCATAATATGTTACCAATATAATATAATATATTCTACCATTTTGTCTCTTTATTCTACCATTTTTAATTGCCCTATAAAAACGATTTTCGATAAAAGATAAAAAAAAAAACAAATTTTTGGTTTTAAAAAAATTTTCAGAAAAAAAAAAAAAAAAAAAAAATTTGAAAAACAAAATTTTCAAAATTCAAAAAAAAAAAAAAAAAGAAAAAGAAAAAAGAGAAAAACGGGTATGACCCGACCCGTTTCTAGCTTGAAACGGGTTTCTTGGTCTCAAACAAGAATTTGTGTTATTTTATCTATCTCAATATTTTGTTTAACTTTCTATTTTGAAAACAACATAATTAATGTTTTTTTTACTATATTAATATAAAAACAATTCAAAACACATACTCCCTCCGTTTCAGTGAGTTATTTACATTTACTTTATACACAATTATCTAGAAAAAATGAAAGATAATGAAAAAGTAATGTAAAAAGTACAAAAGGACCCACTTTTTCCAAATAAGCCAATTAAACACTCCCACATGCCTCAATCAATGACTATTTTTAGAAGTGTAAACAAATGACCCGTACACTCTAAAATGGAAAGTGTAAACAAATGACCGGGACGGAGGGAGTATATATTTTACCTTTTTACCCTTTTAACTAGCCGACTCAGAATATTTGATCTTAAGTTCATTTTCTTCTAGAATATTGTATTTTTTTTTTTTTGCAGATAATGCAAATATCGTAAGACGAAAAATCAACTTTTGTTAGACTGTAATAATATTGTTAAGTTATGAGTAAAGTTAAATATTACTCCCTCCCTTCAACTTCATTGACATCTCTTGTACATTTCACATTTGCTAAGGCAAATGTCGGATCGACAATATGGATAGTGTCACATTATTAAAAAATAAAAAATGTAAAAATTTGATTTTATTGTTGTAATCATGAAAACGTATCATTCAAGATTTTCGCATGACTATGTTTGGTTCAATAGATTGCAAAAAATTCCGCAACTTCTACACTTCAAAGAATAGTGACAAATTTCTCTTTGATGCGAATGAAATTGAATGGAGGGAGTATTTTGTACCTTACATTCTTTTGACAAAATATTATTATTCCATTCATTCTTTTCTTTTCGCTTTCACTAATGGTGCGTTTGGATAAAGAGAATTGAATGAGAAAGAGAGTGAGGGGCCGTATCTCCTCGTTTGGTTAGCAAATGAGGGTACAAGGGTACAAATTCTTGTGTGAGTCAAAGCTCATAATAAGTTATTGTAAGTCAACCTTATTTGTATTCGATTATATAATTTTTGTACCATTTTAGTGATAATTATTAATAATTGTAACTACGGAGTATTTTTTTCTAGTACCCCTAAAATGACATTAGTAGATTTTTTTTCATGTTTTTATACCCTTTTAACTACAATTTGTACTCTAATCTCGCATTAACTTAGTGTAAAACTACTCTCACAGGAAACTTACTATTAAACGTTTTATCCATTTAAATTACTCTGTATTATCCTATGCCTATTGAACATACATGATTAGTATGTAGACCAAAATGAGAAAACAAATTCAAAGCATTGCGTCATCTTCAACCAAATAAAACAAGCCCAAGCAATCACATAACGTTTTAAGGTGGTGGGGATATTACTTTTCCCACAATTATTTTTCACAATCACTATTTCCCGCCCCTTTTTTTACTATTTATCGCCCCTTTTTACCATTTTGCGGTCCCCCTTATTTGTAACTCCCTATTAATTAATAGTATAAAGGGGGCGAGAAATAGTATAAAGGGGGCGATAAATAGTAACTCCCTTATTTTTTGGCAGATTTCCACGTGTAACATTATTAATTAGCCACGTGTCAGAGGTGATGTGGGTCACCACACCTTTTGTTTTGCAATACCATCCAATTTTTTTTTGTCATTTTTCCCTCCATTTGCACCATTTTCCCCTACCTTCATCAAAATTTAATGTTTTATTTTATTTTATTTTTTTCCATTTAATTTTCTTTAACTTGTTTTCTCCCATCATTATTCTTCATCTTTAAATTCAAAAAGTTTGATTTCTTTTTCAAGAACCTAAAAAAGTAAATAATTGATTCATTTGGGAATTTATGTTTTTGTTATAAATTTCCTTAAATTTTGTTCTACATAAACCAATAAATAAATAAATTAATCATTCCTTATCCAATTCATCAAAAAAAAAAAAAACAAAAAAAAACCTCATCTTTAAATGTTATTGATTAAATTTTAAGCAAAATTCAATCTTTTATCATTCAATTCATTCATTTATTGTGCAAAAAGTTGAGATTTTGATACAAAGAGAGAAAAAAGCATGGATTTTTGGCCAGAATTTCTAGCAAGCAGTTGGGGAAAAGAATTTGTAGCAGGTGGGTTGGGTGGAATTGCCGGAATTAGCGCCGGATATCCGTTGGATACGCTAAGAATCCGGCAACAAAGTAGCGGAAGCGGGACCGCCGTGAGCATTTTCCGGCGAATTATCGCCACAGAAGGCCCCTCTGCTTTGTATAGAGGCATGGCTGCTCCTTTGGCCTCTGTTACCTTTCAGGTTGTCCATTGTTTTCTTGGTCGTGTCGGTGTCGGTTTTTTTTATATGCAGATGTCAGCTAGCTTAACCGTAAATTAATGAGAAAATAATTCTTAGTTACGCATAGTTTGAATTGATGTGTGATTGTTAAATCGATTACGTAAAGTAGGCTTCAATCATTAGAGCAGATGTCATCGTCTAGTGGTCAGGACGGAGGTGCCATGGGTTTGAATCATTAAGTAGGTCTTGTGTTGCAGTTTATCGACTAAAATGTGATCATTTATACATAGTATAAATCTAAAAAGTGGGTCACCTTAGACAAGATAGTGACAAACCAATAGGTATCACGTGAGACTGTAATAGCATTTCACGTGTGAGACCTACATCAACGCAAAAAATAAAAAACTAAAGATAAAAATAACTAATTTAGGTGAGAGGTCCCACGATAATTTTTTTAGACGGTCTCATTTGAGAATTTGGGTAGATAGATATACATATGGACCTGTTCTTTCCAGCTTATTTTCAGCACATTTCAGTTCAAATTCACTTCGCCTCAAATTTCACCACTTCGATTCAAAGACAAATATGTTATTTAATTGAACTTCATTCGATTCGATTGATTCACTCAATTTCATTTCGATTGATTAATTTCGATTGATTCAATTTATAAAAAGTCCGAAAGAACAGGTTCATATAGTGTTGAGGTTTTCTGGTATTTTCTGGCTATTTTAGGCTGTTGTACTAAAGTGTTCAAAACTATGTTGGGATAAATTGAAGTCATTGTACAAGAACTTCTTATAAAGGGATTTGATAGCGAAATTCCGTGGAGTGTGACGGTTTTTTGTGGTTCAGATGTTAGGCAATCGATCATAATTTGCAGCAGTTGATGAATTTCTTCAACTTCTCGGCCTCAACTTTAGGTTCTCTTTTTTTTTTTTTTTTTTTTTGAGAAACTTTAGGTTCTCTTTTGTTAGTGCTTTTCTATTCGAGTAAATTAGTTTTAGAGTAAATTACAAAATACCACCTTTTAAAATTGAAATTTTTTAAATTACCACCTTTTAAAACATTCTTTGTAAATTACCACCTTTTATAACGCTTTTCCACTCAAATTGCCACATTCCTCCAATTAGGTGAAAAATAATCCGCTTTCTCACTTTTAATGAATTGTTTACGCTTAACTTTTTGTGAGGAAAAAGTCAAACCAGAACAAATGACTGAGACAGAGTAAATTTTTTTTACACCGGAATTGGAGTAAGGTGGCAATTTGAGTGAAAAAGCGTTATAAAAGGTGGTAATTTACAAAGAATGTTTTAAAAGGTGGTAATTTGAAAATTTTCAATTTTTAAAGGTGGTATTTTGTAATTTACCCTTAGTTTTATGATGGTTTGTTTTGAGTTTTTAGAAGTGCTACGAGTGTACAACACGTGGCAGTAACGCACTTTTCGTTGTTTTGTCTGCAGAATGCCATGGTGTTTCAAACATACGCAATTCTGTCACGAGCATTCGACAAATCGGTCGAAGCACGAGACCCACCTTCCTATAAAGGCGTAGCCTTAGGTGGAGTTGGCACCGGAGCCCTCCAAAGCCTAATACTAAGCCCAATCGAGCTTTTAAAAATCCGTCTCCAATTGCAGCAAACGCCGCACTTAGGGTCGACCTCTGAAAAGGGTCCGATCAACTTAGCCAAGTCGATAATGAAAAGTGAAGGCACTAGAGGCTTGTATCGAGGGCTAACCATCACAGTCCTCAGAGACGCGCCTGCACATGGGTTGTACTTTTGGACGTACGAGAACGTGAGGGAGACGCTTCACCCTGGATGTCGTAGGAACGGCCACGAGACGCTTACGACTATGCTTGTCGCTGGAGGGTTAGCTGGAGTCGCGAGCTGGGTATTGTGTTATCCTCTCGATGTGCTGAAAACCCGACTACAAGCACAAACGAGATCTTCGATGAAATATAATGGGATTGTTGATTGTTTTAGGAAGAGTGTGGAAAAAGACGGGTATAGAGTGTTGTGGAGAGGATTGGGGACAGCAGTCGCGAGGGCATTTGTGGTGAATGGTGCCATATTCTCTGCTTATGAGCTGTCGTTGAGGTGCATTTTCGGTAATGGTCAGCATGAGACTATGCAGACTGATAGCGGCACTCTCAAGGTTCCCAGGGCGTAGAAGGTTTCGTACGATTACAACCGCAGAGTCGCGACTGAGAGAATAGCAATTGGTGTGAGTTAGGTTAAGCAAACTCTGACAAAAGAATGATGGGTATTGCTGGACCTGTGGACGAAGTTATGGTCCGCTGACTTCATCTTTTCAAGTTGAAAGCGTCAAGGACGACACATTATAGGGTAGTTCGGCATAGAAGGTGTTGTACCGCAATAGCTTGATTGCAATCGTTAAGAGCAAAATGTCGTTTATGCCTTTCGGATTGTTTTATGAACTACTCCGTATATGAAATGGTCAAACGATACGTGTTGCTATATTCTTTCATATAAGTTCAAAGAAGTTAGCAAGTCTTATGAAAGACGGCACATAAATGAGTTGGTTTCGGTGGCCCGTAGAAACGGAGACATTAGTTACTTGACTGATCAATGCACATACTATAAATAGGTGCCGTGGGATTTCATTGGACCACAAAAATAGTCGTAAGTTAGTGAACTGTGAACTGCACGTCTGCACATGTGAAATCTAACAACTCAGAGTTTTCAATGTCTGAAATGGGACACGTGACGACGAGTAATATTACTGTAAGATCGTTTATATGATCATTTATTGGGTAACATTTTAGAAGGTCTTCTATGAGATTTCAAGCTAAATAATGAACACTGTCAAACAGACAGAGCAGACTGATCTGCAGTGAAGGGCGCCCTAGATTCGGATTTGGATCTCAATAAATGAATCCAGATTCTGAAGAAATTTTATCCCTGTGTAATGACCCATGTCTACATCCAGATTCAAAATTTCATTCTATATCGAACTTGTTAGATCCAAATTCATTAAAACTGCAATGTCATCCTCATAGTAGAGTCTCCGGAAAACGAACACGAGTCTTAGTATTTCGGAATATAACACTAAGCACAGCGTTTTTACAGAGTCCGCCGCTATCAAATACGAGGAACGCAAACTGAATTAGCAAATCCATGAGATACCTAAGACAAGCAAATGAAAATAGCTACATAAACGCAGGCATGACAGTATATTCGGATCTCTAACTCGTTCAGCTCGGCTATAAACATTGGTTACGTCAATACTAAGTTACTGACTCACCTCACCATAGACTTGACGTTTCTACGTTTTAGATATATTATGCCGTCATAGGCAACAAAGAACACCAACGATACATACAACACGCAGAAGACACCAAACCGAGAAAAATTTATTCAACCAAGTCCCTCTGTATTTCATTAACAAAACGAAGTTCAAGCAAACAACAAAACTGCATAGCAAGAACACAGCAACCTCAATTACATTACATCATAAACTTTCAATTCATCTCTTAATTAAACAGCAACCTCAGTTATTTCTCTCTTTTTGTTTTTTTTACGAAACAGCATTACACTTACAGCAACAAGAACACCTCAAAGTTACACAACACTCAAAATTTCCGCAATTCCGACAGCCTGCAATCATTCAAACTTCCACCACCCTATGATCATGATTATTGACATTCAAACCCGACATCGCCTCACCCAACACGACCGGGTCATTATAATTCCTCACCGCCTCGACAATGGCCCGAACACGCTTATACGGGTTAGGCCCATCAAAAACCTCAGGCCCAACAAACACCCCATCACAACCCAACTGCATCATCAATGCAGCATCGGCCGGGGTCGTGATCCCGCCTGATGCAAAATGGGCCACCGGAAGACGGCCCATTTGCTTTGTCTGCGCCACTGATACAGTAAAGCCAATGAGTGAAAATAAATAAGGAGTTTGTTAGAATAAATGTAAGGTTGTTACAAAAGTCGTTACAAAATTGGGTATAAATACCTAACCCATGTACAGAAATCATTTTACAAGAAATATATCAATTCATTTTACATTTTACATCATTTTCTATCTCTAGAATTCTCTCTGTTTTGTTCTTCATTTCTCTGTTTTCTGCAGAATCGTTTCTTCCCAAATTCTAGGGTTTGAGCAAGGCTCCCCAATTTGGTCGATTGATTCCCAATTGCAGCACGATTACGGTGTTCCTGCATCATTGGTATCAACCTCGTGTAATCCTGGCGCCTCGAACAAAACAAAAGATCATGGAAAATCAAATTCAATCGCTTCAATCTCAATTCGCTGATCAATCTTTTTTGGTTTCAATCTCGGCCACGAACAATCAACTCGTTCGCAAAACATGGAGCAGAAATTCGACAATCAATTTGCTCAGCTGTTATCCATGATGAATAACCTTCAGCAGGTATTGAATAAATCTCCTCCAAATTCTCCTCATAATTCTGTGCACACTCCACATACTGATCAACCTCCGAAAACCCTAGGGTTTGTTCCAAAGGTTGAATTTCCTGTTTTTGATGGAGCTAATTCTTCATTATGGGTAAAAAAGTGTGTACGTTATTTCAATTTGTGTCGTATTTCTGACGCACAACGTGTCGATTTAGCCTCGTTAAACATGGTTGGAAAAGCTGAAATTTGGGTCACTAGTTACCTTGCTGTTCATAGAGGAGTACTTTGGGATGATTTTGTTGTTGATTTGATGGCTCGTTTTAGAGATGATGCGGGTTATAATGTTGTTGATAAGTTCAAAAGATTACAGCAAACTGGTTCTATTGATTCTTATGTTGATGATTTTGAATGTTTGCGTTGATGATCCAAAGAACCCTAATTTGTCCTGATGAATTCTTTTGGACAATTTTGTTGGGGGTTTAAAGTCTTCTTGAAGCCATTTGTAAGAGCATTTAAGTTTTACCTCTATGGTCAAAGCCATTGATTATGCTAGGTTACAAGAGGAGTCTTACATGTTTCTAGTAAACAATTCGCTTTGCAAACCTTCTCCTGCTTCTTCCGTGGAAAATGAAAGATTCTCTGTCTCTGTTTCGACATCTCAAAACCACCTCAAAGAACCTATATCCTCGCCAGAAGTGAGAAAATGGCCAAGGGTGAATGCTATTATCAGAATCAACCTTGGGATGTAAATCATAAGTGCCCTTTCAAAAGACACGCATCATGGAGGTTTTGGGGAAGATGAGCTTGAGGATGTTTGTGCGAGGGTGTGTCTGTGATGGTTCAAGAGGAGGACGATGCGAGGCTGGTGAGGAGGTGATCAGGATGATGTTTTTGACCTCATGCACCTTGCATTTCGCAGGCTTTGTCCGGGTGTCGTGATTTCGGACAATGAGGGTAATCGGGTAGTTATGGCGAAACCCTTCACATTTTGGTAGACTCGAAGCACTACAACTTCCTCGGACCTTTCTTTTTGCCCGAGAAATCGGGGTGTCCATGCAATGATCACCTCAGGCGGGTCAGAAATGATGGCAATCACTTAGCCTGGTCAATATACTGTCGTAACTTCACTGGGTAACTTAAGGCCACTCCTTCACACCGATGTGATGTTGATTCTCTGGGAACGGTGATATGGTGTCAGAGTACTGATGGGTCGAGCACTCGTTCAAGTCTTTGTGGAACTTTAAGAAACTTGTAATGGAGTTTCAATGGAAAGGTAATCTGTGAAGTTACATGGTATTCCTCGCTTAATCAAATCAAGGTACGTAAAGGAGAGTCTTTCTAAGGTGATTCGTGAGGCTTCTCACATATGTTTGCTTCGTGGTTCCACTCGACAATGAGGTCTCTGCGGCACTCTGTTCTCCGCTTTTGCCTTCTATAGAGAGGCCAATTCATCGCTTTAGATCACTTTTACATGTATATGCCTCACTTTGAAGAGCCAAGAGTCTTCCTGCACCTAGTAGCAGGAGTGTTTGACCATAAAATTCCTCTAGTGTCGTGCACAAATCCGTGAGTATTAGGCCTTACAAAATTCTATCAAACACGAGATGTAATTGAAAAGTCGGTCTCTCAAATGTTTGCAAATGGGATTATTCAAGATAGTAATACCATTTGCCTGCGTGGTGTTGGTAGGCAAAAAGGATGGCTCTTGGAGGACGCAGTGTGGACTATAGGCAACTTAACAAAGCCACTATCAAAGACAAATTTCCAATACCAGTGGTTGATGAGCTTATCAATAACTCTCCGTGCTCGCGAATTGATCTCGATGCGGTATCATCAGCTTGAGAATGCATAGGGATGATGTCTTCAAATCTGCATTTAAGACACATGAGGGGACATTATGAATTTCTTGTTATGCCTTTGGCCTTACTTAATGCCCCCTCGCTTCTTTCAATCTTGGATTTAATGTCGTGGTTTAAGCAGTTAATGAAATGTGTCTTGGCTTTCTTCATGATATTCTGGTTTACTGATAAGACTTTGAGGATCATTGGTTGCATCTGAGGAAGTTTTTCGAGATAATGCAAAGTGCTAATCACATGGTCGCAAAAGCTTCCAAACGCAGCTTTTGCTTCTAAGGTTGAATATTTAGGACATTTCATCTCGTGTCTCGAGTGAAACTGATGCTGAAGGTTAAGGCTGCGTAAGAGTGGCTCTTTCCCAAGAACGTGAAGGAGCTCAAGTTTCTTGGGTCCGACGGTACTACAGAAATTTGTGAAATCGTATGCCACAATAAGTAAACCATTGATGATTTGTTCAAGAAAGGGGTTTTTGGGACCGAGGTCGCAGATCAGCATTTGACAGTCTCAAAGTTGCCCTCACTACTGCACCTGTGTTGGCCTTGCCTGACTTCTCCAAACCTTTTGAGGTTGAGACTGATGCTTCTAATGACGGTATTGGAGCGGTTCTGATGCAAGAGGATCATCCTATTGCTTATATCAGCAGATCTTTAGGCCCTAAATGGCAGAAATTATCAGTTTATGAGAAGGAATTGCTTGCCATTGTTTTTGCTGTTCAGAAATGGGAGCAATATCTTTCAGGTCAACATTTCATAATAAAGACTGATCAGAGGAGTTTGAAATGGCTGCTGCAACAACAAATTTCTACTCCATTCCAGCAGTTTTGGTTGTCTAAACTCATGGGATTTGACTATGAAATCCAGTATAGAAGTGGGAAG
This sequence comes from Dianthus caryophyllus, assembly GCA_023091065.1. Taxonomy (NCBI): domain Eukaryota; kingdom Viridiplantae; phylum Streptophyta; class Magnoliopsida; order Caryophyllales; family Caryophyllaceae; genus Dianthus; species Dianthus caryophyllus. Next base: position 5,989,838 of record CM041520.1, read on the forward strand.
GAGAACTTAGCTGCAGATGCTTTGTCTAGGGTCCAAGGTTCAGAAGTTCTTCTCATGGCTATTTCCATGGTTTCTTTCCGACCAACAAAGCAAGTCTTGAGCCTACATTTGATCCCTCACCTTTCTTCTGTTTTGCAAAAGCTCCAATCTCAAGAAAGAGTTCCACATTACACTTTACATGAGGGGTTTATCAGAAGAAAGGGTAAAATTGTGGTGGGTGTACAACCCGAAAGTTAAGGTAAAATTCTTCCAGTGATGCATGCTTCAAAGGTAAGGCAATATTCCGGGAGGACATCACCACAAGGAGAGTCAAAGCTTTGTTATTGGAAAGGTATTACAAAGGATATTGCAAGGTCATGTGAGACATCGTGTGACTTGTCAAGTCGCTAAAGCCGAGATAATTACGCTTATCCCTGGGTCATTCATACCACTTCCAATTCCCCGAGGGAAGTACGCGATATCTCCATGACTTCATTTCCGGGTTACCTAAGTCTAATGGAAGAAGTCATTTTTGTGGTGGTGGATAGATCGAGTAGGGCCCATTTTCATGGCTTTGGCTCACCTCCTTATATACTGGTGGAGGTGGCCCAAGCTTATTTAGACATAATGTCTTTAAGCTTCATGGGTGCCTAAGAGTATAGTCGATGACAGACGCAAAGTGTTTCGCCGACTTTGGCAAGGACTATTTTCTTTGCATGGACTGAAGTTCAGACTATCTTCTTCCTACCACCTCGGTGGACGGCAAACCGGTTGTTAATAGGTGTGTGGAAGGGTATCCGAGATGCATGTGTGGAAAGCTCAAGGAGTGGTGTTTATGGCTTCTCATTTGAGCGGTGGTTCAACACCCACTATTGTACTTCTACCGGGTTACACTCTTGAGGTGATGTATAACCAACACCTCCTCAGACATCTACCCTATCTTCCAGGAGAGTCACATGTAGAGGCAATGACAGTCTATGATGAAGAGGAGCAAATGATCGCTTGCTTAAGCAAACTGAGTGCGCCTCAGCCAATGAAGCACATGGTCGATAAACACAGGTCCGAGAGGGAGTCATTGTGAGGTGACCTGGTTTACGGGTTACAACCCCATAGCAGACTGTGCAGCAGAGTGAATCGAAACTTGCACACAAATACTCTGACCTTTTCAAAGAAAGCCAAATTAGTCCCTGTTGCTTACAAGTTGCAACTACTGACACACCCCAAATACATGATGTGTTTCATGTATCTTTGCTTAAAAAGTTTGTAGGAAACCTTCCTTTGGCCATCCACATTCCTCCATGGTCAGTAAGGAAATTCCATCGATTATGTGTCAGCCCAAAGCTATACTCCTGGAAGAGACCGGGTTTCAAAATCGCCGTCAAGTTGATACTTATCCATTGGGATGGATTTGAGGAGTATGAGGCTACCTGGGAAGCTGCTATGGAATTTGAAGCAAAGTTTCCTGATTTTGATGTGGAGTTTTGATTGAATGACTTGAGGACAAGTCATTTGTGAAGGGGGAAAGTATGATACAGTAAAGCCAATGAGTGAAAATAAATAAGGAGTTTGTTAGAATAAATGTAAGGTTGTTACAAAAGTCGTTACAAAATTGGGTATAAATACCTAACCCATGTACAGAAATCATTTTACAAGAAATATATCAATTCATTTTACATTTTACATCATTTTCTATCTCTAGAATTCTCTCTGTTTTGTTCTTCATTTCTCTGTTTTCTCTGCAACTGTTCTTCCCCAAATTCTAGGGTTTGAGCAAGGCTCCCCAATTTGGTCGATTGATTCCCAATTGCAGCACGATTACGGTGTTCCTGCATCAGCCACCAAATCATACGGAGCCCCGATTTTTTTGGCGAAACTAAACACCTCATCATCATCCATGTTATTCAACACCCTCAATGAACCCATTATTTTCCTCACATTACCCACGGTTTTCGACACGTTACCCGACCCGTTTACGACCCCCTGTGCCCTCACCATTGCAGCACCTTCCCTCACCCTTCTCAGGGCATCTCCTAGGTCACCTGCCCCACACACAAAGGGCACCCTAAAATTATGTTTGTTTACGAAATTGTCTTCGTCTGCAGGCGAAAGCGTCTCGCTTTCGTCGATGTAATCGCAACCAATCGACTCGAGAATCTGCGCTTCGACGAAGTGTCCCACGCGGCATTTCGCGATCACAGGTATCGAAACGCTGCGTTTGATTTCCTTAATGAGAGAAGGGTCAGACATGCGAGAGACGCCGCTATTGATGTGACCTTTGATGTTATCTCCACCGACGAGTACGCAGCACGCGCCACCGCTCTCGGCGATTTTGGCCTGTTGAGCGGTGGAAACCTCGACGATTGCACCGCCGCGGAGGACTTGGGTGAGGCCCACTTTCATCGAAAATGGTGTAGGGTTAGGGTTTTGGGATGTGGGGTCGGTGGTGATTAGGTTTCCGTCGTAGAGAACCACCACGCCGTCGTCCGCCATTGATGCACAGAAGGTATTTGATGAAATGTTTTAGAGAGAATTTTTTGGGGAGTGCACAGAAGTTGTTGGATGAAATGTCTGAGAGATTGAAGGATCTGATGGAAAATTAAAGAGGGTGAATGATGATTGTTCGAAAATTTTCGAGAAAGTTCTGAGATTTAGGAGAAATGTTGAATTTGGTAAAGTAAAAAAGTGTATAGAAAAATCAAAGTATGATGTCTGAATTTGTTTGGGAGGGAATAGTGTAGAAACTTCACGTTTTGGGCAAATGGGGAATTTCCAACGTGTAGATATTTACAAATTTGATCGGTATATCCGTCTTAAATTAAGATGGGTCAAATGTTACAAGTAAGACAAAGGATAAGTTAATAGAAAAGATGTACGGAGTAATAGATTTGTTTTTTATGTGTGAGTGGAAGAGTATTTGACCCGTTTTAAGATTAAGACGAATAACTCGTCTTAGGACAAAAGATAAGTTGATAGAAAAGATTAACTAACTTGACTTTTTAACACAAATTCTTGGATGCAAATTCATTGTACTTGAATGCACCAATGCACTTGAATTATTGTTAAAATTATGATATACTCCGTATGAAAATATAAAATAAAGATATTAAGATTATATTTTCCTTGCACTCAATACAAGTTAACATATAAGGGTCAAATTCACATATGCAGTTAAATTTCAAGTGCATTGGATCTCCATACCAAATTCTTGTGTGAGTAAAGCTACATAATAAATTATTGTAAATCAATCTTATTTGTACTTGATTATATAGTTTTTGTATCATTTTAGTGATAATTGGTACTGTAATCTCGCATTAATTTAGTGTAAGACTAATTTCACATGAGACTTACTGCATTTTTAAAGGGTAAAATCACAATAAAAATAAGGGTTAAAAAAACGAGGGTTTACTACTGCATCATTCTCTGCCCTCAATTTGGATCCTCTCTATTTCTTTCTCTCCATTTCCTCTCTAATACACTCATATTTTAATATATTTTTTCTCTCCTTCATTAAAACATTATTTTTACTAAATTATTACAACCCTTAGATTTTCCCAAAATGCGATCCTAACCATCTAAAAAAAATGAATGTCCATTTCTTTTCCTGAAAATGGAGAGGTCCTCACCCCTCTGCCCTTCCCACACAAATTACAATGGCATGCTATTGATATTCAAATCCTATTAACATTACATACGTTTTCCTCTCAGAACCTTTTACCGTTTAAATACTCAAGTTGCAAAAAAAATTGTACAAACTTTATATCGTGTTGGAAATTCATTAAGCCTTATATAAGATCAATTGTCGTAGACCCAAGGACCCTCTAAATTTTTTTGTGTTGTAAGTAAAGTCATAAAATGAGTTGTACTTATGCTATTAGAGTTAAGTTTAACTTACGGAGTATTAAAATTTAACTGAACTTTTATTTTTTATTTGTATATTTATGTTCATTGAAATTGAACTAAATTTATTGAAATTAAGTAAACATATAACAGGGTTGAAATATTATTTTTTAATTTGCAAATTAGTATACTGGGTGTATCACGTTATCGTACATTTTACCCACTACGAACAAATAATTATTATTATGTTTTTTTTTTTTTTTTGGTGATGAGGGGTTTAATCCTGCCTAAAGATTCCAAATAATCCTGATTGATAGTTATGATCACCAAAATGGGGCCCAGATTGTAGAAAAATAAATTTTATATTTTGGTATCCATGTCGAATAATCCTTTTTTATTTGTATATTTATGTTCATTGAAATTGAACTAAATTTATTGAAATTAAGGTAAACATATAAGAGATGAGCAGGGTTGAAAAAATATTTTTTAAATTGCAAATTAGTATACTTGGTGTACCATGTTATTGTACATTTTACCCAATACGAACAATGAATTTATCTTACTCCTAAATACGGAGTAATAAAAGAGGATACATTTATATATGATAAATTCAAATATTTTCATTGGCTAGTGAATACCTACGAAGTAAAATTTTTCTCTTTTTGCAACATCATTTTCGCAACATCATAGATATACCGATATACTCCGTACGTACTATCAAACTTGTGTCAACTCCAAACCATATGTGTTTTGGAAATGTCTTTCGCTATAAAATCAGAGACGGCCACCCACAAGGTGAGAGAAAGCCTCATGGCTGGAGGATTCCATCCTAAAACCAATTGGCAATAGGAGGAGTAACCCCTAAGCCTTATAAACAAGATCAACTCTCACCTCACAACCGATGTGGGACGCAATGTGGGAATTTACATTAGGCTGGATCCATCTCCAACATTCGCACTTTCAATTTGATAAACATGGACCAACTCTTGTACTAGCATCGAGTGACAAGTATAGATTCATGTTGGACACCATCATGTATGAATCCAAACTTTTTCTTCCATAACCATTAAATCATATTGATAAATTTATAGTCTCCGACTCTTCGCCATGTTAGACCTAAACCCGAAACACCAACACATATTAGACCTAAACCCGAAACATCAATTCAACATGGAAATACTGTTCTCGTATCTAAAAGACAATCTAATACTTTTGTCTTAACTTAGTGAAAGTTCACACTAGACCTGGCTATGGGCCGGGCCTCAAATCTCAGGCCCGAGCACGACAAACCAACCCTGGGCTTGGGGAGGGCTTTGAAATTAAGGCCCAAGCCCAACCTATTGGTTAGAAAATTGTGAAAAAGGGAGCACCCGGAGGGTCGGGCCTTAAAGATCAAGGTTCCCGGGCCAATGAAAACGCGACCCACTAGACGGGCTGGGCCGAACCGGCCCGTCCAAATGAGAAGCTCAAGTTCACACAATGACACAATAGTTGAACTAAACGGATTCTTCTTCCTTACTCCATGAGACAATAATGATGGTTGATGATACACTCGTATAGTCGTATGTACGGAGTACTCCCTAAGACCTTAATGTATTAGATCTACCGCTCTATTCAATTCAAATTGGGACTAACAATATGTGAACAAATTCATCGGACGGTGCATTTTTAGCATGATTAATCAAAACCCCACCATGTGACTTGGTTCACACGAGCCAAAATTCCACCAAATTGGTCAAATCACCCTACTCCGTATTATATTTGCTACTAATATACGGAGTACATGAGTAATTAGTAGTACGTGTAGTTAGGTCCTGTTTTTTTCGATTTTTTGGAGTTGAACTTATAAGAGTTGAGTTAAATTTATAAAAGCTGAACTTATAAGAGCTGAAGTCAGTGTTAATTAAAGTTTAGTGGAGTTTATAAGAGCTGAACTTATTAAAGCTGAACTTATTGGAGGTGAGCTGAATTTATAAGAGTTGAGCTGAATTTTAAGAGTTGAAATTAAGCTGAAAAGAACAGAGCCTTAACATGTGATAATTAAATTACAAAGTACGGAGTAGTTATTACAAGTATTATTAAGTAAATTGTAATTCATTTATAAATTAAAAATAATAGAGTAGGGTACTTTAAATATAAGTAATGAAAAATGATTATTGTAAATATTACTTCATTCAGTATAAATATATAATAATAGTATTTCTATAAAAACTATTAACCTCCAATGTATCTAAAATTATGTAATTAAGAGTCTAATTAATTTTTTTTTTATTTTTATAAATCTAAATATCCAAAAGTTCAAACCAAAATAAAACCAAATAAACGAATATTTTTTTCGCAAATATCATATCATTTGATAACATTTTCGCTTTGTGTTGTTCTTTTGATAGTATTTGTTTCTCTTATTCGAATAGAGTAGGGAGCTCATTGAGTTGGCTAGGTTGCAACCATGACAATTAGGTAGGCATTTTTGGTATTTGCCGGTTTCAGATTAGGTGGATTGTGTTGTACATTGTGACTTTGAGTAATGGTTAATTGGTTATACAAGTGTCTTGAGGAGCTTTTATCACACAAAAAAAAAAAAAAAAAAAAAAAAACGTACTCCCTCCATTCAACTCCATCTTGTGCATGATGTCAATGCACAAGATTTTAGGAGGAGATGAGGTCATGCAAATTAGTGGGTCAAGTGGCTATTTTAATCAATTAAGAACTTTAATTAGTGAGACAAGTGGGTATGATTTTTTGGAGGAAATGATTAAAGTAATTAATTACAATTAACAAATTAATAAAGTTGCAAGTGGATGGTTGAGTTAGTTTTGTAGTGTTAATTTATGACCCAAAATAGTAATGCACAAAATGGAATTGCCAAAAAAGGAATGTGCACAGAATGGAGTTGAATGGAGGGAGTATATCATACTTCCTCCGACTCGGTTATTTGTTTACGTTAACTTTATACACATTTATCGATGTGAAGAGAGAGGTAGAGAAAACACTAATAAAAAAATAATATAAGTACAAAGGGGGGCCCGCTTACTTAACATTATCAAATGTAATTGGTTGAGGGAGTAGGGATCCACCATCCATGATCATTTATGAAAAGTGTAAACAAATGACCCGTACACCTCAAAATAGAAAGTGCAAACAAATGATCGGAACAGAAGGGGTACCATTTTGAAATTTAAATTAATTTTTTTTCATACATATTACTTTTATTTCATTCTGATAAGTTCTAATATAAAGCAGATGTATCCGTTTTAAACAAGACATGGTGTGTTTTACTATACCCGATAGAGAAGGAAGTTGGGCCGTGGTAACGAATGAAGACTACCAACACTTACGCACTGTTTCTAAGACGACCACATCAAAGACTACCAAAGACGATGCAAGACGTAATGGGCCATGGCCGCGGCCTTGCTTTTATGAAAATGGCGTGCTTTGCACTAAGACGACCGCCCAGACGACTAACCAGACGTCGCGCAAGACGCTACTGCACGTCTTAGCCCTTATTTTTAGTGAATTATAATTAATTTTTGTAAGTTTTCTTTTATTATCTTTCGCTATAATATAATATATCGAGATTTATGAAGTGTTGATATTATACAATATATCGGGTTCACGCTTTGTGAGGTAATTAACTACAATGGTTGTTGTGAGGTCGGATCGCTTTAGATTTTTAACTTTTTTTAATTTTTAAATGATTAATAATAAAAATTCACTTTCAGATTTCAGATTATTTTAAGCCTAAAAATTAAATTGCTCAAATTTTCAATCGCCGAATAAAAAAACTCAAAATATACAAATATCATGGTGGGGCGGGTCAAGACGCCTAACGACTACAAGACGACCCAAAGACGCAAGATCGTCGCTGCCACGGCCGCGGCGCCTTCATTTTTCAAAAACAAGACGCAAGACTAAGACGCAAGACGCGCAGACGCTAATCCCGCTTTCGCTACGCCAAAATTTAACATCGCTAAGACGCCACGCCGCAAGACGCGGCCGCCCAAAGCACGGCCCACTTCCATCTCTAATACCCGAGTACACAACCATTGAAATCCCTCACATGTGTGGAATCAACTTTCACATGAGCCACCTCCCCCCTTCTTAAATTTTGTTGGTTTGAAATCACCCAAAAGAAAACACACACCCACTTTTTCCTCCACAAAAATTCAAACTACACTCAATTCAATTTATACTTTTTAGTGTCAATATACTCTCATCTTACTGTATTTTTTTTCTCCTTAAAGTAAATACATTCATGGGTTCTCTTTGAATTTCTTGCAAAAAAGTACATTTAAGCCTAAAATTTGAACAAATAAATCAAATTCAAAGTTCACTTCTTTACTTTGAATTTTTTCAAAAAACAAAGAAAGATGAACAATAGACAAAGATCTGGGGTTACAACTGCTCATCATCAGAGACAACATTCTGATAATTTTTTGGATAATGGCTTTTGGGCTCACTCTAATGCAGCTCAACAGGTTAGATCTGTTCTACATTTTACTTTAAATTTGTTATTTTGAGTGATTTTCAGGTATAAAGTTTTAATCTTTACTGTTTTTTTGGAGTTTAATTTTGTTTTTTTGGGTAGTTAAATGCTGGTTTGATTCTGCATTTTGTTAAGTTTAGGCCTTCTGTAAGACGGTCTCACAATAACGTTACGAAAAATTTAAAAGCAGTGAACTAGTGATTCTTTGATTAGTTGAATGAGTAATTTTTAAGATATGAAGTTATGATATCTATTGCTGATTTTGTTTCTGGGAATTTAATTGTTGGTTTGATTATGTCATTTAGTTATGCATTCTTTTCAATGAGTGATTTTCAGCTATGAAGTTTTAATCTTTGTGTTTTACGAGTTCATTTTGTTTCTGGGTATTTAATTGTTGGTTTGATTATGTTATTTAATCCTGCATTTTCTTTTAATTTGTTGTTTGAATGTTTTTCAGCTATAAAGTTTCAATCTTCACTGTTTTTTTCATATTCATTTTGTTTCTGGGTACTTAGTTGTTGGCTTGATTATGCTATTTGATTCTGCATTTGCTGTTATATAATTGATTTTGAATTTGGATTTGAATGTTTGATTTCGGGTTTTGAATTATAAAATGTCTGACTACACATCGTTAAGTTGATTAAAATGTGCAGAATGATGTGTTGAGGTATTGTGTCATTGTTGAGATTTTTGTATCGAAAAAGTTTACGACATCAACATGAAGTGCTGACGTAATAGAGTACACACATTTTGAAGGACTCGTGTACTTAGTTGATGGATAGTGTCTTTGTGTAGAAATAATATACTGAGTTGAGTTTATTAGCATTGTGTAGTTATGGGTATCAATTTTTTTTATAGGACGATATCTGTGATTATGATGTTTCCGGGTGATATGCGTTTTGATTGAATACGAAAAACTTAGTTCATCATTAATGCCGTAAATGTTGTATTTCCAAAGTTGATGGCCTTGTAAAATCGGTGAATGCAGGAGTATGGGTATTATGGACAAGCACCAAGAGGTGGTAGAAATGGGCAGAGGGGAATTGGCGGTGGTGGAGAATATTATATGGAGCCATCAACGCCTCCTGTGAATCCTTCTCGGATATCAAGAAAGAACAGCGAGGGGCAGATTTCGGTGAGTGAGTTCAGCCCTGGGTTGTTGGATCTCCACTCTCATGATACCGAGCTTCTCACCGAGGTCTGTCACCAGCGATTGTTTTGCTTCATGGTCTTTACTTCTGCTGTTTAACATTCATTAGGATTTTAGTAATAAGCGGCAACTGTGACTATAGGGTGAAAATCAACCGCTTCAATATAGCTTTGAGTTCATGTTATAATTGCTTTCGATGTCTACAGAAACCCACCTTTGAACATGATTTTAAATTTGGTTCAAATACCGAATAACAGTCAGTGCGTGTACATTGTTGTAGAGACAAAGTTACTGAAATGCCTGAAGGACTCGTGTAGATATTGGGGTTAAGGAGTCAGACAGAAATTTCAAGTTGTATGCCATCTTAGGATCTGTACTGAAATTTTAATACAGAAATGCTTGTTCTGTACTGAAATATATATATTATTGTATGCCATCTTAGGATCTGCTCTCTTCGTTTTAAGCTGTCTGAAATTTGAAAAATTGAGTTTTCTGAAATGAAATCGTCTAAAGTTGTTTGAAGTTTAAAATGCAGAGTTTTCTGAAGTCATCTAAATTTGGCTGAGGTTTGTTGAAGTTTAGCGGTTTTTAAGTAGTCTTTGACTCCTTGTCATGAAGTTTAACAGTACCTAGTCCCACCTGTGTGTGTTGAGTGTGTTCGGAGAGACTTAGTTTTTGTTATATGCCACTTCGACACAGTGCTCTGAGTGAAGCACATCACTTTAATGTTCAGTCACCTGGTGACAGCCTATGATAGTATCTTATCGACCTAAATGTATACAAATTTGGAAATGACGGTTTGTTGCTGTTGTTATTAATTGTCTACTTGAATCGACTGACTAAGCTGAGATAAGATCTACAAAAAGTTCGTTTTGATAGATTGCATTTTCCCTTCCGTAATTATGTTCTGCCTGCAGATGCCTGGTCCAAGTCAGTACAACAGTTCGTATTATCAATCATTTCAGAGCAGAAGCTTTGACGATATCGAGTTTCCGGCCAATAAGGCTGGAATTAATAGGGCGACAGGCTTGCAAGAAAACAATGGCATGAAAAGTAGTTCCATGGATAAAGATAAAATAAGCGCTGTTGCAAAGATCAAAGTGGTGGTATGCCTTTTTTCATTTATACGTACTTGGTCAGATACTAACAAAGACGAAATACTTCAGTAAATCGTAAATTTACTGATTTTTCAAAGTTTAACGGAAAGGGTATTCAACTATTCATAGATATATTTTTAATAGAATAGATGGCATGCGACGATTTTTCAAAGCAAGTATTTGTTATATTTGCATGAGCAGGTACGGAAGAGACCGCTTAACAAAAAGGAGCAGGGAAAGAACGAGGAAGACATTATCGAGACAAATTCCAATTCATTAACTGTTCATGAAACTAAATTGAAGGTATTGTTTTTCACAACGGTTGATTCCTTCTATTCCTTTTTTTGAATCATTTGGTTTAAGTAAGCTAAGAATTTTTAAGTTATATCCAATGTATCTACTCAATATGACATTTCAATTCTTTTAGCAATTAACGGATCTGATGCACTTACTGGTGGGTACAGGTTGATCTTACAGAATACGTGGAGAAGCACAATTTTGTATTTGATGCTGTGCTGGATGAGGAAGTTTCAAATGACGAGGTGAGATTGCAAAGGGTGTTCCCTTTTCACTTCTTATTGTGCTTTCAACCCTGTATAAAATTTCCTCATTTCTTTCAGGTTTATCGTGAGACAGTCGAGCCCATCGTGCCTATAATCTTTCAACGAACCAAAGCGACGTGCTTCGCTTATGGACAAACAGGTACACTTTTTTTTTTTTTTATACTTAATACACTGATATCAATATTTTCGGAAAATATCTTACATTTGAAGGGTTTTTTTTTTAATGGCTTTCTCGCTAGCTAATTTTTGGCATAGTACTCGTAAGGGTACTGCTTGATATAAGTTTTATCGTTGCTCATTTTCTAGATATCTTCCATTTAGGTTGTCGGCATTGACTAACTAATTGTATGTGTTTTATTGTTCTTTTTTTTCTTCCAGGAAGTGGTAAAACCTATACAATGAAGCCATTACCTCTGACTGCCTCTAGAGATATTTTACGGTTGATGCACCACACCTACAGGAATCAGGGTTTTCAGTTATTTGTCAGCTTTTTTGAGATATATGGCGGAAAGCTTTTCGATCTTCTCAATGAACGCAAGTGAGTATCTCAATTAATAAATTTCTGGTGTTCATCTGATGATGTGTCTAAACTCGCAGTATACTGAATAAAATCTCCGACTTTCAGAAAGCTCTGCATCAGAGAGGATGGAAAACAACAAGTCTGCATCGTAGGTCTGCAAGAGTTCCGAGTTTCTGACGTGGAAATGATAAGGGAACTCATCGAGAGAGGAAATGGGACCAGAAGTACAGGGACCACTGGCGCTAATGAAGAGTCATCTCGGTCGCATGCTATACTTCAACTTGCTATTAAGAAATCGCCAGATGGTGCTGAGTCGAAGCCTCCACGACTTGTCGGCAAGCTCTCTTTTATCGATCTTGCTGGTAGTGAACGTGGTGCTGATACCACCGACAATGATAAGCAGACCAGGTAACTCCTCATGTTTGTCAGTGACTTTTCTTTCATAGCGTGGATTCAGGTTGTTGTCTTAGTTAAGCGTTATTAGACGCAAGCTTCCTTGAGAACTGCGTGTCTGCGTAAGTTTTGGTGGTTCAGTCAAATTGAGTCTCCGCATTTATATTGGTATAGTTTGGCACTTGTCTTATATGCGGGTTTTCAACTTATGGGTTAGTCAGCATAAATCTGTCCCTTTAAAAGACGGAGACCTAAGGCTAAACTGTTTAAAAGCGTAGTCATCTTAAAGACGCCTTCTTTGTCAATTTGTTTTGTATTGGTCAACATTAGCATTTTGCTTTCTGTACTACTTGCTCCCTTCAAATTTCGTTTGTTTACGTATTCTCGACCGTTACCAATTTGAATTTACAGGATAGAAGGTGCTGAAATCAATAAAAGCTTGCTTGCATTGAAGGAATGTATAAGAGCTCTTGACAATGATCAAAATCATATTCCTTTCCGAGGAAGTAAATTGACCGAAGTGCTGAGGGATTCTTTTGTTGGCAACTCAAAGACCGTTATGATTTCCTGCATTTCCCCGAGCTCAGGCTCATGTGAACATACTCTCAACACCCTGAGATATGCTGACAGGTAACCTTTTCAATTTACACTAAATAAATGTGCCATAAAGTGGTGTTTGTTCGACTTTTTATTTGCGAGTTTGCCTGACTTATATAATTGATTCTTGAAGGGTGAAGAGCCTCTCAAAAGGAAACAGCCAGAAGAAAGACATTTCGATTGCCTCAACGAACCTGAGGGAATCGACAACATTGCCGTTGTCGTCTGGTCTGCCACCTATGCTCAGGGATGACAGCAACGACCTGTGGTCTCAACCTACAGAGAAGGAGGAGTACGAAATTCAAGAAGAGACTTACGAGCAACCAAAGGTCACTCGGAGGAATGGTAAGGTTGAATCGTCTGCCTTTACTTTAGACGACAAATTAAGCACTGCCAACAAGGGTCAACCGAAATGGAAGGATGTGCCGAAAGTTGAAGCTAAGAGCCTTGACTCAGACGACGACGATCTGAATGACCTGTTGCAGGAAGAGGAAGATCTTGTTAATGCTCACCGAAGGCAAGTTGAGGCAACTATGGATATCGTGAAAGAGGTGTGTACATGTCTCTTGGCTATCACATATTACGGTCCTTGTTAAAAAAATGGTGTGACGTGTTATTTCAACTCTGTTAGTTTGCCATGGATGCATCAGATGCATTTTGGCGTTAATATTTGGCGTCTTTGTGATAAAGATCCATGGAGAAAATATTTTAAATTCACGTGGCTTTTGCAGGAGATGAATTTGCTGGTAGAAGCTGATCAACCGGGAAATCAACTCGACAATTACATAACTAAACTCAATGCCATTCTATCCCAGAAGGCTGCTGGCATCATACAACTGCAAAACCGCTTAGCTAATTTCCAACGACGATTGAAGGAGCACAACATATTAGTATCGTGAGCTGCCTACTATTGTTCTCGACTGTAGTCTCACGGAATCAAGGGTTTGCACTGAAGGCCCGGCTACTACAAGGTCAGTTGCGAGCTGATATTTTTGTCGTCGAAAACACCTGTGACTGCAATTCTGAAAAGGGCATCCTTTTCTGTGTCGATTTTCACTATTCATATACTCGGTCACTGATTTGTATCATTGTATCATTCTGGCAGCTATATGCCTGCCTCTTTTGTGTGATTTCTCAGACGGTTAATGATATTGGACGAGCATATTGTGTTACCGGCGTGCCCTCGTGCAGTAAAGTAAAAAGGTTTCTTAAACACAGTTATCATCCCGTGTCTAGCGGTTTTACTATTAGATCAGATTAACTCGGTTCAATTCTGCTTAAGTTTTTCGGTATGTACAAGGAGCTCATGGCATGGGCAAAGTCAACTGAACATACTTTTCCATCACACTTCTGTCACTTGAAACTTAAACAACACACCATACTGTCATGACCCCTCCATACTTCCTCTCTTTGTCAGCCTCATGTGATTCTGGCATGTGGTCCGATGTACTGATCCATCCCGCACCTAATTTAGTCCCGATTTGCAAATGATTCGATTCAATGATTTGAACCAACCTTAATTAAGTGGTCTACTTTTTTTTTTTCTTTTTTTTTTTTTTTTTTTTGTCGAAGAGGAGGCACAAGACCATTACAACACGGGGTGATTTAATATGAGACTCTTCGCCGTAACGCCCGTCTTTGATGAGTAAGTAGGTCATGACATCTTCGGGTAAGTAGTCTACTTGAAATCGAGATAGACATATCAAGCAATAACCCAACAATCCCTATGGTGTGCTATCCTATGTTAGGACACGAAATTACGAAATGAGTGGTTATGACTATATGGCGTGATATGAGCTATGAATTCACGTAGTAGCGCACGTGAAGTAGACACAATCTGCAGTGATCAAACCAAAAAGGTTAACCGTTTTGCTAGGTGATCCTAGCACCATTGTGTCATCGCGATTAAATCCACTACCCCCATTATCACTCGTCTTTACTCTGAATGCTTTGAAAACATGTCGATAAGTTAAGGTTGAACACGGCTACTATCTGAAAACAGTCACACTTTGATCCAATGCGAACAATATTATTATGTCTAACACGCAACGGACAACCCCAATCGACTAAAATTTATGAAAATAAACATAATAACACTAACCTTAACTATAGCCACACAAACTTCAAACACATAAATTCACAATTCAATAACATGCAACACATACATCAAAAAGGGATCACAACAGCTAGCCAAATAAGTTGAACCGAGCTGAACTGAACAAAACTGAATTAAATTTTCAACGGGTTGAGTCGTCTGCTCGAAGAACTTCTTAGGTTGATAGACGGCTTAGGCACGTTAAAATCTTGGTACATGTCCATGAAAAACTTGTCAACAATGTCAACATAAGCAGGACAACTAAGTCGAGAGTAGTAGTTAAGTGCTTCTTCAACATCCAAAACATGATCTACATCCTCAACTTCCATCATATTCAAGTCTTTCAACTTTTGAGCTAAAATGTAAGCACCATCATTCTCATACCTACATGAAGAAGTTGTCGACTTCATTTCGATTCTCGATTTAGATGGTACTTTGAAAGAAGTCACATTGACATCTTTATGATCATCTCCTTCATCATCTACTAGTAATTTGTCATTCTCGGAAATGATCTCAGCTGTGTTGTTCTCGACTTCGGTATGGTCGAAATGGTGTGTTTTTTGGCTAAGGGTGGTGCATGATAAAGGGTTTAAGAAGAAGGATCTTGGTAAATTATCATAGCTTCCAAAGTTCTTGAGGTTTTGTAGGGTTTTAAGGAATAAGGTTTTGGTTTTTTTAATGGATTTTTTTAGCAACATTTGTTTTGTTTTTTTCTTCTCTATATCTATGTTTGTTTGTCTATGTTTGTTTAGAGTGAGTTGGTTTTATGAATAGAAATGTAGAGAAATAATGAGGCATTTAGTTTCTTTTGATTTCTATGTTTAGTTGCTTAGCATGCATATATAGTGAGTGAATGGATATTAGTTAGCAAGATGGCTTGCCCTCTATATTCTATATAAGTACAAAAATGAAACGACGTTATTCAGTGATATATACAGTGATAATGTGAGAGAGCGTGTTAGAGTATTAATCGATTTTGGGTCTCTAACCATCAACTTAACCTTTTGGTTGAGTTGGTTCCTGACATGGTATCAGAGCCTTGTGACAAAAGGTCACGGGTTCTAATCTCATCACCCATCACTTTCAAAGTGGTATATATCGCACCAGGTAGGTAAGCGGATCTGTAGTTACGTACATGCTTCAAGCACAAAGGGCATTCGCGTGAGAGGGCGTGTTAGAGTGTATATAATTGATCTTGGGCCTCTAACCATCAGCTTAAGCTTTTGGTTGAGTTGGTTCCTAACAAGCGATAATAAATTTTCAATAACATTCTCTTGTCAACTTGTCGTTTGTCAATTTACTTTATATTTAAATGGGCATCGTCTTAATAATTATAGTTATATTCCAATTTGAGCCGTTGGTTTAAAATTTTATAATCCTAGTGGTCAACGATATTAGGTAGAATCTAGAATTTGTTGCGTGAAACGGTTTTATGCAAGACTTACTCGTTGCATAATACGATTATTTTAAGGATTATTTTAAATTTAAAAACTTTAAGTTCAGATTTAAAAATGTTATCACAATTATACAACGTAATTGCTCAACTGTACCCGACTTTTACTCAGTTGTACCCTTTTTACCCATTAAATTTCCATCCACTACCCTTATAGCACCCAACTTTCTCTCTTTTTCACCAAATTGAAACTTAACAAAAATTAATTCAAAATTACTCAAATTGTTCTTGAATTCTTCAAAATTGTTATAAATTGAATATGAGTAACATTGAACTAATTTTATGTTATTTAAGTAATTAAACTTTAAGAATTAGGGTTAAAGTTTATTAATTTAATTAATTAAAATTTAAGAATTAGGGTTTGAAGTTGATGTTTCTTGGTGGTGGCCGGAGAGAGGGGGCAAGAGGTTGGGCGGCCGGGAGAGGGGTGGTGCGGGATGGGGCGACGAACAGGTGAAGAGGGCGTTGGTGCCACACTAAGGAAGCAAATTGCATAATTCAAGTTTTTTTTTTTTTTTTTTTTTTTTTTTTTTTTTTCTTTTTAGATTTTCATTTTTTAAACAATAATACTCCATAGTTTTTATAATTGTTGTTGATGTCAATATTTATCAATTCTAATTATTTTTTTTTCTCTTTTTTTTGTTGTATTTAAATTTTTTTGGTAATTTTGAAGGTATTTTTATGGTGGTTCTTGGTTTTTGGTTTTGAATAACAAAGGGAGAAGAAGAAAGAGAGAAGAAGAAAGGTAAAATTGTGAGATGAAATGACAAGGGTAAGATGGTAAATTTTGGGTACAAGTGAGTAAAATTCGGGTACAGTTGAACAATACCCTTATACAATTGTATGATATGATTTTAAGTTATAATTCCATTTAATTTAAAACTTGTTTTAATTATGAAGATAACTGAATTGATGATTGACCTAGGTACATTGAAGAGAATCATTATGAAATATTAACGAAGACTTATCACGTTTGTCTAAATTTGACAGATCTTTCGTAAACAAAAACCACGTTGCTAATTTTTTATTTTTTATTTTATTTTATAAATAGTAAATTTTGATACGATTTCATATAAAATCAGCTTTCGATTATCTCTTACAAGCTATAAGTAGAATGTTTTAAGGAAGTGAGTGTTAATATTAGGAATAATTGTCAAAAATAATCCGAACTGGCACCTATACTCCACAAATAATCCCAACTCAAAATAATCCGCGAATAATCCCAACTATAAAACAACCATTCCAATAATATACTTTCGCTATTTTTAACTTGTTTTAATAGGTGAAAAATAAGGTGAAACCGATTTAAATTTTATTTATAATAAGAGTGGGATAAAGTTAGAATCAATTTCACAATTTTTTTACATGTAAGAGTCGATTAAAATTGGTCAAAGTATGTTATTGGAATTGATTTTCAATGGTTGGGATTATTCGTGGATTATTTTGAGCTAGGATTATTTATGGAAGATGAGTGTCAGTTCGGATAATTTCTGACAATTATTCCTTAATATTATTAGTAGGGCTAGAATATTAGAGTGACTAATGATGGATAAATTAAGTCTTAATTAAAGAGACTCAAAAACATTAAGAAAAACAATCAACATTAAAAAAGGCTACACTTACACTCGGTGTATAGGAGTCTAAACACCAAATAGTAAAATGCTGCCATGTGTCAATGTGGGCCCAAATTGGATGAAATTTTTTTCAAGTGTATTTTGGAACCAAATTTGAATCCATTTTGAATTTGAAATTCAAAAGGAAACATATCATTTAATGTATACAACTTCCTAGATTTTTATTTTTATTTTTTTAATTAAAATATTGGTTACCCTTATTTATATAATAGGAAGTTTTATTTTCTTTAGTTTAGAAATATATTTTCTGCCAAATATAACAAATATATTTCGTAATCTAATTTTTTCCTGCCGAATTTTTTTCTTCGAAATAATTTTTTAATTTATTTTATTACTAATATTTGAAAATGAGTTTTAATAATAATAATATAAACTTAAGGGAAAATATTTTTTTCCCTTAAGTTTATAATTAACCCCTTTACCATAAACGAAATTATATATTTGAAAATGAGTTTTACCATCAAAATTCGATGCATATATTTCCTAGCATATCCATCACACAAATCATAAATTTCATAAATTTGTGATCAAACGTTTAAAAATCATCATCTATATGAACATAAATCAAAATGCACCTATAAAAAAAATAAAAAAAGCAACATTGCATGCAACGTAACAATAAACAATTAAACATTATATGACCATTGAATCACATTAATTCAATACAAATAAACTTTGGAATTAATTTTAATTTTTCAATTGAAATTAGGGTTTCTTATTTTTCAGTTGGGGGTTTTTACAATAAACATAAAAGTGAAGAAGAGAATAAAAATAATAGTCAGTAAAAAATTTTATTTCATTAACTTTTCTTAATTAAAATAATAAAATAAAAATAATGAATTAATATAATTAATGACTATAACAACTTCCAAGATAAAAAAAATTCCCTCCAAAACTCAGCTTTTCCTCCAAATGACTAAAATTCTCCCTCCAAACTTAAATTAGGAATATTCTTCAACTAAGCCAAGTGTCACATTTTTATTAGTTGGTGTATAGAACCCTATACACCAGGTGTAACCGTATCATCTTCCCATCTAATGAAGTAGAAGACCCTACATAGATACGTACAAATTCAAGCATTATGAAGAGAAGCTTTCTAACACCCTAACACAATTACTCCTAAATTAAGGGCATAAAAGTGGGGGGGAATTGCATTCATTTTATTGTTGTTTTTGGTCCAATTGTTGTGTTTGAAATGGTCCCTAAAACAATCCTAACACAATTGCTCTCATCCTTAGCTGGTCATTCAATACAATAGTGTTAATAATTTCTTAGATTTTATAAATTTAGTATAAAAGATTTTTGAAAATCGAAGAACGACGACTCGTAAAATATGCACTTATCAAGATCGTCTCCTCATTAGTCAATACTCCTTCATAGTAACGGTATTAAGGTTATGTTCTTCTGCGTATGAATTGGACTGATTTATAATGAAGTAAATTTAACCTGATTTGAACTGAACTAATTTGAATTCTCGTAGTCAGCACTATATTGACTTCAACTAAAGAGAACTGATATGAACTGAACTAATTTGAATTCTCGTAATCGGAACTGTATTGACTTGAACTAAAGAGAACTTAGCTCCAAAAGAAGTATAGGCCTAAATTCAACTCAATGAATTGAAGGATCAACTCGAAAGCGAAATAAGTTATCTAATTGTTCCTTCGAGTATAAAAAAGAATGTTCTTAAGTTTTCTAACCTAACCGTCTCCTAACTAAAATCAACTCGATTACATGAAACCGATAATTAATTTATTCAGGTACAAGTCGAGGGAGTCGACGGACACCATAAAAGAAATGACAAAGAAAACTTTTATGAAGTGAGCAACTAGTAAGAGCAATCAAGCTTATTATAAAGGACAATTTGAAGGGCAAATAATTGAAATTTGAAGATGACGAGACTAAATTGCAGCCTTAGTATTGTAAGTGTATCATAAATATGGAACCCACTTCATCAATTATAATTTGTTACAAGAAATTGACATTATATCAACTATCAGTAGACATTGATGATACACTTTACAGTACAAATTATTAACTCGTCATGAATCTAACTACTAGAGTCGTCTTTAAAAAATTTAGAAATCGTACGATACAGTTTTTTAGAGTAAGATCAAGTCTCGTCGTTTGTTTAAATCTCGACATTGCAATAACATTGTAGATTTAGCATATTTGACTTGTACAGTCTGATGTGCACAGAACAAGTTACATATTTACAGGTGACAAAGAACGAAATAAGGAAAGGACCTTTATGATCGGCAATTTGTCAGACTGTCTATAAATCCCAATTTTCTAGCGTTTTCGTATATTCGTCATATGATTTGAAATCCTTGACATAGTATCTCGATTGAATATTAAGAGGGAAGTGGACGAGTGTACGGAGCAAAGTAAAAATTATTCAAAATGACGTTATGATTTGAGGCCACAGATTTGCAGAGGACTTATAACAAGGGTTGATCTTATTTCCGTTCTCTATAATTCCCTCTAGCTCCCTTTATCGAGACAATGGATTAGTATCAAACTCACAAACGGTATTGAAGTGGTAAAATTTATAGGCTGCAGAGGCAGTTTCTGAAAGCGGTGTACCAGCGTATACCAACAAAAGTTGTAACAGTGAAGTTAGCTACCAGTAAAATTTATTGCATAACAGAATCACATTGTGTATCAGAAGAGAAAGAAGACTACAGTAGGGTATAGTACTAATGGACTATAAATTCATTTAGTCTTATGTACAATTGTACATCAATGGAATGAATGATCAGTACGCCTTTTTTGAAGCAATTGTAACAGATGAGCAGTATATTATGTCGATTTTAGGTTTTGACGGTACTCATTTAAGCTTCATGTACCAGATTCCTTTGCCGCAAAACATTAATGGGAGAATATTATTAACTTACTTTGTTCTTGTTAAGCCGGAAGAACTGATGCAACAGTCTGTGAACTTCACCGTAGTTGTTAGTCGTTGAGACAAGACGATCCCTGATCCATTGAGGTAGCTTGCTGGTTGGGTGCGAAGCGATATGTCTCAAAGGATCAGATGCATAGCGTGAATCGAGCAATAATATAGCGGCATAATCATTTATGTGACGGATAGCTCTACCTGAAAGGGGAGAGAAAATGCATAAGAGATCTTAAATAGCATTATGTGAATCTTAACATCTGATATACACGATTTTACCCTATGTCAAAAACATCCAGATAATGTTTCTGTTATTCTGTATGGCCTCATTGAGTACTTTGTATCAAGGGAATTAAAATCAGTTAAAAGAAAAAACTAGTTGTGCCGAAAGAAAGAATAACCTAAATATTTTTCTCCAAAAAATGAATAGTTAAATTCATAATGAATACTCACCAATCGACTGATTCACGGCTTTCATGCAAAGATTTTCATAATACTCTTTGCCTCTATGCTTGCAACGTCGCAAAATGTCAAAACCAACTTGAGCATCTCTGCCATTTGAAGACGGTTGTAAGTTGTTGTTCGTGTTCATGTTCGTGTTCGTGTCATTCAGCCCTTCCATATGCTTAATTCTCTCGATTAACTCGATATCTGATGGGCTAGGGTAAGGAAGTCCAACCATGATAATACATCTACCCATCCCGTCACTGAAATTGATGCCTTCCGATATCTTACCACCAACAACGGCCAGTAATACTGCACCGGTTTGAGATGTTCGGCATTCTTCTACGCTTCTATTGGACAGTTTCTGAATTGTTTCCCTGTACTCTTTCAGAACTGACTCAATGTCTGCACTGCTGCGAGGTTCTCTGAACAAACGCTTCTTTCTCGTAATCCTCTGTAAAATGCCAGATGTTTTCCATGCCTCGTAGACCATGGCCTCATAATCAAATGAAGAGAAGAATACTACTATTCCGTCAGGAACCACAGTTACGATGTTGCTGAGCAGAAGCCCTAGCTCTTCAATCTGCAAAAGAATGCAGATAATTGGTTAGTACTTCGACATGCAAAACATATTCCACTAACGTTTTCACCCTCAAATGGCAGGGTCAAATGACTTTTATCTTGTTCTCTTCATCTTTTATTTTTTTCTTAATTTATCAAACACTTGTGAAAACTTCACAAAAGGACTAATACAAATACACTAAACTTTAGAAAAATTCAAAAACTTCAGACTTCAAACAATCAAAGACGAGGAGAACAAGCTCTTACAGTCTTAGACAAACTTCTGGATGTATAGCTGAAATCGAATGAAAAACCAGATGGTCCACATGACACAGCAATCGGCAGAATACTCTCTGGAGGAACAATATGACCGCATGAAAAGAAATGCAATTGATCTGATGGTAGCCACGGGAAGAGTCGCTCCCTTGTCTCCTCTATAGGCTGCAGAGTTCCTCCAACCATTACAACAGCATGGGCTTGATTTACAATCTGCCACGACAAATAAAATTATGTGTATCAAACCGAAAATTCTTACAGCAATATCAACACTATAGCAAGGCTCTTATTAATAAATGGAGCCAAACGAACCTCAGAAAATAATTTTTCACCGGTGAGCATAACATATTTGATGAATGCTTCACGTTCATCAACGTCTCTTGATCTCGTCTTTGAGACTATGACCCTCCCGTCTACATTTTTGTTTGTCAACGCCGACAATAAATCAAGTAATGCTCGGAAACCAGACAAGGCACTTCCCCCCTCCTTAGTTACAGAACTATCAGGCTTCTGTTTTCCGAAGCCTGCCAGCTTATCTCCATATCCACTGACCTAAAAATACAATGAGAAATTGTCTGAAAGATGGATTTTAAGGTCACTCGAGTATGAACATTGTTGTAAGCATCAAATACCTTGTGTATGATATTGCTCTCCTTCACATAATTTATCAATTTCACAAAGTTGATGTTGTCGATGTTCAGATTAAACAGGAAATCATTTATTTCCACCGATGCTTCGCTTGAACCTTCCTGTGCAGCTTTTTCAGTCGGATCACTAATTTCACCATCATGCAGTGTAGCTTGGATAAAGGCTCGAGTCACGATCATCAATGTTTGAATGTATCTCCTATTTCCTGCCCCCAAGCGGGTATGAAATTTTTCAAGGTACTTTTCCAAGTGCTGATGCACATTCTCCAACTGAGGAAACAGAAGGCAGCCAAACAAATTATGCTCTGAGAATTTTTGTTTCAACTTTGAAGCGCTAAAACTGCTCAAATAAATATATGCAAGGCGAGGCCAATATACTTTATTCCATGAATTAAATATACGACAACAATCACTAAGTGTTAGTCATGAATTTATTTGAGCTGGCTAACATGAATCATCCATCTGGAACCATACATACAACCACATCTAACCAAAAAATTTCGGAAATGTGAAATTTATACTGTCAATATCACCCCATGCACGCTAAACTCTAAACTTTATCACATGAATGAAGTAAGAACGGCTAAAATTAATACCTTCGGTGAAGTTGTACCTTCAACAAAGAGGTTTCTTTAGCACAAAACCGTAATGAGCAAGAAAAATGGACCTCTGATTTATGCCCAGTGTAGTCCACATTATGTAAGGGGGAAAAAAAAAAAGCGAAGGGATTATAAAATATACGGAATTCACCTGGGATAAAGTAATTTTTGCATCATACATGCCAATAAGGGAATCGGCTAGATTATGAGCCTCGTCTATAATGATGACATTATTCTTCAAATTGAGACCAAGAGATTCACGGGATGATTTGGACAGTAGAGATTGATAAGGGAGAACGACAAGATCTGCTGCTGGAATGATTCTTCTTGAGCCATAATACGGACAAGTTCCCAAACTGCTGCCAAGATTAACAAGATCTTCGATGTCCAGAGCCTCTTGTTGTGACACCTCATTTACAAACTCTTTTTGTAATTTCTGTTTCCGAAGCATCGGACAGCCAGCTGAGGCCTTGGTTTTACACTTCCTTCCTTGAGGTTCCAGCTTCTGCAAACGTCAGAACCAAGTCGACACTCTTAACGCCTATATCTCTAATTTGAATAACAAGTAAAACGTATCAAAGTATCTTTTCTCGTATGAGCTTAGTTAGCTAGCATACCACTGTAGCTTATATCACATTTTGAGTAAGTATTTTAATAGCACAACTTTGACAGCCTTCCCATACTTGATTCGTATGACGAGTGATTGAAACTTGAAACCATAACCCTTATTTTGGTTCTAACGGCTATGATATCATGATAGAATCATCTCGGCCAAAAGCCTAAATTGATGGTTGAGGCCTATCAAAGGGTTCGTAACCAATAGGAATGCAAAGAATCGTACTATGATACAGTGTTAGACTTGGGCATATTACCCATCATCAACCACGACTTTCAAGGATTCAACGGTTTGTTGATTAAATGTTAAGGATATCAGTCATATCACGCACCTTAACCTTAGAACCTCCATTTTTCTTATTCTTTTGTAGCTCCAGACAGCGTTCATTGATGCTAGTCGGGTTTCCCACCTTCAACACGTCTAAATCGACCAAAGAGGAACAAATTAGGACCATTTACGACCAATAAAAAAAGGAATTTAACTTCCCCACTTACAGCGGGAATGTAGCATTACTAGTTATCGTCTCACCAACTGCATTTTGTCGAGGCACAATTTCAAAGAGCTTTCAAGTTTAATGCACAGATAGTTCTACAGAATAAAATTTCCTTTTCTACATGTTCACAAGAGCATTGATATCGTTAAGAACAAAATAACCGTCAATTGAAGTCAAATTAGACCTAAAATTGAATACATTTCTGATACAAAAACACGTGACAACGCGAAAGATATAGTAATACCTTCATTGATGCAGAAATTCTTCCTAGACCCTAAAGTAACAACCTTTAGTTCAGAACCAAACACGGTTTTCCGCAACTCCTTAACAAATTGAGATAGCTGTGAATGCGTCCTGCTACAGAAATAAACCTTCAAACTCTCCTCCTCCTCTCCACCATCCTCATCATCGTCGTCATCACTCGAAGAACTCATCGAAACAACACCGCCTTTCCTCTTACACATCCCGCTCTCATTCTCTTCCTCGTCCTCGCTCTCGTATTCCTCCACCAAAAACTCCTCATCCTCCAATTCAACCTTCACAACTCCCTTCTTCTTCTCAACCTTCCCTTCATCCGCAAACAAGTCGTGCACGCCACGTGTTCGACGATTTGCCTCAACCGATTTCCTCGACAAAACCCCGCCTTTCTTCGTCCCCTGAACTGGGTTTTCTCTACTGACCACAAATTCCTTCATCCAATCAGGCTCATCATCATCAACAACAACAACGCTCCGATTCAACGCGGTTTTTCGCTGCTTCTTTCGGTTGACGAGCCACTGCAGTGCGCTGCAGATGATGCTGAGGGTTTTGCCAGTGCCCGTGGGGCTCTCGAGCATTGAAATGCCGCCTTCGTCGAGGAAATTGTAAAGGGAATTCATGAAATCTTGCTGAATTGAGTAGGGTTTGTAGGGAAATGCTGGGAATTTTTGCTTCCATTGTTCTTCATCATGTATTTCTCCTCCCATTTTTTTTAATTGATGATGATGATGATGATGATGATGTTTAATTAATGTGGGTGTGAATTTGGGAGTTTACTGTGATTGCGAGGATGTTAGTGAGATGAAGATTTGTTGAGAGTTTTCGTGGGTTTGTAAATTTTGTGTGTTGTTGACTTCCCGCTAAGTTTAATCTCGGTTAACGCGGGAAATTTGAAATATGGGTTATGGCCTATGGGCTTACGACTTGTTAATAATTGAATGTGGGTTGTTATTTCGTACCCAAATTTTATTTTATTTACCACAATTTTCCTGTTGAACCGTCTTATATCATACAACTATACCTGTCAAACGGGTCGGGCGGGCGGGTTTCGGGTTCGGGTAACTATTATACGGGTAACATACGGGTCGGGTGTATTTCGGGTTCGGGTAGTATACAGGTCGGGTGTACACGGGTTCCAGGTCGGGTTAGGGTCAAAATACGGGTTAATCAACGTCTTTTTATCCATATTTTTTTTTCTTTTTTTTGTATAACGGATTAATTTTCAGTAAAAAAAACTACTCTCTTCCTTTATAGTCAAACTTTACCTGATGCCAAAACACAAATATTAAGATTAGTGGAAGTTGTCCTCAGAATCGCATTTCTTTATTAATCATTACTGACAACTGGGTGAATTACCAATGTGAAGACTTTGGGTGGTACTGATACGTTTTCACTATTTTCCTCCCAAATTTAGAATGTAGAAGCACTTAACTTCTCCCCAAATTTATTCCTTGATTTTACATCTCACCAAATCAAAAAATTTAAACTTTTTAGTTTCCGTCCAAATGCACTATTTACACTTTTAGGGTGCTTTAACAGAAAAAAAAATAGTCATATATATGGTGCCTCCAAAAAAACAACTCTAATTGATATATTATTGAAAAATTAATATTTTTTTAATTATAAGTTCCAAAACTGAAAACTTTAAAATAAGTTTATAGATGCGTGTGTGTCTATTAAATCGATATTTATAATATTAGATCCATATATGTAGTTTCCAAATTGTATATTCAAATTTAAAATGTTATCTCGAACTACCGACTTAAAACTATATCATTTTCTTTTTTCTCATTTATTCTCCACATATATTTTGTTTCAAAATTTAATAATAATGATTCAGATGCCTCAAATTCATAATGTCAAATGTAACTTACAAACACTATTAAAATGATTGATTCTATAATTATTGAATAATAAAGATTATTATTTAAGTGAAAATTTTCAATTATGAAAAATTTATTAGGTGTGAAATGTTTAAAATTAGTGTGTAGTAGAAATTTTACATGTAAATTGAAATTGATAAAGACATTTTATATATAGGAACGTAAGTTTTTTTACTCAACGGGTTAACCCCCTACGGGTCGGGTTTTGACCCATTGTTTTCGGGTCATTTCGGGTTCGGGTACATTTTGGGTTCGGGTCGAAAAAGGCAGGTTTACTTCGGGTCATTTACAGGTCGGTTTCGGGCGGTTTATCGGGTCGGGTCAGGTATTGACAGCTCTACATACAACCAGCACATTATAAGAAATAACTCAAGAAGACCGAAGACATCATGGATATCATGGCTTCATGGTCAAGACTGAAATAACATGAGCTATTAAAGTCTCAGGTTCGAATCTCCCTCCTGGAAGGGAGAAGAAGTTATTTTTCAGCAGGCTCTTTTCACCGAGACGGAGGGAGTATTAGATTGATATTACCCTAAGTTATACTAAGACTGAAATAACTCTTTGATAAAGTGAATAAAGGATGGGATAATGGTGGTCGAAAAATCACCCTTTTATTCACCTGAGGATATAATTATCCTTGAATATGGAAAATATGACTCCGTAGTTGAGCAACAAGATTAATATAACATCAATATTACATTAAAAATAAAATAAAAATAAGAGGATCTGATTATATATTTTGTTGTCTATTTCAAATTATTATGTTGTTTGAAATGTAAATTTAGCCCTTCTAATTTAACTATAAAATTAGATGACTTAATTTATTATTGTTGTTGAAATAATATATTTCTTGATTTATTTTATCGTGAAAATTTTGTATGACATAGATTAAATGGGTGAAAATTATTCAACGTATATCCATTTCAGCTTTCTACCCTAAGGATAAGGATAATGGTGGATTGAAAAAATAATTTAAAGGATAAGGGTAGGATATGGATGATGAAAAATAGAAAGATAAGGATAATAATACAACTTCACCCTGCCCTTATCCTGCCCATTGCCATCCCTAGCTGCAATTACCAAGCTCTGACCACCCTCAACGACCATTTTACATTCTTGCTACTCCTGTCACCCTCACCCCACCAACCTTGCCGCTTAGCCCCGTCAACCTCAACCACCATGCTTGCCGCCCTGTCCTCACCATTCACATCTACTACTTGTCGTGTCGCCCATGCCTCCGCCACCATCACTTACCTACACTGAAGCTCAAATAAAGTTAAAGTAACGTCTCGTAAACTGTCCATAAAAAAAATGAATCTATAATTTTAAATTAAAAAAAAATGTTACACGGTCTCAGTTTTGTCAAAACGTCTTAAAAATGATCCAATAGACATTACGAAATATTTAAAATAGAATAGAATACTTGACTAGAATAACAACATTCACACACTATAATCCAAGAACTTTCAACTCAAAATAATTTGATCTAAAATAACCCGATCTATAAAAGTAAGAATGACCCGTTTAGGGTATACAAGTAAGTTACACTCATCGAGTCATCGAGCCCAAACCAAGACGCGCACATAAACGATAGAGCCCAAATAAAAAACCCCCCAAAATCCAAAACCCTAGAAATCCATCACAATCAACAACAACATAAAAACGCCGCGCAAATCGATTTCCTCTCTTCGATTGACACTCTACAATGGTAAATTCTCCACCATTTTCGTCACTTTTCTCTTCAATTTCACCATTAATTTGTGCATTAACCCTAACATTTTCTGCAATTTTTGATTGAAAATTTTTACAGGGAAAAGGTACAGGAAGTTTCGGAAAGAGGAGAAACAAGACGCACACTTTGTGCGTGCGTTGTGGTCGTCGGAGTTTCCATCTTCAGAAGAGTCGTTGCTCTGCTTGCGCTTTCCCTGCTGCTCGTACTCGCAAGTGTATGTGTTCTTCCTAATTTTATTTCTTAATTTAATCAACTTAATGTTTTGTGTGAATGTTTTTATTGGTGATGTTCATTTGATATTTATGATTTGGTGTGTTTGATTGAAAATCCAGTGCGCACCTAAAGTAGCGGAAAATTTGAACAAATTGTTTAGGTTGAGTGATTTAGGAAAGATTGTTTTGTTTTGTTTTGATTTGATTTTGTCGTCGTCTTTGTCATTGTGTTGGTGTTGTACCGATTGAGCTAGATCAGTACACTAGAAGACGAGTATGTTTGTCGTAAATTGAAGCATTTTCCCTGGTTGTTTTATAAGGTGTTTTTGTATTGGACTTAGTTTTGATCACGATAGACGGAAACGAATTGGGGTGTTAATGAATAACTTAACAAGAGTAAAATCCCGAAATAATGAATTTGGTGAAGCGAAGATAACGAGATGTGATCAAAGGAAGTACATTTTTACTCCAAAACGAGGGTAATAACAATTGAAATGACGCTGTGATTATCTATTACCCCTACTATGATAGCGATTTGCTTTTCTTCGTCTACTTCACTCGCTGTTTAGGTAGTGCGTCACCCTTGTTTAGTCGTTTGGGATTAATCGTTTCTCCACCACCCTTTCCTCTGTCAGACCATTGATTTTCGTTTTCTTTGTTGTTGTGGATCCTTTTATTGATGTTTTCCATTGAATTTTGAAATCTCGATTGTCGTTAGAATGGGAGAATTGAGCCAATTCCCTTGGTGTGTTTGTTGTAGATGGGTAGTAGTTCTATAATTTTCCAGTTTGGTGCTCATGATTTTGTATCGTCGGTCCTGATTTATTTTTGCCGATATAGACAACTGGAGTGTGAAGGCAATCAGAAGGAAGACAACGGGAACTGGTCGCATGAGGTACCTCCGCAACGTGCCTCGTCGTTTCAAGACTGGTTTCAGAGAAGGTATCGCATCTCATATATCATCCTGACTACGTAGTACATAATTAGATTCACTGCATAGTTCAATTTCGCGCGTACGACAGGCTATCTCTGTCTAAAATGTGACTTCTTTAACGCTTAAAAGTGACTACTTTTTGAGATTTTAAAGTCGGCTCTTTAAGCCATCAAGTGGTCACATTAAGCAATAAATGTTCACGTTTGGCTCACAGAGCCCGTCGTACGCGTGAAACCGTTCCATGTTTGTGTTTGCCTTTCACTGGAGAGTCGGAGTCTGTTGCCTTGCCCTTCCCTCTTCGCTATTTCACTCCCTTTCTTTCCCTTCGTTACTTTTATAATGACAACCTGTGGACTGAAGGAGTCGCAATGCCATGTCACAAGTTTTGACTTGCGAATCATTTGCTGTTCGGGTGAGTAAGTTTTGACGATTATGTTGTTTGTGTAGGCACTCAAGCTGCACCAAGGAAGCAAGTCGCAGCGGCCTCATCTTGAAGAGTTTTGCAGTAAGCCAGAGAATGCTTCATTTGGGTTTTTCAAACAGTACTAGTATCGGATCGAGCTAGCGTCTTCCTTTTTCTTTCTTTGAGACTAGAGACATTGTAATTTTTATGTTTTGGATTCTTCTACAAGTGAAGTTTTCATCAAATGTTTCGAGGTTTAATGATTTTGTTAGAAATTCGATTTGTTTCGACTCCTTTTACCCCGTTCCTGGCTATAAAGTGCTCTGTTCATTAAAACCAGCTTAATGACCAAGTATAAATCTTCGTCGTCACGCCTACCTTATAACCCCCGTCACTGACGATAATATAATTACCACTCCTATACCGTTATGGCCGTTGTGGTGGACTAGTCGCAGGTGTTTTAATAGTGAAACTGGTGGTGGTCGTCTGGTTGTCGGTGTTGGGTGATTTGTTTTTCCGGAGTATTACTTTTTATCTAAAATGATAATTTCATACTCTCTTTTTAATTGCTAAATGCATGTGACTTTGTGAGTCAATTATTAGCATAATTGTTGGTTGTTTTGTTGTTCAACAACTCTTGGAACTTTATTGATCATTTGGTGCAAAAGACGTTGTCAAGTGAACTACTCCGTACTTAGTACTTACAAACAGTAGTAAAAGAAATTAGTAAACTAAACTCATCTGTCA
Source organism: Dianthus caryophyllus (assembly GCA_023091065.1). Classification (NCBI taxonomy): domain Eukaryota; kingdom Viridiplantae; phylum Streptophyta; class Magnoliopsida; order Caryophyllales; family Caryophyllaceae; genus Dianthus; species Dianthus caryophyllus. The sequence continues at coordinate 6,020,349 of CM041520.1, forward strand.
ACGTCACAAAAAAAGAAGAAAAAAGTATACTCCGTATAATACATACTCAACCAACATTTTTCATGCCACAATATGCAACGTAACTACGTAACTCCTTTATTTATTCAATAAGTCTCCCTTAAAACGGGTTATCCGTCTTAAGCTTAAAACGGGTCAAGTATTCATTCACTTGCACACAAAAGACAAAACACTCTACTTTTTTCTACACTTTTTACTTTTGTCTTATTCTAAATATTTGACTTGTTTTAAGATTTTAAGCATCTGCTTTATATGAGACTCAAGTATTTATTTCATTTCAAAATTTGTACGGAGTACTTAATATGATACTCCTCTAGTCCTCTATTCCAAAACACTAGGTTGAACATGAGACCGTTTCATACGACAAATTTACAATAAAATCAAAGAAATTATAAAAAAAAGTTCTAAAATTAACCACCTAAGAAATTTTATACGGAGTAGTATTATTTTGACCGTTTCACATGAAAATATATGTAATTTCAAAATACATAGTACGAGGGAATTGTTGGGCCCAAATTTTCCTACTGGCCTGAGCCCTATCAAGAAGCAGACTCGCCGGGACTGAGCATCGCGGGACTCCTGGCAGGATCCAGAATATTCCGATGATCCAGACGGCGCAGGACCCTGGCCAGGATCCTTCAGAATCCCACCAACTACTTTATTTCAATCATAACTTGGGCCCAAATTTTACAAATTTAGACTGGGCCAGACAAAGAATAAGACCGCCAGGGCCTCGAGCATTTCAGGACCCTGGGCAGGACCTAGAGCATCCCAAGGAACCAGGCAGCACAGGACCCTGGACAGCTAGGACCCTCAGGAGTCCCGCCAACGGATTTGTCTCAATTGCAGTGAGAAGTTAAAGCAGTTGTGAGAAAGAAGGAAATGACTCAACAGAAGGAAACGTTGGGCCTATTCAACAGGAGAAAAGTGGGGAGACCACAACGGCATTCAAAGGAGGAGAAATAGGAGGAAAATCAGGGGGAAGCCACTATATAAAAGGACTAGGGCTCAACACATTTCATTCAACATCCAATACTTATTCTTCAGCACTCATAAGCACTCCAAGAGCAACTACAACAACAAATACTTAGAAATATTCAGCAATACCACACAAAATTATCTACTTTAGCACGATTATCAATCTTGTAACCCTCATTTGATTATAGTGGAAAGTTGGTGGGACTATAGCTTCCCCCCGCGGTCGTTTCCCACATCGGGTTTTTCCGCGTAACCAAAAAATCCTTGTGTCTTGCTTTGCTTTTTTCATCGTTTTCTTTACCTTTCGTTCAATCACTCTTGTTTGGCATACGATTAAGTCGCTTTAACCCCTAACTCAATAAATTGAACCTTGGTAATTTTTTTGCCAAAACAGTAATCAAGTATAGATATCTTCGTTTTGGGTGACCATAATGTTTAGGTACTCTAGACCAATATTACACATTTACATCCATAAATAACCGAATCGAGGTCTTCTGTCCCACTTCGGTGTTTCATCTCGTGTCCTAGTATCTTATCCTTGTGGCAACTCATCAATTTATTCGGCGTAATTAATATTTAAATCCTCAATTTACTTGTGTGTCAAAAGATTAGGTAGGTTGGACACAAAATGGAACGAAACACAAAGGACCTAAAGATGACTCAAAAACAAGTGAAAATCACACGTTTTAAGCTAAGGAAACAAACTAAAACAACCACTTTTTTTTTGTGGTAGTTTTTCTGATTTTTGGTGGACAAACAAAGATAGAACCTTGTCAAAGCGCTAAGCCAATGACAAGGGGTCGAGCCTAACCAAGCACACTGTAACACCCCAAGTTTGGTTGTCTCACTCAGTGAGGGAAACTTAATTCGATGTGTTTATAAGAGATTTCATCCACCACTTTAGTAACAAGGCCTTGTGCTTTTGGGCTTAAGTGAGGACAATAAGCCCAAAAATGTGCGTTTCACCATTAGGCGAGACGTATTACAACGGTGGTGGATCGGACTGTTATACACACAGCCAAGGTTAGTCCCTAAATGAGTTCCAAGTACTAAGCCAATGAGTTTTTCTCAAGCACACGGCCAAGAGAAGATCTATACCCTACATCTTTCATTACATCTAAGGGCCACAAATTGGCCTTAAAAAAACAACAAATACGGAGTATAAGGCTTCATATGGCCTTACAAGCTGATCAATAATGCATAAAGTAGAGAGACAAATACATAAAGTAGAAAGCGACATAAAAAGACAATAACATAAAATAGGATGAGGATGATCTTCCTTGGATGCTTACTCTTGCTTATTTGACTTGATTTTGAGGACTTTTATCAGCCACCCCTAGCTGAGTAAGGGCTTGATCAAAGAGTCCTTGTGGTCCCCAAAAGCTTGCATAGTCAAAAGAGGAAGTTTTAATAGTGACATTTCCCCTACTCCCAAAACAGCTCATAACCGAGTATATCCACATTATTGTTGGATTTCTAGGTGTTTCCTTTATTTTCGGATTAGTGACCCTAAACAAAGTTGTTCATAACCCTTGAATACACTTGGTTGAGCCATTAGCACATGAATTAGGCACTTGCACGAGCCCTAGGCCCCAAAGTAGTATCACACTTAAAACCGGCTGAAATTAGGCTTCCTTGTTTTGCTTCACAAAATGGGACACCAAATGGGTCAGAGGATCCGAACTCTAATTAACCATATTTAAAACACTTAAAAATAAAACAAGTACTAATTGAAATTGAGATGTCGAAGTACGGATGAATAGGCACAAGCGTCGTTATCCACATAGCTAATACTCCCTCCATTCAATTCCATTCACAACATTTCACTTTTTCACATTTGTCGAGCCAAATGTCGGAACGAAAATATCTACAATTTCACTCGATAAAAAATCTAAAAATTGGATATAATATTGTATCCATAAAGACGAATCAAATAAGATCACACACGACTATATTTTCATTTATAGATTGTCGGGAATTTCAAAGATTCCCGACATAGTTGAATAGTGTCAATAAAGCAAATGTAGTGAATGGAGTTGAATGAAGGGAGTAACTCTTAAAGACCAAGATTCAAGTACGCGATAAAGTGACGAAAAATAAATACAGAGAGTCGCTAAAATAGACAAACAAAAGAACAACGCATTAATTTATCGTAAAATCATCTACCAAAATAGGAAATGTACAATGCGAGTACACAGTAGTTGGTGTGCCAGGCATGCAACGACGCAGACGAATCACTTGGCCAATATTCATACCTATATTTATACACACACTTAAATATTAGTCTTATAATAAACCACGCATTTTACCTTAAAATAATTAGAAACCACGTTGATTTTTAATTGAGTTGGCCAGCCCATACTACCTTCTCCCACAAATGTACTACACTAAACTAAACAAAAGAATCATTTTAAAGTGTGAAAGTTAAAGCTGTCATTATCACTCACACTATCCCAAATCACTACCTTCTTTTCTTTAATTTTTTTTTATATGGTAAAAAAAACTAGATTGATAATCGAGTGTAGGATCAATTTATTTTATTTTTGTGGTTGAAAAATATAAGTAGTCAGATAACCAATTACTTTCATACCACCTCGAATAAACGGACAAAAATGTCTGAAATTTGCCATAAAATTTGCGACTTTGTCTTGTTGTTTTAAATCACTACTCCGTACTTTGTTTCGTTGTTTCTCTACTCCACGTGAAATAGGTCTTTCCATAAATTGACCAACTTTTATTGTATTTACTTGAATGAACTTTTTGAGCATTTTCACTTCCTACATAAGGTAGAAACTTATTTTACATTGTTAAGTGCATTTGGCAGATGAATTCACTTCTTTCGTATAAATAAAACACTTACTCACTCTGTTCCAGTAAATTGTTTATATTTTAATTTTTTTCAAAGGGAATTTGAGAGAAGTGTAATTAAATGACTGAGACAGAGGGAGTAGTACTCCTATAAGTAAGTTCAGTATATTTATTTCATATTTTTATACTATTTTAATTTAATTGTAATTTATATATTTACTCATGTTGATTAAACCAAAAATAAAATTCAAAAAGACAGAAATAAACAAGCAGAAAACGACATCGAAGCATTACCACCGTACTAAGAAATCACATCACAAAGATAAAAAAAAAAAACCAAGGAATATATTTTCACTTCCACCATTACAAAATTTCATAAAAAGCGTCTCTTCCAAACATACATACATACATACGGCCCCACACTACTACAGTAACACTACACACTTCACTACATACACCAGACATACGCACTCTAAAAACTCTCCCTTTACTTTCTCTCTCTACTTTCCACACTTTCTTACACTAAAAAAAAATTACTACTACATGGCGACATTACCACCGGAATCTCCGCCGCTTATTCCGGCGGACAACTCCACCGCCGCCTCCTTACCTACCACTGGACTTCCCGCCGCTGTTCCTCCCTCCTCCGCTACCGCCGCGCCCTCCACCACCACAGCCGCCGACGCCTCTCCGCCGTCGCCGCCGTCGAATATGACGGCGTTGATTGTTGGAATTGGACTTGGAGGGTTGATTGTGTTGATTGGTGTTGGAGTTTTTGTGTTTTTTTATAAGCGGAGTAAGAAGAAGAAGAGATTGTTGCTTGGTGAATTTGAGAACAACGATGATAATCATAATCATCATTCTTTGCTTCCTAAGTGTATGTTTGTTTTAATTTTTTTTTTTTTTTTTGGTTTCTATTTATGGAGTTTAATAATGTTGAGATTTACTGCTTTGTGATGTAATGCTCTGGTAATTTCTGTGGTTTTAATTACGAAGTAATTTGATTAAGTGAAGTAACAATGTATAGTTTGTTTGGATTTGAGCATTGATTGAAGGAATTATTATGGAGCGTTTTCTTTTGTTAGGGTTTCAGAGATAATGCATAGTTTTTAGATGATGAAGGCGGTTCAACCGTCACGTCGATTTAGGGCATTGTTGGTTGCTGAAGATATTGCCGAGGACGTATAGAAAGTAAGGAATTCGATTGCATTGTACTGAAGAGGGGATGTATTAGACGAGGTGGAGTCGATTTTTGAGGCAGTTTGGCATTGTATTTGGGAGTACTAAGGAATCTCGGGACTCGTAGCTAGTTATATCGAGGACTGAAGTATGTTTATGATACCTTTTTAATGGTCAGTGTGTAGATTGTTTCTGATTCTTTGGGGGCAGGATGTTCGATGAATTGAAAAGGAGATCTTAGCATTTTTGGTGACGGTTTTCTTGACACGATTGTCTATTGCTGTTGGCATTGGTGTCCTGTTGCTGAATTGCTATTAATAATGTGAGCTATGCTTTGAATTCATATGTAGATGAGTGAGTGAGTCGAAATGTTATGAGGTTGAGCAAGATGGAGGTTGAATGTCTTTGTTTTCGTCCCCTTTTCCCTTTCCCCTCTTCCTCCCTCTCGTCTCCTTTCCGTCATAATCTTGTATCCGATAATTCATTAGAGTGATGTAGAAAGTTATGGGTGGATAAACGTCACTTAAATTTTAGTACTTCCCCATTCATCTCATTTCGCTACATTTCAGCAATCTAGATAATCTTTGGAGTTCATTTTTTTTAAAATATGAGAGTAAATATAGTCATACGAGATTGTGTTTGATCAATATTTACATGTACAATACAAAAATCATTTTTTTTTTTTTTGTATTTTGTTATAATGTGTGACTTTAAATATATAAATGTTGCAATCTATGTTTGTACATGTGTGAAGAAGCAAACATAGTGAAATGAATTGATTCGAAGGGGTATTGACAACTGGATAGTGCCATGTAACACTTGTTAACATGCTTTCTGCTTATTTCTATTTTAGACAATGTTGCTGGACAAGCCCTGCAAAAGCAGCACCATCACCAACCAAATCCCGCTCTTCCACCCGAAGCGTTGTCAAAAGGACAACCAACTCCGCTACCAATTTCTGGGCCGCCAATATCAAGCGGCTCAGATAAATCTCACCCATCACAATCCGGTACTCTTCCGTCGCCCATCCCTAGTGGCACATTTACGTTCGAAGAACTAGCCTTGGCTACCGACAATTTCTCGAGCGTCAACCTTCTTGGTCAAGGTGGATTTGGATATGTCCACAAAGGCGTTTTACCTAACGGTAAAGATATTGCTGTCAAACAGTTGAAAACTGGGTCTGGTCAGGGGGAACGTGAGTTTCATGCTGAGGTTGATACTATTAGTCGCGTCCATCACAGACATCTTGTGTCGCTTGTTGGATATTGCAGTTCGGGAGATGAACGGTTGCTTGTGTATGAATTCATCTCAAACAAGACTCTAGAGTTTCATTTGCATGGTAAGTCTTTTTTGGTTCATGAAACGCTAGTCCGAATTCTGCTTCGAGATATTTTATTCTTCGACAACAGACCATTTAAGTAGAAGCGCCATCACTTTCCTGGATTTTTATCCTATCATCTGCTTGAAGTTTTTTCCGACCATAGCAATAGCTTTGCATAGTTATTGTAGATTTTGCTGAAAAGTTTTGTCATTGAGTTTGTTTGAAACAATTAATCGGTCATTCGCATGCTTTCGTTGCTTGTTGCACTTTAAACAACATCTTCGTGTTCTTTCATTCACCTTGGTTACCGTTTTATGATGACAATGGATGTATAACACAATGGAGATACTTTTTTGGAACTTGAATGTTCTGAATTATGCTGTTCGCATTTGTCATGTGTTTATTTGATTCTAACGTGTGTAGGTGAAGGAAGGCCACCTATGAGCTGGCCTACAAGGTTGAAAATCGCGTTAGGTGCCGCTAAGGGATTGGCGTACCTTCATGAGGATTGTGAGTCATTAATCACCGTGTTCCATTTTCTCCGCCGCGTCTGTTAGTCACATTATTCGCGGCTGTTGACTAATCGCTGGTTTATATGCAGGTCAACCCAAAATTATACATCGTGATATCAAGGCTGCAAATATCCTTATTGATGATGAGTTCGAAGCAAAGGTAAACAAAGATTCAAATGTTTAGCTGATTGGTTTGACGCTGAATTGTTTTGTTCTGTTAACTTCTGGTTTCATGTGATACTGACCTTGTGACAACTTCAAATTCTTGCTCATACCTTTAAGCAGGACTATATATATTAGGTTTGCTATCGTTGAATATGCTTTATTTTCCAGGTTGCGGACTTTGGCCTCGCCAAATTTTCTTTCGACACAGACACACATGTGTCTACCAGAGTTATGGGAACTTTTGGGTATAGCTCAGTACCTTCATGGCTTACTGCATTCATATTCTTTTATAGCTACGCTGCTACGTCGTTTAATTTTATTGACTTTGAGGTAATATGCAGCTACTTGGCACCCGAGTATGCATCAAGTGGGAAATTGACAGAGAAATCGGATGTCTTTTCCTTTGGGGTTGTGCTCTTGGAAATAATAACAGGGCGTAAACCGGTTGACAAAGCTCGGCCTTTCACGGACGACAGCATGGTTGAATGGGTGAGGATTTCTTATCTCATATTTCTCTCTGTTTCGAGATTATGTGTTTAGTACAATTAGTTGATGTGCCCTACTGTCTAAGAACAAAGTGCTATTAAACAAGTTTTGAATGGGTGAGGATTTCATCTTACGGAAGATTGATTTTGTTGAGGTTTTCCTCTTCTGGGAACTTTTCAGGCTAGGCCGTTACTCATGCAAGCTTTAGAAGGTGGAAGCTTCCACGAACTTGTTGATCAAAGGTTGGAGGACTACGATCCCTCTGAGATGGCTCAAATGGTCGCTTGTGCTGCTGTATGTGTTCGTAGCTCAGCTAGACGCCGGCCACTAATGAGCCAGGTAATTGTCCTCGATCTCAAATAATTTCATGATTTGTTTTTATGAAATGTAACTATAATGGTTCGACGAAAAATGATCTGCCTTTTGCTGTCCACGTAAACAGGTAGTAAGAGCATTGGAAGGGAACTTGTCAGCCGAGGATCTGTTGAAAGAAATCGCTCCCGATAACAGAACATTCCACGGTAGCTCAGATTACGACTCTAGCTTGCAATACAAGGAGAACCTGAAGAAGTTCAGGAAACTTGCCCTGGAAAGCCAAGAGCAGAGCACCAGCGAATACAGCGTGTTCACAGGTGAGCATGGTGTACCTGCGTCAAGCTCGAGTACAGAAAATCCGCGTGAAACCCAAGAGGTAGAGACCGAGACTGAGAAGAAGTCTAACACTGCTGCCACAGGTGTTTTTGAAATTCACGTTGAATAACTTAAATTAACCTTCTGATTTTTATTTGACGTAAGCTCCATTCTTTAAACAAAATCTGTTTTTTTTTTTGCTGGAGGTAATATCGATTTTCGTTAGGGGATTAGCTGTACAAAGAAGATTTTGTTAAGTTGGGCAAATGTCCTTTGTATATGTTTTCAGATATATAGTGAGAGTGAGCAGTAACTTCTTTTATTACATTTAACTCTGGATTAATATGATACACATACAAGAGTAGGCCATCATAATTTGGCGTCCGTTGTTAAAGATATTTTTGATCTCGTTTTTGTTTGCTGTATACTCCATTGAGGCTGTTTTAATGTCGTTTGTGTTGTTTCTTTTGCTCGTTTGCTGGATTAATTTGATACACATAGCAGATCATTTGTAATTTGTTTCGTTTGCTAGTTACAGACATGATATTATACAGCGATGAGTTTTGTAGAGGTGGTCGAAGGATGTTGACGGTGGTGGTCGTAGGGGCGGCGAGATGTGAAAGGAAATTGTTTTTCCTTTGAGCATTTGCTACCATTTGATCTCATATATGATATATGTGATCTATACCTCTATTTTCTATGATCTTTCTTTTAAAAAGTTGTGAAGCATTATCAATTTATCATCATCTTCATTTTACTTTGGGCTTGCTTTTTAGTTTGCCGAGATGCCTTTGCTTGTCTGTTGTCTTCGTTTGAATTCATTATTCGGAATCAACTAATTTAAGCAAATGGCCAAGAAGTAATTGAAATATTAAGAAAAATAATTTTAGTTTACGTATTCGGACTTGGACGCGAACGTAAGCATTCGCGCCAAATTTGTGAAAAAAAGAGTGAATCACGAAATTCAGGGTTTTTTTTTTAGAATTTTCAGGTGTAGATTATCTAGAATTTCTCAACATTTTTACTTCGTAGAATTTATGGGAGTAAACTATCGAGGATCTCTGCAATTGTTTTAAATATGTCACTATCTTGACATAAAATGCACACAATGATCATTTTAACAGTAAATGTCGTCGGAATCATGAGACACCTTATGGGGTATTAGTTAATCCAAGATCCAGATTTATTTAGAAAAGAAAAAACGTAGTCGAGAAAGTGTTAAGGTTAGAACTTCCCGACACTGCTATCCCCAAACCGAAAATCTAACACTAATTCCTTTCCTATCGTGTATATATAGGGTTATAATACTAATAACTAAAATTTGATAAATTCTCCTGTAATATTTAAAAGGACTCGGAATAATCTCAACACCAAACTTTTATATACGAACGGTCTCTCGTCAAAGTTTAGGGAATAGTTTAAATACGACTGATTGTTTTTTTACTAAGAAAGTAAAAGACGTATTCTGTTACATAAGATGTGATAACATTTAATGCAGATGGTGATCATTATAAGCGTAGCAAAGTGAAAGACGATTTTTTTAAGCATAATTATTCAAAATTTTAAGTGACCAAAATAAAGCCCTACACATTCCAAATACACATAATTTCCCTCAAAATTATCGACCTTGAAAGTATTCCCAAAAATGGAGCCAAAATCACAAGACAAAAACAAAGATCTTCTCCAATCAATCAATCCACCAAAACTCGAAGATGCCGGCCTCGAAGACTGCGCTTTACCTCTCCACTCCATCCACCAAGCCTTCCTCATCGCCGCTGACGCCGTCGCCTCTCGCTCCGACGCCGACGCCGCCGCTGATTCCTCCCTCAACTCCGCCGCGCCGTCGGTTGCTGCCGCCGGCGCCGGTGTTGATGTTGCTAGTGACTTGAAGATTAAGGAGAGTGATTGTGATCGCAACGGAAGATGAAGATGATATGAAACCTAATTTAATCGAAGCTTTTATCTCTTAAATCCTTAGATTTTAAATTTTTTTCGACAAACTCTCGATATTAATTTGAGCGTTAGTGCAGAAATGTTGTATGTGTGATGAGTAATACTGTTATGTAGTAGTTTGATGTGTTTTTTTTGTACGAAGTATTCGAAATATGTTGCAAAATGTGTCGCGGCAATGTACTGTGTCTTTTGATCGAAACCTTGTTGTTTACGGTATCTATCATTGCTCGTGGAGTAGTCTCAGTTTGATTCAAAACGATTAGAAATGTCAACCGTCACACGCCCGCTAGTAGCCGATTAGCTACTTTCAAAAGTTTTCTCGTCAAGGCTTCAAAACCACGCGAATTAGCTTCCGCCAAAGCCTCAAAAATCGAAAGAAAGTAAAAATGGGTTACAATCACAGTTGTGGTTTAAGTCGCTCTTTAGACGAGGACTGAGAAGTTTTATCGAATGTTCCGAGGATTAAGCCAGGCGCCGAGCTAGGGTGGCTGCACTCGCTGCGCTGGTGCAAAGGTCTTCGAAACCCATGTACTCGTTATGCTTGATTTTGTACACCATGTCCACTATGCCTTCTCCACCTGAGGCGAAACACGGAGAAAACCGCTTAGAGTTTGCTGAAAGTCGACCGTTAAGTAAAAAAGTGATGAGTTTATTTTGGAGTTATTACCGAGTAGAATGGCACTTGAAAATATGATGGAGGACAAAATGAAGACGATCAGTGACGCTCTTCCGGCTCGTGCTATCCATTTCTTCACAAAGTATTGGCCCGTGAGTGAGGCGATTATAGCGATCACGACCAAGTATGCAGCTACAAATACAACAATGACGTGTCAGTTGAAAAATCGGATACTATAGCTGTAACAGCCCGTTTTACTTTCTCGATAAAGGACATCCAACCTCTTGGCCCATGGGTGTTACGATGGCTGATTAGAGTTTTGTAACTGGTTTTTCGATGTCTTACCATAAGGCACTGGAAAGCGGTCGAGGAGGTAATACTCGATTGCACACATCGAGGCGGAGAATGTCATCACAAAGGTCGCTGTCGCACTTGATACCTTGACACAACCAATTCACATATCAGCGTGCAGAAGCGTAATAGCGATTAATTCGTGATGTCTAAATGATCTGCACAGATCAGATCATACCTGAGGAATGATACCGATCTCGAGAAACATCGGCCCTAAAAGAAACCCGCCACCAAGACCGAGCAAGCCACCTAGGGTTCCGGCCAGTAACGCTACCAAGGCACTGAAAATGAACTGCTGCTTTGTGATATACGAAGCATCAGCTTCCTCTGTAACGCCGTTGACGTCTCCTCTTCGTCTGAACAATGCAAGTGCTTGGTAAACGGTAGCCCCAACAGCAACGGGAATCTGTTTATTCATAATTCAATCCGAATCGAAAATAAGAATTAAAAAGTAGAAAATAATACGAAATAGTCTTTGTATATCTGTGTGTTTACCTGTAACACATTCAGCACCCAATATGATACTGAGCAGGTGCTCGTGAAGTCCTGCACAGCGAAGTCACGTCGGTTTATGCTATGAATCGGTGATTTATAAGTCAATGAAACTGTGCTTTCGAATGAAATAGGTGATGGTGTTATAGGACATACCTTTGCGATTTGGATGGCCAGAAATGCGAGCCAAACTACGACAAGTATACATAAAAGTTTCCAGTTTACATTTTGAATTACAGAAACCCGTGGTCGTTCACTCGGACTTCCAAGCAACGGTTTGTACTCGATTTCACCACCGCCGTGACCTTTTCATACAAAAAATTAGATGAGTATTTAAAAATTTACGATGAGAATTGTTGTAGTTTTTGTATTACAAGATATTACAAACTAGTAACTAATACAAACAAAGGCACTAAAACAGAAATGAAAACAATAAGACGGTATATAACACCCAATCGAATCGTGTTGAACACACTTTCCTTAGAGTATTTCGACCCTATAGCCTTTGGGTTGCACGAAATCTCTGTAGGATAAAACGATTCCTTTGTCTAAGGCAAGAACAAAGAACAAATAAACTATAAGAATTTTATTTTACTTTGTTTCTGTCAAAATCAGAAACTTGTTACTCTGTTTCTTTCTTTACGTCAAATGGAGTAAGACGTTGGAAAATTTTGATGTGTTTGCTTTTTGGTTTGTATACACCACAACCAATTCTGCCTATCATATATATATAATATAATATATATATATATATATAATATTTGTTTATTTAGATAAGGTGATGATGTTTGTCATTTGTACCAACACAACAATTGACAAATAACCGCAATACAACCGTCATGCACAAATTACATGCAAAGTTACGTACTATTTATGTGTAATGTGTATGTCAATCCCGAGCATATAATCCCGATAGGAATATAATATACTACGACAACACTTTAAAAGTGTCCCTTATCTACTTTAACCATGAACTCGATAATTCCGATTATATGAGCGCATCTCTCCGCATCTCCGACTCACATTATATCGATTCCGAGTTCAAACCAATTTTGACACAAAAACCCGAATACACTTAAATGACCTTGTGATCAAAATCACTAACATTCCTCCCCCATTTAAGTGTACCCCTTGTTTCCAAATAAAACAACAAAGTAAACAAATCTATGCATAAATGAAAGTGTCCCGAGGATTGAACTTCCACATTAGTATATTACACATTCCAAATATTCGAGAATCAAGGTGTCCCACGGATTGAACCTTTCAACCCATATTGAATACATGAAGATAACATACACATAGACTCAATAAATTCTTAAAGTTACAAACTTGACACTATTGACCGCCTTGTGTCCATATCCTTTCATGAGAGTATAGGAAGCCAAGTCCAAGCCTCTTGAAGCGGCTACACTTCACACTCACATAGGTAAATCTTTCATCGTGTACCTGCAAAATGCACTTTGTCAAAGATTTTATTAAGAAGTATTAAACTTCAACCTCTTGTCATGCAGGTCATGCACATACCTTTCGGGATTATAACATGTGCCTCAATCTTCCACAATAAGCCTTCCACATTGAACTTAGCCTCTAAAATATGTTAGAGGGAAGTTGGGTATCTTATCATAAAGATCTAGATGGACTTTAAACCCATCCCGATTACTGACTTTAAAACCAAGTCCTTAGCTAATCCCTTCGTCAGTGATCGGCTAAATTATGATGTGTTCTCACGAAATCAACGGGAATAACCCCATGAGTAATCAGCTCACGTCCCGCGCTATGTCTAACACCAAGGTGTCTAGACTTTCCGTTGTAAACTTCACTATAAGCCTTAGCTAAAGTAGCTGAACTATCACAATGGATAGAGATAGGAGGAATAGGTCTTGGCCAAACCTAATTTCATAAACCAAATTCCTTAACCATTCCGCCTCTTTACCTATGACTAAAGCAATGAATTCCGACTCCATAGTCGAACTTGTTATACAAGTTTGCTTCTTAGAAGCCCATGAGATAGCTCCTCCACCAAGCAAGAACACCCATCCACTAGTAGATGAATGATCCTCCATGTTGGTGATCCAACTAGCATCAGAATATCCTTCTAAAACCGAAGGAAATCCGACATAGTTCAAACCATAATCCATGGTTTGTTTCAAATATCTCAATACACGTTTTACCGCAATCCAATGCTCAAGACTAGGATTACTTGTGTATCTACTCAACTTGCCAACGGCAAAGGCGATATCTGGTCTTGTGCTTGTCATAGCATACATCAAACACCCAATCACTTGAGAGTACTCAAGTTGTGAAATAGCTTCACCTTTATTAGGCATGAGCTTAACACTAGGATCCATTGGAGTGTTAACCGGAGAACAATTTCCATGATTAAATTTCTTTAACACTTTCTCAATATAGTGAGACTGTGTCAAAGAGAATCCCATGTTCTCACGCTTGATCTTTATACCAAGTATCACATCCGCCTCACCCATGTCTTTCATGGCAAAACTTGATGACAAAAAGGCCTTGGCAAGGTCTACTTGACTTTGGTTGGTACCAAAGATCAACATGTCATCCACATATAGACAAATAATGACTCCATTACCGTTGTCATCAAATTTGCTATACACACATTTATCCGACTGATTTAGTCTATACCCATTAGATAGAACAACCTCATCAAACTTGTGATGCCATTGTTTAGGAGCTTGTTTAAGTCCATACAATGATTTGATTAACTTACAAACCTTATGCTCATTACCTGGCATAATAAATCCTTCCGGTTGTTTCATATACACCTCCTCTTTAAGCTCACCATTCAAGAACGCTGTCTTGACATCCATTTGATGGATCACTAGATTATTAATTGCAGCAAGAGCAATCAATAATCTAATAGTAGTAATGCGAGCTACGGGAGCATAGGTATCGAAATAATCAATCCCTTCCTTTTGTCTAAAGCCTTGGATAACCAATCTAGCTTTAAACTTGTCGATAGAACCATCAACTTTCATCTTCTTTTTGAAGATCCACTTGCAACCCAATGGTTTACAACCACGAGGTAAATCCGCAAGCACCCAAGTGTTATTGCCCATTATGGAATCCATTTCATCATTCACAGCCTCTTTCCAAAAGGAAGAGTCATGAGACCTCATTGCCTCATCAAATGTCTTAGGGTCCTCATCAATGTGAAAACAATATGGATAATAGTTTTCACATCCATCCCTTGAACCTTCAACCAAATAGGTATGAAAATCGGGACCAAAGGATTTAGCAATCCTTTTCCTCTTACTCCTACGAATTTCAGGTGTTACTTCTTGAGTTGTGACATTGTCACTTCCTCAATAGCTCCACTAGAACTTCGGTACTAGATCCTTTGGCTTCGGCATTGATGAGAAACGACTCTCATCAAATATCGCATCCCTTGACTCTATTACGGTGTGAACCGAAACAGAATCATTAGGTTCAATTACATAGAACCTATAAGCCTTTGAATGCGCAGCATATCCAATGAATATGCAATCGATGCCCCTTTCCCCCAAGGTTTTAATCTTGGGATCGGGTAGTCTTACAACAGCCCGACAACCCCAAACTCGAAGATAATTCAAGCTTGGTTTCTTTTTGTACCAAAGTTCATATGGAGTGTCTTTATTCCTTTTGTTAGGAATCCTATTTAGCAAAAAGCAAGCCGACAACATGGCTTCACCCCAAAATCCGTCACTCAAACCCGAGTAAGACAACATGGAATTAACCATTTCTTTTAAGACTCTATTCTTTCTTTCCGCAACACCATTTAATTGTGGTGTATAGGGAGGAGACACTTCATGAATGATACCACTTGACTCAAAATACAATGGGTCATAATATTCACCACCTCTATCGGAACGCAACCTTTTAATCAAACCCGATTGTTGCAATTCCACTTCATTTTTAAAAACCTTAAACTTATCAATTGTCTCATCTTTAGCATGGAGCAAATATATGTAACAAAACCGACTATAGTCATCAATAAAAGTCACTACATATTTTTTACCACCTAAAGACGGATAATTGCGAAAATCACATAAATCACTATGAATAAGTTCAAGCACATGTGAGATCCTAGACACATTACCAAATGATTGTCTTGTGATTTTTGTCAACATACAAGTATTACACTTATTAATGTTCATGTTAAAAGAGGGAATTAGACCATCTTTAGACATAGTTTCCAATCTTTTATAATGTACATGTCCTAATCTCACATGCCAAAGATATGAAGTATCATCCATAGAGGAAGCAATAAATATGGAACTTTCATTTGGAACAACATTCAACATAAACATGCCATTACAATAATAACCAAATCCAATAAACACACCATGCTTAGATAAAACATACTTATTAGATTCATACACTTGTTTATAGCCAAGTTTACATAAACAACTACCGGATACAAGGTTTTTTCTAATTCCGGGTACATGCAATACATTATTTAAATTTACAACATTTCCGGAACTAAATTCCAACACCACCATGCCACGACCAACAATAGGAGCGGTAGACTCGTTGCCCATATAAAGAACGGACCCATCCTTCACTAGTTCATAATCCTTGAACCAATGTCGATCCTTGCAAACATGATTGGTTGCACCCGAGTCTATCCACCATGCCACTACATCATCCTGCACATAAAATGCTTCAGAAATTAGTGGTACATAATTTACAACCGAACTAAAACCATAGTCTAAAATCTGACCTTGATTAGTGGGTGGACCTTGGTCATTAGACCCTTGTCCTCTTTGGCTAGTACTTGCACCCTTATTCTTTTTGTGCTTCCTAACCTTGCAATTTGCTTTCAAATGCCCGGTCTTTCCACAAATCCAACAAGCACCTTTTGGTGCCTGATAAGTCGATATTTTACCTATATTTTATATATTATCTCCCCGTTATTTTGTATATATTTTCGGCGTTTTGGCTATATTTTGTATTTTATTTCCTCCTAGTTCGGTTTACTACGAATATTTTATATTTATTGCAGGATGGAGCATTTTATACCGAAATTGTAGACGGAAAATAATAACGAGCTCGAAGACAAGTTTGAGTGAAAAACAAGGTCCGAGATTACTAAATAACGAAGAAGTGGGCTGGTGCTTAAATGATACGGAGTAATTCACAAGGCCCATTTATTTGTAAATAGCTAGATAAAATAAAAGAAAAACAAAAATTACTGCATCCTTTTATCATCTTCTTTTACGTTCTTCAGTTTAGTTGGAGGTTTAGCAAAACTTCATACTTTTAGGCTTCAATTTCAGTTTCAAGGCGATGTTATCTCTTTTCAATTTCAATTAAACGTTAAGTTTCTTTCTCTTTGCTCTTTATTTATTTTATTATGTTTGTTATTTCAATTATCGTTGTTATCCCTAATTTTATGATTGAGTAGTATTTTAATCTAGGGTTTGGTTGAACCTGTTTATGAATTAGTTGTTGAATTGACTCCGACTTATTCAATTGTTGTTGGGTTGTGCGTTATTGTTGATTGTGGTTCTATGATTGATTATTTGTTTGAGATCGCGTACGAGAGTCGGGTCTTAACTTGTAAGTTTTCATGTGAACCCAAGTCGGGATTGTGTACGAGAGTCAAATTCCGTCTTAGAGAACCCCGATAACAATTCGATAAGTCGTTAACGGAGTTAGTGCGCCGACTAATTTGTATTGGTTATGATACCTTCGCCCTAGTGTTGCTTATTTTTATCGTTTTATCGTGTTCTTATCAGTTTAAGTTTATATTTTAAGTTATTCGATTAGATTTATAATCAGTTTATGAATTGCGTAGATAACTTGTAATCTTAGACGACACTAGTACTTAGTCCTTGACCTCCCTGAGACCGACTCGTAAGTGCTACAACTGACCCGTACGCTTGCGGTAAATTTATAACTCATCAAGTTTTTGGCGCCGTTGCCGGGGAGATCAACGGATTGATATTAGGAGAGTCTTAGATTTGTTAGACTACGCTTGGTTACTTGTTACCTTGTGTGCTTCTTTGCTTGCGACTTGTTGTTTGACTCTTTGAGCACACCTTAATATGCCGACTCTTGCTGAGATGAATAGACCAAACCTTAGGCTTATTGGTTCACCTATAAATATTGGAGATGTAGAAGCCTTAGAGTATGAATTTGATCCCGGTTTAATCGGTCTAGTTCAACAAGATGTTTTCCGTGGTTTGGAGTGTGAGGAAGCATTTGACCATCTTGAGAGTTTTTATGAAAAATGTGCTTTAACGAGAAAGGTTGGGATGTCCGATGACACCGTTAAACTTATTCTTTTCCCCTTTAGCCTTAAGGATGATGCTAGAAAATGGTTGTATTCTCACCCTCCGAACACGTTTTGTACTTGGGATGCCTTAGCTCAAGCCTTTTTGGACAGATTCTACCCTCCCTCTAAGACCGCTATGAGAAGAAGTGAAATTTTCAGCTTTCACCAATATGAGTTTGAGACTTTAGGTGATACTTGGGAGCGGTATAAAGGTTTGTTGAGAGCTTGTCCCCATCACGGCATTCCAAATTGGTTAACGATTATGATTTTCTTTGAGAACTTGCTTCCTTCCACGAGATATTGGGTGATTGTATCCGCTAGAGGAGCATTTGACAAATTGAGTGCGGACGAAGCTAGAGTTTTGATTGAGAACATGGCGACCGTTAATACTTACATGGGTTCTAATTGGGTTGCGCCTAAGAGAGAACCGGAAACTTGTGCTTTAAAGAATAATGTTAACTCGTCGTCTTTTGTGAGCTTTGCTAGTGATTCACCCAACCTTGTTGTTTCCAATGATGTGAATGTCGAGCCTTCGATTAATAGAAGTGAGTTGGAAGCCATGCTTTTTGAGGATGAATGTGAATTGATTGAATTAAATTGTTTGACTAAAGATAGTGATTTTGAGAAGATGTCTTTGTGTGAATTTGAGTGTGTGAATTTTGATGTGAATTTTGACGATGAATGTGCTTTGTTGGAATCTAATTGTTTGCATAGCGATGATGCTTTTGATGAGAAAATTCATTTGAGTGAGTTTGAATGTGTAAAATTTGATTTGAGTATTGATGATGAGATGAGCTTTTATGATAATGTTGTCGATGATGTTGAGGAGTTGTTGAAAGAAGGTGATGTTGAGATTTGTGACGACAATTTGAGTTGTAAATCGTGCTTTGTTGAGAATGAGATTTTTGAGGAGTTACATGCGGTTGAGATTGAAAAATTCTTTGATGATAGTCTTGTTGAGTGCTCGGATGTTCTAGATGAATCTTTTGAGGAGTCTTTGATTAATGGTTTTGACGATGATGGAGTTGGTTTTCATGGCGATAATGATGTTCTTGAGTTTGATGATTATTTTGAGCCTTATTCATTTAGTGAGCTCAAGGTTGACATGGAAGTCGTATGCGAACTTAAAGATACGGAGAAATTTGCGATTCATGTTTTATTCTCTATCGTTCACGAACTTTGTCATTTGATCGCTAACTTCTATTGTCACTTCCATGACTTTTGTGCTAGGTTGTTTGACCGTCTTTTGAGAGCGTTGAATTGTTCCGCTCTTAGATCGTTGGATGACAAGGTTACGAGTTGAGCTTGGGACGTAAATGGAGTGCTTTTGGATGGAATAAAATTGATGTTCACGACTTGCAAGCTGTGACAGGGCGTTAATTGTGCCCCGCAGGGCATATCTGAAAAAAATAAAAATGATTTTCAGCTTGAGTCAGAATGAAATGCCCGACAGGGCAAAATTTTAAGCCCCATAGGGCATTTTGCTGCTGTAACACGACCACAAAAAAAAAAAAAAAAGAAGCCAAACAAGCCTTCATTCATTCATTATACCTGCTTCACCCTTCATTCTTCCACCCTAAACCCTTTTCACTCATACACCACCACGTCTCAGCCTCACAACCGCCTTGTTTGCCGCCTTCTCCTGCCACCTTCGTCGAGTTCCACCACCGATCACCACTCTCACATATGCCTCGATTTTTAGGTAAACCCTAATCCACAAATCAATTTTGATGGGTTTAATGATTGATAAATTCTTCGATTTTGGGATTTGAATTTCGCACATGGATTGAAATTCACGACACATGGTGCAATTTTGGCAACTTCATCGGCTAACAGGTTCGTGTTGCGGCGTTTCTGCTAATTTGGTAATCTAAGATTGTTTCGCTGCTTCTTATTGTGCATCGATTTAGAACTTTTGCTACTGGTTTTGGGTCCGTATGGTTGAGGAGCATATGTGAGGCGATGATTCCGTCTGATTCGAGGTGATGTTTTCTGCAACATTGTAGTTATATGGCTCAAACTCTGCTGTTTTGTGTTTTATTTGCTCGGATAGCACTTGGGTATTAGTTTGCTCCGCTTTTGAGCATTCATATGGTCATCATTTCTCAACTTGCTGATGTTTTCCTGCCATTTTGGACTGACTGACGATCTTTACGCTCCATGTGCTGACGTCAACTATTTTCGTGCTGAATGGAGTCACTTAAGCTGTTTGTGACTCAATTGTGAGGTGATTTCGTCGGCTATACAGGATCGTTTAAGGGTGTGGCTTTGTTGTGATTTTTCGGCTTGACTCGCTGATGTTGAGGCCTTCTTGGGTTTGTTATGTTTGTAACTTGCTGCTCTCGAGCTTGTCGTTGCTGAAGCGAGTTAATTAAATTGTTGTGACTTATGTGCGAGGTGATTAACGAGCTAATGTGCTGCTGTATCTGACTGATTTTGGGATTACGAGACGATATGAGGCGGATATGCTGCTGAAATTTTGGTAACACGGGCTCGATTTCTGCGATAATGATTATGTGATGTTAATTGGAGTGACGTTTGCTGGGTATCGGGCTGTAATATTATCGTACTTCTCAACTTGCTGATGTCGAGATCGATTTTTGGTGTTTCACGTCACATTTGCTGATTGCGGCTTCAATTATATGGTGATATGTTAGTCATTAGCTGCTGACTTTGGGTGTCGTTTTCTGCACAATTGGGTTTTGTTCGCTCTAATCCAGCCACAACGAGTTCCTTCTGGTTATGGGCCTGCTTTCGTCACGAATTTGACTCGATTTGAGGTTGCCGTTGAGCTGATTAGTTGCTGCCTGCGACGTGCTTTTCTACTACTTTACTCGGTGAGCTCGTTTCCTTCCCTTAATTTATTTCAGTCCCTTGTTTTATTATCGTAATTTGATCACAATGAGGACATTGTGTCATTCAAGCATGGGGGAGGAGGATTTGTCGAGTTTGTATTGTTGGTTTGCTCTATTTGCTGAACTTTTAAGAAAAAAATGGTTGAATTTTTATTTTTCGAGAAATGATTAGTGCGCTAATTTTGATCTTTAGTATCTTTGAGTTGAATATCTATTGCCTTAACTTGCACGATTGGTTTGTTTCCTAGAAATAGATTGCGAATCTCAAACACTAACCCGCTTATATTTGCTCAATTCTTATCGCTTTTCGTTCTTTTACTTTCGATATTGGTATTCTTGCAAGGTAATGGTTTGTGGAATGTTTGGTATGTTGGAATGTGGAATGTATGGAAAGATATATATGTTGGAGCAATGCTTCGATGCTCTCGGAGGGGACTCATTGAGTTGAGTAACCACAATGGCCATGAATTTGGTTGTGACCAAGAGTATGAGCAATGATGTAACCCTTAAGGAAATATGTTTACCCGAGCTTGGTCTTTAACGATTAAATGTCATGCTAAACGGTATAACATACGAGGGATGCTTCACATTTGAAAAAAAAAGGAAATAAAAAGGAAATGTGGAAAGAAATGGTTGAACGGAAAGTGGTTCGAATGGATGGCCTTGCTTGAATTTAAATATCCTTTATCGTAAATTTTATTTTTGCGAAAGCGTGTGAAGCGAGAAATATTTTGTTGGCGTGAATGGTTGTGATCCGTGCTCTATCTTTGGTGAAATAGACTAAGGTGGTAAGTCTTTGTGTATAGGTCGTCAAATCCGAGATACTAACGTGATAAATTAGCCACACTTTGATTTTCCGATCTTTGTTGCTCGAGGACGAGCAAAAGTTCAGCATGGGGGAATTTGATGAGTCGATATTTTACCTATATTTTATATACTTACTCCCCGTTATTTTATATATATTTTCGGCGTTTTGGCTATGTTTTGTATTATTTCCTCCTAGTTCGATTTACTACGAATATTTTATATTTATTGCAGGATGGGGTATTTTATACCGAAATTGTAGACGGAAAATAATAACGAGCTCGAAGACAAGTTTGAGTGAAAAACAAGGTCCTAGATTACTAAATAACGAAGAAGTGGGCTGGTGCTTAAATGATACGGAGTAATTCACAAGGCCCAATTATTTGTAAATAGCTAGATAAAATAAAAGAAAAACAAAAACTACTGCATCTTTTTATCATCATCTTTTACGTTCTTCAGTTTAGTTGGAGGTTTAGCAAAACTTCATACTTTTAGGCTTCAATTTCAGTTTCAAGGCGATGTTATCTCTTTTCAATTTCAATTATACGTTAAGTTTCTTTCTCTTTGCTCTTTATTTAATTTTATTATGTTTGTTATTTTAATTATCGTTATTATCTCTAATTTTATGATTGAGTAGTATTTTAATCTAGGGTTTGGTTGAGCCTTTTATGGATTAGTTGTTGAATTGACTCCGACTTATTGAATTTGTTATTGGGTTGTGCGTTATTGTTGATTGTGTTGATTGTGGTTGTATGATTTTTTTTGTTTGAGATCGCGTCACGGTAGTCGGGTCTTAACTTGTAAGTTTTCATGTGAACCCAAGTCGGGATTGTGTCACGAGAGTCAAATTCCGTCTTAGAGAACCCAGATAACAATTGATAAGTCGTTAACTGAGTTAGTCTGTAGACTAATTTGTATTGGTTATGATACCTTCGCCCTAGTGTTGCTTATTTTTATCGTTTTATCGTGTTCTTATCAGTTTAAGTTTATATTTTAAGTTATTCGATTAGATTTATAATCAGTTTATGAATTGCGTAGATAACTTGTAATCTTAGACGACACTAGTACTTAGTCCTTGACCTCCCTGAGACCGACTCGTAAGTGCTACAACTGACCCGTACGCTTGCGGTAAATTTATAACTCATCAGTGCCTTGTTAGACTCGTCATTGGTGTTGTTAAAAGAGCGTTTTTTACCCTTAAACTTGTTATTGGAACCCTCTCCCTTTTCCATCATATTGACAGAAGAAGATCCCATCATAACATCCTTACCTTTACCCTTGCCATTATCTTGCGCCCTTAGAGATTCCTCTATACGCAAATGGCTACCAAGTTGAACAAGAGACAACTCTTCCTTTTTATGTTTCAACATATGCTTAAAATCCTTCCAAGAAGGAGGCAACTTGTCTATAATGCTAGACACCGAGATAGATTCATTCATCTCCATTTTATGTTGTGCAAATTGTCCCAAAATTCGGAGCAATTCATTGTATTGTTCCATAACCGGTCTAGCATCAACCATTTTATAATTCATAAAATTTCCAACAAGAAACTTCTTACTAGAAGCATCCTCATCCATATATTTCGACTCAAGTTGATCCCATAAACTTTTAGCGGACTCTACATTTTGATAAATGTCAAAAAGAGAGTCGGACATACCGTTCAAAATGTGACCGCGACAGATGTAGTCATCATTTTCCCACTTGTTTTTCTTTCGTTGAATTTCCGCAAGAGTTTCATCCCCATCAATCTCCGGCATGGGAGTACTCAACACGTACACAACCTTCAAAGCGGTGAGAAGGAAGTGCATCTTCTTTTGCCAACGACGGAAATCAACACCCTCAAATTTCTCCAACTTTCCAAACTTGCTAGTCATCTCTTTGATTGAATCCATTTCCAAATGTAGAAAATACTCTAAGAATGTTGTAGTTTTTGTATTACAAGATATTACAAACTAGTAACTAATACAAACAAAGGCACTAAAACAGAAATGAAAACAATAAGACGGTATATAACACCCAATCGAATCGTGTTGAACACACTTTCCTTAGAGTATTTCGACCCTATAGCCTTTGGGTTGCACGAAATCTCTGTAGGATAAAACGATTCCTTTGTCTAAGGCAAGAACAAAGAACAAATAAACTATAAGAATTTTATTTTACTTTGTTTACACAAAATCGTAAACTTGTTACTCTGTTTCTTTCTTTACGTCAAATGGAGTAAGACGTTGGAAAATTTTGATGTGTTTGCTTTTTGGTTTGTATACACCACAACCAATTCTGCCTATCATATATATATAATATAATATAGAGATAAGATCTTTCAAGCCCTAAGTTTTGGGAAAGTCATTGAGTCCAGATATCCGCTTTGAGATTTTAACACAAAAATTTGAGATTTTAACACAAAAATTTAGAACTGCAAAATTCCAGAATATTTGAGATTTTAACAATGTTAAAATCTCAAATATTCTTGTATTTTGCAGTCTCAAATTTTTGTGTTAAAATCTCAAATTTTTGTGTTAAAATCTCAAAGCTTTATCTCGTGACTAAATGACTTTCTAATAAGGCTTAAAAGATCTTATCTAATATAATATATATATATATATATAATATTTGTTTATTTAGATAAGGTGATGATGTTTGTCATTTGTACCAACACAACAATTGACAAATAACCGCAATACAACCGTCATGCACAAATTACATGCAAAGTTACGTACTATTTATGTGTAATGTGTATGTCAATCCCGAGCATATAATCCCGATAGGAATATAATATACTACGACAACACTTTAAAAGTGTCCCTTATCTACTTTAACCATGAACTCGATAATTCCGATTATATGAGCGTACCCTCCGTACTCTCCGACTCACATTATATCGATTCCGAGTTCAAACCAATTTTGACACAAAAACCCGAATACACTTAAATGACCTTGTGATCAAAATCACTAACAAGAATTGTTTTTTAATTATGGGTTTTGGAATCTGTTTCACACCTGGTTTTACTTGTTGAGCTGCCTCCTGAAATCCGAAACAAGAAACGACAAATATGCCAACAATATGTCAATATGTGGAGTTGTTAAGATGTTCGAGCGATGACATTACCTTCTTCTTTATGGTTTCCTTCTTCCACATATCTACACCTCTGAAAAACGACCTCGTCGATGTGCCTAAGAAAACAGATATGTCATCATGATAATTCCTCAAATTATGACTAAGGTGCTTTGTAAAAACTTACCTAGAAATGCTACAATCAGCAGCACCGTGACCATCCAATTAGCAAAAACGACATTCAAAGTAACGCCAATGCTGATCCCTAGCAGTAGCATTGGCTGAACAATAAGAGCCAAGTCGTAATCTATAATAGGACGCTCGAGTGTCGGGTGCCTCTGCTTGATGTTGAAATAAATTGTCGCGGCTGATAACCCCATGATCATACCTGCGCAAAAACGAAGATAATAACTTCAGCGCCTTCAGGGCTTGTTTGGATGAACAGAACGTTTTAAGAAAACGAGACATACATTTGGAGATAGCTGCAGAAGATTTGGCGTCAAACCCGATAATCAAAGTAAGTATCGGGACAAAAATTCCACCAGCACCAATGCCGCCTGCGCTCCCAAACGCAGCTCCACCGAATGCCAGCAATGTACCGACTATTACTCTCCATCCGATTTCCAGGTCCTGTATGTAATATCGAAACATACCAAAAGCGCTGATCAATCAACTAGAAACATACCAAAACGTAGCATATGCCGTAGTATTACAGAAGTACACTCACAGGCCAAACATGTGTGTGAATAGAGGAGCCTTTCAGACTCTTGACAAACTTGACAAACAAATCCCATTCCGTAACATCCTCGACGACGACCACGACAGAGGGCTCGACAGTGTCAGTCGCTTTGGATATGTACTGCTCTTCTTCTGCTGCATACACTGCACACAGAACCCATGAAGTAATGACTACAAAACCATAAAAAAACAGAAAAACTCGCTTTTGTTTAGCCATTGACTTTTAATTTGATGAATTAGCTGCTGATATATTGAACAAAATTTAATATGCATGATGCCTATATTTATGTATGTATAACATGTGGTATGGCTAGATTTGATGAAGTCAGAGCATTGTTATAAGTTTTAAAAACCGCCTTTTAAGGTTTCGGCTGATATAACTTTTTTTTTTTTAATACGGTATCAAAGCGTCATGCCCTTCAGTAAACATGTCACTTCACTATTAATCCGCCGATGTGGGACTTTATTTACCGATGCTACTCCGCATCAAGTCAGCCAGGCTACTCCGCATGATGGTGCTACTCCGCTCCATCTCCAGTTGACTAGCAGGAACAGGCGGCGGTTAGTCCGTCCCATATTGAGCGTCACCACATCGTCACCTTACAAAGGTGCGGTCCAGGCCGAACCTTCGGCTCTGATACCACTTGTTGAGTCCTCCGCAGCGGGCTTAAAAGAACAAGTGAGATGGCCAAGCCCACAAGCAAGTGAGGTTCCATCGAGTAGCCCACTTATTTATAAACATGTCATCTCACTATTAATCCGCCGATGTGAGACTTTATTTTGCTCTTAACACACATGGGAACCAAGTTCAACGTGAAACATTTATTCACGTGTCAACACTGACGAACATTAATTTCAGTTGAGTTGACCTTCTAATACATACAATAAATAAAAAGACAAGAATCTTTGGAGAATTTGAAAAGGTGGAATGAATAGAGCTAAGAATTAAGGAGATATTGCAATTTGTGTCAAGAGGAAGTGGAGATCCTCATTTTTTTTTGACTTGTTAGTTGCCAATTTTGCAATTTTAAATAATTAAATTAGTAATAGTAGTACTTTAGTTTTAACTACTTCAATCAAAGCTGTCAGTAATTAGTGTGTACACTAATTTGTCTACTCTTGTTTTATTCTTACTCAATTAGTAATTATCACATCATTAACTAGATGACTAAAGGGTTCTTGCAACTCCGATAATTTGTTTTCAATTTAAGCCTCAATAAGTTCAGCTCAATTCTAATAAGTATAGTTCAATTCTTATAAATTTAACTCAACTTAATTTAAGTTCGGCTTCAAAACGAAAAGAAAGGGCCTAAAAGGGTTCGAATATATAGGGACCCTCCACTTCATCTCCGGTGCCACTATTGAAATGATGGGCACATGCATGCTTAGACCGGTAAAGCGGAGTAGTCAGGTTGGGTGGGTTGATTTGGGTGACATCATTTTAGGTATGGCCTATATATATAAGTGCTCACGTCATTTTAGATCTTGGATTTATATTGGGATTTATTGCCAAACACCACCTTTGAAAAACAAGTTTTGCGAAACACCACCTTTAAAAAAAAAACTTGTAAATTCATACCTTTAAATTTTTTTTTTTGCCAATTATGACCTTTTTCACTTACTTTGACTAAGGTCAACTAAATTCCGATAAGTTGTCTCACCTGTAACAGCTGACACGTTCCCAATACTCTCCAAGGTGGTGTTTGGCATAATAATTTATTCGTAAGGTGGTGTTTGACAAACATTTTTGACCATTTTTGTTCACATTTTGTTTCCCACATATGACAAGTTAATAGATTGACATTTCTAAACAAATTTTGACGGTTAATCCCTCTAACAATGACAACATTTACATTCCAACAACTAATTACATGATACCAACTTTTAAAATTTACAATTACTCCATTATTCGATAAAAATAGAAAAATTAATAGTAATAACATAACTTTAAGATACAAATTTAACTTCTTTTGCTTTTCCAAAGATTTTCAAAGAGAGATTACTAAACTTCTATCATTTTTCATCTAAATCTACCTTCATCTCCATTTGTGAGGCAAGTTACGACTTCAACCAACCCATTTTAGTCACCGGTTCAACTAACCACTTAAAAATATTTACAATCACACCTCAATGTTTCCGGATTATAAAACTTGCATGCCAAAAACCCCTTTCCAGTTGTTTTGTTGTATAAATAAGTAGAGGGGAAAAAAACGAAGAAGGGAGAAACTAAAACAAAGTGAAATGAATGGAAAAATAATAAAAATGAAAACATGAGGAAAAATAAAATGGGGGAAACTTAAGAAATAAAAGAGGGGAAAGAAAAAAGAGTAAAAATAAAATGGAGGGAAAAGTTGGAGGGAATGAAACACATGTGAACTTTAGAAAATAGGCAACTTATCGGAATTTCTTTGACTTTAGTCAAAGAAACCGAAAAAGGTCATAATTGGCAAATTTTCTTTTTTAAAGGTATGAATTTACAATTTTTTTTTTTAAAGGTGGTGTTTCGCAAAATTTGTTTTTTAAAGGTGGTGTTTGGCAATAAATCCTTTATATTGAGTCTGTTGTAATCGAGTTATTTTTGGATTATGGTCAATTTAAGGTCGGATTGGATATTTTTTGGATCAGGTCCCTTTTCGGTCAAATTGTAAAACTTATGTAAAAATGGGCGATTTTTGGTCAAAGAGTAGTTTTTTTTTTTTTTAATAGCTAGTGCCAACTGATTAGACAATATCCAATTTGTCGCTTTTATGACATTTCAAGTTACTGACTCACATAGCTTCTTTTGTATCGGGTCATTTCGGGTTAGGTTGTTTAGTGGTTGGGCTAAATTCGAGTTTCAGGTCAAATTCGGACAGCTATTATCAGGTCGAATTCTAATCTCGAATCAATTTATCGGGTCAGCTTAATAGCAATTCCTCCGTATATAAGTTAGTCCCTCCTTAATGGACATGGACTTATAAGACTTATTCAATGAAATAGAGAAAGTACGATAATTGGTCCCTAGTAATTAAAATTATAGCCATATGTGTATGGGAATTGACAAACACCAACAATGATCCATGATACAACAATCTAATAAGGTATATGACTCACACTCCACATTATGTTTCTCAAACTTTTGGTACTACCCAAATGTGGTTTTCAACTTTTCATCATATTTCCTGACGGTCCCGTTTTACAAATTCTTACATATATGACCCGTCTCACGATCATATTATCGCAACACTTTTCACGTGAACGGCACCCTCCGCTTGTGATTTTAACAGACCATAGCTTTTAGTCATGAGTTCAAAACTCGACAATTCTTTACGAATATAACTCTTCAATTTGATATAAAAATTGTCACATTCTGAACACGTAGCCTTGAGTTTCAATCGGTGAAAGTTTTGTCATCAAATGAACTATGATCGACCATATCTATTGGTCACGAGTTGTGAATCTAGCTTGGTATTATATTGATCGTCTTCACGAGATATACCATTTACTCCCTCCGTCCCGGTCATTTGTTTACACTTTCTATTTATGGATGTACGGGTCATTTGTTTACACTTTCCATAAATGTTTATGGTGACCCACTTGTGCAGGTGGACCCAACTTCCTTGACCAATCACATTGTTTTATTTTACCCACTTTGTACTTATATTATTATTTTTATAGTTTTTTTATTTACCTCTCTACTCACATCGATTAATGTGTATAAAGTAAATGTAAACAAATCACCGAAACGGAGGGAGTAGTTGTCAATTTCTAAACTCATTGCTTAAAATTAATGCGATGCGATGTCAAAAAAGACTTCGCTCATTGTCTGCACATAAAGGAACTTACATGCGTTCATACTAAGTATGCATGCAGGGGCGGACTTAAGAAGCACAAAGGGGTAGCAGCTGCTACCCCATACAAAACCAAAAAAAATCAAAAAGTTGTACTTTTATGCCAAGTTTGTACTTTTTAGGAAAAGTTTTCAATATTTTATTCCTCTTTAATCCTTCTAGTCTTTCATTTTTCCACTATCTCACGTCTCCTATTTTCTCTCACACCCTCTTTCCTACTTTTATATAATTTTTTAATAATATTTTGCACCACTCTTTCCTATAGGCAATAGCAAGTCAATTTTTTAGTAGTACTTTATTTACTTTCGACATCTTTTGAGTTTTGACAAACACCAAAATTCAAACCCTTTTTTTTACTCCAAATCTTTTAATCATTATTTTTTTTATTTAATATTGCAAATTGCAATTGCAACTTCCTTGTAATCAAGTTATTGGACTTTGGGTGTCGGTTTATCATTGGTTACCGAATCAAATCACAACAATCGCTAGTTTAATATCTCGATATAGGTAATTTTGTTTCTATATTACAAATTTCTTTGATGTTTTTGTGTGAGGAGATCATATACTTGAGATTTGTTAATTTATACTTGTAAATTTATTGTTTTCGTTGGTGTCCTTGGCATTTTAAGTGAGTTTGGCTTGTTTGGATTAATGTTTAGAAATTGGTATTAATTTTTTATATTAATTTTGATTATAAATTTATAACATTGTAGCTAATTTAAATTGGTATTAATTTTTTATATTAATTTTGATTATAAATTTATAACATTGGATTAATGTCGAAACAATGAAACATCTAACGCATTCGAAGGTGTATTTGTTATTGAAGCTCGTCTTGGTTCTTCCCGTGGCAACCGCAAGTGTAGAAAGGACTTTTTCAGCAATGACATTCATCAAAAATAGATTGCGCAATAGTATGGCGGATCAATGGTTGAATGATAGCTTGGTTACTTTTGTGGAACGTGATGTATTTTTAGATGTTACGGAAGATGAAATTGTAAGTGAATTTAAAAGTATGAAAACTCGTCGAATAGTTTAGATATAAAATGTAATTTATTTATTTTCTTTTATTGTAATTTGAAATTTTATTTTATATACTTAAACTAATTTAAATTTCGCTACTCCATTGAAAATTTTCTGGGTCCGCCCCTGTATGCATGCTCATATCATATATTTCCCAAAAGTCTCTAAATAAATGGATTATTGACTGTAAAATGTAGATCAATGTCAGTCGTAACTTGTAAACGTTAGTGCAACGGTCTTCAATTCCGTTGCTCCAAGTATATCTATGCCTTGTTATGAGCATTACGCGGTAGTACAAAGGTCATCGAAACCCATGTACTCGTTGTGCTTGATTTTGTACACCATGTCTGCTATACCTTCTCCACCTGCACAGAAAACAGATGATTAAGTTTGCTGAATGTTGAGCATGAATTAGGACCGTCAAGAGTCGAGGAAGTTTCCAGAGTTACCGAGTAAAAGAACACTCGCGAATAAGATGGATGACAAAATGAAGACAATCACTGACGCTCTTCCAGCTCTCGCTATCCATTTTTTCACCACGTACTGGCCTGTGAGCGAGGCAATTACTGCTATTACGACCATGTACGCAGCTGCATACACATGGCAACTCATGAAGAATTTTGAACGAAACTGTGTTACTTTGACACTTTACAAGCATAGCACATCACTTTTACCCTTTAATTTGCGACAAAACATGATTTCTGCGCAAAATAGTCGTGCCTTACACTTTGATGCGCACTTAGGCCCGACAATTACAGCATACGTAGTGTACTGTGAACAAGTTTTTATGATGTTTTACCGTAGGGCAAGGGAAACCGGTCAAGGAGGAAATACTCGTCAACACACATGGAAGCGGAGAACATCATGATGAAGGTTGCCGTGGCACTTGATACCTTCAAAACAACAACCGAAACATTAAACATTAGACAGACTACTGAAGAATGAATTACTGTATATCTAAAAACATACCTGAGGAATGATACTAATCTCTAAAAACATTGGTCCCAAAATAAACCCGCCACCAAGACCAAGCAATCCACCGAGTGTACCCGCCAACATTGCAACTGATGCGCATAACACGAGCTGTCGTGGTCCCATCCACGAAGCTGCCGCCTCTTCGGGAGAATTGGCCAATGTATACGCTTGATATAGTGTTGCCCCGACAGCGACAGGAATCTGGTTATAAGCATTTCAATCATATTTCTCGACAAATAATAGGTGTAATCTTAGATGAGGAAAGTACGAGTGAGTGTACCTGTAACAGGTTCGATATCCAGTATGATGCTGAACAATTTGCTGTGAAGCCCTGTAAAGAATTTGGAAGTTAGTCAATCTTACGACATAGAACCATCATTCCAACACGATATATGAAACTCAAAATGAAGTTGAATTCAGGAGTCGTATGAGATACCTTGAAGATTTGTATAACCAGAAATGCAAGCCATACTATGACAAGTATGCTTAGCTGCTTCCATTTTATGTTTTCAACAAGAGGAACCCTCGGTTGTTCTCTGGGAGCTCCGAGAAAAGGCTCGTTGAGTATTTCACCCCTATTTTGAGCCTCTGCCTGAAACATTTTGAAACAAGAAACTGAGACTAAGATCAAAAGCGGCGACTAAAATAGCTGACAAAATGTCACGGAAAATATCTGACGCCTGAAGATGTTGATAACAAAACGTAACGTAAGATTCAGAGGGACTATGAAAGTACCTGCAGCTGTATTGTTTCTCTATTCCACATGTCGATACCCTTATATAATGACCTCGTGGATGTACCTAGGGAAAACGTATATGTCATCAGTAATGCATTGACAGTATCCTAGAAACGCAATTTGAGTGTCGACGTCCCTAGGGAAAAAAAAGTACCAAGAAGTGCTATAATCAGCAACACAGTAATCATCCAATTCGCTAAAACGACGCTCAAAGTAACACCAGTGCTGATCCCAATAAGTAGCAGCATTGGCTGAACAGCGAGGGCTAAGTCGTAATCAATAAGAGGCCGTTCAAGTGTCGGGTGCCTCTTCTTGAGGTTATAATACACTGTTGCACATGATAACCCCATGATCATACCTACACAAATGAATAAATGTTAGATAACCAAAAACCGCATTTAAATTGCCCTGATATATGCGGAATTGAAATAGTTGAGGCACTGAGGTAATGTTGGCGTGTAATTGAAAAATCGAGAATGGATTACAATAACGTACATTTGGAAATGGCGGCAGAAGATTTAGGATCGAAACCGAAGAAAGCATAGGAACAAAAATACCACCAGCACCAATGCCACCAGCACTACCAAAAGCAGCTCCCCAAAATGCAATCAATGTGCCTACTATTATTCTCCATCCAATTTCAAATTCCTGTTATTTTTAGAGGATGTAATTAATCCTAGTCAAAGTCGGTTATACATGGTCAAAGTTTGTTAGAGAGTTTGTTACACTCATAACAAACTCTCCTAAGTTAGTTATCATCTTCCTCATCATCTATATATATGTATATACATTGTATTCATCCTAATTCATTCAATACAGAAATTCATTTCTATTTACTCCTGCGTTTGCTCTGTTTTACTCTGTTTTCTTCCACTTATTTTCTTCGTGAAATTCTTCTGAGTTTTCATCTTCAATGGCGGTTACAAGCTCAATCTTCATCAATGGAGGATTCTTTCAATTATCACCACAATCTATGTTTTAAACAAAATTATATTTTATCAAACACAGCCTAATATTTACCGCTTTTTTTTTTATTAAAAAAATTATTTATTTGCATTTTCCAACTTAACAGTCATTTTAAATTAAGTGTAAAAACAATGATAATATTAATAAGAGTTTTTCCACAACTACCACATTTCGTAATACTCGCTCCCTCCGTCTCACAATGTTACTCCCATTTATCTTAATAATTTACATTTGTTATTAAATTTTTTAGATAGAATTTTATTTTCAACCGAAGAATATTGCATATAGACGGGGGTATAAAGTGGTCAAAGTAGTGCATTGGAAACTGCGTAAAAAGGATGTCAGAGATAGGTTGTTATTAGTTGTTACAAAAAGTAGTTGGGAAAGTTTGTTATAGGATGTTAGTTATTGTTAGTTGCAAAGAACCAAACCCTAATTTGGTCTTCTCTATAAATACCTCTGTAATCATTCACAAAATCAATACAATTTCACTCATTCATTTTTCATTCATCTTTCTCTGATCAATCTTAGAACTCCCTTTTTATATGTTATATAGATGTGAGAGATGTAATATTGAGGGAGGTAATATCATGATCAATGCAAAATGCGCATTTTGGTTCGCTTCATTATTTCTTGACTCGCGTTTTAAACCTCGAGGAGCAACGAATAATTACGATTACCATCGCGATTGTGTTCAACTTAACTTTCAAGTCAGTGGTCTAATATAGATAAATTATTATTAACAAAAACGGACTGACTTTACATAAATTTCATTTGTTTGTAACTTTGTATACACAAGAACTTGGTTCTTATTTTTAGAACCAAATTTGCTGATTTAAGAATTAATTAACAATCTACTATAGATAGTTTGGGACTAAAAGACATGATTTTAACACTTAAACTAACCACTTTAAGCTTAATTAAGATGACTATTTTGAACATCTAAAAATGATCATGTTAAGTATTAACTTATGTATCTTAGTCATTAAAGTTGTACTATGTACTACTCCCTCCGTTCCACAATGTTAGTCCCATTTACCTTTTTGAAAGTCAAAGTTTCGTAACTTTGACCGTTTATAACATAAAATCAACACAAAATTGTTATACGATAATAAGATATCTTTCATAATATTTTATTTTCAAAGAATTTTTTTTGCATATAAGCGATAAAAAATATGGTTGAAGAGGCACGTTGGAGACCGCGTAAAGTCAAAGCGGGACTAACATTGTGGCACAGAGGAGTACTTTGTAATCATAAATAAAGAAAAGAAGTAATCATACGCACGTGCACAAGATTTCACATGTTCAAATACAAATTATTTGTGCATATAGTTGGTTAGTCAAAATATCATACTCCGTATGAAGTAAATTGAGCGATATTTTGTACCATTGACATTTTATCATCATACAAAGAAGTAGAAAAGCTGATGGCCAAGCCAAGTATAAATAATATAACTCACCGGCCAAATGTGTGATAAGTAGCTAGAGAAGCCTTTCAAACTCTCGACAAATTTCCCAAACAAATCCCACGTTGCATTGGACGCCTTTAGCTCGCCGAGCTGCGCGTCAATAGCTTCGACTGTCGAACGTGCTTCCGATCCATGCACCAACCACAAACACAACACAATAATAATCCCTACAAAACAACAATGAAAGCACGCATTTTGGTGTGTAAGCTTAGCCATGGATAAAGCTCTCAATATGATGTGTGCATTATTATTGTTTGATACATTCAAAACAAATTTATATATACGTATGTTTTAGTACGCATTTTCATATAAGACTGTTGTATGCGTATAATGTTTTTATAATGAGTTATTTATTATCATAAACAATTATATCGCTCATTATTATTATTATTACTGGCAAGTACATACATTGTAACGTAACCATAATTATTCTTAACTTTATCAATATCGTATTCAATAATGGTCATAATAAACGTTAAAATGATTAGAACTTGTCGACCATACACGTACAACCGTCACGTATGAGAATTACTCAAAATTTGAGGACTTTGATACATTCTAAGGATAACTTAAAGTAGACGTAAACTCTTTAGAGAGACATGGTAAAATAGAATGAATAGAGCACAAAGTTTGGGAGGTATTGCTTTTTTGTTTTCAGAAGAAGTGGACTTCCTCGTTGTTTTATTGACCCGTTAGTTTGTACATTTTGTTGGGAACATGAATTAATGTTAGGGCAAGTCCAATGGTGAACTTAATATTAAGTTCTTTTCTTACAATTTTAATGTGTAAGAACTTTTTACTACAATGATAAGAACTTTATATAAAGTTCTTGAATAACTTTTTGAGCAAAAAGAATCCTCTTTATTGAACTTTGATTGACTTAATTTGTGCAAGAACTTGGTTCTTATTTTAGAACCAAGTTTGTCAATAGTAGAACAAACTTTATTCTACAATGGACAAACTTAATTTATTAAATTCTTGTTGAAAATCTCCATGCTAAGAACACCCCATTGCTATTGCTCTTAGTTATTAGTAATAAATTAGGGTAATATGTTGAGAACATGAATTAGTGTTAGTTGTTAGTAATAAATTAGGGTAATACAATTAGTCACTAGTTATTGTTAGAGTTGTTTAGTTTTCCCGAGTAACCTCTCGGTTTCCCGAGTAACCTCTCGGTTTCCATTTCAACTCTATATATACTTGTAACGTATCATTGTCAATCAACTCAATATTTCCCGACTTCATTATTCAATATTCTCAATTTATTTATATATTTCTAATACATTTAATCACTAAAATATTTTTATTTGTCCTTTCTGTACGGATTACTACCAAGTTGAATTAGTAGCACTATAGGAGATATATTAGTGGTAGTAAAGTTTTCGGGCAAAATGAACGTGTATAATAATGGAATTATTAATGATATGTTAATTGTTTTGATGATATGTTGTTCGAATAAGCAATATAAATTAGTTAGAAAGTTAGTTATAAACCTTTTTTTTAGTTAGAGATAGTTAACAACAACAATAACAAACTCTACACTTTCATTGTGGGCAGTAGATTTTAAGACCCTAATTTCAAATTAAACTAAAATGACGTCTTTATTATAATAATATTATCATATTTATCTAGTATATGTAAAATGTGAAAAATTATAGCAACAATTATGACGTGTTGGAATAATATTCTCTCACTTGTGCCGAGAAATATCGATTTATTTACGCATCGTAGGGTTTTATTCTAAAACTAATTGATAGTAAGAGGAGGAGCTCGTAATTAAACTTTATAAAGTGTGACCATAACCAATACGGAGTATGAGACATCACATTTGGTTGATTGAATTGAGTTGTTATAAGTGAATTTTTCTCGTGCAGTATGTATACATCACCCGGCTATTTTTTTTTTAATCAACACAATTACTTTATAATGATTAATTTTAAAGTACGAAAAAATGGCTAATAGAAAATATCTTCTTGAATTAGTTGAATAATACTCCGTATCAATCTAGCATATATGATTTTTCTGAAAATAGCGTTAATAACAATATGATGGTGCTTAATTATAATAAAAAAAAATGGTATTGTTTTGATAACTTATATTGATATTGATATTGGTATCGATAAATTAAGTGGGCGTTTGTTTCGTGCATGGGTATGAGTTTGGAATGAGGAATCATACCTGGGTGACATGGGGTTGGGACTCGATTCCTCATACCTAGTGTAAGTTGTATGGATTTTAAGTCAATTAAAGGTTAAAATTTAGGGTTAATTGGATATAACCTCCTTTTATAACACTTTTTTTTAAATAACCCCTTTTATGTTTTTTTTTCTACTTAACCCCCTTTTAAGACGATTTTGTTTTTAAATCACCCCTTATCGGAAAAAGTCACCTTAAAATGAGATATTCCGGTCAAATTCAAATTTTGAATGTTTTTTTCTTTCTTTAATCTCTATTTTACCCTTCCCTATATCTCTTTAATGCTTATTTCAACTTTAGAAACCAATCTATAAATTTTTTTATTCAACTTTTAAAGTTAAAATAAGCATTAAAGCTAAGAGAGATAAGGAATGGTAAAATCAATCGCAATATATATAAAAGAAGGTTTTTTCGAGTGCTCTCCTTAATTCAAGGAGTTTTAGCCAATAAGAAAATTACATCCTAAAAGATAGATTAAATTATTTAAATTAAGAACAATAGTAATTTGGAAATAAATAATTATATGGGACATAACTTCGTTATTTAATTATGATACATTAGATAATATTTAGTCAGATCTTTTGTTTTAATTTTTTATAAAATGTATTTTTCGCGATAATATAAAATTAACATCATTAGTTTCGTATTGAAAAATGCTATCAAATGAGTGTAAATATCAAGGTATTTTCATCCAATCAAAAAAATTATTTGTAAAATAATTTAAATAATTAAATTGTGAACAAAAATAATATGGAAATAAATTATTATATGACACATAATTAGTTTAATTTAAGGGAATTTTAGCCAATAAGAAAACAACACTTAGAAAATACATTAATTAATTTAAATTGAGAAAAAAAAAACAATAATTTGGAAATAACATATGAGAGATAATTTCCTTATTTAATTATGATACATTAGATAATTTTTAAGCAAGTCTTTGTTTTTATGTTTTATAAAATGTATTTGTCGAAATAATATAAAATTAACTTCAATAGTTTTGTATCAAAAAATGCTATTAAATGACTTTAAATATCAAGGTATTTCATCCAATAAAAAAACTCCATTTATAAACTAAATTAAATAATTTAAATTGAGAAATAAATAATAATTTGGAAATAAATAATATATTACACATAATTTTCTTATTTAATTATGACGCATTAGATAATTTTTAGGTAAGTCTTGAACCCTTTTTGTATATATAGGTCAAAAACTGTAGCTTGATTTTTCTAACACTACAAGAAAATCTTGTACAGGCGACCGAAAAAGGCTACCAACAACAGTCGCTAAAACAGGCGGGCGACTGACTACAGTCGCCAGACAGCGGTAGCGAGGCTCAGTCGCCTTTTTTTGAGGTTGGGCGACCGAAATCAGTCGCCAACTAATGGCGACTGAATAATCCGTCGCCAACAAGGAAACGGGCGACCGACTTCGGTCGCCACATGCTCTCTTTTTTTTAAAAAATTTTGGGGGCTGGCGACTGACTTCGGTCGCCATTTTTGATGTTGGCGACCGCAAATCAGTCGCCACTCTGTCGCCTTCTTTCTGTTTTTTTTTTTAATTTTTGGGAATCTGGGTCGCCTTCTCTCTGATTTTTTTTTTTGGGAAGGCTGGCGACAAATATACGATCCCTGCACGTTTTCACGTTCTGCCCGAATTAATTTTGATAACCAAACTCAGTAAACCTGCAAATTCAACCATACAATTTCAACGGTATAAACAACCATACAAATTCAACATTTTCAAACCGAAATCAAGTTTCGTACATGCATTCACCATCAAGTTTAGTACTGCAACACATAATTCATGTTCAACATCACTAACAGTTTGCCTAAACGGAAAAAGAGATACTCTACACTTGAAACCCAACAGATGCTCCACTACTCGGGCCACCACCATGAGGGTCTCTAGGGTCAGGATACTGCGGACCAATCCCTGGATTACACTGCTCAAAGTAGGTCTGCATCCGTTGCATTTGTTCCCTCATCAACCTGAGCTCCTCGTCTTGAGCAGAAAGGCGTTCGTCTTGATTGGCGACGCGATCTTCTAATTGCCTTACAATACCCGGCGTGTACATGGAGTCGCTCACTGTCGATAATCTGCGGTTTCTCTTCTTGTAAATATACTCGGCTGCGTTGCCGACTCCATAATTAAACCGCCCCTTTTTTAAATCCTTCGTTCAGTTCCAACCAAATTTGATCGGGTCGGGTTTCAGGCTCCTCCTACACTCGCTTCATATACGCCTCCTACCAAAGAACAAATCAATTATGCTATTTAATTACAACAAATTACCAAGATTATAAATCTATTACGACGAACAATTCCTTACATATTTTTCCGAGTCTTTCTTTCTCGCGAAATGCAACTTGCCCTCCTCGTCTTTTTTGGCGTGCGTGTCCAAAAAAATGTCAAACGCGGTCGCCGCTTGTCCTTTGTTTGCCTTTAGTCCAAAAAGAAGGCAACAATTATTAATTTAAATATACACAATCATACTATTATTGGATTATGTAAACGATATATTAAAACTTACGTTTTGTAGTTGTTGTGCACGATCAAGGCAACTCTGAGATCCTCTATAGTAACTCGGCTCGACACGCGCATTTGGATCTCCTCCCCTAATATTCAACGCCGCTTGTTTGGATTTCTTTAGAAATTCCGGCGTGTCTCGTAACTTCAGCAAGTCGTTGTATGCAACATTTACAAGGAAAAATATGGCGACAACTAAATAAAACCAAACAACAAACTCCGAATATAAAAGTTTTAACCTCATTTTTATTAAAGTTAATTTTATTACCATTCATGAATACGGGCTTCTTTTTTCTTTTAACAGCCTTGTACATGTTGTCCTTGAAGCGTTTTTGACACGTTTGCTCGTACTTTGCACGGACTAAATGCTCAAGAACCGGCTTCCAAGTGCATGAATTCTACGTATAAAACCAAATATTAAACAAATTCCGGCGTAATAATATGTATACATTTTAAAAACACTAGTGGCTTTAATAATTATATACGTACCCTAAAAATATTAAACCACTGCTCCTTCAAGTCGTCTGGTATCGACGACCAACAAGTGTAACCGGAAGTATAACGACTTTTTGTACTCTCCGTACATGCCTTCGTAATTGCCTTTTGTGGAAACCTTACAATTTTTGCATTAGAATTAAAAGCACATATTTTTGCATTACAATTTTAGCACATATATATATATATATATAATTTTAATATAAATGAACAACTTACCAATATGATTTCGGGTCTAAAATTAATTTGCCGGTCGCATCTGTTGGTGGTTTGTCGTCCGCCTCCTGGTCTTCGCTTTGTTGTTGCGTCTCCCGACTATCCGACGACTCATTCTCCTCGTCGGACCTGAATGACGATCTGGAGGAACTACCTTTTGTACTTCGCCCTGACGACATAATTTAAACTAAAAAAAACAACATATATAACTAGAAAATAATAACACTAAACTTAATCAAAACATATTCTAACATAAAAATAATAATCTAAGACGTATATATAACTAAAACACTACTAAAATCCCCCAATTCAAACATTCTCTAATCTTAAACAAATTCTCTAATCTTAAAGAAATTAACTTTCCAAACCCTAATTTCAAGCTTAAATAAAAACACCCAATTTCACAAACCCTAATTTCAATTAAAATCAATCATTCTCTACTCTTAAACAAACAATAACTAAACATCATTCAAACCTAACTCAAACATTACTAAAAACCCCCAATTTCAAGCTTAAATAAAAACACCCAATTTCACAAACCCTAATTTCAATTAAAATCAATCATTCTCTACTCTTAAACAAATTCAACACTTATCAAACCTAACTCAAACATTACTAAAAACCCCCAATTTCAAGCTTAAAGACAAACACCTGTGGAACCCGGGATCGGACCCAACTCGGCGTCTTGCTTAAGGGCGGATTTTAAAGTTAAAAAAAGATTAAGTTGGAAAAACCTTTAAGAACTGTTATGGAGTCGCCACCTAATTATCGCGGAAATTAGGAACCTGCTACCATGTTCTAAGCTAAAAACATGTCATAGATTTTGGAGCACGCCGACACCCCTAGATCTAAGGCTTGTGAAACCAGATTGGATTCGGGGTGAGGGTACTTTAGAAAAAGAGTTAATTCAAATAATGATTTATGAAAACCTTTTAGAAAAGCCTATGTAAAAATAGCCTCTACTGACCTAGAACAATCCTTGTAAGATGATATTTGAGCTAATGTTATCGCTACGTACAAGTGCGGTATGTTTGTAAAAGAATGCAGATGCAGATGCAAAAAGATTGATTAAAACCCTCAGTTTAGCATGTTTAACTTGTTAACGAAAACGGTTCAGTTAAAGGTCGAATTCATTGTTTAAGTTGATTTAATGCAAAATAAGAAGGGTGCAAGATGCATGCAAATAAAATAAAGTTCAATTGTCCATTGGTTTATTTTATAAGGCTCGATTCTTATCGACTTTGGCGTGTCATCGGATATGGAGTGTACCGAAGTAAATAGAACACTTGGAGTGCAAGCGCTGGGTGCCAAAGCCTGGGGCGCTAAAGTGTAGACCTTTGTTAGTCCTTAGAAAATAAGAAAAAGCTTTGATCCAAGTGGATCGGTACCTACCTTGTCCTGACGCTTCAGATCTGGGCAGAGCTTCGCTTCTTGAACTTGAAAGGAGGATGAATTCAACACGGGATGGTGTGTTGAACTCAAAGATTTGAGTGCTTAAGGCTTTTGAGGGTGTTTAGAAGTGTGTAAGATGTGAAATCTGATGATAAATTGTGTGTTATGAGGTCGGGTATAGGGCTCTATATATACTAAAAACCTCGGAGAAAGTAGGAAGCGAGGAATAAACACACGCCGAGGAACCGCATAGGCTTATGCGGTTGCCAGGGCAAACCGCATAAGCTTATGCGGTTTCCCCTCCAAACCGCATAAGGCTGTGCGGTTTGGAGGTGTGGTTCTAGGCCTAATTTCCTAGTTTCGGTTTGATGAAATCTTTGAAAGATTACGTGATAATTTGGACGTGTGGCTCAAGAAAACAGCTAGGATAATCCTGAGATATTTTGTGGTGTTCGTGGCTTTGGAGTCGCGGGCCAAAGGCTTGGGTTTGGGCTTCAGTTTGCCCGAGACCCTAAAAATGAAAAGGGTGTATTTGCATAGTATTTGTGAAATAAGGTAAGACGTGAAGTTGTATTTTGTGTGTGAGGGTGCTAAATAGCGGTTTTAGCTATCGGGCCTAAATTTACGAACTTAGGAATCTTTGAATCAGACCTTGTTAATGTAAAAGGACCAATTGTAGTGCAAATGCGAAGCTCATGCCAAATGAAGCAGGACAAGGACCTAGCTAGACTCCAAATGGACAAAATGAACGTTATTTAAGTGTGATGTGAAGCGACCTAAACATTTTAACATTTAAAACGACTCAAAATGAATTCGACATTAGTTAGAACCGTATAAGTCAACGTTAAAGCATGCGTAATAAAAGTCCGTGATACATCACAGGGTTTTGTTTGGGAGGGTACGGATATGGGTATCCACAGAGCCCCCAGTTTGACTGAGCTCGGACTAGAGCGCTAGTCAAACTCCACGACCATATCCGGACCATTACAGTCTCGATACCAATGAACGGCAAGCATGTGTCCATGGGTGAGACGAGGACTTGAACCGGCTAAGCGGGAGGGGCGTGCGCATTTTAAGGACTTGGCGGTCCGTGCATGCTATAAGGGCCTGCCGGCCTGCTGAATGTCTTCATCGTGCTTGTTGTCGTTTGTTGGTGCCTTTGCGTGTGCTTGTAATGTCAAGTGTTGATGCTGGTGCTTGTGCTTGTAATGTCTTCGTATTGCATGTGTTGGATGTAAAAGGGCTAGAGTGCAGGGTGTATATGCTTGTAAGATGTTTGGATAAGTGCTAGTGTAGGCTTCGTGAAAGAGCGTCTGTGTAATGCTTGTGCTTGAACTCGCCGAGGAGCGTCTATGTAGAGTGAAATGCTTGGAGTTAGGTGTATATTGCAGAGTGCATGTGCTTGGGCTCGCCGAGGAGTGTCTATGTAGTTGTGGTTGCGTATGGTTGCCTCCCGTGGTGGAGAAAATGATGTAATGCTCGTGAAGAGCGTTCGTGTTTCTGTTTCTGTACCGTACATTAAGTGCTTAACATACGCGTATGGCGGGCGTGAGTGGCATGCGACCCAGCAGGACGTACTTGGAGTTGCATTGGGGCTAAAATGAATTAGGAATCGAAAAGTAGGCGTAAAACGAGAAAAACCCGAGAAAAACCAGGGGCATGAACCGCATAGCCTTATGCGGTTCGTTGGGCAAACCGCATAAGGCTATGCGGTTTGACCTGCTGGCTGTAGGGGGTATATATAGCACGAGCAAACCGTGAGCATGCCTCATAACTTATTTACGGTTTTTCAACTCAAAAAACGTCATTTTTCGATTTCTCAACCGTTTTTGCTCATTTTTCTTGCGTTGCCTTGCTATGGAACGAGGTATTGCTCCATTTTAACTTGCTTTTACGTTATTTGTCGTTGTAATTAGCTAGTTTTGCCTTGAAATGTTGAAAAGACGGGTTTTGAATGAAAACCCGAGTTTTGCTTGGAATTTGCCGTTTGAATGCTTGAAATTGACGTCATTGTGTTGCATTATGTCATGTGAACGTGTATGTGTGAATTGATTGTGATTTAGACCGTCTTTGTGTGAAAAACGTCCAAATTAGGTTTCGGGCCCGAAAACGAACCCGGATTTTCCGACCCGGAATTTCAATTAAACTTCGGTGTAGGATGCCCATAGTGAGTATAGCATGCCTATAGCGTTAGTTTTGCGAAAAGGTCGAGTTAGGGCTTTCAAATCGCCGTCTTAAGTCGTAGTTATACGGAGTATTTAAGGCGAATTGGGGGTTTTTGATCAGAGTGACCAAAATGCAATTGCTTGTAATGGGTTGTTGTTGGGGACTATTATGGCGCGTAGAAACCATAAAGTTGTAATTTTGAAATGTAGAGAACGGTTTTTGGCTTAATTGTGAATTAGGCCTAAAAATGCCCTGTATAGTGCAATGTGTTAAAAGGAATGTATATGTATTACGTGTATATTATTTGTGTGTATTTGCGTATGCGTATGTCAAGTTGTATGCTTGCATGCATTATAGCCATGTATTGGTTGTGTTTGGTTGCAGGGGAAGGTTCCAGCCGTGTTACGAGATCGAGATCTCGTAAGAGTGCTAGTTCGAGGACAGAGGGAGCCTCTAGCTCGAGTAGCTTGAGGCGTACACGTAGTGAGAGGGATGCTGACCCTCGGGACCTGCCCACGAGACGTGGTCAGTCACGAGGTAGAGGCCGTGGGAGAAATGTCCCTGTGCGTGATCCTGAGGAGGAGGCGGATGCGTTTGCTCAGGCGTTTGTAGATGAGTTGGAGGCGGAGATGGATGTTGCTGAGGAGGAGGCTGAGGAGGTCGAGGAGGTTGCGCCTAGGGCCAGTAGCTCTAGGCCGCGAAAATCACGCGTGAAACGAGGGCTTTCGCGAAGGGTTGGGATAGCCTGACCTTACGCTTGCTCCAGAGACATGTTTCCTATCGGCGGCGATGGGTTGGGATAAGGGCCCGATGAGGACTTTCGGGCGTCTGCGTCCGCAATGTGTGCTTTGAGGAGAAGCTTCGCCGAGGGCGCAAGCTTGGGTGTTGCGTAGTGCTTTGGCCCGTTGGTTGGCCATTGGAGGGAGATTGCGAGGAAGAAGCGGGCAGCGAACGATGTTGATCGAGGCCTTCTTGGATAGGTATTGGGACACCACGGCGGCGTTCCATATGCGGCTTTGGCCAGGCATTACCTTACTGGGTATCTTTGTCATGGCGGGTTACCGGATTTGGGGACCGCGACATGGATTTTGACTTTCTTGCGTCCGTTGTGGGCGAGGTTGTGGCCCAGCGGTTAGCGGTGGTTTGGAGGTGATTTGTCAGGGTGCGCCTCCTTATACTTTCAAGACAAGCTATATCTTGGAGTATTTTGAGGGGAAGACCGAGTATG
Organism: Dianthus caryophyllus; assembly: GCA_023091065.1. NCBI lineage: Eukaryota > Viridiplantae > Streptophyta > Magnoliopsida > Caryophyllales > Caryophyllaceae > Dianthus > Dianthus caryophyllus. Next base: position 6,064,811 of record CM041520.1, read on the forward strand.
GCCCCTCGGAGTGGAGCGACGAGCAGAATGCTCGTATGTGGTTGTGGTGGTTTGTGAGCGCCGTGTATTTCGGCGATAAGGGCGAGCGGGCGTCGACGTCGGTCCTTATGCATCTCCTGGATTGGGATGCGATTGGGACGTTTGACTGGGTGTCGCCGTCTCTGGGTTTGTGCATTCGCTTCTGCATGGATGCCGTGAGACCGCGGGTCATGGATGGAGGTTCGCGACTGTCCTTGGTCGCGCCTGGCTTCTTGATGGAGGTATGTGTTGATTCTGTTTTTGTATCAGGTGCTTTGTTGTTCATTTTTGTTGTCTTTTGTCTTTGTAACATGTTTTTGTTTCTTGTGTGCAGTCGTGGATTCTTAGCCACTTCCCTTTTCTGCTCCCCCCGCATGCTGTGAGGATCGTGAGGGAGTACCCGGCCGTGCGTGCCAGAATGCGATGTAACCGTGCGGCATTTAATTGGTCGTATGATGATGTTCGGGATCGTCTGAACCGGATGCGATTTGATGAGGTTTGTGCTTGAACCATTTTAAATAGAGTGTAGCTAAAATGATTGTACTTTGTATTTGTGAGCGTGTTCTGTTTTCTTTGTAGTTCGTGCCATTCAGTAGGGCGATCTGAGGATATTCACGAGGGCATTGGGGCTAGGTTTGCGGTCACGAGACCAGCGCCTATACATACGGCAACCGTAAGGATCGGTTTGGTACCTCGGAGGCGTTTGGTCTTTCGAGGCGGGGTGGCGGCTCGGTGGTGCTGAGATCCGCCGAGGGTCCTGTTTGGCGAGGGTTTACTGCCGGGATCGCGTGGCGTTGTATGGAGAGGGAGAGTCGGTGAGCCTCCTGCATCTGGGGAAGACTATGCCCATTTGCTCGATCTCGGCTTGCTTGTGGGCCGATCGAGGTATGTGTGCTTCGGTGTTTGGGGGTGCGTAAGGTAATTTTTTGAAAAATTTCCCTGACGTGTGCGTTTTGTATTTGTTTTGCAGGAGTTTGATCCCGAGATGGCAGAGCAGCCTGATGACTTCCCTACTACTATCGAGTATGATGACTCGGGCGTCCGTCGTACCTTTGTTCTGCCGACGTACTTGCCGGTGACTACTGACGCGGGCATGGACAGCTGGACGAGCAAGGTGAAGAAGGTATGTACTTGTGTGATTGTATGTATGTGTATAAGCCCCCAGTTTGATCGAGGTATGAAGTATATCGATGATCAAACTTGTGAGAGTCGTTTTTTTGTGTTACCCCCTCCAGTTTGGTTTAATTTGGGTGAGATTAAGGTAAAGTGGGGTTGGCTGCGTTTGTTTTGAAATCTCCCCCCTAAGTTTGACTTAATTTGAGTGAAATTAAGGCAAAATGGAGAAAAAGTGTGGCTTGTGTTTGTGTTGTGTTTCACGGGTGGCTAAGGAGGCGCATGAAGCTATGGCGTATAGCCAACAGTGGAGGATGGCTTGGGTGAGCAGATCGCTTAATGTCGAGCCGATTTGAGGCAGCTCAGTTCGGCGTGAGTTTGACGAGTATCGGCGCCGTCACCCCGAGTGAATTTGTGTATTTAAAGATTGTATGAACCTTTATGTACATGTCGTTGTAGCTTGAACTTTGAACTTTGTTGTTGTAGCTTGAACTTCGTCGGTAAACCTGTTTGGTGGGCTTGGTTGAAGAAATGATATGATTCCCGAGTGGGATGCGTTGATGTTCATTTTAGATTGTGAAAATGTTTTGCAAAAAGTTCATTTTAAATGCGAAATGGGCTCGTATGAATGCGAAAAATGTTATGCGTTGATTCGTGGTAAGAATCGGGATTGCTAAAGTGAAGCGTGATGTTGATGCATGGGGAACAACGAAAGAATGTCGTAGCCCAAAGTAGGTTGTAGTGTTTTAGGAAAGACGAAATTAGGAAAGTTTTGAGAAAAACCAGCCCCTGAAACCGCATAGGCTTATGCGGTTCGTGGGCTAAACCGCATAAGCTTATGCGGTTTGGACAGCAAACCGCATAGAGTCGTGCGGTTTGTTGGCTTGGATGTAGCGCTGTATTTCCATATTTCGGACATTGTTTTCCTATATAAGGAGAGGGGGTGCGTGCCATAATCTTCATTCACAACTACTCCTCTTCTCTTTTTTTCGCTTTAGAATTTTGCTTTCACAAATATATTAGGTATGTTTATAAAAGTTTTTTTTTGTGTCCAAGAAAATGGAGGAGCATTTTGATGCTCTTTTGAAGAGGTGGACGTCTTCCTTGAGTTCGGCAATGAAGAAGGCGGTGTATGATGACGGTGCGGGTGTATTCATTGGCTTTCGTCAAATGAAAGTCGATCTAGAGTTCCTTGATTCGTGCTTAGATTATTGGGATCCTAGCTTGCATGTTTTTAGGTTTCCCGGGGGAGAGGTGTGCCCTTTGATGGAGGAGTTCTCGGCCATTGCTGGATGGTCGAAACGGACTACTCCTGTGGTCGAAAAATTCTAAATAAAGTAATAAAATAGAATTAATTTGCTTTTGTCTTGTCTCGTTGTTTTCTCTTGTTTGTTTTTAAATGTTCTCGACCTTTTTTAAGCTTTGAACATTCATACTTTCTCTTAAAATCCTCGACCTTTTTAAGCTTTGGATTTGTTTGTTTGACTTGTTCCGTCTTTAAGTCCTCGACCGTTTTAAGCTTTGGACTTGGATTTGTGTTTTGTTTTGTGTTGACTGTGCTCTCGACTTTTTTAAGCTTTGAGCGTGTCTTTTTGTGAGTGCAACGCCCTTGAGCTTTTTAAGCTTTGGGCATGCGTGCTAGAAAAGTTCGGTTGTACTTTTGACAAGCTGCCTACGTATCTGCTTTTTGAATACAGAATCAAACCGGCGTAGTTCGTGTGATTCGGTTGAGCTCTTTGCAAAGTCAGCTCACGTATCCACGGTCGCGTGGGAATCAAACCGAGCGTGGTTCACCCATGCGAGTGAGTTTTGTTTTGAAATTTTGCGAAGCGTTTGTGTTTTAGGGGTAGTATTTCTTGAGTTGATCAAGATTTGTTGGTGTCGGAAGTCCTGGCCGTCAAGGTCGATTAGTTTCTGGCTCCTCAGGAAGGATTTCCTTGACCAAATGCGGTCCGCCCAATTGGGTTTGAATTTTCCTCTTGGGTCGATTGGTAATGGTGCTCGGGTGATTTGAGTACTAGGTCACCCACTTTGATATTTCGTGGCTTGACCCGTTTGTTGTATGCGCGTTGTAGGCGAGATTGGTACATTCGTACTGTACTTAGTGAATGTAATCGTCTTTCGTCTAAGAGGATGAGTTGTTCGTATCGTTCGCGTGCCCATTCGGCCGAGAATGTCCGCTTCCATGAGAATTCGAAGGGATTGCATCTCGATTTCTGAGGTTGAGCGGCTTCGACCCGTAGGTTAGGAAATAAGGTGTCATGCACGTGGGTGTGCGGATGGTTGTGCGGTATCCCCATAATGCAAATGGGATTTTGTTGGGCGATGCGTGGCGGTGTCGATCATCTTTTGAGGATTGATCTGACGGTTTTGTTCTTTGCCTCGACCGCGCCGTTAGTTTCTTGATCGGTAGGGTGATGATTTGTGTCGTTGTATCTTGTATTTGAGGAGGAGTGGTTCGACCTCTTCTTGGAAGTGCGTGCCTTGGTCACTGATAAATTCGTGGGGTATGCCGTAACGACATATGATGTTGATTTGTATGAATTTCGCAACTTCTTTCGTGCTTAGCGTACGGTATGATGCGGCTTCGACCCATTTGGTGAAATAGTCGATGGCCACGAGGATGAAGCAGTGTCCTCCTGCTCCCACGGGTTGTACTTTGCCAATGACGTCAATTCCCCATGTGGAGAAGGGCCATGGCGAGGTTAAACTGTATAGTGGTGAAGGAGGTATATGTTGTACGTTTGCAAAGATTTGACAATTATGGCAATGTTTGACATATTTTCTTGTGATCGGCTTCCATGGTTGTCCAGTACCATCCTAGCCTTATGATTTGTTTGCACATGGCTCGTGCGTTCATGTGTGGTCCGCACTCGCCATCGTGTACTTGGGACATAATATCGTGTCCCTTTTTGTGATCGACACATAAGAGTAGTGTGCCTTGGGGTGTCTTTTTGAGTAGTTTGCCCATTTCCATCACGAATTGTGATGATAACAGGCGTAGGGCGCGTTTGGCTCGTTTGTCAATGTTTGGTGGGTATTCACCGTTTGTTTTGTAGTTGATGATTGCTTGGTACCAAGGGTCGGTTTGCTCTTCCTCGGTTTCAATGTCACAGATGTAGGCGGGTTCGTTCCGTCGTTCCACGACAATGGGGGAGCCGTTTCCATCCCCTGGTATGTTGATTAGTGACGCGAGTTTGGATAACGCAGCGTCGGCGGGTGGTTTCTTCGGCGTGGGAGGTGTATGAATTCTCATTGATAGAATTCGTTTATGAGGTCTTGTATTTTGCTTTGGTATAGTGCCAGGTTTTCATTAAGTATCTTCCATGCTCCGGATACTTGGTTGATTATGAGGGAGGAGTCCCCATAGACTCTTATATTGCGGGCGTTAAGTCTGGCCGCTTGAGACCGTGCAAGCATGCTTCGTGTCCGTGGCGTTGTTTGTAACGTCAAAGTCCAGTTTGATTGATAAAGGTGTGTGTTCGCCATTCGGGGATATGAGAAGTATTCCTACTCCACATCCTCGATAGTTGGTGGAGCCATCGAAGTATAACTCCCATTGTTCTTGGTTGGTGTTGTAGATCCCATAAATGCGGAAGGGATGTTGTGTCGATGATTGGTTCTTCGTCGATTGCATTTTCGGCCAGGAAATCGGAGACCGCTCGTCCCTTGATTGCTTTGAGGTGCGTGCCTTAAGATCGGTCGGCTAGGAGCAATGTCCATCTGGCCATTCGTCCGTTAGGTACAGGTTTCTCGAAGAGGTACTTTACGGGGTCCATTTTGGAATAGACCTTCGTTTGGTGTGCTAGCATATAATGACGGAGTTTCTTGGATGACCACACTAAGGCTAGACAACTCTTCTCGACGGGTGAATATCGAGTTTCGTAATCGAGAAATTTCTTGCTTATGTAGTAGATTGCGTGTTCTTCGCCGTTTATTTCTTGGGCGAGCAAGGCACCCATGGCGGTAGGCGTCGTTGTAAGGTATAGGGATAGCGGTAAATCCGGCTTGGGGTGGTCGTAACCGGTGGGTTAGTTAGCAATTCCTTGACCTTGTCAAATGCTTTTTGACATTCTTCGTCCCATTCAACGTGGTCGGTTTTCTTGAGTTTCTTGAAAACTGGTTCACATATCATGGTGAGTTTGCTAATGAAGCGCGAGATGTATTGGATTTGGCCCAAGAAACTTCGAATTTCGTCGAGGTTCTCCGGGGGTCGCATTTCAAGGATTGCTTTGACTTTCGAGGGGTCGACCTCGATGCCTTTTGGCTCACTACATGTCCTAGTAGTTTCTGGATTTAACTCCAAAATTATATTTTTGGGGGTTGACGCATTTTGTATTGTCGTAGGCGAGTGAAGAACTTGCGGAGGTTAGTGATGTGACCACTTCTCTCCTTTGACTTTACGATCATATCGTCGACGTAAACTTCGACTTCTTTGTGCATCATGTCGTGTAAAAGGGTTGTAGCGGTGCGTTGGTATGTAGCGCCAGCATTGATTAGGCCGAAGGGCATAACTGTGTAGCAGTATGTCCCCCACGGTGTAATGAAGGCCGTTTTTGCCATGTCTTCGAGTGACATTTTGATTTGATTGTAGCCTGCGTAGCCGTCCATGAAGGATAGGAGGGCGTGGTCGGCGGTGTTGTCGACTAGGACGTCCACATGGGGTAATGGAAAGTCATCTTTGGGACTAGCTTTGTTCAAGTCGCGAAAGTCAACGCATACTCGAATTTTGCCATTCTTTTTCAGGACTGGGACCATGTTTGAGACCCATTCAGGATACTCGATGACTTGGATGAAACCGGCTTGTAGTTGTTTTTCGATTTCTTCCTTGACCATAAGAGACCATTCGGGACGTAGTCTTCTTAGCTTTTGCTGGTCGGGTTTGTGTTCGGGTTTGATGGGGATGCGGTGCTCGGCGATGCTTCGTTCGATGCCGGGCATGTCTTTGTATGACCAAGCGAATACGTCCTTGAATTCGCTTAGGAGTAGTGTAAATTGGGTGCGCTCGTGTTCGTCTAGTGAGGCTCCTAGTTGTAGTTCCCTTGGTTCTTCGGGGGTTCCCACGTTTATGGTTATGGTTTCCTCGATGATTGGGTCTTGTGTTTTTGGGTGTACAAGGTTTGCAATGTATTTGTTTAATAATTCACTTTCGCATGAGTTAGTGTCTTTTGTATTTTGTGTGTTGTTTGTTGTTTGTTGATTTTTGTTTGTTTGTATTTTGTTATTTGTTTTAGCTTGAGACAAGACGTAAGCAAATTTATTCATTTCATTATTTTGAAGAGAATTATTCGACAAATCAGAAAATTGCTTGGAGCTAGCCTCCGTAAATAGAAAATCTAAACTAAAGCTAGAGTCTAGGATAGATGGGTCGACAGATGACCCGACACTAAGAGCATTAGAATCTAAAAGAACTTCTTCTTCTTCTTCATCGTCTTCTGTGTCGTTGGAGGTGCTTGAGCAGCTTGAGCTGCTTGAGTTGCTAGAGGTTGAATCACTCTCGTCCTTGTCTTTGAGATTAGTGACGTGGTCGAAGAGTGGTCCTTCACCGGTGATAAGCTGGAAGTGGTGACCTTGTGCATCGGTCCATTTCAGCGTCTTATACCATCCGTTGAGGGTTTTGTCTGTGGCGTCGGCTATGAGTAAGTTAGGATCGAAGTGACGGTCTCGCATGATCGTGGAAACAATTTCTTCGTTTTTGGTGCTCGGTGAGGCCTTGAGTGTATTGGGCTCGGCCTCACTAGAGAAACAAGCTTCGGGTGAATGGATGATGTCTCGAAGGGAGGTATTCCCGTCGACCATTCCTCCGGGGGTGAAATATGCCTTCAGGTCGAGGATGTAAGGTCGCAGGGTGACCTTGTGGGTTGACTTTCGTCTTTGAATTTCCTTAACCATCTTCTTGTGGTCGCCATGTTTGGGCTTGTAGCCTAGGCCCATGGTGAGCCAAAGGCTGTTATTGTTCTTTGTTCTGAAAGGTTTGTAGGTTTTGATTGGTGTACGCGTGATGGCGCCAACTTCGAAGTCGAAACCGCATAAGTCTTCTGCGGGTTCAGCCACAATTTGGCGAGTGGGCTCTTTTGGTGTATCGAAAAGGGCTCGGAAGTTTGAGGCATTCAGGTTATGATTTCCTCGTTGAGAGGATCTTAACCTTTGATGTAGAGTGGAGATTCTACGGCCTTGGTGGAGTGAATCCATGGTCGTCCCAGGAGTATGTTATAGGAAGGGGTCATGTCGATGACTTGAAACTTCGACTTTTCTTTCTATGGGACCACCGCGTATGTGAAGAGAAATGGTTCCTTTCACGTGACGTCGGGTTCAGTCGAAAGCCTTGACTCAGCCCATGCTTGGGGTGAAGTCTTTATCGGATAGGCCGAGGCGATGTGCGGTGGCCAATGGTAGAACATTGATTGCAGAGTCCGTTATCAACAAGGGACACGGGCAAAGTTTTCTTCATACATTCAACGGCCCGATGTATAGAGGCGAGGTTGTGGTTTGATCCAAATGCGGGAGGTCATCATTTGAGAAGGTGATAGCCCCGGTAACCAATCCCTAGTGACATGGTGACCATTTGATCTGGGAGATCTCGCGTCTGCACATGCTATTTGTAGAGCCTTGAATGAATGCATTCCTATGTTCGGTGAGTCTCGTAAAGGGCCCGGATGGAAACATCGGCTTTTGTGCGAGCGAGTTGCTTTTGAAGCACCTCACTCGTGTTTGGTGGTGGAATTATTGTGGAGGGTGTACTTGTAGAGGGGTTATCCTCTTGGGCTACGGCCTTGCCTTTCTCGGCCATGATTGCTTTTACGGCATGTTCATGCTGCGAAAATATTTTGATAAGGGCGACCAGGCGTGTGAGATGTGAAACCTCGTCTTGGTCTTCATACCTTCTCGTTGCCCTTTTCTTTTTGATCTTTGCTTTCGGACTGCTCGCCCTTTTCTTTTTGATCTTTGCTTTCGGACTGCTTGCCCTTCTTTTTCTTTCCCTTTTTGTTGCTTTTGTTTTTATTCGAGAAAGGAGTAGTCGAGAGTTGAGCTACCGTTTTGTTAGTGGGTGGCCACTCTTCGTCTTCGTCATCACTGAACCAGACCCCGTTGATTTGGTTGTTGGTGGGTGTGACCAAGTAGGAGCAATCCATGACGGGCGTTGATCCGAGGAAGATTGCCGGATTGTCATAGATTGTGGGGTTGCTTTGGGCTCCGAGGGCAATTTCAATGAGTTCTTCGAAATTCTCGGCGTCGCCGTAATCAAAATGTCTTCGCCACTCGGGTCGTAGACTACCGAGAAATGTGTACATGAGTTCGTCTTCGTGCGGAGGATTCGGAACCCGTGCAAGTAATCCTCTCCAGCGGACGAGATATTGGGTGAAATCTTCTTCGTCCCTTTGGAGTTGGGTGACGAGAGTGTGGAGGGAGACATGCTTGTTGGCCTTGGAGCGTTGTTTCAAACGTGTAACTTCGGATTGATGCAAGGCCTTCAAGTTGTCAATGTTTTTGGTGAGTTGATCAATGCGGTGACGGAGGGTTTTCAGCTTGTTGAGGTTAGCCATCTTTGAGGAGCGTTTGAAGGAAGGGGTGATGATGCGATTCATGGTGAGTAGTCAGCTGAGGCCTGCATTTCACTTTGTATATTAGCGACACGACTCGACCCACTAGACTCACATTCATTTTAGGCATTCATTTTAGCTCATTTCATTGTTTTGAAAGACCTTTTAAGCTTGAAAAAGGAGATTTTCGAAAAGGTTTTGCTAAGGGAAGCTTTTGAGGCGAGGATGCGTGCGCACATCTCGTCTCGATGTTAAAAGATTTTGCTTTGCATCCGTCGAACTGATAACGGTGATTTGCCGAGGTGAGCTCGAGTCGGATGTGTAAAAGAAGAGGATTATTTCGAGAAGCGATTAGCAAGTCGAGTCGAGGATGTTAAATGTAGAGACTAGGCCGTATGACCTAGAAGATTGAAATCCGCGAGCTCGGGTTTCATTCCTTGCTCGGGTTTTTGCTTGTTAGTGAAAAAGGAAGTTTTGAAAAAGTTTATTTCAAAAATTCGCGATAGTTTTGTTTGAAAAGTGTTAGTTTGTTAGATGTTAGGTTCATTTATCTTTGAAACGTTTAAGCGAGTTTTCGAAGATATGAATGCAAATGCTCGTTTTGAAAAAGACCATGGGGTGCATAGCCTCGAACTTGTACGTATGACTCAAAAAGGGTGAAAATGAGTCAGTCGGGTACACCTCCAACTATCTCGAGTACGCTTTGGCAGATACTTAACCCCTTCTTTTCCTTGCAGCAAGGCGATAGGTTTCTGAAGGGAACCTTTGAGGCGGTCGAGATAGCCGTTCTGACAGCCGTGGAGGCGAGAGGAAAGTTAGTCCGGCATGTGCTTTATCGAGTGGACAAGCCTGCATGTGGGAACCACCTCTCGAGGGTGCAAAGGGTGCCTAGATTCCAAAAGGAATGGACTCTAAACGAATGTGCATAGCTCAAATATGAATACTTGGATTGTTCAAGGCTTTCAAGTTTCACCTCTTTATTTTTAAAAGAAAAAGCTAGTTTTAGTTTTAAAAATAAGATCTCCCAATGAGTCGCCAAATCATGGAACCCGGATCGGACCCAACTGGCGTCTTGCTTAAGGGCGGATTTTAAAGTTAAAAAAGATTAAGTTGGAAAAACCTTTAAGAAGCTGATGGAGTCGCCACCTAATTATCGCGGAAATTAGGAACCTGCTACCATGTTCTAAGCTAAAAACATGTCCTAGATTTTGGAGCACGCCGACACCCCTAGATCTAAGGCTTGTGAAACCAGATTGGATTCGGGGTGAGGGTACTTTAGAAAAAGAGTTAATTCAAATAATGATTTATGAAAACCTTTTAGAAAAGCCTATGTAAAAATAGCCTCTACTGACCTAGAACAATCCTTGTAAGATGATATTTGAGCTAATGTTATCGCTACGTACAAGTGCGATAAGTTTGTAAAAGAATGCAGATGCAGATGCAAAAAGATTGATTAAAACCCTCAGTTTAGCATGTTTAACTTGTTAACGAAAACGGTTCAGTTAAAGGTCGAATTCATTGTTTAAGTTGATTTAATGCAAAATAAGAAGGGTGCAAGATGCATGCAAATAAAATAAAGTTCAATTGTCCATTGGTTTATTTTATAAGGTCGATTCTTATGCGACTTTGGCGTGTCATCGGATATGGAGTGTACCAAGTAAATAGAACACTTGGAGTGCAAAGCGTATTTGGGTGCCAAAGCCGGCGCTAAAGTGTAGACCCTTTGTTAGTCCATAGAAAATAAGAAAAAGCTTTGATCCAAGTGGATCGGTACCTACCTTGTCCTGACGCTTCAGATCTGGGCAGAGCTTCGCTTCTTGAACTTGAAAGGAGGATGAATTCAACACGGGATGGTGTGTTGAACTCAAAGATTTGAGTGCTTAAGGCTTTTGAGGGTGTTTAGAAGTGTGTAAGATGTGAAATCTGATGATAAATTGTGTGTTATGAGGTCGGGTATAGGGCTCTATATATACTAAAAACCTCGGAGAAATTAGGAAAGCAGGGAATAAAAACAAGCCGAGGAACCGCATAGGCTTATGCGGTTGCCAGGGCAAACCGCATAAGCTTATGCGGTTTCCCCTCCAAACCGCATAAGGCTGTGCGGTTTGGAGGTGTGGTTCTAGGCCTAATTTCCTAGTTTCGGTTTGACGAAATCTTTGAAAGATTACGTGATAATTTGGGCGTGTGGCTCAAGAAAACAGCTAGGATAATCCTGAGATATTTTGTGGTGTTCGTGGCTTTGGAGTGCGGGCCAAAGGCTTGGGTTTGGGCTCAGTTTGGACTGAGACTGAAAAATGAAAAGGGTGTATTTGCATAGTTTTTGTGAAATAAGGTAAGACGTGAAGTTGTATTTTGTGTAAGAGGGGGCTAAATAGCAGTTTTAGCTACCGGGCCTAAATTTAGGAATTTAGGAATGCTGAATCAGACCTTGTTAATGTAAAAGGACCAATTGTAGTGCAAATGCGAAGCTCATGCCAAATGAAGCAGGACAAGGACCTAGCTAGACTCCAAATGGACAAAATGAACGTTATTTAAGTGTGATGTGAAGCGACCTAAACATTTTAACATTTAAAACGACTCAAAATGAATTCGACATTAGTTAGAACCGTATAAGTCAACGTTAAAGCATGCGTAATAAAAGTCCGTGATACATCACAGGGTTTTGTTTGGGAGGGTACGGATATGGGTATCCACAACACCCAATTTTACAAACCCTAATTTCAATTAAAATCAATCATTCTCTACTCTTAAACAAATTCAACACTTATTATACTTCACAAACAATGACCAAACATCATTCAAACATAACAACCTAAAATAATTACAAAATCTAAACAATATAACTAAATTAGCCATAATATAATCACAACATAAAACCTAAAACAAAAAATTAAAAATTAACATACATTGAACTGAATAGGGTAGGATTAGAAGTGGCAAAGCAAGAATACACCAAATTTAAACCCGAAAATTGAAAACTTGATCGAACTTGCACCGAATTTGGGTAGGATTTGCTGCGTTTTTTTTTTTTTTTTTTTCTAAGTAACACACGAAATGAGGGGGGTTGGGGGAGATCTGCGGTCTTAATCTGTTTTTATGCATGGCGACCGACTTGGCGACTGATTTCGGTCGCCCGCCTTAGTATATGGCGACCGATTTCGGTCGCCCGAGGATTTTAATTTAGTCGCCCTTCTGGTCGCCTTTGGTCGACTAATTTCAGTCGCCCGCTCAATATTTCGGTCGCCTTTCAGCGACTACTATATTCAGTCGACATTTTTTGGTCGCCCGTAATAGATTTTCTTGTAGTGTAAGTACTACGTTAAATAGTTATAATTTATTATGTTATAATTATGATTATGATTACAAATTGTGTTATTTTTATTTTTTAAGGTATATTTGATAAGAGTGTTTAATAATGTCATAATAAACATTTTTAGTTCGTGATTACTATCTTTGTATGATTCTTTTTTAATAATATGAGTCAATATAGTGTAGTGTTCTTATGTATGGGCTTCTCAAACTCCAATTTAAAAGTATAAAACAAACTTTGTTTATAAAAGTTGATAATATAACAGAAACTTTAAATTTAAAAAAAGGTAGTAATAACGAAAGTAATTTTTTTTTTACAAAATTTCAAGTTAATAGATAATTTTGGAATTACTCAATTTATAGTAAAATATTACTCCCTCCATTTCACTTATTTAGCCCCATTTTTCTTTTCCAGTTTTCCGTCAATGTCACTCATTTGGCCACAATTCTATTTATGGTTTACTTTAACAATGAAAATATCATTTTACCCTCACTTTATACACATCATCTTTGCACAATTAGAATTATTTTTTTCCTATTTAAATCAAATTAGCATTACTTTTTTTTACTAAAGTCATCCTATACTTACAAATTCAACTATAAGACTATTAAGAAGGACGACACATTCAATTCTCAAGGTTTTTACTGTGTCATACTTGTGTCACGTTCATTGTTAATTTAATTATGTGTCATACTCAAAGCTAATCATTTATTTATTTATTTATTTATTTATTTATGCATGATCTTTATTGTTACACTTTTTTTAGACCTTTTCATTCATTTGTGAATTAAATTCCACTAAAAACGAGTGGAAGATCAAAGTTAGTGTATCAAGATTATGGGAAGTACTGAAACTTAGAAATAAAAATAGTTTAGTGTGTAAGGATGAGGTAAAAAAAATCAACATGGTGTAGTATAATAATAGGAAAAGTGTAGCTTAGCTAATAGCTAAACGTGCATCTATAATTTAAGAGTTCATGTACATACTAATTAATATAAACATTACTCACGATTTTTTTATGTCCTTTGTTTCGTTTCGAAGTTACATTTTTGCATATATTATCTTGAAGAGCTTATATATTATACATATGCTACATTATTAACTATGAAAGTTATGCAAAGCAAATCACAGTTTAAAATTTTTAAGCGAAGCAAATCACTGTTTAAAATTTTTATAATCTTATATTATTTTGCAATAATAGTACGATCGTGTCACAATGATAATTATCAACTATATAAATTCTTTTTGTGGGTAACAAATTTATATTACTCTAATATATTATACTACGATCGTGTCACAATGAAGGTTTGCCCTATTCAATATTTGTCACATTGGCTTTTTATTTATTTATTTATTATTTGTTTAAACTATTGAAAACATGGTTAATCCTACGTATATATATTCATTGTCACCTTTCTTTAAATCAAATGTCTTATTTTTTTAATTATGAAAGTTTTAGATTTAATTTTTTATTTATTGCTATCCTCTTCTTATATATTGTGATATTCAATATATTTGTGTACATATATACGGTTTTATTTTGGTTGAATATGTGAATTCCCAATTTTTATAGTGTAATATACAGAGATACTTATGTTAGTTTTAATTGTAAATATTTTATGTTATTATTGGCGATATATACATAGATCTAAAAAGTGTCATGTCGTTCGAAAAATTGTATAAAATGAAATGAAATGTTCACATCATTGCAATAAAAGAGATTAATCCTTATGACTTAACACTACAAGTGAAGTAACAATCAACAACATCTATATCGTATGGTTACAATTTGCAACGCGATCAAATCATCAAATATAAGATTATGCAAAGATGTATCAAATCAATTATTTCTATGTATGAAAGTTCAATTGCTATATTGATTGGCATTTAATAGTAAATTTTGATATTTTTACAAAAATCATTTCCACATATTTTTTGTCCTTATATAGCTATTACAAGATGGAAATTTGTCATTAATATTTTTTATAATTTATTGAGAAGCATAATAATTATAGATGGTCCAAATATTATGAAGTTTTTAATTAGTTTATTTTATTTGATAATAATTATAGATGGTCCAAATATTGAGAAGCATAATAATTCTGGAAATTTTTGAGATAAAAAGCTATTTAAAATTTTTGAGGAATTGTATATCATAAGTGTTAACGTTATGCATAATTTTATGATCGTTACTGGGTAATAAGTTTGTGGTGTTATTTGATTTTGAACATTGGCCTTAAATTTAAATGTGTTTTCAATGTGAATGTTTATTCTATATATTGTCAATGATATAAAATTATGATATTTAATATACAAAATTAAATATAATCTATAATTAATTAGATTTTCAAATTTCAAAATAAGTACACACATATTTATATATGTTTTTAATAGACACGTCATTTTATTTTCACTCGATATTATTATTGCCTTTTTAGTTTTAGACTAATCGCACAAATAAATTTAACCTACTATTTATTGTTATTGTATGTGAATTAATAAAGTTACCCGTGCATCGCACGGGCATTTCACCTAGTATATCTATATAATTGGAGGTTTTTTCGAGTGATTCTAGAGTCTCCAACTTTATGCGAACTCTTAGTTAAATATAAGGGTTTTTTGTCAGATAGTACCTTTTATTTAGGGTGTTTTGTGAGATAGTACCTTTAATTTTTTTCTTGTTAAATGGTACCTTTTATTTTCAAAATTTGTTAAAACCTACCAAACTAAGAAATCCAGTGAAAAAAGTCAAGATTCCGGCGAGTTGACTTGGTTAGCAAGTAGTGTAATGTAAATATGGTTATGATTATTTGTTAAAAGCTACCTTATTTTGCTTAATCAACTTAGGTAAACCTACTCCACACTTCCTCCAAAATTTCCCTCTAATTCTACCTCCAACTTTCCCTCTCAATTTCTATTAAAGCTAGAATCTTTAAGTTTTTAGGACAATTGCACTTGTCTATTTTTCTCTTAAATTTCATTGTCATGTATTCCTCAAAAAAATCGTCATTGTCAAACACGTTTTTTACAGAAATATAATGCAAATGTGGCTTACCTTGTGCGCATCGAACTTCTTGGACTTCGCAAAATCGAGGGAAAAAGTTTGTAACTTGTAACTTGTAAATTACAACTCCGATTTGAAGAAGGAGAATAAGAAGAAAGAAAGTTTTAGAAGAATTGATTCAATTGAAGAAAGAGAATAAGAAGAATCAAATTATATTAGTTGTTTACTAAGTTTTGATTTGTATTGTCTATGAGAAATTAAGAATGAGAATAAGAAGATGATGGAAGAAGATGAGAATAGTGATTGAGTTGATGGATGGAGATGAAAAGAGTAGCAATGAATGAAGAATAACAAATTAATTTGGGGATTTAGGGAAATAGAAGGGAAATTAGGGAAATAAGGGTAGATTTTAACAAAAGATAAAATTAAGTTAGGGAACTTAGGGAAATCACATGTGCCAAATAAGGTCAAACCAGAAAATTGACTTTTTTTCACCGGATTCCGTCATTTGGTATGTTTTAACAAATATTAGAAATAAAAGGTACCATTTAACAAAAAAAAAAAATTAAAGGTACTATCTCACAAAACACCCTAAATAAAAGGTACTATCTGACAAAAAACCCTAAATATAATAATAAATATAATAATAATTATAATAATAAACAAGTTGAATAATGACAAATTGTGGAAAACATAGAACTCTTAAAACAAGACTATATTAATACAATATATATACACGTAATATATTAACAATTTAACATGATCAGTGTATTTGTGCATTGTTAGCACCAAACCTATCTTCTTTTATTTTTGCTTTTTTCATGGTGATTTATTATTAATTATTGTTATTTTAAAAAGTTTAATAGATCTAATATATTTTGTGTTTATAGTGATATGTGTGATTGAGATTGTATTAGTAAAAAGTTTATGTTATGAATAGCTTATTTATTTGCATAGTAACAATAGTTTGATAGTGTTGGTTTTTTCTTTTTTTTTATATTGCAGATGTAATTGTGATTAGAGATTTTGAAGTTTGAATCAACAGAAATTGAGGTATATGTAACGAGAAAGGTACGGTAAATGAATATATATGATTTATTTGTTATTTTGGTTCTAATTTAAGTCATTATAGTTATTTTATTATGTCAATTTGTAATTACATTATTAAAAGTCTTAATTTAATATTTTTCAAATTATTAATTACATATTTTCATTGTATTTTGTTTTTCTTTTTGTATGTTGCAGGTGTATATGTGACAAGAAATTATCTAAGAAAATGTACAAGATTTATTGGTTATTTACCTATTTGATGTACATGTGACAATAAAATACCGTAACAAGATATACAAGGTTTATTGGTAATTTTAATCTAATTTAAGTCATTATCGATCTGTAATTACATTATTTTTGTTTATTATCATATATATGGTTACAAATTTTACATTTTCAAAACTCTAATTTTTATGGATAATTACAAAACTCTAATTTGTAATTTTCAATTGTAATTTTTATAGATAATTTTTTTTTTAGGTAATTACAAACTTATAGCTACAAAATTGGATATTACTAATTATAAAATTATACATTTTTTTGGAATTATTTTCAATAACAAACATACTATATATATTTGGATACAACTTTGTTGTCAAAGAAAAAATAATTAATTTACAATTTTTGTATTTTGCCGTGTAACTTTGTTCGTAGTAATTCAATCAAAGTTCATATGTTTGCCAAAGTGCTTAATTAAGATCTCCATTATATATTTACTATTGTATTAAGGTTTCTTAAAACTATTGTAATTGTTCATAAACTCATGTTTAGAAAAACCATATAATTAGAATTTGATTGTAACTATAATTATATACTTATTTTATCTAAAATTTTAACACTTTTAGTAAGTATATAACTTTGAAAAAACATATCTATATTGACTTTTTAGTCATGATATAACTCTAACTTTAATTGGTAAATCCTCCTACTTATGCTTTTTTAAACTAAGATAAAATTAAAATAACTAGAAGAGTTTGATATAAAACATGAAGCACATTAATTATAAACATATACAATTGGATTTATATATAATATAATGAGAATGACTTTTGGTTTCCATACTACTATACAGAATTACGGCAATAATGGGTTATATTTTATTTCGTCTATTTCCTTCTTAAGGTTCCAGTGTCTTTTTCAATTTTATGAAAACTTAAAAATTAAAAGGTAGTAATCGTAGTTTGGTAAAATAAGATTTTTAATTTTAAAGAAAAATAAAGTGTCTTTAGCAAATTGATGACGTAAAAGAAATAATATTTTGTGAGTCATATTAGACACCCTATAAGGGCATGTTCTCTTCGTCTGAATTTTTCTGAACCAATCTTAAGTTTTCTGAAGTTTTCTGAAGTTATCTGAAGTTTTCTGAAGTAATCTTAAGTTTTCTGAAGTTGTCTGAAGTTATCTGAAGTTTCCTGAAGTTATCTGAAGTTTCCTGAAATTTTTGGAAATAATATGAAATTATAATAATTATTATTATTATAATTGTTATTGTTATTATTATTATTATTATTATTATTATTATTATTATTATTATTATTATTATTATTATTATTATTATTATTATTATTATTAATATTATTATTATTGTTATTATTATTATTATTATTATTATTATTATTATTATTATTATTATTATTATTATTATTATTATTATTATTATTATTATTATTATTATTATTATTATTATTATTATTATTAATATTACTATTATTATTATTATTATTATTATTATTAATATTATTATTATTATTATTATTATTATTATTAATATTATTATTAATATTATTATTATTATTATTATATTTATTATTATTATTATTATTATTATTATTATTATTATTATTATAATAATAATATTATTATTATTATTATTATTAATATTATTATTATGGTAATTGTAATTGTTATTATATTTGCTACTTTTTTTTCTTTTTTTAACGAGTTTCGCCTAGATTTATCTTCTTTTAGAATTATTAACTTAACTTTTTGTTTCATTTACGATAAACTTTGAGGATTATATTTTTAGTACCAAGAATATTCAAATCTTTATATACATGCGCTTTTTCCACTAATATTTAAATACTAGAAAAATTTAGCATTTATTTTCATTAGTATCTTATAAGTATTTATGAAAATTTTATTAACAGTCTATATATTGAATTTGAACTAATTTTAATTTATGATTTGCTATAAAATAGTTTTGGATTGGTCTTATTTTTATTCAAATTATTATAATTATTATTCTTAATAATATTATTATCATTATTATTTATAACATTAATGTTATATATAACTTAGGTATTATTATTATTATTAATATTATTATTATTATTATTATTAATATTATTATTATTAGTTAATTTATTTATTTAGAAATCTGAAGTTTTCTGAAGTTTTCTGAAGTTTTCTTAAGTTATCTGAAGTTTTCTTAAGTTATCTGAAGTTTTCTGAACCAAAGAAAAACTTAAGATGAGGAGAACAGGCCCTAATTAGTATATTTGTTTTATTAATGCAAAATAGTGTAAGAATTCAATTGAATTTAATAAATTTGTAAACTTAACTGAAAGGAAAAAGAAATTAGTTACATTAATCTATTACGATATCAAATATAAAGTTTGGAAAAGAGCAAATCAAAAATATGAAACAAAGATAAATGATCTTATCGTGAAATTAGCTTTTAAATATATATATGTACAAAATGATAAATGATAGTACTATATTTGAGACATTAATATAAATTGAATTGTTATCATTGTATGAACATATAACTTAACCAACGAAAATGCAGTGTAGAATGATTTTTTTTAGTTCACTAAAACGGAAAAAATGCTAAGATAGAAATAAAATAAGAGAATTTAAACGTGCATCGTATTATATTGTTATTTTTACATTACCTTAATTCATTTTTTTATTCGTACATACAAAAAAAAGTTAAAATTAATAGAAAAACATTAATTAAAAAGCTGTATAATTAGTGAAATGTGAATAAATAAAAAAATTTAAAAAGAAAATTTTACATGTAATCTCATATGTTTCGAGATTGCAACGACAAGGTCAAAAAATTTAAAAATAAAATTTTACATATAGTTCTTCCATTATATATCCTTTAATTTCATTTTTATTGAATAATTTGAGAAGGCAAAAGCTTAAACCCGTGCATCGCACGGGCTTACATACTAGTAGGGATTAAAGAAAGAAAAAAAACATTCAAATTTGAATTTGGCCGGAATATCTCATTTTAAGGTAACTTTTCCGATAAGGGGGTGATTTAAAAGCAAAATCGTCTTAAAAGGGGGTTAAGTAGAAAAAAAAACATAAAAGGGGGTTATTTAAAAAAAAAAGTGTTATAAAAGGGGGTTATATCCAATTAACCCTAAAATTTATAATATAAAATATTTTAAATAATAATTTTGAATATAGTAAAATTAAAAAACATATTCTTTTGTCATTTACGTATATATAAAAATCATTTTGCATTATATTATTTATTTTTCTTCCATATTTTATTTGAATTTGATATGATTCCATGGGAATCAATCTCATACTCACCCCCTCCTTGGGTATAAAAAACCCACACCTCATGGGTTTGAGATATGGGTATGAAACCCTCACAAATCCCAAACAAACACATGGTATGGGTTTGGCTCATTCCAAACCCATACCTCATACCTTTTTTAAGTGAACCAAACACCCCCTAATGAGATGACAGTTAATTTAAACAAATGGCTGTGAAGAATATGATGATAAGTCCGGTCACGAGTCACAAATAAGTTTGTATAGTAGTAATTCTAGCAAGGGTCGTTTTTGTTAGCTAAATTAACTGACGCAGTACTTGTCTTACATTTTCGTAATACAAGGTAATAATTTAGTTTGGTGAAACTTGTAGTAATATTTGTACAATGCGTAAATCATATTCGATCGCCAGCATTTACGGCGGAAATGTCTTAAGATGATGCCTTAATTTTAAATTATGCATCAAAGAACACAAGTAACAACAACACAAATAGAAAAAACAATAGCTCTTGAGTTCATTTAGGTAGTCGCTGGTCTTGACTTTTGAATGTTGAAGACTTTGCTGAGTGTGAATCGTGTTGAACTTTTGTCGGATTCAATGGTGAGACGACGGTCTTCAGATGAATGTCGTATCTTGAGCACTCGAGTGGCCAACTTTGTCAAATTATCCAAATCAAGGGTGTCGGGGTATGCGTTTGAAGAAGAGCTTTCTGGCTCATCAATAGCGGACCTAGACCACCTGGTGTATGCTATGATCTTAGTTAGTTCAGTTGCAGATAAATTTCTTCCGCTCAATAACATTTCTACCTGCATTATAAAAACAAGTGTTAGAACCGCCCCCACTGTTGATGTATGTTATTTACATAAACAATGAAAATGAAATTTAGATTAAACAGATTCCTCAAGCACGTAATACTACGTTGCATTTAAGATTATTCCGCTTCCTTATCGAGTGCCCGAAATGAATCGAATGTCTTCCGATAATACGAGTCACGTACAGTAATATAATTACTCTAAATCATTATTGGCAAGTCTAAAGTATCAAAGATTTTCTGTGGATGATTTTATGTGTTTATGAAGAACCAACACCATGATATAATACCCCAAATATGCATGGTGTCTTTTCAGAAACAAATCTCAAGCATTGAAAAAATTAATGATCTGTAAATCATATTGAAATAAATCCAAAAATATTATTTCCCACTTGGCCCAAAAAAGAAATCTGAAATTGGTATTGGCTCATGCAAAGCACTAATAAGAGCTAAGTTCTGATTAATACTTATATAGCCCATTACAAATTCACAAGCTTACTTAAGCCTATTAATTATTCAAGCATTTAGTAAAATCACAAATATTTTGGTGAGAGGTATCCGAATAAAGAGACAGTCTTACAATATATAAGCTTATTATGAGACCTCTCACAATAAGCTAATTGTGAGACCTCTCACACAAAGTTAGTTACCTATTTCTTTTAGTTTTATCGTTAGTTACATTGTGTTTAAGTTATAACTAGTTCAGTGGCCCGTGGAAATCACGGGTTCTCTTAATAATTTTCGTATTTTGTATTTTTTTTTATTTATCTTATAAAACATATTTATTGACTTTTTTGCAATGTTCTACAAAGTCAACATCTTTCATTTTTGAATTTTCAGCATGCATATATTTCACTATCCTTTTTTAGTGGTCAGTACATGATGTAATCAAAATATTATATATAAATATTGTGAACGTATAATTTCAAATAGTATACACTATAGAAAGTGTATCCAATATTACAAATTCTGTTCGGTTTTGAGACAATATTGGAAAAAGTGTAATCTCAGTAGAGCAAAAACAATATAAAACACATTCGAATCTATTTTTAATATGCTTAAAATAATTTTACTCTCCCATTTTATTTGATTATATACGTTTATTTTTTGTACACTATATATAAGTGAGAAAAATCTTCAACATATCCTTTAAAATGTAAAATAAAAAATAGTCTTGTGCAATCTTATTTTAATTGTCTTTAATTCTTATACTCAAAATATATATGTCGTTTTAGAAAAATAGAAGTTTTACTCAGTATAAGTCATTTTTCATTTTCCAAAATACTTACTCTCATAATTTAATGGTAGACTAATAAAGAGTATTTAATGCTATCTCATAAGACATCATTTCATTGGCTTACGTGCATCGGCATATGTTTTTTGAATTTTTTCTAATACGCAACTAAACACATAATTTTTTGTACTACGCAACAATTTAAAATAGTGTAAATAATTCATTAATTTTATAAATAATTGTTCTGACCTTTTGGTTCTCTAATATTAATTAATTGGACCACAATAATGAATTCAAATAAATGTGTATGTTTATAGGAATTATAAAGTAGAGTAGCTGAAAGGTTTGTTTTTTTTTTTTTATCAGTTTTTTCTTTTATATTATGATTGAAAAATAGATATACAATTAAAACACAAAACTAATTAAATTTAGAATAATAATTGTATGTTTTTTGGGAAAATGTAATTATCATTAAGTACCCAATACGAATAATAAAAGTTTGTTACTTGATTGATAAATGATTTTTGAATTTTGTATGGAGTAACTCTTAAATAAAATCAATTTGAAGTAATTTTACAAAGTACTCTGTAATAGTTTGTTTAGTATGATTCTTATTTTAGTTGATTAGTTGATGAAATGTTAAGTCTAGCTAAACTATTAATTTTTAAAATTTTAATGACGATAAAAAAAGATGTATGTGTTAGAATTTTTTAAAAATTAATATATGAATTGTTGGACTTAATTTTATTTTGATGGATAAACGACCAAAAATTTAAGTTATGCGTTGTCAATTAAACATGTTATTTAATAAAGACTTTGTTTTGTAGAATTTCAGTGATAAATATATTTAGATTCCATTTAGGGTGTGTTTGGATTGAGGGAAATGAAGGGAAAGGAAGGGGAAGGAAAGGGAGGGATTGAGTTTTCATCGTTTGGTTACAAAAAATGGAAGGAGCGAAATTGAGGCTTTATAGACACACGAGTATTTTTTAATTCCTCATCCTTATCAGATATTGTTCGTATTTGGGTCGAGCCCACTAGCAGGAATTTATTGACATTGGACTTGAATTTGTTATACCCAATAATCCTCTCTCCGTCCAGAGCCATCCTTTCTTAAATCGTTTGCAATATTAGAACCCTTGATTTCTCACTTGGGTGTCTGTCTCATTTAAAGATTGTCCGTTTTATGTTAAGCCTACACATATACGGTTTTGGAACTCTCCTAGAAAACCTATCTTTGCAGATAAGTAACAAAGCAAGTACCTGGCTCATATCGATACGGCATTCGGTGGAATGGTGCACGCACAAGGCAGCACAAGCGATCATTCGAGCCATTCCAACGATATCGTATGGTGTACTTAAGTTTGGATCGACAAGTTCAAGTTTCTTTGCAGTTTGATTTGTGGCATCAGCAGTTTCACTACTGTCCTTGTGATGATCACCATCATCAGTTGGCTCCTTTGCACGAATTGCACCTATTGCACCTTTGAAGGCATCATGTTTCTTTAAATCTTCAAGAAGCGACAATAAAGTATTTTCCTGTAACCAATAACAACTGCTAATTACTGAAATTCTATTGGTTACGACGTACGAAGTATATCATATTTTGTAACAATAATACGGAGTATATTAATATTAGGGTTGATTGAATATAACCCCTTTTATAAAATGTTTTTTTAAAATAACCTTCTTATTTGTTATTTTTATAACATAACCCTTTTTAAGACATTTTTGTTTCTAAATCAACCCCAAAGTCAAAATATGCTACTTAAAAATGGTATATTCACACCCTTAAACAAGGATTTCTCATGAGGTGTCGACATATTTTAGACATTGGTGGTTGTAACTTGAAAATGGCATACCCTATAATGTCTTTAATTGCGATTTTTAAGTAAGAAAATTCGACGTTTGGTGATTTAGAAAGAAAAGTGTCTTAAAAGGGGTTATATCATAAAAATAACATATAAGAGGGTTATTTTGAAAAAAAGTGTTATAAAAGGAGTTATATTCAATTAACTCTTAATATTACCCTTTTGTTTCACCGACTTCTTTTTATTTGCCAAAAAAAAGAAATTCCATGATTTGTTTTTCTCATTTCCTTATTTTTAACATATTTTTGTCAAAAAAATTCACAAACATTTCATCCTTCATTTTTTTATTCAATTTATTTACTAGGTTTTCTTTTTTTCATTAGTCAAGTTTTTAATGTAGATGTATTGCCTTGTATTTAAAAACTAACAAAATCTATCTGTATTAACTTTTCAATTAAAAAAAAAAAAAAAACAAAAACAAAAAAGTTCTACGTGTTAAAAGCAATTAGGAAGAAAATATAATAGAGACACTGAGTGAATAATAGACAACACAAGATGCCCATCAATATGCATTGACGGTAATTATTATTGATCCTTCATTCATTTTATAATTGTTCTAAGTAATTGTCGTCGTAGGTAGTAATTTTCAAAATAATTTTGTACAAAGTAGTACTCGGTATCTTTTATAAAAGATAATTAATGAGACAGATACCGGATTATTTTTCAACTCTGTAGGGTCTTTTCCGGTGATCAACTCGTGAAGCACAATTCCAAATGCATAAACGTCTGCTTTTTCAGTGACCTTCATGTTCATGAAGCTAGACGGGTCTATAAAACTGCACATTTGGACATCAAGTTCTACCTGTTAAACGCTTACGGAGTATAAATTATCCGAAATTATATGGAGTAGCGACAAAATTACTAAATTTTAATGCTAATAGTATAATGTACTCCATAGTTTATGTAGCATATCTGACCCAATTGACCCCATGATTTTACTAACTGAAACATGAGATTTGTCATCTGGAAAAATCATCGCCAACCCAAAATCTGCCACCTGTAACAAATTTATACTCTATATAATCACGTCTCACAATCAATCAATTTGTATTAAAAAAATTTCACAAGAATATACTCATATATACAACTATGCATGATTTTCTTAAATTACATCCAACTATCCAAATACAAATATTTTTGAAATAAAATATAATATTGAACATGCATTTCAAAATAAACCAATACGGAGTACCATTTTTCATTGAAGATGTAAATTACTAAACTAGTGAAAAAGTCTTAAAGATTCTTACCACAAAAAACTGACTCTTCATTCCACTATTTTCTTTTCATTTACTTTTTGACATGCGGATTAAAAAGTTATTTTAAAAATTCAAAATAACAAATTTAAGTAGATTGTTTGATTAAAATAATGATCTTACACTAAATATTAAAGTCATACAGGTAATTCCATAAATTAAATGAATAAAAGTTCAAAAACTCAATTTTAAGTATGATGGGGCATGGCAAGCCGGCAGCTGTATAAGGCATGACAAGCCGGCCGACATACCCACGTCCAGACCTTGGACTATCATGGGAGATGTCTTGTCACGGCCGTACATCTTCGGCCATACATCAACTACGGCCAAGCAAAGATTTACCAGAAATTTGAGGGGACAAGGGAATCAGAACTTGTCCCCCCACTTGACAAATCAAACCCCCTATAAAAGGGGAAGCATTTGCAAGGTTAAAGAGATAGCAAAAAACACATAAAAAAGGTATTATTAAACTTTCTCTCATTACTTTCCAAACATAAATTCAGATCCCAAGCTTACTTAAGCATCGGAGGGGCAATCCTCGGACGCCCCGAGGCTAGTTTTGAAATCCTTTGCAGGTCAGCTGGAGAAAGAAAGTCAAGCCAAGTGGTTGTACTCTACAAGGGTTTGAGCACGTGATTTGTTACAAGTTGTAAATTTATTTAAGTTTTGTAACCCGAAACAATTGGCGCCGTCTGTGGGGACTTAATATAAAAGTCATGGCTGAAGTTACTAGAAATCCAGAAAAACAACCTGAAACCCCAGAGCATCCAAGGACGTCCGCTGGAGATGACTCAGAGAAAGAAGAGGGCACCATGCCGCTCACACCAGAGGAGAAAAGGATGGTGGATGCATTTCTAAAGAAAATAAGAAAAACTCCAACGAATCAACTTAGGGATGACAGGCTTTCCCAGAAGACAGTCCCACGGGTTTCCGAGCCGGAGACCTCAATGAAGGTGACTCCCAGGAGATTACTTGAAAGTGTAAATACTCATCAAACAGTGGAAAGCCAGACGATGCACATAACAACGGAGGAAGCCGAGTCAAATGGGGACTCAGAGCCTTCAGTACAGGAAGTCCCGAGAGAGGCGAGGCCGAGACGTAGCTCGAAGGGGGGCCAGGTGATGATAAAATCTCCCCTAGCTCCCTCTGTGCTGAAGTACCCATTGCCAAAGATGAAGGTACCATCCTTAAAGTATGACGGAAAGGTCGACCCTGATGAACATCTGGCTGCATACGAGGGCCACATGATGATGTACGACACGTCAGATTACGTATGGTGCAAAGTTTTTCCAACCACTCTGGCCGGCCTCGCACAGACGTGGTTTAGAAACCTCCCAACAGGATCAATAGATGGTTATGAGGAAATGAAAAGACTATTTAAGCAACAGTACGCTGGGAATCGAAGAAGAGAGAAGACGGCCGCAGAGCTTTTGAATATAGTACAAGGGGAGAATGAAGGGTTAAAAGACTACATGGCCCGGTTCGATCGCGAGTCACAGCAGATACGGAGCCTCGACTCCAAGATTGGCGTCCATGCATTGACCGTCGGCCTTAGAAAGGGGGAGCTAAGGAGCCTGATGATCAGAAACCCCCCTCAAAACTTGTTGAAAGCCAGAGAGATGGCCGACGGATTTGTAAGGGAGGAACAGTTCAATCGAACCTTTGGCAAAAAAGAGGAGAAAGCGTAGTTAAGCGTGAAGAGGGAAGCGATTAGAAGTGGCCATCAAAACCACAAGCTAAGCCTGCCAGCCGTAACCAGAATAGACCTGGGCAGGACAAGCTTAACTATGGAAAATTCACCGCCCTGAATAGGTCAAGAGCCGTGGTCTTTGAGCTCGCAAAGGACAAAGCGCCTTTTGCAGCCCCTAAGCCAATGATTAATGGCGGGCAATTCAAAAGCCGGTATTGCAAGTACCACAGGGCCGAAGGACATGACACGGAGCAATGTTATACGCTGAAAAATGAGATAGAGCGGTTAATACGACAGGGGCATCTCAAGCAGTACGCAACCGAGAAAAGAGACAAAGATGATAGGGATGGAGAAGAGGCTGGTCAACATAGAGGAAGGCCGAGAGTCGGGGAAATACATATGATCTCCGGTTCAGAAGAAATCTCGTCCTCAGGAAGAAAGCGCAAAGCCGCCCAGAGAAAGGGCGGTTACCAGGAGATATACGCGGCCAGCCACGCTGAACCAAAGATGCCCATACTCTCCATTACCAAGGAAGATTATGAGCGTGTCACATACCCACACAGCGACCCGCTGGTGGTAGCCATAGACATCAACCACCACCTTGTCCACCGCTGCATGGTGGACACAGGAGCTTGTACTAACCTTTTGTACAAAGAGGTTTTTGACAAGTTAGGGCTGGAGAGAAAGAGGCTGACACCGTACATCGGTTCCCTATATGGATTCGCTGGAAATGGAATAAGGCCCATGGGAACTGTCACCCTGCCGATGACGGTAGGGGAAGGGGATGCCGCTAGAAATGTCAATGCCGTTTTCGTTGTGGTGGATGCACCTTCCGCCTACAACGCACTGATTGGACGGATAACGCTAGACGAAATTTGCGCTGTCGTCTCCGTACGGGCGTTAGTCATCGCCTATGTAACGGATAAAGGGAAGGCCGGAAAACTGGTTGGAGACCAAAAGGCCGGCCGATACTGCAACTCCTTATCGGTAAAGGGAACGAAAGATGAGACAGTGGCCGACGTCAAGATAAACCTAGACGTACGGCCAGAGAAGGAGGGTCCGGATGTTCAACCTGGCCCAGAAAGTCAAACAAAGGAAGTAGAACTTGCCCCCGGTCGGGCTGTAATCGTGGGAGCGGACCTCGACAACGAATTTCAGGAACAATTGATACACATCCTGGAACAACACAAAGATGTCTTCGCCTACACGGCCGCAGAGATGCCAGGGATCGATCCTAGCGTTATATCGCACCACCTGAAGGTCGACCAAAGTTTTAAACCTATAAAGCAGCGTCTGAGGCCGATGAGTACTGAAAAGGACAAAGCTGTTATGGAGGAAGTGGAGAAATTATTGGAGGCCAAATTTATTGAGAGATGTGACTATCCGGAGTGGGTCGCAAATGTTGTTATGGTAAGAAAAGCTTCAGGGGCGTGGAGAATGTGCGTGGACTTCACCAACTTGAACAAAGCCTGTCCTAAAGATTGCTATCCTCTACCGAGGATAGACCAGCTGGTCGATTCAACAAGCGGCCACACTACATTGAGTCTTTTAGATGCATACTCTGGCTACCATCAGGTACATCTGAGTCAAGAAGACCAACGATGCTGTGCCTTCATCACCAGCCACGGAGTGTTCATGTATAGAATGATGCCCTTTGGGTTGAAAAACGCGAGGGCCACGCGTATCGGCCGGTGGTGGATCTGATATTCTCGGGGGCAAAAGGGACGCAACATAGAGGTGTATGTTGATGACGCTATAGTGAAGAGCAAGACGGACAAACAAAGACTTAGAGCGACCTCGAGAGAGACCTTTGGGTCGCCAGAAATATGGGATGAAGTTGAACCCCGAAGTGCACCTTCTCAAGGTCCGATCAGGGAAATTTCTTGGTTTTCTTGTCGATTCAAGAGGATAGATGCCAACCACGAAAAAAATCCAAGCAATACAAGATTTACCTGCCCCTAAAAACATAAAGGACGTCCAGACCCTGACTGGGCGAATGGCCGCACTATCCAGGTTCATATCAAGGTCAGCCGACAAGTCGACCCCCTTCTTTCAGGTGTTGAAGGGGAACAAAAAGTTCGAGTGGGGAGCTGATCAAGAAGCAGCGTTCAGTCAATTAAAAACACATCTAACTGCGTTGCCAACGTTGGCACGGCCAGTTACAGGAGAAACCCTGATCCTCTATATCGCCGTAACAACGAACACAGTTTCAGCGGTCATTTTAAGAGAAGAAGAGAAGCAACAGCAGCCGATATACTTCGTTAGCCATGCATTAGGGCAATCAGAAAAGAATTACCCTATAATTGAAAAGGCAGCATACGCCGTAGTTATCGCCGCACGAAAGCTGAGGCCATACTTCGACGCTCATCCTGTCGAGGTGAGGACTGATCAGCCGCTGGAAAAAGCCTTGGAGAGATTCGAAAAATCTGGACGGCTTCTCAAGTGGGCAGTAGAGTTATCTGGCTTTGGAATACGTTATGCAGGCCGGACGACAATCAAAGCCCAAGCTCTGGCCGACTTCCTAGCGGAGTGTACCCATCCGACTGACACCATTGAGCCTGGATGGGTGCGAATATACACTGACGGCTCGGCCACCATTCATGGATCTGGCGCCGGAATCCTCATCATCACCCCCCACGGCCATGAATTTGAACATGCTCTAAGGTTCGCTTTCGCTGCCACCAATAATGAGGCGAGATCACGGTGTCTTTGGCCGGGTGGAAATCGCAAGCAATAGAGGCAGAAGGTGACGTTGAGAGTGGACTCCCAGCTGGTGGCAAACCAACTAAACGGAGAGTATGAAGCAAAGGACGACAACATGAGCCAATATCTGTGTAAAGTGAGGCACCTGACGTCAGCCTTAAGGTTTTTCCAGGTCACCCATATACCAAGAGCTGAGAACAGTAAAGCCGATGCATTGGCAAAACTGGCTAGCGCAACCGCCGACAATAAAGCCAAAACGGTGACTGTGGATATCAGGAAGAAAAAAGGAGTGTTAACAGTTAATACGTTGATCGAGGACAGCGGCTGGATGAAACCTATAAGGCTATACAAACTGACAGGTGAGCTCCCAGCAGATAAAGCGGAGGCCGCAAGGATAAAACGAATCGCCCCTCGTTTCGTCATTCGACACGAGGAGCTGTATAGGAGGTCTTTCACAGATCCAATTTTAAGATGTGTAGGTCCCAGCGAGGCCGCCTTCATGCTAAAGAGCATTCACTCAGGTATTTGCGGACACCATGTGGGGGGTAGAAATTTGGCCCATAAGGCCCTCCGCGCTGGTTTCTACTGGCCGACAATGATAAGAGATGCTAAAGAGCTGACTCGAAAATGCCACAACTGTCAAATTCACGGCCCCGACATCCACTTGCCTGCTCGTGAACTCCGTACGGTGCTCAATCCCATCCCTTTTGACCAATGGGGGATGGATATTTTGGGTCCATTTGCAGCTGCCACCGGGGGAAGGAAGTATGTAATAGCTGCCGTTGATTATTTCACCAAGTGGATAGAGGCCGAAGCCGTCGCCTCCATCACCGAGGCAGCAGTACGCAAATTCATATGGCGAAATGTAATAACCAGGTTTGGAGTACCAAAGGTTTTTGTATTCGATCACGGCCGACAATTCGATAATCCCTCCATCAGGTCTTGGTTGGGAGACAACGGTTCCATCGTAGCATACTCGTCTGTCACCCATCCTCAGAGCAACGGCCAAGCTGAGGCTGCAAATAAACAAATGCTCAACGGAATGAAGAAGCGACTGGAGGACCTCAAAGGCGCGTGGGCTGACGAACTCCCAAGCGTTCTGTGGTCCATCAGAACAACTACAAAGGAGGCCACCGGCCATACGCCTTTTAACTTAGTATACGGTTCCGAGGCTCTACTCCCCATCGAAATACAGATCCTCAGCCCAAGGGTAGAATCAGATGACCCTTCAAAGAACGCCAAAGCAGGAAAGACAAATTTTGATTTCCTGGATGAGGTCAGAGATGAAGCTAGGCTCAACCTGGCCGTGTACCAAACAAGAATGCGACGAATATACAACCGCCGCGTCCATGAAAGAGAATTTGAGGCCGGAGAGCTGGTCTTGCGTAAAGCAGCCGCAACGGGAAAGGGCAACATACACGGTAAACTATCAGCAAGATGGGAGGGGCCGTACAAAATCACCTGCGTAAAACAACCAGGCACGTACTTTCTAGAGGGTATGGACGGCTGCAAACTCCCAAACCATTGGAATGCGGACACACTAAAAAAGTATTATGCGTAGGTGAAACATCGGAATTGTAAGCGCGAGCGTGCGGACATGTCGCAGCCGTGGCATTTGGTTTTCTTTTATTTTACTTAGCCATTGCCATTTTTATGAGCAAATTGTCAAAAGCTAAGCAGGGGGCAAGGAGAGGGGATCACCCTGAGAAATCATATATTTTGATTCAAAATCGCTGAATTTACTTGTGCAGAGAATAAAGCCGGCCGCAGATCTTGCCGGAAGGAAAGTCCTGTCAAGGATCGTGAGCTCGATAAAGACCGCCGCAGATGCGCGGAAGAAGCTCGAGGATCGAGCTGGATAAAGACCGGCCGCAGATCTTGTAGCCGTCTGAAAGTCTGCTCAAGGATCGTGAGCTCGATAAAGACCGGCCGCAGATCTTGGCCGAAGGAAAGTCTGTCCAAGGATCGTGAGCTCGACGGCCGCAGATGCGCAGTCTGTAGCCGTCTGAGTCTGTCCAAGGACTATGAGCACAGGCGGCCAGATGCGCTGCCATAAAGTCTGTCAAGGATCGTGAGCTCGACAAGACCGGCCGCAGATCTTGCGCTGTAGAGTCTGTCCCAGGACTATGAGCTCGACAAAGACCGGCCGAGATCTTGGCGCCGTAGAGTCTGAATAGAGCCTGCTTCTCACAAGTCAACCAGAGAGCGGCTAGGACAAGTATAAAACAGAAGGAAAACCTATTAAAGATTTGATCAAAGTATCCTACTAAGTAAAATATCTCGGCAGAGGCCGTTACATACAAAGAGTAGGTGAAGAGTCAGGCAAATCTACAAGCATGGCAAAAATAGAAGCAAGAATAAGGCAAAGTATTGTCTAAAGAACTGAAGTAGATTAAAACAGCAGCAGCTGACGCAAGTATTATACAAGAAACAGATGGAAAAACTAAAGAAGTCTACAATTTGAGAAAAATTAAAACAAGTACGCAGAGTCGGCGGCCGTCACCTAAATCAGTGACCGCCTGCTAACAGCCTAGCGCAAAAGAGTACAAGAGTACGAGCTAGACTAAAAGAAGAAAACCTAAGCCAAGGTTAGTCTTCGCCGAGTGCATGATGAGGAGTCAAACGACTCTACCATCGACCGATATTAAGCGGCGCGGAAAAATTGATGACCACAGACATGAGGAGTCTGATGACGACAGCCCGAGTTCCTATGCAGGCCCGGACTCGCTTGGGCCCGTTGAAGGGTTACCATCGCCTGTCTCATTTTCCGGCCACCACTGTCGTCGATCAGCGGCTCCCGGTAGATCACTGCACTTCAAGGCCAAGGCCCAGCCTCCTACGCTCCTCGTCCCTCTCATCCTCAAGTTCTCTATGCCTATCAAAGTCAAAATAAGGAGATACCCTCTGGATGAGTGCCTTGCCGTCCTCATCTCCTCGTTCGTGCCCAGTTGAACGTCGGCGTATCCTTTCTCGTAGCCCTCCTGAAGAAGCCGCTGTTTCTCCAAGTCAAAGGCAGCCACTTTCTCTTGCAGCTCTTTAAGTTGAGCATCCTTGTCCATCAGCAAGGACGCATCAGCAGCCGCCTTATCTTCGACCTGGTGAAATTTGGGCCGACTCAAAGCAACCTTTTCTCCGCCTGGTTCGCCTTCGTTTCGAACTCAGCCACGTTCCTAATCAACTTCTCGTTCTCAGAACGAAGAAGTATGTAGTCAGTCTTAACTTGGCCGAGCTCCTTCTCAAGCTTCGAGACAGCAATACGGCCCTCCTCGCAGCTACGGCAGAGAGAGGATTTAGTTATATCGGTAGCGATCGGTGACTTAATCAAAGATCGCCCATGCTCCACTCCCACCGCCGTGACGACGATCCTCAGCCCGCTGTTAAGTTTGTTCAGCTGACCTCTGAATACGTCAGCCGGGGTCGGGAGTTTGTCACTGGTCCCACCACCAGGGGCCCCCACGGCAACGGTGACCTTCTTTTTGTCCTGGCCGGCCACCTTCTGCAGACAAAAGAAAGAGTTCAGATCCATCTCACCGAACTTTGGAATTGACGATACGCTGTCCGCTGGGACATCTAGGACGTTGCACCCAGACAAAAATCCTTCAGAGAAAGGATCTGAACTAACCTTTCCCTTGTCAAGGGGCCCGGACTGAGGAGGGGGCTGAGAAACGATGTCAGGCCGGCTGCTCTCCTCAAGCTCATCCTCAAGATTAACGACATGACGCAGAGGGGTTTGAGAGCGTTGAGGGGAAGGCCTTGGCTGATCCTTTGTCGACCGCTCCAGCTTAGGAGGAGGACGACCGCCTGTCTTCTCCGTTTTCTGCTTCTTAGCCTCTTTCGGCTTCTTGGAGCTTATCGTCTTCCTTTTGGGGATTGACGAAGCTGACATGGAAGGCGGTTTTGGCACGAAATTCTCCATAACGGTCCTTAGGACTTCTTTTCGGTCGTTCGTTTCGGCGACCGGACGAGCAAGAATGGGATTCTTTTCTGAATCAAGGCCGATACGCTCGTAGTCGGCGGCAGTGAGTTCACGAAAGGAACCTGCACAGAAACGACGTACGTTAGAAAACGAAAACAAGGCAAACAAAAGCAAATAAATTACAAGGCCGGCCCCGGATTACCTGGATCCAGGGCCGGGATCAGGCCGACCCTGCCAAGAAACTCGTCCGTAAAAATGACCTCGGCCGGGGGCAGCCAATACCTAGGCTGGTTTCCTTCGTCAAGTCTGAAATAGTCCAGCACTTGTTCAGTTTCAGCCGACCGAGGAACTTGTTTGACTCCAAGAACGGAAATAGGACTAAACTCCTCGGCCGTCTCGAAACGGCGGTGGACTTTATTCCTGAACCTGCGTGGGATGACCCACGGCTTCGGGCTGTAGATATTAAACCATCGGTCTTTCCAGTTATGGACGGACGACAGTTTCTTGTGGATCGTTTGATACCCAGGCTCGTACTTAATTCCCCAGTAGCCTGAGTACTCATTGTTTGACCCCTTGGACATTGTGAGCGAATGCATTATTCGAAACGCGTCCACTGACAGGGGAAGATCAACGAACAGACACGTCCACGTAAACGCCACCATCGTACGGATGGCGAAGGGGTTGAGCTGACATAGGGCCACGTTCGCCCTCTGAATAAGCAGCTCAATGAAGGGATGGAGAGGGAAACGAAGCCCAAATTCTAAGTGCTTTGTAAAGACGGCCGTATAACCATCGGGAGGTTGGGTAACCGTATCATCTTCCTCTGGGATCTCGAACTTCCACCCCTCACCCAGGTTGTAATGATCAGCGGCCAGAATATGGCCGGTTTTTATTAACATCAGGTCTCTATATGGACCTTCTGGCTTCTGCAGCATAGGGGCTCTATACAAGGCTCTATCTAACTTATTTACCCTACGCGGCTCAGCATGAGATGTAGAAGCCTCAGGAACGTCGTCCACGGGGAATACCGTACAAAGAGGGACGGCTTCGACCAGTTCAGGGTCATCAACCTCAGAATCAGTAACATCTAGGTAATCCTCTAAAGTACGGGTGGGGGGAGAGTCCGGCTCAGTGATAGACGTCATGATAAAATAAAGTAAGAGTGGATGAGTTACCTAAAAAAGGGAGGACGGCAGCAACAAACACAGCAGGGGCAGCAGACGAGAAGGAAACAGAAGGGAGAAGAAAAGCCAAGAAGTTGAGAGTTTTTTAAGAAAATAAAAGAAGTAGGGCGCAAATGAGGGGTTTTTGGGGGTATTTATAGGGAAAAGGTGAACAGTGGCCATTCAACCTCCTCCACACACGTGTCATGCATGTAGAGGAGGGAAGCCAAAAAGCCCGTGGGTTGCACAGTGTACAAGGCCCAAGTAGGTTGGCGCCAAAGCTTAGACAATTCGAAATATTTTCAAAACCAAGAAGCTTGTCAAAGAAGCAAGCACCCCAGGTAGCAGCTCACCATGCTCTTAGATCGCGAACAGCTCCCACCTTCTGAGGAAGCCGTTCGGGGGCAAGTTGATGGGGCATGGCAAGCCGGCAGCTGTATAAGGCATGACAAGCCGGCCGACATACCCACGTCCAGACCTTGGACTATCATGGGAGATGTCTTGTCACGGCCGTACATCTTCGGCCATACATCAACTACGCCAAGCCAAGCGAAGTCACGACCGAGGACAAGGGAATCAGAACTTGTCCCCCCACTTGACAAATCAAACCCCCTATAAAAGGGGAAGCATTTGTAAGGTTAAAGGGATAGCAAAAAACACATAAAAAGGTATTATTAAACTTTCTCTCATTACTTTCCAAACATAAGTTCAGATCCCAAGCTTACTTAAGCATCGGAGGGGCAATCCTCGGACGCCCCGAGGCTAGTTTTGAAATCCTTTGCAGGTCAGCTGGAGAAAGAAAGTCAAGCCAAGTGGTTGTACTCTACAAGGGCTTGAGCACGTGATTTGTTACAAGTTGTAAATTTATCTAAGTTTTGTAACCCGAAACAAAGTAGATATTCCCTCCATTTCAATGAAATAGCCCCATTATTTTTTTGCATAAATATTAAGAAAAGTGAAAAAGTTAAGGATAATACTCCCTCCTATCCATCCATTTATTTGCATCACTTTTTGCACGCTTTTTAAGAAACATATATGTGGTAGTGTAAAGTGAGTAAAAAGTGAAGATAAAGTAGGTTTTGAAAGAGAAAATGTTTTCCATAAAAAGAAATGCAAACAAATGAATGAATATTCCGAGAAAGGAAACTGCAAACAAATGGATGGATAGGAGGGAGTAATAGTAGTTTGATTTAGTGGGCCCATTTTAAAAGATAAAGTGTGTGGTATTTAGGTGATATGAGTATAAAGTAAGGGCAAAAATGATATTTTAATTGTTAAATGTAACTAAAATTAGAAATGAGGCTAAATGAATGAAATTGTCAAACAAGCAAAATGGGGCTAAATGATAAAAGAGTGAGATTGCTTTAGGGGGAAAGTGAGAAAAAAATGATGAATTGTATAGAATTGAATATGTGAGTTTATTTTTTGGATATTTCCCACGGTACCCCTAAGGTTTATCACTTTACTCATGATACCCCTCTTTTCATGCTAAAAACTTTGACTGAACTTAACTTGTAGTTACGAGTTTAAAAATTGACAATCGTTTTGCCTAAGTCGTAGATATTGTTGAGACGATCAATTTGAACATCGAATTTTCCAGATTCGCAACTCGTGACTAGTAGATATGGTTGGTCAAATTTTTTCCGATAAAATAACTTTGACCGACCATAACTTGAAACTACGTGTTCTAAACATGAATTTTTTTATGTCAAATTGAAGAGCTCGAAAAGTCGATTACTTTGAAAATAATAATGATCGAATTCTGAATTCGTAACTACAAGTTATGGTCAGTTAAACTTTTTTTTTCACAAAACAAAGGGTATTTTGAGAAAAATTGCAAACCTCAGGAGTACCGTGAGAAATATTTTTTTTTTTAGTATCATAGATGTTAGTTATCTTTTAAAATGATCATTCATAGTTTGATGTATTCTATTTGTATGATCGTCAAGTACTAAGACCCGACACATTGCCATCAATGTTGACTCCTTAAGAATTTGAGAGCTACAATTCTAGAAAAACACATCTACATACCTTCGGCACAAAGTCAGAGTCAAGAAGAATGTTCGATGATTTGATATCTCGATGAATGATTTTGGTATTGCCTATACATTACATTGTACAGATATAATTAATTTCTTGGATAAATAGAAAATGAAATAATAATATATTAAATGAGTAAATCAACCTATTAGTAGTTTTTCATAAATATATAACCTTTTAATTAACTTTTAATAAACCAACCTTTACACCCCATCTTAGCGTAAGACTAGTCTCACAGAAGAATTACTGTTCTTCTCATTTCATTTCAATATGTTTCAATAAGTAAAGTTATTAGATTATCTGAGATGAAATTAGTTTGTAAAATGATGAATTTTCCTCCTAGAAAAAGTGGAAAAAAGATGGTGAATTAGAATGAGCAAAACATACTCCTTGCTATAAAATGTTGGGGAAATTTCGCGGTGTACCCCTCAGTTTTTTCATTTTCCATGTTATACCCTCAATCTTTTAGTATTCCACGGTATAACCTTGACAATCTTAAATATTTTCGGATATAACCTTAAGTTTTTTATTTTGTTTCTAATATAACTATTTTCAACATCGCATAAATTTAAACAGTCTATTAAACCTATAAATGTACCAATCGGTGCTCTTAAATTCTTTATTCAACCAATAGTTATTCATTT
Organism: Dianthus caryophyllus; assembly: GCA_023091065.1. Classification (NCBI taxonomy): domain Eukaryota; kingdom Viridiplantae; phylum Streptophyta; class Magnoliopsida; order Caryophyllales; family Caryophyllaceae; genus Dianthus; species Dianthus caryophyllus. The sequence continues at coordinate 6,101,689 of CM041520.1, forward strand.
TAAACCACTATTTGTATTATACCACGATATTTATCGTTAAAAAACAATTAATTGACATCAAATTCGTCAATTCTTAATTTCGATATTTATAGCAAACATTTCTCATCAATTTCAACATAAGCACCACCACTCCCTTCGTTAACGTCAATAAAAGTAAGCCGGAGTAGAAAAATGATGAATTATCTGTTAGATATATGCCTTGAATTTGTCTGTTGCCACTTCGAGTGACTATTCGGGGGTCCCATTGCCTCGTCACGGCCCAAACGGACTGCGTATCCGATATTGGGCTAGGTTTCGCCTGGGCCTAAATTAGGTCAAACTCAGTATAGGGTTTAGAGAGTATTATATAAACTCTCTAACCTCACCCTAGTTTCATATGCTTATCATACCGCCCAAATCAGAATCAAAACTCCTCTCAAATTAATAAAACTCTCTCCCTTCCGCCCTGTGGACGTAGCTAACACGACGTTAGTGAACCACGTAAATCTGTGCGTTCTTTCTTTGTTGTTCGTTTTTCTCTTTACTCTTTGCTTCTGTTACAACAAACTGGTATCAGAGCCTTCGGGTTCCTGACCAGCAAAGATGTCGGCTATGAACATCAAGATCGATCGTTTTACGGGGAGAAACAGTTTTAGTCTGTGGCAGATCAAGATGCGGGCTCTGTTACAGCAGCAAGGGTTGTGGGCGCCGCTTGCAGGAAAGAAAACGGATGAGGCAATCATTGCCACCGCCGAGGCCGCTGCACGGAGGAGAAGGCACATTCAACAATCATGTTGTGTCTTGCTGATGATATCATCACTGAAGTCGCGGAGGAAACTACCGCCGCAGGTTTGTGGTTAAAACTGGAAAGTCTTTACATGACAAAATCTTTAACCAATAAGTTGCTTCTGAAGCAACGTCATTGATCTGAGAATGCAGGAAGGTACGCTCTTGAGATCATTTAGATCGCTTAAACACAATTTTACTAGAATCGTAATATTGAAGTTAAAGTAGATGATGAGGATCTGCCATTAATTACATTAGTTTCTTTCTGGTTGTCATATGAGAACTTTGTACAGTCTTTTATTGTCGGTAAGGATACTGTGTCTCTAGAAGAGGTGAGATCGTCTCTTCATACTAGAGAACTGCGCCATAAGGCGGCTGGTACAGGTACAGATAATCAGGCCGCAGGGCTAGTTGCTAGCGGGGGTTATGGACAGGGAAATTCTGGGAAGAAAAAGTATAAGAAGCCATCTTATTCTGGTTCTTCTAAATCTGCTGGTACCAATGGTACGTCTGGGTCCAAGGGTCCTCAACCTAATGATGTCTGTAATTACTGTAAGGGGAAGGGACATTGGAAATTCGATTGTCCCAAGAAACAGAACAAATCTGGTACTGCTGTTGTTGCTAAGGCAGATTCCGAGGAAGATGATTATGCGCTAGTTACTGATAGGGTCACACATCATACTGATGTATGGATCTTAGATTCTGGAGCGTCTTACCATATATGTCCGCGCAGAGAGTGGTTTACAACTTATGAACAGGTTGATGGGGGCACTATTTCTATGGCCAACAGTGCTGTTTGCAGGATAGTTGGGATCGGCTCAGTAAAAATACGGACACATGATGGTAAATTCTGCACATTGAACGATGTTAGACATGTTCCACTGATGACGAAGAACTTAATCTCCTTAAGTACGTTGGACAGTAAGGGTTTCGGTTTTCAAGGTGAAGGTGGAGTTTTGAACGTCTGCAAAGGTTCGAATGTGGTTCTGAGAGGTACCAAGCACGGTACTTTATATTATCTTCAGGGATCTACACTTTCAGGTTCTGTTGCTGTTGCGTCCTCAGATATTGATAAAGAAGATTTGACTAAGCTGTGGCACATGAGGCTTGGTCATATGAGTGAAAGGGGGATGCAGAAACTGTCAAAAGATGATCTTCTGTGTGGTCACAAGGTGAAGGATCTGGAATTCTGTGAGCATTGCGTCTTTGGGAAACTACGTCGCAGCAAGTTCCCTAAAGCAGTGCATAGGACCAAGGGCACACTTGATTATATCCATTCTGATTGTTGGGGTCCTTCTAAGGTGGAGTCTTTAGGAGGCCGTAATTATTTTGTGTCGATTATTGATGATTATTCGAGGATGACTTGGATTTATTTGATGAAGCACAAAAATGAAGCCCTTACTCATTTTAAACAATGGAAGGCATTAATGGAAAATCAAACTGGGAAGAAGGTCAAGAGGCTGCGAACTGATAACGGTTTAGAGTTTTGTTGGTCTGAGTTCGATGAGTTCTGCAAGAATGAAGGGATTGCTAGACACCGTACAGTCCGAGATACACCTCAGCAAAATGGTGTAGCAGAACGCATGAATCAGACACTTCTGGAGAGAGCAAGGTGCATGCTTTCTAATCTTTGAGGTCGACAAGAAGATTCGGGAGAAGCGGTCGATCTGACATGCTATCTGATAAATCGAGGACCTCACACGAGTTTAGACCTCAAAACACCTTTTGAGGTGTGGTCAGGTAAGCCTGCTAACTATTCCATGTTGAGAGCTTTTGGTAGTACTGCTTATTATCATGTAAGTGAAGGAAAGCTAGAACCACGAGCTAAAAGAGGAGTATTTGTGGGTTATGGGGATGGTGTCAAGGGATACCGCATCTGGTCTCCATCTGAAAATAGGGTTATTTTGAGTAGAAATGTTGTCTTTGATGAGAATTCTATGATTAATCCTACTGTGAAGTCTGTTATTATGTCAGATAGTAGTAGTGGCAGTGTCGATAAACAGGTGGAGCAGCAAGTCACCCATGATGAGGGTGAACCACAAGAAGAAAGTCAGCCTCCCGCTGCTCGAATCTGAAACTGAACCACCAGTTTCTTCATTACCAGTTCAGAATCAGCCGAGTTTGGCTCGTGAGCGGTCGATTAGGTCCAATTTTGGGAAGCCTCCGAACAGGTATGGTCGTGAAGAAGAAAATATGGTGGGTTTTGCACTTCTGGTTGCTGAGGAGGTGGATCCGGGCTCTTCTGAGCCGTCTACCTACAAAGAAGCTGTTACTAGTACTGAGGCTCCTAAATGGCTTGCTGCAATGGGAGATGAAATGGAGTCGCTTCAAAAGAATCAGACTTGGGAATTGACCAAGAGGCCGAAGGATAGAAAGATTGTTACATGCAAATGGGTCTTCAAGAAGAAAGAAGGGGAATCAGAGGTTGAAGGGGTCAAGTATAAAGCTCGGGTTGTTGCTAGGGGGTTCACGCAGAGAGAGGGGGTAGACTACAACGAGATTTTCTCACCGGTGGTCAGACACACTTCCATCAGGGTGTTACTAGCGATAGTTGCACATCAGGATCTGGAGCTTGAACAACTGTATGTTAAACCACCCTACTTACATGGAGAGTTGGAAGAAGAGATATACATGACTCAGCCAGAAGGTTTTCAGGTCCCCGGAAAAGAGGACTACGTTTGCAGGCTGAAAAAGTCCTTGTATGGGCTAAAACAGTCTCCTAGGCAGTGGTATAAGCGGTTTGACAGCTATATGATGCAGATTGGCTACAATAGGTGTCCGTATGATTGCTGTGTATATTATAGCAATGCAGCGAATGGTTCATTCATTTATCTAGTCCTATATGTTGATGATATGTTGATAGCTGCAGAGAGAAAGTCTGATGTTCAGAAATTGAAGGATCTCCTCAGTGCTGAGTTTGATATGAAAGATTTGGGTGCAGCGAGGAAAATTTTGGGAATGGAGATCTACAGGGATAGAAGCAAGAAGAAGTTATTCTTATCTCAGAAAGGCTATATCCAGAAAGTTCTGACAAGGTTTGGCATGGCTACTGCTAAATCAATAGATACTCCTAGTGCGGCGAATGCACATCTGTCGGTTTCTTTTGCACCTAAGTCAGCTGAAGAGAAGGCGTACATGGCTCGAGTTCCTTATGCAAATGCGGTGGGAAGTTTGATGTATGCTATGGTCTGTACTAGGCCTGATCTAGCACAGTCTGTCAGTGTGGTCAGTCGGTTTATGGGTGATCCAGGTAAAGAGCATTGGCAAGCTGTGAAGAGGATTTTTCGGTACCTTAAGGGTACTTCTGATGTTGGTCTCATTTATGGAGGTGATTCAGAGTGTTTGGTGTCAGGGTATTCTGACTCTGATTATGCTGGAGATGTGGACAGTAGAAGATCTATGACTGGCTATGTGTTCACTCTTGCTGGTTCGGTTGTCAGTTGGAAGGCTACTTTGCAGCCTTCAGTAACGTTGTCTACGCAGGTCGAGTATATGGCGTTAACCGCAGCAGCTAAGGAGGGAATCTGGTTGAAAGGGCTAATCAATGATTTGGGTCTACATCAAGATCAAGCTATTGTGTACTGTGATAGTCTCAGTGCGATCTGTTTGGCTAAGGATCAAGTCCACCATGAGAGGACCAAGCACATTGATGTCAGGTATCATTTCCTACGAAATGAGAAGAGAATAAAGGTGAACAAGGTTGGTACTGCAGATAATCCAGCTGATATGTTCACTAAGCCGGTTCCGCAGAGCAAGTTCCAGCATTGTTTGGACTTGCTTAATATTCGGAGCATCTGATTGCCCAGCTAAGGGCAATATCTGAGGGGGAAGGGAGAAAAGTTTTCTGGTACATCTGGCACTTCTGGGGGTGCATCCGGTACATCTGTCTGATCGAGAGAGGATTCAAGTCAAGGTGGAGATTTGTTAGATATATGCCTTGAATCTGTCTGTTGCCACTTCGAGTGACTATTCGGGGGTCCCGCCGCCTGGCCAACAAGGGTCCGCCAAACTAGATTCAAATATCCGATATTGGGCTAGGTTTCGCCTGGGCCTAAATTAGGTCAAACTCAGATTAGGGTTTAGAGTATTATATAAACTCTCTAAGTCTCACCCTAGTTCGTATGCTTATCATACCGTTCTGAATCTGTAATCTGAAAACTCCTCTCAAATTAATAAAACTCTCTCCCTTCCGCCCTGTGGACGTAGCTAACACGACGTTAGTGAACCACGTAAATCTGTGCGTTCTTTCTTTGTTGTTCGTTTTTCTCTTTACTCTTTGCTTCTGTTACAACATTATCAATGATAATGAGTTATTTAATAAGTTAAATTAACAAAAACGTGAATAAAGGTCGTAATAGAGATAAAATTTAAAACTTAGGGGTATACCCTAGTATTTTCCAAATGTGAGGGTATATGATGGAAAACGAAAAACCACGAGGGCACACCACGGAATTTCCCTAAAATGTATTCTTCTCACTTCACTTCAATTTGTTTCCGTAGTAGTCAAATCTCCAAAATTTTGACCATCAATATTTTGTAATTTATATTTATAAATAATTATAATTATAATGTGATACAGAGTTATTATATTTTGAGATTTGTTATCGAAAAATATTTTGTAATATCACAATTGAGATTTATAAAAATTTAAATGGAAACATATTCATAATTCATAATCCATAATCCATAATATAATATAATAACCCCTAAAATGCACAAACATGTAAATTTGTAGTGAAACTGTAGATGAGCAGTTAATTACTCATTTTTCAGGTAATATCACTGAAATGGCTCACCCTCCTTGTGTAGATATCTCAATGCCGTAGCAGTGCCCAGCGCTATTTTATGTCGAGTCTCCCAGTTTAAGGTTCCATGTTCTGCACAGATAAATGCACCACGAAACGAAAGGTTTCCAATATTTAGCCGGCAAATTTAATGAAAATATCCCTACGTTTATACAATTTGATAGAAATAACGTAACGTCTAATCTTTTGAGTTTAACAAAAATGACTCAACCTTTATACTCCAATTGTTAAAATTAATTCAATTATTCAATTATAAACAGTTACTCCAATTTTTAAACACAAGTGATTCAATTGCTTGTTAAACTCTAGGTGTATATTTATAGAGTTAGAATGAAACAGGGGAAGTATAAATTCAAACATAAGGGAGACAATTAACATGTAGCTTACCAGTGTTCCGTAAACGACTGTGTAGGGAATTGTTTTCAGCCAATTCATAGACAATCATTTTATGCTTCCCTTGATTGCAGTAGCCAATTAACTTGATTATATTTTTGTGATCCACACAACTGTTATTGAGCTCTGACAGAAATAAGTGCTTCAAATGTCGATACTTTTGTTCATCAAGTCGCTTAACAGCTACGTTTATGTTTCTTATGTCATCGTTATTGTTGTTTTTCAGAGTTCCTCTATAAACGGTAGCAAATCCACCAGCTCCCAATATATTATTTACGCCAAATCTGTCAGTTGCGTCATCTAGTTCTGTGTATGTGAATTTTATCAGACGTTTTACCCCTGTTTCAATCAACATAAACATTTTCATGTAAATGGATGGTTAGAGTATCCATTTTAGGCAGTTTAATTGAGGATAAGAGTTTATAAATACAGAATACGTTCTTCATTTAAAGGTCACTTAATCCCCTCCTCAAAAATCAGAAAAACTTATACCATCATTAAGTGAGAAGAATTGAGAAGAAAAAACAACGGGATTATTGTACTGTTATTTTGGGGTCATCATTATTATTCATTACTCCGTATTATTCTGGAGCAATGGCTGGAGGTATTAATTCTCGATATTAATTTATTGCTTCCGCTTTTATTGTCATATATTGGTTGTGTGATTGGAATATATGAATTTTTTTAATTTTTAGCCTTACATGCATAGGAAAAAATAAATAAATAAATTTGACGGGGAGCTGAGTTGTAGTAATTTACCTTTTAATTCGGAGTAGTAACGTAGATAGCAGAACATAGCTGCAACAAAAACAGCTGCAGCGACAACCAAGACAGGCACAACGACGATGACAATGATTACGGTGTCTGCAATATCAAACAGTTTCAGCAATGAGGATTTCTACACATTTCTGTTTGTCGAAAAAAGAATTTGGATTTATATTTGGCGTGAATTCTTACTTGATAGAGTGCCAGAGTCTGTCGTGTAAGATACTGGAATGGAGTTGTACAAATCAAGCCTTACAGAGCAACTCGGCGAAAATACCATGGTGTCTGCCCATCTATCTCTTCTATTCAGCGCAGTTGTCAGACATTTCTCACAAGAAGCGCCAATAATATCAGGAGTGCATTGCACACTGCATTGTAACACCTGTGGCACCTTCGAAGAAGGCAAGCTAACGTCTGTCGTCCCAAAGCCATCCATTTTTCTTGAGTTAGCGACCTTTTTGACGAAGTCATTCATTGTTGTGTCAAATTTAGCCTTTATAGAATCAAGCAAGTTGTCGTTGATTATGCCAGACTTATTTGTGTACACATAGTTCGGAACTTCCTCATCAATGGAGAAAATATTGCGATTAGCATACCGCAATGTACACTCCTCAAACCAGACGATTGCTTCTCTCATGAGCTTGCATTTCGCTGTGATTTTATCAGCGGCAGCCTGAACACAGTCACGGCAGACAGAGGCAGTGACATCGCCCCTGCAGTAGTACAGAGCGTAGACCTGATCGACGCCTGTACCATTCCCGAAGCTGTAGAACTTGTCCTTCAACGCCTTTGAAGGTAGTTCTGTAAATAGGGCTTCGTCGAGGACTGATTCGAAGGTGCTACCTTCGATATATGTGTTTGCAGTCCCTGGGCAGTTGTACATATGGTAGTGTGACTCGCCTGTTAATTCAACGACATCTACAGCCCGAATGAGCTGGGCGATGAGAAATAGATGTTGCAGTATGAGACGGGTGACTGTTTTTGTGTTTCGAGGCATGATCATGAAGTTGCAAAATGCATCAGTAAACTTCTGATGATGCAAAATTATGGTAAGTGTAGTTTTTGTAACAGAATAAAACCGTTGCAGTGCAGTTCTATAGAAGAACGTTTCCAAAACAACACATGCCTCACCACTTCTCTAATTACAGATTGCATGGTTGACTTACAGTTGGTGGTGTATTTAATTAGCAACTTGTCAGAATTATCTAACCTGTGAAATCAGAGACGGGCCCGGGCCACACCCATAAGTGGTAGAGAGAAAGACCACCTTATAGGCCCAAGGGGTTCCATCCTAAAACCAATTGGCAATAGGAGGAGTAGCCCTTAGGCTTTATAAGGTGAACAATTCACCTCTCCACAACCGATGTGGGACTTACATGTGGGCATATTAATAAGGGATTATTCACATAACCCTATGTATTAAACTAATTCTCTGGTAAGATTAATTATATGCGTATAAAATATAGTTTGTATTAAAAGAATAATATTTTTAACACGTATTATGACTATTTTTAGACTTTACAATGTTAGCGACCAACTCAATCAAAAACTTAAATGGATGGTTGGAGGCCGAGAATATCGATTTTATACTCTCTAACATACGGAGTACAATATAATAAGCACTAAAATAGTCACATTTTAAGCAGAACAACCTAACGTCTCTTTTGACATTTGTGGGTAACCGCGTATATGATTTACTTTGTCAACTTTAATTTTTAATACTGTTTGCTTTCTGAACAATCCAATTGAGATTAAATTTTTTAAGAAAATTCCGTAAACAAAGGATATTAGAATGTCGTAGTTGTCGTCCTCAATTCTCAATTTCTAATTAACCAATTGTTGATTACGTTGAGGTTGGTTTATGGAAGAAACGTTTAGAAGTGGTAAAACAAATTATAATAAATCAAAGGTTGGCTAATTTTTAATGGAAAGTCACGGGAATCTTCGCGAAGTCCATTAATGTCAACTCATTCGGAATAACAAAGAAGAACCAATTCCAAATCACGGCGTCGGGAGACACTCGCAATGAGCCAATGACATACAAATAGACAATATAATGCCGCCTTTCACCAACATATATGGTCTTCTTTCCCTATAATCTTTCTTATTTTGGCCGTATAATATTTAATGACACAATAAGTGTTGGAGAATGTTCAGCACTTAAAATTATTGGATATTTTTAAAGGGACATTTTTACGATTAGTGAAACCTAGAGTCTATTACCTTTTAACGATCTAAATTTAATCCGGGATAGATCTGTGATTGTAAATTTATTTGGAAATAAAAAAAAAAAAAAAACAAATGGATGATATTGAAATTGAAATATATAATAAAATAATGTTATTTGATACGGTAAGAGGAAATAGAGAGAAAATAAATTAAATGGAGATGATTCATTATGCTTTTTAACGGGTGTCAATTTGTCGGTAATTTGTTGTAATGGCACTTATTAATACATTTTTTTTTTCAAAGACGAGATGTTAGACCATTACAATGGGGGAGAATGATTCAAACCTGAGACTTAGGACTTGCTTGGATCGAGGGTAATTATTACCCTAGTAATAAAAGTCAACACAAGGCAAAAATGAAGGAAAATAGTGATAAAGGAGTGGGAATGAAGGGTGGAAATGACGAAAAAAGAGTACCAACATACTTATAAATGGGGGGTAATTGTTACCCACCCCCTACCTAGGGTAATATATTACCCCTATATGGGGGTAATTGTTACTCCATCTCCCTCCATTTTCATCATCTACAACCATCACTTGCCACCATTTCTTCTTAATTTACTCTTACGTTGACCTAAGATAAATTTAAGAATAATTACGCAATCCAAGCAAGTTCTTTAATGGTAAAAATTCTCACCCCAACCACTGTATCTATGACATCATTGGTACATTTCTTATGGAAGATTGTTCTTTGTTATTTCTATTTGGGTATATTTAAAAGTTGATTAGACTTCCTTCAAAAAAAAAAAAAAGGTTTTTTTATATGGCATTCCTCTGTTTTTTCGAATTCTACGTGGTATCTCTCAACTTTTTAGAAATATCAATGGTACCCTAAGTTTTAATTGTAATGAATTTCGTGACCTTTAATACTATTTTCAGTCAATAATTACTTTGTTAAGTACATTTGTTAATTCTATAACCTCTAGAAATCCAACATTTTTTATCCATTTTTAATGGTGGTCTTCAAATTCATACCATAACCACCAGCCCACCACCAACAATGTATCCACTATAAAAATGCCTTAAAAAAACTCATTACACACTTCACTATTACCCAAAGACACTTGATAACTTTTCTTAAAATTAAAATTTTGGAAATTTCGAGCACAAATTTGAGATTCCAATTCAAACCAATCCACTCCAATGAAACATAGAAATAACTTCTCTTCGATTTAAACGTCTTGATACTATACACACAAATTTCAAATTCAATTCAAAATCTTTTCATCTCAATAGTAGATAGAAATTTCATATAAATTGAGATAAGTAAACCCCTTGAAAAATTTAGAAATTAAATTTGGAAGAAAAAAGATGAGACTATAATTTTATTTTATTTTAATGGGTTTCCTAATTGAATTATATAAAAATAACTAACGAAGAATATGAGGAAAATTAGATAGATTATAAGTTAAAAGAACAGTAATTCTCCTGTGAGGCATGCCTCACACTAATTTAGCGTGAGACTAATGTACAAATTGTAGTTTAAGGGGTACAAAAACATGAAATAGACATACCAAAGTCACTTACAGGGGTACTAAAAAACTTTCAGTAACAATTAATTATAATTATTAGTTAAATAGTACAAAAGTTATATAATCTTGTACAAATGAGCCCGACTTACAATAAATTATTGTGAGTCCTGACTCACGCAAGAATTTGTGTTAAAAGAATGAGAAAAATAAATAAATTGTTGAACAATATAAAATTGGGTATAGTATATGGAATTAAGATATGGGAGAAAAAATGAAGATTGATAAGAAAGAAGTTAAAGATTGATAAGTAAAAAGATGAAAATTGTTGGATGTACAAAATAAATAGAATAGAAAGTTAGAATTAACAAAAATGTAAACTTAGGTTACGTCGTAGAAGAAGTTAAGCCCCTCAGGGATACCATTGATGTTTTCGAAATTAGAGGGGTACTATGCAGAAATTTTAAAAACACAGGGGTATCATGTAGAAAAACTCAAAAAAAAAAAAAAACCCTTCGCAAAAGAACATTTTGCGGCAGAAACTCCGTTGCAAAATAACTCTTTGGTGACGGAGTTTCCGTCGCACAATTAAACTTTTGGGGCTGCTTATTATGCTTTGCATTGGAAATTTCATCGCAGAAGCCGATTGGCCAACATATTATGACTATTTGCAACGGATTTTTGTTGGAAAGTCATATGCAATATGTAGTAATTCACTTAGCAACACCCCTAGGTAGAGTGGCAATCGAGTGGGGTTTGGGTTGGGTCATGTCGGGTTCAGGTAATATCGGGTCAAAATACTCTTTCAGGTCGAGCCAGGTTCGATTTAGGTCAATAATAATAGGCCGGTCATTTCGGGTTAATTAATGTAACGAGTCAGGTTTGGGCTTAATGTATACGGAGTAATACTTCGACCAATTCTTAAATAAATATTTCGACCAATATTTGATTTTATAATTCATTATTAAGCTTAATGTATACGGAGTAATACTTAATACTAATTTGCTTTCAATCTAATCAATAATAAGCATGATTCGGTGTTACGTGAGACCGGCTAAAACGTATGACCTACAATAAAAGAAATAAAATTTATTTAAAAAAACGAAATGACAACGTTACTTTATATAATTTCGTATTCCACAAATTCTTGAGCGAGTCGAACCTTAAATAAATTATTATAAGTCTGACTCATTTGTACTCGATTATATAGTGTTTTTTTTTTTTTTAATCATTTTAGTGATAATTATGATTACTTGTCACTAAATTTTTTTAGTACCCATATTAGTAGATTTGTTTCATGTATTTGTACCTTTTAACTGCTTAATTTCACATTAATTTAATGTGAAACGGTCTCATGAGAGACTTATGGTTCATGTTCATATGAGAATTTATACTCCGTATTTGTTAACAAATACATAGTTGATAGTTGTACATTCATCCAAATGAAACCGTGTCGTAGAACAGTTAGAGGTGTCAATAATGTAAGTCTTAGTGGTGGTTCTCCAGTATTCTCAGGTGGACTTTGCCGAAAATGAAGTAAACGGCTTTAAAAATACCAAGTTGTAAATAACAAAAACTCTACTTCACACTCTAAATGTACTATAAATAGCGACTTCAAATTCGATTTAACCATCAAAATCAACGATAACGTTACTAACTCAAAGTTTAAAATGACAACAATGGCATCAACTTACTCCCTAGGCTTCATTCTCATGACCATAATCGCGACATTACTGTCGACAAGTGGTCTCGTACGGGCACAGACGGTAAACAAAACACGTCTGAGGATAGCCGTTCCACCAAAAAGTGGGTTCAATGAATTCGTAAGGATTATACGAGACCCTATTACTGGCGCACAAAATTTCAGCGGGTTTGCAATTGAGGTGTTTAATCAAGCTGTGGCCGCGAATGTGGACAAGTCGATCTCATTTGACTTCGTTCCTTTTGAAAGACCAGACGGTACTATGAATGGTTCTTATGATGACATGGTCGAAGCCGTCTTCAATCAGGTGTGTATCATTTATCTTGAGACCTAATGTACATGTTTTTGTATATAATCACCGTCTTATAAGTTGTTAGTATGCCTACGTTGTCCGCTAATTAAATATTGCGCTCCATATAAACGCATGATAATTCTTGTATAAGACGGTCTTGCAGTATTGTAATGCTATCGTAGTCATTTACATACTTTTCGTACCATGTTCAGTGGTAATTGTGATAGGATATTATTAGACTCGCATTACTTTAACGTGAGACCGTCTCATAAGAAACTTACTCCGTATTAATTATGATATAATGGGGATGAGCATGTCAGGAGTACGATGGTGCAGTGGGTGATATAACCATAAGATTTTCAAGGACACAGTGGGTGGATTTCACGGTTTCATACTCGGAAACTGGAATTTCAATGTTGATTCCTCAAATGTCTACCAACCAAGGAACCAATTTTCAGACTTTATTTCCTCTAATTATAGGACTTCTTACATTCCTTTTGCTATCTTTCTACTACTTACACTTATGGTGTTCAACACGTACGTTAAATTACTGCATGCAACCAATCTATTTCGAGATTCTTTTTATAATCGTTTCAAATTCATTCTATTTCATTTTAAATGTTCTAATATAGTCCCATTCGAATTGAATTAAAAAACCGTATATATAATATTGGATAAGAAAGGGATAATATAGATGAGTTTTTTTCTTTTCTTTTATACTGAGTAAACTATCAATTTAAATCAATCAATTTTTTGATATCATTGACCTTGTCTCATAATTCTTAAATGGACATGAATGACATGTTTTTATTTGATATTTCATGTATCGAATACGCAGGTGAACTACGGAGAGGAGGACTAGACAATTCAACAAACTTGGGTAAGTAGACAATTCAACAAACTTCGGCGAATGTATGATATCTCAATTCTCAACCCAAAAAATATGCAACATATTAATTATGGGTAGTATTAAACGACGAAATCAGCTAAATCGTATTTGTTTACACCGAGTTGGATTCTCATTGAATTCTAAATCTACATATGGTTAATCTGTGGGCGGTGCAGGAGTTATGGTGGGAACCCAAACAGGTCTAACACTGCTGCTAATATGGTTCGGGGTGCACCAGATCAACTACTACGGTGCGTCGGTAGCAAGAGAACAGATGAGAGCGCCCAACATAAAACTAGAACAGCTGATACGAAATCACGATAAAGTGGGTTACCCACGGGGGTCATTCATTTATGATCTGCTTAAGGAAACTGGATTATCAAGTAACCAGTTGTTCAGTTTTCGTTCCGAGATTGAATTGCAGGATATGTTGTCCAAGGGAAGTGGTGACGGTGGCGTGGTTGCTGCTATTGACGAAACGCCTCCTCTCTCCGTCTTCCTCGCTAAGCATTGCAACAACTATACCCTTATTCCGCTTCACGCCTTTCGTGCTTCTGGTTATGGTTTTGTAAGTATTAATCAAAAGACTTACAGAGTAATATACAAGAATAAGAGATAGCCTAAAAATCATTCATTTAATTTAACTAAAACAATGTAATTATGTATGCCATAATAACACCGCTTAAGCATATGGAGTATATTCCCTAATAAAAATGTTACTCCGTATTTTTAACAGGCATTTCAAAAAGGATCAAACCTACAACAAGACTTGTCAAATGGAATCATAAAAATAATCGATAACGGTCAGTTGGGGACGATCCAAGAAAAAACAATCGGTGACATAGGAGCATGTGACGTCAACCAAGGCATCAATAATAATCACGCTCTTCCGAGTTCTATAAATATTTGGATATTCACAGCCTTGACTATAGTATCTGTTATTTTCTTAGTCATCGCATATATATTTTTCTACTTTAGGCAACTAATTTTCCCGTGCCTCGGGTGGCGCGGACACAGTCGTAGACGCGGGGCTAATACAACCCTATCAGTGGATGAACCCGCGGGAGAGAATGCACCCCAATAAGCTGCCGACAGTTGATGGAGCCCAAATCCCATAAGCTCACTGCTCATAGCCGAATCTCAACAAAAATTAAAATTGAAGAATATGTTGTTCCTTTATTTAACATTATGAAACATAATTGTCTTATTTTTTCGAGATGGATCACAAGTCGTTATATTTACGCTTTCCTTTGTTCAACAAAGTGATTCAAAGTTACTCAACAAAAAAAACAAAATGATTCAAAGTCATCGTTTATGGGATAGGATCCTCTAAAGTTTATATATTGTAGAGTTCGTAGAATTTACCGTAAATGTGTAAAAACTAAAGATATTGATATATTTGCAATGAGGCGGAACTCGATGAATCCACCTAGATATTTGAGTCCATGAGTTCACCTATAAGCCGTTAGATCTAATTAAGATGAAGAGTTCACATTGATCCACGTAGCACAAAAAAAAAAAAAAAACCCTGACATTCCGTTCAGACAAGAAAGAATAAAATTTTCACTTGTAGGAATACAATTCTCACATTTTCTAAACACAATTTTAAAATTTCCTATCTTTTTTTTTTTTTTTTTTTTTTTTAAATTTCCCACATTTTATGAACAATTTCATAAAAATTCCCACCTAAAACTCATTTTCACCATATGCGTGCAATTAGACCTGTCAAACAAGGCGGGCGGGCGGGTTTCGGGTTCGGATAACCAAAAATCGGGTAACATACGGGTCAGGTGTATTTTGGGTTCGGGTAATATACGGGTCGGGTGTATACGGGTTCCAGGTCGGATTTGGGTCAAAATACGGGTTAATTAACGCCTATTTATCGAAATTTTCTTTTTTCCTTTTTTGTATAACGGTTTAGTTTTCACTAAGAAAAAATACTTTAATTGATGATACAATATAAAAAAAAATTAAAAAAATTGAACTATAAGTTAAAAATTGATAATATTTCAAAATAAGTATATATAGACGTGTAATTATTAAGTCAATATTTACGTATAACATACGGAGTATTAATTATAAGCTGATATGGATATTACACACTTTAATTTATAAAGTAAAACAATAAAATATAACAATGAAGATTTTGATCCGTACTTATGTTTTCAAATTCTAAAATGTTATCCCGAATTACCTACTTATAGTATCATATTTTTTTCCACATTTTTTCACTTATTCTCCACATGTAATTTTGTTTCAAAATTTCGTAAATAGTGATTTAAGATGTCTCAAATTCATAATGTTAATGTCCACTGCAACTAACAAACATCATTACTATAGAGTATGATTGTTTATACAATTATTAAATAATAAATATTATATTTAAAAGAAAATTGTCAATTATGAATAGTTTGGTGGTGTGAAATGTTTAAAATTGATTTAAAATAAAAAATTTCATGTGAAAAAAAAATTGATATTGACGTTTTCTATCTCGGAACTTAAATTTTTTAACTTAACGGGTTAACTCGCTACGGGTCGGGTTATGACCCATTTTTTTGGGTCAAGCTTTCGGTTCGGTCGCTTTTGGCTTCTGTAATAAAAGCGTGTTTATTTCGGTTATTTTCAGGTTGGTTTCTAAGCGGTTTATCGGTCGATTTTGACAAATTTCTACATGCAAGTATGCAACGTCTATTGTCACTCATGAAACCATCAAAATTCTCGTTTTATTTTTTCACATATTAAGTTTCGATGCAAGATAAATTACATTTTTAATAAAAATATTTTAAAATAAATCTATAATTTTCACAAAAAATTGTATTTTGGTGTGAGAGATTTGAGAAAATGCTTAAAAAAGGTTGAAGACTTTAAAAAAAAAAAAAAAAACATTACAAAATGTGAGAGTTTTCAAATTTGATGTTATAAAAAGTGGAAAAATACCAAATAACCTTAATATTTAGAATATAGAATACTTTCATAAGGAGGATTTATTATTAATTGTCGAATTACATAACATGGGGTGAGTTATTTTTAATCGTAATTGATTTTTCGTATACGGAATTTACTTTCATCATATACTTTTTTTTTCATTTTTTTTTCCATGTCTACCCTTTTGTTACTCTTTTGATATACAACTTTCTCTCTTTCATTACTTTAATTTTCTTTAATTAAATCTTTATCAATGGAACGCTTCAATTCAATCATCGAAAACCGACGATAATTCAACTTAATACTTCAAGCATTGACAAATTCGTGTCACAATCTAATATTTAAGTTCTTATAAAATTGCGTTCATAATTCAATTGAAAAATGTACACAAATCAATTGGAATTACTTACTTTGTGTGATTGATGGCAATGCTTATTCAATTGGAATTATTACACAACCCAAATTACTAAGTACAGCACTTCGTTTATTGAGTACTCTGCAAAATTGAAGTCAATCTTAAAAGTTGTAAAAAGGACATTAATTAATTTCAAAACCCTAATTTTTATTTTTCATTTTGTAAAGTTCATACCTTTATTAATTCATTGTAAATGCATTCATACAAAAGTTTGTCGAAAGATCACAACTTTTTTGATTAGTTATGAACGTATGATGATAATCAAAGAGCAAAATAGAAATTGAAATCGATTAGTTGAGAAATTGATCAAGAAAAGTTGAAAAAATAAAGAGAGAATTTTGTATAGAATTGGAGTAATAAAGGGTAGGGGTGGAAAACTAAATGAAAAAAGTATACAACGAGAGTAAAATTCGTATACGAAAAATCAATACCCTTTATAATAACCCACAACATTAAGAAATCATAGATTTAAAATATTCTGACTTATTATCTAGGGAAATTCTACGGTGTACCCTCCAAATTTTTCATTTTCTACTGTGTACCACTCTTTTTTTAGCCTTACACAGTGTACCCCTTAACTTCATTAGTAACTATAAACCGTGACCTAATTACAATTTAATGTTAAGTAGGCGCTAATTTAAGGGGTTTTGTTGCTGGGTTCAAAATAAATTAAACAGCTTCATTTTAATTGGGGATTTACACGTCATTTTCCAAGTCAGCAAAAAGGTGCCATGTCACCTCTTAAACGTTCAAAATTAGCGCCTACTTAACGTTAAATTGTAATTAGGTCACGGTTTATAATTACTAATGAAGTTAAGGGGTACACTGTGTAAAGCTAAAAAAAGAGGAGTACACGGTAGAAAATGAAAAAGTTGGAGGGTACACCGTAGAATTTCCCTATTATCTAAGATAATAATATATGCTAACTTATTCTAATAATATACTATATTATTTATATTTTCCCTAGTAACCTCTCTCAAACTTAAGGTAAGTCATCGACTTATAATGAGTTTGGAAATTAAAATATAATACTTTAATAAGGAATAAAAGCGTCGACTTTCTTTGTCTTCACAATCTTCTTCATCATCGTTGCGTTATATGACTCGCCGACCATGATAAGTGCGTAACTCGTCACTAGATTAATGTGTAATCAATGCGCCAGTCAAGATAGGTGCGTAACTCGACAGTACACACGAGGGTAACAACCTTTCGTACGTAACTCGCTAGTATAATAGTGCGTAATACACTCGCTAGTCAATACCTGCGTAACTCGCCAGTACATGCGCATGAGGGTAACAACCTACCTATTTATATAACTCATAATCATGTCGTACGACATACTTAACCGACACGCCTCGTCTCACGACACTGGGGGAGCTAAAAGAACAAAGATCACGTACTTAGATCTTGTACATTTTTTTTATTAAGCAAAAATATAATTTAATAAAATAATTTTGTACGTCAACAATAAATCCCGCTGTTGGGCGACATCAATAATTTGCCTATCGGCACGGTAGCAGAATTTTGTGTTGGTCCTCAGAAGCCAAATGACTATGATACCATGATAATATTTAGAATATAGAATACTTTTATAAGAAGGAATTATTATCAATCAGTTGTTGTCGAATTACGTAGCATGGGGTGCGTTATTTATAATAACTCATAACATTAGTAAATCATAGATCTAAAATATTCTAACTTATTCTCTAAGATAATAATATATCCTAACATATGGTACATTATACCATATCATTTATTTTTTCCTTAACATTGTACGTCATCTGTTTTTTCGGTGTACTGTTTCGTCATGTGTGGCGCTCAATTGTAGCTTGCGCTGGTAATTTCCGACCAACTTTAATCTCAGGAGGGAAATCAAGTGGGTGCTCAAATTTCAGCAGCAATGGGTGGCGGAAACGGTATGTAAAATGTATATATTAATTAAACCATGAAAATGGATTTGACCAAACCTGAGTGGAAACTTTTTTGGTCCAACGGGGATCCACATTTGTCGTGCATATATACAAACACTCCCTCACATGTGAGTTCCCTTAAAAGTTCCAGGGCGAAACCATGGGAGCACCAGGGTGGTATTCAATAACCCGAACTCTGGGAGCAGAAATAACCAGACCCAACCGAAGCAACAAACCCTCAAAAATGACCTCATATTACGGTGGCATAATTTTACGGGATGGTGATCGTACAATGGTTGACGTGACAGTTGCTGCCGGGGAATGTGTGGATGTCATTAGTGATTTGCAGATTAAGGAGAGTGATTGTTATTGCAACGATGAAGATGATAAAAAAAACCTATACTTT
Organism: Dianthus caryophyllus; assembly: GCA_023091065.1. Lineage (NCBI taxonomy): Eukaryota > Viridiplantae > Streptophyta > Magnoliopsida > Caryophyllales > Caryophyllaceae > Dianthus > Dianthus caryophyllus. The sequence goes on from CM041520.1 coordinate 6,120,653, forward strand.
AATTAAATGTTCTCTCTTATATCCCTAAATTTTATATTTTTGACATGCTCACAGCTTTAATTTTATGTGTTGTCCGATAAAACATAGTTTAAATGTGGTGAACACTTGACGTGATTTTAGTCTAGGTTTTGGTACATTGACGTTTGTATTTAAGTACGTTAATTAGTTTGAGCGTTAACCCAGAAATGTTGTTAGTATGACTTCAAGGGTGTGTTTAAATTGACAGAATTTGAGGGAAATAAAGGGGAGAGAAATGAAGGAATTGAATTTCTTCTGTTTAGATACAAAATATGGAATGAAGGAAGTGAAAGGGGAGAGATTTGAAGGGATCCATTTTTCTTTCTCAAAGGTTAATTGAAATCTTTTCACAATAGGCAAGATTTAGAAAAAAAAAAATGGTGTCCAAATCTTTTCAATTGTGGAGAGATTTTCATTATACACTTAGAGGAGGAAAAATGGATCCCTCCAAATCTTTCACCCTCCATTTCGCTCATTTCATCTTTTGTAACCAAATAATGAAAATTCAATCTCTCCATTTCATTTCCCTTCCTTTCCCTTCATTTCCCTCAATCCAAACTTTATCTTTTGTACTTGTAACACTGCTATGTAGTTTAATGTCTTTCTATGTTTGAAATAGGGTAAATTAAATATAACCCTCTTTTATAACACTTTTTTTCAAAATAACACCCTTATATGTTATAGAGTATTTTTATAACATAACCCCCTTTTAAGACACTTTTGCTTCAAAATCACCCCAACGTCGAATTTTTTTTACTTAAAAATGGCAATTAAAGATATTATAGGGTGTGCCGCTTTCAAGTTACAACCATTAATGTCTAAAATATGTCGACACATCTTGATAAATTCCTATTTAAGGGTGTGAATATTCCATTTTTAAGTAGCATATTTCGATTTTTGGGGTGATTTAGAAACAAAAGTGTCTAAAAGGGGTTATGTTATAAAAATAATATATAAAAGGGTTATTTTGAAAAAAAAAAAGTGTTATAAAAGGGGATTATATTCAATTAACCTTTGAAATATTATGCGAAATGTGTTGTGTATTTGATCAAAACCGTGTCCAAGGTATCTACAATCGCTAGAGGAGTATTCTCAAATTGATTCAAAACATTTTAACTATATCACATGCTTGCTACGTACGGAGTAGTAGCCAATTAGTACATTATAAAGCTTTCTCATCGAGGCTTCAAAACAACGCAAACTAGTTTTTGCCAAAGCCTCAATTCGAAAGAAATCGAAAGTGGCTTATCAATGAGTTACAAACACAAATTTAGTAGAATTAATCGCTCTTTGAAGGGCCAACGAGGAGTTTTATCGAATGTTCTGAGGATTAAGCTGGCGTCCAGCTAGGTTGGCTACACCGGTGCAAAGGTCTTCGAAACCCATGTACTCGTTATGCTTGATTTTGTACACCATGTCCACTATGCCTTGCCCACCTAAGGCGAAACATGAAGAAAACCGCTTTAAAGTTTGCTAAAAAGTTGAGTGTTAAGTAGAAATGTGATTAGTTTTTTCTGAAGTTGTTACCGAGTAGAACGGCACTTGAAAATATGATGGATGATAAAATGAAGACAATTATCGATGCTCTTCTGGCTTTTGCTATCCATTTCTTCACAAAATGTTGGCCCGTGAGCGAGGCGATTATTGCAATCACGACCATGTACGCAGCTACATATATGAGGCAACTACTTGTCAGCTGAAAGTCAGCTAAAATTTACCTCGTGGGGTGTTACAGTAGCTGATTACGGTTTTGTGACTGGTTTTGCAATGTCTTACCATAAGGCACCGGAAAGCGGCCGAGGAGGTAGTATTCGATCGCGCCCATTGAAGCGGAGAATGTCATCACAAAGGTTGCTGTCGCACTCGATACCTTGTCACAATAACCATCCAACCAATTCACATATCAGAGTGAAGAAGCGTAATACTCCCTCCATTTTTTCCATTTGGCCCCCTTCAATTTTTCACAATTATTAAGAAAAAGCGTAAAATGTGGGGTAAGATGGAGAAAAAGAATGATAGTTTAATAATAAAAAAATTAGTTGTGAGTGAGAAAAAGTAGGGTATGTGAGAGAAAAAGTGGGATATGTGAGAGAAAATGTTACTAAAAAGGGAAATGGGGCTAAATGAAAAAAATTTCTAAAAAGGGTATATGGGGCTAAATGGAAAAAGGGAGGGAGTATTGATTAATTTGTTATGTCTGATTGATCTGCGCAAATCATACCTGAGGAATGATGCCAATCTCGAGAAACATCGGTCCCAAAAGAAACCCGCCACCTAGACCGAGCAAACCACCTAGGATACCAGCCAGTAATGCGACTAAGGCACCAAAAATAAACTGCTGCTTCGTGATATACGAAGCATCTGTCTCCTCAGAAATGCTGTCGATGTCTCCTTTTCGTCTGAACAATGCATGTGCTTGATAAACGGTAGCCCCAACAGCAATGGGAATCTGGTTATTCCAATTTCAATCCGTTCAACATTTTAAAGAATCAAATACTTCTAATACAGTAATACCGAAAAGGAGTCATAATTATCTGTATGTTTACCTGTACCACATTTAGTACCCAATACGATACTGAGCAGGTGCTTGTAAAGTCCTGTAAGCGAAGACATATCAATTTCAAAAATCAATTAGCGATTACAAAATAAAAATAGATATTGCTTCCGAATGAATCAGTAATGCTGTGATAGGAGGTAAATACCTTCGCGATTTGGATGGCCACAAATGCGAGCCATACTACAACAAGTATACCTAAAAGCTTCCAGTTTACATTTCCGATCACAGAAACACGTGGTCGTTCTCTTGGACCTCCACGTAGTGGTATGTATTCAATTTCACCACCTGATTTTAGTTGTTGAACTGCCTCCTGAAACCCGAAACAAGAAACGGCAATTAGGTACAATCCGATGATAAGAAAAGATAACAGACATTCACGGAATATGATGTAGTTGTTTAGATATTCTTGAGCAACGGAAATTACCTTCTTTTTTATGGTTTCCTTCTTCCACATTTCAATACCCTTGATAAACGACCTCGTCGACGTGCCTAAGAAAACAATTATGTGATGATGATAGTTCCACAACAAATGACTATGGTGGTTTTTGTAAAAACTTACCTAGAAACGCTACAATCAGCAGCACTGTGACCATCCAATTAGCGAAAACGACATTCAAAGTAACGCCGATACTGATCCCAAGCAGTAGCATCGGCTGAACAATAAGGGCCAAGTCGTACTCTATAAGAGGGCGCTCAACTGTCGGGTGCCTCTGCTTTATGTTGAAATAGATTGTCGCGCCTGATAACCCCGTGATCATACCTTTACAAAAACGAGTATAAAAACTTCAGGGCTTGTGGATGACGGGTATAAAACGAGTATAAAAACCGAGTACTAGTAACATACATTTGGAGATGGCGGCGGAAGATTTGGCATCAAAACCGATAATCAAAGTAAGCATGGGAACAAAAATTCCGCCAGCACCACTGCCTCCTGCGCTCCCAAATGCAGCTCCACCGAATGCTACCAATGTACCTACTATTATTCTCCATCCAATTTCCAGCTCCTACAATGTTTTTCATCATAACAAACTTGTAAACACGACAACGAAAAACAATATCTACGTGTCTCAAGGGTTGAATATACGCGGCCTTACCTCTGTGTTAACACACATAACGATGCTGTTTTCGTACAATCCAAAATGAAAATTAGTGTTAAAGAAGTACTCACTGGCCAAACATGTGTATGACTAGAGGAGCCTTTCAAGCTCTTGACGAAACTTTTAAATAAATCCCATTCAGCAACATCCTCGACAACGACATAAACGACAGACGGTTCTGCTGACTGATTTTCTGCTGCTGCTGCTGCATACCACAGAACCCATGAACATACTACTACAGAACCATAGAAAAACACAACAGTTTGCTTTTGCTTAGCCATCGACTTTTACTTTTTAACTTAATAATGACTGATAATGAATTTACAAATTAAAGTATCATATTTATATATCAATTGGCCAACTTCTATCATAAAAGGAAAAATTCAGTACAAGGATATATTCTTTGTCGTATGATGGCGACTTAAATGCAATCACAATAATAATAATAATAATAATAAGGTTTTTTTTTGTTCAGTTAGTATCCACACGACTTCCAAATATTTACGAATTTAAACATAAGTAGTTATATTTTTGAACTTTTTGTTAACAACTACCAAAAGCCAAATCCCAATGAAAAAAACTTATCCGTTAACACAAAAACTCACCTCTTGCAAATTAAAAACGCATCTTTGTTAAAACACATGCATCACGTGCCCTCAACGCCGGCATTTGACTCATTTCACTGGAATTTGACTTTCGTTAGTTGTTAACTAAAAGTTCAATAACATAGTAGATAGTTATGATTAAACTAAAACATGTTTGATAATTGTATAACAAATGTTGTAAAGTGTGAAGAAGACCCTTATTAACTCCACATGTAAGTCCCACATATCATCAAGGAAGTGAGAGTTGCTCACTTTATAAGTCTAGAGCCTACTCCTCCCATAACCAATTGGTTTTGGGATGGAACCCTCTAGGCCTTATGAAGCGGGCTCCCTCCTTCCATTCGTGGGTGTGGCCCGGGCCCGTCTCTAGTTTCACATGGTATCAGAGCCCATAGTTCTGTCCCCGGTCTCTTGATTAGAAACCGGGCCAATCGTATGCCGCTGGATTTAATGGGTTACACGTTATCTCGTGTTTGTTAAAATCACCCGTCCGGTTCGGCTTTGTATGCCATGGAGAAGAATCCCACAATTGTTGGGCTCCAGTATGCTTTGTAATGGGCTTACATGTGAGGGGGGCGTGTGAAGAAGACCCTTATTAACTTCACATGTAAGTCCCACATCGATCAAGGAAGTGAGAGTTGCTCACTTTATAAGTCTAGAGGCTACTCCGGGCCCGTCTCTGGTTTCACATAAAGTTTAGGTAATAACTGACAAAAAATCTTAATAATAATGTTTATTGTGAGTTATTATATACGGAGTAATGTTTATTGTGAGTTGCGACAGTGGTTAAACTTAATTTAGCAATATCGTATTCAATAATGGTCACAATAAACGTTAACATGATTAGAACACGTACATTCAAAGGATAACTTAAATTAAAGTAGACATAATAAACTCTTTAGAGAGACATGGTAAAATAGAATGAATAGAGTACAAAGTTAGGGAGGTTGTGAAGAAGATCCTTATTAACTTCACATGTAATCCCACATCGATTGTGGAAGTGAGAGTTGCTCACTTTATAAGCTTAGAGGCTACTCCTCCCATCACCAATTGGTTTTGGGATGGAACCCTCTAGGCCTTATGAAACGGGCTCTCTCCTTCCATTCGTGGGTGTGGCCAGGGCCCGTCTCTGGTTTCACATGGTATCAGAGCCCATGGTTTCGTCCTGGGTCTCTTGATTTAAAACCGGGCCATTTATCTGCCACCGGTTATGGGCTCGTCTCTGATTAAAATCACTGGTTTCGTGTCTCTGATTCACCCATCCGGTTGGGCTTTGTATGCCATGGAGAAAAATCCCAATAATGTTGGGCTCCAGTATAAGGCTTCGTAATGGGCTTACATGTGAGGGGGGCGTGTGAAGAAGACCCTTATTAACTTCACATGTAATCCCACATCGATTGTGGAAGTGAGAGTTGCTCACTTTATAAGCTTAGAGGCTACTCCTCCCATCACCAATTGTATTGCTTTTTGTTTTCAGAAGAAGCGGACTTCTCATTGTTTATTGACCCGTTAATTTGTACTCCCTCCATCTCATCTTTTTCCTCCCATTTACTTTTTCACGGTCTCCTAGGCACTACTTTGACCGTATTTATTTGTATCAATACACCACTTTTTCCGGTCAAAAGTATAATTTTGTAAAAGATATTTTAACGACAAATCATAATATGTTGGCTTCATAACATAATTTATATTATAATTTTAGTTATTGACGGTCAAATTTTGCCAAGTTTGACCTCCAAAAAGTAAATGGGAGGAAAAAGATGGGATGAAGGGAGTACATTTAATCACTAAAATATTGTTATATATTTGTCCTTTCTGTACGGATTACAACGATTTATAGAGTACTACCAAGTTGAATTAGTAACACTATAGGAGATATATTAGTGGTAGTAAAGTTTTCGGGCAAAATGAACGTGTATAATAATGGAATTATTAATGATATGTTAATTGTTTTGATGATTTGTTGTTCCAATAAGCAATAAATATTACGGAGTAGTTAGAAAGTTAGTTACGGAATATAAACCTTTTTTTTTAAGTTAGAGATAGTTAACAACAATAATAACAAACTCTACTCTTTCATTGTGGGAAGTATATTTTAAGACCCTAATTCTAAAACTAAAATGACGTCTTTATTATAATAATATTGTCATATTTATCTAGGTATGTAAAATATGAAAAAATATGTAGTAACAATTAGGACGCGTTGGAATAATATTTTCTCACTTGTGCCAAGAAATATCGATTTATTTACGCATCGTAGGGTTTTATTCTAGAACTAACAAGTCTTATGCCCGTGCAAATTGTACGGGTATATTCTTTGTGAAATTCAAGTAAAAACATTCAAATAATAAAGTCATTGTATGATAGGTTTGATAAAACCGTCTTTAAAAAAAAAATCAAAGTGTTATTACTGAAAATCACTTAAAAGAACGAAATTATATGACAAATAACCATAATTAATTGAAAAAATCAAAACATTGCAGATAAAAAAAAATAATACAACAATAATATGGTAAACATACCATAATTTCTCAGAAACTTCTTTATGAACTACGTTATTGTTTTATTTAAGACCTAATTATTACTATCGCAAATCATAATTTTCAGACCTTTTTTTAGTGATCTTTTGAAACTACCAGTATGAATTAGTGTCATTCACAAACACCTAAAAAAGGAAATTATATGACAATAACAATTTTATTCCCATTGGAAAATATCATTATTATATGACAAATAACAATTTTATACCCGTGCAAATTATTGTTATTATATGATAAACAAAAATTTATACCCGTGAAAATATCGTTATTGTATGACAATTAACAATTTTATGTCCGTACAGATAACAATTTTATGCCCGTGCAAACAAATAACAATTTTATGCCCGTATAAATACTCCCTCTATTTCACTCAATTAGCCCCACTTTCCTTTTTCGGCAATTTTACTCATTTAGCCCCATTACTATTTAGGACAACTTTATACAATCAAAATAACATTTTTACCCCTATTAATATATTCATTTTACCAAAATACCACACACTTTATCCTTTAAAATGGACCCCACTCAACCAAACTACCAATATTACCCTTAACTTTTTATTTTCCTTAAAATTTGTGAAAAAGCCCATGGGACTTTTTCAATGAAATAGAGGGAGTAACAATTTTGTACCCGTGCAAACAAATAATAATTTTATTCCCGTGTAAATTATCATTATTACATGACAAATAACAGTATTATGCCCGTACAAATTATCATTATTTTATGACAAATAGCAATTTTATACCCGTGCAAATTATCATTATATTATGACAAATAATAATTTTATACCCGTACAAATAACAATTTTGTACCCATGCAGATTATCATTATCACTACCAAAAAACAAGGCAAAAACAACGCCATAAAACCGTTTTAAATAAGAAAAAGGACCGTTATTTCCTTGGCCGTTGCAAAAAGTCAAAAACAACGCAAAAAAAAAATATACGAAACCGTTATAAAAAGTTATTTACAACGGTTGTAAATAACCGTTGTAAAAGGTTATTTATAACGGTTATTTGTAAATAACTGTTATAAAAAGTCCATTATTTATAACGGTTATTTGTAAATAACCGTTATAAAAAGTATTATTTATAACGGTTATTTGTAAATAACCGTTATAAATAATGGACTTTTTATAACGGTTATTTGTAAATAACCGTTATAAAAAGCTCTATTTTTTTTTAAAAAAAATTACTAAGTTAAATTACTATAATTGCACGACAATTTTCCAAATACAATTTATATAGATTATCCAAATACAATTTTAATAAATTATCAAAATACAATTTATATAAATTATCCAAATACAATTTGTATAAATTTTCCAAATACAATTTTAATAAATTATCCAAATACAATTTATATAAATTATCAAAAACTACAAGAACTCACATACTTAGCTTGCTTCATTTCTCGACCATCATAGTTCAAGCCGTCGGAATCGTTGCCATCGGCGGACCCACGGCCCCATCCTTGCCCCTCCCTCGGCCTCCACCTCACGACCCAACCCCAACAACAACAATAACTACAACAACAACGACAACAATTAACAACAACAACAACAACAACAACAACAACAACAACAACAACAACAACAACAACAACAACAACAACAACAAATATTTACATGCATAAAATCGATCAAAAAAACGAAATCAAACAACAACATCAATTTAATAATATAAATTAGGGTACAAAAGTGAAAGAACATACCTTAGATTATAGTATGAAAAATATTAAAGGAATGAATAATATTGAAACGAAATATAGATAATGAGAGAAAAAAAAATATAGACTACGAGAGAAAATGAGTCCAAGTACGAATGAAAAATATAGAGTATGAAAAATATAGAGTATGAGAGAAAAAAAAACGTTTAAACTACCCTAACTTTATATTTCAGCGCCAAATTAAAATTTTGAATATATTAATTATAAATAACGATTTTATTGAAAAACCGTTTTAAAAAGTATTATAAATAACGGTTATTTGTAAAAAAACCGATATAAAAAGTATTATTTATAACGGTTATTTGTAAATAACCGTTATAAATAATGGACTTTTTATAACGGTTATTTGTAAATAACCGTTTTAAAAAAGTATTTTAAATAACGGTTTTGATAAAAAACCGTTATATAAAATATTTTTTTTCCAATTGTTAAAATTCGTATAACAAATTTTTGAAAATTAATAAAAAACGGTTTCGTATTTAATAACCGTTATATTTGATTTCACTAATAAACAACGGTTTTCCTTAATTAACCGTTGTATTTGATTTGTTTAATAAAACGGGTATTAATAAAATCGTTTTTTTTTTAATTAAATAAAACGGTTTATTAGTAATAACCGTTTTATTTAAAAAAAAACCGTTATTTATAATATTTTTGCGTTGTTTTTAATGAAGAGTTTAATTTGGTGCCCTAACTTTTTATACCACATATTTTTTTGTCGTTGTTTATAATATTATAAACAACACAAGTTCCCAATTTGTGTTGTTTTTTTGTCGTTGTATTTGCTCATTTTTGTAGTAGTGATATTATATGACAAATAACCATTTTATGCCCGTGCAAATTACCGTTATTATATGATAAACAACAATTTTATACCCGTGCAAATATCATTATTGTATGACAATTAACAATTTTATGTCCATACAGATAACAATTTTATGCCCGTGCAAATTATCATTATATTATGACAAATAACAATATTATGCCCGTATATATAACAATTTTGTACCGTGCAAATTATCATTATTATATGACAAATAACAATTTTATGCATGTACTGATAATTTTATGCCCGTGCAAATTATCATTATTACATGACAAATAACAGTATTATGCCTGTACAAATAAAAATTTTATAGCAAATTATCATTATTTTATGACAAATAACAATTTTATGTCCGTGCGATTTTATACCCGTGCAAATTGCAAACAAAAAAAACTTATTTTTATTAATGTATGATCTTATGCCCATACAAATTGCAAAAGACTTATTGTTTAAATTATTTTCAAAGTATAATTTAAATAGTATATATGTCATATATAAAATTTTAAAAGTAAAATATACAATACTTCGTACATTGTAACAATATTATAAAATATTTGGAAGTATAATTGAAATAGTTATATGTTAAGTTTTTTATGATAATTCAGTTATGGTTAGGCTTAAAAAATTAGTAATATACTTATACAATACTTCGTGGTTGTTTGTTTCTTAAATAAAAAAAATTGGATTATTAATGTATTAATGTAATTAAATGAATTGAATTGAATTGAATTGAATGAATTGAATTGAATGTATTAACGTATATGTGGGAATGAAGAAGTGAACCAAAATTAAAATAAAAAAAAAGTAAGTGGGACCCATTGAATAGTCAATGTATCACCACAATGTGACATGTGTCGCGATGGTGATTGCAGTAGAGAGAAAGAGGCCGCCGGCCAAATTCGCCGGCCCTTGGGTGGCCGGCCCAAGCGGGCTCAATACAGCCGCCTTAGGCGGGCTCTAGCGGCTCATGGGCCGGCCTAAAGGGCCCTCTACAATTATTTTTTTTATTATTTTTTTTAATTTTTTGGGCGGGCCCTTAAGGGCCGGGCCCAAAATTGGGCCCGCCCTTAACTTTCAAGGGCCTAACAGGCTTTTAAGCGGGCGGCCTAAAAAGCTCGAGATGCGGCCGGCCCGCACGTTTGGCCAGCTCTAATTGATAGTAAGAGAAGGAGCTCGTAAACTTTACAAAGTGTTTAGTTCTTTTGACCATAACCAATATAAGACATCACATTTTTTTTTAATCTACGCGAATCATTCAACTCGAGTACATCATGTACTCCCAATGATCTATCTCAAAGTATGAAAATTAGTATCACTTGCCCTTTATTAGTCTTTTACAACTTTCACACTTTGAAACTAATGTAGACGAAAATAAGGTCAATAGATGAGACTATGAGAGACATAAGTTAAACTGAACAAAACGCAAAATTGTTTCGGGCCTACTACACCTTTCTAAAAACAATTTGCAAAATTATTTTAAAATTTAAACCTTAATCCTGAAATTCTGAAAACACAATTTTGTAAAAACACATTTAAACTCAAGGCTTTCCTCGTTTTAATTATATGCTTAATATTTATAGGTGAATTAAATATATTCAATGTTAATTTTAAAATAATAAGCAAGTAATTACTCCGTATTTATAATGATTAATTTAAAGTACGAAAAAATGGCTAATAGGAAATATACTCCGTATCAATCTGCTAGCATATATGAATTTTCTGAAAATAGCGTTAATAACAATATGATGGTGCATTTAGTCGTTAAACACTCCTTCTCCAGCTGGCAAAAAAAAAAAAAAAAAAAAAAAAAAAAAAAAAAAACAATATGATGGTGCTTATAGTAAAAAAAAAATGGTATTGTTTTGATAACTTATATTGATATTGATATTGGTATTGGTATCGATAAATTAAATGAGATGACAATTAATTTAAACAAACGCCAGAGAAAAATATGATGATAAGTCCGGTCACGGGTCACAAATAAGTTTATATACGGAGTAGTAATTCTAGCAAGGGTCGTTTTTGTTAGCTAAATTAACTGACGCAGTAATAATTTAGTTTGGTGAAACTTGCAGTAATATTTCTACAATGTGTAAATCATATTCGATAGCCAGCATTTACGGCGGATCGAAATGTCTTAAGATGATGCCTTAATTTTAAATTATGCATCAAAGAACACAAGTAACAACAACACAAATAGAAAAAACAATAGCTCTTGAGTTCATTTAGGTAGTCGCTGGTCTTGACTTTAATTTTGAATGTTGAAGACTTTGCTGAGTGTGAATCGTGTTGAACTTTTGTCGGATTCAATGGTGAGACGACGGCCTTCAGATGAATGTCGTATCTTGAGCACTCGAGTGGCCAAGTTTGTCAAATCATCTAAATCAAGGGTGTCGGGGTATGCGTTTGAAGAAGAGCTTTCTGGCTCATCAATAGCGGACCTAGCGTGTGCTATGATCTTAGTTAGTTCAGTTGCAGATAAATTTCTTCCGCTCAATAACGTTTCTGCCTGCATTATAAAAACAAGGGTTAGAACCGTCCCCACTGTTGATGTATGTTATTTACATAATGAAAATGAAATTTAGATTAAACAGATTCCTCAAGCACGTAATACTGCGTCGCATTTAAGATTATACCGCTCCCTTATCGAGTGCCCGAAATGAATCGAATGTGTTCGGATACTAAGAGTCACAGTAATATAATTACACTAAATCATTATTAGCAAGTCTAATGTATCAAAGATTTTCTGTGGAGGATTTTATGTGTTTATGAAGAAATACCAACACCATGAATATATAATACACCTAATATGGTGTCTTTTCAGAAACAAATCTCAATCATTGAAAAAATTAATGATCTGTAAACATATTGAAAACATGCATAAAACCAACTCCCTCCGTCTCAGTGAATTGTTTACAGTTTGACTTTTTTGTGAGAGGAAAAAAGTCAAACTGTAAACAAATGACTGAGACAGAGAGAGTACCACTTTAATAATTATTTGCTATTTATGAGTAAATCCTAAAATCCTAAAATATTATTTCCAACTTGGCCCAAAAAGTAATCTGAAATTGGTATTGGCTCATGCAAATAACTAAGAGCTAAGTTTTGGTTAATCCCATTACAAATTCACAAGCTAACTTAAACCCATTATTCAAGCATGTAGTAAAATCACAAATATTTTGGTGAGAGGTATCCAAATAAAGAGACAGTCTTCCAATAAATTTCGTATGAGACCTCTCAGAATAAGCTAATTGTGAGACCTCTCACACAAAGTTAGTTACCTATTTCTTTTAGTTTTATCTTTAGTTACATTGTGTTTAAGATATGATTAGTGTCACACTAATTTAGTGCGAAACAGTCTCACATGAAACCCTTTTAGAGTAAAATTGAGGCTTTATAGACACATACTTCCTCTGATTCATCCTTTTGTTAACATTTTCTATTTTGGGATGATTCATCCAATAGTTAACATTTCTATTTTGGTTTTACTTTTAACTACAAAAAGTCACTTTTACCCTTATTTTTTTCATCACATCTCATCACAATTTCTTACCATAGGGACATTTTGGTAACTACAATTCAAAGACCCCACCCACCTAAAAATTTGATCCAAAAGTAAATGTTAACATAAGGATGGATCGGAGGGAGTATTTTTTAATTCCTCATCCTTATCAGATATTGTTCGTATTTGGGTCGAGCCCACTAGCAGGAATTTATTGACATTGGACTTGAATTTGTTATACCCAATAATCCTCTCTCCGTCCAGAGCCATCCTTTTTTAAATCGTTTGCAAATTGCAATATTAGAAATTTAGAACTCTTGATTTCCCACTTGGGTGTCTGTCTCATTCAAAGATTGTCCGCTTTATGTTAAGCCTACACATATATGGTTTTGGAACTGTCCTAGAAGACCTATCTTTGCAGATGAGTAACAAAGCAAGTACCTGGCTCATATCGATACGGCATTCGGTGGAATGGTGCACGCACAAGGCAGCACAAGTGATCATTCGAGCCATTCCAACGATATCGTACGGTGTACTTAGGTTTGGATCGACATGTTCAAGTGTTTTTGCAGTTTCATTTGTGGCATCCTCTTCAATTTCGTCCATGTGATGACCACCATCAACAGTTCCAACGATATTGTACGGTGTACTTCGGTTTGGATCGACATGTTCAAGTGTTTTTGCAGTTTCATTTGTGTTATCCTCTTCAATTTCGTCCTTGTGATGACCACCATCAACAGTTCCAACGATATCGTACGGTGTACTTAGGTTTGGATCGACATGTTCAAGTGTTTTTGCAGTTTCATTTGTGGCATCCTCTTCAATTTTGTCCTTGTGATGATCACCATCATCAGTTGGCTCCTTTGGACGAATTGCACCTTTGGACGCATTATGTTTCTTTAAATCTTCAAGAAGCGACAATAAAGTATTTTCCTGTAACCAATAACAATTGCTAATTACGTACTGAAATTCTATTGGTTACGGCGTATATCATATTTTGTAACAATAATATTGCCCTTTTCTTTCTCCGTCTTCTTTTTATTTGTCAAAAAAAGAAATTCCATAATTTGTTTTTTCTCATTTCCTTATTTTTAACATATTTTTGTTAAAAAAAATTCACAAACATTTCATTCTTCATTTTTTTTATTCAATTTATTTACTAGGTTATTTTTTTTCATTAGTCAAGTTTTTAGTGTAGATGTATTACCTAGTAACTAAAAACTAACAAAGTCTATTTGTTTTAACTTTTCAATTTAAAAAAAAAAAAAAAGTATTACGTGTTAAAAGCAAATAGGAAGAAAATAGAGACACTGATGAGTGAATAATACAGAGTACTCCGTAGACAACACAAGATGCCCATCAATATGCATTTTGTTGATCCGTCATTCATTTTATAGTTGTTCTAAGTAATTGTTATCGCAGGTAGTAAATTTCAAAATAATTTTATGATAAAAGATAACGAGACATATACCGGATTATTTTCTAACTTTGTAGGGTCTAGTCCAGTGATCAACTCGAGAAGCACAATTCCAAATGCATAAACGTCTGCTTTTTCAGTGACCTTCATGCTCTTGAAGCTAGACGGGTCTATAAAACTGCACATTTGGACATCAAGTCCTACCTGTTAAATATATGGAGTAGCGACAAAAGTACTAAATTTTAATGCTAATATAATGTAGTTTATGTAGCAGATCTTACCCAATTGACCCCATGATTTTACTAACTGAAACATGAGATTTGTCATCTGGAAGAACCATCGCCAACCCAAAATCTGCCACCTGTAACAAATTTATACTCTATATAATCACGTCTCACAATCAATCAATTTGTATTAAAAAAATTTCACAAGAATATACTCATATATACAACTATGCATGATTTTCTTAAATTACATCCAACTATCCAATAGGGATGGCAATGGATCGGGTTCGGATCGGGTTTCGTATGATCCAAATCCGATCCACTTTCCTAATGGATCATCAATCCAAATCCATATCCGATCCAAACCCACAACCCTAAAGTCCAAATCCGATCCATTATGAATTTTTCATATCCAAATCCATTTCCGATCCATAATCCAATCCATAAGCGATCCAAAATCCAACCCAAATCCGGTCTAAATTCAATTTTTCGACATTCTACATCAATTTTTACGATATTTTTCATATATAAAGCTAAAATTTTGAGCTCAACCCACTCTAAATCACGATAGTTTGGATTGGGTTGTGTTTGGATTTAAAGTAGATCGATAATGGATATGGATCGGGTTTTTCTATAATGGATATGGATCGGATTATTTTTGAGTGGATATGGATTTGGATTTTGAAGAAGTGGGTTTGGATCGGATTTTTATGCTCGGGTCGAGTCGGGTTCGGTTCGGTTTTGGGCATAATTGTCATCCCTACTATCCAAATACAAATATTTTTGAAATAAAATATAATATTGAACATGCATTTCAAAATAAACCAATACGGAGTACCATTTTTCATTGAAGATGTAAATTACTAATTTTTTTCCAAAATGTCAGTCAAACTAGTGAAAAAGCCTTGAAGATCCTTACCACAAAATGATCATAGATGTTAGTTATGTTTTAAAATGATCATTCATAGTTTGATTTATTCTATTTGTATGTTGGTCAAGTACTAAGACCCGACACATCGCCATCAATGTTGACTCCTTAAGAATTTGAGAGCTACAATTCTAGAAAAACACATCTACATACCTTCGGCACAAATTCAGAGTCAAGAAGAATGTTCGATGATTTGATATCTCGATGAACGATTTTGGTATTGCCTATACATTACATTGTACACATATAATTAATTTCTTGGATAAATAGAAAATGAAATAATAATATATTAAATGAATAAATCAACCTATTAGTAGTTTTTCATAAATATATAACCTTTTAATTTACTTTTACTAAACAAACGTTTACACCTCATCTTTCAATATTATACTATTTTCATTTTTAACCGGTTATTTTGGGTAAAACGAAAACTCTAACCTACATGTTTTCACCCCTCTAATGATATTATAGATACAATAAAATAAATAAATAAAGACCATGTGTCTTTACGCTTGAAATAATTGGTTAAAATGGGAATAATGTATAGGTATTTTGTCAATAGCTAGCCTACTTAATAATAATTCTATTTCAGAAATACTATCCTTGTTTTAATAATTTGGAAAATACTATGGAGTACCTTGATTGTTTTTTATTTTGGAAAATACTACTCAAAGTCAGATTACTCGTAATAACTTTGACTCATAATAACATTTTTTTGTTTTGGTTTTCCCTAACAAATGTCATATTACTCTATGATTCATGCATGCTTTATTCTTATTTAAATTTCACTATACTCTCTTTATCTCAATTATTTGTTTTTCTTTCTATTTTTGGTAGCTCATACAAATAGAAAGAAGTTATTACGAGTCCATGAAAGCAGCCATGTAGGCATAAGCGTCGAAAAAATTGACCAAATTTGCCGAAAAATAACTTTTGGCAGTTATTTCCAAAATAAAAATCAATTAATGTAGTATTTTCCAAATTTTAAACCTAAGGTAGTATTTGTGAAACAGATGTATTAATAAGGTAATTTTGACAAAATACCCATGATATAATATTAGAAGATGGAGTTTAAAGGCTCATTTATTTATTGTTAATCAATAAGTAAGTATATTTATGAAAAATCACTAATAGGTTGATTGATTCATGTAAAATATTCCAATGAAATATTTATTACAACAAATTAATGCATATTGACTTAAATAAAACATAATAAATTATTGGGTGACACAGGTAATCTCCGTTTTATACATAAATCAGGCTAAGTAATTGAATACGATACAACTAAAATGCCTGAAAATTAACAAAATACTCTGTATTTGTTTTTATCTATTTATAAATCAGGTAATCTCTGTTTTATCTATTTGTTTGTACTTGATTATATGTTTTTTGTAACATTTTTGTGATAATTATTATTAATTATAACTAAATTTTTTGGTACCCCTAAAAGTGACTTTAATAGATTTGTTTCATATTTTTGTATTATTTTAACTACAATTTGTACTCTGGTCTCGTATTAACTTATCGTGAGAGTAGTCTCACAGAAGAATTACTGTTCTTCTCATTTCAATATGGTTCAATAAGTAAAGTTATTGATTATCTGAGATGAAATTAGTTTGAATTCGACAAAAATAGAAAATGATGAATTTTCTTCCTAGAGAAAGTGGAAAGAAGATGGTGAATTAGAATGAGCAAAACATACTACTTGCTATAAAATGTATTCTTCTCGCTTTACTTCAATTTGTTTCAAAAATTTTGGCCATCAATATTTTGCAATTTATATTTATATTTATAAATAGTTATAATGTGATACAGAGTTATTATATTTTGAGATTTGTTATCGAAAAATATTTTGTAATATCGCAATTGAGATTTATAAATAATAAAAATTTAAATGCACAAACATGTACTCATAAATTTGTAGTGATCGAAACTGTAGATGAGCAGTTAATTACTCATTTTTCAGGTAATATAAATGGCTCACCCTCCTTGTGTAGATATCTCAATGCCGTAGCAGTGCCCAGCGCTATTTTATGTCGAGTCTCCCAGTTTAAGATTCCATGTTCTGCACAGATAAATGCACCACGAAACGAAAGGTTTCCAATATTTAGACGGCAAATTTTATGAAAATATCCCTACGTTTATACAATTTGATAGAAATAACGTAACGTCTAATCTTTTGAGTTTAACAAAAATGACTCAACCTTTATACTCCAATTGTTAAAATTATTCAATTATTCAATTATAAACAGTTACTCCAATTTTTAAACACAAGTGATTCAATTGCTAATAGAGTTAGAATGAAACAGGGGAAGTATAAATTCAAACATAAGGGAGACAATTATAATGTAGCTTACCAGTGTTCCGTAAACGACTGTGTAAGGAATTGTTTTCAGCCAATTCATAGACAATCATTTTATGCCTCCCTTGATTGCAGTAGCCGATTAAATTGATTATATTTATGTGATTCACACAACTGTTATTGAGCTCTGACAGAAATAAGTGCTTCAAATGTCGATACTTTTCTTCATTAAGTAGCTTAACAGCTACGTTTATGGTTTTTTTTTTTTTTTGCGGCAAGCAAAAAAAAAAAAAAAAACGGTAGCATGTGAATTTTTCAGCTACGTTTATGTTTCTTATGTCATCGTTATTGTTGATTTCCAGAGTTCCTCTATAAACGGTAGCAAATCCACCAGCTCCCAACATATTATTTTTGTCAAATCCGTCAGTTGCGTCAGCTAGTTCTGTGTATGTGAATTTTTTCAGACTTTTTACCCCTGTTTCGAATCAACAAAAACATTGTCATGTAAATGGATTGTTAGAGTATCCATTAATTAAATAAAAGGGTTAACTGAATATAACCTCATTTTATAACACTTTTTATTTTATAACATAAACTTCTTTTAAGACATTATTTTTGCTCAAAATCATCCACAAAGTCGAATTTTGTTACTTAAAAATGGCAAATAAAAACATTTTAAGCTACACTTCCTTCAAGTTGCAAACATAAATAACTAAAGTATGTCGAAACCTCTTGATAAAAATCTATTGGAAAAATTCACAAGAATAATCCCAACTATTACCCATCTTCCAAAAATAATCCCAACCCAAAATAATCCCAACTATTAAACGTTATTCCAATAACATACTTTCGTCAATTTTAACTGGCTCAAATAGCTATAAAAAAAAAAAAAAAAATCAAACCGATTTTAATTTTAGATAGAATAAGAGTGAAGAAATCGGTTTAACCTTCTTTCGTACCTTTTTGAGTCGGTTAAAACGGGCGAAAGTATATTATCGGAATAACTTTCAATAGATGGGATTATTCTGGGGATATTTTGAGTTGGATTATCTTTGAAAGATAGGTGTTAGTTGAGATTATTATTGTGAATTTTTCCAAATCTATTTATGAGTGTGAATATTCCTTTTTAAGGTAACATATTTCGTCGTTGGGGTGATTTTGAAGCAAAAGTGTTCTTGTCTGATTCGTCACTTTAAATATAATATTGATATCAAAGTTTAATAAATTTTGAACATGTGTATATAAGGTGTATCGTAGTAAAATGCAGTTTATCCAATGTAAAAATGCAAATACACAACTTAACTTTTGTAACCGAGGTAATTTAAGTTTGATAATTCATCCATTTTTGTAACTCAACGAAAACAATCCTCTGTATATATTATGCAAAACTGCAAAAGAATTCGTTTCTTACTTTATTTCACAAACACAAATTTATCCGCCAACTCGTTTTATTTGACTATTTTTGTTTGTTTGTCTCGTATAAAAAGGTTAAAATTGCAGTAGTAGTTTACCTTTTAAATCGGGGTAGTAGAAAAGATGGCAGAGCACAGCTGCAACGACGACCAAGACGGACACAACGATGACGACAATAATGATTACTGTTTCTGCAATATCGAACAATTTCAGCAATGAGAGAACAACATATGTGCTACTTCGTAATATATATTGACTCGACGACTGTATTTATATTAATCGTAAGGTATCAGTCATTCAATTAATCCTATGACACCATTTTATACTGGGAATACGACTCTAAATTAAGTTTACTTTTATAAGTAGAATTTTCCGTCGTCATTGTTGTATACAATTCAATAAAAAAAAAAAAAAAAAGGATTTACGGAATTTCTTACTTGATAGACGGCCAGTATGTGTCGTGTTTGTAATGGTGGAGTTGTACAAATCAAGCCTTAAAGAGCAACTTGGCGAAAACACCATGGTGTCTGCCCATTTATCTCTTATTTTCAGCACAGTTGTCAGACATTTCTCGCAAGGAGTGCCGATAATATCAGGAGTGCATTGCACACTGCATTGTAACACCTGTGGCACCTTCGAAGAAGGCAAGCTAACTTCTGTTGTCCCAAAACCATCCATATTTCTTGAATTAGCGACCTTTTTGACGAGGTCATTCATTGCTGTGTCAAATTTAGCCTTTATAGGATCAAGCAAGTGATCGTTGATTATGCCAGTCTTATTTGTGTACATATAGTTTGGAACTTCCTCGTCAATGGAGAAAATATTGCGATTAGCATACCGTAATGTACACTCCTCAAACCAAACGATTGCTTCTCTCATGAGCTTGCATTCCGCTGTGATTTTATCAACCGCAGCCTGAACACAGTCGTGGCAGATGGAGGGAGTGACATCGCCCCTGCAGTAGTACAGAGCGTAGACCTGATCTACGCCTGTACCATTCGTGAAGCTGTAGAACGTGTCCTTCAACGTCTTTGAAGGTAGTTCCGAAAATAAGGCCTCGTCGAGGACTGCTTCGAAGGCGCTTCCTGCGATATACGTGTTTTCAGTCTCTGGGCAGTTGTACATATGGTAATGTGACTCGCCTGTTAATTCAACGACATCTACAGCCCGAATGAGCTGGGCGATGAGAAATAGCAGTTGTAGTACGACACGGGTGACTGTTTTTGTGTTTCGAGGCATGATCAATTGATAATGAAGTTGCAAAATGTATCAGTAAACTTCTGATGATGCAATAATAATTAAGGCAAGTGTAGTATTTGTAACAGAATAAAACCGTTGCAGTACAGTTCTACGGTATAATTATGCCTCACCACTTCTCTAATTACAGCATGGTTGACTAATAGTTGGAGGTCTATTTAATTAGCAGCTTGTCGGAATTATCTAACCCTATTTATTAAAGTAACCAGTAACTCGTAGGAAAGACCGTCTTTCACTATAAAAGTGATCGCATTTAAGTTTTTAGTAAACATTTTTTTCTCTAAATAAAGACCGTTTTTATATCTCTCAATAGTGGTAACGATATACTCAATAATGATTACCATTAGTCTAAACATGGTCACTTTTTAAACTTCGGAAAACTAAGATTTCACTTTTTTACAAGTCCGGACGTCTAGTCCTAGTGGAAGACGGTTTTTTAAATTTATTGATTTATTAAAGTAATTCTCTTATAAGATTAATTATGCGCGTATAATAGATAACTTGTATTTAAAAATAATCATTTTAATATTATAACCCTTTTTAGACGTGTGAAAAATGGCAATAATATAGCAAACACTAAAACAATCACTCTCTAAGCAGAAACAATCCGATATCTTATTTTGACATTTATGATAACCGCGTATATGCGTTGTCAACCTTAATTTTTAATTATGCGTTGTCAACTTTAATTTTTAATTACTGTTTAATTTTAACAACCAAATTGAGATTAAATTTTATAAGAAAATGGTCGTAAACGCAGGATATTAGAATGTTTAGTCGTCATCCTCAATTCTCAATTTCTCATTAACCAATTATTGGTTTACGTTGAGCTTGGTTTATGGAAGAAACGTTTACAAGTGGTAAAGCAAATTATAATAAATCAAAGTTTGGCTAATTTTTAATGGAAAGTCGCGGAAATCTTGGCGAAGTCCATTAATGTCAACTCATTCCAAATAGGAACTACTCCGAAATTAAGAACCAATGAGCCAGTGACATACAATGCCACCCTTCACCAACATAAAACGCCTTCTTTCACTATCATCTTCCTTATTTTGAACGAGTAAGGATCCTCAAGAAATGGAGGTCCATTACTCATCAACGGTCTGGATTAAATCTAGGCGTAATCGGATGGTTGTAGATTTATGGAAAAATAAAAAAGGTAAATGGATGAGATAAAAATATATAATATAATAATGGTTTGTGAGAGGAAATGGAGAGGATCCATTTTGATTTTGGACGTATATCTCATTTGTCTCGATTATTTTTTTATTTGGCTCAATTATATTTTTTTTTTTTTTTTGGTAACGTGTGAACTCCGCATGCTACCTTCTACAAGACAGAACCCCCCGAGCCTGCATGAATGCCTGCAAACCATACACGCCAGGTAAGCCACCCTTTACTGCGCGACAGCGCCGTGATCTATTAAAGATACCAGATTCTATACTCCCACAAGATTGCTCTTGGATGAATCGAACTCGAGACCCATGTAATTTCACCCATGCTTTAACTACTGCACTAACACCCCTACGGCTTTGGCTTATTTACTTATTTTATCACTCATTTGTTTTCTTTTTTATTTTGGAAGACTTCTATCACTCTAATAGACAATTTTACCCTCTCCCCTTTTCTATACATATTAACAAATAGGATCTAATTGGCAAGAGGTATACCCGTGAGAGTGTATAAGTGTCTTTTCATTGATTTCTTTGTTTTTTTACCAAAATGAAAGGTAAATAAATGACCAGGACGGAGAGGGTAATATTTAATGACAGAATAAGTGTTGGAGAATTCTCAGAACTAAACATTATTGAATATTTTTAAAGGGATTTTCTAACATGTGTCAAACTGTAATGATACTTATTAATGCAGTAATATAGAAGATTCTTCGTTGTCATTTCTATTTGGGGTAGATTTAAGAGTTGATTGAACTTACGTCACAAAGGGAACATTTTATGGCGAAAACTTCATTGCAAAACAACTATTTGGCGACGGGGATTCCATCGCACAATTGATCTTTCCATGGCTAGCTACTTATTATGCTTTCCGACAGAAATTTTGTCGGAGAAGTCGTTTCTTATGACGCCATTTGGTGAGATTGGTCAATGTATTATGATTATTTGCGACCGATTTTCTAGCGTAAAACACAACAATCTGCCGCAGGGTCAATTGCGATATGTAGGAATTAGCAACATCCCTAAATAAGTGAAAATCCTATCGGATGTCAATTCCACCATTTCAACAAAACACACTTTTTGCAATTCATCTAAAATTTTAATTTAGGTAGCGTTTGAAAATAGTCATTTCATTTGAAAATAATTCTCATTTCAAATTTAAATTGTGAAATGTGGAATTTACAAATGACATGAGGTAAAGGTGGAATTTGAAATCACCAATTTAAGCTTGGATTGGTGTAGAGATGAATTTTGTTCAAATCCAAATCCAAAACTTTGTATTTTGCTAAACAAGTTATTTGGATCAAATCCAAAATTTCAAATCAAAGCCACATATCCAAACACACTATAATGTGATTTTCAAACTCTTATGAATCTTAATTTTCCGTCAACTAAATAAAACCTAAGTTAGCGTTTGGGAATAGTCATTTTATTTGAAAATTCTCATTTCAAATCTAGATTGTAAAATGTGAAATTTGCAAATGACATGGGGTGGAAGTGTAATTTGAAATCACCAAATTTAAACTTGAATTGGTGTAGGGATGAATTTTGTTCAAATCTAAATCCAAATTATCTTTGTATTTTGTCAAACAAGTTATTTGGATCAAATTCAAAATTTCAAATCAAATCCATCTATCCAAACACACTATTAGAATTCTAATTCCTAACACTATGGCGGTGACTAAAACGGTCGCAATTATATCATTTGTCATTGGTTAAACGAAGTAAGACGACACGTTGCCCAAATCGATTTAGGATTTTAGGGCTTATGGGAAAACTAAGTTTTGTGGGGAATATGTAGGCTTTAGGTAGATGATTACATATGATTATTACGGGGCGGATTAACTTTGATTAAGTTTAAATGAATTTGATTAATGAATACTCCGTATTTATTTTAGAAAGAGAGAAAAAATACAATACAAATTACGGAGTAAAAGGATATGGGGTGAAAATATATAATGTTAAAAAAGGGTACGATTGTTTAGAACTTGTGTACAATTGAACAATTATATATTTTAATCTCATATGAGAATAATCTTTTAAAAATATTTCCGATATTAACTTGTTATCATGTGTTCTTAAGGGAATATTTTAGAAAACACGAAATTATATTTACCACATTTGTCCTTACATGTGTTTTTCACGAATTTACTATCTACCCTAAATTTATTTTAGTAATATATTTAACTAGTTTGCGTGTCTGGCCCCGGCCAGAGTCATCTATCATTATCTTTTAAAAAAATTGTATAAAATACTCTGTATAATTTTTGTATATTTATCTCATTTTTATATTTATCAATTATGATACAATTTTATATGATATTTAATATAACATTTTTTCAAAAATGTGAATACTAAGCCCTAAAAAATTCAAAAGTAATATTTAGTTTGTATTTTATTGGAAAAATGGGTCTGTTGAATTGTAATAATTTACTACAATTAACAACCAAATCATAAAAATATAATCCTTACTATCACAATTACTATTATTAGTTTCATTATTCTCGTGAATATTATTAATTTCACTACTACCGTTATACTTATTGTAATAACAATAATATAGTGTTACCACTATCAATATCAATACGCATGTTGCTAATATTGTTACTTATACAATTGTATTCACTACTCACACCGTTGTAAATATTTAGGCTTTATGTTTGATAAATACATATGCTATAACACGTACTTATTTACACAACTGTTATTACGTTTACATTGTTGTAACTAATACTCCATATTATTTTACTTTTATTAATCACATTGATAATTATTATTCCATTTGTTTAAGAGTAGTTCTTGTGTAAGACCGGCCTAACGTTAACTTAATGTAAGTCATACATGAAAATTTAAAAAAAAAAAAAAAAAAACTACCCTCATGTGAGAATGTCTCACAATAAATTATTGTGAGACATGTCTCACATAAGAATTAGTGTTTGTTTAAATGAGTTGCTCACATTTTTTTTTTGTGAGGGAAAATTGGGAAAGGTGAAAACAAATGACTGGGACGGAGGGAGTAATATATTTGCTGCGCTATTCCTTTTATTACTAAAAATATTTTCGTTATTAATACAATTATTACTTTTGCAAATTAAATATTTCCAAGTTTATACGTTTAAAAATTTACATTTTTATTTGAATCATTATTTATATTTTACCCTTTTATTTATGATACTCCATGTTTTTACACTATATTTCAGAAAATTCTGATTATGATCAAATTTTAACAATATTTTAAAAGACAAATTCATTACGACTCCCACAAATACTACGATTGCTTGCAATTAACACTAATTCTTATGTAAGTCAGGTCTTACAATAAATTATTGTAAGTCTGCCTCATTTGTACTCGATTATATAGCTTTTGTACATCTATTTAAGTGGTAGTTATGATTAATTGTTACTAAATTTTTTTAGTACCCTTGTTAGTGACTTTAGTAGATTTGTTTCATGTTTTGCACTGCTTAATCGCACTCAGACATCGGCCTCACATTACCTTAGCTAATTCAAATTTCACAAGTAGAATTATCACAAGAATTAATATTATACTCCTATTAATGTTTAACTATAATAAGATATTTTAAAATCACTAAAAAGTATAAAATGGATAGTTGTACGGTGCCACCAATGGTACCACTCCTCATAAAAAGCGTGGTCCCCATGCTATAAATAAAACTAATATTGAATATTTCGTACTTCCTCCATTCCATCCAATAGTATATAAACTATAAAGTACATTTTATATTACTTCCTTCGTCCCAAAATAATTGTTCCCTTTTACCTAAACCTTAAATTTAAGGAATTTAGAAAAATATGACCCTCCTCTCTTAATCTTGACAATATTTTCTTATAAATCCAATTTTACCCCTAAACTAATATGGGTGAGAGAACTTACTTGAGTTGGGTGGACTTGAGCAAATACATATTCCATTTCTATTTTCTTGAACTTGAGCAAATACATATTACCACAATAAGGATAATCTAAGGGTAATTTAGTAATTTTTTCAAATGGGACAATTATTTTGGGATTTTTCAAAAACCAAAAGGGGACAATTATTTTGGAATGGAGGGAGTATTTGTGAGGATTATTTAGATAAAAACGTACGGAGTACTCCCTCCGTCCTAATCATTTGTTCACCTATTATATTTTTGGGTGTATCACTCGATCATTTGTTTAGGAAGCTTTTATTACACAAATGGACCAAACACCTATCTCATCCCACCATTTAAACACTTTTGCTATTTTTCGCCCCCTTTTTGCTATTTCTCGCACCCAAAATGACCATAATAGCCTTTCAAATTAAAAAAAAAAATTGTTCTATTTATTTCTTAGAGTAATATGTTTGAAAAAATCCAACAAATTTAATAGTGAGTTTAATTGTAATACTTATTTGGAATTTGAATTTACGGCATATCGGGTTTTTGGGCTAAGTCAGGTGCAAAAGGCGACTTACCATGTGGTGAGTCGCATAAGAAACGCGACTTACCATTGGTACAGTCGGGTAATTTACTCGACTGTACCAATGGTAAATCGCGTTTCTTACGCGACTCACCACATATGTTTTAAAAAAAATGTTTAAATTTATAAATTTTATTATTAGGACTAAAAATTATTAACTTATAAAGAGATTCGTAAATTTAAAAATCTAACACAAGGGCATTTAAGTCTTTTCACCTTAAAAAAAGGGGGCGAGAAATAGCAAAAGGGGGGCGTTAAATAGCAATTCCCCCATTTAAATTCCCTTATCAATACTCCCAAGTCCCAACCTCATATATTCAAGGAGCATATATGTTTTTTTGTTAACTTTCATTGGTTTTTGTGTTAAAATGAAAGGTAAACAAATACTTCGTAATTAGGACGGAGGGGGTATGTAATTGGGTGGAATGTAGGAAGTATATTAGAAAAGGTGTCAATGTCATTCTAGTAATGCATCATGCAGGCCGAGTTATCAAGTTGGATTCATATATTGCTAATTAAACTATTTGTAGATTCTTTCATCAATTCCCCTCAAAGGCTTCAACATTCTCAGCGAAGTTAAAGCAATTATCAATACTAAATAACTTGAGCCCGAACTTCTTAATTATTCAACAACCAAAATTAACTCGAAATAAACAAAAGACGAAGATGAAAACCACAGTAACATACGCCATGGTGTCGTTCTACCTCATGACTCTGGTAGCGACACTATTGTCACGCGGCCTGTTGCTAAATGCACAGACTGACAGCAAAACCAAGTTGAGGATAGCCGTTCCACCAAAGAGTGGTTTCACTGAATTCGTTAGGATTATACGAGACCCGGTTACTGGCGCCCTAAATTTCAGCGGGTTTGCAATTGAGGTGTTTAATCAAGCTGTGGCCGCAACTGTGAACCAGTCTCTCTCGTTTGAATTCATACCCTTCGTGAGGCCAGACGGTACTATGAATGGGTCCTATGACGACATGGTGAAAGCCGTCTTTGATGAGGTACGAATATAATGAGTTACCGATTTCAGTATTTTCTTAATTAAATGTTTCCTTAGATTGTTTTTCATTTTTTACATAACTTTTTAAACTCAAAATTCAATTGTTATAAAGCATCATTTTTCTACACATTAAATGTGGCGTTTATGAAAGTTAGAATTCTGTAACTTCGATCATATATTGGTCGAAAATTATACTCCATATAAAATTGTCATACAATACTAAAATATTTACATTTATTACTCCGTATTAAATTATCTTTTATAAAATACTACGGAGTATTATTTTATAGATAGAGTAAATTGCGCCTAAAGCAGCGTATTATTGGAGTCAAAACGTAAAAGGGAAGTGAGAGAAACGTTGTGGAATGAAGGGAGTGACTAGTTTTAAAAGGGGAAGGTTATGGTATATGCATTGTTATATAGGGTCTGATCAAACAATGGATTTTGGATCCGATGATCCCTCCATTTTCCTTCCTTTCCTTTGATTCAAACATACCCTAAATATTTCACGTGTATTGTGATCGAGTAGGAATACGATGCTGCTGTTGGGGACATAACTATACGATTTTCGAGAACACAGTGGGTGGATTTTACAGTTTCCTACACTGCAACCGGAATTTCGATGTTGGTTCCTAGAATCACAACAAAGGCAACCAATTCCTTGACATCATTATTCACCTTTGTTACGGTGATCGGTACCTTAATTTATTTCATACTCGGAATCTTTCCTTGTTTGGGTGTCTTTTTAGCTCGTCGTCGTGGTAAGTCTTTTTGCTTAATCGCTTGCTAGCTTTGTGTTAAGAAGACGTATATATCAAATATTTTGAAATTATGGAAAAAAAAAACTGTATTTATTTAATTTTGATAGCTTGTGCATTTTGAAATCGAATCAGTGAATAATCAAAATGATAACGGTCAGAAGTATGTCGCAAGCGCAAAAAAGCAATAAAATAGGAGTAAGTAAACATTATATATATGTGTTCTTTGGGATGATGTTCGCAGGTATTGCACCTCTGAATCCCGTTGATGCAGAAGAAGGAAATCGAGCCGCTGAAAGAAGAACCGATAATTGGAGGAGTGAGTACATAACCTCGCGTAAATCTTCTGATTTATAGATTGTCAAATTGCACGTGTATTGTACCGCCGTGAAACACAAGACTTGATGGTTGTTTTTACGCAGGAGATATACTGGAAATCGTAAAGGGAATGACAGTGCTACTATTCTTGGCAGCGGTGCTATGCTTGATCAATTACTACGGCGAGAAACTAACTTCATCACTTTCAAGAGAACCATTGAAAGAGAGGAACGGAAATTTAAACCAACTGATAAGAAACAACGAAAGAGTGGGATACCCTTACGGATCATTCATGTATGATCTGCTCAAACAAGTCGGATTATCAGATCACCAATTGTTCAGTTATCGTTCAGAGGAAGAATTGTTGGCTATGTTAAACAAAGGAAATGAAGACGGTGGGGTTGCTGTTGCACTCGGTGAAACGCCTCCGCTTTCAGTGTTCTTGGCACATCATTGCAGCAATTACACTCTTGTTCCTATTCACGACCTTTATGCCTCTGGTTACGGTTATGTATGATCTCTCCTTTCAAGTTTCAAATGTGGCAAACGAGTAATTTTGCCTGTGCTATATAGATTAGGGTTTTAAATGCGGGTTTAGTGTATAAAATTGATCATAAACCTCTAACCACCAGCTTAAACTTTTGGTTCAGTTGGTTCCTGACATGCACTATCAAAGTTAGGTTATGTCAGAAAAATATAAATATACCTCTTGTGAAATCACTAGGGTGTCAGACTATTAAACTCTGCGTACCTAGTTATGTCAGATGTCTCGTATGAAACTATTTTAAGTTGTCTACTCTGAATTACAGGCGTTTAAAAAAGGGTCAAAATTGGAGCAAGAGGTATCAAACGGAATCATAAAGCTAATTGACAACGGTCAAATAGAACGGATACAAGCAAGAACAATCGGCAGTATTGGAATATGCGACGCCGGACAAGGAGAAGGCATCAACTACGACAACATTGCAAATCAAGGCGGTATTTGGAGCTTTATAGCGTGCACCATGGGCTATATCGTTTTGTTAGTCATCGCAATTGTACTATACTTGCCACAAATTTGTGACGTGGGTAGATCTTGTTACAAGGCGTAGACAAGCTTTTCTGATGAAGAATTTTTATTTTTTTTTTATGACGAGGGGGTTGAGTCCCCCCGGTTACATGCATTCCCGCACCACCAGATGTACCATGTAAGTCACCCCCGACGGGGGTTGTGGTGGCCAAGTGGTGTGCTTTGGTTTTCTTATTCTTGTTGATTCCAGGTGAGGTTTGAGCCTGAGACCTCACACTTTGTTGCACACTTCCAGGTTAATCCAAATTTCACCTAGCTATGCAACCACCACTTGGTTGATGATGAAGAATTTTATTTTGCAAAACATTTTAAACTATTCAATTTTTACATTGTTTTCTTCAATGAGTTTGTGTTCTTGGGAGGATCTTTCATTTTGTGAGGTAAAAAAATGTATGCCGTGTTAGCACTGGCATAGCTAGATGCAAATTGCGGCGAGGTCAAAAATTAAAAGAAAATTCAGTGAAGAAATGCTCATACCAAGTTTCGAGCTCTAAACCTTTAGTATAAAATGTAAAAAAAAAAAAAAAAAAAAATGTTCACACAGTCATACCAGGTTTTGAACCGTCGAGACTCAACTATGCTACATACGTGGCTACGCTACTGTGTGTTACTCCTGTTAGCTTAGCATGAATAGACAAAAGCGTGAAAAATTATTATGTAAATTAAGGTGTTATTCAATCGTATCCAGTTTTAATCAATCGTATCCAACATAGATGGGATTTGTAATCATTATTCAATCGGAATAATTAAGTTGTTTAACATGCAAAGTCCACGAATATATACTGGCGTTGTTTTCTTTAATCACGACTTTGTAAATTGAAAGCACGATTATATACGGTTTACTTTGTGCATCTTCAACTAAAAAACTCGGCGAAACAATGGGAGCTAAACTAGTGAATGAATTAACAGAGAGTGTTTTTGCATAACAGATCGTATATAAAGGTACTTTAGATGGTGAGCAATGAAACCCTAGATACGGAATTTATCGCAAAAACAATAGACAACAAATTAAAACCCAACGCTGTCGAAAAATTTAATAATATGGAGTGACCTATAGAACTCGAATCGTTACACACTCACACAATGTCACCACCCATCTAAACCAAAAATATCAACACACAAGACGACATCATCATGAATACACCGGTCTTTATATTCATTTCACCAATTAATCGCGAGCTGACAGTACTTAAGAATATAAGTATTTGAGACATCGACGATTGCTGCTACTAATGTGTACTGCGTATTGAATCGCTAACACTGCTGCAGATATTATGGCGCACGCTTTGAATAATTTAGGAAAGTTAGGGTCCACAATGTTAGGAACAACGACATTTGTGCTTGGATCGACATCGCATGTTCCTACGTCTCCGATTGTCCTGGCCTTGATCTTTTCTAATTGCCCGCTATCTGTTATTTTTACAATCCCATTTGAGACTTGTTGTACCATGTTCGATCCTCTTTGAAATGCCTATATGAAAAATGAGCTCGTTAATCAATAAGGCTTGATTTTAGATGCTAATTGTGACATTTTATTTAATAATGGTCACAATCCTTCGTACATATACAACCGTCTTAACTTATTTTAGCATTTGTGATCGTTAAAAAGTTTATCGCGACAAAGTAGACAAAATGAGATCGTACAAAACCGTATCCAGAAGAATGAAGGCTTGGAATAGAAACGAGGGTGTAATTGCCACAGTGTCGAGCCAGGAACACAGCAAGGGGAGGCGTTTCATCAATGACGACAGTGACACCGCCTTCTGAGGCTCCTTTGGACAACATATCGAACAATTCTAGTTCGGAATGGTAGGGAAACAGCTGTTTATCTGGTATTCCAACTTCCTTAAGCAGATCATACACAAATGAGCCCGAAGAATAACCAACTTTTTCGCTAGTGCGTATAATTTGATTCAAGCTTTTGTTGGGTGTGATCGACTGTTCTTTCGCTAGCAAAGAAATCAAACTTGTTGCGTAGTACGTGATTAAATATAGCAGGATGAGGAACCATAGTAGCATCATCAGTCTCGCACCTTTTACTGTTCCCAACATTTCTCCTGCATCATACATATAACAATGTAGCTGAATTGCAATGGTAAAATATACACAAAATTCTAGGTGAGACGGTGTTACGAAAATCTTATTATAGACTTATAGTATAAGACGGTGTCATAAAAACACCGACTATGTAAGAAAAATTGGAAGCAAGATATGACAATGACTACGTAAGTAGGTACTTACTTCTCCAAGCAGCTTCATTTTCTTTGAATCGGTTTATTTCATCTGCAATTTCGATTTCGAGAGGTGTTAATATTACGTACAATTCGGCAGATTGCAGAAATTTGATGCACAAATGATTCTGATTAGTAGATTACTTACTCACGTCTGCGCCATCACTCGGTCTGTTTAGCTGATTTGGACCGTCTGCAGTTTCATTCAAAAACATAAATCCCGGGTTCAAAGTTTATAATGTCTGTTGTTTTGGTACCGTTTGTTTCTAAATATATATTAAAATAGTTTGTCGAACAATTCAATTTAAAAGACTTTAAAACATTGATTTAGAGTTTTGCGGAAGACTTACTCCTAGTCCTGCCGAATGCAAGGTCAACAATGTCGCCACCCACGAAAACTAGGATGCTGAGGAAGAATACGACGAATGTACCAATCACCGTTCCTGGTGTCAATGAAATCAAAGCATTGGCGTCTTTGTTGCTGGTTTGTTGTTTGACAGGAATCAACATCGAGATTCCGATATCAGTGTAGGCAACTGTAAAATCAACCCAACGTGTCCTCGAAAATCTTATGGTTATATCTCCAACAGCACCGTCATATTCCTGCTCATACACCATAGTTCAAAATGTAAATGTCGCGTCACAGAAAATATAGTTTGAAGTTGACATTCTTTGACCTCTAAGTCATAAATCATGCAAACCTTATTGAAAACAGCTTCGACCATATCATCGTAGGATCCATTCATGGTACCGTCTGCCCTTTCGAAAGGAATAAACTCAAACGAGATCGAACTGTCGACAGTAGAGCTTACAGCTTGGTTAAACACCTCAATGGCAAACCCGCTGAAATTCCGTTGACCAGTTTCAGGGTCTTTGATAATCTTGACAAATTGAGTGAAGCCGCTTTTTGGTGGGACCGCTATTCTTAGCGTTGTTTGGTTCTCCGTCTGTGCCCTTACCATGACCGTGACCGTTATCGCAAACAAATTGATGAGGTAAAGTAGCATGGTGATTTTGAACATCTCTACCACCCTCATTTTTGGTGTCATGTTTTGAGCTTTACTTTTGATCTTTCAATGTGCATTGGTAAATTATAAGTGAGGAAACAAGTTTATATAATTTACTAGAATTCTCTCACAGATCAACTCACACTAAGCTTAATGTGAGAGCAGTGACAAATCATAGCTTAAAGGGTACAAAACATTTAGTAACAATTAATCATAATTATCACTTAAATAAGATAAAAGCCTATATAATCGAAGCATAAATGAGTGATTTGACTTACAATAATTTATTGTAAGGCCTGACTTACACAAGAATTAGGGATAATTTATAATTTAATTGGTTTTAGAGTAATATAAGCGGTTACACATGGTAAAACTTAGTCCAGCATAAGAAATTCGATTCGAATCAATCTGGTCTCTATTTGATTAATTTAGGGCCTGTTCTCCTCATCTTAAGTTTTTCTCTAGTTCAGAAAACTTCAGAAAATTTCAGATAACTTAAGAAAACTTCAGATAACTTCAGAAAATTTCAGATTACTTCAGACAACTTTAGAAAACTTCAGATTACTTCAGAAAATTTCAGATTTCTAAATAAATAAATTACCTAATAATAATAATAATAATACCTAAGTTATATATAACATTAATGTTATTAATAATAGTGATAATAATATTATTAAGAATAATAATTATAATAATATTGATAATAATTTGAATAAAAATAAGACCAATTCAAAAACATTTTATAGCAAATCATAAATTAAAATTAGTTCAAATTAAATATATAGACTGTTAATAAAAATTTCATAAATACTTATCAAATATTAATGAAAATAAATGCTAAAATTTGCTTGCTAAATTTTTCTTGCTTGCTAAATTTTGCTTGCTAAATTAAACCATTTTATTATTATCATTATTATTATTATTTTTTTCTGTTTATTTATTATTATTATTATTATTATTATTATTTTTTTTTTTTTTATTATTACCATAATAATATTAATAATAATACCAATACCAATAATAATAATAATTATAATTATAATATTATTATAATAATAATAATAACAATTATAATAATTATAATTATAATTTCATATTATTTCAAAAAAAACTTCAGAAAACTTCAGATAACTTCAGAAATTTTCAGATAACTTCATAAAATTTCGGATAATTTCAGACAACTTCAGAAAACTTCAGATAACTTCAGAAAACTTAAGATTGGTTCAGAAAACTTCAGACGAAGAGAACAGGCCCTTACTTATAAACGAATTGAAAATATAATTATCTAATAAATTGACTTCTAATTACGATTGTTTATTAAACAAGTTGATTAAAATATAAGCAAAACACGATCACACCCAATATTATTTGACTATTGTTCATGGTTTGGGCGGACATTAACGTGGTGTTCGTTTCTTAGAGGTCTCAACAATTGAATTTGCACTTTTAAACTTTCTCTTATTAAAATCAAACTTCCATTTGATTTTTCA
The DNA here is from genome assembly GCA_023091065.1 of Dianthus caryophyllus. Lineage (NCBI taxonomy): Eukaryota > Viridiplantae > Streptophyta > Magnoliopsida > Caryophyllales > Caryophyllaceae > Dianthus > Dianthus caryophyllus. The sequence goes on from CM041520.1 coordinate 6,154,575, forward strand.
TCGTCTCCAATAAAATTTGGCAATATTAACTACATTTTTTTAGGACAGAATATCTTCGTCCTAACCAGTAGGCCATTACATCTTTGATATCACTAAAACATTCTTTTTTTTTAAAAAAAAGGGCAATATTTGAATATTTCAATTCAGTTTAACCCAAAATCATACATATCTTAATACGTAGTGTAATCGTTCCGAACTAAAATAAAGCGATTCATATCTTAATAACTTGTTTAGCAAGTCCACAAACAGTGATATTGTTTGCTTTCTTTTTAATTAACAACTTGGTAAATTGAAAGCACGATTACATACACAGCTTAGTACCGTTTACTTTGTGCATCGTCGATTAAAATAACAATGTTGCTTGCTTCTCGAAGATGCGTAGTCAACTGCTATAAGCGTGGTTGACGATAACGAAGTATGTTATTTTATACGTATTTGCCAATTGCCATATCTTAACAGATAACGGGAGGCACGACGAAAACGACTTCCAAACCTTCAATTCAACTTATCGCGGAAAGGATCAACATGCTGTACTGGCAGATTGTTGTAGAAGCGAGAATCGTTCCGAGTCGTCGATGAGTATATGAGAAATTAATATTGGTTGCGTGACCGCGGTCACGTCAACGATAATGATGTTGTGGCTTAGAATCGAACATAGAAGTTCATATTGCTGACACCAGGTCAACATGACAATTTTATTTATTTATGTCTGATTTTACAAGTTTCTCTTTTTCTAATTTATTTAAAAAACTTTCGACTTCTATGAAAAATTTAAAAAAAATTCACCAAAATTTATTTTTCCATTATAAACTTTGACAAATGAAGAAAAATTAAATTCACGTTTTATTTTTTGACATTTTAAGTTCGGTGGTCGAAAAATTGCATACGTTTTGAAGATACTTAACTAATAAGTTTCCTTTTATTTTCATAAAAAGTTACATTTTGGTGAAAGTTATTAATAAAATGTTTATAAAAAGTGAATATCTTTTAAAAAGTACTCCGTATAAAATATGAGAGTTTTCAAATCTAATAGGATGTTAGTCCCATTAAAGGTCTGCTCACTACTCTACTAGGGTTTAATCTTATACTTCGTATGAGCTATTATAAAATGTAATTCGAACCTGATACATATTGCTTAAAATAACTCCGGCATGCGTGATCACTAGGTTGAGACATCTTCTGTATAATGTATTTTATTTGGGGAGAATATCATAATATAGAATTGTACCATTACCTCCTTCCTTTAACCCATTTGTAACCCAACGTCATGGTGTATTTGTCAACCCACATATTTTTTTTTTATGACATTATTCACGGTTAGACATTCAATTTTAATTATCTATTGAGATGTAAGTGTAAATATATCATGTCTGATCTTGTTTGATTTTTTTTTATGAGTACATAATTAAAATTTATTTTTCATATTTTTTGAATGAACGTAGCTAACTTTATTTAACACACAGAACGCGTGTTGGCGAGTGTGAAAAAGCATAACTACATTTTGGATATAAATGGAAAGAGTATATCAGTAGTTATATAAATTATAGAAAAGTTATAAATAATGTGTCAGATTTAGGGTAGAGCATCGGTCCAAAACCGGACCAACACGGACCAAATATTTATTTTAGATGAATCGAGGACCGGACCACGAACTCCTCGGTCCGGACCATACCTGGACCGAATAGATTTGGCCCAGTTCGAAACCCGGACCGAGTAGACCGAAGATCAAATCAGAGAGGAAAAGTGGACCGAGGATCGGACCAAATCCAGTTTGAAACACCAAATGAATCAATGATCTTTGGACAAGTTTACCGCCTGCGCAAAATTATGGGAAAAAGAGGGAAAAAACATGTACTCCGTAAAATTTTCATTTAAGAAAAGTGAAGAAAATGACAGGAAAATTGAATATATTGAAAAATGGTAGGTACAGCTTTACAAGATTAATAATCCAATCGCCAAACTCAATACAAGTAGTCCCTAATATTCATCATGTTTCGTGAACAACCGTTAATTATATAATCGTTGAAGACATCTACGATTACTGGTCACGCCGTAAATAATGTATGCAATCGCAAACAATACAACACAAGTCGCGCCACAAGCCACAAAGGTGTGAATCAAACTAGGGCTTGCAATGTCGGAAACCATTTCAAAACTTTGTTCGACGTCACATGCTCCCGTGTCTCCAACTGTCGTTGCCTTAATATCTCCCAAGTCGCCATTGTCGGTAATTTTTATAATTCCGATTGAGATTTGTTCAGCTAGGCCCGATTCTTTCCTAAAAGCCTGCATGAACGACCAAAAAAATTCTCAATAATATAGCAAAATAATATTTGTTATAATTTTGATAAATATGTAGCTAAAGATATATTTATCGGCTAATGTGACGAATAAGAACAAATTAATTAAGGAGAAAGATAGAGAGGTTCATACAAAGCCATATCCAGCAGTTGGAAGGCTAGGAATAGAAATAAGGGTGTAGTTGTTGCAACGTTGAGCATGGAACACCGAAAGCGGATAAGTTTCGTCAATGGCGACAGTGATGCCGCCTTCTTCGCCACCTTTACTTAACATAAGTTGCAACTCAGCTTCTGTACTGTAAGGCACCAATTGTGCTTCCGATAACCCGTATTCTATAAGCACACCCTCCGCAAAACCGCCTTTGTAATAACCAACTTTCTCACCGCTGATTATTATTTGGTTCAAGGTTTTGGTTGGAGCAGGACTTAGGCGCTCGTGATTTTTCGATAGCAAAGATATTAATACCGTTGCGTAGTAAGTGATCAAGAACATAAGGATGATGAACCATAATAGCACCATCATTCTTGTACCTTTGATTGTGCCCAACATTTCCCCTATACCATACATAAATAACTAATCAATGTAAGTTTCTTTTGGATTTAATTTCAGCTCTGACAAGTACAGCTTAACTTCCTTATATTCAATTCAATATAATTACGACTTCGTACAAATTAGATAAGGATATAGGAAATTAGGTTGTGAAGAAATATGTTCTAAGTTAAAGATGTGTTACATGTCGGTCATGGACGGAGCGAGAATAACTGCAAGGGAGTGGTCAATAGGTCACCGGTCACCCCCCCTAAATCCTTGAAAATTAAAAAAATGAAAATTTTCAAATATTTATCGGAGTTATCTTACATTACCGGTGTGGGTACTTACTCTTCCAAGCCGCTTCTCTTTCCACGGTTGGTTCTATTTTATCTGCAGTTTCCATATTGAGAGAAATCAGTTCCATTGAATACAAGTCGATCAAACGGCTTATGGTTAAATATGGAGTACAAAATAAGACTTATGTTCGTTCATAATGCCTATACTTTTGGTAACTCCCTATTATATCAAAAATACGAGAGCAAAATACATTGAGTGAGTTAGAGACTTACGTCTGGTTCGACCACCTCCGCAATCTGCAATGTCAACAATGAGAAATACTAGGATGGCGAAGAAGAAGACGACAACAGTAGCAATTACGACTTTTCGTGTCAACGAAATAAGAGAATTCGATGAGTCGTTAGAAGACTGGTGCTGGAGAGCAGGAATCAACATTGACATGCCTGTATCAGTATAAGGTGTTGTAAATTCCACCAACTTTGTTCTTGTATATCGTATGGTTATGTCTCCCACAGCACCATCGTAATGCTATTCATTTTACATAAACAAACTGCGTTAACAAAACGACAGTACTATAATACGATACATACATATATGATACATCTCTCTTCTATTTGTAATATGTTTTAACAAAGAATATCTCGCACGACCTTCCCATTAACGATCGGTGACCGGGTTCTATTGAAAACAAAAAGGGCTGTCCCTTGACCATCTCTAAGTCCACAATACCAAAAATTAAATAAGAAAAAAAATTCAACCATGAACATAAAAGTTTCCAGAAATGTATGTGGATGTATAACACCACCTTATCGTAGACGGCTTGGACCATGTCGTCGTAGACTCGTAGGTTCCATTCATGGAACCATCTGGCTTCTCGAAGGATATGAAATCATATATTATAGAGTTGTTGCCAGTTGCGATCACGGACTGATTAAACACCTTAATAGCAAACCCGCTAAAGCTTATTGGTTGGTGGGTAAATGGGTCACGGATAATCCTGACGAATTGAGTGAAGCCGCTCTTTGGTGGAACCGCTATCTTTAGTACGGTTTGGTCTTCGGTTTGCGCCCAGACCGTGACCCGACTGTGGTTTAACAATGATACCAACAAGGTGATTAGGTGAAGCACCATGGGAATGCTAAATGTGGCTTCCATACTTTTTGGGATAACAATTTTGGTCTTAGAGTTGGTTATGCAATGCATGTATGTCACCTAGACCTGGTCAGGGGCCGGGTCCGAGCCGGGTCCGGGCCGGGTTGGCTCCGGGTCAGGGTCAAAAAATGGACCCGGAACCGGCCCGGGGGGGGTCCGGTTTGCTCCGGGCCGGGCCGGTTCAGGGCCGGTTCCGGTTTGTCCGGGTTGGGTGCGGGTCGAGGGCGGTTTAGGGCCGGTTTTGGAACGGGTTGGAACCGGTTCAGACCGGTTCGAAAACGGTTTAGAAACGGTTCAGAACGGTTCAAAAACGGTTCAAATTCCTAAGTCATGACAATTTTGAGATAAATTTTATTAAATAAATTTAAATTGAATATAATCATTAAAAATACAAAATTTAAATACTAAATTCGAAATATGATACTCAATAAACTTCAAATTTCCAAATTATTTATTGGTTACAATAAACGGGCTCCTTCGAAAATAATATAATTCTAAAATAATATCAATTTAAGTTATGATCCATCATGCATCTGTATCAGTCTGAGTTAGGTCTTCACGCTCTATTATGAGCAACGGATCTTCATCTGGGCTGTTGGGCGGCGAGTCTGAACCTTGAATCCGCAAATTTGCCATATCCCAATCTTTTTTGCACACGCACATCTTGAGTGTGTCTGAAGCCAAACTTGATCTCTTCTCGTCCAGAACTCTTCCACCTGCACTAAAAGCTGACTCGGACGCAATTGTAGACGCGGAACAACTAAACATTCTCTAGCAATTTGGGACAATAATGGAAATCGGGTCAGATGACTACACCACCATCCAAGAATGTTGAAATCCTCATCGACATTCTCGACTCCATATGATAAGTAGTCATCAAGGTCTTTGGTGACCGAAGTAGAAGCGGAGCTACTCGAACTTCGAAATAAAATAGAATTCCACCGGCCGAAGCGACGTCCCTTTCTAGCAGGCGCGCTAGATGACGATGAAGCAGCAGAATCTCCATATTGAGCATGATAAGTAGCACATAATTCACGCAACATATTGACACAACCGTCTACATACTTACCAACATCATATGGCATTCCTAAAGTATCATAATAATAAATTAACATGTTTGTTAACCCTATTTTTTTAACGGCGGGATCAAGTATACATGCAATACCATATATTTGTGGAAACTCATCAAAATAAGATAGCCATTTAGCCTTCATTTCTAATATAATGTGTGTTAGACCCGGCTTCATCTGCCGCTTTACTAAAAGCCATCACAATATTAACACATTGAATAATAACTAAATGTACGTTAGGTTCAGTAAACTAAAGAAAAACATTTAGTAGCATCATTATATGATTTTAAAAGCGCATAAACATTTTTTGCTATTACCCACATACTTTCACAATTATTTGACTGGGTAGTCATGTGAGTTGTTATACAATTCGGTAATCACATCTTTATATTTTATAGCTTTTTAAGCAAATTATAGGTGGAATTCCACCTAGTCTGTATCTGCTGACCAATCTACGATGCCTTCCCATATTTTTGACACAAAGTTTTATATTGACGCCTTATAGGCGGAGTGAGCCTAATCCATTTAACAATTTTTTAATTGGTTGTAATAAAGGGGAAAGAAAGGTTATTCCTTCTTGAGCGGATAAGTTAATTATATGTGCACAACACCTTATGTGTACTAGTTTACCATTTAGTAATAATCCGGGCCAATTTTTAACCACGTGCTCAATACATTTTGTGTTAGCCGTCGCGTTATCAAAAGAAATAGAAAAAATTTTACCGGTTAAATTAAACTCTTTACAAGTTCCTTCTATACGGCTAGCAATGTTTTGACCGGTATGACGTTCATCCATTATATCAAATGCAATAATTCTTTTTTGTAAGACCCAACTATTATCTATCCAGTGAACCGTAACACATATATATTGATCATTATAAGGTTTAGACGACCAACCATCACTAGTTAACGAAACTCTACCATTGTAGTTAGCAAAATAATTAATTAATTCATCTCTTTGTTTATAATATTTTTTAAAACAACGTCTTTGTAATGTTTGGCGATTTACCGGTTTAAATCTAGGTTCAAAAGCGTTCTTATTTAATATTGCATAATGACGATTCTCACCAAACATAAACGGTTCTTCAGCATCAATAACAAAATCAGCTAATCTATTAACCATATTATCGTGCGTATATTGAAAGGGTCTACCTCCGCCGGGTTCGCTGCTCATAAACCCGGAAAGTTGAGTTTGGCTGCCGTGATGAGAACTACCGGCCTGGCCCCTTTCATGGGATTTTTTGGTTATGCCGTGTATGGTCTCTAAATGACGACTCAAGCTTCCGTAGCCGCCATTGGTCTGGTAAGAATAACATTTCTCCTTATTATTTTTTTTGCATTCTTGACAATAGCACTTGAATTTATTTGTTGTACCCGGAACCGCTATCTTCTCAAAGTAGGACCATATATACGACGGCTCCTTCTTTTTAGAACTTCGCTCTTCAGATGGTTCCGGTTCTTCCAGATTTGTAGAATCTATTAAGAAAAAACATAAATTTATTAATAACAAAGTAAAGTATAATGATAAATACAAAATTTAAATTCTAAATTTAAAATATGATACTAAATAAAAATATAATTAAAAAGTAAAGTTATCAAAACTTATTATAATAAAACTATAAACAAAACTAAATAATTTGTAAAAAATTTATATACCGGCTTGAGATTGAAATTGATGAGAACTTTCGGTTGTAAATTGCGGGTGTTGCCTTTCTTGTTCGGCAAACATAGCTTCTAATTCTTCTTGTGAATAAATTCTTTCCCCGGCCATATTTTTTTTTAAGTAATATTAAAATATAAGAATTTTTTATTATTTATAAAGTAATAGTAACACTATTATTTTTTTTAAAAGAAACTTGATAATATAAAATTTAATAGGTATTTAGATATGTGAATATATTATAAATTATAACTTTGTAAATAATGGAGATTAATTAGAGAATTAGTAGATAATTTAATAGTATGGAAATGAATAATTTATAGGAATATATTATTAGTAGAAGAATTAGTAGATAAGTATAGAATTAGAGAATTTGGTGTGAAAGATAATGAGAGATTTAGAGGGTTATTTATAGGGAAGAAATGAAAAACAAAAAAAACAAAAAAAAAAAAAATAATAATAAAAGAGCCGTTGAATGAGTGCAGAAAAAGAAAAAAAAAAAAAAAATTAAAAGAGCAAGAGCCGTTATGGCAGTGCAGGAAAAAAAAAAAAAAGAAAAAAAAAAAAAAAAAACAAAAGTGACGTTGAAGTCACAACAAGAAACAAGCAAACAACAAGACAAAATAAAAAAGAGACGTTGAAGTCTCCAAAGAGCCGTTATGGCGGTCTGGAGTCCGGTCAGGGTCAGTCGTGGTCAGCAGTCGACCACGGTTAGTCCGGTTCAGGGAGGGTTCTTGGCCAGGGTCAGAAGCGGGTCTCAAAATTGAAGCATGCCGGCCCATGAACCGGATGAAAGCTTAGGACAATTTTGAACCGGCAGGTTCGGTCAGGGCAGTCCGGGTTTTCTTGGGCAGATCCGTCTGAGGCGGTTCAAACCCGGCCCCTTGACCAGGTCTAATGTCACCTTGTCCCCATATATATATATATATATATATATATATATATATATATATATTGCTTCTTTCATTTACTTAACTATGTTTACATTAAAATTTTAATTTTATTTAAAATTTGCATTATATTAAATATTTGTGCAGTTTATACATTTACTATTTATGACATATTAACATTATATTAAATACTTGTCCAATTTATACATTACTATTTATGACATATTTGTATGAAAATTCTTAAAATAATAATTAAGTATAAATATTAATTATATTTCAATATTTTTAGGTAAATTTTTATTAAGTATCATAGAGAATTACGGAGTAGTTGTTTTAAATAACACTAAAAATTAAATAGTAAATTTTCCTAATGTAACATAACTAATTTAATTTTTATTAAAAAATATATTCCTTTCAAAAATATTTTTACTTTTATTTTTCACACACTCCAAATATAATGTACCTATATTTTCCAATTTTAATTTGGAAATATAGTGTGTTTTTTACAATATTTGATTAGATATTTTTAAGGATATTTGATTTTGTTTAAGGTAAGGTTTTTTTTTTTTTTTTTTTTTTTTTTTTTTTTTTTTTTTTTTTAACATGCTTTACTAAAAAAATCTTGTTTTATTTTTAATCCTAATAATATTAAAATATCCAATTATATTAAGATTAATAAGTTTTATTATATATTAATATAATAACTTAGATTATATTTATTAAAATAATTATTTTTTTTATCAACCAATTATATTAGGACAAATGTCGACCATAGAAACCATGGTACACAAATCCAATCTTAACTAAAAATTAAATAAGGTAATTATGTGTCATATAATTGTTTATTTTGAAATTATTATTTTTCTTCTCAATTAAAAACATCTTCAATTAATTTTTTTTTTTGGGAAGTTCTAATATAGTAAAGATTTTAATTGTAGATTTAGTTTTATATTTTAAGTTACATATGTTAATATTTTTTCATCTAAAATCCTAGCAATAGTAGAATTATAAATAATATTAATATTAATTTTTTAGACTAATTATATTGTGACAAATGTCGACCATAGAGACCATGGTTTCTGCTTTATATATATATATTAGATATATATATATATATATATATATATATATATATATATATATATATAGGAATTGAATCAGGTGAGACCACTCCCTTAAAATGAGACCACCCCTTAAAATGAGACCACTCTGTTATAATAACATAATATCTTATTACTGTAACAATGTATTTTCTTTATTGTTTTTTTTTTTTGGGAAAAAAAATTAAAAAAAATTAAACAAAAATTAAAATTTTTTTTTAAAAAAAAAAAAAAATTAGCTCATTGTTGAAACTATGTTATAATAACAAATATTCATTTATGTTATAATAACATAACTTTAGATGTGTTACTATAATAAACATAGGGTGTTATTATAACAGCTGCGACAGATCTAGGCCGTTGATTTTTAGATCTAACGGTCCAGATTTGCGGGACGGTCTTATTTTAAGGGGTGGTCTCACCGGATCCTCACTGTATATATATATATATATATATAGAGTAAAGTTCTAGCGAGACACCTAAATCTCAGCGAGGCGGAGAGGCACGATCTCAACCATTAGATGGAGGAAATGGAGGGCTGAGATTAAATCTCAGCAGAAGGAGCTTGCAGGCAGGTCAGACCGTGACGGCCGCCTGTAGTAGAACTTTAACAAAATTTGTTAAAGTTTCACAGTTTAGTGTTATAGTTTCGCAGTTTACTGTTAAAGTTCTAATCTGCCGTGCTGGTCTCACTTAAAGTAGGGTGTCTCGTTTGAACTTAATTCTATATATATATATATATATATATATATATATATATATATATATATATATATATATATATGAATCGAATCAGGTGAGTCCACCCCCTTAAATGAGTTCACCCAGTTATAATAACATAATTTCATATTATTGTAACAATGTATCTTCATTATTGTAATAACATGCAAAATTAGCTCAATGTTGAAACTATGTTATAAATAACAAATATTCATGTATGTTATAATAACATAATTTCAAATGTGTTACTATAACGAACATAGGGTGTTATTATAACAGCCGCGACAGATCTACACCGTTGATTTTTAGATATAACGGCCCAGATTTACAGAACGTACTCATTTTAAGGGCTGGACAGGCCCGTCCCTAAGGGGTATCTAGAGGGGCGGTAGACCTAGGGCCCATGCTCAAAGAGGGCCCAATTTTTTAGTTGTTCAAAAAATAATACATTTATATTTTAATATATAACTGTTATTTAATTATTATTAGATTACTTGTGCTTCAGTGGTTCACCCCTTCATTTTTACCCCCACCACTCGAGTTCAAATCCCCTTGGAAGCTTTTTTCTACATTTTTTTTTTTTTTTGTTACCTTTATATTAAATGAACATAACATTAATTTTTAACTTAGTAATTACTTTTTTATCATTATTTTGGAATTAATTAGACGTTACTTTACATTTTTAATTGGCAAATTATTAATTTTTTCCTTTTTAAGTTACCACAATCTTAGCTCATGTTCACTAATCCTTATTTATGTTCAATAATCCTTATTCACCATAAGGTCGTTTAAAAATAATTTATATATAGTGATAATAAGACATACTTCGTAACAAATGATAACAAATTTTTTTTAGAGGTTTATGTAATCATAACTTACAAAATTATATTAACCTTATTATAGTACTCCGTAGTATATAATCCATACATCCTAAAATATACCAAGTTTTGATTGTGACTAAACTGTAGCACAACAGTAAGTTATTAGAGTGTTGTGCTGCCATTGTCTTTTTTCCAACTTTTTTTGTTGACTGGTATGGGCATACCCTGTTTCTCTGGCTTTACCACTTTTACTGCAAGCCATTCATTCCCACTAACCCTACACGTTTTCCCATACTTGTTCTGCTTTCTACTGCCATTTTGTGCTTCTCATCTTACCTCTGCTTTTTTTTTTTTTTTTTTTTACTTTTCAGCAGACCTCTCCTATTCCCCTTCTTCACTTCAATTCTTCATGCTCAGCTTACCTTCTTCCATACTTTTCAACTCTCAATCCCGTGTACCCCAATATACCCCAACTCTCAAATCACAATTTTTATTCAGATCGCAAATCTCCAAAGTTTAGGTCTGCAACAACAGATTATACCACTTCCACTTTCTCCCGGGAGATTTTACACCCAACATTTAATTCAAATTTACAATAACTGAGGTTCATTCTATATTCCCTTTGTTCAATTATTTTGGATCAATTTACTTCATTCTTGATTTAGTTTTTCATTGGTTTGCTGTTTATTTTTGAGTGAAGATGTTCAATAATAGTAGGATGAATGTTTTAAGGTATTGATTATTTGATTATTTGATTTAGGGTTTTCAATTTAACAATGACACTGGTGTTTTCAATTGTTCTACTGAGTATCGTTGCTATAATAGGTTAAATTGTGGTTTTTTGGATGATGAGTTTTTTTTTTTTTTTTTTTTTTTTGGTAAAATGTAAAATTATCATTAATAACCAACAAACCAATTACAAATGCTCAATATACCATCTCTCACTCAATAAAAAAAACAACCGTATACACTCTTAACTACGACATTTTAAACCTTTCAATCTAATCTTAACATCCTCCATAACTTGCTTACACGACCAAGAAGACGGCCTCACTGCCAAATTTAGGCGACTCCAGTTACGTTCCCTCCAAATCCAATACATCAGAGCACACAAGACCAAGTTTAGGACCATTCGCTGCCATTTAGACAGCCTACGAACCCTTAAACACCACTGCCAAGTATTCGTCAAAGGAATCGGGATACCCATTAATCGTTCGAGCTCCTCAACACACGTCCTACTGTAGGCGCAATCAAAAAACAAATGAATAACAGATTGATCCACCCTCCCGCACAGTAGCAATCGGACATACACCGTAATACCCATTCTGCTCATCATCCAACGTAAGAAGACGATTTTGAAGGATAAGCCACACTATGAAAGCATGTTTAGGAATATTGAGCTTGTTCCACACAAAAAACCTCCAAGGAGAACTCTGACGCACACCTTTCAGCCATTGATATCCACGCTTCATAGAATACTCATCACCATGCATACAAGTAGGCATGTCAACGGGGCGGGGCGGGGGCGGAGGAAGGGTCTCCTACCTCCGCATCCGCGAACAAAAATCCACCTCCACACCCGCCCCATCACCCGTGGCGGGTGACATTCCCTCCTCCACCACCCGCCTGGCGGGGCGGAGTTTTATACTGCCACCCGCCCCACCACCCACCCCGCACCCGCCTCCCCCGCCCCAGACCCGCCCTACCTTCGTGAAAATGATCCACCCTTTACGTCTCTTTTTAATTCAATTATTCCTTTTCCTAGTATTTTTTATTGTTACTTTATTTTAAATTAAAAAATTTATTCAAATTCAATTTTTTATGCGTTATCTTTTTTTTTTTGTAAAAATTAGAAATGTTCATAATTTTTTATTTTTATGTGTTACTTTAATACTTTATGTTTATATTTAAATTTAATATAAAGCGGTTATAGACGAGGCGCATATATGCGGGGCGAGGACGGGGCGGGGCGGGGTGGGTGGCGGGGCGGGGACGGGGCGGAGTTTTAATTAAATCCACCACCGGTCCACGACCCGCGGCGGAGGTCACTTTTGACTCCTACCTCCGCTCCACGACCCACTAAACTACATCCTACCTCCGCCCTAACTGGGGCGGGTGCGGGGCGGTATCCACATTGACCCGCCCCACTGACATCCCTACATACAAGATGTTTGTTGAAATAGTTTATGTACATTCGTATTGCTTAGACTTTTGGAGTTTCTTTTGCATTCATGTCTGAGTCGTTTATTGATGCTGTTGTTTTAAAGTGAATTGAACAATGAGTGAAGCAAATTATTCCTCGATCACGCAAGCATTGCAGGTAATATTTTCGTTCTTATCCTTTATACGTTTAAGTTTGGTTCATATGGTGTCATGCATTTATCATATCTCTGACTGTTTTTGATAAATAGTGGTCTTGCAGGAGTTCCGAGCGAGGGCCCTGTCTTGTACAAGCATCTTTTACTGGATTAATGGATTGATGATATTTTGCATTTGAAAAGTTAAATTATTGAAAGATTGTTACTGATTTTATTGTTATTAAAAAACCGTCTCACAAGTTGGCTCGAATATGATGGTTGGAATTTTGGTCAGAAAGTCAGATTAATGGATTTTTTTCACCAAATTATAGTTGCAAATTGGTTGACATTTTCCTAATTTTTCTTTATTTTTTTTTCCTGTATTAGTATGTCACAAATTAAAATGGCTGCATATGTTTCTACAATTGTGTTAGTAGTACTATATTAAGTAATTTCCTGAAATACTTGAATAAATGCTCTATGTTTTAAAACCATATTAGACTTGGGAATGATTGTTTTTTATTAAAGAATTTCAATGTTTTTTTTGGTACTATGATCAAGACTTTTTAGCCAATTTAATTTGCAATTTGACCTTATAAAGTGTGCTCTAATAATAATATGATTGATTAAATTGTACATGAAGCACTTATTAGTTTGGTGTTGGTTGCCTTTTGATATGATTTTGATCTTCTTTTTCCCTTGATAACAACATTTTGTTTTGTTTCGGTTCAGTTTACTGCATTAGATCATATTTTGTTTGAGAATTCCCGTCTAATGTAGTGAAATGGACGGAATGGAGTGAAGTACTCCGTATCATTGAAGATATGTTTCACGATGATTTAATCTAACTACGGTTTTTCAGTTACTACGTATTTCAATTGTCCTTATAGTATCAAGAATTATTTCCTTATATGGTTTCTTATCGTTCACCCTTGGGGCATGATTCACGAAAACTAATTAGGTCGCAGAAGTGGTAGTGCGGCATTGGAAGCTGCTGCGGTATGTTTTTATTATCTATTCAATTGTGAATTTATCGTTTAATAATACCAACACTTTGAATATTTATTATATATATTTTAACACTTTAACGATTTTCAGGAAAGTATCGTAGATGTAACTCCATTCAAAATGTTGGAGTTATCGAAGAAAAATAAAGAGGGCAAATGGATTACTCCTCGGGCCGAGCAAATTGCGGTAACATACATAGTCGTCTATACTATATTTAGTTTATTATTTTGTGAAACTTCTATTCTTTACTGTTTATTTTATATGTTTGTCATTATTTAATACCTTTCAAATATTTTCAGAATGACTTTTCGGAGAAGTTGGCCGAAACCGAGGAGGCAGACATGGACGCGGACGAGCATCAACTCTATCTACATTCAACTGGTGGTTTTGATAGGAAAGAGCGAGTTTATGGAACCTGCGCAGAAGCTCCAAATTTCTTCACACCACCTAACCAATACAACCGTAGCTCGTCAAGCAAGGTTCCAAGGTCTCAGCCTGGCGTCGTAAGTCAAACCGCCTCCCAAAATCAAATGCTTACGACGAAAGTCCACCAGCTCGAGGAGAACCAAAAAATGATGATGGAATTCATGAGGTAAAGGCTCGGTTGGCCGTCTCCGCCGAACACGTGTAATCCCGGCATGCCTCCGTTTCGTCGTGACGACTTCTCCGACGATCACGGAGACGGTCACGGGTGTAGTTCCTTTTCCCTCCAATTTAAGCATGCATTTTGTACAATAAAACTTCGGATTTTTAATTAGTATGCGACTTTTTCTAAACTTTGTAGCGGATTATGTGTAAGTTACTTATATATATATATATATATATATTGACTTTATTATTGTTTGTTGGTTGGTGTATATGGTTGTGAAAACCATAATTTTCTGATTGCAGGTGTCGTAATGACAATATCGACTAAAAAAATTGAGCAAAAGGGGAGAATAAAACGGCAAAAACTTCTGTTGTGATTTATTTTTTGCGACAGAAGATAATTATGTAGCGACGGAATTTCCGTCGCAGACCTTTTTTTTATTTTTTTTTAATTGCATTTTGCGACAGATTGTCCGTCGCAGCCTTTTTTTTTAATTTTTTTTAATTGTCTTTTGCGACGGATTATCCGTCGCAGCCTGTTTTTTTTAATTTTTTTTAAATGTCTTTTGCGACGGATTGTCCGTCGCCATTTGTGACGGACTAGAATTTGCGACGGACCCTCTGTCGCAAATTTGTAAGTTTATGTTGACTTGCGATGACTTTTTTGCGTCGACATGTGCGACGGAATGTCCGTCGCAAATGTAGTTAGCGACGGACATTCCGTCGCAATTGTTAAACTGCGACGAGTTATAGCGACGCAGTTGTGGCGACGGAAATTCCGTCGCTAACACCATTTTTGCGACGGAAAGGTCCATTTTGCGACGGAATTCGCCGTCGCCAAACCACTGTTTTTTTTTTGTAGTGTTACTTCGCCAATAGAGAGAAGTATGATAATGCTGATGATGATGATGATGATGATGATGATGACAAGGAGGAGGAGGATAGGGTATAAGGGTAATATGAGTATGACGAACGAAGGCGAGGAGAAATATGCAAAAAAAAAAAGGAAAACATTTAATAAAATGATGGCTATAAGAGTAGCATGCAAGTAAAAAAAAAAAAGTGGCAAAGGATTAAGAAAATTAAAAAAAAAGTATTACAAAGGTAATGAATAATTAGGCGGAGAAGATGTTATCGAGAAATAAGTAGTGGGAGAAAAGAGTAAGAAAATAATAAGTGAGAAATAGGAGAAAATGAGTAAGAGTAGAAAAGACAATGAAAAATAAACTGAAAGAGAAAAACAAACAAAATAGGGGATTGACAGTAGAATGAAGAGTAAAGGAAAAAAAGAGGAGAAATTTGTGTTATTAAAAGAGGTAAGAAAATAAATACTTCCTCCATTCCGTTTGGTTCTATACATTTGACCAAAACACGGTAATTAAAGTAGAAGAAAATCAAGTGGGGTAGACAATAGAATTTCCAAACTACCCCTACTTTATTCTTTAAAAAAGGACATTGCAAGTGGGTTGGGTGGGGTATTAATGAAGGGTATATTGGTCTTTTAGTTTAATAAAGTACGGACCTAAATAGAAATGTATAGAATTGATTGGAATTTCCGAAAAAGGAATATGTATAGAATCAAACGGAATGGAGGAAGTATTAAATAACGAATGATACCGGAAAAGGAAATGGTAAGTAAGGACCAATATGAGAAACAAGAAGGAAATGGTAAGTATGAAGCATGATGATGAAAAAAAATGGCGGTGAGTGTGTGAGAGGAGATGACATGAGGTGTAAGATAATTTAGGTAGAAAAATAGAAAAAAATAAGGAATAAAAGTATTATGAGGGGTTAAGAAAAATAAGAGTATTATGAGGGAGACAATGAAGAAGAAAACTAGTAAGAGGTGAAAAAAGAATAGCATGAAGGATAAGGATATAAAGAGCGAGGTAAAAATGAGCAGAAAAAGGTAATAAAGAAAAATATGAGAAAGAGGAGGACGATAAGAAATCGGGAAAATATTAGTAAGGCGAGCGGACACAGAGAGAAATATGTAATAAAGAAAAACACTAATAATGAGGGTTATAGTAGTACTCCCTCCATTCAAGACCAAACACTACGGTTGCTTTATCACATTTGTCGAGACGAATATCGGAACGGAAATATCTATAATTTCACACGATAAAAAATTTTAAAAATTGGATATTAATATTGAACGCATAAAGACGAATCAAACAAGATCACACACGGTTATATTTTCACATATAGATTGTCGGGAATTTCAAAGATTACCGACACATATGAATAGTGTCGAAAAGACAAATGTTTGGTTTGGACTTGAATGGATAGAGTAGTATATGAAGGGTAAGGAAAAAAAAAAAAAAAAAAAAGCTATGGAAGAAACTGTCATGTGAAATGTTTGCTCAACCGTGAACAGGTAACGACAATGTGAAATGTTTGAAATTGTAACGTATTCTAAAATATTTGAAATTAAACAACGCAATGTTTACTCAACCGTGAACAGGTAATGGCAATGGAGGAAACTGTCGTAATAAATCGTAAGAAACCGCTATACGTATTCTAAAATAATTGAAATTAAACAACGCAACAAACATAAACACCAAACCAAAACAACCGCATGTGAAATGTTTGCTCAACCAATACCCGAAAATATTATGAAAATGTCACCACATGAGTGACTCCTACCATTTTGAAAAAGCACTACCATTGATTCGCAAACACCGTCAATGAACTGGCCAATAGGATACATATCTGTACCACTGAAAAACTGTATGCGAAGAATAGTCGTGGCAAATTATGTATCATTCTGAAAACTGTAGTCTCTCTTTAGAATATTAAAAAGTGTCTACTTATAACCCAGTAATTTTCCTGCGAGGCACAACTTACATAAAGTTAATGTGAGACCAAGGAACAAATTGCAGTTAAAGGGGTACAAAATCATAAAACAAATCTACTAAAGTCAAGTACAGAGGTATTAAAAAAATTTAGTAACAATTAATCATAATTATCACTTAAATAGTACAAAATTAAAGCTATATAAACGGGTACAAATAAGGCGGACTTATAATAATTTATCGTAAGGTTCGACTCACGTAAGAATTTGTGTAACCAAAAAAGGCTCAAACACAAATACATGCAAATCGGGAAAAAACGAAAACAACGACCATTTTATTTACCTCATCTCAAAGTGTCTTCTGTAAATCGCAGAATACGTACATTCTAAAAGTAAATTCCGGTTAAAATGTTACAACAAAGCCGAGTCCGACAATTCTAACCGCATTGCGGGACCGCGCGCGCTAGCGCGCGGTCTAACAACTAGTAATAGGTAAAATATTCTATGTTATGATTGTTATCCTTATGCGCTATTATAGGATTAGAAAATTATTTCAAAAAATTTCTAGAAGATTAACATACTTATCATACTTATGATACGATATTTTTGGATAACTTCTTATGAGTGACGTATATTATTATATTTCGAAATATTGTGTAACATTTTCTTTATCACATCTTCATTCATTGAAACAATTGAATGGCCTTACCATTTTAAATGTCGCGAAATAACTTTTGACAGAGAGTAAAGTTATGCTATTTTCAATGATTTTTTATCTCGAATAAGTCGTAAAAAACTTTTTTAATATAACTAATATCATAGTTAGCGTTTTTTTTATTACACTTTATAGCATTTAAAAGGGGCCCTAAATCAACTTTTTCGCCTAGGGCCCCCAAAAACTCAGGAACGGGCCTGGGGTTGGACTCACCTGATCCTAACTTTATATATATATATATATATATATATATATATATATATATATATATATATATATATATAGTAAAGTTATATCAAGACAGCAAATATTGCGAGACACAAACGAGACACAGCATTTTAGCCTTTTTTGTGAAACTTTAACATAGTTTTATGAAACTTCAAAAATTGTGAAATCAGAACAAAATTGTGAAACTTTAAGACATTAAAGTTTCACAATTTTTAAGTTTCATGAAACTATGTTAAAGTTTCACCAAAAGGCTAAAATGTCATGGTCTCGCTTTGTCTCAAGATATTTAGGTGTCTCGTTTGAACTTGTTTCTATATATATATATAGAGTAAAGTTCTAAGCGAGACACCTAAATCTCAATGAGGCGGAGAGTACGATCTCAACCATTAGATGGAGGAAATGGAGGGCTGAGATTAAATCTCAGTGAAGGAGCTTGCAGGGGCCAGTCAGGACTGGCAATGACCATACTGTAGTAGAACTTTAACAAAATTTGTTAAAGTTTCACAGTTTAGTGTTATAGTTTCGCAGTTTACTGTTAAAGTTCTAATCTGCCGTGCTGGTCTCACTTAAAGTAGGGTGTCTCGTTTGAACTTAATTCTATATATATATATATATATATATATATATATATATATATAGAGGAGTTATATAGAGTACTAATGGGAGGGAGAGTACTAAAGTACTAATCACAGCCGTTGGATTTGAATTGATGAAGGGTGGAGATTTATCTTGCAATTAATACTATCTTCTAATTAAAAAAAAATAAAAAAATAAAAAGAAAATGAATTCACTTCCCCCAATTCCCTCGACATCATTTCCCACTTACCATTAATCTCTTTTACTCTTCCCCATTAATTTTGTTTTTAATTTTGTTTCATCTCTCCTCATTTTGCCTAAATCAATTCATTTTTCTTTTCTGATTTCTTAATTTCTCCACCTCCTTCATCTTCTCTTCAAATTCTTTTTATTTTTTTTCACTTATTCATCTACTCCAAAACCAAAAACATAAATCATTTGCTATTTTTATTCCCGTTTTTTTATTGTTAATCCATATTAGTTCTTTCCATCATTGTATCCGTTCTTACCTTCATTGTTTCTTTAATCTTTGGTTCGATTTTCTTCAGTCATTGTTCTATCAAAATCTCCACTTTCGGTAAGTTGATTCTTAATTTATTTATTTTGGCCTTTGATATCGATTATCTGAAACTATAGATTTGACTATATCTAATTTTTGTTCACATTTAATTGGTTTTACTAAAGAATTAAAAAAAAACGAATATATTATAGATCAGTCAGTAATATAAAATTCAAAAACTTGATAGTGCACAAGAATATTACCAGTGTGACGGGCTCGAAAAAATAATAACTTTAGGCTTTTGTTTTGCTTAAATCGGAGTCCTAACGAAGATTTAGGGAGTGTTTTACAAATCCAATTTTTTTTTTAATGAATCTGATTTAAATTTTTTTTAAATTTTAGTATTGTTGTTGTATTGAATATTTGTAATTTTCAGATGAAATTCTTTACAACAACGTTGATATTTCGTATGTATGTCTTGTTATTTCAAATTGGTATTGCTAACTGAGAATTCATATTGGTATTGCTGAACTTTTGAATGTTTCGAATTTTCCTGACGAAATTCTTAATAAAAAGGTCGTTATTTCAAATGTAATTATTCTGAATGATGTTGATATTGCTGATGTATTGAATATTTTAGAATTTTCGGTTAAAATTCTTAGTAATGGTGTTGAGATTTCAAATTTTACTTTCTGAAATTGTTTTTGTGTTGAATATTCTAAATTCACTTGAAATTCTTTGCAAGGATGTTGATATTTCGTATGTATGTCTTGTTATTTCAAATTGGTATTGCTGAAATGAAAAATCATATTGGTATTCTGAACTGTTGAATATTTCGAATTTTACTGCTGAAATTCTTCATAAACAGGTTATTATTTCAAATTTAATTCTTACGAATAATCTTGAAATTTCAATATTTTTTGTGGATATTGTAATTCATATTTACGTATTCTGTTATGA
The DNA here is from genome assembly GCA_023091065.1 of Dianthus caryophyllus. Lineage (NCBI taxonomy): Eukaryota > Viridiplantae > Streptophyta > Magnoliopsida > Caryophyllales > Caryophyllaceae > Dianthus > Dianthus caryophyllus. Next base: position 6,174,782 of record CM041520.1, read on the forward strand.
CAGCTCAACATTGGAGCAACTAGAACATACCGGATGATCAAAGAACATTTCAACGTCTTTGAAAACATTGGCGCAAGTCTCAATAATTTTAAGAATTTCCAAAGAGACATTAAGTCTCAACGACGATGGTAGTTTACGGCGTGCAATTTGGGTTGACGGGATAGCGAAGAGGAATTATGAATTATTCGGTGATGCTGTTGTATATTGTACGAACGTAAAGCAATTTTAAGCAGACATATTGTATGTACATAATATTGTTAGTATTTTACTGAAATTCTTTCTAACATATATAGAAGATAAAACTGCGTATGTGTATAATATTTTGCTATTTTAGATATTATTTTGTGAGTTGGTCTTAATTATTTGAGGGTCATTAAAACCCATGTATTGATATTCTTTTTATAACGATTGCAATTTCAGTTAGTTCACTTAAAGTTTCATATTTCATAAATAATTATGTGATGGTCATTGCAGTCCAAGTATTTGTATTTTTTTTTAAACGCTTGAAATTTCATTTAATTCAGCTAAAGTTTTAAATTTTATAAGTAATAATTTGAGGCTCATTATAACCTAGCTATTGGTATTCTTTTTTCAAGAGTTGAAATTTCAGTTAAATCACTTAAAGTTTTAATTATTTGAGGGTCATTGTAACATATGTATTGGTCTTAATTATTTGAGGGTCATTGTAACATATGTATTGGTATTCTTTTTATAACGGTTGCAATTTCAGTTAGTTCACTTAAAGTTTCATATTTCATAAGTAATTATGTGTGGGTCATTGCAGTCCAAATATTTGTATTCTTTTTTAAACGCTTGAAATTTCAGTCAGTTCAGCTAAAGTTTCAAATTTGATAAGTAATATTTTGAGGTTCATTATTACTTAGCTGTTGGTATTCTTTTTTTAATCGTTGAAATTTCAATTAAACCACTTAAAATTTTAAAATTTGTTTGGATACGACTTTAACTTATTACCCTGTAAAAACCTTAAACGTACAAATATTTAACAAGTAAAGTCTTTTCGTGCAATATGAAACTCCAACATCCCAAAATGTGATTTTTGTTCTCATGTGGCTCTTCTCTGCACCATCTTCTTCCGTCGACGATTTCTTCTTCGATTTATAATATCATTCCCTATTGCATACACTAAAACACCAAAAGTAAGTATAATAATCCTGAAAAAATATAACCACTAATAATATTATATAGCTATTATGTGATTTATATTTCAAATTTCAAAATAATTGAATTAAAAATAAAACTATAAATCCGTGTAAAATAAAATTGGGTTTGTAAAACACTCCCTAAATCTTCGTTAGGACTCCGATTTAAGCAAAACAAAAGCCTAAAGTTATTATTTTTTCGAGCCCGTCACAGTGGTAATATTCTTGAGCACTATCAAGTTTTCGAATTTTTTATTACTGACTGATCTATAATATATTCGCTTTTTTTAATTCTTTAGTAAAACCAATTTAAACCATACATCAAAAATCAATTTTTATTTCTAACACAAAAATCATAAGAAAAAACACATAAATCACTAATAAATTATGGTTTCAAAAATCAAGCATAAATAATAATAGTGATGAAAAATAAAGGAAAAAAAGTATTTTATTAAAGAAAAACAAAAAACTGATAAAAATTTAAAACCCAATTCCTTATAAATTACCAAAAGTAGTTAAACAAATAATTAAAATACTCAGATCTGAGAAATTGAGCAACAAAAAACGAAAATTGATATAGTCAAATCTATAATTTCAGATAATCGAAATCAAAGGCCAAAAAAATAAAAATTTGCCGTAAAGGAGAAGGAGGAAGACATTAAAAAATACCTTGCCAAGATTAGGGATGGTTGCAAATGTAGAAAAGATGAAGCAAAAAAATCTATGATGAAGTTCAAATTTGCCGTAAAGGAGAAGGAGGAAGACATTAAAAAATGTGGAGATGAAATGATGGGTGAATTGAAAAGATATCAGAAATGAAAAATTGAATTAGTTTAATTTGGGAAGTGTGTAGGATATTTTGGAAGTTGGGTGGGATGTTTGTTATCCCGAAATTTTGTATTTAGTTTAATTTTTTTTTTTTTTTAATATTTTTTGTATTAAATGATAAACTATTGTGAGCCATTGATCTTATTCAATCCAACGGTTGAGATTAGTACTTTAGTACTCTCCCTAATAGGTAGTACTCTATTGAATCTATTCCTATATATATATATATATATATATAGAAATAGCATCCGGTGAGACCACCCCCTAAAAATAAGACCGTCCCGTAATTATAGGCCGTCCGATCAAACTAATCCTACGGTTGAGATTAGATTTCATCTTACCCTAAGATCTTACCTTCCCAGCTCCTATAAATAACTTCAAATTAAAAGCCTCACTCTCATCTTTATTTTTTTTCTTTCTCTCTCTACTTTATCTCTCTTTTAATTTCTCTCTTGCGATCTTCAGGCAATCAAAATCATAATTCACGGAATTATTTTGACCTCAAAATTTACTCAATTTCACCTCCAAATTCACTCAATTTGATCTCAAAATTCACCGAATTTGTTTCGCTGCTTATTCTTCTCAATTTTCCTTTGTTTTTCGCAATTTTAATCAATTTCCTATTTGAATTGTAAGTGTTGTAATTGATCAATTTCTCAGTTTAATTGTTCACTTATTGTGTAAATGATCGTTTTAATTGTAATTTCATTGTTTCAGGTTTGTTTTGAATTTGTTTCGCTGCTTATTCTTCTCAATTTTCCTTTGTTTTTTGCAATTTTAATCAATTTCCTATTTGAATTGTAAGTGTTGTAGTTGATCAATTTCTCAGTTTAATTGTTCACTTATTGTGTAATTGATCATTTTAATTGTAATTTCATTGTTGCAGGTTTGTTTTGATGTTGAAACTATGATCGATTCACAACCTTAGAACGATGACACAATTTCTGGTAATTTTTTTTGAATATTTTCGTTTTTCCAGTAAAATCAAGATATATTTGTTGTTCTTTGTGGAATTTCAGTTGTTTTTTTAGTAATCGCATTTTCTATTTGATTAATTCATCATATTTGCTCTCTTCAGCTTCCTTCAGTGTGCGTTTATATTTAATGCATGCTTCTTGTTTGTTAGATTGTTTTTGTTGTTATAATAACGTAAAATTTTGTTCCTATATTAGCATTTTCAAATGTTTGCTTTCTCCATTGTCTAATGATTCAATTGTGGTAACTGTTTTTTGTTGTTATAATAACGTCCTAGACTGTTATTGTAATACATGTTTCACAAATATCTACTTTTCATAGTCACATAACGTTATAATAACAATGTTGTAACAATCGTTTCGCTGCTATTCTATAATTGTCTCTGTTTTTCGCATATTTGATCAACTTCCTATTTCAATCGTAAGTGTTGTAATTGATCAATTTTTCAGTTTATTTGTTTAGTTGTTGTATAATTGATTATTTTAATTGTAATTTGATTGTTGTAGGTTAAATTCTCTGGTTTTGAATCTCGTCGTGTTTTTTCGGTTGAATTCTTCAATAATCGATTTCGTAGTTCATTGTTTACTGTGATGATATTGATGTTGATGTTGATGATGACGATGATGAATTATCGTTCTAAGATTTTTGTCCCAACTCTTTCAATTTTATTTTATTCGTTTGCAGATCTGTCTTTGTAATATTCGTCAACATCATGTTCTTATTTGTATAACTCATGTTTCTCGTTGTAATTCTTTCAATTATCGTTCTAAGATTTTTGTTATTATGTTATTTTTGTTGTTATAATAACGTAATATTCTGTTATTGTAATACATAATCCACAAATTTTTGTTTTCTCTAATCTATGGAACAGTGTTGTTATTATGGTTACAGTTTTATGTTGTTGGATTTTGTTCTTATAATAGCATTTTTCTCTGTTATTGTAATACATAATTGACAAATGATTAGTTTTCATTGTCGCATTATGTTATATAATAACAATGTACGATGTTGTTGTAACAATAATTTAATTACTTTTGTGTTTCAGGCACTAAATATGACCTTCATGTCCATCTTACACTAGCAACACAATTACTTGCTCCTCTACCACGTCTTTACCCACTAGTTTTGTCTCATACACATGGTGGTAGTGAAGAGTGGTTAGGAGAGTAGAGAGCGAGTTTACACCTATTGTTGGTTTTGTCTCATTGAAGGAGGGGATTGCATTTTACGGAGTATATGCTTTCGCATGTGGTTTTACTCCTAGATTATACACTGCTGACAAGGCTAAAGTCGTATCACTTAAGTCAAAATAACCTAAAGTCAACTAACAAGGTAGCTAGTGGCAGTAGGGTCGAATCCACAGAGAAACGTATACTCGCAGGTTTACTAAGTCTAGGCTATTCCTAAGGTGTGAAAAGGGTTTGTTTTGTAAGGTCTATAAAACTAAAAGAACAAACTAAAGCAATAATAAGAGGGTTTAAACAATAGGTAAAAGACCAGGGTTTCGGGTTCCTTATGTCAATAATCCGGATAATAAACTTTCACCAAAATAGCAATCAATTAGAATAAGCAAGGCGATTAGGATAAAACAAGCTCTCTCGAGTCAATGTTACCTTAAGTTCAATTTAGCGGGCTCTCGCGACTTACTAAATCAACTTATCAATTACGCGTAGTGGTCTAATACTGATTAGGCTTTCGATCTTAAATCAATATAACCCTAAGTTCAATTAAATCAAGGCGTCCCTAAATTCAATTGTCAATTAATCGCGCAGGAAGAAATCGCACAAGCGTAAACTAATCAATCACAAAGAATTTAAACAAAACACCTGGATTAAAGGCATAATTCCCCTCAACCCTAGCGAGGGATTAGCTACTCATATCTAGGCAAACGATAAAATAACAAAGGAATAAAATAGAGACATGATTACCGTAATTGAATGCTTGAATTGAAATTAAGAAGTACCGATTTGCTACAAAGTTCCAGGATGAAATCCAACTTAAAATCCAACGTTGAAGATGAAAGCAAAGAAATAAACTAGAGAGAGAACTAAGCAAACTGTAATTTCGTAGTTAGGTCTAAATTAAAAACATAAGATCCTAATTAAACTAAAGTTTCTGCTTAATATATCACAAATTAACAGCTCCCGAAAATAATAATACGTCACGGCCGGCCGACGCCGGTGAATCGACCGGCCCGGCTCGTTCTTTTGAACGTAGCCCAACGTTTTGGGGCCCAAAACTCCAAATTCTTCTTGGGCCATTGCTAGCTCTTGCAATATTTCGGCCCCTTAACTCTAATTCTCGGCTTTCGGTCCCGAGCTCAACTTCACGTCGTCTCTTGGATTCCCGTGTATCCACTTTTCAGCTCAAATGCCTAGGAATTGAATAAAATCCTGCAAAATACGGAAATACAACAAAAGCGCCTCTAGGACGTAATGTGAGAACAAAAAGGCCCGAAGGACCCATTTTGACAATAAAAAGCAGCTCGGGACGGGGGTAAAATCATATAAAAATAACCGCAATCAAATTCCCCCAAGCCAGACTCTTGCTCGCCCTCGAGCAAGCAACTCAACTAACAACTAAGCAAACCATACAAACTAATACAAAAGACGAAAACAATGACTCGTGAGCTAAACATACGATAGTCACTAAAACATATACAACCTAACGATCATGAGCAAATAAATGTGTTAGGAATAAATTCCCAATCAAGGAAAATAAGCACGATACAAACTAATCAAGTCGCAGGAAGCTAATACGTTGAACCGTCGACCTTGCAAGACCGTTGAATTAGTATCCTCACGGGTTTCACTCTACACTCATAAGAGAACAGGTGAGTATATGTGAATATTCTCAGAAGATGCAAGAAAACACACTCACCTACTCGACTCGTGAAACACGCCGCAATCTAATGTGAAAACGATCTCTACAACCAAAGTACATGTCCAACCAAACAAATGACCGTAATACATGCCAAGGACTTACGCGGGAAGGCCAGGTGAAGGGTGAAAGGTGGTTGCGCCAAGCGCTTAGGATAAGAGGAGCTAAGATCGGTAGTTGCATATAACTACTAAACCAACTCGCCACAACAATCAACCCAACTCAATCGACTAAGAGGCAAAATCAACTCAAGCTCAAATAACAACCTCCGTAAGAGTAGTCGAATAATCACGCTATACAACCGCATTATGTACAAAACCCCAAATGAAACAACATATTTTTGTGTTTTTCTTTTTTTTTTTTTTTTTTTTTTTTTTTGTGCTCTACACGGCCGGTTGGGTCGGCCGGCCACTCCCAGAGCCTTTCGCTTTTTCTTCTCTTTTTTTCTTTCGAAATAAAATGCAACAAGATTAAAAGGGTAATTGGCTGACGATGTAAGACAATAAATCCTTCCAACTTGCGACTCTTTCTGCGACCTCAACTTAACGCCTCAAGCAATAACCAACAAACCGAAATCAATATGCAAATCGTCTCCGTAAGGGTAGGTAAACTGAAAAGGTAAGTGGGTAATCAAAATGTGGTACGAAAACAAGCTTTAAGGCTAGGACGGGGTGCAAAAAGTGGTAACCTATAATCTAAAGGGTCAAGAAAAATAGGCCATTTGGCTAATGTGGAGTTCATAAAAACAAGTATAATGTCAGCTTTCCTCATGTAATACCGCTTAGCCATCAACCCGACACGACTCAAGATAAGCGGTCGAATTCACACTTATGCATGTTAATATTACGCCTGCACGAGGAGAAACTACAGACACCCTAACAAACAAGGAGACCAACATAGATGTCACCGGCCTCGAGGCTCTAATCCTCGCTATATATATGTAGTTTCACTAAAACACGGTCAAGTCTAGGTTCAACAACAAAGATACCAAACAATCGACTCGTAAGACCGACTCAAGACCGCATGAAAAGCGCATGCTCAATCACGTCAAGTGCATAGAAAAAGGACAAGCATTAAGCAAATGAAATCATCGTCGCTTTGCACGTTTCTACATCTAAACTGACTCTATTTTTTTTTGATTTTTGACATTTTTGAAAAAGAAAGCAGGAAAACTAGCAAACCAACACACAAATACAAAAATGAAAATAAAACCTAACTCCTCCCCCAAGCCTAAACATCACAATGTCCTCAGTGTGATCAGCAGCAAACAATAACCAACATCCAGAAAAACACAACTGAAGGACCTAAAAATAAATGGGGAAGGAACGGAAAAAGTAGAGAAGAGAATACGTACTGTACATAGGAATTCCCCCAAGCCAGCAGATGCTCAGGGGTGAGTGGCCAGCATGCCACTAAGAGGAATCGTCCTCGTACTCATCAATAGCCGCCTCATCATCATCCTCCTCATCGTCGACGTCAATAGGCATCCCAGAGGCCCCAAAGACCGATCCAGACGCTACCGCGGCACTAAAACCAAAGATAGGTCAGCCATGAGCCCCATATCCATACCCACCATCTGGCCAAGTGTATGGTGTAGAGTAATAATCAGGTTGAAGGGAAAACCCTCCATGGGCCTTCGGTCGGTGTACGCCGTAGTCGGGCCAAGTGAAAGTAGGGCCGGGTGAGGACCTCGGGTGGGGCCGGAGCCACCGCCTCGCATAGGCATCATATGCAGGGTACTGACTCAACGCCTGGTCGGTGGACACCCTGTCGATACGCGCGTGCGTCGCGCGTAAGTCGTCGTCGTAGCGATGGCGAAAGCCGTCAAAATCTGAACGGAGCCCAGTCAACCCCAAATCCATACGACCCATCATCGATACAATGTCGGGGTGCAGGTCGAAATACTGGGAACCACCTGCAGCAGTATGTGGTGGAACCGTAAACTGCTGCGCCGGCTCCTCAACAGCAGCATAAGAGGAAGAAGAGGCACCCTGCGTGGAGCGTCGCCCATATGTCTGGACGGGAACAGAGGGGGTAGGAGTGTCCTCAAAAGGAAGCAGATATGTAGCCTGGTCTGCACGAAGCTCAGTATGTGTAGGTGCAGGAAGCGCTTAACGCTCTCGCTTTCTCCTACCACCGATCATCCAAATCGCTCACCGCCGACGCAGGCGGTAAGCCAATTTAATGGCGCATCAAGTAAGATGTATCCAAAAGCACACCACCGACCGCTTTGCCAGGGTTTTCCAGTGAAACCCGCGACCTTAATAGCAATGCGAGTAATAAGGCCACCCACATGGATTCCGACGTTAGAATTCGGGTACTGGGCTAACTTCCTCAAGTGAAGAGCAAGGTGGTAAGCGAGATCAATATGATACCGCTTGCCGCGCGGCGCAAGTAATCGCCCAAGGATAGCCATCTCCTCGGTCCGAACATTGTGGGGCTCATTACGCCCAAAAATCGTCCACCCCATGAACCGCTGCCAAATGCGAATGGCAGGGTGATGAATGTAGGCGTCACTCATATGCTTCCCGGGCTCTGGTCTTTGGCCCGAGATCGCTCCCCACAACTCTCCCACGTTAAACGAATCGGGAGCATTATACTCTTTATGGTGGGTGAACCCAAAAATCGTACCAAGTTGTTTGACCGTCAATTTGCAATCATTATTCATGAGACGGAAAGTTAACACGATACTATCCGCCGGACGTCCCCGGTCAACCTTAAGTGAGCTCAAAAATTCCCAAGTAAGACGGGAATACGTCAAGTGCATCATACCGAACATTTTTTCCATACCAACACCCTTGAATAACTTTTTCAGAATAACCGCCTATACCTAAGGCTCATGCAAGGTATTCCCAAATAAACCGGTAGGGTGGAGGGGACGATTCTTAAAAGATTGAAAATTTGACTTTTGTTGTTCTGCAGCTGAATATTACCTTGGAGAAATCGACGTCCGCTCGACGTCGGGAAGTGATGCTTGGTGACGGGTGACTCGACCACCCTTGCGTTGATGCCCTTGATCCGCCATTGAAATGGGTAGTAACTTGTAGTGGAGTTGGGAAGAGATGAAGTTAGGGTTTTGGTTTTTAAGGAGAGAAAGTGGGTCGTAGCTTTTAGAGAGAAGTTAGAGAGTGGTTCAAAATGAGTTATGAGGTAATTTGGGGTGGTTTTAATATATATAGCGAGAATACGGATCACGGTCGCGACCGGCGGGCGGTCGACCGGCTTCGATGTTTTTTCAATTTTTTTCTAAGTACTTTTTCGAGCTTCCAAATTAATGAACCGGCGCCGGTCCAAGCCCGGCCGCCGGTCGGCCGGCTTCGGCGTTTATGTCTAACGTTTTCATCAAAAATTCTAAGTACCAATTCCTACGAAATCCTGCACAGCCCAATGGAATTATTAGTACCCTCACTCTCACCTCACCGAAAGAACGAAATGAAATGCAAAAAGCAAGATGCTACAATAAATACAAAATACGCGGGTTGCCTCCCGGAAGCGCTGGTTTAAAGTCCCGCACGACTATGTTACCTCATCAGCAAGAGGAATCCGGGGGCGCAAGGTAGAGTACCTCGACTACGCCCACAACAGCGGATGGATGATAGAGCTTAAGCCGTTGACCATTGGCCTGAAATCGTTCTCCCGAGTCCGTCTCTAATTCGCAATAGCCAAACTTGCGACCGTTACGGTATATGGTCCGCACCATTTGGACCTCGACTTCCCGAAAGCTTGATTTGGCGAGAGTTAAAGAGTAATACCTTATCGCCAACAGTGAACTCCCTAGGCAAAATCTTTGCGTCGTGCCAACGCTTAGTGCGCTCCTTGTAGAGACGCGCATTCTCGTACGACTGTAGCCGAAATTCTTCAAGTTCATGCAGCTGCAGTAGCCTCTTCTCCCCACACAGAGTCGGGTCGAGATTAAGCTCCTTAATCGCCCAATAAGCTTTATACTCGAGCTCGACGGGAAGATGACACGACTTACCGTAGACCAACCTATAAGGCGAGGTGCCTATAGGTGTCTTAAATGCCGTTCGATATGCCCAAAGAGTGTCATCAAGCTTCAAACTCCAATCTTTCCGGGACTTCGCCACCACCTTCTCCAGGATCGATTTAATCTCCGACAGAGATCTCCACTTGCCCACTAGTTTGTGGGTGGTAAGCTAGTCCAAGACGGTGAGTGACAACCGTATTTAACCAAAGAGAGCGATGGTATCGTTCGTGGAAATGAGTTCCATCATCACTAATCAAAGCCCGAGGTACACCGAAACGAGGAAATATAGTTTTCTTCAATAAACGAACGACTGTCTTGGCGTCATTAGTAGGAGAAGCGACCGCCTCAACCCACTTTGAAACATAATCAACTGCAACTGCATCGTAATCTGCCTCTTTAGATGAAGGAAACGGTCCTTGGTAATCTACGCCCCAGACGCCGAATATCTCAACCTCAAGTATCGGATTTTGAGGCATCTCATGCCTCCTAGAAATACCCCCGGCAACGGCGCCAAAATTGACAAGGCTAAAGTCGTATCACCTAAGTCAAAATAACCTAAAGTCAACTAACAAGGTAGCTAGTGGCAGTAGGGTCGAATCCACAGAGAAACGTATACTCGCAGGTTTACTAAGTCTAGGCTATTCCTAAGGTGTGAAAAGGGTTTGTTTTGTAAGGTCTATAAAACTAAAAGAACAAACTAAAGCAATAATAAGAGGGTTTAAACAATAGGTAAAAGACCAGGGTTTCGGGTTCCTTATGTCAATAATCCGGATAATAAACTTTCACCAAAATAGCAATCAATTAGAATAAGCAAGGCGATTAGGATAAAACAAGCTCTCTCGAGTCAATGTTACCTTAAGTTCAATTTAGCGGGCTCTCGCGACTTACTAAATCAACTTATCAATTACGCGTAGTGGTCTAATACTGATTAGGCTTTCGATCTTAAATCAATATAACCCTAAGTTCAATTAAATCAAGGCGTCCCTAAATTCAATTGTCAATTAATCGCTACAGAAGAAATCGCAAGCGTAAACTAATCAATCACAAAGAATTTAAACAAAACACCGGATTAAAGGCATAATTCCCCCTCAACCCTAGCGAGGGGATTAGCTACTCATATCTAGGGCAAACGATAAAATAACAAAGGAATAAAATAGAGACATGATTACCAGAATTGAATGCTTGAATTGAAATTAAGAAGTACCGACGGTTACAAAGTTCCAGGATGAAATCCAACTTAAAATCCAACGTTGAAGATGAAAGCAGTAAATAAACTAGGAGAGAGAACTAAGCAAACTGTAATTTCGTAGTTAGGTCTAAATTAAAAACATAAGATCCTAATTAAACTAAAGTTTCTGCTTAATATATCACAAATTAACAGCTCCCGAAAATAATAATACGTCACGGCCGGTCGACCGTCACGGTCCAGAATCGACGGCCGCTCAAGTGCTCTTTTGAACGTAGCCCAACGTTTTGGGCCCAAAACTCCAAATTCTTCTTGGGCCATTGCTAGCTCTTGCAATATTCCGGCCCCTTAACTCTAATTCTCGGCTTTCGGTCCCGAGCTCAACTTCACGTCGTCTCTTGGATTCCCGTGTATCCACTTTTCAGCTCAAATGCCTAGGAAATGAATAAAATCCTGCAAAATACGGAAATACAACAAAAGCGCCTCTAGGACGTAATGTGAGAACAAAATGGCCTCAAGGACGATTTTGACAATAAAAGCATTTCGGGGCGGGGTAAAAACATATAAAAATAACCGCTATCAAATTCCCCCAAGCTGCACTCTTGCTCGTCCTCGAGCAAGCAACTCAACTAACAACTAAGCAAACCATACAAAGTAATACGAAAGCCGAGAGACAGCGACTCAGAGCTAGGCATGCGACAGTCACTCAAACATATACAACTCAACGATCATGAGCAATCAAATGTGTTAGGAATAAATTCCCAACTGCGGAAATAAGCGCGATACAAACTAATCATGCTGCAGGAAGCTAATAAGCTGAACCGTCGACCTTGCAAGACCGCTGAATTAGTATCCTCACGGGTTTCACTCTACACTCATATAAGAACAGGGTGGGTATATGTGAATATTCTGTAAAGATGCAAGATAACACACTCACCTACTCGACTCGTAAAACACGCCTGCAATCTAATGTGAAAACGATCTCTACAATCAAAGTACGTGCCCAACCAAACAAATGACCAGAATACATGCTAAGGACTTACGCGGGAAGGCCAGGGTAAAGGGTGCAAGGTGGTTGCGCTAAGCGCGCTTAGGATAAGAGGAGCTAAGATCGGTAGTTGCATATAACTACTAAACCAACTCGCCACAACAATCAACCCAACTCAATCGACTAAGAGGCAAATCAACTCAAGCTTAAATAACAACCTCCGTAAGAGTAGTCGAATAATCACGTCATACAACCGCATTATGTACAAAACCCCAAATGAAACAACATATTTTTGTGTTTTTTCTTTTTTTCTTTTATTTTTTTTTTATTTTTTTTGTGCTCTGGCTACGGCCAGGGGTCGGCCACGGCCGGCCATCCTGTGCCTTTCGCTTTTTCTTCTTTTTTTTTTTTGAAATAAAATGCAACAAGATTAAGAGGGGTACCGGTTGACGACAGAAGACAGTAGAACCTTCCAACTTGCGACTCTTTTCTGCGACCTCAACTTAACGCCTCAAGCAATAACCAACAAACCAAAATCAATATGCAACTGTCCCGTAAGGGTAGGTAAACTGAAAAGGTAAGTGGGTAATCAAAATGTGGTACGAAAACAAGCTTTAAGGCTAGGACGAGTGCAAAAAGTGGTAACCTATAATCTAAAGGGTCAAGAAAAATAGGCCATTTGGCTAATGTGGAGTTCATAAAAACAAGTATAATGTCGCTTTCCTCATGTAATACCGCTTAGCCATCAACCCGACACGACTCAAGATAAGGCATCGAATTCACACTTATGCATGTTAATATTACGCCCGCACGAGGAGAAACTACAGACACCCTAACAAACAAGGAGACCACCATAGATGTCACCGCCTTGGAGGCTCTAATCCTCGCTATATATATGTAGTTTCACTAAAACACGGTCAAGTCTAGGTTCAACAACAAAGATACCAAACAATCGACTCGTAAGACCGACTCAAGACCGCATGAAAAGCGCATGCGCAATCACGTCAAGTGCATAGAAGAAGGACAAGCATTAAGCAAATTAAAATCATCGTCGCTTTGCACGTTTCTACATCTAAACTGACTCTATTTTTTTGATTTTTTTGACATTTTTGAAAAAGAAAGCAGGAAAACTAGCAAACTAACACACAACAAATACAAAAATAAAAATAAAACCTAACTCCTCCCCCAAGCCTAAACATCACAATGTCCTCAGTGTGATCAGCAGCAAACAATAACCAACATCCAGAAAGACACAACTGAAGGACCTAAAAATAAATGGGGAAGGAACGGAAAAAGCAGAGAATAGAAAACGTACTATACATAGGAATTCCCTGCCGCCAGATGCTCGAAGTGAGTGGCCAAAGATGCCACTAAGAGGAATCGTCCTCGTACTCATCAATAGCCGCCTCATCATCATCCTCCTCATCGTCGACGTCAATAGGCATCCCAGAGGCCCCAGCACCCGATCCAGACGCGCCCGCGGCACCAAAACCAGTATAGGGCTGCTGCGGAGCCCCATATCCATACCCACCATCTGGCCAAGTGTATGGTGTAGAGTAATAATCAGGTTGAAGGGTAAACGCTCCATGGACGCCGTCGATGTACCGCCGTCGGGCCAAGTGAAGTAGGGCGGTGAGGACCTCCGAGGTGGGGCCAGACCTCGCCGCGTAGGCATCATATGCAGGCATCGACTCAACGCCTGGTCGGTGGACACCCTGTCGATACGCGCGTGCGTCGCGCGTAAGTCGTCGTCGTAGCGATGGCGAAAGCCGTCAAAATCTGAACGGAGCCCAGTCAACCCCAAATCCATACGACCCATCATCGATACAATGTCTGGGGCGCAGTCGAACATCGGAACCACCGCGGCAGATGTGGTGGAACCGTGAACCGCCGCTACGGCCTCAACAAAGAAAGATAAGAGGAAGAAGAGGCACCTGCGTGGGCGTCGCCCGTATGTCCGGGATCGGAACAGAGGGGGTAGGAGTGTCCTCAAAAGGAAGCAGATATGTAGCCTGGTCTGCACGAAGCTCAGTATGTGTAGGTGCAGGAAGGCGAACGCTCTCCTTTCTCCTTACCGCTGATCATCCAAATACGTCTACCGTCAGACGCAGGGCGAAGCCAATTTAATGGCGCAGTCAAGTAAGATGTATCCAAAAGCACACCACCCGGTACCGCTTTTGCCGGGTTTTCAGTGAAACCCGCGACCTTAATAGCAATGCGAGTAATAAGGCCACCCACATGGATTCCGACGTTAGAATTCGGGTACTGGGCTAACTTCCTCAAGTGAAGAGCAAGGTGGTAAGCGAGATCAATATGATACCGCTTCGGTTGCGTGCGCAAGTACTGTCCAAGGATAGCCATCTCCTCGGTCCGAACATTGTGGGGCTCATTACGCCCAAAAATCGTCCACCCCATGAACCGCTGCCAAATGCGAATGGCAGGCTGATGAATGTAGGGGGCACTCATATGCTTCCCGGGCTCTGGTCTTTGGCCCGAGATCGCTCCCCACAACTCTCCCACGTTAAACGAATCGGGAGCATTATACTCTTTATGGTGGGTGAACCCAAAAATCGTACCAAGTTGTTTGACCGTCAATTTGCAATCATTATTCATGAGACGGAAAGTTAACACGATACTATCCGCCGGACGCCCCCGGTCAACCTTAAGTGAGCTCAAAAATTCCCAAGTAAGACGGGAATACGTCAAGTGCATCATACCGAACATTTTTTCCATACCAACACCCTTGAATAACTTTTCGGTAACACCGTCTATACCTAAGGCTCGCAAGGTATTCCGGCAAATAAACCGGGTAGGGTGGAGGGGACGATTCTTAAAAGATTGAAAATTTGACTTTTGTTGTTCTCAGAATGAATATTACCTTGGAGAAATCGACGCCGGGCTCGACGTCGGAAGAGATGCTTGGTGACGGGTGACTCGTCCCACGCCATGCTGATGCCCTTGATCCGCCATTGAAATGGGTAGTAACTTGAAGTGGAGTTGGGAAGAGATGAAGTTAGGGTTTTGGTTTTTTGGAGAGAAAGTGGGTCGTAGCTTTTAGAGAGGTTAGAGAGTGGTTCAAAAATGAGTTATGAGGTAATTTGGGGTGGTTTCGGAATATATATAGGCAGCAGAAATACGGGACGGGCGGTCGCGGCCGGCGGCCGGACGACCGGCTATGATGCTTTTCCCAATTTTTTCTAAGTACTTTTTCGAGCTTCCAAATTAATGAACCGGCGCGGCCCAGTCTGGCCACGGCCACGGCCGCTTTGCGTTTATGTCTAACGTTTTCATCAAAAATTCTAAGTACCAATTCCTACGAAATCCTGCACACCAATGGAATTATTAGTACCCTCACTCACCTCACCGAAAGAACGAAATGAAATGCAAAAAGCAAGATGCTACAATAAATACAAAATACGCGGGTTGCCTCCCGGAAGCGCTGGTTTAAAGTCCCGCACGACTATGTTACCTCATCAGCAAGAGGAATCCGGGGGCGCAAGGTAGAGTACCTCGACTACGCCCACAACAGCGGATGGATGATAGAGCTTAAGCCGTTGACCATTGGCCTGAAATCGTTCTCCCGAGTCCGCCTCTAATTCGCAATAGCCAAACTTGTCGACCTTCGTTCACAGATATGGTCCGCACCATTTGGACCTCACTTCCCGGAAACAGCTGCATTTGAGAGTTAAAGAGTAATACCTTATCGCCAACAGTGAACTCCCTAGGCAAAATCTTTGCGTCGTGCCAACGCTTAGTGCGCTCCTTGTAGAGACGCGCATTCTCGCACGATCAGAAATGAAATTCTTCAAGTTCATGCAGCTGCAGTAGCCTCTTCTCCCCACACAGAGTCGGGTCGAGATTAAGCTCCTTAATCGCCCAATAAGCTTTATACTCGAGCTCGACGGGAAGATGACACGACTTACCGTAGACCAACCTATAAGGCGAGGTGCCTATAGGTGTCTTAAATGCCGTTCGATATGCCCAAAGAGTGTCATCAAGCTTCAAACTCCAATCTTTCCGGGACTTCGCCACCACCTTCTCCAGGATCGATTTAATCTCCCGATTAGAGATCTCCACTTGCCCACTAGGTTGTGGGTGGGAAGCTAGTCCAAGACGGTGAGTGACAATCGTATTTAACCAAAGAGAGCGATGAGTCATGCGTTCGTGGAAATGAGTCCCATCATCACTAATCAAAGCCCGAGGTACACCGAAACGAGGAAATATTACTTTCTTCAATAAACGAACGACTGTCTTGGCGTCATTAGTAGGAGAAGCGACCGCCTCAACCCACTTTGAAACATAATCAACTGCAACCAGAATGTAACGGTTCCCTTTAGATGAAGGAAACGGTCCTTGGTAATCTACGCCCCAAACGTCGAATATCTCAACCTCAAGTATCGGATTTTGAGGCATCTCATGCCTCCTAGAAATACCCCCGGCAACGGCGCCAAAATTGACAAGGCTAAAGTCGTATCACCTAAGTCAAAATAACCTAAAGTCAACTAACAAGGTAGCTAGTGGCAGTAGGGTCGAATCCACAGAGAAACGTATACTCGCAGGTTTACTAAGTCTAGGCTATTCCTAAGGTGTGAAAAGGGTTTGTTTTGTAAGGTCTATAAAACTAAAAGAACAAACTAAAGCAATAATAAGAGGGTTTAAACAATAGGTAAAAGACCAGGGTTTCGGGTTCCTTATGTCAATAATCCGGATAATAAACTTTCACCAAAATAGCAATCAATTAGAATAAGCAAGGCGATTAGGATAAAACAAGCTCTCTCGAGTCAATGTTACCTTAAGTTCAATTTAGCGGGCTCTCGCGACTTACTAAATCAACTTATCAATTACGCGTAGTGGTCTAATACTGATTAGGCTTTCGATCTTAAATCAATATAACCCTAAGTTCAATTAAATCAAGGCGTCCCTAAATTCAATTGTCAATTAATCGCGCAGGAAGAAATCGCACAAGCGTAAACTAATCAATCACAGCAATTTAAACAAAACACCGGATTAAAGGCATAATTCCCCCTCAACCCTAGCGAGGGGATTAGCTACTCATATCTAGGGCAAACGATAAAATAACAAAGGAATAAAATAGAGACATGATTACCAGAATTGAATGCTTGAATTGAAATTAAGAAGTACCGACGGTTACAAAGTTCCAGGATGAAATCCAACTTAAAATCCAACGTTGAAGATGAAAGCAGTAAATAAACTAGGAGAGAGAACTAAGCAAACTGTAATTTCGTAGTTAGGTCTAAATTAAAAACATAAGATCCTAATTAAACTAAAGTTTCTGCTTAATATATCACAAATTAACAGCTCCCGAAAATAATAATACGTCACGGCCGGTCGACCGTCACGGTCCAGAATCGACCAGCCCGTGCTTTTGAACGTAGCCCAACGTTTTGGGCCCAAAACTCCAAATTCTTCTTGGGCCATTGCTAGCTCTTGCAATATTCGCCCTTAACTCTAATTCTCGCTTTCGGTCCCGAGCTCAACTTCACGCCGTCTCTTGGATTCCCTGTATCCACTTTTCACCAAATGCCTAGGAAATGAATAAAATCACGCAAAATACTGAATACAACAAAAGCGCCTCTAGGGCGTAATGTGAGAACAAAATGGCCTCAAGGACGATTTTGACAATAAAAGCGGCTGACGGTAAAAACATATAAAAATAACCGCTATCAAATTCCCCCAAGCCAGACTCTTGCTCGTCCTCGAGCAAGCAACTCAACTAACAACTAAGCAAACCATACAAACTAATACAAAAGACGAGAAACAGCGACTCAGAGCTAAACATACGATAGTCACTAAAACATATACAACCTAACGATCATGAGCAGTCAAATGTGTTAGGAATAAATTCCCAATCATGAAAATAAGCACGATACAAACTAATCAAGCTGCAGGAAGCTAATACGTTGAACCGTCGACCTTGCAAGACCGTTGAATTAGTATCCTCACGGGTTTCACTCTACACTCATAAGAGAACAGGGTGAGTATATGTGAATATTCTCAGAAAGATGCAAGAAAACACACTCACCTACTCGACTCGTGAAACACGCCTGCAATCTAATGTGAAAACGATCTCTACAACCAAAGTACATGTCCAACCAAACAAATGACCAGAATACATGCCAAGGACTTACGCGGGAAGGCCAGGGTGAAGGGTGAAAGGTGGTTGCGCCAAGCGCGTTTAGGATAAGAGGAGCTAAGATCGGTAGTTGCATATAACTACTAAACCAACTCGCCACAACAATCAACCCAACTCAATCGACTAAGAGGCAAAACTGAACTCAAGCTCAAATAACAACCTCCGTAAGAGTAGTCGAATAATCACGTCATACAACCGCATTATGTACAAAACCCCAAATGAAACAACATATTTTTGTGTTTTTCTTTTTTTTTTTTTTTTTTTTTTTTTTTTTTTTTTTTTGTGCTCTACACGGCCAGGCCGGCCACGGCTCCCAGCCTTTCGCTTTTTCTTTTTTTTTTTTTCGAAATAAAATGCAACAAGATTAAAAGGGGTAACGGTTGACGACAGAAGACAATAGATCCTTCCAACTTGCGACTCTTTCTCGCGACCTCAACTTAACGCCTCAAGCAATAACCAACAAACCGAAATCAATATGCAATCGTCTCCGTAAGGGTAGGTAAACCTAAAAGGTAAGTGGGTAATCAAAATGTGGTACTAAACAAGCTTTAAGGCTAGGACGGTGCAAAAAGTGGTAACCTATAATCTAAAGGGTCAAGAAAAATAGGCCATTTGGCTAATGTGGAGTTCATAAAAACAAGTATAATGCTGCCTTTCCTCATGTAATACCGCTAGCCATCAACCCGACACGACTCAGTATTAAGCAGATCGAATTCACACTTATGCATGTTAATATTACGCCCTGCACGAGGAGAAACTACAGACACCCTAACAAACAAGGAGACCAGTCATAGATGTCACTGGCCTTGGAGGCTCTAATCCTCGCTATATATATGTAGTTTCACTAAAACACGGTCAAGTCTAGGTTCAACAACAGCATACCAAACAACTGACTCGTAAGACCGACTCAAGACCGCATGAAAAGCGCATGCTCAATCACGTCAAGTGCATAGAAAAAGGACAAGCATTAAGCAAATGAAATCATCGTCGCTTTGCACGTTTCTACATCTAAACTGACTCTATTTTTTTTTGATTTTTGACATTTTTGAAAAAGAAAGCAGGAAAACTAGCAAACCAACACACAAATACAAAAATGAAAATAAAACCTAACTCCTCCCCCAAGCCTAAACATCACAATGTCCTCAGTGTGATCAGCAGCAAACAATAACCAACATCCGTAAAAACACAATCAAGGACCTAAAAATAAATGGGAAGGAACGGAAAAAGTAGAGAAGAGAATACGCATCAGACATAGGAATTCCCTGCCGCCAGATGCTCAGGGTGAGTGGCCAAAGATGCCACTAAGAGGAATCGCCCTCAGATTTCATCAATAGCCGCCTCACCATCATCCTCCTCATCGTCGACGTCAATAGGCATCCCAGAGGCCCCAAAGACCGATCCAGACGCTACCAAGACCAAAACCAAAGATAGGGTCAGCCATGAGCCCCATATCCATACCCACCATCCGCCAAGTGTATGGTGTAGAGTAATAATCGGGTTGAAGGGTAAACCCTCCATGGGCCTTTCGGGTCGATTGTACCGTGCGTCGGGCCAAGTGAAGTGGGGCGGGTGAGGACCACCGGTGGGGCCAGACCACGCCTCGCATGGGCATCATATGCAGGCATCGACTCAACGCCTGGTCGGTGGACACCCTGTCGATACGCGCGTGCGTCGCGCGTAAGTCGTCGTCGTAGCGATGGCGAAAGCCGTCAAAATCTGAACGGAGCCCAGTCAACCCCAAATCCATACGACCCATCATCGATACAATGTCGGGGTGCAGGTCGAAATACTGGGAACCACCTGCAGCAGTATGTGGTGGAACCGTGAACCGCCGCACGGCCTCAACAAAGCAAAGATAAGAGGAAGAAGAGGCACCCTGCGTGGAGCGTCGCCCATATGTCTGGACGGGAACAGAGGGGGTAGGAGTGTCCTCAAAAGGAAGCAGATATGTAGCCTGGTCTGCACGAAGCTCAGTATGTGTAGGTGCAGGAAGGCGAACGCTCTCCTTTCTCCTTACCGCTGATCATCCAAATACGCTCACCGCCGACGCAGGCGGCTTCAATTTAATGGCGCAGCCAAGTAAGATGTATCCAAAAGCACACCACCCGGCATCGCTTTTGCCGTTTTCAGTGAAACCCGCGACCTTAATAGCAATGCGAGTAATAAGGCCACCCACATGGATTCGACGTTAGAATTGGCATCGGGCTAACTTCCTCAAGTGAAGAGCAAGGTGGTGTTTAGATCAATATGATACCGCTTTGCTGCGTCTTGCAATCTTGCCCAAGGATAGCCATCTCCTCGGTCCGAACATTGGGGCTCATTACGCCCAAAAATCGCCCACCCCATTTAACCGCCGCTAAATGCGAATGGCAGTGATGAATGTAGGGCACTCATATGCTTCTGCTCGGTCTTTGGCCCGAGATCGCTCCCACAACTCTCCCACGTTAAACGACCGGAGCATTATACTCTTTATGGTGGGTGAACCCAAAATCGTACTCAAGTTGTTTGACCGTCAATTTGCAATCATTATTCATGAGACGGAAAGTTAACACGATACTATCCGCCGGACGTCCCCGGTCAACCTTAAGTGAGCTCAAAAATTCCCAAGTAAGACGGGTATACGTCAAGTGCATCATACCGAACATTTTTTCCATACCATCACCCCTGAATAACTTTTTCAGAACACCGCCTATACCTAAGGCTCGCAAGGTATTCCGCAAATAAACCGGGTAGGGTGGAGGGGCGATTCTTAAAAGATTGAAAATTTGACTTTTGTTGTTCCTGAGCGAATATTACCTTGGAGAAATCGACGTCTGCTCGACGTCGGAAGAGATGCTTGGTGCCGGGTGACTCGCCCACCCTTGCGTTGATGCCCTTGATCCGCCATTGAAATGGGTAGTACCTTGAAGTGGAGTTGGGAAGAGATGAAGTTAGGGTTTTGGTTTTTTTGGAGAGAAAGTGGGTCGTAGCTTTTAGAGAGAAGTTAGAGAGTGGTCCGAAAAATGAGTTATGAGGTAATTTGGGGTGGTTTCGGAATATATATAAGCGTGCAGAATACGGATCACGGTCATGACCGGCGTCGGCCGACCGCCGATGTTTTTTCAATTTTTTTCTAAGTACTTTTTCGAGCTTCCAAATTAATGAACCGGCGCCGGTCCAAGCCCGGCCGCCGGTCGGCCGGCTTCGGCGTTTATGTCTAACGTTTTCATCAAAAATTCTAAGTACCAATTCCTACGAAATCCTGCACAGCTCAATGGAATTATTAGTACCCTCACTCTCACCTCACCGAAAGAACGAAATGAAATGCAAAAAGCAAGATGCTACAATAAATACAAAATACGCGGGTTGCCTCCCGGAAGCGCTGGTTTAAAGTCCCGCACGACTATGTTACCTCATCAGCAAGAGGAATCCGGGGGCGCAAGGTAGAGTACCTCGACTACGCCCACAACAGCGGATGGATGATAGAGCTTAAGCCGTTGACCATTGGCCTGAAATCGTTCTCCCGAGTCCGTCTCTAATTCGCAATAGCCAAACTTGCTGACCTTCGTTACGGTATATGGTCCAGACCATTTGGACCTCAGCTTCCCGGGAAACAGTTTCAGACGAGAGTTAAAGAGTAATACCTTATCGCCAACAGTGAACTCCCTAGGCAAAATCTTTGCGTCGTGCCAACGCTTAGTGCGCTCCTTGTAGAGACGCGCATTCTCGTACGATCAGAAATAAATTCTTCAAGTTCATGCAACGCAGAGCCTCTTACTCCCCACACGTAGCTCGGTCGAGATTAAGCTCCTTAATCGCCCAATAAGCTTTATACTCGAGCTCGACGGGAAGATGACACGACTTACCGTAGACCAACCTATAAGGCGAGGTGCCTATAGGTGTCTTAAATGCCGTTCGATATGCCCAAAGAGTGTCATCAAGCTTCAAACTCCAATCTTTCCGGGACTTCGCCACCACCTTCTCCAGGATCGATTTAATCTCCCGATTAGAGATCTCCACTTGCCCACTAGTTTGTGGGTGGTAAGCTAGTCCAGTACGGTGAGTGACACCGTATTTAACCAGTAGAGCAGTGAGCTGTCGTTCGTGGAAATGAGTTCCATCATCACTAATCAAAGCCCGAGGTACACCGAAACGAGGAAATATAGTTTTCTTCAATAAACGAACGACTGTCTTGGCGTCATTAGTAGGAGAAGCGACCGCCTCAACCCACTTTGAAACATAATCAATCGCAACTGTAATGTAATCTGCTCCTTTAGATGAAGGAAACGGTCCTTGGTAATCTACGCCCCAAACGTCGAATATCTCAACCTCAAGTATCGGATTTTGAGGCATCTCATGCCTCCTAGAAATACCCCCGGCAACGGCGCCAAAATTGACAAGGCTAAAGTCGTATCACCTAAGTCAAAATAACCTAAAGTCAACTAACAAGGTAGCTAGTGGCGTGAGGTCGAATCCACAGAAACGTATGCTCGCAGGTTTACTAAGTCTAGGCTATTCCTAAGGTGTGAAAAGGGTTTGTTTTGTAAGGTCTATAAAACTAAAAGAACAAACTAAAGCAATAATAAGAGGGTTTAAACAATAGGTAAAAGACCAGGGTTTCGGGTTCCTTATGTCAATAATCCGGATAATAAACTTTCACCAAAATAGCAATCAATTAGAATAAGCAAGGCGATTAGGATAAAACAAGCTCTCTCGAGTCAATGTTACCTTAAGTTCAATTTAGCGGGCTCTCGCGACTTACTAAATCAACTTATCAATTACGCGTAGTGGTCTAATACTGATTAGGCTTTCGATCTTAAATCAATATAACCCTAAGTTCAATTAAATCAAGGCGTCCCTAAATTCAATTGTCAATTAATCGCGCAGGAAGAAATCGCACAAGCGTAAACTAATCAATCACAGCAATTTAAACAAAACACCGGATTAAAGGCATAATTCCCCCTCAACCCTAGCGAGGGGATTAGCTACTCATATCTAGGGCAAACGATAAAATAACAAAGGAATAAAATAGAGACATGATTACCAGAATTGAATGCTTGAATTGAAATTAAGAAGTACCGACGGTTACAAAGTTCCAGGATGAAATCCAACTTAAAATCCAACGTTGAAGATGAAAGCAGTAAATAAACTAGGAGAGAGAACTAAGCAAACTGTTTTCGTAGTCTAGGTCTAAATAAAAACATCAGATCCAAATTAAACTAAAGTTTCTGCTTAATATATCACAAATTAGCAGCTTCCGAAAATAATATTACGTCACGGTAGTCGGCCGACGGTCCCAGAATCGACCGGCTCCGGTGCTCTTTTGAACGTAGCCCAATGTTTTGGGCCCAAAACTCCAAATTCTTCTTGAGCCATTGCAAGCTCTTGCAATATTTCGGCCCCTTAACTCTGATTCTCGGCTTTCGGTCCCGAGCTCAACTTCACGTCGTCTCTTGGATTCCCGTGTATCCACTTTTCAGCTCAAATGCCTAGGAAATGAATAAAATCACGCAAAAATCTGAATACAACAAAAGCGCCTCTAGGACGTAATGTGAGAACAAAATGGCCCCGAAGGACGCATTTTGACAATAAAAAGCAGCTCGGGACGGGGGTAAAAACATATAAAAATAACCGCTATCAACTGCCAAAACTAGTAAAGGTGGTGTTTTGAAAACTAAGCTTGTGTGTAATTTTCATTTCATAGAAAAGCCAAAGAGATTATATACCTACCAAAAGAAATTGTATTGTTCGCATTGATTATGACACTATTCTTTAATCTACAACACTTGTTATTATATAATATTAACAATAATTTTTCTACATTAAAGGCTATTAGCTCAAATATGGCAGAGCAATGTGCAAATTATGCACAAAGATATGGGTTCGAATCCCATATAGCCTGGTTAAGTAAGTGTTTGGTAACTTTAACTGGTCACACAATAACGTCATGCACAAACAAATCAAAGTATGATTTTAAGTTTGTAGCCTTAAAAATCAAGACCTAGTGGTTTGTGTTCAAAGTAACATTGATGACAATTAGCCAATATGGGAATCGAACCCATATCTTGTGCATCGCACAATGCTCTACCATTTGAGCTAATTGGCTTTATACTTTATTAAATCTAAATACGCAACATGTTCTATATGTAAACAATTACATGTTAATAGCTTAGTAATAACCAACTCATGTAACAGTAAAACAATGTGTTATAATAAAATTAAATAATGTATTAGAGTTGTATATAATAACAAAAAAAAGATTGTTGAAGAAATCACTTATATGTACTACAATAACCGTACGTGGGTTAAAATCATAGAAAAACGTGTTATAATAACAAAAAAATGTGTTATTATAACAAAAGTAAATGTGTTACAATAACCACATATATTATATATCATGAACCAATTTGCGTTATAATAACAAACAATTTGTGTTATAATAACAAGTTACGTCTTTGTTCATACAATAACGCATCAAAATACATAAATTAAAATGAAACGAAGAAAAAAAAGCAGGTATAAACAATGAAAGTAAATGGGTTAAAATCATAGAAAAACGTGTTACAATAACAAAAAAAATGTGTTATTATAACAAAAGTAAATGTGTTACAATAACCACATATATTATATATCAAGAACCAATTTGCGTTATAATAACAAACAATTTGTGTTATAATAACAAGTTACGTCTTTGTTCATACAATAACGCATCAAAATACATAATTTAAAATGAAACGAAGAAAAAAAGCAGGTATAAACAATGAAATACAGTTAATTGAAGATCCAAATCTACTAATTGAACAAAATCCTAAAAGTTCACCTTTAAACGCAATTACAATACAAAATCAAGACGAATAACTATGAAAATTGAGGATACTACATCAAAGTCACCAAAAAAACAAACAAAATCAACGCATAATCGAATGAAATCAACATACCACAAATATGAAACCCTAATTTTCGCGATTAAAACATCAAATACAATCTTTAAAACACAATTATATTACAAAATCAAGACGAAAAACTAATAAAATTGAAGATACTACATCAAAATCAACAAAAAAAAGAACAAAATCGAACAAAATAACAAGAATAATGTAATAAAACGTTGTTAAAGAAGCGATTTACCTCTTCATTATTGTTGAAAATCCTGTAGTAATCGATCGATTTTTGTTTTTTCGTTCAATTTTTGTAGTAAGTATCTGCTTTTTTAAGAGAAAGAGGAAGAAGTTAACAGAGAGAGATAGAGGTTTAGAGAGAGAGTGGGAGGTTTAGAGAGAGAGTGTGATTTGTGAAAGTGAATGAAGAGCCGAAGGTTTTGGGGGGGTGTATGCTTCTTCATTAATGACGTGGCGCAATAGCAACCCTTAGATCATCACTAATCCAATGGTTGAGATTTACAGGACGGTCTTATTTTAAGGGGTGGTCTCACCGGATCCTCACTGTACAGTTAGGACCCGGTGAGACCACCTCTTAAAATGAGACCGTCCCGTGAATCTAAGCCGTTGGATGAAGCACGATCTAAGGGCTCGACGAGCCCCGCCATTAATCACAACCCACCCCCTCCCCCTCTTTCTGAATTCGCTCTCCCCCTTTCACTTTAGCATAACTCTTTCTCCCTCCTCGTTCTCTCACTCTAAAAACCACAAAAACAACAATAGAAACTCTATAAACTTCTGAAATCGAAATATCAAAACTCAATCAACGATGTTTCTGATTTTCATCAAAATGAAGAGGTAAGTTTCTACTTTGCTACACGGTTTAAAATTTTAGTGATGATTTGTTTGTTTTTTCTTACTCCCTCCGTTTCGGTGATTTGTTTACATTTACTTTATACACATTTATCGATATGAGGAGAGAGGTAAATAAAAAAACTATAAAAATAATAATATAAGTACAAAGTGGGTAAAGTAAAACAATGTGATTGGTTAAGGAAGTTGGGTCCACCTCCACAAGTGGGTCACCATAGACATTAATGGAAAGTGTAAACAAATGACCCGTACACCCATAAATGGAAAGTGTAAACAAATGACCGAGACAGAGGGAGTATTATTTTTGCGATTTTCATGATTAAAGTTTGATTTTGTGATGTCGTAGTTTCAATTTTTCTAAATAATGTATCAATCATCTAATATTGGTGATTTAATTTTGTGTAACAACATGTCTTTGATCTTTTAATTGAAAAAATTAGGGTTTCGAAATTTGTGATATATTGCTATTATAACTTTTGAATTTGTGTAATCTTGATTGATATTTGAATAATATTGTGTTAACTTTTAGGATTCTAATCAATAAGCAGATTTGGTTCTTCAATTAATTATATTTCGTTGTTTGTAGCTGCTAGTTTTCATTGTTTCATTTTTATATGTATTTTGATGCGTAGTATGAACAAATACGTAACTTGATGTTATTATAACACAAATTGTTTGTTATTATAACACAGATTCACTCTGTGTGTAACATATTTGTGGTTGTAATACATTTAATTTATTTTTGTTATTATAACACATCTTTTAGTTATTGTAACACGAGTTTGATTATTTTTATTGTAACACAAGTTCGATTATTGTAACAAATATGAGTGGTTGTTGTAACGGTTTATGTGTGAAACATGTTGAACATTTAGATTTTGTAAAGTATATAAGCCAATTAGCTCAAATGGTAGAGCATTGTGCAATGCACAAGATATGGGTTCGACTCCCATGTTGGCTAATTGTTATTAGTTTTACTCTGACGACAAACCATTATTACATTTACTACCAACTATTGCAACTTGCAAGTCATGATTTGTAAGGCTACAAACTTAAAAATCTTACTTTGATTTATATGTGCATGACGTTGTTGTTTTACCACTTAAAGTCACCACACACTTAATTAACCAGGCTATATGGGATTCGAACCCATATCTTTGTGCAAAATTTGCACATTGCTCTTCCATAATTGAGCTAATAGCCTTTAATCTCTTTGGCTTTTCTATCAAATAATGATTACACACACACATTTAGTTTTCAAAACACCACTTTACTTGTTTTGGCAGTGTACAATCTTGGTGTAAAACCACATGCGGAAACATATACTCTGTAAAATGCAATCCCCTTCTTTAATAGAAAATATCTTACCCTTAGTAGACGTAAACTCATTTGCACACTTTCACAAAGCATATGAAGGTGTTTTTATAAAGTACCACTATTGTTATAGTAACAATTTTATTGTAACAATGTTATTATAACATTGTTATTGTAACAATGTTATTATAACATTGTTATTATAACGCCAAAATAAGAATTACAACGAAAAAACGTAACTTATACAAACAAACACATGATGTTGACAAAGATTATAAAGACAGATCTACAAACGAATAAAATAAAATTGAAAGAGTTTGGACAGAAATCTCATAACGATAATTCGTCACCATCATCATCATCGTCATCATCATCATCAACAACAACATCAACACCTACATCAACATCAACATCAACATCAACATCACCACAGTAAACAATTATCTATGAAATCGATTCGTGGAGAATTCAACCGAAAACACACGACGAGATTCAAAACCAGAGAATTCAACCTACAACAATTAAATTACAATTAAAATGATCAATTACACAATAACAAAACAATTAAACTGAAAAATTGATCAATTACAACACTTACGATTGAAATAGGAAGTTGATCAAATATGTGAAAAACAGAGAAAATTATAGAAGAATAAGCGTAAACAATTCTTGAAATTTGAGGTCGAATTGAGTGAATTTTGAGGTCGAATTGACTGAATTTTGAGGTTGAATTGAGTGAGGCGAGAAAATTAGGTCGAAATAATTGCGTTTGATTTTGAAGGTTTTTGATTTTGCAGAGAAATTATAAGAGAGAGATAAGAGAGATAAAGTTTAATTTTCTAAATGAGTGAGAGAAACTTGGCGGTGGTTTTTTATTAGTTGAGGATTAACATGAATAAGGGGGATTAATCTCCACCGTTTATTAGTTGAGGATTAACATGGACCGACCTGCACTTTTTTTTTTTTTCTGAGATTTAATCTCAGCCCTCCATTTTTGTGATCTAAGGGCTTAAAATGGGACTCACGGACTCAAAATATATAAGGGACTCATTATAAACTAACTCTCTATATATAAGATCTTTTAAGCCCAAAGCCTAGAGAAAGCCATTGAGTCGTAATCTAAGCCATTGGATTATCAAAATCAACGACTGAGATTAATTCTCAAAATAGGTGTGGGGCAGTAGGTCAGGCCAAGCGTAGATCAACAAGGCCGAAAAAATCAACAATTTCATTTTTTTCGATGGAATTTCATTTTTTTGATGGCCGAAATTTGGACACTAGGACTCTAATTTTTTTGTGGACTCTAATTATCCTATTTATATATATATATATATATATATATATATATATATATATATATATATATATATATATATATATATATATATATATATATATATATATATATTTAGAGAGAGAGAGAGAGAGATAAGTTATATCAAGACCGCAAATATGGTTGAAGCGGTTGAGGCATAGAACTGTAACCCCTTTTTGTGAAAGTTTAACACATTGAAGTTTCACAATTTTGGAGTTTATGAAAATGTGTTAAAGTTTCATAAAAAAGGGTTAAAGTTCTACCTTTGATTAAAATGTGGCGAGGAAAGTCATCAGTCGAGAATGGGTTTTGGATTTTAACCAAAAAATTGGATTTTAACCAAAAAAATTTGCATTTCAAAAAAATTGGATTTCAACAAAAATTTTGCATTTTAACCGGCCAGTTAAATTGCAAAATTTTGTTAAAATCCATTTTTTTTGAAATGCAAAAATTTTTGGTTAAAATCCAATTTTTTTGGGTTAAAATCCAAAAACTGGAATCCTGACTTGATGACTCAAAATATTTACCTGACTTGCTTGAACCTCATTCAGAATAAAGTTCTTTTAAGTCAACTAAATATTTTGAGTCGTAAAGTCAAGATTTTCAGATTCTCCCAAATATTGGATTTTAACCGAAAAAATGAATTTTAACCAAAAAGAATTGCATTTTAACCAAAAACTGAAATTAGGTCTCAAAAGATTTTTGTCAGGCCGGTCCAGGACCGACAGCCGGTCAACCGGCTGGCACTTTTTAGAATTCACTTTGTTTTGTTAAAATGCAAAATTTTTTGGTTAAAATACAATTGTTTTTGGTTAAAATCCAAGCCTCGGATTCTGACTTGATGACTTTCCCTTGGCCATTGACTTGATATAACTTATCTCTTTCTATATATATATGATCATATGAATCCACACAAATTTAGTAAGACATGCATCCAAATATTAGCCATTGGATCTAATTTTTTTTTGAATGCGTGAGATCTTGCCATGTCATTTATCTTGGATCTCCCTTAAACAACACCCCCCTTTCACGTAATTTATTAATGATAATTTTCTCTCTCTTCAAATTTTATTTCACTAATATTTTTTTTACTCTTTTTTCAATTAATTTACTCTCATTCATTTTTTTCTCGCAAGATTTTTTAATTCTCTTCTATATTTCGGCGCTCTAACCTAATTCGACATAGATTTATCATTTTTTTCGATTCATTTTGCTCTCTGCTATGTTTCACTAGTTCTCTTTTGTTCTTCGATGATTGTTGTTCGACTTTACTGTTCGTTTTGTGGTTCAACTTCAATGGTAAGTTTTCAACTTATTTTTGTTGATAAATTTTGTTTCTAAACACGTTTATGTCAGATCTGAGTTTTCTTATCAATTAAAATCATGATTTCGATGCTAAAAATCACGCGTTTAATATTATTTGGAAAGTTAGGGTTTTATTTTCTTAGATTTGAGTTTATTATGTTGTTTTCTTATGACATTGTGTCATGTTCAGTGTTAATTTCGTGTATATTGTTGTTCTACTTGCATTTCGAATTTTAGATCAAAAGTTGTAGCAATTAATGTTGTATTTTCTAATATATTTGATTTTTTTTTTTTTTTTTGCAGCTGCATACATATGACGTCTCATTGATAAGCATGATTTCGAGCGAAGACGACATCTAACAGTGGTCGTCAAATCTCTTCTTTGCTTAAAACTAGGAATTCGATGAAGAAGAAAAACAAGCCTACTGTATCAAATTTAGCAGGAAAAAAAAAATTGAATTTACTGAAAAAGCTGACCGAAACTAGTGTATCCAAAAAAATTGTTACTTTAATTTATGTTCTCTGTAATATAGTTTAGTGTTACTTTAATTTGTAGTAGGGAGATTTCTAATCAGGAGGCTCTTCAACTCTCCTTCCTTGAGTCCTACGGTCAAAGTATGAATGCCTATCTTCGGTTCCAGGTCTTTGATCTGCTGGGAATCTCTGTCGAATCTCGTCATGTACTCCTTCAACCTTTCGTTTTTCCCTTGTACTATGTTCAGCAGCTCTGCGGCCACCTTCTCCCTGCGCTTGTTCCCGGCGTATTGCTGTCTGAATATCCGACACATATCTTCATACCTACCGATGGATCCGGTGGGGAGACTGTGGAACCACGTTTGTGCAAGCCCGTTAGGGTGGTTGGGAAAACCTTGCACCAAACGTCATCTGTGACATCATACGTCATCATCATGTGGCTCTCGTCAGATTTCCCGACATATTGCATTGTTGGTACTTTCATCTTGGGGAGGGGGTATTCCAGCACGGAGAGTGCTAGTGGTGACTTGACCATGACTTTCTTTCCCCTTTGCTTGTTTTGTCTTGGCTTCTCGGTCCTGGGTGTTTCATACTTGGATATCTTCCGGACCGAGGGCTCAGTTTGATATATTGAGTATGCGTCTGCTGAATCCTGCTATTCGCTTTCTTCACTGGTGTCCGTGTCATTGACCTTGAAAAGTTTTCTTAGGGTGACCTCGGGAGTTCCCCCTCGCCTCTTGGGGGGGGGTCTTTGTTTTTCTTGGGTGATGGTTCTTGCGATGTCTCTCTCATTTGCTTGAGAAAGACAGTCATCATCCGTTTTTCTTCTGGTGTGAGCGGTGTTTGGAGTTCGTCTCCGTAAGTGGTGCCCCCAACGGCACCTCCCGGGGTCGATGTTCCCGCGACTGTCTTCTTTGGATTTGGTGATTGATCTGCCATGCTTTTAGTGTCTTTTCTCCACAGACGGCGCCAATTGTTTCGGGTACAAAGTTAGGATAACTAAGTACTAAAACTAATGAACTACAAATGTGATAATGTTGTGAATGTCATGTGGGGTCTTCTGGTATTTGATTGCTGTTTGACTATCTCTCGGCCGGAAACACGTAGCAAACCTAGCCCCATGGGTTTCAGGGAAAGTCCCTCCAACGCTCAAGTCAGCTTATGTAACTATATAAACTTAGATAAATAAAGTAATTAACCTTTTATGTAAGTTTTATGTGTTATGTGTGAATGATTGTATTTTAGGGTTTTGTTTCTTATTTATACTCTTACCTGATTTTGTCTGCTAGTGGCTAGTGACCGTACAGTACGGCCTATGAGGCTAGTGTCCGTACAGTTCCAGCCGGGATGACTTACCCCAACACCTTATATTCTTTAAATATATGCATTTATCACCTAAATAAATATTTATCCCTTAAATAAATGAGATAATGTGAAGAATCCCTTATTAATATGCTCACATGTATGTCTTACATCGGTTGTGAAGAGGTGAAATATTCACGTTATAAGTTTAAGGGTTACTCCTTCTATTGCCAATTGGTTTAGGAAGGAACCCCTTGGGTCTATGAGGTGGACCTTCTTTTTACCACTTATGGGTATGGCCCGGACCTGTCTCTGGTTTCACAGATAATTCTATCGTACAACAATAAATGGTAATATATAAACATAGATAACTAATTTGTTGTCCCGGACTCCTCGTAAGTCAAACGGATAAGGAAATGGAAAATATATGTGCTAGTCGTGTCGTACATGTTTTGATAATATGGGGTAGAAACTTTGTTTAATAATTTTAACTTTAATATATTGGTAACGGGTTAGGATCCTCTAGAGTTTATAAATAACTCTACACCGTAGAGTTTCGAATATTACACCATAAAATCATAATAAAATTATTTAATTATTTTACTATTCTTATTCAAATACCCTCATATGCGTTCTAAAATGATTTTTTTTTTCCCCAGAAAAGGGTTTAGGGTATGATTTCACGGATCCTCTAAAATGATTTTTTTTCCCAGAAAAGGGTTTAGGGTAGAATCGTACCCTAAATCCTTTTTCGGGATGTTCCGGCGGCTTTGCCGCCGAATCCGAACCAAAAGACACAAAACATGAAATTAGTGAACCCGTTCGGGAAATTAGTTAAAAGAATTTTTTTATTTTACGCAAGTAAAATGGCGGAAATTAAAAAACTCTACCGATAGAGTTATTTTACAACTCTAAATGATCTCTACATATTGGGAACTGTTGTATAATACACCTATTTGATTAATTAATACGGAGTAATTAATTTTATCACAAAGTTAATCTTACACTGTGGAACTGATTTATATAAAAGTTGTTAGCATGTCGTCACACTACTAAACTTGTAACCAATTATTGCAACAACCATGATCATTCTGTGTTACAATTTCTTGGATTATTGCACAAAATTAATTCGACGATGATACAGCATCTATTTAACTTATTACGCGGGGTATGGTTTTAATCTATTGTAATATAAGTGCCTGTTTAGTCTATGAATATCCTAATCCTAAATCCTAAACCTATAAAAGAGAAACTCACCTTACTATTGCAGTAACAGTAATCCACTGAAGACAAAATCTTCTCCCTTCTATTCCTTCTTCCAGCAATACTGTTATATGGTAACAGTGTCTCCAACTATTGCCTTCCCTTTCTAACTTCATTCTAACTTTCCTAATTCACTTCCAACTCCCTTCTACTTTCAGCCACACCTCCTGACTTCTGCCATACCCCATTTCCCGTCTATTACTCTCAACCACATATTACTCCCATATAATAATTCTACTCCCAAACACTTCCTCCCCCATTTAATTAATTTTTTCATTCATTTTCGATTCAATAACCCTCAGTTTTTGTTTACTAAATTTTGTTTGATTCTTGCTATACCAGGTTAATATGTGGTATTTTGGTAAGTGTTTTTAATTTATAAGTGTTTTCTCCATGCATAAAAGCTGTTTGTTGAAATGCATCAGTGGCTCGATTGTAATGTTTGGTTTCATTTATTCGCTCGGTTGTTAGATTTCTCAATTTTGGTTTCATTTAATGGCTCTGTTGCTAGATTTCTCAATTATTAGTGGCGTAAAAAGCCGGACAAGAAGGCGACAAAAGTGGCTGTGGTGAACGTGACAGAAGCGGAGCTGCGGTGGAGGGAGAAAGAGATTACAGAGCTAGCAGAGGAGGCAATCTCGTGTGGCGGATGAAAGAGGGTATGAGGAAGTTGTTTTGGCTGAGAATTTGAACCATGATGAGTCGGTTATTCGGTCGACGAGGCACCGAGACAATGGCAAATTTTTTTACATTTGAGAGTTTGCTTGTCAAAATTTATCTTTCGGACAGAGTGCCGGCTCTGAAACTTCTCATTCTTAATCTTCGCTGCCGATCATGAGCTGTGCGCTACCTCACAGAGACAAGGTAACTCCCCCTCTGCTCTATTAATCAGGCTTTAGACCGTCCCCGGAAAATGTTTTTGCACTGTTGAGAAATTAGAGACTAAAGGGAGTACAAGCAATAAAACGTTAATGCTGTCGAAATGCGCACCGTTTTCGCTGTGTTTGAATGTCCGCCGGTTGATTTGTTTTCATTAACCGTTTCTAAATGATGTTTGTATAGTGGATTTGTTGTTTGAACTTTCAGAGAAGGCGGTGAAGTTTCTGACAAGCCAATCGACAGCGCAATCCTAATTAGGATGAAACAGTTTAGGGGGCAATGAACAAACTCAAAAAAAAAAATGTACAACAACTTTCATCCCGACAGAAGTGGTACAATCACACTGGAAGCAGGCCTCGCAAGGCTGGGTTCTCGACTCACAGAGCCCGAAATACAATAGTTAATGGAGGCGGTAATCACTGTCACAACTTTACTGTTTTATGTGTTTTGTAGTGCTTTAGATTAGAGCTACATGAAGTGTTTCAAGTGCTTTTGACATCAAGTGACACTCGCTTAGGAGGCGATGGCTTCGACAAGGTTTGTATCCAGTAAACTGAGATTCAATGTCGTAGTTAAATGCTTGAAGTATTTGAAGAGGAAAGAGGCTGAACTAAGAAAAAGAGAAGTAATATTTTTGTTAATCCTTTCTGAAACTGCGTTTTTGTAGATCCGTTCAATGTGACTGAATTGAAAGATATATGGTTCCGTTCGTAACATAAATTTTCATGTACGTCTGAGGATTCAGTATCGCTTTAAGATCAAATGGCGTTTAATTTTGACACTATTAACAGCCCTTTTTCATGCTTTATGGTTTCCTCACTTATGTTTGCATTTTTTCAAGGTTTGTAGGTTTCATTAGCAATATGGTTTAAGGCGAGGGTATTATCATGTTTGGAGTATTATCTTCCCTCAGCATCCGAGAATTATGTTTGCATTTTTACCTATCAATAAGAGAGAATTGAGTAGTATCAAGTGACACTTGATGTCAAAAATATTACCTATCAAATTTTTACCTGAAAAAAATGCAAACATAAGCGACATCAAGTGTCACTCGCTCAATCCTCCCCGACATAGTTATTCCTATCAATTTTTACCTTCCCCGACATGAAGTATTATCTTCTCGCTCAAGCTCGGCGAGGAGGATGCTGAGAGCATCCGAGAGATATCAAGCCGCAGTAAGGATCTGATGCGAGTGATTGGTGACTGTGGAGACGAGTATCGACGCGCGTGATGACTTTCCAGTCAACAAATAAACACTCATAAACAAAACTTCTCACCACGACAATTAAACCAAATGCACACTTGCATTATTTTTGTCAAATTAGTCATTTACGCAACTTTATGTAATTGATTGTTGCTCAACATTCAACAATCAACTCATTTATTTGTGGATTGCTCGTGTAACATGAATAGATGACACAAAATATATTTCTCATAATTCGGGTATTTTCGCTATTTTATATGATTCGTTATGCTTCCTACCCAAGCTACTGTTATATTATTGTCGGCACAATTCACATAAAAAGAAAAAAGTAGAATTATGTCAGTTTCGTGTGGCTATTCAATCATTTACATACAGTAACTATTGTTAAGATATGAGCTGCGTTTGATGACATTTTAACACCTTAGGTTACTCAAAATATATGCCAGCCAAAATGAATGTGTTCGACTTGTGTCGTACATCGAACCATATTGAAAAGTTATACGAAGTAATAATATAAAATTGAAAAGGCGGATTTAAGAGTATTGTAATTTATGCGGTCAATATGAGAATAGAACAAAAGAAAATTCGATTTAAGAAATGATGTTATGCGGTTGAGAGGAGGGGCTACCCCTGGTTACCCAACACGGATAACGACAAAGATTAATGTCTGTTAAGAAAAAGATTAGTGTCAATATCAAAAATAACGAAAAAGATTAGTGTCAATAACGAAAAAGTGAAGGGGTAACCATATGAAATCCGCCTTTTCAATAACAAACACAATAATTGAAGGGAGGAGGAATTTATATTGAGAATAAAACAAAAATAAGAAATGATGACAATATGAGAGGAGGGGTAACTACTAACCAGGGGATTTAAGAGTATTCCGATAAATTTTAATAAAAGAATGCGATTAAAATTAGAGGGTTATGAATAATAGGAAAACAGAAAGGCAATGAAAAGAATTGATAGGAATAATTATGTCGGGGAAGGTAAAAATTTAAGGAATTAGACGATTAAAAAACTATAAGGGATAAGGAAATAAGAGATGAAACACTAACCGAAACAAAAGGGTACAATGAGACGACGACAAGACGACAAGACAAGACACATTACCTACAACACCAATACTCCATCTTTAATCATTTTCTTCTTGTCATTTATTTATCTATTTTCTCTCTTTATTGTTAAAATCTTAAACTTTAGCATCCAATTTGTGGAACTTACCTTATGTACTTATGCTACTACTAAAACTTCACGTTACAACACGACCAAATACGAAAACAACTAAATTAGAAAAATTAAAAAAGACCAAAAAAAAAAAAAAAAACAGATTAAATAAAGTAGAATATGAAAATGCGATGGTCAACGATTTTCTTTACATAATTTTTTTTACAATACTTTAAAATCGATTTAAAGGACAAAAAAAAGTATCTTATTGTACTTAAATATTTGACCAAAAAATATTTGAAGTTAGATAAAAATAAAAAATAAAAAAATTAAAATTTGTTAAGTTCCAAAATAAGAAGACTGTAACGCCCTGCAAATTTCAGTATAAAATAAAACATATCCCTTATTTATTTAAAGCGTGAAATAAAAGAAGATATCACTGTATTCTAACAGGGAATACAAGGCTAATAGTATCCTTACAGAATTAAAAATATTATTACAAAACGTTATTTATTTAAATACTACTGGCATTATAATAACTAAAAGTGATTTTATCTCTCAATCCCGCCCTTCAGTAAAGTCAGTACCTGAAAAGATTTAACACAAACAGGGTCAGTCTACCACTGACTGAGTATGAGAATTATCCTTTTTACCAAAATTAATGCATTATTAATGTACGAAGATTACAGTACTTATCTTTACATTTTTGAGTCAAACCTTTCCCTGTGTACATAGGATAAATATAAATATATTGTATAATATATATACAATATCTGTCAGGTCTAAGACCCACCTCGGCGCATGCCGGATAAATTATGGAATTTCAATTCCATCCGCAGTCTAAGACTCCACCTCCATGTCTGCGAGGTTTTAATAAAATTTATATAATCGTATTTATTACGATCTCGTACATAATTTAAGCTATAAAAAAATGATATAAACACAGGCAATATCATTACAATATAACAGGACAAAAGGGCATTATAACGATATACTATTTTATATTATTAAACAAAATGGGAGTATTAAGACAATTTATTATATTCAAATATATTATTATTATTTACTATGACACTAATTTTAGAAAAAAAAAAATAAGACCCATACTCTTAATAGTTGACTTAGGGCACTTTTACTTCTTACGTGCTTCTTCCCCTCTTTTTCCCTTATTATTTTTACTATATTATTATTCTATTATTATTCTATTAATATTATTATTCTATTAATATTATTATTATTATTACTACCTTTTGTGTTTTGGTGGATGACTTGGGCCCCCCCGCCCCCCCTTTTCCCCCTATTTATATTTGTAAATGTCGGTTAAAATGAGGAGGTAGTGGTAAACTTTGCTTTTACTTCCTTTTTGGTTGGACCACGTGTCCCTTGTTTTTACCACATCCCCTTATTTTTTTATTTTTTTTTTATCTTAATTAGGGTAAAAATATCTAAGATATTTTTACCGTGGGTCCACAATATAGTTTGTGTGTAACGTAATTTTTTGTTATTCATTTCCTTTTAGAATAAGTTAAGACGAAATTTACTTTTAAACTTAGTAATTTGTTTATAATAGAAATCAGATATACTAAATTGGACTTAAAATTCTTATTACAATAGTGTTTTAAGTAGACTTTCTTATATAGTATTATTATTTCTATTAATTTTACAAGGGTTATTACATTCTACCCCTCTTAAAATAAGTTTCGTCCCGAAACTTGACTTACCTTCTAAAGAAAAAGATGAGGATATTTGCTTCTCATTTCTTGCTCTGTTTCCCAGGTTGCTTCGGTCTCATCATGATATGCCCACAATACCTTAACGAGTGGAACCGTTTTATTACGGAGAACTTTTTCTTTGCGGTCCAGAATTTGGATAGCTTGTTCATCATAGGTCAAATTTTCTCTTACTTCTGTTGGGGCTACGTTGATAATATGCCTAGGGTCAGGAATATATTTCCTTAGGAGTGAGACGTGAAAAACATCATGGATTCTGGAAAGTTCTACTGGTAAGGATAATCGGTATGCCATGTCTCCAATTCTTTGCATTATCTTAAATGGACCTATATACCTAGGGCTTAGTTTTCTTTGTTTCCCAAATCGTATGACTCCTTTGGTAGGGGATACTTTTAGGAAGACCGAATCTCCTACTTCAAATTCCACCGGCCGTCTTTTGAGGTCAGCGTAACTCTTTTGTCGGCTTTGAGACGCTTTCATTTTCTCTTGTATAATCCTTACCTTCTCAGTGGTTTCTAGAATTTGTAGGTTTATATCGGTATATAGACCTTTTAAATCACAGGATTATAATGAAAAACTTTATAAGATTTAAGATCATAAATTGAAACTGCATAACATAATAAAGAGATTTAGAATTAACCTTTTAATCCTAGTAAATCGGCCTAAGAACAATACCAAAACTATGGTATCTCCTAATTGAAACACCCAAGATGTATGTGAGATATGCCCTTAGAGAATTGCTAGAGAATTTTAGAGAAGAAAACTGGTTTTTTCTCAAGTATATTGTGTTGTAGAGTTGTGAATGAATTAGGGCAGTATTAGAAGAGAAATAGGAAACTAAATATACTCCTAAAACCCCCTCATGGCCGGCCTCTTTTAGAAGTATTTGGGGAGTATAATTCTCCTCAAATACTTGACTGTTGATCAAGATCTAAAGTGTATCGGAGACAGAATGTATCTGGGCCTTTTGTCTTGGTCATTTTAGCTTATAATATAATGCAATATATTACTAGCGTCATCTGTATGGACCGACTATAATATATTATAAATATCCTCATATTTATAATTTGCTAATTAATTATAACAGTTTATATTTAATTAACTTGCATTGTACACAATAATTAAATATAACATTTTATATTCAATTTACGAATTACATTTAATTAGATCGCCTAAAATTATTTAATCAAGATAAATAAATTGCATTTCAACATTACACTGACCAACATTTTAGTCAGTAACATCATCACACTTGACTAACATTTTAGTCACATTTGACTAACATTTTAGTCAACAACACTGACTAACTGTTTAGTCATTAAATAAGGCATCGATATGATTATTCTCTGAAATAATCACATCTCTCAAACACATCCTTTAGGTGTGACTCTTAGGGACCAGTTGATCACCGCCATCTGTATGTCAATAACGGCAACCTTATCTACCAAGCCGACCGCTACCGGTAAACGTTAATCAACTGATTAAATACAAAATGTACCCTGTGTACCTTTAGAGATTTATTTATGTTATTGTACTAACTGTGGAGGACACTAACTCCAACAATCTCCCACTTGTCCGTACAAGTGTAGGTGCGATAACCGACTCTCATATCCATAATAAATTTCTCCCACTCAATGTAAACCAATTTGCAAAGTCCGTACTTTCAAAGGTCGTAGTTCACAAGCGATCAGAATCAAGAGTGCGTGGTTTCCCCGAATAGAGAGTAACTTAACTGATAAACGAATCAATATTCGAGCATGGCCATGCATTTCGATTCTGACTCCTCGAGTGGCCCTGAGAAAAAGTATTATAACTCGATAGAAGTTGGATATTTCCCTCAACTCGAATCCTGCAGATGTAAGCGCAGCATGAAATGACCCAGTGAAAATCTACTTGGCCTCCTGTTACGGTCGACCGTGAGAAAGAAACCAAAGTCACCCAAAATCTGCCTTAATCTCAAGAGACAGTCGATAGTCAAAAGAATCGACTCTAGGAACACTATGGATGTCCTATCCACGACCCGGCACCTAATGTTCTGAAACATTTAGGACTCCATGTAGTCGTCACAAAAAATTGTCCTGCGCGATTTCAGTAAACCCGCATCTGTGATCGATTAGTCAACAGTTTGACTTATGGCTCGTTGAACCCACCATCAATCGACGTCACAAAATGATTGCCAGAGTTATCAGCTCATGTAGGCGATCACGGACCAAAACACAATACAAAGTAATTCAGTTCACTTTGAGCTGTTCAACGTTGTCTGCACAACCCTCATGAAAAACAATATATAAAACAAAACGAAGATGTTAGAAATAGTATATGAAAAAGATTTATTTATCCAATCCATGTCAAGTACTATTATAACCAGGAACACGTTCAATTCTCATGAAGATAACGTGCCCTTCATGCTTATCATATACCGACGTACATATCTAGACTAGTTGCTGGACTTTAGGCTCTTTAGCCTGAAAGATGGCACCTCTATTAATATAATAGATGGTGATAGTGTCATTCGAACTAGGAACTACAGTTAGTCCTTGTAAGAACTAACGCATCCATACAGCTTCCCCTGCAACTAAATAGCATAGTACTCGGACACAGTCGTAGAATCTACTATGACACTATATTTTGGAACTGTTTTGCTGACCGCAGTGCCATAAAGAGTAAAGACGAATCCGAGCTGAGATATCGAGTCGTCTCGATTCGTGTGGAAGTTAGCGTCTGCAAGAATCGATTCAAGCATAGCCTTATAGCACCTCGATAAGTCAATACCCATTTCAGATGCCACGTCTGCACGTGAGCATATTATGGCATACATGATCGATCCTACTGCCGAAGCATAAGGAACACGACTTGGTCATACTGAATCTCTCAAGAATCTTATCTATATAAGACTCCTGACTGAGGGATAACATCTGTCGTGATCTATCTCTATAGATACTGTAGGTACCGGGATCCGACCATGGAACCACTCGACGTCTTGCTAGGGCCGTAAAGTTAAAAAAGACTAAATAAGAAAAACCTTTTAAAACTGTTTTGGAGCCGCCACTAAATTATGAGGGAAATTTAGAACCCGCCTCCGTGTCCTCATGCTCAAAGACACGTCTTAGAGTTCAAGGCACGTCGACACCTATCCGTCTAAGGTTATTGTGAAACCAGATTCGGATTCGGGTGAGGATACTTTTCTAAAGCATAAATCAAAATAATGTTTTTATGAAAGATCTTTTGGAAAAGCCTATCAAAAGATAGCCTCTACTAGACTTGAGAACAATGCAAATAATGATACATGAGCCTAAGTAATACGCTACGTATAAGTGCGATAAAGATGTAAAATAATGCAAAAAAGAGATTGATTAAAACCCTCAGTTAAGCATGCTTAACTTATTAACGAAAACAGTTCAGTTTAATGACGAATTCATTTTAAGTGATTTAGATGCAATAAGAGGATTTGCTAAATGCATGCAATAAAATAAAGTTCAATTAGCCATTGGTTTATTTGAGAGAGGTCAGTTGTTTATGCGACTTTGGAAAGGTGTTACGAATAGGGTGTGTATTCGAGGTGCATGGCCGCCTTATGAAAAGCAGACTCGCGTACTAAAGCGGAGTGAGCCTAATGTAGGCCCTTGCTAGTCTAAGTAAAGAAAGACCCTAATCCATGGTAGGATTAAGTATTACCTGTCTCGAATCGTGAAACCAGCTTCACTTCAAAGGGAGAATTCAACACTAGAAAAATGAAGAATTCAAAGGTGTCTATCGTGAGGCTTTGAGAGAGAGTTTTGTGAATTGTATTACGAAATTGTGTGTTGAGCGAATGAATGAAGGGTTGTATTTATAGTGTAGAGTTCGTGATTTTAGGAAATCTAGGGATAAAGCGGACGTAGGAGCCGCATGAGGCTCCTTTGCGGCTACTGGGCAATCGCAACACGTCTTGCGATAGCCTCTACCAATCGCAATGCCCGCTGCGATTGGTAGAGTGCAAGATACCGCACTATTTTCTCCGTATATTTCCAAATTATCTTTTAGGATTATAGGAAATATCCTTGCTTGAGCTCTAAGCTACGGTTGCTAGGGTTTGTTTTAGGTTTATCCTGGACCTTGGGAAGCGGGCCAGGCATGGGTTTGGGCTCGGTTCTGGGCCCGAGCCCTGAAAATGTAAAAGGGGTGTATTTTGTAGTATTTTGTGAAATAGGACATTCCGTGAGGCTATCCTAAGGGTTTGCTAACGCTAAAGGATGGTTTTGGCGACTGGTCCTAAATTTAGGGATTTTTAGGAGAATCGAATCAAACCTTGTTAATGTAAAAGGATCGATTAGACTTGAGCTGTGTAAAGAGTGTGCGCATGCCAGTTAGGACCTGAACTCGAGACGAGCTAGACTCTAAACCTAAGGACACTAAAAGTGATGACCCATAAAGAAAACTCATTTGCATTTTAAAACATTTAACTCGAATTCGTCATAATTAGAACCGTTTAAGTCAACATAAAAGCATGCAATAAAAGTCCATTGTTACATCACTGGTTTTTGGTGGGAGGTGCGGATTTGGGTATCTGAGCCCCGGTTTGGTGAGCTTAGGACTAAAGCGAAAGTCAAACTACACGACAACATCCAGGGCCGTTCATGATCTCGATGCCATCGGCGTGGAGTATGTGACCATGGGTGAGACTAGGACTCCGAACCGGGCTTATCCGGGGAGGGACAAA
The DNA here is from genome assembly GCA_023091065.1 of Dianthus caryophyllus. Lineage (NCBI taxonomy): Eukaryota > Viridiplantae > Streptophyta > Magnoliopsida > Caryophyllales > Caryophyllaceae > Dianthus > Dianthus caryophyllus. The sequence goes on from CM041520.1 coordinate 6,217,320, forward strand.
CATGTTTAGGGACATGACGGTCCTTGCATACTCGTGAGGGCATGCACACTGCTAATACCTTTGCGTGCTATTCTTTGTTGCTTGTCTCGTCAAAGAGCGTGCGTGCTTAATCTCGTAAAGAGCGTATATGCTTCATGCTTCGTGCTAGTGCTTTTCTTTGGTGCTCATCTCGTAAAGAGTGCTTATGTCCGCCGGAATTATCGTCAGGAAAATGCTCATGTCTAGTGTATACGCAAAGGTTGTGTATAGTGCTTCAAATTCGTTTAAGAGTGTGGCGGACTTTAGGTGACGCCTTAACCGAGCGACGTAACGTGAGAAGGTGTATAGAAGGGCTATAAGTGGATTATAAATCCAAATTAGACCTGAAAATAGGAAAAACACGAAAATGCCCAACTATGGAATCGCAAGCGTCCTTGCGGTTCCTTCCCAAATCATGGCGTCCTTGCGATTAGGGTTTGGGCTTTCTCATTATAAAACACGGAAATACCGTGTATTAACTTCATTTTCCCATTTTCGACTCTTTCTCTCTAAAAATCGATCCTTGCGATTTTCAAGACCGTTTTCGCTCGTTTTTCTTGTTTTACTTCAAAATGGATCAAGGTAACACTCCATTTTACTTGTTTTTATGTATTTTGATGTTGTAAATTGTTAGATCGTCCTTGAAATGTAGAAAAGACGTTTTTAACGTAAAACCGTCTTTTGTCTTGAAATTCGCCGTTTGATCACTGAGAACGATACCATTCCCTTGTATCATGTTGTTCTTGAATGTATGTGTGAAATGTATATGGTTTGAGACGTTCTTGGGCCATTTTCGTATGAAATGGTCCAGGCCAAAAATCGGACCCGGATTTTCGGTCTCGGAATTGCAATTAAACTTTGCCATAGGTTCCCCTTGGCTAGTATAGTATGTATATGGCGTTAGTTTTTGAAAAATGCTAGTAATCGTCCCTTAAATTGAGGTTTAAAGTCGATTAATACGGAGAACTTAGGTCAAAATTAGGGGTTTTTGATCGACAAGTCCAAAATGCAATTAATTGTTCTGGGGTGTAATTGAAGGTTAATGTGGGGTATAGAAACCATCAAGTTGAAAATTTGATGTGTATAGAGCGGCTCTTGGCCAAATTGTGAATTGAGCCTGAAAGGGCTCTATGTAGGGTGTTCTTTTGAATTGTTGTTACTTTGGTGTCTTCGTCTGGCGTCTTCGTCTTGTGTCTTGTTTTATGTTCTTGAAATGTTGCATATGAGGATTGGTCTGGACCTCCTACGACGAGGGCTCGAGCTCGTCGGAGTACTGGTTCTAGTGCTGAGGAGCCTACGACTCCTGGCGGTTCGAGTTTGCGTCGTACTTTTAGTGCGAGGGATCCTTCTCCTGGATCTATTAACTTCCAGGCCGGAGGGGTCGTGGGCGAGCATGGGCACCGTGGGCGTCTGGTGGTGCGATTGGTGAGGAGGAGAGAGAGGTAGAGGCGATGGAGGAGGCGAGTCTTCCACGAGCTTGCGGTCGTGCTAGAGGTCGTGCGAGCCATGGTCCGCGTGTTGGCCGTCCTTCGCGAAAAATTGGGACGGTCACACCTGTTGGCGGACCGTGGCGTCATTTGTCATATCGGGCTCTTAATGGGCTCGAGGTTGGATATATGAGGGCGTTTTACGGTATTTCGTCCGTCATTTGGCGTATCGAGAGGTTTTGTCTCCTGGCGAGGGAGAAGGTAGATAGGTCTTTCCTGGGCCGTTGGTAGGCGTTGGGTCCAGATTATAGATAAGCCGGACCACGGCGAACTTGAGGTTATCCGGGCATTCCTTGATAGATCTTTGGGATACGACCACGGCGTTCCATTCTGCCGGGTTCGAGGCGGGTATTACCTTGTCTTCATATGCTATTATCACGGTCCGCCCTTTGGCGGCCGTGACATGGATTCTCTGGGCCGCACCTTTGCCATTGACGATAGGGTGGTGCTTGATGCTATTGAGCTGGTTTGGAGGTGCCTTATCGGGGAAGGCGCTAACTCTATTAAGGCGAGCTACATCATGGAGTACTTGAGGGGAAGACTCGGCATGGTCCTGAGACTTGGAGCGACGGCGAATGCTCGTATGTAGCTCTGGTGGTTCGTTAGCTCTGCTTACTTGGCGAGAAGGGCGAAGCGGTCTACTTCCGGTGTTGATGTATCTTACGGGTGAGTGCGATCGGGCATACGACTGGGTGTCCCCGACCTGAGCTTGTGCATCCGTTTACTGCATGGATCTTTGTTAGGCCCGCGGAAGATGGATGGGGTCTAGGATTCCCATCGTGTCTCTGGCTTGTTATTAGAGGTACGTTGTTCTTTGTTTTCATTTGATCTGCTCAAAACGTTGTTCACTTGTGCTAACTTGTTTTATGCCTCTTGTGTAGTGTTGGATCTACAAATACTTCCCTTTCTTCCTCCCCGAAGTCGGCCATTGCCATGGAAGAAGTACCTGCGGTATGGACTTGGGAGTACGTCTGGTAGTATCAGATCGGCACGGCCGGTCGTATGACTTCGTTCGACCACCGAACCGGTTGAGAGGTGGTCGGTATGTATCAAACCTTCTAAATAGCATGTATTTAGATGATTTTGCTTGAAAAAGGTGTTTAACGTGTTTCTTCTTCTTCTTGTAGTTCGTCGCGTCCATGGGAGGCGATACCTGGCGTTCTGAGGGTTGTGGAGTGCGTTTCCGGAGCGTGACTCCCGGTGATTGTGCCAGCTCACGCCGTATGGTATGTTTGGTATTTGGGTGAGCGTTTGGCGATGCAGACGAGGTATCCCGACTTCGCCGTGTGCCACTGATCCTCCCAAAGTTCTTTTCGAGGCCGCGTCTTGAGTCGGCGTGAGGCAATTTGCATCTTGAAGTCGATAATCTCCTTCTTCGTCACCGGATTATCACGAGTTTGCGATGGGTAGGTTGGCTAGTGGACCTATCGAGGTATGTCTTGCTCTTGTGTAGGGTAAAATTTTCAAAAAATTTCCCTAGTTTTTCAACAAAATTTCCTAACTTTGTTGTGTCGTGCTTCATGTTGCAGGTGCCTGACGCCGACCTGGCGTTCCATCCCCCAGACTTCCCTTTGACGGTGGAGCATGGTGACGCCGAGGCACGGGAGACCTTCCATGTGCCTGAATATCTGCCGGTGATCACGGATGCAGGGATGGAGAGTTGGGGCGATAAGGTGAAGAAGGTATGGCTCCATATCCTATGTAAGCCCCCAGTTTGACCGAGTTAAAGATTAACGAAGGGCAAACTTAAGTTCTGGGTCGGGTTTTGTATTACTCCCCTGAGTTTGACTATAGTTTAAAGAAACTGTAGTCAAAATGGAGTCTTTGGTCTTGTTTTTGGTTTAGCCCCCGTAGTTTGTCTTAATTTAGTGTATAATTAAGGCAAAATGGAGTGAATCGTGCTTGAAAATGTCTTGTGCAGGTTGCGAAGGACGTCCACAAGAAGTTGTGGCGGGCAGCCCATCGCTGGAGGATGGCTTGGGCGGAGCAAGCAGCTGAGCTTTGTCAAAGTCGGGCAGAGGTGGCTCGGCTTCAGAGGGAGGTCGCGGAGCTTCGTCGTCGTCATCCTTAGTTACTTCATTTCTTGTTACTTGGACTGGTAGTTGTCATTTCATTTCTTCATGTACCTGTTTAGTTAGTAGCTAGAAAAAATTTAAAAATGATTCCCGAGTGAGAGACTCTGATTTGAAAAACGTTTTGTTGAGAATGCGTTTAAAAAGGTTCATTCGAAATGAGCTTTAAAACGGACCATAAAATGAAATGTGTTATGGTTGGATCGATCATCGTTTGTGATGGATCTATGTGTGGTTGTTTGTAATTAGACCCGAAATAAGGAGCCCAATTAAGATGTACATCGTAATTGTGTGTATAATAGGATTTGGAAAGTCGAAGATACGGAAATTTGGAGATAGAGCCGTTCCTAGGAATCGCAACATATGTTGCGGATGCTCGAGGTAATCGCAAGGGGTCTTGCGATTGGGACCACCAATCGCAAGCCTTCTTGCGGTTTGGACTGCCGGTTTTATCATCGAATTTTCCTAATTCGAGATTTCGTGTTACTATATAAAGAGGGGAGGTGCGAGGCATAATCCTCATTCAATCTCAACTCTTTTCTTTGCTTTTGTGTATTCCCTTAAATAGCGTAGTATTTTTAAGAATATTTTTGTTTTTTTGAAGAATGGACCATTTTGATGGTCTTTTGAAGCGGTGGACTTCTTCCCTTAGTGAATCGGAGAAAAGGGCGTTGTCTTTGACTGGTGCGGGTGTCTTCATAGGTTTTAGGCAGATGCGCGTCGAGATTGACTTTCTTGACGCTTGTCTTGATTATTGGGATCCTGGGGTGCATGTTTTCAGGTTCCCGGGGGGTGAGATATGCCCGTTGTTAGGAGTTTTCATTTATCATGGATGGTTCAACCGCACTACCCGATGGCGGTTAGGAGTGAGTTTGGGTATAATGGGAGATTACGGCAGATCTCTCAATGACTAATGCTCATGCGGAAGGGTTGTTGAAGGGGTGTAGTGAACATCGGCGGTTGTCGCGGCGTTACATGAACTTGAATAGCGTGAGCATCTCTGCTCGTACTAGGAGGAGAGCCCTAGGGTTTTGCATGCTGCATCGGTACTGCTTTGCTGGGTCTATGGAGGATGGTGTGCATGGCCATGCTAGGTATGCACGGGTCATGGAGGAGATGGAGTTGGGTCACGATCCTTCAGCTTTGATCTTAGCTGAGACTAAATTAGGCTTGGGCGACGCCGTGCGAATCGACTAAGCACGTATCGTGGATGTGCTAGGATCCTACAGATATGGTTGATGGAGCGTCTTCGTATTTTGGCTCCACCGGGAGGTGATGTGTATGTTCCTGCCGGGTTGACTACTCGTACTCTTTATTGGGCTGTGCCTCGGGAGCGGTCGGTAAACTACTTCCAAGGTTCGTTCGGGAGAGGATGATAAGGTGGAGTCGTGTCGTGGTGGTCCATTCGACACATCACTGCGCCATCGATTTGCGGATCTGCGGCTAAGCGGGATAATGTTGTGTGGATTTGAGCGAGGCGCGTGGATCCACCCACATCCGCCGGCTAAGGAGGCGGTTGGCTAGCTCGAGGTTATTCCGGCAAAGATACTCGGATATGCGAGTTGGTTGTTACGAACAACCTGATGATTGATGTCAGGTGCAAAGGGTGGTCTGGCCGAGTGACTTGGGCTCGGCCGGGTTCTCGAGACTACTCGTGTCTCGGACTTCATCGGAGGTGGTGTATTTCTTTGGGCCTTTCGGGATAGGGAGAATATGCGAAGATGCGAGCAGACGGGTCCAAGGCCGTCGTTAGCGCGTCTGGCGGTCGCGTGGTAGACGGGACTACAGCGACTTTGCGAGTTCAAGCACGGTGGCGTCTTCATCTAAGTCACTTGAAGAACGACTCGGGCCTAAGGTGACTGTGCAGGATCGCTTGGGTGAGGGGGTTGAAGATGGGGTTAAAGAAGGCCCTATTGAGCCCCAGGATTCGAGAGGAGTATTCCGAGCCCAGTGATTGCCGGTAGTTGTTCGTGCGCACGCTTTCAAAAGATGAAGAGGATTCTCCGAAGCGTCGTAGGAAGAGTACTTAGGTTTAGACTTTAAATGTTTTATTCAAAGAAATTCTGCTTATTTAATTGTTCAAAAGAATAAAATGAGTTTGAAAGCTAGTTTTAAAACTCTTTATCTAAAATGTAAACATTTTCAACATTCATGACTAAATAAAGAAAGTGTTTGCCTATTGTCTCGTCTCTTTGCTTATATTTGTTCGTTTTGAGTCTTCGACCTTTTTAAGCTTTAGACTTGCATTTTGTGTTGACTATGCTCTCGACCTTTTTAAGCTTTGAGCGTGTCATTTTGTGTGGACTATGTTCTCGACCTTTTTAAGCTTTGAACGTGTCCTTTTGTGAGTGCATCGCCTTCGACCTTTTTAAGCTTCAGGCGTGCGTGCAAAGAAGGTCGGTTGTGCCTTGAAGAGTCGCCTACGTATCCGTGCTTTACACAGAATCAAACCGGCGTAGTTCGTGGGTTTGGTTGAATCTTTTGCAAGATTGCCTACGTATCCACAGTGCGTGGAATCAAACCGAGCGTAGTTCATCCGTGCGCGGTGTTTTTTTTTTTTTGAATACATCGCAAAGCTGTTTAAAGCTTAGGGGTAGTATTTCTTAAGCTGGTCAAGGTTGGTGGGTAAGTTGAATTCTTCACCGTCGAGGTCGGTTAGCCTTGCGGCTCCTCCGGGAAGGATTTCTTTAACCAAGTATGGTCCGGCCCAATTAGGTTTGAATTTCCCTCTTGGATCGGCGATGCACCCGGCCCTAACCGGTTGAGGACTAGGTCACCTACTTTAACGTTAGCGTGGCTTGATTCGTTTGTTGTATCACGCGTTGTAATCTTGATCGGTACATGCGAGCGGTGCTTAGTGAGTGTAGCGCTTTCGTCTAGGAGAATAAGTTGTTCGTATCGTTCGCGTGCCCACTCTGCTTTTGGAATGTCTGCTTCCATTAGGATCCGAAGTGATTGCATTTCGATTTCTACGGGCTGTACCGCTTCCATGCCATAAGTTAGGAAGTAGGGTGTCATCCCGGTTGGCGTGCATATTGTGGTTCGATATCCCACACGGCGAAGGGAATCTTGTGCGACGATCGTGGCCAGTGTCAATCATCTTTTTGAGGATGATGACCATGGTTTTATTTGCAGCTTCTACCGCTCCGTTGGTTTGAGGTCGGTATGGTGATGACTTGTGTACTTGGATGTTATATTTGGTGAGGATGGGTTCGACTTCTCCTCGGTAGGGTGTGCCTTGATCAGATCGGCTCGTGAGGTATCAGTATCTGCATATGATATTGGTTTGTATGAAGCGGCGACCTCGCTTTCAGGTCTAGTTTACGGTATGACGCGGCCGACCCATTTCGTAAAATAGTCGATGGCCACGAGGATGAAGCGATGTCCTCCTGCTCGGCCAACCGGGTGTACTTTTCCTATGACGTCGATTCCCCATGTCGAGAATGGCCATGGCGATGTGAAATTTGTCTGAGAGGTGAAGGGTACATGTTGCACATTTGCGAAGATTTGGCGATTGTAGCGATGTTTGACATATTTTGCACTGATCGGCTTCCATGGTGGTCCAATACCATCCTAGCACGAGGATTTGTTTACAGTGGCTCGTGCGTTCATATGAGGTCCGTGACTGCCATCGTGGACTTGAGATATAATCTCTCGTCCTTTTTGTGGTCAACGCATACGGGAGTAGTGTACCCTGGGGCGTTTTCTTGAGTAACTTGTCCGCCGGACAAATTGTGATGCTAGAAGTCGAAGAGCTCGTGCCCCACGTTTGTCGATTTGTCGGATATTCTCCGCCTCGTTTGAAGTTGATTATGGCTTGGTACCAAGGTTCATTTTGTTCTTCCTCGGCCCGATATCGCATATGTATGCGGGCTCGTGGCTCAGTTCCACAACGATGGGAAGGGTTTGCATTCTGGGGGATGCTTAGTAGTGACGCTAACTTAGATAGGCGTCTGCGATTGATTTTCTTCGCGAGGCAAATGTAGGAACTCTGCAGCGGTGGAATTTGGCGATAAGTTCTTGAATTTTGCCTTGGTATAATGCGAGGTTTTCGTTGAGTATCTTCCATGCTCCAGATACTTGGTTGATGATTAGCGAGGAGTCTCCGTATACTCGTAGATTCCTTGCGTTTAGTATGAGCGCGGCCTGTAGTCCGTGCAGGCATGCCTCATATTCTGCGGCGTTGTTTGTCACATCAAAGTCTAATTTGATTGAAAGAGGCGTATGTTCGCCATTCGGGGAAATGAGTAGTATTCCTATCCCGCATCCTCGGTAATTTGATGAACCGTCGAAATACATTTCCCATTGTTCTTCGTCTATGTTGTATAATCCTTCGTCGGGTAATGATGTGGTGTCGGTGATGTGTTCTTCGTCGACTGCGTGATTGGCGAGGAAGTCTGACACTGCCCGTCCCTTAATGGATTTAAGGGGAACGTAGACAATATCGAACTCGGCTAAAAGCAGGGTCCATCGTGCCATGCGTCCATTGGGCACGGGTTTCTCGAAGAGATATTTAATGGGGTCCATTTTCGAGTAGACCTTTGTTTGATGTGCCAGCATATAGTGACGGAGCTTTTTGGATGCCCACACTAATGCTAAGCAACTTTTCTCGACGGGCGCGTATCGGGTTTCATAATCGAGAAACTTCTTGCTGATGTAATAAATCGGATGTTCTTCGCCGTCGACTTCTTGGGCGAGCATGGCGCCCATTGCGGTTGATGTTGTTGTGAGGTAGAGTGACAAGGGTAGGTCCTTCCTGCGGTGGTCTTAGATCGGGGTTGGATAACAACTCCTTCACCTTATCGAATGCCACGACACGCCGTCCCATTCTTCGTGGTTAGTTTTCCTCAACTTTTGAAGATAGGTTCGCATATCATGGTTAGTTTGCTTATGAAGCGGGAGATGTATTGGACTTGGCCCAGAAGCTTCAATTTCATCCAGGTTCTTGGGTGGTTGCATTGCCATAATTGCTTTTATTTTTGAGGGTCGACCTCGATACCTCTTTGGCTTACTACGTGTCCTAGTAGCTTGCGATTTGACTCCAAATGTACATTTTGGGGATTGAGGCGCATCTTGTCTTGGCGGAGTCGTGTGAAGAACTTACGGAGGTTTGTGATGTGATCACATCTTTCTTTGGATTTGACGATCATGTCGTCTCACGCACACTTCAACCTCTTTGTGCATCATGTCGCAGGAGTGTAGTTGCGGTGCGTTGATAGGTTGCACTGCGTTGATTAGGCCAAAGGGCATGACAGTAGCGATATGTGCCCATGGCGTGATGAACGTCTTCTTGGCCATGTCTTCACGGGCCATTTGATTTGATTGTATCCTGCATACCCGCCCATAAAGGATAGAAGGGCATGATCGGCGGTGTTGTCAACTAGAACGTCTACGTGCGGTAGTGGGAAGTCGCCCTTTGGACTTGCCTTGTTTAGATCGCGAAATCGACGCATACTCGTATCTTGCCGCTTTTCTTCAACACTGGGACCATGTTTGAGACCCAATCAAGTACTCGAAGACTTGAATGAAGCCAGCATCGCTTCTCGATTTCTTCTTTGACCATAAGGGACCATTCGGGTCGTAATCTCCTTAGTTTTTGTTTGATGGGTTTGAAGGCGGGTTTGATGGGGATGTGGTGTTCGGCTATGCTTCTGTCAATGCCGGGCATGTCCTTATATGACCATGCAAAGACGTCCTTGAACTCGGTTAAGAGCTGGGTGAAGTTGGTGCGCTCATCCTCACTTAGTGAGGTGCCTAGTTGTAGTTCCCTTGGTTCTTCGGGGGTTCCTATGTTAATGGTTATGGTTTCCTCGACGATTGGGTTCTGTGTTGGGTTGTTTAGAGTGTTTGCGATGTATTTGATTAACGATTGTTCATTTGTTAATTCATTTTTGTTGCACGGATTTGTTTGTTGTGTTGTTTTGTTCGTTTGTTCGAGTTTTGTTTGTTGTTTATTGTTTAGTTGTTTGTTTTTAGTTTGAGACGATTCATAGGCAAACTTATCTGTATTATTCATTAAAGAAGAAGAATTGTTAGACAAATTAGGAGAAGAGCTGGAGCAGCTAGCCTCCGAAAATAAAAAGTCTAAGCTAAAACTAGAAGATAGGTCGACAGATGACCCGACACTTAGAGAATTGGATCCTAGAAGAATTTCCTCCTCTTCGTCGTCTTCGGTGGTGTTGTTGCTTGAAGTATCCTCGCTCGAGTCTTCACCATTTTGCGAGGTCACTGGGGTGTTGTTCTTGAGGCTTGTCGTGGGCTGTGTGTTTTATAGAGGAATTGTCGATGCTGGCTCGTATATTCACTGCCCTAGGCTTTTTGATTTTTCCTTGATCAATGAGATCTTGGATGGCATGTTTGAGTTTGAGGCAACTTTCAGCGCTATGTCATGCGCCTCGGTGGTATGCACAGAAGGCGTTGGGGTCCCATGACTTGGATTTCTTACTTGTGGGAGGCTCGTTGATGGGGCCGACCGGCTGGAGATATCCGCTTCGATTAGCTTTTGCAATGCTCTAGCGTAGGGCATGTAAAGTTTGTCAAACTTCCTTGGGGAGTGGTCTTTAGTGTAAGTCTTTTGGCCACCTTGATAAGTAGAATCGTCGTAATTAGCTGTCATATCGTTCTCAATTCGGATGCCGATTTTGGTGAGATGTTCAAAGTTTCTGATATTACAGAAGTGGAAGTAATAACGCCAGGTGGGTCGCAAACTATGGAGGAACGTAGATATGAGTTGGTCCTCGTGTGGGTGGTTCGGGACTTGGGAGAGTAGCTCCCTCCATCGAGCAAGATATGTGACGAAGTTTTCGTTGTCCTTTTGTCGTAGGGTGTTAAGGGTGTCGAGCGAAACATGATCATTGACCTTGTTCTTGATGCGTCGTTCTAGATGTTTGACTTCGGCTTGATAGGCAGCCATCAAGTTGTTGATGTCTTTGGCGAGTAGGTTGACGTGAGTTATTACTTCGTCGGTGGGTAGCCAATTTTCATCTTCATCATCAGTGGACCAAACCGCATTGATTTGGCCTTCGGAGGCTGGGATAAGGTAGGAGCAGTCGATGAAAGGTGCGGAGTCCACAAAGATTGCATGGCTAGCCAAGGGATTGTCTTTGTTGGATGGCTTACCATTTGCGGTTGGCTTGTCGAGCTTTCCTTGGTCGATAAGGTCTTGGATAGCATGTTTTAACTTGAAGCGATTCGATATCGTGACCTTTGCCTGCGTGGTAGGCACGGTAAGCATTAGAGTCCCACATTTGGGTTTCTTGCCTTCGGGTGGTTCAGAAGTGGGCCCGATGGGTTGTAGATAGTTCTTGTCGCCCAGTTTTTTGAATGCCTCTGTGTAAGACATGTAAAGTTGATCCAAGGTTCTCCTAGGCTCGAAGGGCGAAGGCGTGGAGGTTGCGCATGATTACGAATCACCCAGTGACTCTAGGGCGACGGCGCGGTTCTAAATCGTTCTTAGTAGTCTTGGCGTCGATTTAGATGAACTTCCTTGATATGCATGGCCGGTATACTTGGCCATGGTCCCAGTTCTGAGGTCGTCTTCAATCTGGGTGCCGACCTTAGTAAGTTGCTTGAAAGTTTGTATGTTGCTATACCGCATGTAAAATTGGTACACGGGTCGCAAGTTGTTGACGAATTTGGGCACAAGTTCGTCCTCCCTCAAGCGATTGGGATTTGTGCGCTAAGCTTCTTCCACCTAGTAAGGTACTCGGTGAATCCTTCGTTGTCTTTTTGTGATAGGACCTCCAGGGTACGGATAGAGACCTGGGTGTCATCATTGTCCTTGTATTGATGATCGAACTCGACGGTAATTTGTTCGAAAGAAGAAACCCGCTCCGGGTTTAGGGAGTAGAACCGTGTCTTCGGTATGGTCTGCGGGAATCACGGGAACAATGATGGCCAGTGCTCCGGATCAACTCCTTTGATGCCCATTTGTGATTTGAAAGCCCTGATGTGGGTAATCGGACTTTCGTGACCTTGGAAGATTGGGAGGTCACTGAGGGCGAGCTTGCTTGGTAGTGCATCCCTGATATTCTGGGGGATGTTCTCATTCTCCTTGTGTATGGAGTAACCTCCCGGAGTACCGAGACGTTCTTCCATAGCCTGGAGTTTCTTGACGTGCCTATCTGCCTCATCCTTGATTTTCGACTCCATTCGATCGACTTCAGTTTGGTGGTGGGCCATTAGGTGTTCAAGGTCGTTGGTTAGTTTGGTAACTTGTTCGCGGAGTGCGGTAACATCTTCGTTGCCGGCCATTTTTCGCTTGTAGGTTCGTTTCTTGTAAGGGAGGACGGCTCGGTTCTTAGTGCGGCGGGTATCCAGTTGAGGTTCCCCTACATTTGCATAGGATGCATCAGCTATTTGACAGACCCGACTGACACATTCATTTATGTTTGTTTTTAGCTCATTTCGTTTGAAAAGGACTCTCTTTAGTTTTTGGAAAAGAAGGAAGTTTTCGAAAACAAGCTGGGAGTGTTTTTGAGATGAGAATGCGTGCGCGCAGCTCACCTCGATGTTAAAAGATTTTGCTTTGTGCCTATTCAGCCCAAATGACGGTATGTTGTCGTGGGCTAAAGATAGACACACAAAAGGAATCGACTTGAGTTCAGACAAGTCGAGGATGTTAAAACAGGATTTAAACCGTGAGGTTTAAAGAATGAAGTCCACAAGTTGAGGCCAAAGACCTTGACTCGGGTTTTGCTAATTTTGTAAAGGAAATTTTGAAAGATCTTTATTTTAAAAGTTCGTGATTATTTTATTTGAAAAGATGTTAGCTGGTTAGTCTGTTAGGTTGATTATTTTCGAAAATTTTAAGTGAGCTTTCGAAGATATGCAGATTTTGAAAAGGACTATATTGTATAGCCTCGCACTTGTACGTATGACTCTTGGTCGTTTGGTCAGGTCTCAGATGCCTCCAACCGATTTGAGTGCGCTTTGGCGGTGCTTTTAGCCCTTTGCCCACATAGTATAACATGTAGGATACAAAGGAAGCCCTGGGGCGGTCAAATCGATTCGCTACTGACGGCCGTGGAGGGTGAGAGGAAAGTTAGTCCGAGCGTGCTTTATCGAGTGGACAAGCTGCGTTTGGAACCACCTCTCAAGGTGTTAGGTGTGTGAATCCGACTAGATTCGACTCTAAACGGATATGCTTAGCTCATGCATGTTGATTGTTCTCAAGTCGTTCAAGTCTCATTTTTATTTTTAAAAGGAAAAAGCTAGTTTTAATTTTAAAAATAAAACCTATCCCCAGCGGAGTCGCCAACTGTAGGTACCGGGATCTGACCATGGAACCACTCGACGTCTTGCTAGGGCCGTAAAGTTAAAAAAGACTAAATAAGAAAAACCTTTTAAAACTGTTTTGGAGCCGCCACTAAATTATGAGGGAAATTTAGAACCCGCCTCCGTGTCCTCATGCTCAAAGACACGTCTTAGATTTCAAGGCACGTCGACACCTATCCGTCTAAGGTTATTGTGAAACCAGATTCGGATTCGGGTGAGGGTACTTTTCTAAAGCATAAATCAAAATAATGTTTTTATGAAAGATCTTTTGGAAAAGCCTATCAAAAGATAGCCTCTACTAGACTTGAGAACAATGCAAATAATGATACATGAGCCTAAGTAATACGCTACGTACAAGTGCGATAAAGATGTAAAATAATGCAAAAAAGAGATTGATTAAAACCCTCAGTTAAGCATGCTTAACTTATTAACGAAAACAGTTCAGTTTAATGACGAATTCATTTTAAGTGATTTAGATGCAATAAGAGGATTTGCTAAATGCATGCAATAAAATAAAGTTCAATTAGCCATTGGTTTATTTGAGAGAGGTCAGTTGTTTATGCGACTTTGGAAAGGTGTTACGAATAGGGTGTGTATTCGAGGTGCATGGCCGCCTTATGAAAAGCAGACTCGCGTACCAAAGCCGGGGTGAGCCTAATGTAGGCCCTTGCTAGTCTAAGAAGTAAAGAAAGACCCTAATCCATGGTAGGATTAAGTATTACCTGTCTCGAATCAGGAAACTGGCAGCGCTTCACTTCAAAGGGGAGAATTCAACACTAGAAAAATGAAGAATTCAAAGGTGTCTATGCGTGAGGCTTTGAGAGAGAGTTTTGTGAATTGTATTCTGAAATTGTGTGTTGAACGAATGAATGAAGGGTTGTATTTATAGTGTAGAGTTCGGCAGATTTTAGGAAATCTAGGGATAAAACCGGACGTAGGAGCCGCAAGGCTCCTTGCGACTGCCTGGGGCAATCGCAACACGTCTTGCGATAGCCCCTACCAATCGCAATGCCTCTGCGATTGGTAGAGCGGGCAAGATACCCTTTTCTCCGTATATTTCAAATTATCTTTTAGGATTATCTGAAATATCCTTGCTTGAGCTCTAAGCTACGGTTGCTAGGGTTTGTTTTAGGGTTTATCCTGGACCTTGGGAAGCGGGCCAGGCATGGGTTTGGGCTCGATTACGGCCCGAGCCCCAAAATGTAAAAGGGGTGTATTTTGTAGTATTTTGTGAAATAGGACATTCCGTGAGGCTATCCTAAGGGTTTGCTAACGCTAAAGGATGGTTTTGGCGACTGGTCCTAAATTTAGGGATTTTTAGGAGAATCGAATCAAACCTTGTTAATGTAAAAGGATCGATTAGACTTGAGGTGTGTAAAAAGAGTGTGCGCATGCCAGTTAGGACCTGAACTCGAGACGAGCTAGACTCTAAACCTAAGGACACTAAAAGTGATGACCCATAAAGAAAACTCATTTGCATTTTAAAACATTTAACTCGAATTCGTCATAATTAGAACCGTTTAAGTCAACATAAAAGCATGCAATAAAAGTCCATTGTTACATCACTGGGTTTTTGGTGGGAGGTGCGGATTTGGGTATCTACAGATACGGAGCCCCAAAATTCGTTGTGCCTCACCCAGATCTTTCATCTGGAAATGGTTCTTTAACCATACTTTTACCGAAGTTAAGAGAGGTATGTCATTCCCAATCAAGAGTATGTCATCGACGTACAGTATTAGGAAGACAATCTTGCTCCCACTCGACTTGATATATAGACATGGTTCCTCGACCGATCGAGCGAATCCATTCTCCTTTATCACTTGGTCGAAGCGATGATTCCAACTCCGTGAAGCTTGCTTAAGTCCATATGCTTAAGTCCATATATGGAACGCTTAAGCTTGCAAACCTTCTTAGGATCTTCAGGATCTATGAAACCTTCGGGTTGCACCATGTACAACTCCTCCTCCAAATAACCGTTTAAGAAGGCGGTTTTCACATCCATTTGCCAAATTTCTTAGTCATGAAATGCAGCAATCGCTAAGAGAATCCGAATGGAACGAAGCATGACTACGGGTGCAAAGATCTCATCATAGTGCAACCCTTGCACTTGAGTGAAACCCTTTGCCACTAGTCGTGCCTTGTATATGTCTGGTTGTCCTTCTACAGATCGCTTTATCTGGTAAAGCCATTTGCACTGAAGAGGCCTAGCCTTATCAGGTAAGTCAACCAGATCTCATACATCGTTCTCGTACATAGAGTCCATCTCGGATTGCATGGCTTCTTGCCATAGCTTTGAGTCAGAACACGTCATGGCACCTTAATAGGTTACGGGTTCGTTACTCTCAAGGAGTAAAACGTCGTCTCACCCATTCTCCTAAAACATACCGATGTATCTATCTGGAGGAATGGAGAGTCTACCCGATCTTCTGGGTTCCAAGGGAATATTAACCGCAGCAGACGAAGGAGGAACAGGTTCCACCATTGGTTGCTCGGTTGTTGGTTCAGGAATCTCCGACAGATCGAAGGTTCTATTACTTCTCTTGTCTTCGAGAAACTCTTTCTCTAAGAACTTCGCACTAGCCGTAACAAAAACTCGGTGTTCGGTAGGCGAATAGAAGTAATGACCAAGCATTCCTTTTGGATAACCAATAAAGTATGTCTTGACCGATCGCGGGCCGAGCTTATCCTTGTGTCAATTACTTGACATAAGCCTCGCACCCCCAAACCCGAATAAAGGACAAGTTAGGGACCGTTCCCTTCCATAACTCGTATGGAGTCTTGTCAAACTTTAGTCGGACTTGATTAAGTATAAGAGCGGTGACAAAAGCATAGCCCCATAATGAGTCGGTACAACCGTGTGACTCATCATGGATCGAACCATATCAAGTAATGTTCGATTCTGCGTTCGGACACACCATTCGGTTGTGGTGTTCCAGTGGAGTTAAGCGTAGTACTATCCTCGCGGTCTTTCGTGTCGATCAAACTCGGTTGAAAGATATTCGCCACCACGATCCGAGCGTAGTGCTTTTATCTTTCTATCCGGTTGGTTCTCAACCTTGATTCGAATTCCTTGAACTTGTCAAAGGACTCACTTTTATGCTTCATTAAGTAGACATGTCCATATCTACTCAAATCGTCCGTGAAAGTGATAAAATACCTATAGCCATCTCTAGCGTTGATTGACATAGGTCCACACACATCAGTATGTATGTGTCCTAATAGGTCAGCAGCGCGCATTCCAACACCTTTGAAGGAAATTCGAGACATTTTACTTATGAGACATGATTCACATGTGCCAAAAGTTTCATAGTCAAATGAGGCGATTGTCCCATTATTAATGAGCTTTTCCACGTGTTTCTCATTCATGTGTCCCATACGGCAATGCCATAGATATGTTTGATCTTGTCACCAACCTTGGCTTTCTTGTTACTCACATGCATTATATCTGTGGTTTGATCTAAAACATAAATTCCGTTCATGGAAATCGCTTACCATGAATCATATCGTTTAAAGAGAAAATACTATTATTCTTTAAAGCGAAAATCAGTCTTTATCAAGTACGGATACGTAAATAATGTTTTGGATAAACTAGGTACATAGTAACAGTTATTCAGTAATAACTCAAATCCGCTCGGGAGTTGGATTACATATGTTCCTACTGAAACGGCAGCAACTCTTGCTCCATTCCCCACTCGCACAGATGAGAACCACAACCAGTATCAAGTACCCAAGTTCCGAAACTTGCATGGTTAATCTCAATCATATGAATAAAAGAAGACATACCAACAGGAACGACGCGGCCTGCTTTAATGTCCTCAGCATACACGGGACAGTTACGCCTCCAATGCCCAGACTTGTGGCAATGGTGGCACTCCATGGTCTCCGCTTCGCGCTTGCCTTGTGAGCTACCGCTAGACTCACCAGGCCCACTCTTAGCAACCACTGGCTTCTTGAATTTTGGCTTACCTACAGCTAGGTTAGCCGGAGCCTTACCCTTACCCTTCTTGTTGCCAATCATGAGAACATCTTGTTTCATGCTCCCACTCAACTTCAGATCACTCTCCGTCTGTACGAGGAGTGAATGTAGTTCATGCAGACTTTTCTGCATGTCGTTTATGTAATAGTTTGCCCTAAAGAGGGCATACCCATCATGAAGAGTGGAGCACTCGATCAATGATGATCTTCTCATCGATCTTGCAACCAAGCTCCTCCATTTCTCAACGTTCTCGATCATGGCGAAGGTGTGGACTAACCGGTTGGCCCTTCTGGAGTCTAGCTTCAAAGAAACGAGTGGTATACTCGTAACTCTTGATTCTCGGTGCTTTCGAGAATTCTTTGGTTAGGGTGGTGAAAATCTTGTTTGCACCTTGGGTAATGAATCGTCTTTGCAAATTGGATTCCATTGCGAGGAGATGAGTGCGTTACAGATCGCACCCGCCTCCATCATGAAATCATTGTAAAGATAGAGTTCATTTGCTCTGCATCGGGAGTCGGTTTAGTCGGCAGTGGCTCAGTCAAGTACTTGAGCTTACCGTCAGCTATGGCAGCATTCCGTAATGCGGCCTCCCAATCAGAGAAGTTGGACCCATCATTCTTCAGTCGAGTAGACTGATTCATGCTGTCCATAAACATTCTTAGCCATGATTCGCGAGCTAGTGTGGCACTTGGCATTGGTTCACAAGACGTCTGACCATTTGTTATAGTAGTTATATCTGTATATAACGTATTGAAGCGTGAAAAGAGAGAAGAAGCGAGAAGATAAGAAAACATCGTTTTAAAGGTTTAAGTCGTAGCAATAACGATATAATGCAATGACACCCGCACTCATATAATCGACCTCCCTCGAGAATTATATAAGTGATCCCAAGACTCAATTTCTTTAAATTGATAAGCCAACCTTTTGGCTAATTCTACTGTTAGAATTCTTGGTCGATAGATTTCAGTAAATCCTATCTATTAGTCCACCATAACTACGAGATATTACTCGAACTATAGTGTTGAGGTAAAATAGGTCAACGCATACTACTTACCCAACGTAGAAGGGGTCATGTGGAGAGTAAGGTCCTACATGCCTACCGACGAAGAAGGGGCTCATAGCATGCTTTTCCTATAAAGACTAATCTCAATTTTATTAATAGAGGAAGGTCCCATCATCTCATTTTAATTCATTTTAAGTGAACAAATATCTAGCATTTTCGAGAATGATTAAATCGAGGTGATAGCCCTAAACGAATGACATCCGTATGTCCATGATAAAAATGCAACTAAATGATCCATTTTCATGCATATTAGGTGGTTTGGTTGAGTTTAGGCGGAATATGATGCTATATCTAACGTGAAAGCAATAAAACGGTAAAGAAAACGCAAAAAGAAAAACACCTAGTGTGGCCTATCCCTATGAAAATAAAGACAAATACAAATTGGAATCCATCCATGGACCCTAAAGCTGTCTTCATTCTTCATCTTGGGCTTTAAGTGGGAATCCATCTTGAATCTTCAATCTTGAATCTTCTCAAAATTACATTTTTGAATTACAAAATAAACCTATTTACATTCTAATTCAAAATATGCCAAAATTAAAAATATTACAAGATGGGAGATTCGAGATCTCAAAAATACAACCAAAATTGTGTTTCCTTCATTACGAAAACACAATCTTCTAAGGCCACACTAGTAAATTACAACCGTTTGTACAAAAATAATGCGTAAAATTAAACCATTTATTCAAACATTCATTCACAAAAAAAAAGCATCAACTAAAAACAAGATTTAAAACAATGCATATGAATTGATTAAATCCAAACCACCTCCTTTTAAAAGATTATCATTATGCCACAATTCCTTAATTGTTCTTAATATCTTATAATCAAAACAATAATCCAAAATTTATATTATCAGTATAACATAAATTAGGTCACAAAATATTTTAAACTGCTTTAAAATATTAGGTATCATATTCATTATGAACTGCTTCACAATAATACAAAATATATTATCTTTATAATATAACAAAATATTTGAAAAATTTAATTTCCAAAACAGTAATGATTTTCGGCCAAAACACAAAAAAAATAATCCGAATTTTTTTTTTTTTTTTAATTTTACACGGCCAAAAGGAAAAAAAAATCAAATTTAAAAAAATTTCGGCCAACATCAAATTAAAAGAATTAAACTGATTTAATTCGATTATGCTAATGATTAGATCGATACTAACTCAATTTTAATCCGTATTAAACATTGATTTAAGATATTCAAATTAACTTTTTAATTTAAACATCATGAACTGATAGATCTAATGAATAGCAAAACAATATGTTCATTAACATACAAGAATTGATCTTTTAAGTTTTAATTCAATCGGTATTAAATCAAAACTAATGCAAATTCATATGAGATAATTTTAACATCTTAAAACATCGATAATTATGAATCAAAAAGACCAAAACATGCCAAAAACCAAACAAAAACTCACGGCCTACAACATGAAAACTCACGGCCAATTTATGAAATTGATTAAAACTTATACAAAATCGATTTTATGAAAACCTTATAAAAATTTCATATGCCCTAAGGCTTTGATACCACTTGTAGGTTTATATCGGTATATAGACCTTTTAAATCACAGGATTATAATGAAAAACTTTACAAGATTTAAGATCATAAATTGAAATTGCATAACATAATAAAGAGATTTAGAATTAACCTTTTAATCCTAGTAAATCGGCCTAAGAACAATACCAAAACTATGGTATCTCCTAATTGAAACACCCAAGATGTATGTGAGATATGCCCTTAGAGAATTGCTAGAGAATTTTAGAGAAGAAAACTGGTTTTTTCTCAAGTATATTGTGTTGTAGAGTTGTGAATGAATTAGGGTAGTATTAGAAGAGAAATAGGAAACTAAATATACTCCTAAAACCCCCTCATGGCCGGCCTCTTTTAGAAGTATTTGGGGAGTATAATTCTCCTCAAATACTTCACTTGTTGATCAAGATACAAAGTGTATCGGGACAGAATGTATCTGGACACTTTTCTCTTGGTCATTTTAGCTTATAATATAATGCAATATATTACTAGTGTCATCTGTATGGACCGACTATAATATACTATAAATATCCTTATATTTATAATTTGCTAATTAATTATAACAGTTTATATTTAATTAGCTTGCATTATACACAATAATTAAATATAACATTTTATATTCAATTCACGAATTACATTTAATTCGCATCAGCTAAAATTATTTAATCAGTATTAAATAGCCGTACCAACATTACACTGACCAACATTTTAGTCAGTAACATCATCACACTTGACTAACATTTTAGTCACATTTGACTAACATTTTAGTCAACAACACTGACTAACTGTTTAGTCATTAAATAAGGCATCGATATGATTATTCTCTGAAATAATCACATCTCTCAAACACATCCTTAAGGTGTGACTCTTAGGGACCAGTTGATCACCGCCATCTGTATGACAATAACGTCAAACTTATCTAGCAAGCCAACCGTTATCGATAAACGTTAATCAACTGATTAAATACAAAATGTACCCTGTGTACCTTTAGAGATTTATTTATGTTATTGTACTAACTGTGGAGGACACTAACTCCAACAGAATTAAATCGGGTCCAGTGATTTTTGACTCATCAATATCACTCCAGCACAGAGGTGTTCGACACATTCTACCATATAGAGCTTCATATGGGGCCATCCCGATACTAGAATGATAGCTGTTATTATATGAAAATTCCACTAAGGGTAGATGTTGTTCCCATGATCCTTGAAATTCTAGAACACAGGCCCTTAACAAGTCTTCTAAGGTCTGGATTGTCCTTTCTGTTTGACCATCTGTCTGAGGGTGAAAAGCAGTACTAAAGTTCAGTTGAGTTCCTAATGCATTTTGAAAACTTTTCCAAAACTTAGCTAAAAAGTTTGTGTCTCGGTCTGAAACAATGGTTGTGGGAATCCCATGCAATCTCACAATTTCTTTTATATATTTCTTAGCTAACTGCTCAGAATTCCATATGGTCTTGGTTGCTAAGAAATGTGCACTTTTGGTTAATCTGTCTACGACTACCCATATCTCATTCATTCCTTGAGACGTTACAGGCAATCCTGTGACAAAATCCATGGCTATAGAGTCCCATTTCCACGTAGGAATATGTAAAGGTTGCAAAAGCCCTCCGGGTCGTTGGTGTTCTATTTTAACTTGCTGACATGTCAAACATTTTGCCACATATTCAGCAACTTCGTGTTTCATATTGCTCCACCAGAAGTTTTGTCGTATGTCTTTATACATCTTGTTTCCCCCAGGATGTATTGAATACGGGGAATTATGTGCCTCGTCCATGATTCTTCTCTTTATGTTTTCGTTATTAGGTACGCAGAGCCTTTCATGATACCATAATGATCCATCATCTTGGACTAAGAAACCAGGGGCCCTTCCTACTTGTACATCCTTCCAAATTTTCTCTAATTGTGGGTCGGTTTTCTGCGCTGCTTTTATCTCCTCACTCAAGGTTGGTTTTATTTCTAAAGCTGCTATAAGTCCAATTACATCACCAATAACCAGCTCGACACCTAATTTTTCAACATCATTTTGAAGTATTGGTTGTTGTATTTCTAGTGTATTAAGGGTGAGTCGTTTACGGCTAAGGGCATCACCTACCACATTAGCCTTCCGTGGGTGATATTGGATGTCTACGTCATAATCCTTGAGGAGTTCAAGCCATCTGCGTTGCCTCATGTTAATCTCTTTCTGGGTGAAGATGTACTTTAGGCTTTTGTGATCCGTATATATGCGACAGTGGACACCATACAAATAATGTCTCCAAATTTTCAGTGCGAAGATCACTGCTGCCAACTCTAAATCATGGGTAGGATAATTCTGTTCATAAGGTTTGAGTTGTCTAGATGCATATGCAATAACTTTCCCTTTTTGCATTAGCACACAGCCTAACCCTTGTTTAGAAGCGTCACTGTATATTTCAAATTCATCCTTATCATTTGGAAGTGCTAAAATAGGGGCTGAGGTAAGTCGCTTCTTAAGTTCATTAAATGCTTCTTCACACTTGTCACTCCATTCAAACTTTGTACTTTTCTTAATAAGGTTAGTAAGTGGTTGGGCAATTTTAGAAAAATTTTCCACAAAACGACGGTAATACCCAGCCAATCCTAGAAAACTCCGCATTATACATTCGTTCTTTAGTGCGGCCCATTAGTGATTGCTTCTACTTTCTGAGGGTCTACCTTGATTCCTTATTTTGATATGACATGTCCTAGAAAAACTACCTCTTTTAACCAAAACTCGCATTTTGAAAATTTTGCATACAATTGATTCTTCCTTAGGGTTTCCAGAACTATCCTCAAATGGTCACGATGTTCATCCTCCGATTTTGAGTAGACTAATATATCATCAATGAAAACAACCACAAATTTGTCTAAGTAAGGTTTAAATACTCTATTCATAAGGTCCATAAAAACCGCAGGGGCATACGTGAGACCAAAGGGCATAACTACAAACTCATAATGTCCATAACGAGTTCTAAAAGCTGTTTTTGGTATATCCTCGGGTTTTATCCTCAACTGATGGTATCCTGATCGAAGATCTATTTTTGAAAACGTGGTAGCTCCACGAAGTTGATCAAACAAATCATCTATACGGGGTAATGGATATTTATTCTTAATGGTGACCTTATTGAGTTCTCGATAATCTATACACAAGCGTAAACTACCGTCCTTTTTCTTTACAAAAAGTACAGGTGCACCCCAAGGTGATGCACTAGGTCGTATGTAGCCCTTTTCTAATAACTCATCTAGTTGTTCTTTTAATTCTTTCAACTCAGCAGGAGCCATCCTATAAGGGGCTTTAGAAATTGGGGCAGTGCCAGGTATTAATTCTATAGAAAAATCAATTTCCCTTTGCGGGGGCATTCCTGGAATTTCTTCTGGAAATACGTCAGGAAATTCATTCACTATAGGTATATCCTGAATTGAAGGCTCACGCTCTCTATGTTTAATTACCTCACAAAGATTGCGTTCACAACCTTGTCGTAAAAATTTTAGAGCTCTCATGGCAGATATAATTATCCCCTTTGTACGACCTTTTCGCTTCCGAAAAGTTATTTCTCCTTCCTCGGGTTTTCTAATGGTTACAGTACCCTCATAGCAATTTACAACTACATGATTTTTAATAAGCCAATCCATTCCTAGAATTATATCAAAATCATGAAGATCAAGTTGTATTAAATCAACAGGTATAAGATTTCCTTCTATGGTTAAACCACAATTTCTATAAACAGTCGAGCATGGAAGGACCTTTCCAGTTGGTAATCCTATGGATAAGTTTACCTTTTGATTATCAGGAGTTAACTTCAATTTCTCACTTAAGGTCCGAGATATAAAAGAGTGTGATGCTCCAGTATCAAATAACACGTTAACAGGAGTAGAGTTAAGGAAAATATTACCCGTGGCTACATCATTCTGAGGTTTCTCCCCTTGAGGGTTCATCACATACACACATCCCGATGTTGGGGTCTCCTTCGGTGCAAAGTTTTTGAGTGGTCTTTGAGGTGGTTTTGTTGGGTTGAAGTTGGAGTTAGTGCCTATCATTCGACTTCTGACTATTGGGCAATTATTTCTTTTGTGGTCCAGGCTCCCACACTCAAAACATCTCAGGTTAGAGGACCTACATTGGTCTGTTGTATGGTTAGTATATCCACACTTTCCGCATTTCATTCCTTGATATTTGCCTTGGTACGAGTTAGAGAAATTTTTCCTCCCAACTATATTTGGCTGTTTTTGGTAGTTTCGTCCCCCAGTTCTATCACCCTCATACTTCCTTTTAAACCTATTTTGTTCATCATCCCTCTCTTTTATTATCTTCTCAGCATTTGTTACCTTATCATACATTTCCTGATAACTTAAGCATGTGTGGGTAGATAATCTATCACGAAGGTTCCAATTGAGCCCTCTTTCAAAACGATTCATTCTTAATTCCTCACTTGCTACCATATGAGGTGCAAATCGAGATAATTCCATAAATTTGGCAGCATACTCCATAACAGACATCGTTCCTTGCCTTAGGGTATTAAACTCCTCTTCTTTTTGTCTCCTAAGTGATGGAGGATAAAATTTAGATCGCATAAGTTCCTTAAATTGGGTCCACCCAAAACCCTCTTCATGTTTCTTTTCCTTAACAGTTTCCCACCAGAGATCAGCCTGTCCCACTAGATAGTAACTTGCAAATCCTACCTTCCACTTTTCAGGGCAATTGATTCCGTCAAAAAGTTTGTCCATACTTCTTAACCAATCCTCAAATTCTACAGGGTTAGGTTTGCCATCATAAGTTCTAGGGTTGTAACTAGCCATCTTTCTAAAGTATTTGGCACTATCATCTTCATCCTCGGTCTTATTTGCTTTTAATGCTTCAGCTAGTATGGTCACAATCCCTTTTACATCATTCCTTAGGTCATTATGCTCGTCAGGCATAGGTTGATTCACTTCTGAGCTCTCGGGGTTAGACATCCTAATCATGTGAATAACAAAACAGGTTAGATATATATTTTCCCCTTATTATACATTAGTATAGTCTATAATCAAGCATATAGTTACACACACCAACACTTATATATATATTACAACCGTTCTACATAGTTACTTATATTTTACATTGATTTTTCATTATTTATATTACATTGGGTCATGATACATTACCAGATTACCTAAACTTAGCATTTTCAACCAAAGACTGACTCTTACAACATGGGTTGTTGTTACTTTCTATACTAAGCTATTTCACAAAATGTAAGTTACTCCTGCTATAATACAAAACAAAATTTGGAGTAACTGGTCAGTCCACTTATTCTAGATCCGTAGTTATGATCCTATCATTTATTTATTTTTATTTTTTTTTCATCCCCCCCAACTTCTCTCTGCTTGCCGACTCAATCCTTCTCATTGTTAGAGCTAGACTCGTTCAGAGAAATGGACGAAATTCCGCTCCGGCTTTCATAACCGCTATTATAATTATCATCATCTTTAATTTCTTCATCTACCCCATTGTTTTCGTTCACCGACTCCACATCGGACAGGTACACCACATTGTTGACTTCCAAAGCTATTAATTCTGCTGCTATATCCTCAAAGGTAGGGTACCAGAAGCTATTAACAGGACCAATATATATATATTTCTCATAGTTTGGGTATCCATTAATGATTAAATCATGGTATTTTTCCTTCAATCCATTCCAAGGAATGATGTCGGGTAAAGTCTCCACTAGACACTGGGCTTGATAAGGCATGCTTATACTAAGTTCTGGAAAGATTGCGTTGTAAGCTCTAATGGATTCCCTTAAGTTAACCACGTGGCTGGACACTGTCTCATTGGTACTCATTCGAAGACTGTATGGGTTCGGAAGGGGACCTGCCATCTTTTACAAACAACAACAAAAACACAAACACACACACATTGTGGTTAAGTTATGAATATAAAATCATAACAAACGACAAAGTATGAAAAGACAAATATTCTATTTCCTAAGTTATCTACCCCTCACTCAGTTAATATATTTATTCATTAGTAAATTTATTTATTCATTTATTTAATTAATTAATTATTTATTTATTTATTTATTTATTTATTTATTTATTTATTTATTTATTATTTTTTGAAAAAAACCAGGGCTCTGATACCACTTTGTAACGCCCTGCAAATTTCAGTATAAAATAAAACATATCCCTTATTTATTTAAAGCGTGGAAATAAAGAAAGCGTTATCAGTATTCCCTAACAGGGAATACAAGGCTAATAGTAACCTTACAGAATTAAAAATATTATTACAAAACGTTATTTATTTAAATACTACTGGCATTATAATAACTAAAAGTGATTTTATCTCTCAATCCCGCCCTTCAGTAAAGTCAGTACCTGAAAAGATTTAACACAAACAGGGTCAGTCTACCACTGACTGAGTATGAGAATTATCTTTTTTACCAAAATTAATGCATTATTAATGTACGAGGATTACAGTACTAGTCTTTACATTTTTGAGTCAAATCTTTCCCTGTGTACATAGGATAAATATAAATATATTGTATAATATATATACAATATCTCTGTGTCTAAGACTCCACCTCTACAAGATCTTAGGATAAATTATGGAATTTCAATTCCATCTGCCAGGTCTAAGACCCACCTCCATGTACACAGGTTTTAATAAAATTTATATAATCGTATTTATTACGATCTCGTACATAATTTAAGCTATAAAAAAAAAAATGATATAAACACAGGCAATATCATTACAATATAACAGGACAAAACGGCATTATAACGACATACTATTTAATATTATTAAACAAAATGGGAGTATTAAGACAATTTATTATATTCAAATATATTATTATTATTTACTATGACACTAATTTTAGAAAAAAAAAATAAGACTCATACTCTTAATAGTTGACTTAGGGCACTTTTACTTCTCACGTGCTTCTTCCCCTCTTTTTCCCTTATTATTTTTACTATATTATTATTCTATTATTATTCTATTAATATTATTATTATTTTATTATTATTATTATTACTACCTTTTGTGTTTTGGTGGATGACTTGGTCCCCCCCCTATTTATATTTGTAAATGTCGGTTAAAATGAGGAGGTAGTGGTAAACTTTGCTTTTACTTCCTTTTTGGTTGGACCACGTGTCCCTTGTTTTTACCACATCCCTCTTTTTTTTTCTTTTTTTTTTATCTTAATTAGGGTAGATATTTTTACCGTGGGTCCACAATATAGTCTGTGTGTAACGTAATATTTTGTTATTCATTTCCTTTTAGAATAAGTTAAGACGAAATTTACTTTTAAACTTAGTAATTTGTTTATAATAGAAATCAGATATACTAAATTGGACTTAAAATTCTTATTACAATAGTGTTTTAAGTAGACTTTCTTATATAGTATTATTATTTCTATTAATTTTACAAGGGTTATTACAAAGACAAACAAAAGAGCGATCTAGAGGACTAACTAAATAGCTAATGTAATATGAAAATGAAAAAATTAAAAATTGTTATTAGTGTATAGGTGAGAAATGAGAGAAAAATAGGTAGTATGATTGAGGAGGAGTAGGTGAAAAACTAATAGAACGAAAAAGTATGAAAAAACTGGGCGCGAGTGATGAGGAAGGAAAATACAATAAATAAAGGGAACAAGAGTATTATAAATTGTAAGAAATGAAAAAATGAGGGAGAAACGGATTTTAGAGAAGTGTAAGCAAATAACTGACACAGATGGAATATGATTAAGATAAGTAAGATTAAATAAAATTTATAAGTCCCAAATGTCTACAAAGCAATAATGCAGTTGTGCAATCGAAATGAATGAAACGAATTATTGATGTGAAAGGGCAATTGACACATAAAAAATGAAATCCCTTCAAGGATTACATCGACCGCATAACATCAAGCAAATCAATCCGCGTTGGGGGATCACGGATAGTGAAAGTAATGGTAAATGAGTAAGTGTAGAAAGCAAAAAAAAGGTATTAAGTGGGTTATGGAAACAAGATTTTGAAGAAAAACGAAGAGAAAAGAAAGTAATGAACCAAGAGACGTCGTAAGAAGTATCTTAAAAAAAAAAAAAAAAGAAAAAAAAAAAATAGAATGACGTAAGGGAAACGAGAGGCAATAGTAAAATTAGATGTGAATGAGTGGTAAGGACGAGGAAGAGGAAGATAGAGGAAATGCAACAAAATGACTCAGAGGAGAGAATACGAAGAGAAATATCCCAAGGGAGAAAAAATAGGGTTATTTCATGTTAATAATCAGCTTTAAAATTTCATCTTACCGTTTTAGTACGAGCCCAAGGTTTAAGCTTCAGTTAGTCCAATCTATTGCATTGTTTAACTAACATTAAACCATTAGCAAGGCTACCTTTACAGCCGGTTGCTTACCTATATCTCACTCTCTCCATTCTTTTTAATGTTATATTCAAAGCTAAAACAAAATCAAAAACATTATGAATTTATATTTTTAAAGAAAACCAAAAACCCTTAAATTTGTTTCACCCAAATTGATTTTACCCTTCATACATGAAATAATTTACCCTTAATCAGTGTCTTGGCTAAGGGGAGGCGCCATCAAAACCTTAACGAGGGAGAAGCGCTCACATGAGGAGGTGAAGTAGTGATGTGGGGCAACGCGGGGAAGTGACTGGGTGGTAGCAGCAAGTGCGCAGGTGGAGGTGATACGGAGTCCGCCAGTCCGGGGTGGTTTGGGGCCACTGATTGCGGTGGTAAGAAGGTGACAATTAAGCAAATGACATGTTCGATCTATTGCGCAAACCAAAAAATACGTATTCTGGTTTTAGTGAGGGTGAGGTCATAAACTAATCTTCAATTTATGATATTCCGTATCTTTGTGGGTTAGTATAATGTATAGTGATTGACTTCACAATATCAAACCTCATATTAATTTTATATCACTCAATTGAAAATTGAGATTTCAAAGGGAGAAAAATGTGGAACAATGAACACAAAAGAGAGATACAGACTCCTACTCATTCATTTCATTCTATTTAAGGGAAAAAATAAAGAAATATATGATAAAATCAAAGAATGCAAAAGAAAAAAAAAATCAATCAAGGACAAGAGGAGATGAAAACAGTTCAATGGAGGAAGAATGAAGCATAAAAATTAATAAAAAATTGGGCCCACATATCTACCGGTTGTAATACCGGTTATAAAAGGTCAATAATGGGATGGGTTCAATTTAAGTTAAATGATTTGATAGTTTGGATTATTTTGAGTTAAACGTTAGTTCGGATTAAAATGAGAAGATAGGATTTGGTTTGGATTATTCCCATGAAATAACCCAAAAAAATAAAAGGAAGGATGGAAATAAGAGTATTATGATAAGGAAATTATGAAGAGGTTTGAGATAAATAAGAGAGAATTGAGTAGTAGAGACACAAAGATAAAATGGAAAAAATGAATAAGAGTAAAAGAGGTAAATTAACAGGCAGATTCTATAATGATCATTAAGATTCTATGATATGTTGAGAAAGGGAAACATAAGCAATTATTAGGGCTTTCAAAAATTACCCCAAGGGCCCCAACTAAAAAATAAATTTAAAACAATTTCAATTTAAGCGTCCATCTTATATGCAGTTAAAGGAATGATATGACAAGAGTAGCCTTAGGCCCTCAGGAGAAATGGAAAATAGTAAGTAGTACGAAGGGAGCGAAACAATAAGAGGATTAGGAAAAGGACGAGAAAGAATGAGCGATTGAGGAGTAGGAGGAAGGAAACGAGGCAAAATATGTTGGTAATGATCATTAAGATTCTATAATTTGATAAATGTCCATTTATGAAGTTAACTAATATATACAGTTCGAGCATCTGAATTATTAAGGCTTTCAAAAATTACCCCCAAGGGCCCCAACCAAAAAATAATTTAAAAACAATTTCAAATTAAACGTCCAACTTATATGGAGTTAAAGGAGGGATATGATAAGAGTAGCCTCAGGTCCTCAGGATAAATGAAAAGTAGTAAGTAGTACGAAGGGAGCGAAACAATAGGAGAATTAGGAAGATGACTAGAAATAATGAGCGGTTGAGTAGTAGGAGGAAGGAAACGAGGCAGAATATCTTGGTAATGAAAAACAAAAAAAAAATCAGGAATACGAGAGGAGGAAACAAAAAGTTGAAAAATGAGAATAGAGAAAAAGTGAAAACACAAATTGTAAATGTTACGAGTACTATTTACAATTAGAGTGCCTTTTAGTCACTTTTAGATAATTTATGAGTTTAAAAATATGCTAATAATATTCAAAATATGAAAACATGTAAATTGTGATTACAAAACTCCATTTTATAAAAGTACTCCTTCCATTTCAGTATTTTTACACATTGACTTTTTTGTGAGGAGAATTTGAGAAAAGTGTAAACAAATAACTGAGATAGAGAGAGTATAATTAAGATAAGTAAGTTTAGATGAAAATTAGTGTCCACCTTATATAGTTTGGGAACAAAAAAAGTTGTAGGAGTACAAAAGCTGAGGTACATAAGGAGAGGAGAAATAGGTAAAGATAAGAGGGAATGAGGCGATGATGATAAGAGGGGAGAAATATATGATGAATTAGAAGACAATGAAAAACAAAAAAAAAGTAAGGAAAATATGAATGAAAGGGGATTTGAAGGATGAAAAAGGCAAATATGGATGTTGGAGAGAATTAAACTCATCTTGTGACTCCAACCATCAGTTTAGACTTTTGGTTGAATTTGTTTCCAACGCAGATCGTGCCTCAAGCGCTTGTAGAGGCCACAAGTGCTCAATCTCACCACCCATCAATTTGAAAATATATTATTTCACACCAGGTATAGCAGACATGTAATTGCGTCCACAGTCAGGGGCGGACCCAGATATTTTTTTTTGGTGTTGCAATATATCTTTACAACGTGTATACATTTATGACTTATAGAAACGTCTCAGACGAAAATGGTGTAAAAAAACAAAAATTAAAACCAAAACAAAAAAAAAAATAAAACAATAAAGTAACTTACCGAAGGCTTTAATTGATTAGATTTACTTTTTTGACAAATTGTTTAAAATTTTTAGTAAAAGGGTGTAGTTAATTTTTAATACAATATTTATGATAAAATTTAAGAATAAAAATAATAATAAACAACTACACTACACGACATTTAATGTATTGAAGAAACAAAAAAAATATATATATTGTAGAAAAAAGACAACTACATGACATTTAATAAAAAGTATGGAAGAAAAACCAAAAAAATATGCACAAAGAGGACTCGAACACCCAACCTAGCAACAATGAAGCATACCGCAATCATACAACCAACCACTAGGCTACCAACACTTACAATGAATCTTAGAATCTGTCAATCATATATAAGGGGTTTCCATTTTTTTTGGTGTTGCACGTGCAACACCAATGTTAAGTGTGGGTCCGCCCCTGTCCACAGTTCAAGCCGAATAGAGTATAAAAAACAACTATGCGAAAAGAACAAACTATTAGAGTATAAAATTGATCTTCGACAACAATCTATATGTTTAAGTACATGGCAAAACTGAATAATAACTCGCCAGTCGTTTTGTTTAGATGCACAGAAGTCATTATAGAACAATACTTATACACAACATAATTCATTTTTCGGGAGAAAAGGAAATGAATTTGGTATAGTCATGTCTTATTCGAGATTAATTATCGAAAATAAATTCAATAAAAAAACATCTTATGCGGTTGTATTTTATATGGAACTACAGAGCATCTGGTGTTGCGTTATATGGAACTGTTTAACTAATGCTTCAAACGTTTTCTTATGAGTACTACTTCATAAGCGCATTGAAATAACAATGCGAATTGTATATTTATTAGGTTTTCAAATTTTATTCCAACGAACGCCTACATGTCGCCAGAACTTCTTCCGCTAACAAATTAACTCAAGACGTGATCGTGGCGCTGCGCCAAGACAAATTCAACAACTAGTTATTTTAAGTGTCATAACTACCATGAGAATAATGTACTCTCTCTGTGTCAGTCATTTGTTTCCACTTCACTCAAATCACCCTCACAAAAAAATCATAATGTAAACAAATTACTGGAACGGATGGGAGTAATTGATGACGCTATATGCCTCTATATATTATTGTTGTATTCATTTATGATTGAGATATGGATAATCTAATACGGAGTACTAAGAATGCATAATACGGGAATAATTCATTGTGTTTTCTTATTCATTCAATAGAATAGGGTATAAATACATGTGGAAGTCTAGGGAATTGTATAAGCCCAACATAGATAGGCAATAATAACTAGAAGCCCAACGTAGATAGATAGGCAATAACAACTAGTACGAGACATTACGGGTACGAGACATTACGGGCCGGCTCTATTATGTAAAGGACTTTCACATGTAAGGTTTTACATCGGTAAATAGAAGAGGACTGTTTAGCTTATAAATTAAAAGAGTCACTATACTCATTATCAATTAGTTTTGAAATGAAACCTCCTTCGATTAATAAAGCGGATACTCAATCTCCTTGTTATAGACGTGCCCTATACTCGTTTATCGTTCTTAACAATTTGCATGGCAATTTCTTATAGAATCATGACGTCTTATTCTTGGTAGTATATATATGTAGGAATTCATACAAAAAAATATCATATGATTATGCCAAATGTTTGATATTGAGTATATAGGGAGGCTTTTTTTTTTTTTTTTTTTTAGAAAAACTAAATTAAACGGTAGAATTATGTCTTAAATTTGTTAGTTGTTTTTTCAAATATTTAATATAGATGTCTCGCCATTTTGATCGAGCCAGAGTATATGTTTAGACATTCATAAAATTTGTTTGGTGTAGGATTTTGTTTATGGGAGATCCCATAGTTTGTTTAGAGTTTTAGAGATTTTGCTACTTATATATATGCGCCTAGTCTTACCCTAGTAATCAAATATATATAACTTTCTATTCTGAATTTGAAATATGTAATATATTTGTTTGTTTTATTTTTTATGCTTCGTTGTTTACGTTTTGTCTTTTTTACTATGTTATAACAAAATACAAACAAATATAACTTCTTGCGTTTTCTTAAAAAAAATTAATTCAGATTTAACTTATTAACTTGTTTTCACACTAATTAATTAGTAACATTTTACTGACACTTTTACTTACTTTTTATTTTATTTTATTTGTTATTTACTCTGTATATATTTATCTTTATCTTTTAAGATTGAGAGTAAATTTGTTTTTTTTTTTTTTCTTTTCTTTTAGACTCCATGTAAAATTATATATGTGAACCAAATTTTAATTGAACTAAAGGTGAATAGGTGACTACAGTGACTTTTTCAATGACGTATCCTATATTTGTTTGAACGAAATGATTCGTTTGATTACCTTATAAAATATACAGATAAATAAATTAATAAAAAAAATTTATATATTTTATGAATTTTTTTTATCTTTTTTATACTCCCTCCTCATCACAATGTTTATCACATTTACTTTATACACGGTCTCCAAAGTCATAGTTTGACTGTCTTTTTCTTTGGCCGTAGATGACGTTTTTCGTTGAAAATATAATTTTTGGAAAGATGTTTTAACGACGAATGTGAATATCCTATTGCTATATTCTCATTATTTATACATTTTAAAATATTGACGGTCAAACTTTTAAAAGTTTGACTCTCAAAAAGGTAAATGTGATAAACATTGTGATGAGGAGGGAGTATATAATTTGTTAGAATCATGTAACGGGTCTGACCAAATCCGAGTGGAAGAGAGCGAGTCCGCTTTACAAGTCCAAGGGTATTGACATTTCTCAAAACCAATTGGTAAGGGGAGAAAGACCATTGGACATTATAAAGCTCAACCATAGGAGCGCATTCGAAGTGGTATTCAACAAACCCTCAAAGAGGATCTCCTTCGCTGACATATTTTTTCAAAAACCCAGGGCGAAACCATGGGAACGCACTCGGAGTGGTATTCGACAAACCCTCAAAGAGGACCTCCTCGGCTCTGATACCATGTTAAATTTCACGGGCCTGGGCCACACCCGAGAGTATGAGAGAGTCTGCTTATAAGGTCTAAGAGTTCTATCCTAAAACTAATTGGCAATAGGAGGAGTAACCCTGGCCTTAGGCCTTATAAAGGAGAGCAACTCTCATCTCATAACCAATGTGGGATCACATGTGGGAATGTACATTAGGCTGGATTCATCTCCAACACGCCCCCACACATGTGAGCCCACTTTCAAACCAGACTCAATGGACTCTCTTCCAATTTGTCTGACGACGAACCTGGGGAAATTTGTCTCTCTTCCACCGCACGGCTTTAATGAGAAATTCAGTTCATTACGTATCGATACCACGTTAAATTCAATCTACTACCACACTCGAGAGTATGAGAGACCTTTTTTTAATTCAATAATACAAGTAATTTATATAGAAAATAAATAATTGAAATTATTACTCACAAAGATCTGACGTGGACATCTTGAATTTGTAATTACTTGTAAGCTTGAGTTGGGTATGATCGGTGATGAATATATGACACATGATCACAATATCACATGGCCTTATTAATGAGTTTTATCACTATACTCTATATTCGATAATGACATCTTAATTTTATAATAATGATATGATTAATAAGCATGCATGCCAATTTTTACGAAGTAGTTCAACGTTGTAGGACTTACGTACATGATATAAAAACTTTTTAATTTTGTGGCTGTAATTATTGTTCAATGAATCAACAATCAACATAAACAATTGGTTAAATCTACTTGTTCTAAACTTGTAAACAATATTATTATAGCCATCATTGACTGAATCTTCATCTCTTTACTATACACATAGGATTAATGTCTCTTTTTGTTTTTGGCTCCTTATGAGATTGATTGATCCCGTGCGAGTAAACAATGAATAATAACCATGTTCGAAGTGAAAGAGAGTGTCTAATATATATGCTCAGCAAAATCGATCCTTAATGAAACCTATTCATCAATTAATAAAAATGGGAAATTTTATCTACTATTATAAGGTGAATCAATTTTTAATATCTTAACAGGATTCAAAGGATTCGGTTGAGTTGTTTTTATTCGGACCGTGCCACCATGTAAACTCATACATACCTAACCCATGTATCCGCCTATTGTGATGGAATAACTTTTAAAAGGCACGTGATATTAAGAATTCTTTATATTTTAGTATATGAATTTTTACCTTCTAATGTCAAACATGTGTTTTGAATCTGAATTTTATAAGTTTTAACTAGCTAACATTTTGATTTTGAAAAATATAAAACTCAAACCACGAAAAGATAAAACCGATTATGGAATAACTCTCAAATATTTCGTACTTAGTAGTTACTCCGTAATTAGGACCACATAGCTATCATAGTTACTACTTACTAGCTTAGCATGGTATGGAGTAGTATTACGTAAAACACACGAGAAACATTGGTCAAATGATAACATTGACCATTGTATAAATTAGAAGAAATCAATCAAATTAGGTATAACAAATACTCCATCTGCAAGTACTCCGTATATAGACTACTTATTTGGCTGCCTATCATCTTCTGAGAAGGTATGCCTCTTATCTTATCTTATTCTTATTATATATCACTCAGATCATCAATATCCAACTTACATTATACGGAGTACTTCAGTATTACTCCGTATTTATAAAATAAATAAAAAATTGTTTAGATCAATTTATTTTCATTTAACACTAGCTAGAAGGTCCAAAATATATGAGTATATGACCACCCTATAGGCTATAGTGGCAAACATAAATGCATGCTTAATGGCTTACTGATAAATGATACTCCGTAATAATTAATTAATTATTAAATTCAAGATCATGGATCAAATGTTGAAAAAGATCTTGCAATAATGTTTGCATTATGAATTTTTACACTAAATTTCCATAATAATATCCAATTACTGTTAGAATCAAATTTTACGAGGATTAAAAAATAAACGCAGTCAACTTATAACACTCTAATTAAAAAGGACATTTTCTACAAAAATTATGCATAATGAATAATGAACAATGAATAAATTACGTTTACCTAAAACAAGTATTTTACCGTCTATCATCAAAGTTAAATATTTTACCAATATAATAAAAAAGACGATAATTTGGTAAAAATAAACTAAGTATGTTTAGTAAGTGATTAATTTTTTATTTTATTCGCAATTATTTTAAATCGCAAGGCCATGTCAGGGTTTGATGGTTTACCCGTATGACTCACATTGTTAGGGACTAAGTCAAATTATTCTTAAACTCGTGGCAATGAAAATATGAATATTGCCTTTTATATAATTTGATTCGATACTAACAAATCATTTTTTTAAACTAACTTTTATTTAGTACTCCCTCTGTTTTATAGTGTTCTTCCCGTTTCGATTTGGATCAAAAATTAAGAGAGGTAGATTGTGTGGGTGAGATTAAAGTAGAAAAATAATAAAGTGAATTGTGTGGATGAGATTAGTTAAAAGTTGACAAAAATAGAAATGGGAAGAAGATAGTGGAATTTCCTATTTAGGAAAGTGGGAATAGGGATGTCATTGGGGCGGGGCGGGGGCGGGGGAAACATCTCCACCACCGCATCCACCAACAAAAACCCACCTCCACCTCCGCCCCATCACCCATGGCGGGTGACAACTTGTCCTCCACCACCTGCCTGACGGGGAATTTTTTAGACCTACCAACACCCCACCAACCGCCCCAGA
Source organism: Dianthus caryophyllus (assembly GCA_023091065.1). Lineage (NCBI taxonomy): Eukaryota > Viridiplantae > Streptophyta > Magnoliopsida > Caryophyllales > Caryophyllaceae > Dianthus > Dianthus caryophyllus. The sequence goes on from CM041520.1 coordinate 6,253,452, forward strand.
CCCGCCCCACCCGCTTCAAACCCGCCCTAGACCCGCCCCACCCTCCCATGAAATCGAATTATCGCTACGTAAATTTTAATATTTGTTTACCGAAAATTTTCTAATTACGACATAGGTACATAAACACATTTCAAATAACCAATCAAAGTATTGTGAGTATCAAATAAAAATACATATGACACACATTTAAAGTTTATGAATTAAATAAATAAAAATCAATCTGACACCCTACACTAAATATAAACAAAAAAAAATGTTGTATACTTCATTCATATTTGAAAATATAAAGAAAAGAAAAAGTTAAAAGTAAAAGTCTTATCTAATTTATATTTCTATGAGTATGATTATATGAATTAGGTGGGTATAGACGAGGCGGGTAAAGGCGGGGCGGGTATAGGCGGGGCGGGGCGGGGGCGGGGCGGTGTTTCAATGAAATCCACCACCGCTCCACGACCCACTAAAGGGTCTCCTACCTCCACCCTAACCTGCGGGTCTTGAGGAAGGTATCATGCTGACCGCCCAATCGACATCCCTAAGTGGGAAGAAGATAGTGGAATGGAGGGAGTATTTCTTAACTAAAAAGAGTAGTAATTTATGTATTTATTGTACTCTATCTGTTTCTATTAATTGTTAACTACGGAGTATCTCATAACCCGATACGACTAGATATTTACCGAGCAGTAACCTTTTAAAAAAAAAAAACCGGGTCCATGCCTATTGGTCAGTGACTCACTGGGGCAGGTAGAGTGCGTATGAACCAGACAATATTTTAAGTGGTCTTCGATTTTTTCTGCTCACCTTTTTATTACATCCAAATAATTCCCATCTAATTATAAACCAAACTCACAAAATCCTACATAAAAACCAACCTCATGTGACTCTCAATCTCACATTTCACATTCACAGCACTCAAATTTAGAGAGAGAAACTGTGGATTTTAGTAGGAGAACTTTAAAACACAAATAAAAATAAAATTCTCCTGCTTTTTTTCCATTTCGTGGCGAAATATTTCCAAACACTGCCAAATTACACTAAAAAATCGTGTCTTTTACACACACAAAAAAATAAGAAAGTTAGGAACTTTTTGGATTTTTATTGATTTTGTTTATTTTTGAGCTGAATTTATTTGGTGGGTTGACTTGTGTATTCGTAAAAAAGAGTGAAAATTTTGAAGATGGGTAAATCTGGGTTGATAAATTGGGTTGTTTTCAGTGCTGTTTTAGTTGGGTACTTAATGCTTTTTGTTTCAGCAAATGAAGAAACTTTGAAAGAAATTGCAGTAACTGAGGTTGAAGTAGAAGATGTTGAGATTAATCTTCTACAAAAAGTTGTTAATTTCTTATGGCAGGGCAAAAGTGGTTATGTTCATGTTTGGCCTGTGAGTACACTCACCTTTTCTCGATTTTCGATAAAAATTTAATATAACAAATGACGGAAACATAGGAAGTTCGGAAACTAATAATATGAAATGAAATGTGAAACAGGAGATGAAATTAGGATGGGAAATAGTAGTAGGATCATTGATTGGATTCTTTGGAGCAGCATTTGGGAGTGTTGGTGGTGTTGGTGGTGGTGGTATTTTTGTTCCTATGCTTACTCTTATCATTGGATTTGATTCCAAATCTTCTACTGCTATTTCAAAGTGTAAGCACCTTTTTTTTTTATTGTTGTAAAAAGTTTCTGTAAATTCTGTAACTTTTTTAGGGTTTGTTTTAGTTTAGATCTTAGTATCTACTGAACATAAAAGGGGCAAAAAGGATCTAATATTCTAATCTAGTGGAGTAATTTGGAGTACTAAATTGCTTGATCCTAGGAGAAAAAAAAACATGTTTCTTTTTTTTGGTTTCCAAGAATTTATTTGTAGAATTTATTGTACCTTTCTGTTTATTTAGGTTTCCAAGGGTAATTGTCATATGCGGAATCGTTTTCGTAGACCTGGTAAACAGGTCGTGTCGGTGGGGTCTGGATCAGGTTGTTCGGGTTGGGTCATTATCGGTTCAAGTCATTTTAGGGTGTCATGATTTTTGGCTCAAATTAGTCATTTTGAATAATTTAAAGCTAGGTGAAGTAGTTTAGAAGCTTTGGATAGCTTAATCTTGAAGTTTTGATTGTTTTTGTTTAAGGTATGATAATGGGAGCTGCGGTGTCGACAGTCTACTACAATCTTAAGCAAAGGCATCCAACTCTTGAAATGCCCGTCATTGACTACGACCTAGCTCTTCTTTTCCAACCGATGTTGGTTCTCGGGATTAGTATTGGTGTTGCCTTCAATGTGATCTTCGCTGACTGGATGATCACAGTTTTGCTTATCATTCTTTTCATATGTACGAACACACACGCTAATAAATCTACGCTATATGATTCTTAAGTTCTTACACCCCAGAGTTCAATAAGCAATTAATTTTAACGTTACGAATTGCAGTTACGTCAACCAAGGCTTTCCTCAAGGGTGTCGATACATGGAAGAAAGAAACAATCATGAAAAAGGTCCTTGACCTCACTGACACCCTCCATTTTGTCTTTTTAATCAGAATTCATTTCACTCTTTAACACAACAACTGATTATATTTTCAGGAGGCTGCTCAACGAGAAACTAACGGTAACAATACCATTCAAACATTTTGTTTATGGCTGAATATTGCTATTTATTTGTACTCATTTGGTATGACTTGTTTGGCTCGATAATTCTATTAGGTGATGGTAATGGCGGTGACTACAAAGCTCTGCCTGCAGTTCCCAGCAAGAAAGAAGTGGTAAGAATATTTCAGTTGATCTCCGCCCCACCTGTTGAGTCAACAAATACTAATTTTATTATCCTTTGGCGCCAGGTATCTATTATGGAAAATGTGCACTGGCCGCAAGTAGCCGTTTTGTGTGCTGTTTGGCTTGCAATTCTAGGACTCGAGATCGCCCAGGTACGTCGTTGAACTTGCATCAGACTTGTTATACCTAACTTGTAATGCGTAAAATAATTTACTGAAGTTCTCGATTTTACCGGTTCGTGATTGCAGAAGTATACTACTACTTGCTCTATAGGATATTGGTTGACCAACCTATTGCAGGTATCCTTGGCACAATCATATATTACTTCTAAAGTTCGGACCTTTCATCATATATATTTGCGCAGTTTATTAATTACATTTTCTTTTTGATTTTTGTTTTAAAGATTCCCGTGGCAGTCGGAGCCTCAGGATACGAGGCGTACATGCTGTACACTGGCAAGAGGAAGCTCACTTCCCGAGGAGATGAAGAAAACAACTGGAAAGTGTATCAGCTAGTTCTTTACTGTTTTGTCGGTATGTGTGCTGGTATGGTCGGTGGCCTGCTTGGTCTCGGTGGAGGATTCATTTTAGGGCCTCTGTTTTTGGAGATCGGCATCATTCCTCAGGTTATACTTCAGCAGAATTCTCAGACGGTTTCTTTCAACTCAGCTCCCTTATTAGATAAAACTAACCGTGATGCAAATTTTGAACAGGTATCAAGTGCAACGGCTACCTTCGCCATGATGTTCTCTTCCTCAATGTCGGTTGTAGAATACTACCTTCTAAAACGATTTCCAGTACCATATGGTAACGTTAACGCCTTTTTTACTTTTATATCGATTGTAAATACATTTTCTAGAATTTTATGCCGTGTTTTACATCTGTCGAATGCTGATCCACATTGCCGTCATCTCATCACAGCCGCCTACTTTGTCGCTGTCACATTTTTTGCCGCCTTAGTGGGGCAAGTTCTCGTGAGGAGATTGATCGCTATTCTTGGAAGAGCGTCTCTTATCATCTTTATCTTGTCATTCACCATTTTCGTCAGTGCAATTTCACTCGGTAAGCCCCTTAACCCTTCAAAATTATGAATATTTAATTAAACTTATGTTTCATAATCAACATTTTCGGTTTCAGTGGATTTACGTAGTTTTGTCTGTATGTTTCCAGGTGGAGTAGGCATATCGAACATGGTTTACAAGATTCAACATCACGAATACATGGGATTCGACAGCCTGTGTACTTACGAAGCCTAGTTACGACGTAGTGATGAAATTCTTTAGCCAAGCTTTGCAAAATGTCTACAAAGCTTCTTATTTTTGTTATGAACAAAGTTTAGTGTATTTTTTTTTTTTTTTTTTGGCTCAAGTATTCTTGTATTCTCATCTCAAAACTTATTCATTATAATCACATGATTAAGCTGTGCATTATGTATTCCAAATTACAAGTTTTGTCTCACCATTGTTGTTTTATACAGTAATGCAAACTTATTCATGTCTACAGGCGCGCCATACGGTGGTGAGATTCAAACCCGTGACCTTCGGTAGATTCTGATATCGCGTCAAAAATCATTCCAACAAAAAAACATAAGCTAGCTTGATGGTTTTAAAAAAAATTAAATTAAATTAAAATGATGGTTGAAATTTCAAGATCGATCTTCCATTCAAAATAACAAGTGTTCTTCAATCGGTTTACTACACCTATTCTTTATTTCATTTATTTATTTATTTATTTTTCTTATGATAAGTATTAATTACGACTTAAAAAGTTAAGATATTTAAAATAAAATAAAATAAAATAAAATAAATCTTCGATTAAATATGCTCAGAAGGTGATAAATATGAACAAAATTGGATGTTAACATGTTAAAAATATGAAAATTAATGACAATATTGTTTACGGAACATAATGAATCTGACTAACATGAAATCGTGGTTAATTTGTTAACAACGACCTCCACGACTTCACATCGTTGGCGTGTCAAAATTTGAGATTAAAATATGACTATCCATCTTTTCTTACTTTTTGCCTTCTTTATAATTCTAAAGTACCAAATTAAATAAAATTGATATGTTATACAGAGTAGAGGAGAATTTCTGACGTGGGATTAATTATAATTTACAGTATAACTCTTATGATACGATCTTATGATAAGATTATTATCAGTTTAAAATAAAAACATTTCAAATGAAATATTGTACAAAATTAATAGCGAAAGATATTCGATCATATCATTTAAAGACGTCTAATACATTCCGTTATTTTGTTCACTTATTATAGAAATAGATTGAGTTCTAAATTCTAAAATTTTCTTTTTAAAGAGCAAAACGTTAACATCTAGAGTCTTTTAATCTAAATTGTATAAGTATAATTTAATTTTATCGTTATGAATTTTCAAAAAATCCATCAACAGACAATATTATTGTTCTTTTAATTACGTCAAATAGAGGACAAAAGAAATTAAGATCGACATTAACAATTCAGAAAGGTACTTTCCGACGACAAATCATGTCGATTTTAAATGTCTTGATGGATAACATATTAACATCACTTGGGAAGGCTTGGACCATATAAACGAGGATTATAATGATAATAGCGTGTCAATTGAATTTTCGACTCAATTATTGAATTGGATAGCTAGTTGATATCATAGAAATAAATAATAATGTACCATATACGTATTTAAATTTGTTTTAAATAGGTCCACGATAATTATAATGTTTTGTTTGTTAGTAGAGGTATTTATGGATTGAGGAATTAATTAGAGCCTTTCAATTCCAAAAATTGAAAAATTGATTATACAAAATTATAGAAATGTTCGTATTAACGAAACTTTCTAAATTTTTTGTATTGATTGTATAACTTACGGGCTAAACTTATACGGAGTACGTAGTATTTAATCACTTCTAACTTTTTTTTTACTTTTAAATTTTTTATATTGATTATATAATTTACATGCTAAACTTATATTCTGATTTCTTTAATAATCAACAAGTTTCACACTGCAATACGAGCTTAAAGAAATCATATTGTATGACGACGAAAATTATCAAAATTATACATGGACATTAATCAAAATTCAAAGTTGATAAGAGATTGCTCTTATCCACACAGCTAGAAGAAATAAAAAGGACAACTTACACAATTTGACTTATATTAATCATGTGCCATATAAGTGATCGTTAGTCGTTACTTGCAGGTAGACCTGGCAAACGAGTCAATCGGGTCAGGTCATTTTGGGTTTGGTGAATGTATTGATTCGGGTCGGGTCGGGTCAGGTCATTTCGGGTTGCCTTTTATTGGGTCGTTTCGGGTTTGGGTCAATTTGGGTCGGGTCGTAGCAGGTCTCTTTCGAGTCAAAATGCAATTTTTTGGTAAGAAAAGACAATTTTTTGGTCAAATGATCACTTTTTAAAGTTTTATGTATATAATTGGTGTTAATTGATTTCACGATATAAAATATGTTCTTTTTGAGCCATTTGAAGTCATGAAAAGTAATTCGTATTTGATCAATTCAGGTTTCGAGTCAAGGCATAGCGGGTCGGGTCTGGGTCGGGTCGGGTCATTTCGGGTTTCGGGTCGACTTCGGGTTGTGATTATCGGGTCACTTTCGGGTCTCGGGTCAGCCTTATCGGGTCGGGTCAATAGGGTCGGGTCTGTTTTTGTCAGGTCTACTTGTAAGGGCGTCTTAAAATAATTGGAGACCCAATGCACCCTAAAAAATGAGGCCTCAAATATTAATATATAAGTGCGCGGTTCTTTAATGTTTCTATAAAATTACATCCATAACACTTATAAATTTTTTGTGTAAAACTGAAGGCCCGATTCTCCCGCGTGTGGTTGCACGGGGTGTTAAACGCCCCTGGTTACTTGCCATAAATTTTTTTAAACAATTACTACGATTGAAAAAGCCACTTCAAAAGCCCAAGAGTCGTGGGTCAAGAGCCCAAAGTTGTACGAGGCGAACATGCTATTGAAGAAACCAAACACTATGGGTCACACTAATAAATACGGAGTAATAATACACGTTAATTATTCACCACAAAATTTATTTGTCTCATTTTAATACTTAAAAAAAAAATAATGAAAAATAAGAAAAAATAAAAAATAAAAAATATTTTATGGATATTATTATTATTATTATTTTTTTCAAACCTACGGCTTAGAATAGGTTTGTTCTAATCACTAGACCATGACATTTTCAGTTGAATATATTAATTTGTCTAATTGATAATATATATGAAAAAGAGATACTCATTATTTGAATTTAAATTTTGTGTATTTCGTTTGGAATTTTTTTCCTTCTAAGTTATGTCATATCTGGTGTTGAAACATAATGGATAAAAAGAATGCTCTCTCCTTTTAAGTACATTTGTTACATGATATCATTGTGCACTTGTTGAGGCGAAATTTTATAACATATATAGTTACACATTATTGAAAAATATATAAATTTGATATAAATATTATATTATATGTAAGAAAACGAATCTAACAATATTACATATGAGTTATGACAATATCACCACTTATATATCGGCCACAATATCAAAAAATTTCAAAGTTGATGGATAGTGTCGAATAGTAAGTTGTTGCAAGTGAACTTGAAGGATAAACTATGTGATTGAAAAGATGATGAGATAAGTAGATAACCAATGTTACAACAAGGATTCAAAAATTTGTTTTAAATCAATCGACAATAAAATGAATAATTCTTTAATTTTACATTGCGATAACTCTATTTTTACTTTTATTTTATTGATATAATATGGATTTTTCAAATGAATATTAATCTATAAGCAAATCTTGTGAAAGATGGTCTTTGCTTTCAAACTCAAAGACGAATTTTCAAATTCATAAAATGTGACCATATCTAGGCTGATTGTGACCACTATTAACTAAAACGTGGCTACTGTTATACGGAGTACATGTTAATTGCAATCACAATATGCTGAATAATGATCACAACTGCCTAAAAATGATCACTTCTTATGCATCGTGAAATTTATTTGAAAGACAATATTTTTAAAACTCAATGACGGACTCTTTAAACGCTTCCCACAACCGTCCAATGAAAAACCAATCTAAATAGTCCGTGCAATGGGTGTGAATGTAATAGGGTCCCTTGCTTTTGTTTGTTGATTCACACTTAATTACCTGATAAGTTAAGCACATGCTATGTTTAAATTCAATAAACACAAATTCTTGTTTAAGACGGGTAACCCGTCTTAAACCAAGAAACGGGTCAAATACCCCACAAAAGACAAAGGGGAGTGGGTTGCTTGTTCTCCCCACTAGGCCTCATTGTCTTTTCCCCTATTGTGGCTTATAAAGAATGCCCGTTTTAAGGGAGACCAACACTTCAATAAAATGTGTTTCACGAAAAAAAGACGTATATGAAAAGTTTTACGGAGTACTTTTCAACTATAAGGACATGTATGTCCTTCGGTAGTAAATAGACGTATGAAAGCCAATCAACTATAAAATGTGTTTCACGAAATGTACTATTTCAAGTACTTCATCTATGAGCTATCAACTATTTACCATGTGCTTATCACCATTTGCTCCTATGTACGGAGTACTTTTCAACATCAATTATTGCTCTCATCGTCCCATTTAATTATCGTCAATTAAACTTTTACAGAGTATATGAAAAGTTTTGAAAATAAATATGGAGTATTCGATATTTGTATGATTAGAGTTTTCTCAACACGGGTTTGGGTAGAGACTAGTCCCAAGTCCCGATTTCATTGCCGATGTAGTTGCGTGCGATTTTATTTCTGCCAACTTTAATAATCAGTAAAATTTATCTCTTTTTAAAAGAAAAAAAAAAGGAAAAAACATTAATCAATTACGAGTAAAATTTATGAAAAGGCCAATGAACCTTTATCATTGAAATGGGGGGCGTAATTTTTGAAGGGTATTGTTCTTGAATAAGTCTTAAATCAGACGGTCTAACACTATTCTTATTGTTAGACCGTCTTGATTCTATAAACAATGATTAGAAAACATTATAATTACTGCATTGAAAATATAATTAGTTGGTTTGAGATTATCAATAAATTTAACTGTTCATTTATTACATTTGGGAATAAACATTGAGTTCTTATTTCCCCATAACAGATTTTGATTTTATTGCTACTTTTTAATTGCTCACTTAACTCCCAACCCTTTCAAATCTCATTTTAAGAAAAACACTATGGAGTACATTTTTTTAAATCTTCAAAATTAATTTTAGTTTTCTAATCTAGTAATCCATATTTGATTGGTACACCATGTACTCCGTAAGTGAATTTGTGAGTTACTAGGCCAATCCTAATTCTTTAATCTATAACTATTACTTAGTCATATGTATCCCGTATAACAGTTAGTACTTCGCTATTGGGCCCCTAAAAATTGGGGGCCCTGTGCCACCGCACGGACCGCACGGGCTAAAAGCCGGCCCTGAGCATAATTAGTATTGTAGGCGTTTGATTTTAATTTGTTTTCTAATGTAATTTTTCATGGATGATAAATGTATCACTATCTTTATAAATGATATAAAAAGTGACCACATTTACGCTGATCGTAGTGAACACAATCAACTATAACGTGACTGTTGTTAAAATATATAAATGAAATCACTTTTTAGTTAATTATAGTTACGATAAACCTAAATGTAGTTACCGTTTATGTTTATGTATCAGAAAATTCTTTTTTCACTTTCTTCGTGAAAAATAGCCTCTATTCCAACTCCAATTTTCGCTTCATTTACTTTAGGCACCCATTATTACAAATCTAGTGACCATTTCATTAAATGTATCCACTCAAAACTAAACACAAATTGTAGTAGTCATGTTGTTTTAGTGCTAATTACCAAAAGGAAAAAAAAAAATGTATAAATACTACTCCATAATCAACAAAAGAAAAAGAACAATTTTAAAAAATTACGAGGTATCATCTAATCTAAAGAGAAAAAAGAAAGGAAAAACTTAGAGGGAATATGGAAGTATAAATTTGAGGAATGAAAAATTGAAATGAAGAATTGTGGACTGCTTGAGTAATTTTATACGAGCAGACTAGCATTGCCTCTCTCATCGTACAATCCTCTTCCTGACGAGCCCCCTTCTCCTCGGTCCACAAAGACAAAATAAAAAAAAAAGGATGGCTTGGTGCCAACAATTCATCACGGAAGAAGGGACTCACTGAGCCGGGATCACTAACTAATACTAAGCTAATAGAAAAGACTAATATAATACTCCCTCCGATTCACCAGATTCTTAACATTTTCCTTATTGGGGTGATTTTCCATTTCTTAACATTTCCCTTTTTGGAAAGTTTTTTTATCTCACAATTAAATACTACCTCACTTGCTTTCCCACTTGTCACCCATTTTTTTGGTCCACCTTAATTATTGTGCCAAAAGCAAATGTTAAGAATCCGAGAATCGGAGGGAGTAGAAAAGAACTGTCTTTTCTGTATACTTTCCCCGGTTCTCTTGCTACCGCGGGGTTTACTTTACGCAATCGATCGGATCATATAGATATCCCTTCAACACAACATGGAAACATATCACTCATGACTCATTGATATCTTCAAATCTTCTTTATTAATTACTTGTTTCTCGTAAATTGCATATTAGTCTTGTTAATATACAATCATTTAATTTACTTTATTACTTTCATTAAATGGAAGAGTTAATTTATTTCGTGTTTTCTTGGAGGTAGAGTTCGTCTAACAGTTTACTAATGTTAGACCGTCCTATGTAATACCTACTCATTGTTCTTTCATGTACATGATTTACTCAATCATGTACACATTTTTTTCGTTTTATACCCTTTATGTTTTACATTCTCTCTTAGTCTTTCTCTCTCTTGTTTCTCTCTTTTTTCTCTCACCTTTGTTTTTTTTTTAGGGTTATTTAACAGGAATAATACAAACTATCACTATTCTTCTCCCAATAATACATACTATCAATAATCCCGCAATAATACAAACTATTATACCTCTATTCTTAAAATGAACTTTGGTAACTTGACACCGGAAGAACCGGTAAAAATGAAATTAAATGAAGAGGAGAGTAAAATTTGTCATTCCCACTCACTTCGTTTGTTTGCTTTCCTCTTTACTTAATTTCAAAACTCTTCAAAAAATCATCATCATCTTCATCAACTTTTCAATCCTCATCTCCATTTTCATCCCAAATCAATGAAGCTCGCCTTGAAGATCATCAACAATGGTGTTTGAGTTAATAGGGAAACGATTTTAGGAAAAGTTTGGTCCTCTGTTCAATATTAACCTAAGATCGACGCAAAATGGTATTGTTCTTTCCTAATTTTGCTTAAATTTGCATTTGTAAACCCTAATTTAGTGCAATTAGATGAATTTATTAGAAAAAAAAATCCCGATTTGAAACCCTAATTATTTCGATTTTTTTTTGTTATTTTTTCGCTTTCTCTGCATGTGTGAGAATTTGGTTTGTAATCTCCTTTTATGGTAATATTGTAGCCTTGTAGGTGAACTTCAACAATAGTATAACCTTCAAGGTTTTCAATTTTGAAGCTTAGTTGGTATAAAAATGGAGGAGTTGTAATAATGAAGAAGACAAGATGCTACAACGTCTATATTAGAAAATATAGGGGTTCCACAACATTTACCGGAACCAAAAGGTAAGAAAACGGTCATATTTTATATGGTACTATTTTGAGAATATAGGTATAGTAGTTTGTATTATTGCGGGATTATTGAAAGTATGGATTATTGGGAGAAGAATAGTGATAGTTTGTATTATTCCTGTTAAATAACCCTTTTTTTTAACTTGTACACTTTTTTTTAATCATTTTTGTACACTTTTTTTTACTCAATTTCATACACTTTTTTAAATAAGTTTTTTTTAGTTATTTTGTTAATTTTAATTTCTTTTTTAATTAATTTAAAAAATTAAAAATAACATATTATATTAAAAAAAATTAAAAAAAAAAGAGTAAAGTAGTGCCGATGTACACATCCACACACAAACCCCACCCACCCCCACAAACCCTAAGCACAAAACCAAGTTACAGATTGAGTCTTCTTTGTCGACATAGATCCGATCCCTGCAGAAATCGCTAATCTGATTCACGATCTTACTCGTCTCTTCATCATTATGAAAACAACATACTCTGTATTATATCACTATTAACACTCAAAATAAAATCGTATTTATTAATAAACCGTTAAAATAAATGATATTTTAGTTGAATTATTCACAATCGTTCAAAAAATTAGATTTACCTCATGAAAGGGTAGATTATCCGTCATAATTAGACCTGTCAAACGGGTCGGGCGGGCGGGTTTCGGGTAACTCTTATACGGGTAATATACGGGTCGGGTGTATTTCGGGTTCGGGTAGTATACAGGTCGGGTGTACACGGGTTCCAGGTCGGGTTAGGGTCAAAATACGGGTTAATTAACGTCTTTTTATTCGTATTTTTTTTTTTCTTTTTTTGGTATAACGGTGTAATTTTTACTAAAAAAAACTACTCTATTCATTTATAGTCAAACTTTAAATGATGTCAAAACACAAATATTAAGATTAGTAGAAGTTGTCCTTGCAATCTTGTCATTAATCATTCTTGACAAGTGGGTGAATTACTAATGTGAAGACTTTGGGTGTACACTGTTTAGTCTTTGATGCGTCATACGTATTTCAATATTTCCCTCCCAAATTTATTCCTTGATTTTATATCCCACCAAATCAAAAAATTTAAACTTTTCAGCTTCCCTCCAAATGCATTATTTATACATTTAGGCGCTTTAACCGAAAAAAAAGAGTCATTTTTATGGTGCCTCCAAAAATCAACTCTAATTGATATATAATTGAAAAATTAATTTTTTTAAAATTATAAGTTCCAAAATTGAAAATTTTAAAATAAGTTTATAGATGCATGTGTGTCTATTAAATCGATATTTATAATATTAGATCCATATATTTAGTTTTCAAGTTGTATCTTCAAATTTAAAATGTTACCTCAAACTACCGACTTAAAAATATATCATTTTCTTTTTCTCATTTTTCTCATTTATTCTCCACATATATTTTGTTTCAAAATTTAATAATGATTTCAGATGCCTCAAATTCATAATGTCAAAAGTAACTAACAAACTGATACGAAAATAATTACGATTATTTCGCTGAAAGTTTTCCTAATATATTAGTAGTAGATTATTGATAGTTTCCTAGTTAATTTAGGAGATTAGTTATATTTACCTAATTGTTATTTGAGTTTTTATTTTATTATCTTCTTAATCAAGGAAGGATTATCTTTTGTTTTAGTATAAATAGTGGTCATTGTAATAGTTTTAGAACATTGAATTATTGAATGAAAAAAAAAGGTTTTTGGTTTACAGTTGTAAACTGGTTCGACGAGTTCGTTCCAAATTCGTTATGGTTTGACGCGTTTTCAAACTTTAACACGAGTAGCAATCAATAGGTCTTGATTGTTCTCACCATTGTTCGAAATATAGGTCTATTTCGAGCAAATATCCCATTGGTTCGAGATCTCACAAGATTTCGAAACAAATATCTCTTTTCTTATTTTTACTAAAATCGCTTCCGCGTAATTTTCGTATCAAGTGGTATCAGAGCTTCGGCTCTTGTTTTCCCAAAATTCAAGACGGTCCTAGGCGCGTGTCAAAGCCAGTAGTGAGTTGGATTTCTGGTTGCGATTGGAGTTCAAGGGTTAAACTCGGGCAGGTAGCTCGAGGGTTGATCGGTTTTGATTACTTATCTAAGGAGCATGATTCTACTTGAACACTTTGCAGATTCGAGGACGAATCTTTTTGAAGAAAGGGAGGATGATACGAAAATAATTACGATTATTTCGATGAAAGTTTTCCTATTATATTAGTAGTAGATTATTGATAGTTTCCTAGTTAATTTAGGAGATTAGTTATATTTACCTAATTGTTATTTGAGTTTTTATTTTATTATCTTCTTAATCAAGGAAGGATTATCTTTTGTTTTAGTATAAATAGTGGTCATTGTAATAGTTTTAGAACATTGAATTATTGAATGAAAAAAAAAGGTTTTTGGTTTACAGTTGTAAACTGGTTCGACGAGTTCGTTCCAAATTCGTTATGGTTTGACGCGTTTTCAAACTTTAACACGAGTAGCAATCAATAGGTCTTGATTGTTCTTACCATTGTTCGAAATATAGGTCTATTTCGAGCAAATATCCCATTGGTTCGAGATCTCACAAGATTTCGAAACAAATATCTCTTTTCTTATTTTTACTAAAATCGCTTCCGCGTAATTTTCGTATCATATGTGGTATCAGAGCTTCGGCTCTTGATTTCCTACAACTCAAGACGATCATGGGAGAGACAAATTTTAAAAATTCTGCATATTTTACTTTGTTCTCCAATGAAGAAGTATGTGGAGATGATTATACTTCCTTCTTCGATCCAAGCAAGCCACCAATTTATGATGAATATTTTGAAGATTTGGTTGAATGCAACAATGAAGAATTGAAATTGATTTTTGAAGTTCGGGTTGAACTTTAATTTTCATTGAAGTTGAGTTTTCGATTGCGATCGAGATTCAAAGATTAAACTTGAGCGAGGTAGTTCGAGGGTTAATCATAGTTCAATCTAATTCATGCTTTGGGTTTGATTGTTCATATCCCGTCTAAGGCTAAATAGGTCTTTAGTCGAAGACACCCATTTATTGGTTCGAGATCTCTCAAGATTTCGGGGCAAATATCATTTTTTATGTTTGCTAATTCGCTTCCGCATAATTTTCGTATCATATGTGCTTTGATGATACGAGAATATACACATGAAAATAACGAGATCCATTATAGAATCAACATCCAAACTCTTTCTTAAAATAACATTATATTTTAGAGTAATTTTAAGTTATTTTATGTTATATTTCGTATAATTAGTTTATTTTCTTAGCTTAATTTAGAAGTTTCTTGATTTTAGTTTGTTTAGGAAATTAGTTTATTTATTTACTTAGATTTTATAGGATTTTTATTTTATTCCCTAGATTAGGTTTTCTAAGTAGTTTATTATAAATAGAGTTTTATGTATTGATTCAAATCACATAAGTTGAATAATAAATTTGAGAATTGAAAGTTAAGTCAAATACTTTGGTTGACATGGTGAATGGGGAAACGATATTCTCTTACAACAGATCTGATTTCCTGAGTTCTTATGAATCTTCACATGTAATATGTATTGATGAAAAACTTCACAAGGATATTAAAGGATCGACTGATGGAAGACATGTGAGATTTAAAAATAACGAGTTTGAAAAATTAGTAGATTATATTGAAGATGATGACTTGAAAGAACGATTGCTCAAAATCTTGATTGTAGCATCTAAATCAGTATCTACTTATTTTAAGTTCACAAGATTTGTATACGATCCCGGTGGTGCTTTGACAAGATTTTTTGGTCACCGAAGAACGTCGAAGATTCGAGGTCGAATCTTTTTGAAGAAAGGGAGGATGATACGAGAATATACACATGAAAATAACGAGATCCATTATAGAATCAACATCCAAACTCTTTCTTAAAATAACATTATATTTTAGAGTAATTTTAAGTTATTTTATGTTATATTTCGTATAATTAGTTTATTTTCTTAGCTTAATTTAGAAGTTTCTTGATTTTAGTTTGTTTAGGAAATTAGTTTATTTATTTACTTAGATTTTATAGGATTTTTATTTTATTCCCTAGATTAGGTTTTCTAAGTAGTTTATTATAAATAGAGTTTTATGTATTGATTCAAATCACATAAGTTGAATAATAAATTTGAGAATTATAATTGATTTTTGAAGTTCGGGTTGAACTTTAATTTTCATTGAAGTTGAGTTTTCGATTGCGATCGAGATTCAAAGATTAAACTTGAGCGAGGTAGTTCGAGGGTTAATCATAGTTCAATCTAATTCATGCTTTGGGTTTGATTGTTCATATCCCGTCTAAGGCTAAATAGGTCTTTAGTCGAAGACACCCATTTATTGGTTCGAGATCTCTCAAGATTTCGGGGCAAATATCATTTTTTATGTTTGCTAATTCGCTTCCGCATAATTTTCGTATCACAAACATTATTAAATGATTGATTCTATAATCATTGAATAATAACGATTATAATTTAAGTGAAAATTTTTCAATTATGAAAAATTTATTAGGTGTGAAATGTTTAAAATTAATTTGTAGTAGAAATTTTACATGTAAATTGAAACTGATAAAGACATTTTATATGTAGGAACGTAAGTTTTTTGACTCAACGGGTTAACCCGCTACGGGTCGGGTTTTGACCCATTGTTTCCGGGTCATTTCGGGTTCGGGTAGATTTTGGGTTCGGGTCGTAAAAGGCAGGTTTACTTCGGGTCATTTACAGGTCGGTTTCGGGCGGTTTATCGGGTCGGGTCAGATGTTGACAGCTCTAGTCATAATTGTTCAATTATAGTGAAACTATGCAATATAATTGTGAATATAAAAGAGAGGAAATATTGTTATTTGTTATTGAAAAAGAAGTGAGGGGTATTGAATGGAAAAATTAAGTAAAAAGTGAACAGAATGAGTAATTGTGTACATAAATAAGCAATACCGTTTTTGAATTGCTACTTGATTTATTGATGCAATCGTTATTGACAATCTGTCTAACTAGATCGTGACCTAAATTCGTAAATTTTTTTAAATTGGAAACTGATCAAACTTGCATGCCTGTCTTGTTATCGGGCTGCGCTCCCGGGCCCAAAGGAGCTACGCAAGTCAATATCTTCCATGTCTGATACCTAGGATTGATGAGGTCCACTTATAACACCAACCCATGTAAATCACAAAACAAATTAAAGTCATTCATTTCCTCATATCTAACATCAAATTCTTTTTGTTTGTAGCATTGCTCAAAGAGGTACCAATTTTTGTACAAAATATCTCCGTATCATTATTATATGGCTATAAAAAAGTGATTATAGTACACCACAATGTCCACAAATGATAACCGACAAGGATGTTTTGGCCTTGTAGTTAAGATTGAGGTACCCGTAACGATAGTTACAGGTTCAAATCTCCCTCCACCGTTGTATTGCCCTTGTGGATCATATTAGACTAAAAAAAATGTCCACAAATGGTACTAGTCACGCACTCACGCCATCCATATAGAGACGCTAAATGGCGCTGTTGTTACGGTTGCTCAAATTCCATATCACCCAGACCAACAAATATATTCATCGTAAACTTAAAACAAGTAACTACGTACGAAGTAACTACAGTTTCGCCCAGGGTTTTCGAGAGATTTCACATGTGAGGAGGAGTATTTGAATATTTTACATGTGAGAATCCCACATTGATGATGGATGTGAGAGTAGTGTGTCTTATAATGGCTAAATGTCCTCCCATTGTCAATTGGTTTTGAAAAACGTGGATCTCCCTCCCCTGGACTTGTACAATAGGCTTGTTCTTTCTTCATTTGGAATTGATCAGAGCCGTTTCATGATTTTAACAGAATAGACAGAAATTGAATCAGACCTAAACCAAATTTAAAATTATGACGGACCGTAATCAAAAAATTTGGCCTGTGACTGGACCGTACTACGTTAGGAACATTTTGCTTTGAAAAATTGCCCAAAAAAATAAATCGAAACGCCATGAAATGAGCCTGGATCAGTTGAATCAATTTTGAGTAGCCCAAAAGAAGTCAAACACAAATAGGTTTGGATCAGTGTCTTTCTGTAGCCCAAATATGCTTAAGAAAGTTACGCAAATGTTAGAAATTAATGGTGTGTAAAATTAAATGAGCTATTAAGTATCATTATACGCATACAATGATCTTATAGTAATATTATTTCAAAATTTATTACTCCCTTCAACTATTTGAATTATCCCATTTTGTTAATTAGGAGAATATTTTGCTCCGTAGTTAAATTGAATAGCTCCAAATTATCAGAAGAAATAATTGTACGAAGGCATACCGATCCCGTAAAATTATTTTAAAATAATTGAATGAAATTGAACTAAATTATATAATTCCCAACACAATTGGTTGTATCAAATAGTCGAATGTGTATGACGACTTCTTTGTAACTAGAGATGATTATTTTAATATTTAAAGTGGCTATTTTAATACTTAAGGTATCTGATCTAGAGAATATCATTAAAGTGATTACCTTGTTTTTTTGGTCGAATATGAACCACAAGGGCAATACAACGGGAAAGGGGGAATTCAAACCTGTGACCTAACGTCATGGATACCTCAATATTAACCACTAGGCTATGACATTATTAACAAATTACTCACCGTATGCATACAAATGTATCATTTGCACAAGACTCCATTTAATCGTAAAATTATAAATAAAGCAAGCCACTAGACATAGATAAAAGAGATTTTCTAACGTATGCTAGGATTGCTAGCACACATAAAAATGTTAGTTAAGGAGAAAAAAAATATGTGGATAATATTTTAACTTCTAAGTATAGTATTTGTGAATTTAATTTTGATTTCCTCATGGTATTTTAAAGAGAATCCTCCTTCAATTGTCACAATAACATGTGCCATTATGGCACACATATGAAAAATCGTAAATAAAAATGAAAAATTTAGAATAATCACCCCATTGTCTGAAATAGAAATTACAGAAATCGAAATGCAAAGTAATATACTCCGTACTTTATATGATTTTCTTTTTACTTTTTAGTCATTTATCCTATGCCAAGTAAATCTAGAGTTGAAAAATCGATGAAGTTCACAAAAATAACACCAATTCAGTCATAAATATATCGGCATGGTGTAAGCTACCAACAATTCTTTTCAACCATTAAATAATGAAAACAGATCATCCGTTTATACATAAAACAGATCAAATAGATAAATGTTTATAGGTCAATTTTTTTAAAAAATTTGAACATTTTATTTTTGCTTTGTATACTATTTACCTGACCCGTTTTAAATTTAATTATTTACCTTGTTTCAGCCTAGCATTTGTGGATTAAAAATAGAGTGAGTGGATCATAATGTACATGACTACATGTTATATGTTGAACTAATAGGCCGAGGCCCGATAGTTTAAGTCTTATGTGGGCTTTCTTATACCCTAATTACTTTGTATCTTATAAATACCAGATTACATGGAATAAAACACACAAGATTTGGATTCTTAAATATTACGTTATTCTTGGTATGGTATCAAGCCAGTTAAATTTTTTTTCTCACAAACCCTAATCCCTCGCCATGGCTGGCGACTCTGGTACAAAACTCGACGCTACCTCTCCCTATTATATCGGCCCTCAGGACAAGCCCGGGGAGAGTCTTACTGATGTTCGGTTGCGATTGGATAATTACGATTAGTGGGCCCATGCTATTAGTCACGCTCTTCGCGCTCGACGCAAGTTCGGGTTCGTCAATGGTAAGTATACTGAACCGACACCGCCGTGCTCTGAGGAAGATTGGGAGACACTTCAGAGCATGTTGGTGTCGTGGCTGAATTTGACGATTAGCAACGAGGTACGTGCTCTTTTGCCTCGTTTTGATAATGCTACGAAATTTTGGGACGGACTTGCGGAACGGTTCAGTGTAGTCGATGATTCACGGATTCATCAACTAAAGGCTCAACTTTATACTTGTCGTCAAACTGATTCGATGACTGTAGCAGCGTATTACTCTAAATTGTGCCAATTGGTTTTAGGATGGAACCTCCTAGACTTTATGATCGGACTTTCTCATACTCTCGGGTGTGGCCCAGGCCCGTGGAATTTAACATGATATCAAAGCCAGGTTGTGTGACCTGGGACTCTAGTTAAATTGGGCCTTTGTGCAGCTAGGAGAGGACAAAAATTTCCCCCCAGTTTGCGTTGTGCAACTGATAGAGAGGCAAGTGCCCCCCAGTTTGCGTTGTACAGCTGGAAGAGAGGCAAGTGCCCCCCCAGTCTGGTTTGAAAGTGGGCTCGCATGTGAGGGGGCGTGTTGGAGATGGATCCAGCCTAATATAAATTCCCACATTGCGCCCCACATCGGTTATGAGATGAGAGTTGGTCTTGTTTATAAGGCTAGGGGCTACTCCTCCTATTGCCAATTGGTTTTAGGATGGAACCTCCTGAACCTTATAAGCGGTCTCTCTCATACTCTCGGATGTGGCCCAGGCCCGTGGAATTTAACATGGTATCAGAGCCCATGGTTGTGTGACCTAGGCTGTGAATCGTAACTGGGCCAATTAAAGGAAAAAAAAGTGTTGCCCATGGTTGTGTGACCTGGGTCGTAAAATAATTTAAAAGGTGTTGCCCATGGTTGTGCCCTGGGTTGTAAAGTAATCAGACCTTACACGTGAGGGGGCGTGTGAAGGACTTCCACATGTAAGGTCCCACATCGATAAAATATAAGAGAATTGTCTAGCTTATAAATTAAAGGAGTTACTCTACCCATTGCCAATTGGTTTTAGGATGGAACCTCCTAGACCTTATAAGCGGACTCTCTCATACTCTTGGGTGTGGCCCAGGCCCGTGGAATTTAACATGGGAAGACCAAGACAAGCAGAAACCGTTGATTGATTGCACGTGCAAGAAGTGTACTTGTAACGTTGCGAAACAGAATTTGGAGCGGCGCGAGAAGGATCGTTTCCATCAATTTCTACTTGGGCTTCTTCTGGTGCGGTTCCGCACCGTCCGCTCCGAGATATTACGACAGAAACCCCTGCCCTCTGTTTCCTCGGCTTTTCAACAGGTGTCTCAAGAGGAAAGCATTCTTGGCTGATACGGGTGAGGATCCGAATAACGTTACTCAAGTCTTGTTTTTGTCAAGTTCGAAGTCTCGGTTCGTAAACTTGGTCACATACGAGGGATTCATTTAAGTGGTCCCATATTTTAGTATTCCATATTTTGGTTTGTCAAGTTCCACGTTTCCAGTTTGTTTAGTCTTTAGTCTTCCTTGTTTTAAGGAGTGCTTTAGTCTTCCTTGTTTTAATGATCCTTGTTTTAGGGTATGTCTAGTTTTTGGTTTTTTTTGGAAGGCTATATATATCTTAGCCCATGTTGTATGAAAAACTCAGTCATCAAGAAAATTCTGAAGTTGCTTGTGTGGCATTTCCGTTAAATATTCATCTTGCGCATTTGAATATTAACTTGTCGATCTCAATAGGTCTTGAGTTCGTCACCATTGTTGAATTATAGCTCTAATTCTGCAAATATCGCTTTCGCCTTATTTTATTTCGTATCATTTGTGGTATCAGAGCTTCGGCTCTTGATTTCCATTAATCGAGACGGTCCTAGGTTCTCGGTTCTTTTTTTTTAAAGAAACAAAAAAATAAAAAAAATAAAAAATAAAAAAACACGAAAAAATAAAAAAATAAAAAAAAACAGAGAATGGCTGGAAAACAATTCGACGATGAGTTTTATGACAAGCTCGAGGATTTGCTGCGCAACAGACCCACAGGGAGTCGAACTGGTGGGAAGGCAAAACCAGACGAATTCAAGGTGTCAGAATTACCCGAATTCGTTGGTGGAACCAACCCAGAAGATTACCTGGATTGGGAGAGGAAAATCGACCGCTTGTTCGATTTTAAGGATCTAAGCGACGAGAAGAGATGCAAGTACGCAATTCTCAGGTTGAGTAAGGGAGCATCACTTTGGTATGAAGGGTTGAAGGCTAAACGAACTCGCGCAGGGAAGGAGAAGATTTCGTCATGGGAGTCTCTAAAACGTAAATTGAGAAAAAGGTACGTACCGGCTACACATAGATTGAGTGTCTATCGTAAAATTGCGGATTTTATGCAAGAAAAGTTAAGTGTTGCCGAGTATATTGATGAATTCGAAAAATTGGTTTTAATGGGGGAGTTAGAGGAGAACGAAGAACAGAAAATGTCACGATTTCTTCGTGGATTAAATCGTTCCATAGCCAATTCGCCGAGTTATATCCGTATGGATTTTGATACCTTGTGTACCACAGTAATGCGAAAATCGAAGCCCAATTAAAGCTGAAGTCAGGGGGTGGGTTTGGGTCAGCCGAACAGAAACCTAGGTCTTGGGCAAAAGTCGAGTCCTCTTACAAATCAAACACCTCCAATAAAGAACCTCTGTTAAATCCAACAGCAGGGAGTTTATCTACTTCTACCAAAACTCCTAGCACACCCAAAGAAACCAGTTTATCAAAAGTACGTTGCTTCAAATGTCAGGGTTTCGGTCATTACCAGAGTACTTGCCCAAATAAACGAGTAGTCACCTTGAGGGAAGTCATGACCTATCGTGAGGAGTTAGTCGAAGAGGAAAAAGGTTGGGAGGTCTGTTTAATTTTAATGAGAAAGCGTTGAGGAAGAAGAGGAGGAAGAGGATTATGAGGCCCTAACTATGATACACTATTGGTCCTCCGTTCGTTAAGGGCTCAAGCCGAGTCCATTGACACGAACCAGCGAGAGCAACTGTTCCACACCAAATGCCGAGTTAATGACAAATGGTGTAGCGTGATTATAGACGGTGGGAGTTGTACTAATGTGGCCTCGGAGGAGATGGTTACGAAACTAGGTTTGGCCACTATTGCACACCCGAGACCGTATCCATTACATTGGTTGAATAGCGGGAATAGTGTGAAGGTGACTCGGCGCGGATCGGGATAACGATGGGGTCGTATGTCGATGAGGTCTTTGTGTGACGTCATTCCTATGGATGCTGTCACATTTTGCTAGAAGCGTCCGTGGCAATTTGATCGGGATGTCGTGCATCAAGGGAGAAGCAATGAATATATTTTAAGGGACCAAGGTAAGAAAATTGTGCTAAAACCGATGTCCTCTCAAGCTATTCGATCCATGAGCACAAAGAAAAAGAAAGCGACAATGTTGGTTAAGGAACGGGAAGTGGAGAAAGCCCTCGATCACGGGGAGTTGGTCTATTTACTCCTTGTCATGGAAAATTCTACAGGAGAGCTGAATTCAAAGAAAAATGGTTCTGTTTCTGAATTATTGCAGGAGTTTAGCGACGTGTTTCCTGACGAGTTACCGCCGGGATTACCTCCTATTCGTGGTATTGAACATCATATCGACCTTATTCCAGGAGCCCCGTTACCGAATAAGGCAGCTTATCGCTGTAACCCGGAGGTAACGAAGGAGTTGCAGAGACAAATTGATGAACTGATTAGTCGAGGATATGTTCGTGAATCCATGAGCCCTTGCGCGGTACCGGTTTTACTTGTGCCCAAAAAAGATGGATCGTGGCGTATGTGTGTCGACTCACGGGCTGTTAATAATATCACAGTTAAGTATCGGTTTCCTATGCCGAGGCTTGATGACATGCTAGACGAACTACATGGGTCACAAGTGTTCTCAAAAATTGATTTGCGGAGCGGATACCATCAAATCCGTATGCGTGAGGGAGACGAGTGGAAGACCGCTTTTAAGACAAAACACGGGTTATACGAATGGACCGTCATGCCATTTGGTCTTACCAATGCACCGAGCACTTTTATGCGACTAATGAACGAGGTATTAAAACCATTTTTGGGTAAATTCGTTGTTGTATATCTTGACGATATTTTGGTGTACAGCAAGAATGTAGTCGAGCACTTGCAACACCTGCGTCTCGTATTTGAGGTGCTTCGACATCAGAAGCTCTTTGGGAAAAGGGAGAAATGCTCATTTATGGTGGATAGCGTACTGTTCTTGGGTTACGTGGTGTTAAAAGACGGTGTGTCCGTTGATCAAACCAAAATTGAAGCTATTAAGACGTGGCCAGTTCCTACAACTGTCAGTGAGGTGCGTTCTTTCCACGGTCTAGCTTCATTTTATAGACGGTTCATTAACAACTTTAGTTCAATCATGAGTCCGGTTACTAATTGTTTGAAAAAAGGGACTTTTGAATGGACTAAGGAGGCGCAGAGGGCCTTCGAATTGATCAAGCAACAGTTGTGTTCGGCTCCAGTCTTAGCTTTACCCGACTTTTCTCAACCGTTTGAAGTCGAATGTGATGCTAGTGGGTTGGGAATTGGGGCTGTTTTCATTCAAAATAAACGCCCTGTTGCATATTTCTCAGAAAAGTTGGGAGGGGCTAAATTAAATTATTGTACTTACGATAAGGAGTTTTATGCTATCGTTAGAGCACTTAGTCATTGGAGTCATTACCTACGTCCTAATCATTTTGTCTTGCACTCGGATCATGAGTCACTGAAGTATATCAATGGTCCGCAAAAATTGAGTCCACGCCATGCTAAATGGGTCGAGTTTTTGCAATCCTTTAACTTTTCCTCGAAGTATAAGGACGGCAGAAGCAACGTTGTAGCCGATGCTTTGTCTCGCAGGTATTCCTTGATAACCACACTGGAGGCTCGTTTGTTGGGGTTTGAGTTATTAAAAGAATGTTATTCAAATGATGTGGAATTCGGAGAAATATTCAACAATAATTCAGCTACAGCAAGGGGTGAATTTTCACTTCAAAACGGGTTTCTTTTTAAAGGAAATCGTCTTTGTATCCCGAAGCATCCAATTCGGGAGCTGTTAGTACGTGAGGCTCATGGTGGGGGTTTGGCAGGTCATTTTGGTGTGGCTAAAACTATGGATCGGAGGTCTTGAAAGAATACTTCTTCTGGCCAAAAATGTTCGGCGACGTTACAAAGATTATTGCGAAATGTGTAACCTGTCAGGTAACTAAAAGCCTGCTCGCCGGTCCGTACACACCATTACCCGTTCCGGTGAGACCTTGGGAGGATGTTTCAATGGATTTTGTAGTTGCTTTGCCTCGTACACAGCGGGGTAAGGATGCTATCATGGTGATCGTAGACCGGTTCTCAAAAATGGCTCATTTCGTCCCCTGTCACAAGACCGACGATGCTTGTAATATTGCGGATTTATACTATAGGGAGGTGGTTCGTCTTCATGGGATACCCAAGACGATTGTGTCGGACCGTGACTCGAAATTTCTGAGTTATTTTTGGAATACTTTATGGCGCAAGGTGGGCACGAAGCTTCTATTTAGTACTTCACATCACCCTCAGACGGACGGTCAAACGGAGGTAACAAACCGAACCTTGGGCACCTTGTTGCGGGGTTTAGTGAATAAGACCCAAAAGGATTGGGATGTCAAGCTAGCTCATGCCGAATTCGCTTACAACCGTTCCCCTGCTTATGCGACGGGTCGATCACCGTTTGAAGTCGTCTATGGGGTTAACCCATGCATGCCTCTCGACCTCATTCAACTGCCAAAGGAGGAACTTGTGCATAAAGATGCTGAGACTAAGCTGAAAGCTATGCTAAAACTCTATCAGCAGGTCCGCGAAAGAATTGTCGAAGTAAATGCTGCCTACCAACGAAAGGCCAACAAACATCGAAAACCTCGAGTGTTCGAAGCTGGCGATTTAGTGTGGGTCCACTTAAGGAAAGAACGCTTCCCAGGTAAACGGAAAAACAAACTGATGTCGCGTGCCGAGGGGCCTTTCAAGATTATTTCTCGTGTTAATGACAATGCTTATAAGGTCGAATTGCCCGGAGACTACGGTGTTCATGCCACGTTTAACGTGGGTGATTTGTCCCCATATGTCGATGATGACGGTCTTGAAGAATTGAGGTCAATTCCTTTCGAAGGGGGAGGGGATGATACGGGTGAGGATCCGAATAACGTTACTCAAGTCTTGTTTTTGTCAAGTTCGAAGTCTCGGTTCGTAAACTTGGTCACATACGAGGGATTCATTTAAGTGGTCCCATATTTTAGTATTCCATATTTTGGTTTGTCAAGTTCCACGTTTCCAGTTTGTTTAGTCTTTAGTCTTCCTTGTTTTAAGGAGTGCTTTAGTCTTCCTTGTTTTAATGATCCTTATTTTAGGGTATGTCTAGTTTTTGGTTTTTTTTGGAAGGCATATATCTTAGCCCATGTTGTATGAAAAACTCAGTCATCAAGAAAATTCTGAAGTTGCTTGTGTGGCATTTCCGTTAAATATTCATCTTGCGCATTTGAATATTAACTTGTCGATCTCAATAGGTCTTGAGTTCGTCACCATTGTTGAATTATAGGTCTAATTCTGCAAATATCGCTTTCGCCTTATTTTATTTCGTATCATTGGCGCTGATGAGGCTGCTCCTTCCACTGTTACGGAGTTGGGTAGCTTTGCGGTGCGGGCTATTCCTCGTGCTCTCCCCCGTGCTTCCCCTTCTCTTTCTCGAGCAGAGCGTCAGAAGCTTCTTTGTACTCACTGTAATCGTAAAGGCCATGATCGTACCATGTGCTTTGAATTAATGGATGAAATCCCGGACTGGTGGTACGATCTAAAAGGCCTTTCTAAACCGGGTAAAGGCAATACAACTCGCGGGGTGGAGTGGTCTGGGTCTACTCGTCTGGCGTAACCGTGGTACCAGCAAGGGTGGTTCGACGCGGGGTGACCCTGCTGGTGGCAACGCCGCCCAAGGCAGAGTCGACA
Source organism: Dianthus caryophyllus (assembly GCA_023091065.1). Taxonomy (NCBI): domain Eukaryota; kingdom Viridiplantae; phylum Streptophyta; class Magnoliopsida; order Caryophyllales; family Caryophyllaceae; genus Dianthus; species Dianthus caryophyllus. The sequence goes on from CM041520.1 coordinate 6,279,570, forward strand.
AATGCGGTGCACACTTCGACGGTTCCCTTCACTCCCGCTTCATCAGAATTGTATGGCACACCACCTCTTGACTTCTCGGGTAAGTGGTTACTTGATACAGGGTGCTCACATCACGTGACTGGTAATCTCTCTATACTTTGTGACGTGCGGACCGTGCCGAGCCGTGTTGTGGGGCTGCCTAATGGGGCACAAGTGTCGGCCACTCAAGTGGGTCGTGTTGTGCTCACTCCTTTTATTACACTTTACCCTGTTCTTTTTGTACCCGAGTTGCGTTGTAATTTGATCTCTGCATCGCAATTGAGTGATGCCCTTAACTGTGAATTTGTTACTAATTCTTCTAAGTGTCTCATTCAGGACCAACGTACGAGAGCGGTGATTGGGCAGGGTGACCGTCATGATGGATTGTACTACCTTTGCGAGGTTTCGTCTGCAGCTGCACACAACATTACGCTTGATTCGTCTTTCAAATTGTGGCATAGTCGTTTAGGGCATCCTTCTGATAAAGTTGTTAAATTACTTCCTTTTCTTCGCAATAATAAAACTGGGTCGACAAAACCGTGTGAGGTTTGTCACCGAGCGAAACATGTTCGTAGTAATTTCCCTTTTAGCAATAATAATAGTACTCGTCTCTTTGAAACTATTCATTGTGATTTATGGGGTCCTTATGACACCCCTGCTTCGTCTGGTGCGCGATATTTTCTTACGATTGTGGATGACTGTTCTCGTAGCGTGTGGTTGTACTTGTTGGTCGCTAAAACGGATGTCTATGATCAGTTTATGAAATTTGTGGCACTCATTGAACGTCAATTTTCCGCTATGCTAAAGGTTGTCCGTAGTGACAACGGGACAGAATTTAACTGCTTGCGCTCTTATTTTCATACTAAGGGTATTCTGTTTCAAGCAGGTCTACCAATTCGTATTTGGGGAGAATGTGCCCTTGCTGCCGCTTATGTTATCAACAGGACTCCTTCGGTTTTACTCGGGGGTATTACCCCGTACGAAGTGCTGTATGGTTCACCACCGCCGTTTGACAGGTTACGTGTCTTTGGGTGCCTCTGTTATGCGCATGACCAACGATCGAAGCGTGACAAATTTGCGAGTCGAAGTCTTAAGTGTGCTTTCCTTGGGTATCCCTCGACTCAGAAGGGCTGGTACTTATTTGATCTTGACGAGGAGGTTTTTTTGTCTCTCGGGATGTTCGCTTTTATGAGGATTGCTTTCCGTTTGCTGACTCGCAACCGAGCTCTCCTCCGTTGTCCTCGCCTCTCGTACCTGCACCTATTCCCCTCACCGAGGATGCCCCTGTTGTTCCCGTGCCTGAGCCCACGGCTGCTGCCACTGACCCACCTGAGTCTGCTATACCCGAACCTGCTGCTGCAGGTATGGCCGAGCCTGCTGCTGCAGGTCAGGCCGAGCCTGCTGGTTCTGCTCCAGCCGAGGCTGCTGCCTCATGCGAAGGGAATGATCAGCCCTCTTCTGCTTCGATTTTAGGCCGTGGACGTCGTCAAAAATTTCCTAGTTCACGACTTCAAGGTTATGTCACCGAGCCCTTGCAAGGTAGTACATCGTCACAGGTCACTCATGTTGCTGCTTCACCGTCTCTCTCAGGTACGCCTTATCCTCTTATTCACTACATTGCTTATGATAAATTCTCTGCAGACCATCGTGCCTTCTTGGCTGCTCTCACAGCTCATTCCGAACCTCGCAATTTTAATGAGGCGGTCCAGCACGAGGGTTGGCGTCAGGCCATAGAGGCTGAAATGGGTGCGTTACTTGCAAATGAGACATGGACGCTAGTGCCTTTACCACCCGAGAAGAAGGCTCTCGGGAGTAAGTGGCTATATAAAATAAAGTACAAATCTGACTCGTCTATTGAACGCCTTAAAGCTCGGCTTGTTGTGTTCGGAAATCATCAAACTGAAGGCATCGATTATGATGAAACATTCGCTCCGGTTGCAAAAATGACGACGGTACGCACTTTCCTCTCTGTCGCAGCTGCTAAACACTGGCTCCTCCACCAAATGGATGTTCATAACGCATTCCTTCACGGCGACCTGACTGAGGAAGTCTATATGCGCCCTCCCCCTGGTTTTCAGCCGCCTGTCCCGGGACTTGTGTGTAAATTGCGCAAGTCCTTATACGACCTTAAACAGGCTCCGCGTTGTTGGTTTGCTAAACTTGGTGTCCCCTTGAAAGCTTATGGTTTTGTTCAAAGTCACTCTGATTACTCTCTGTTCACTTATGTGAAGGGTCAGATTCGCTTACAGGTCCTTGTTTATGTGGACGATCTTATTATTGCTGGTAATGACGCGACTGCTATCACGATTTTCAAACGATATTTGAGCTCGTGTTTTCACATGAAAGATCTTGGTGTGTTGAAATATTTTTTGGGTATTGAGGTCGCACGCAGCCCAGAGGGTATTTTCCTCTGTCAGCGCAAATACGCCCTCGATGTTATCTCTGAGGTCGCATTTTCGGCATCTGAGCCAAGTCCCACTCCTTCGGGAATGTAACCATCGACTTCGGTTCGATGATAGTCCATTGCTCCCGACCCGCGAAATATAAATCGGGTTGGTCGACTTGTCTATTTGGCGGTTACGCGCCCCGACCTCACATATGCCGTTCACATTCTTTCGCAATATATGCACTCACCTCGTGAGTGTCACTGGGATGCCGCGCTTCGCACTGTTCGCTACTTGAAAGGGACACCAGGTCAAGGCATTTTTCTCCGGTCCGACTCTGCATTGACGTTGTCTGGTTGGTGCGACGCGGATTGGGCTGCCTGCCCTGTTACACGACGCTCTCTGACAGGTTGGCTTGTGTTTTTGGGCTCCTCTCCTATCTCGTGGAAGACGAAGAAGCAGCCCACGGTTTCCCGCTCTTCTGCGGAGTCTGAGTATCGTGCTCTAGCCGCCCTCACGAGTGAGGTGAAGTGGCTAGTTGGTTTGTTACGGTGTTTAGGTGTTGAGCGAACGACACCTGTTCCTGTGTCCTGTGATAGTCAATCTGCTTTACACATTGCTCAAAACCCTGTTTTCCATGAACGCACGAAGCATATTGAAGTCGACTGTCATTTTGTTCGTGACGCCATTTCAGAAGGCCTCATTGCCCCTTCCTACGTACACACTACGGATCAGCTTGCGGATGTCTTTACGAAGTCGCTCGGTCTTACTCAGTTTCTCGATTTAATAGGCAAGATGGGTGTTCGTAATTTGTACTCTCCATCTTGAGGGGGGGTAATAGGCCGAGGCCCGATAGTTTAAGTCTTATGTGGGCTTTCTTATACCCTAATTACTTTGTATCTTATAAATACCAGATTACATGGAATAAAACACACAAGATTTGGATTCTTAAATATTACGTTATTCTTGGTATGAACGTCGCACGTTTCATTTGAACTCTCTCCTCCTTTCTTCTATCATAGGAGTAATTCATAAACTCCACGTGCCTTAGACCATCCCCATTGGGACTTTTATCAAGTGGTCCTGACCACCTTTTCTATAAAAAAATTAATAAAACACGTAATAATGACTTAACCGTTTATGAGAAGTGGTCATGACATGAACACCGTTCATGAACACTTTCATCATAATTAATGTACATGTATGCATTTTTATTGGTTACACACATGTGTTATTGTTGGTCATCAATGAGACCATTCCCATTGGGACTTTTTTTAAGTGGTCATGACCACCTTTTTCATTAAAAAATTAATAAAATATGTAATGATGACTTAACCGTTCATGAGAAATGGTCATGACATGAACACCGTTCATGAACACTTTTGAAGGTACCGGAAAGCGAGAGAACCTATCGACGCCCTGCGCGCGCCCGCCCTCGCCCCGTGCGGGGGCGTCGGGAAGCGGAATGCGCCTCGCAGGAAAAAAGGGTGCGAAGTTTTGCTAAAAATGGGGGAGATCATTGCATGAATTTGAGGCCAAAAAAGAAAAGTATGAAAGTCTTTTTTGAAATGTATTTTCGGAGTCGCCACCAAATATTAAAGGAATTTGGAACCTATTCAACGCGTCTTGAAATACAAGACACGAGTGTCTCAGATTTCAAGGTGCGTCGATACCTAAAAATCTAAGGTTTGAAACCAGAGAAGGGGTTCGGAGTGAGGTTACTTTTCGAAAGTTTTGACAAAATGAGTTTTGAAAACAGTAATCAAAAAGCCTACGTAAGAGTAGTCTCTACTAATTTGAAAACATTTGCTTAATTTCGATATTTGGGCTAAAATGACGCTACGTGCAAGTCACGAATAAAAATGACTCGATTAAAATGCATAAATAATGTAAATAGTCAAAATAATGACTTTGCTATAGGAAATGTACGTTAAATAATAATTTATTGACTAAATTATTACTATAGACGTTATTTTCCGACCTTATATTTAGAATTTGTGAAAAACCCTCGCTTTTGACATGCTAAAAGACTACATGAAGCAGTACAATTTAGTGTTGGATCCGTGATTCTAGTCGTTATTTAATGCATGAATGAGGACTTGCATAATTATAAAAGTGACGTCGGTTTGCTTTAGTGATAAGGGTCGTTTATTTATGCGATATTGGCGAGGTTTAGGCGGATTATGAATCAGACCGCTACAACCAGTATTTACGAATACGGCTTCGCTAGTGCCAATATCGGGTTTGGGGTTAATGTAACCCCATTGTCCGAGTCTCAAACGTCCAAAACGTAGGTAAAAGGTTTACCTTTCGAAAATGTAAAGACGGTATTTTTGAGTGGATTTTTGTGAATAGTGTATAAGTGTTAAAAAACCGATGTTTTGAAATGAATGAAGTGGGTTGGTATTTATAGAGGTTGGCTGGTTTATGGGTGAGGAAAAATTAAATCGCCTGTGAACAGGCGATTTTAAATTGGTTTTGTTTGGAATTTTGTAAGAAAAACGAAATGGCGGCTGCCAGAAAACAAAACTTTAATCGCCTGTTAACAGGCGATTAAGTTTGTCGCTTTGTTCACAGGCGATTTTTATTTTGTTTTGGGGGCTGTTTATGCCGCCTTTGGTTTTTGGACGTATGATTGAGTAATGATTATGTTTTTGTTCTTAACTTAAGTGCTAAGTCTTTGTTCAGTTTTGGTCCGAATTTCGGTTTTCGTGTTTCGGTTTTTGTCGTGTTTTTCGGTTTTGGCTCGAAAATAAAATAATATTAAAGTATATTATTTTATGGTTTTGTAGTTTCTAGTTTTGTGAAAATGTGACACGGGACGCACTTTGGCCCGTTTTGTGGGTTGTGTTTTGGGTCGTTTTTGTAAGTTTGGGCCGTTTTGTAGCTAGTTGGGCTGTTTTTGCGGCTTGGCTTAATAAGACGTTCCTGTATTTTGCTCGTGTTATGCTCATAATGACTAAAATTGACATTCATTTTCATGATTATGCAAGTCCAAATTAATACGCTAAAAATGACCAAATACGTTTTAGACACTTTTGTACCGTTTCGACTCTTTTAAAAGCATGTATGACAGTCCTTTTCATCATCGGGTTTGTTTTTGGGGGGTACGGATACGGGTATCTCTGAGCCCAGTTTGACTGAGCTTGGACAAAGCGTTAGTCAAACTTAAAGATAGTATCCGGACCATTACAGTCTCGATACTACCTGGCGGCGCTAAGCATGTGTCTCATGGGAGAGACGAGGACTTAGCGTCGGGAAAAGCGGGGAGGGACGACATGTTTTTAAGGACATGACGGTCCTACATGTTTAAGGGCATGTCGGCCTGAATGTGGCCTGAGTACTCCCAGCTGTTGCTTTGCTTGTGTTTCCGCTTGTGCTCCTTGCTTTGCTTTGCTTTGCTTGCGCTTCTGGCTTGCGCTCCTGGCTTTGCTTTGCTTGCGCTTCTGGCTTGCGCTCCTTGCTTTGCTTTGCTTTGCTTGCGCTTCTGGCTTGCGCTCCTGGCTTTGCTTTGCTTGCGCTTCTGGCTTGCGCTCCTTGCTTTGCTTTGCTGGCGCTTCTGGCTTGCGCTCCTTGCTTTGCTTTGCTGGCTGGACGTCTCGTAAGAGAGGTTACGCGTTTTGGGGTTTGGTTCATAAGAGTGGTTTAGATTTTTGTGAACGTCTCGTAAGGAGGCTACGTGTTTTTGTATTTATCATAAAAAGGGTTAGGTTTTTATGAACGTCTCGTGAGGAGGCTACGTGTTTTTCTCATAAAAGGTTAGGTTTTTATGAACGTCTCGTGAGGAGGCTACGTGTTTTTTTTGGTTGAAATGCACGTCTCGTGAGGAGGCTACGTGCTTTTCTTTTTCTCATAAAAGGTAAGGTTTTTATGAACGTCTCGTGAGGAGGCTACGTGTTTTTTGGTTGAAATGCACGTCTCGTGAGGAGGCTACGTGCTTTTCTTTTTCTCATAAAAGGTAAGGTTTTTATGAACGTCTCGTGAGGAGGCTACGCGTTTTTTGGTTGAAATGCACGTCTCGTGAGGAGGCTACGTGCTTTTCTTTTTCTCATAAAAGGTAAGGTTTTTATGAACGTCTCGTGAGGAGGCTACGTGTTTTTTGGTTGAAATGCACGTGTCGTGAGGAGGCTACGTGCTTTTCTTTTTCTCATAAAAGGTAAGGTTTTTATGAACGTCTCGTGAGGAGGCTACGTGTTTTTGTTTGAAATGCACGTCTCGTGAGGAGGCTACGTGCTTTTCTTTTTCTCATAAAAGGTAAGGTTTTTATGAACGTCTCGTGAGGAGGCTACGTGTTTTTGTTTGAAATGCACGTCTCGTGAGGAGGCTACGTGCTTTTCTTTTTCTCATAAAAGGTAAGGTTTTTATGAACGTCTCGTGAGGAGGCTCTGGCGTTTTTGGTTGAAATGCACGTCTCGTGAGGAGGCTACGTGCTTTTCTTTTTCTCATAAAAGGTAAGGTTTTTATGAACGTCTCGTGAGGAGGCTACGTGTTTTTTGGTTGAAATGCACGTCTCGTGAGGAGGCTACGTGCTTTTCTTTTTCTCATAAAAGGTAAGGTTTTTATGAACGTCTCGTGAGGAGGCTACGTGTTTTTGTTTGGTTTTGTGGGTATGTATGGGTATATTTGTGGTTCGGTTTTGATTGTAGTTGTTGGCTTTGTGTGTGACGTCCTAGGCTTCGAATATTTCGTCTTGTTGCAAAAATGCATGTTCGGGTTGTAGCCGGGTCTGAAATCCTTGCGTTTTTGCTTGCCGAGTGTACCTGCAAAAAGTCGTTAGTCGTAAAAATACATATATATATGTCTCGATTGAGACTGACTCGCTTAGGACTAAACTAAATGCAAATGCAGGGTTTTGAAATATGCTGTTTAGTAAGTATTTTAGACTCGTAAAAAGACGCTTTTGACATTGTAAAAATGTGAGCTAAAACGACATTTTGAGACGAAAATTGTGAATGCGAAAATCGTGTTTTGTGTTGTGGTTAATTTCTGTGTTGTAGATTGTTTTGCAAATTCGGCTATAAAAGGAGGGCTAGGTTAACTCATTTTACTCATCCTTTCAACGTTCTATTCTCGGTATTCCAAAGATATTCAAAATATTTACGGAACGTTAGTCGAGTTATGGAGAATTTTGAAGGAAACTTGCGCCGTTGGTGTTCGCCGTTGTCGGGTATAGAAGAGAAAGACTTTGAAAGATTGCGGTATCGGTACTCCTGAGTGCAGGCGAGTTCAAATGGAGCCCGAGTTATTGGAGGTTTGTCTCGACTATTGGGACCTAAGTTTTCACGTGTTCCGCTTTTTAAGCGGGAAGGTCTGTCCATTAATTAGGGGAGTTTGGAGCTATTGGTGGCTAAGGGAATCTGGTGTTTGTTTTATTGTGTTGTTGTTAGTATTATGTTCATATTATTTTGTATTATGTTCGTATTATGTCTATCCTAAACCCGATGTAAATGCCGGGTTAAGTATAAGTATTATAATATATTGTAGTGTTGTTAGTGTATCTCTAAGGTTGTAGTTACGCTCCTACGTTTGAAAAATCCAAAATGTAACCGTTCTTTTTAAGATTAATAAAAATCAGGTTTTATTTACGACTTTGCCTCATTTTGCTTATTATTCTGTGTGAAATTCCTTGGCTCTAATCTCTTTTTCAAAGCTTAGAATGCAAGCATGGTTTTTGTTCTCAGGAAATTTTTGTATTGACTATTCCCTCGACCTTTTTAAGCTTTGGGTTTGTCGTTTTGTGTTGAATATCGCCTTATGTTAACCCATTAGGTTATGAGACGGTTTTTGTGTCGACTATGTCCTCGGCTTTTTTAAGCTTTGGACGCGTCATTTTTGTGTTCAATATCGTTCCCTTTACCCCTTGGGTTGTGGAACGTTTTTGTGCTGACTATGTCCTTAGCCTTTTTAAGCTTTAGACGTGTCATTTTTGTGTTGAATATCGGTTGCGCTTTTCGCAAAGCTGCCTACGTATCCATGGAAAATGGAATCAAACCGGCGTAGTTCGGGAACGTATGTTTAGGGGCATACCGGCCCATGAATTGTGTTTGCTTTTTTGTGGTGAATGTGCACGTTTAGGGGCATGCCGGCCCATGAATTGTGTTTGATGGATGCATGTTTAGGGGCATGCCGGCCCATGAATTGCTCATGATTTTTGTGGAGAGAAAGAGCATGTTTAGGGGCATGCCGGCCCATGAGTTTTTTTTTAAAATTGTATTTTATAGATACATTGCAAGGGGTTTTTAAGGGTAGTATTTTTTGAGTTGATCGAGGTTTGTGGCGAGGTTGAACTCTTGGCCGTCGAGGTCGGTTAGTTTGGCTGCTCCGCCCGTGTAGATCTCCTTGACGAGGTAGGGCCCAGCCCGGTTAGGCTTGAACTTTCTTCGTGGGCCGACTGGGAGTGGTGCTCGAACTGACTTTAGCACGAGATCCCCCACTTTAATGTTTCGTGGCTTAACTCGTTTGTTGAAGGCTCGTTGTAATCGTCGTCTCATTTCGTATGCTCTTCTTTCTTCAGCTTTTTGAAGATTGGTTTGTAAATTATGGTGAGTTTACTGATAAATCGGGAGATATATTGGATTTGTCCCAAAAGTCTCCTTATTTCGTCGATGTTGCTTGGCGGCTTCATGCCCATTATTGCCTTGATTTTGGTCGGGTCTCGAAAGTCGGCATATACCCGTATTTTGCCGTTTTTCTTCATAACTGGAACCATGTTGGAGACCCAGTCTGAGTATTCGATGACTTGGATGAATCCGACAGTAGTTGCTTTTCGATCTCTCTTTTGACCATGAGAGACCATTACGGCTCGATGCGTCGGAGTTTCTTTTGGCAGTGTCCGAGCCTTTGCTTGATGGGGATGCGGTGTTCGGCTATTTCGCGGTCGATGCCGGGCATGTCTTTGTACGATCATGCGAAGACGTCCTTGAATTCTATGAGGAGCTTGGTATATGTGGTCCTTTCTTCTGTGCTAAGAGAAGCCCCCAGCTGTAGTCCTCGAGGTTCTTCAGGCGTGCCCATGTTGATGGTTGTTGTGTCTTCAATAATGGGGACCTGTTGGGGGTCAGAGACAATGCTTGCAATGTATCTATATAATGCAATGTTATTTTGTTTAAAATTATCGCATTCATTAGAATATGTAGATTTTAAATGAGGCAAAGAGTAACAAAAACTTTCATGTTATTAATGTTATCAAAAGCAGTTACATTTGAAGATAGCTCAGACGAGGGAGCTTCGGATAACCTTAATGACTCTAGTTTTTCAATTAGGTTTACTACCTTAGTAATGTAACCTAGTGACCCTGCCGTTAAGAAAATTTTGGCGTCATAAGGACGCCAGACCCTATACTCTAGGTGTAGATACTTGAATTGGAACTGCCTAGGTCGTTAGTAGATTGGGCAGCGTTTTCTTCGAGCTTTAGCTGTTGGAGGGTGGCTTGGAAGTCTGAGGCCTTTGTGGTGATGATCTTGTCATCTAAAGGTATCCTATCCTTTTGGTGGAGGCGCGGTAGGCCTTGGGGGTGCTGTAAGAATCGGCGGTGCCTTTAGTGCGCCCAGTGCGTTGATAGCGTGTATGGGCTCGACTTTGGCAGTGGCTTGAGACGAGCTTCCTTGATATCCATGACCCGTGCCTTTATTCCTATTTTCTTTGCGGAGGTCGTCTTCAATGAGTTCACCGACGACGCTGAGTGTTGAGAAGGTCCGAAGTTCTTATGCAGTAGATGTTGTTGGTATGCAGGTGAGGTTGTTGATGAACTTGGTGGTTAAATCTGTGTCCTCGCGGTTAGGTATTTGGGCACGAGTTTCTTCCAACGATGTCGTGTATTCGGTAAACCCTTCATTGTCCTTACGAGTCGGGACCTCCAAAGTCACGTAGCGAGACTTGGATGTCGTTGTTGTCCCGCATCGCGAATCGAATGCCACCGTTATGTCTTGAAACTACCAGGTCTTGTGTGGCTCTAAAGAATAGAACCATGCTGCAGGTTGCGGGTCCGGTGAGTGTGGGAATAAAGTGGCCCAAAGTGGGGTCGACCCCATGATGGCCATCTTGGCTTTGAAAGCTTTGGCGTGTCTGGCGGGCTTTCGTGACCTTTGAAAATGGGAAGGTCGCTGAGCGCTAGCTCATCGGGTAGCATGGATCTGACGTTCTTTGGGATGTGCTCATTCTCTTGGTGGATGGAGTAGCCCCTTGTGTTCGTGAGGCGTTCTTCCATGGTTCGAATTCTTTTAGCGTTTATTTCGGATTCTTGGCCCGGCGCACGGCGTTTCTCTCTGCTTCAAACTTTTGCATGATAGCCATTTGCTCGATCGTCGTAGTAAGACTAGCTATCCTATCATTGAGCTGTCGGACTTGTTCGGCAGTTACCTCTGGGGGGGGTGGCGGCGGTCCTCCGAAACCTTCATCGTGGTGAAAGGCCATGACAGGGTTTGGTTTTGATCATTGTAGGAGCGCTTCTTTGGAGGCGGAGGTGGGTTTAAGTGGCGGTTCTTAGTTAAATCGCGTATCCAGGGTTTTTCAATGAGCGGACCTGACAAAGTTTTCAAACCTTTAGTGATTCTAAAAGAGAAGGAAAAAGACTCAAATGAAAAATCACATTCACGACCAAAGGAAGACACAAAGGTGTAAAAAGGGTGACTCGACTTGACTCGTGTTTTTAGCTTTTAAAAAGACACGGGAAGCTTTTGAGATAGAGGCATGTTGACACGTCCCTATTCTCGAGATAAGAAAATTTGTATGATCATAATCCGATTAACCCAGTTTGGCGGTATGTTGCCGGGGGTTTATCATTGGATTATGATAAAAAAGGATCAGACCGAAGTAGCGATAGGCTAACCGATCTGAGGATGTTAAAATTTGGGTAAAAGGTGATCAATTGTTCGCCTTTTACGTGTGACTCAGGGATTTGAATCAAAAATGACGATAGGTCACTTGATTCAAAGAGTAAATCAACGGGTTCACATCTGAACGATCCCGCGTTTTTGAGAGAACAAGATCAAGTCGGGATGACTAAAGAGCCACACGACTTAGGGCTAATACTAAAGTTCTAAAAGTTAATTTCATTTAAAATCTCCGAAATGAATTGACATATTCGGGTTTTTGCTTTGTGAAAGACTTTTAGCAATAAATGCATTATGACGATACGTCGATCGCATAATTCATTTACGTTTTGAAAAGGACACAGGATATAGTGGTTACCCTAGGTCGGTTTAAATGTAGCGGCACTCTATTTATTAAACTCAAATGACTATAGGTCAAAGAGCCTAACGGCGTGTTTTTAAAAGTATGACCTTTTTTGAAAAAGTTTGAAAAAGCAATTTCAAAGATGGGCGTATTTTAAAAGTATAATGCCTAGGAAAAGTTTTGCATGCGAGAAAGTTTTGAAAGACTACTATAGTGAGGGTACTATAGCCGCACTTGTACATATAAACACAGGTTTTTGGTTTATAGGGTAAGGTTCCCTCCGCCATTCTCGACACGTTTGGGTAGGGCACCCGCAAGACTACACACGTCTTAGGTGTGAATTCAAGACGGCCCTAGAGCATTCGAGTTTGGTAGTTCACGATCGTTTTATGCGGATGCCGTACTTGTAATCGTGGAGGGTGAGAAGAGCAGGTGTCAGGAGTTACCTCGACTTATGAAGCGAGAGTTCTTTGAGGCCGTTCCTCAAAGGGTGTGGTTTGAATCGGGAGGATTCGACACAGCGTACTTTTGCCCAAATATCGAAAGCGTAAATGTTTTCAAAGTTTCAAGCTTCACTTCTTTATGATTTTAAAATAAAAGAAAAACAAGTTTTTCAAAAATAATAAAAATCATGCTCGTCCCAGTAGTCGCCACGGTGAAGGTGCCGGAAGCGAGAGAACCTATCGACGCCTGCGCGCCACTCGCCCGTCTTGCGGCGTCGGGAAGCGGAATCGCCTCGCGGGGAAAAAGGGTCTGAGATTTTGCTAAAAATGGGGAGATCATTGCATGAATTTGAGGCCAAAAGAAGAGTATGAAAGTCTTTTTAGAAATGTATTTTCGGAGTCGCCACCAAATATTAAAGGAATTTGGAACCTATACAACGCGTCTTGAAATACAAGGCACGAGTGTCTCAGATTTCAAGGTGCGTCGATACCTAAAAATCTAAGGTTTGAAACCGAGAGAAGGGGTTCGGGTGAGGTTACTTTTCAAAGTTTTGACAAAATGAGTTTTGAAAGCAAGAATCAAAAAGCCTACGTAAGAGTAGTCTCTACTAATTTGAAAACATTTGCTTAATTTCGATATTTGGGCTAAAATGGCCTTTCGCAAGTCACGAATAAAAATGACTCGATTAAAATGCATAAATAATGTAAATAGTCAAAATAATGACTTTGCTATAGGAAATGTACGTTAAATAATAATTTATTGACTAAATTATTACTATAGACGTTATTTTCCGACCTTATATTTAGAATTTGTGAAAAACCCTCAGTTTTTGACATGCTAAAAAGACTCTATGAAACGGTACAATTTAGTGTTGGATCCGTGATTCTAGTCGTTATTTAATGCATGAATGAGGACTTGCATAATTATAAAAGTGACGTCGGTTTGCTTTAGTGATAAGGGGTCGTTTATTTATGCGATATTGGCGAGGTTTAGACGGATTATGAATCCGAATTGCTACAACCGTATTTAATACGGCCGCTTAGTGCCAATATCGGGTTTGGGGTTAATGTAACCCCATTGTCCGAGTCTCAAACGTCCAAAACGTAGGTAAAAGGTTTACCTTTCGAAAATGTAAAGACGGTATTTTTGAGTGGATTTTTGTGAATAGTGTATAAGTGTTAAAAAACCGATGTTTTGAAATGAATGAAGTGGGTTGGTATTTATAGAGGTTGGCTGGTTTATGGGTGAGGAAAAATTAAATCGCCTGTGAACAGGCGATTTTAAATTGGTTTTGTTTGGAATTTTGTAAGAAAAAGCGAAATGGCGGTGCGAGAAAACAAAACTTTAATCGCTGTTATTAAGATTAAGTTTTTAATCGCTGTTCACAGCGATTTTTATTTTGTTTGAAATTTGTTTATGCGCCTTTGGTTTTTGGACGTATGATTGAGTAATGATTATGTTTTTGTTCTTAACTTAAGTGCTAAGTCTTTGTTCGATTTTGGTCCGAATTTCGGTTTTCGTGTTTTGTTTTTGTCGTGTTTTAGTTTTGGCTCGAAAATAAAATAATATTAAAGTATATTATTTTATGGTTTTGTAGTTTCTAGTTTTGTGAAAATGTGACACAGGGCCACTTTGGCCCGTTTGTGGGTTGTGTTTTGGAGTCGTTTTTGTAAGTTTGGGCGTTTGTAGCTAGTTAGAAATTTGTTTTTGCGGCTTGGCTTAATAAGACGTTCCTGTATTTTGCTCGTGTTATGCTCATAATGACTAAAATTGACATTCATTTTCATGATTATGCAAGTCCAAATTAATACGCTAAAAATGACCAAATACGTTTTAGACACTTTTGTACCGTTTCGACTCTTTTAAAAGCATGTATGACAGTCCTTTTCATCATCGGGTTTGTTTTTGGGGGGTACGGATACGGGTATCTACAACTTTCACTATTATTAATGTATATATATGCATTTTTTATTGGTTACACACATATTTTATTGTTGGTCATCAATGTGAGCAAAAATAGTGATATGGTCATGACCACATCAAAAGTAATATATAGTCTAAATATTGTGTTCATGACCACACCCTCAATGGGGATGGTCTGAGAGCAAAAATAGAGATATAGTCATGACCACATCAAAAGTAATGTATAATCTAAATATTGTGTTCATGACCATATTGTCAATGGGGATAGTCTTAGGCGTTTTTTCTTCATCGTTTTTATTTTTTATTTTTCGGCTTCTTTTGACCTCTTTCTTCAATAAGCAATGCTTACGCCTAACTATCTGCTCCGTATTATTATCTAATTATGAATACTTTTAATTCTTTTAATTTATAAGAAATATTATAATCACATGTGTATACTATTAATTCAAACCAAAAAAGAAAATACCACCTCTTTCATCTCAATTATTTATTTATTTTTGCATTTTGGTGAATGAACATGTACAAATTAATAATTGTTTTAATATATCTGTGGAACCTGGGATCGGACCCAACTCGGCGTCTTGCTTAAGGGCGGATTTTAAAGTTAAAAAAGATTAAGTTGGAAAAACCTTTAAGAACTGTTATGGAGTCGCCACCTATTTATCGCGGAAAATAGGAACCTGCTACCATGTTCTAAGTTAAAAACATGTTCTTAGATTTTGGAGCACGCCGACACCCCTAGATCTAAGGCTTGTGAAACCAGATTGGATTCGGGGTGAGGGTACTTTAGAAAAAGAGTTAATTCAAATAATGATTTATGAAAACCTTTTAGAAAAGCCTATGTAAAAATAGCCTCTACTGACCTAGAACAACCCTTGTAAGATGATATTTGAGCTAATGTTATCGCTACGTACAAGTGCGATAAGTTTGTAAAAGAATCACAGATCTGCAGATGCAAAGATTGATTAAAACCCTCGCTTAGCATGTTTAACTTGTTATCGAATACGGTTCAGTTAAAGGTCGAATTCATTGTTTAAGTTGATTTAATGCAAACTAAGAAGGTGCAAGATGCATGCAAATAAAATAAAGTTCAATTGTCCATTGGTTTATTTTATAAGGTCGGTTGCTTATGCGACTTTGGCGTGTCATCGGATATGGAGTGTACCCGAAGTAATAAGAACACTTGGAAGGCAAGCGCGCTCGGGTGCCAAAGCCGGGGGGGGCGCTAAAGTGTAGACCCCTTTGTTAGTCCATAGAAAATAAGAAAAAGCTTTGATCCAAGTGGATCGGTACCTACCTTGTCCTGACGCTTCAGATCTGGGCAGAGCTTCGCTTCTTGAACTTGAAAGGAGGGTGAATTCAACACGGGATGGTGTGTTGAACTCAAGGATTTGAGTGCTTGAGGCTTTTGTGGATGCAAAAGTGTAAGATGAGAGAATTTGTGGTGTAAAGGGTGTATTCTGGCTGTGAATGAATGATTTCGAGGTTGGGTATAGGGCTCTATATATACTAAAAACCTCGGAGAAATTAGGAAAGCAGGGAATAAAAACAAGCCGAGGAACCGCATAGGCTTATGCGGTTGCCAGGGCAAACCGCATAAGCTTATGCGGTTCTCTACCCAAACCGCATAGGCTTATGCGGTTTGAGGGTCTGGTTTTTGTGTAGTTTCAAGTTTGGTTGCATTGAATCTTTGAAAGATTTCGTGATAATCTCGAGCGTGAAGCTCAAGAAAACCCCTAGGATATTTCGAGATATTTTGTGATGCTTAGGGCTTTGGAGTGCGGGCCAAAGGTGAGTTTAGGCTTCGGTTTGGGCCGAGACCAGAAAAATGAAAAAGGGGTGTATTTGCATAGATTTGTGAGATAAGGTAAGACGTGAGGTTGTATTTTGTGTAAGAGGATGCTAAATAGCGGTTTTAGCTACCGGGCCTAAATTTAGGAATTTAGGGATCTTTGAATCGACTTGTTAATGTAAAAGGGCCAATTATAGTGCAAATGCGAAGCTCATGCCAAATGAAGCAGGACAAGGACCTAGCTAGACTCCAAATGGACAAAATGAACGTTATTTAAATGCGATGTGAGGTGACCTTTAAACATTTTAACATTTCAAACGACTCAAAATGAATTCGACATTAGTTAGAACCGTATAAGTCAACGTTAAAACATGCGTAATAAAAGTCCGTGTTACATCACAGGGTTTTGTTTGGGAGGGTACGGATATGGGTATCCACAGAGCCCCCGGTTGGCGAGCTCGGACTAGGCGCTAGTCAAACTCCACGACCATATCCAGGACCATTCTGATCTCGTCTGATCCCGGAACGAAGCATGTGTCCATGGGTGAGACGAGGACTTCGAACCGGGCTAAACGGTGAGGTGCGTGCGCATTTTAAGGACTTGGCGGTCCGTGCATGCTATATGGGCCTGCCGGCCTGCTGGATGTCTTCGTCGTGCTTGTAATCTTTGATGTCGTTGCTTGTCTTTGATCTGCGTCGTTGATCTTTGATGTTATTCTTGGATTCGATGCCGCTGTTGATCTTTGATCTGCCGTTCTTGATGTCGTGCGGATCTCGTAGGAGCCGAGGTGCTTAGTGTGGTATCTGCTGGAGAAGTACTTGTTCGCCGGGGAAGGGTGTATATGTATGGTCTCGCCGAGGAGCGTAGGTGTAATCGTACATTCGCCGGGGGTTATGGTCCGAGGAAGGTGTATGTGCTCAAGTGTTTGTGTCTTGTAGTTAGATGCTTGGACTTGTTGGATGTGTTGGTGCAGACGCTTGGTGTCTATGCTCCGAAGCTGATGGGTGACTCGTTCAGGATGTTTTGTAGAGGTGTATCTGCTACGGCGTAGGTTAGTGTTTTGCTGGGGAAGTCGAAGGATATGTCTTGGACTCCGTGGAAAATGTCTGTATAGGTGTGCGGACTCCATGGGGAGGAAGTAACACTCCATAGGGACGTGTAAGAGGGTGTAGGGACTCGTGAAGAGTGTTCGTGTTTCTGCTTCTGTACCGTGTATTAAATGCTTAGCACACGCGTATGGCGGACTGTAGGTGACGCCTTAACCAAGGCATAGCGCATAATGTATGTGCTAGCGCTTGTGGCGGACTGTAGGTGACGCCTTAACCATGAAAGCTTGCATGCATGAAGAAAAATACTTAGGCTTGACGAGCCTAATATGGGGAGACAACGTGGAACAAAACACGCCTTAGAAATTGCCTTGTCGACTAGTGATTCTTCCGGGGAATCTCTTATCAATCGGCGACTTCAAACGTGAACTCATTCGCACATGTCGCGGCTTCAAATCCGGAATAATTCGAATTCTGCGATTGTCTTCTGAAATCTTCATTTTCACCTGCTTTGACCATGAGACGTGGTATCTGGTGATTCGTTTGGAGTCATGTGATACTCATCTCTCGGACTTGGAATGCATGGTGCTTGGGATGCTTCTTGGACATGTTAGGGTGTTCATTGTTGTGGGCGTACGTTCGGGTGTTCGTTGTTTGATGCACACATGAAAGTGTTATACTTTTAGTGTGCATGCTCTTGTTTGTAGCGGTTCTGGAGGTGTCGCTAAACCGAAGGTGTGTGTGCTTATGGCAAGGGTGTCTTCAAAAATGCAAAAATGCGAAAAATTATCCCATTTTGTTGTGAAGGTTTGATTCTTGATAGGAAGCGTCAGCCCCCAGTTGTCTTGGTCATGGTGCCGGTGTATGTGAGCCCCCAGTTTGACTGAGTTATGGTGTATAACGATAGTCAAACTATGTAAAAGGCTATGGGTTGCATTAGGATGAGGGTGTTTTTGGATTACCCCCTCGAGTTTGACTATGTTTTGAATGAAAACTAAGTCAAAGTGGGGTGCGTGATGTACTTGGAGAAGGAGTTTTTGGGTTACCCCCTCGAGTTTGACTAAGTTTTGAGTGGCGGAGTCAAAGTGGAGAGTATGGTGTTTGGTTACGAGATGGCTCGGGTTCAGTGTGACTTTGATGAATACCGTCGTCTTCACCCTTAGTTGTCTAGGTGATCTTGTGCAATAAGGATTGTGTGAACCCTACATTACATGACTGTTTGTTGTAGCTTGGCTTGAGCTTGTAGTTGCTTTCGTTGTCTTTCGCTTCCGTGCTGTGTTGTGCTTCCGTGGACCTGCGTAGTTAGTAGGCTTGGATTTGAAAGTGAAATGATTCCCGATTGGGATGCTTGGATTAAAAAGCTTTTTGTTGAAAAATCATTTTTGTAAAAGATTCATTTTAGTTGTCGAAATGAGCTTTAAAAATGAATGCTAGAAATGTCGGTTGTAAGGCTTCATGCAAGATGAAGGGGTGTTAGACGTTGTAGGTTCAAGCTAGAGTTGTGAAGACCGTAGAGGGTCACTTGAGTGCAAAGGTTGAAAAGCCCCCAGTTGTCGAGGATGAGAATTTGGTGGAATCTCACGACAACATGGAGTGGGATGTAGTGCTGGATTCGGTTGTGCTTTGCGTAAGCTGCCTACGTATCCACGAACGTGGAATCAAACCGGCGTAGTTCGAAAGAGTTTTCGCTCAGAATGTGTTAACTCGAGTGAGTTAAATTCGAAGAATGCTGTTTCTCAAAATGTATTAACTCGAGTGCCGAGTTAAATTTTGGAAAAGTTTAGACTTCGAAGATTCGAGATGCGTTTCAAGGATTTGAGATGCATTTACGAAAGATGCATTTTGTTTGCGAAAGGGTGGTGTTTGCAAAAAGTGAATTGCAAAGTGCTTTCATATTAACTCGAGTATTGGGTTAATTTTGAAAGGTGATTAGCTAATTTGAGGGTGCATTGTCTCGTGTAAGTTTGAAAAAGCGCGTCGTTCCGTGAGAGCGTTTTGAAAACTGGAGAGTTTTTGAAAGGAGCGGTTTAAATGTCGCTAAATTGTTTGATTGGAAGAGGATTGACTCGACGTGTGAGTCGATGCTTAAGGTGCCGAAAAGTTTGCAAAAATAGAGACGAATCGTATGCGTGATTTGAGACTCGACGGTTGCATGGTTGCCATATTCGGGAACACGTGTGTTGGTGGAGCCCCCAGTGGTGCTTGCTTGTCTGCGGTGGGATGCTGTTGTTCCTGCAAAACAGTGTTAGACCAAAAAGCAGAGTACTACTCCTAAGTCTATGACAACTTTGCCTTGACGAATTCGTTTTAGTCGCCTCGATAAAGAAATAGTTTGCCTTTGAGCTTTGTGAATTTTTGTGGACACATCCTTAGCATGGAAAGCTTTAGACGAGGAATATTTTGTGGATTTTTGTAAAAGGTTGGTTGAGCTCGGGAGAGCGGCCTACGTATCCGTGGTTACGGAATCAAACCTAGCGTAGTTCCGAAAGGGGTGTTTAAGAGCGTGCATGAGGTGTTTATGTGGAAAGGTGCGTGTTTAAGGATTCGCCGGTCCAAGAGGTGGGTTTGTTTTTGTGGAAAGGTGCGTGTTTAGGGACTCGCCGGTCCAGGGGGTGTTTAAGTGTTTGACCTTGATACGTTGCATCCTAAGGGCGAGTTCTCCTCAGTCGATCTAGGCTGCTTATTGCTTCTATCGAGTCTTCAATTTGGACTTTCAAAGACTTGGCCACTTGTTTCTGGGCGTCGGTGCTTCTTGCTTTTGGGGCTTCGGCCCCTTGCTTATTGATTTCTAAGCTTTTGACTTCTTAAGCTCTTGCTTCTTAAGCTTTTGCTTAGTTGTTTTGCCCCTTGTTCCGGAGCTTTTGAGACTTTTGCTTTTTGGTGACTTTGGTTTTTGATCTTTGTTCCTTGTATTCCCGTTTGGTTTGAGAATATCGTATGCCCTCTGTGGCTTGGGCTTGAGCTCGGACCTTGCTTAACTCTGTGGCTCGGTGGTCACTCGTGATCGTGTGTCTATCACGCCGGGCTCCTCTGACAAGTTCGTTTGCTTATTAGGCACGCGATCGAGTACGCGGAGGGCGATCCAGGAATACTCGTACTTTTGGTCGCGATCAAATTCATGACCACTGTGGAGCTCCAAATTAATGGATCCTCCTCCGAAAGCAGCGGAGTAGTAGACCACAAGCAGGCTAGTGAACCTTAGGTGTTTAGTCGTCGAGAGCCTTCTTTGTCTTTGTGTCTTTTAGTTGTTGACTTGGACCTTCGTATCCGGCCTAGACCTCCTTCGGATAGCTACTTCTAGGATGCAATGTATGTTGGTGGAAAATGTTTTTTGTGAGTAAAAAGGGTAAAAGGAAACTGGGTTGTTGGCAAACTTATTCCCTTATCGATTTGTTAAAATGTCGTACGTCGAAGACTCGATTATCCTAGACTGACGGAGATTGACTCGATGCTTAAAAACTCGACCCGTATTTAAAAGACTCGAATTTCTTGAGGAGATCCGTGAGATCGTCGGCGGCGCCTTGATGGATTCTTCGCTAGGTGCTCGAGACGCACATGTCTCGGGTGGGGTTGATGCTCGCGTCGGGACTCGTTTCATGCATACTTAGATTTGTCTTTGATTTTGCAAAAGTTTTGTTTTCGGCGAGAAGCAGGATGTTTTGTTGAGCAAAAATGTGTTGTCACATTTTGGCTCGATGTAAAAAGCGTTTCGAAATCAAATCCGATAAGCTCGTGTTAGTGGCTTGTCGGTGAAAGTGTGAATCGATTCGGGGTGGCGATAGGCTATCCGAATCAAGGGTGTTTGAAAATGTGATGAAGACGGTTATACTCGTTTTCATACATTTGGTTTGAAAGAGGGTTAGATTAAAGCGACTATGAGCCACTTGGTCTAGCAAGTGAAGGATTCTTGAGGATGATGCTAGTTCATTCCTAGGTTTTGTTGTCTTGTGAAAAGAGATGTTTGGATTAAAATGGCGGTAGGCCATTTTAAATCATGGATTCGAAAATGTTTATTTTCTTTGGATTTGTTTTCAAGAAAAGGTCCACTCGGGTTTGAAAATGTTTGGTAATAAATGGAGTTACAATGAGTGCGGGTCATGTAGTTCATTTATGTTTTGGAATATCACGAGAATAAAGTGATTATTCTCGGGTGTTTTGGGAGGCTGTTTGTGTAGATCAAACCGCCCGACTATGGGCCATTCGGTTCGAAGGAAGGATTTTTGAAAAAGGTTATTTCAAAAAGCGTGATGAGGATTTTGTGGAAGTAGTTTGTAAGAGGATTTGGGCCAAGATGGTTATGAATCATTTGGTCCGATGAAAAGTTCGCGAGATTGGGCTTGGCCATTCTCGGGTTTTATTCTTTGAAAAAGACAATTTTTCTTTGAAGCAGTCGACTTTGGGCCGTTTGGCCTAAAGAGAATGTCATTATTTGTTTTGCAGGAGCGAGGAGATTTTTGAAAAGAGCTCATTTCAAAAGCGGGTGTGTTTTGCTTGGTTTGTAAAAATAAGAAGATTTTGAAAAGAATTTATTTCAAAAATGAGAGTGTGTTGCTTGTTTTGTAAAAGTGAGGAGATTTTTGAAGAGAGCTTGTTTCAAAAATGAGAGTGTATTGCTTTAGGAGCAATGTTGTGCCTAAAAAATCTTTGAGGCAAGAACGCGTGTGCAGATCTTGTCTCGACGTTGAAATGTGTTTGATTTGCATTCGTCGAGCCCATGTTAACGGTTATCGTTAAGGGCTCGAGCCTAGATGCATGGAAAGGATTCGACTCGTGGACGGTTAGCTAGTCGAGTCGAGGATGTTGAGAATGGATTGGTTTGTGTGACATGTATCTAGTTAGTCCTATTAGATTCAACGTTCGTTTTAAGCGTTCATTTTTAGCTCATTTTTGTTTAGGAAGACCTTTTAAGCTTGAAAAAGGAGGTTTTTGAAAAAGTTTAGCTAAAGGAAGCTTTTGAGGCGAGGATGCGTGCGCACATCTCGTCTCGATGTTAAAATATTTTGCTTTGCATCCGTCGAACTGATGTCGGTGATTTACCGAGGTGAGCTCGAGTCGGATGTGTAAAAGAGGAAGGATTCGGCTCGAGAGCGGTTAGCAAGTCGAACCGAGGATGTTAAATGTAGAGACTAGGCCGTATGACCTAGGGGATTGAAATCCACGAGCTCGGGTTTTAATCCTTGCTCGGGTTTTTGCTTGTTAGTGAAAAAGGGAAGTTTTGAAAAAGCTTGTTTCAAAAATTCGCGATAGTTTTGTTTGAAAAGTGTTAGTTTGTTAGATGTTAGGTTCATTTATCTTTGAAACGTTTCAAGCGAGTTTTCGAAGATGTGAATGCAAGTGCTCGTTTTGAAAAAGACTATGGGGTGCATAGCCTCGAACTTGTACGTATGACTCAAAAAGGGTGAAAAATGAGTCAGTCGGGTACACCTCCAACTACCTCGAGTACGCTTTGGCAGATACTTAACCCCTTCATTTCCTTCTGGCAGGCGATAGGTTTCTGAAGAGAACCTTTGAAGCGGTCGAGATAGCCAGTTCTGTGGCCGTGGAGGCGAGAGGAAAGCTAGTCCGGCATGTGCTTTATCGAGTGGACAAGCCTGCATGTGGGAACCACCTCTCGAGGGTGCAAAGGGTGCCTAGATTCCAAAAGGAATGGACTCTAAACGAATGTGCATAGCTCAAATATGTATACTTGGATTGTTCAAGGCTTTCAAGTTTCACCTCTTTATTTTTAAAAAGAAAAGCTAGTTTTGGTTTTAAAAATAAGATCTCCCCAATGAGTCGCCAAACCGTGAAACCCGGATCGGACCCAACTCGCGTCTTGCTTAAGGGCGGATTTTAAAGTTAAAAAGATTAAGTTGGAAAAACCTTTAAGAATCAGCGTTATGGAGTCGCCACCTATTTATCGCGGAAAATAGGAACTCGCTACCATGTTCTAAGTTAAAAACATGTTCTTAGATTTTGGAGCACGCCGACACCCCTAGATCTAAGGCTTATGAAACCAGATTGGATTCGGGGTGAGGGTACTTTAGAAAAAGAGTTAATTCAAATAATGATTGATGAAAACCTTTTAGAAAAGCCTATGTAAAAATAGCCTCTACTGACCTAGTACAATCCTTGTAAGATGATATTTGAGCTAATGTTATCGCTACATTACAAGTGCGATAAGTTTGTAAAAGAATGCAGATCTGCAGATGCAAAAAAGATTCATTTAATCCCTCAGTTTAGCATGTTTAACTTGTTAACGAAAACGGTTCAGATAAAGGTCGAATTCATTGTTTTAGTTGATTTAATGCAAAATAAGAAGGTGCAAGATGCATGCAAATAAAATAAAGTTCAATTGTCCATTGGTTTATTTTATAAGGTCGATTCTTATGCGACTTTGGCGTGTCATCGGATATGGAGTGTACCAAGTAATAAGAACACTTGGAAGGCAAAGCGCTCGGGTGCCAAAGCGGGCGCTAAAGTGTAGACCCCTTTGTTAGTCCATAGAAAATAAGAAAAAGCTTTGATCCAAGTGGATCGGTACCTACCTTGTCCTGGACGCTCAGATCTGGCGGAGCTTCGCTTCTTGAACTTGAAAGGAGGGTGAATTCAACACGGGATGGTGTGTTGAACTCAAGGATTGAGTGCTTGAGGCTTTTGTGGATGCAAAAGTGTAAGATGAGAGAATTTGTGGTGTAAAGGGTGTATTAATTTGTGAATGAATGATTTCGAGGTTGGGTATAGGGCTCTATATATACTAAAAACCTCGGAGAAATTAGGAAGCGGGGAATAAAAACAAGCCGAGGAACCGCATAGGCTTATCTTGTTGCCAGGCAAACCGCATAAGCTTATCTTGATTCTCTACCCAAACCGCATAGGCTTATGCGGTTTGAGGGTCCTGGTTTTTGTGTAGTTTCAAGTTTGGTTGCATTGAATCTTTGAAAGATTTCGTGATAATCTCGAGCGTGAAGCTCAAGAAAACCCCTAGGATATTCTGAGATATTTTGTGATGCTTAGGGCTTTGGAGTGCGGGCCAAAGGTGGGTTTAGGCTTCGATTTGGGCCGAGACCAGAAAAAATGAAAAAGGGTGTATTTGCATAGATTTGTGAGATAAGGTAAGACGTGAGGTTGGTTTTTGTGTTAGAGGATGCTAAATAGCGGTTATAGCTACCGGGCCTAAATTTAGGAATTTAGGGATCTTTGAATCGACTTGTTAATGTAAAAGGGCCAATTATAGTGCAAATGCGAAGCTCATGCCAAATGAAGCAGGACAAGGACCTAGCTAGACTCCAAATGGACAAAATGAACGTTATTTAAATGCGATGTGAGGTGACCTTTAAACATTTTAACATTTCAAACGACTCAAAATGAATTCGACATTAGTTAGAACCGTATAAGTCAACGTTAAAACATGCGTAATAAAAGTCCGTGTTACATCACAGGGTTTTGTTTGGGAGGGTACGGATATGGGTATCCACAATATCATATGGATACGGAGTAATATGATTTTATATAAAATGATTCCTAAACTAAAAAGTTATTGATTTTATCTAAATGATTTTGAACATTAATAAGATTATTATCTAATTATTATATACTCCATCGGTTCCAGTGAATTGTTTACACTTTGACTTTTTTGTGAGACAGATTTGAGAGAATTGTAAATAAATGACTGAAATAGAGGGAGTATAAATGTTCATTTACGTTAATTTTCAAAACAGAAAAAAAAAAGTAAACGAATGAGTGAAATATGACTTGTATAGGCCACTTGTTATTTAAAATCATGAGGGTTAAGTGGTGCCTTTGAATCATTCACACATTCCTTCATCGACTAATAATTGAGGCAACCTAATTAATTTAAGATGATGAATTAATTATTAATGCTTACTCCGTATCTATAAAACCATATATATCATTCCTTATACGGAGTACATTCTACAAACAATACTTGCTTACGTATACCCTTCACTATTTCTATGAATTCCACCAAATACCACAAAGAACAAAATTTACAATCGTCGTAAATTCTAATTAAGTTAGAACAACTTCCCGCTAGCTGACCAATACACAACATGGTTAATGATAATAACAAATATGAGACGGTCCAGCAGAAGAAGTTAATAATAATGGTGCCATATCCGGCACAAGGGCACGTAACGCCCATGCTAAAACTAGCCACCACATTTTCATCTTACGGATACGACCCGTTGATCGTCCTCCCGGAGTTCCTCCACCGTACAATCATCGAAAAAGTCAACACGAAGACAAAAACTAAGGGAGAATCGGTCAAATTCATTTCAATTTCAGACGGATTATCAAACGACGAGCCTCGTGATTTCTTTGCCATAGAGACTGCCATGGAGGATCACATGCCCGCCCATCTCGACCGCCTTATTCGTAATATATCCGGTGCTTGTGACGGTGGCGGTGTTGCATGCATGGTGGTTGATATATTGGCATCGTGGGCAATTAACGTAGGAAAAGAACGTGGGATAAATAAGGTAGTTGGGTTTTGGCCAGCAATGTTGGCTACTTATTGTTTGGTTAGCTCTATTCCTCACATGCTTCAAAATGGACTCATTTCTGATTCAGGTAAATAATAAGCTTTCTACTCAATAATACTCCGTATATTTATTTTAACCATTAAAGAGGTATGTAACTACAGAGTATGTAGCTTGAAAAATTATAGTTTACCACTGTATATGCTCTAATATCAAACATTGGTGTTTACCTGCTAGCTTAGGAGCATATATTTTACACATGCGAAACAGACAATCAAGTTTCTAATAATTTATTATGAGCATTATATGAGGAATTCAATAAATTATATTAGTCGAATGTCATTTTAGATTTTGCCACTTTCTTGAGGAAAAAAAAGGTCACGTACTATTTCTCATTCGTTACAATTTATCCATTATTCCATTTTTTTTTTTTACTCTGTACTATTTGTGAAAGTAACTACGTAGTACTATTTTCAATTTCTTACAATAATAATATACAAAAATAAAACATAGTTTTAATTTGTTTCACATATTTTCACAAATACAACAAATCTTGCTAACAACTTACAATTGTATTTTATATATTATATTATTCTAACAACGTGACTTGAAACGATAAAGTATATTATAATATAAATTTATAAAATACTTCAAGTATTATGGTTTAGTGCATGGCTGCCTACATTAACGGTACGCACATGCCGACAACCGATACCTTTAATGGCTGCTAACGTTAACGCTGCATGCGCCTATTATTTTGCCAATATTTGCTCTTCTCATTTAATTATGTGTAATCATAGGCGTTATCATATGCACTGCTGACTCATAAAATTGAATGTTACAATTTAAATATTACTCCGTATTTGAAAGTGTTAAACTGTTAATGTCAAATGAGTACAAATAAATACGTAAAAAAAAGAGTCCTATAAACAACATGTACACATGACATCTATGCTGTACTTTTCACTTTTTCTAACAGTATCCTGCGTTTGGCATATTCCATATTACAAATAAATACGTAAAAAAAAGAGTTAATAAGCTCAAATGTAACTAAACTTGAGTAATTAAACCGTTAAATTTAGCCGCGGCCGTTAACTTTGTTTTTATACGAAGTATAAATTTTCACCCTTTTTATTCAGTTTTTTCCCTTAATCTTTTTGCATTAAACACTTTATTTTTTTATAATGGAGGATGGAGTATAATATTTAAAGCGAAAAGGTGGTGGAAAAAGCTAAAAAAATAAGAGTGCAAGTTTATATGAAACATAATTAACGGCTAAATTTAACGGTTTATTTTAGTTTGGTTACGGTTGGGACTAAGTTTATAAGGTTAAGGGTATAACCGTATAACTGATAATACGTCAAACGCAGGGGTATAGTTGAAAAAAAAAAAAGTATGAGGGTATAGATGGAAAAAACCCTATTTTTAAACCGTTCGATTAGTAGACATGTTTGAGTGTACATTGAATTATAAGACTTTATAAGAGTATTTAATTTGATATTTAAGACCCTTTAATTTTGAAATTAGAAATGTGAAGAAGACCTTCACATGTAATATCCCACATCGACGAAACTAAATAGGATTGACTACTATATAAGTTAATAGGCTACTCGCCTACTCCTTCCATTGCTAATTGGTTTTAGATAAAACCTCTTTCGACTTATGAAGTGCTCTTGTGCGTCGGCTATGTACTCCGTAACAGATTGCAGTAAGTAATTACTTTGTGCTTCGAATTACACCAAAAGAAAGAGTACATAAAATAGGGCCTCGTCTCAAAAAAATTAGAATTTCTCTATCCATTAATCCTTTTGAAATGAGGTCCCTAAATACAAATGTACACTAAACGTAGAATCAAAAAAACCCTAATACAAGTAAAACTATGTACTCCGTACTCTATATATAATTTCCTATATATTAGTTGATGAGTCATTTACTTTTATAAGTAGCATATCGTTATCAATGCTACGTGGTTGCCTACTTAAGTTGAAAGTAACAAAGACGTTGAACTGTATATATATTTGATCATATTTTTGGATAGCTAGATTAACATGTGGGTTGAAAGTAACATGTCAATATTTTATATATTTGATTGTGACTAGATAAGCATGTGATCATTTGTGTGCCGTTAAAGGTGACTATTTCACAAGGATTTTGATTTAATACGTTAATATATTGATATTGTTTCCAACAAATTGTACCCCGTACTAAATATTTAATTGCAATTGACTGTATCTTTGTAAAAAAATATAATTAATAACGATTTTTTAACATGTGCATACCATGAATGTATATTTAATTGCAATTGACTGTCTCTTTGTAAGGATTTTAATTTAATACGTATTACGATTTTTGTGAATGTATATGTAGGGCTCCCTAAATTTCAAGGACATATATCATACCCTTATACACCACCTTTGAGAAGTGAACATTTACCTTGGCTTATTGGAAATCAAACTACCAAAGTAGCAAGATTCAAGTTTTGGGTTAGAACCATGGATAGGTCCAAATTACTTAAGTGCATCCTAGTCAACTCTTTCCCTAATGAACCACAAACTAACATCAACTCAAATAAATGGGCTTTAAACCCAACTCATGGCCCAACTATACACCCAATTGGGCCACTAAAAAGTGATGGGCCCTTTGAAACCCTACCATTTTGGGAAGAAGATGAAAGTTGCTTGAATTGGTTGGATCAACAAAAGCCCAACTCTGTGGTGTACATTTCATTTGGGAGTTGGGTTAGCCCAATTGGTGAGTCCAAGGTGAGTAATTTGGCTAGGTCTTTGGAAGAATTGAAGAGGCCTTTTATTTGGGTTCTCGGGCCGGGTTGGAGGGATGGGCTACCTAAAGGGTACATGGATAGAGTTGGAAAGTTTGGTAAAATAGTATCATGGGCTCCACAAATTGATGTTTTAAAACACAAGGGTGTTGGTTGTTACTTGACTCATTGTGGGTGGAACTCGACTTTAGAGGCTATACAGTGTAAGAAGACGCTGTTGTGTTTTCCTGTGGCTGGTGACCAGTTCTTGAATTGTGAATATATCATTAACGTGTGGAAGATTGGGGTTCGGATGAAAGGGTTTTGTATCGACGATGTAAGTGATGGGATAAATAGGGTTATGGAAGATTGGTCCATGAAGAAAAGGATGGATGATTTACATGAGAGTGTCATGGGGGATGAAGCCATTTCAAAGAGGAAAAATGAGATCATGTTGTTTGTAAATGATATAAAGAGTGCTCAATTAAGTTGCAATTAAATTTTCAAGTAGAATAAGATAAGATGGCACAAGTCATATACTCCCTCTGTCTCGGTCATTTGTTTACAATTTGACTTTTTTCCACTCACAAAAAAGTCAAATTGTAAACAATTCACTGAAACGGAGGGAGTATAACAACTGAATAAACTTTTGTAACTATCGATAGCAAATATAACTCCTAGGGGTGAATGTTTCTTTTACTCCGTATAATGTAACTACGAAAGGATACTAGTTATCGATAGTTAATTTCTTTTAGTAAGTAAAAGACAACGTATAAAGTGATTTGGTAACCCCATTATAAATGTTACTTATAACTACAGACTACAGTAAAAAGTACAATTTAATTACAATTTCAAACATCGAAAAATTAACTGTTTCCCCTATTAAATCCATTTCGCCATATGTCCAAAACGTCCTCGGTATATTTTGACAAACATGGCGAAACCCGAAACAAAACAAACAAAAGAATAGTTGAAGAAACAGAGAAATTAAATTAAAGAGCTTAATGATTAGTACAAGAATCCTTTTTGAACTTAATAGGCTTGGTACTCAAGTAATCAACGGTAACATTGCACAATATATGTAATCGACGTTTTGCGGTCACAAGCTTTCCTACAACATCTCCACGAGAATGAAGCTCCATTTCTAGCAAGAACGGAACTTTGCCGCCATTGACGTTCGACACTTCTAAGTTTTGACCAGCTCCGTATAACGGGACTTTGTCTCCGATGAGAGTTATCGGAATTGTGCTTCGACTCTTTCGTCTTTGGTAGTGTTTTTGCAACTGTTGTTATCACCAAATTAATGTTCCTAATTAAATTACATACATAATATGGAGTACAAGATAATCCCTTGTCCTCGTTGCTAGCACTGTCTTAGGTAAGGTCTGTTTTTCTCATCTTATTTTTACATATATCTTATCAAACATTTCAGAAAACAATAATGATTTTAAACATTTTAAGACGAAGATAACATACCCTAAAAGTCATATAACTAGTGATTGATTTGAACTTGTGACCTCAGAATTGTACAAAATCTACTATTGTTAGATTATAAGATTGACTACGTACTGAATTTCAATCATGCGTATAAACGTTTGGTACCGTATCAAAGGATTCATTTTGTATAGGAATACAATGACACGTGTGATTTTATCTAAACTTTAAGTCTAAAGGACATTTATATGAAAAGACGTACGTATAACTGTATAAGAGTATAAAATCGATGATTGAATTTCAACAACGAGCTTAATTACCTGGCCAGTGGCGACGATGATGCGAGAGTATAAAAGAGAGACGGGAGTAGAGGCAACATGAATGCCAAAAAAAGTAGCAGGATTGTAAAGGCCAAGCTTCAATGTCGCATTTATGGTTATTACTCTTGTTGGTACTCCTGAGAAATCCGTAGCCTCTGCTACATACAAGTTATTTACCGCCAAACTCTGCACATATTCATCATAAATTAATTAATTTATAAATATTTTACTCACAATTTAATTGACTATTTGGGAATATAATGATTAATTAAATCATTTTTTTTCATATAAAACTTTGAGAAAATAATTATGAGTTGTCACTTTGTCATAATTTGAGTAGTGTTTCCTTAATTACAACATAGGAGTAAATATGTTGCATAAGTCAAAATTTCCTACGAAATCAATGAGAATAATTACGTATAAGTAAAAGAAAAAAGATTAGCCTATTATCGAGCAAACATAACCACGTGGTTTTCATTTACTGAGCTCAACTAAATTGAAATGAATTGATGAAATGAAACAGAAATTACATTAAGAAAACTCAACTAAGATGAATCATTTAAAGAATTTCAAAAGAACTTGACTTAAGAATTATCCATTAGGGTCATATTCTACTGAATATTATAAATAGGATTAACTCGATTATAATTTTAAATTAAACTAAATTGAATTGAGCTGAATTAAAAAATACATATATAAGAGATCAATAAATAAAAGTGAAAAAAATAGTAAAAAAAATACCTTCAAAGTAACTTGAGTTTTGAAAGGTCTACTAGCACCCCAAATGATGAAGCAAAAAACAGTAAACAACACAACAAAACAAACCAAAGCAATCAAAGCATGCATCCTTCTAGACAAACCCTTGTGATCATCATAATTACCTTCTTCCATAATCACATTACACTCAGGCCAACCCTTGTCATTATTATTCCGTCTTCGGCTACCCTTACGCCCCGAAGACGACCTAAAAATCCCCGAGAAACGACTCGCTGAGGAGTTCCGAGAGTGGCGGCCAAAGGAAGGGTGTGAGGGTGACTCCATGGGGCTATTAAACATCGGTGTCGCGTGTAACGATGTCGACTTATTGTCTTCATCATGGGAGTCTCTTGAAGGGCTTTGCACGTAGTAGATTGGTCTCTTTGGTGACCTTGATGGTGATGATGGTGCTAAGCTTGTTACATCTGATTCCGACTTCGTGTGTATCATTTTTTGTCACTATATTTATTAAAAAATAATACTGTTAGGGGTAAGGCTGCGTATATCTGATCTGCTTTGACTCGTTAGTAAGAATAATTAAGGTTTTAATGAAATGGTTTGGAGTTAATTAGGGTCAAACATATATAAAAGTTGGTAATAATATTAGTCATATTAGATGTAGTTTGAGATGGAGGATGATATGGAGGGTGTGAAATGTGGTGTACAAAAATTGAAGAGGGATTTTAATGGATGTTGTTGTAGGTTTATTTTTTTTTGGGTGGAGGGACCAATATAAGCATATACAACTATCACTATGCTACAACAATAATGTTACTAAGCCAATGATTTAATTGCTTTTTTATGCTAGTGGTGAAGTCCAAAAAAATTTAATACATGGAGTTGATTTTTGTTTTGTTATGAGATTATAGGTTATAGTCTATTGGTATATTAGTTAACATAAATATTATTTGTTGTTTATAAACAATTATTGGTTGGAAATACAAGAAACGTCGTCTTTACACTTTAATGGACTTCTTCATACGAAAGTGTGGATACAATTACAGACATGCCTAATTTATACCACGTTGAAAGTGAGTAATGTGATATTAGAACTTGTGACTCCTTGTTCACACAGCTTTGTTACCATGTCTAAAAGACAAGTCAACAAAACTCTAGGTACGATGATAGCTGTTGAGGCTCAATAGTAGGTTCTTATATCTTATCACTCCCCCTCATACTAAGGCCCATGAGCATCAATGTGTGGATAAACGAATCACAAAACCCGTAAACATTAATACGTAGAGAAACACTACACATTGTCAACTATGTGTACGTCGAGAAAGGACGAACTTAAGAGTACCTATAATATATTAATCAAAGGGTTTAAGATTCAAGTTTCTTTTGGTAGAAATCTTAACTGACAAGTAATATTCTATAAAATCTTATGGAGTAGATACTTCGATTCTGTCTTCGTAATCAAAAGGGTGACAGGGTGTCTAATTTGTAAATTGCTACTCCATATTGCTACACGCACTTGAAGTTTACTATATAGTGTCTACTGTGTAGTAACTAACTCTGAAAGCAATGAACGATGAGAAAAATCACTTATCAATTTCTTTTTTCATTCGCCTTCGACAAATTGTATTTTCTAAAATTTGTCCGAATAGAATATTACACTGCCTCAATACCGATTATTTGTTCTGATTTTCTCATTTTTCCTAAAAATCAAATCAGCGTATCTGATTCTTTGGAGCGGATGATATATTTTTCTTTTAAAAAACCATTCTCATTTTTAAGTGAGCTCTTAATAATATGTAGTTTTTCTTTTATAATTGAGAAAGGAGTAAGGCCTTGTTCTTTCCACCTTAATTTCAGCTTTTATAAGTTCAGTTCAGCTTCTATAAGTCTCACTCCAACATTACACATAAATTTACAAAAAAAAAAAAAAAAATAAGTTCAACTCTTATAAATTTAGGTCGACTCTTAATAATTTAATTTTTATAAATTTAACCCGAAAATAAGTGGGCCCTAAATGTTGCACCATAGTTGGTAGTAACACTTTGTGCAGACTAGAAAGTGGGGAGATAGAATATTTGCTTTTGTAAGACCATCTGTATCAACAATTACCTACCATTAATCATCTTACTCTCTCTCATCACCTTCTCTCATCCACCTCAATAAAATTTTACTCATCAACTTTTATCAAAATAACACCTTTAACCATGATTAATCATCTTTTACCTCTCTCTTACTTTATCCTACCCCACACTTTTTTACTTATTTAATTTTTCACTTTTCTATTTTAATTTATCACCCATTACTTATATTATTTTATAAATAAAAATAAATAAATAAAATTACACACATATTTTCTCTATAAAATACCATTTCTTCACCAACAAAATTCACACAACATATCCTCACAATAATTTACATATATTTTACTATTTATAAACTTTTTTTACTATTTTATTTTAATTTTTTATTTTTTACAATAAACTTTTTGTTTTCTTCTAAATATAATAAAATAATACTTTTTTTTATCTTTAAAATAAAAATTTTAACTTTTTATTTGAAAAACTAAAAACTAATAATGATCAATTAAAGAAAGGTGGAAATTAAAATAAAAAATGGTACAAACTTAAAAAAATGGAGGAAATTAAATAAAAAAAGGTGAGGGCCCCATATGTGAGTACTCATGCTATCACTCGTTTGGATGAGTTGCTCCTCAAAACTCATACCCATGTATAGCTACTAATCATTGTTAAAGTTACCATGAGCAATCATACTCCACCCATGAGCAAAGGAAATCATGGATACAAATGCTCTAATGAAACTATGAGTGGCAATTTAACTCTACTCATCAACAGTTTCCTACCTTTTGTTTGTGTGGATATGTTATGCCTCAGACTGTCGGCAACCGACGAATACCTTAACCAAACACGCACACTATTTTATTTGGCTATTATTAAGCCTATTAGGAGTATTTGATTGATTGTTTACTTATTTCTTGCAATTTATGAAAAAAAAAAAAAAAAATCATTTACTTTTGCTACAAGAATAATTAAGAAGAATTAAAATATGTAGTGAATCTAAGTGATTGGCAATTGTCACAATTATAATTAGGACTTAGGAGTGTTTAAAAGTTACAATCCAGATTGACAAATCAAATCCTTGGGTCATAATGTTTAAGACGAGTTTTTAAATACAAAAATGTTATCAGTGATCACATTTAGGCTAATCGTGATAATTATTGACTAAAACGTGACCACTTTTAAACTGATTAATTATGGTCACAATTAGAGTTGGTAAGCTTGACCCGACCCGAGCGACCCAACCCGAACCCGAGCAAAACCGACCCGATAAGCCCCGAAATTATAGTGACCCGAAACCGACCCGATGACGACCCATAACCCGACACGACCCGATAAAGTCTGACCCGAAACCGAACCCGACCCAACCCGAGATGACCCGTAACCCGATTCAACCCGAGTTTATTTGATAGCTGACCCGACCCGAAATGACCTGTGACCCGAAACTTTGAAGATTCTAAATAAATTTTGAAACTTTTTCAAAATTTTCAATCTTTCAAATATACACCAAATAAAATATTTGACATTTTGAGATTGAGATATAGTTAAAAATTCAAATATTGGTTTGAAAAATATTAAAATTTCAAAATTTGTTTTGGTGCCAAAATTTCAGCCTAAATTATTAGTGACCCGAATTTGACCCGAACTCGATTGACCCGACAATTTTAGCTTTAATGACCCGACAATTTTAGCTTTAATGACCCGACAATTTTAGCTTTAATGACCCGAACACTGTTATAACCCGACATGACCCGAACCCGACCCGAACACTGTTATGACCCGAACCCGATATGACCCGACCCGACCCAAACCCGACCCGAGTGACCCGATTGCCACCTCTACTAGTCACAATGTAGTCAATAGTAGTTACAATTAGCTTAAATGTAAGTCTTCGTTATGCATTAGGGGAGTAGTATAGTACTCGTAAGACTTTTCCTCAAAAAACATACATGTAAATGTAAGTGAAAAAAAATAGTCTAAAAAAAGCGCATCTTTTTTAAGACAAAATGTTACATCGGGGAGAGTATAATACGTCACTAGTACCTAAGAAGTGGACAAAATACTTTGAGAAAAGGTTTATGGTCCATGTAACGAGGGTTAGTTAAGACTGCGATACCCTGCAAACCATGCCGTAGTTAAGTCGTTCCGCAGGATGGCGGTGATCCATGGCCAATTCTTCCACCCGAAGTCGAACCCAAGACTACAAATCATCGTTCTGTTTTCTGGCGCATTCCGACTCGGTGGAGGCACTTGAATATAACTTGAATGACAATAACTTGAGTCATCCCGTAGGATGGTCCATGTTTATTATTTACTTTGTACAACTTTTTAAGGTGATGACGAATGACAATAACTTGAATGACCCCTATTAAAAACCCATGATATGAATACGACAGTTTTGCAACGTACAATTAACCACGTTTCAATGTTCAAATAATTGCACCTTCAAAAAAAAACAAAAAAAAAGGTTGTAGTTGGACTTGGGCCCACAATTGATAAAGACTTCACCCCACACGTTTGGGCCCATTAACAGTTGTAAAGCAGCATTTGGGCCGAAACTCAGGGCCTTATTGGGCTATTTGAAGCTAATATTTATGTTGTGGACCAAAATACTAGGGTTATGTTGGGGCACATCATGCCTAAAATCAATTTTGGAGGACTTTTTTTTATTTTTGGTGATGGGCTGGTTGATATGGACCAAATATTCAATCGAAAAATAAGAAATGATTGTTCGATTTGAAACAATGATGAGTTAGACGTCATTTGAAACTCGGTATCACCTGATTGGATTAAAAATCGGTAAAATTTAAGTCGTAGTAGATTAGAATTACATAATTGGGCCAACTACTTGTATAAATAATTACCGAGTTGTTATGAATGTATGTGTAGAGAACATCGAGAACACGTATGAGGAGAATAATGGGGAGAAATATATTGATGTTCTAGAGTACGCATTTAGAGTTGGCAAGGCTGACCCGACCCGAACCCGAGCGAAACCCGACTCGATTAACCCGAAAATATTGTGACCCGAAACCGACTCGACCCAACCCGACGATGACCCGATAATCAGTGACAAGAATTCAACCCGACCCGACGATGACCCGTAACCCGACACGACCCGATAACCAGTGACCCGAACGCGACCCGACCCGATGACGACCCGACCCGATACTGACCCGATTAAATTGATGACTCATTAATTATTAAGCACAATATTGATTAAATAGAAAGCAAATTAGTATTTAGTTTGATACTTTATACTTAATAATGAAATAATTAGATCAAATAATGGTCGAAAAACTTGTTTTAGCATAAAAAAATTGGAGTAACTCGATAAAATCGCGCAGGCCCGATGATGACCCGACGCAAACCCGACCCGACCCGACCCGATATACTATTTAACCCGGTATGACCCGACCCGATATCAACCCGAACCAAATCCGACCCGAGACACTATGTAACCCGAAATGACCCGACCCGACAACGACCCGAACTCGACCCGAACGAGCATATTGACCCGATATGACCCGAACCCGACACGACCCGACCCGACTTGACCCGACCCAAACTTGACCCGACTGACCCGATTGCCACCTCTTTACATTACATCGACATATATTTATAGTACAAATACGAGGTAATCGTAACCTTTCGTGAAGAGATACATTAACCGATAATGGTCATCCACATTTCACAACAGGAGTAACTTTTTTGTGAATGTGGAAACTTTGACAATGAAATTTCCCTTTCTATTTATAGTAAGTTTTAATAATGAATTTTCAAAAAAAAAAAAAAATACATTTTTATTACCATCTCTTAAATTTACCCAAAATAGAATGGAACATTTATTTTAGAATCGTACTCCCTCCGTCCCAAAATAAGTGTTCTCTTTTCCACTAAAATTTAATCGAAAAGAGGACACTTATTTTGGAAGAGAAGGAATTTTTTTTTTTCCCCGATCTAAGGTAATTATTGTATCCCTTATTTTATTCTTAGGCATATTATTATGGAGTATATACGAGTAGTTTCTCTTGAAAGGTAAGCTGAGAACAAATTGGTGGCTTCAAGCCTACATGCAATGCTCGTAAAATTAATTTTAAGTAATCATGTTCTTAGTTCAATATCACAATACAACAATAAAATTTAAATAATTTTATTATAAGACGGTTTCACGCGTACGATGAATTATTTGTGACTAAAGTGTGACCACCTTAACATTATAGCGACTACTTTAACGCTTAGTATTTTTGAGATTTTAAATTGAACATGATGAGACGAGTTTTGTATGGGTTTAAAGGTGTATTTTAGGCGACTTTTGACGTTATTGAAGTGTTCTTATGGGTTATTTTGATATACATTGGAGTCGGGGGCACTTAGGTGGAGTTACGCTGTTTTTCATGCTTTTATACAGTGTCTTGGATCGACTTGGGAGAGCGCTTGGTGGATGTGAAAGTGGGTCAAGAGTGTCATGGGAAGTCAAGTTTTGAAGTGAAGTCAAGGCCCAAAAGTCGTTAGTCAAAGCTCGGATCAAAGGAAGAAATAGAAGATGAGTTCAGAGTTATCTACACTGTGCAGGTGTAGCTACGCTGTTGATGAGTTATAAAATACCGCAAGCGTACGGGTCAGTTGTAGCACTTACGAGTCGGTCTCAGGGAGGTCAGGGACTAAGTACTAGTGTTGTCTCGGATTACAAGTTATCTACGCAAATCGTAATAAGATTATTTATCTAATCTAATAAGTATAAACATAAACTTAAACTGAATAAAGACGCGAATAAAATGAATAAACGATAAATATAAGAAATACTAGGGCGAAGGTATCATAACCCATATAAATTAGTCGATGCACCAACTCCGTTAACGGCTTATCAAATTGTTTATTGGGGTTCTCTAAAGACGGAATTTGACTCTCGTACACAATCCCGACTTGGGTTTACACGAAAACTTACAAGTTAAGACCCGACTCTCGTACGCGATCTCAAACAAATAATCAATCATGTAAACCACGACCAACACAATCAACATTTAAGCACAATAACCAATAAAAAACTCAATAAGTCGGAGTCAATTCAACAACTAATCCATAAAAAGGTTCAACCAAACTCTAGAATAAAACTACTACTCAATCATAAAATTAACAATAACAATAACAATAAAATAGATAACAAAAATAAAAAGAGCAAGATAAAGAACTTAACTTTCTATTGAAATTGAAAGGATGAACATCTTGAAATTGATTGAACAAAAGAGTAGAAGCAGTAGAAAAGAGTAAAAGCAGTAGAAATTTCCAAACCTAAAACTAATGAAAAGAGAACGTAAAAACTGATGATCCCCAAAGATGTACTCCGTAGTATTGTTTTGTTTTTTTTAACTGGGCTTAATTACATTAACTTGGGCTTATTATTTTATTTTAGCACGAGCCCACTTGTTTAATCTTTAGTAATTCCCGACTTTGTATTGCAATTGGACTTGTCTCGAGCTCATTTTATTTCGCGTCGGCATTTTCGGCATAAAATACTTCTTCCTGCAATAAATATAAAATAATCGTAGTAAACCGTACTAGGAGGAAATATAATACAAAATATAGCGGAAATGCCGGAAATACATACAAAATGACGAGGAATAAGTATATAAAATATAGGTAAAATATCGACTTATCAGCTGTGAGGCTAAATCAGAATGTGGTGTCTGGAGTAAGCGTGACTACTGGAGCCGCTTGATGCGGCTAGGAGTGTTCTTGAAGGCTGTTTTTGCCTTATTTGTCTTGTATGTAGAAGTGATGCGGCTTGCTTAACTTTTCATATTCCAAACGAATTATTTTCGGATGACTTAAGTTTTGTTGTGTTTTTCTTTATATATTATTCATCATCATCATTTAGGAAAAAAACCTAGAACTCTACTTATCAATTTTCATATTTTATTTTTAATTCTTCTTTATTTTAATTTCTATGGAGGGCTAATTTTCTATCTCGGATTGAGTAATTGAAGCCTTCGAACTTTTGGATTGTAAGACTCTAATTTTCTATCTTAATCATTCGAATGTCAAATATTGTTCTTTATAATTGTTTGAATATCGATTTGCTTCTAGTTTGATCACCTAGTTGTTGAATTGATAGTTGCTAGTTTGCTTTAACTCTTGTAGCAAAATTTTCCTTCGATTGTATGCCGATTCATCGTTGTTGGATTATTGACGAACAATACTTGTATGAACCAAAGTGTTTACCGCGTGTGTTTACATTCGTTCATCTTTGCATAATTCCTCCGTTTTATTCTGCGTTGCGATTAAACTTAGACGCTTGGATTAAGTTGTCGTTATTGTAAGGGTCTTTTGCGTACGCATTCGTAGCTTTTGACTACTTTCTGTTGGAATTGGAGAACTGAAATTCTTGATGCAAAGCATTCGTGTGATGAGTTAGAATATCCGAGTCTACGATCAATCCTTAGTTCGTTGGTGGAAATTGCTTGTTCCGGGACTTGTTCTTAATTGTTTACATTAATTTTGTCATTCGCATTCTACTAGACTTAGAACCAAACCGAAACACCCCCAATCAGTTACTTAAGAGATATTTACTACGCACACGTTCAGCAAACCGTCCTTCCTTGTGGGTTCGACCCCTACTTACGCTTACTGCTTGTCTGTGTTTGAAGTGGATAAAAATAGTAATTTGGAGGCTCACGACAAGCCTAGCCAGAACACTTCAAACCACAAATTAATCATATTAAACGATAAAATAATCACATTTTACTCATAAATAGTCTATCGTACACGTAGAACCGTTTCATATTATTGTTTGCCTCTTTTCAAATGGCTGCATTCATTTCATAAATGTAGGTCAAAATATGAATAGGCAAGGTCCAATCGTGAATCACCTATAGATAGTACAAGACTAGTAGACTACCCATTCAATTCATCATTATAAGATTAACTTGAATAAGGGTATCTCACTTCTCAAATTTGAAATTCACTCCAATTTGAATTCATATAATCTAACAAATTTATTCAATTTGCACAAGTATTACGGATAATAAAGAAATTACAAATTTATGTATAGTTTACCAACTAAATAAAATTCTAATATTTTTATACTACTCGTTGAATACATATCAAATAAAATACCAGAAGTACGAGACTATATAGTGTTTTTATACGGAGTATATTGTAAAGAATAACATATATTCAACTAAGGATGTCTTAGCCTAGTGGTTAAGATTGAGGTATCCGTAATGTTAGGTCATAGGTTCAAATCTCCCCTCCCCGTTGTATGCCTTTGTGGGCCTAGACCTGGCAAACGGGTCATTTCGGGTTGCTGGTCTATTTCGGGTCACATTTTATCGTATTGGGACGGGTCAGGTCTTTTTCGGATAAAAAAGCAAATTTTTGGTAAGGAAAGAAGATTTTTTTTTGTCAAATAGTTACTTTTTACAGTTTTTATGTATATAATTGGTGTTAATTGATTTCACACTATCAAATAAGTTCTTTTTGAGTCATTTGAAGTCATGAAGAGTATTTTGTATCTGGTCAATTCGGGTTTCGGTCAAGGCATTGCGGGTCGGGTCTGAGTCGGGTCAGGTCATTTCACGTTTCGGGTCGACTTCAGGTTGTAAATATCGGGTCACTTTCGGGTCTCGGGTCAGCCTTATTGGGTCAGGTCTGTTTTACCAGGTCTGCTTGTGGCTCCTATAAATCCGATGTCACAACATATATATATTTACGATAAACAAAAATAATATCCGAATCTCTATATATTCTCCATTATCCTTAATAAGACTTTCAACAAACCCCTACCAAAAATAATTAAAAAAAAAAAAAGGGCTTTCATGACAACTTGTAAATTGTAAACATACACTTTCTCAAACATGCACCCCACGTTGATATTACACTTGAGCCAACTCAAAAATAGTAAAATTATCACAAAACAATCATCTCCTCCAACTAACTCAAACTAATTAACTTGATTTATCAAACCAATTTTTGCCATTTTTTTTTTCTTTTGTTTTGTTGTAATCAAGAAAAGTCAAATTGCAAATCTCTCTTGACAACCCTTATCTTTTTTCCTCCCTTTTCCCTTACCTCCTCTCTAAATGTAAATGACACAAAAACAACACCCTTAACAACAACAACAACAACAACAACAAAAGTTCATTTTTGTGTCATGTTGATTTTTTGTTCTTGGTTCTAAGGGAATTTACATTTTGAAATGGTTCGGGCCGGGTTAGATCATGAAAATGAGAGTCACAAGGCGAAATTGAGTCATTTTCGAGGATCAAAAGACGGTGTTGGTGGTGGAAGTAGCAACGGTCGTAGACATGTTTATGCACATAGCGTGGTTGTCGAGAGCACGAGTCCTGAGGACTTGGTTGAGGATACTCGAGCCACCAAGAGCCAAACGTCTCGGTCTGATAAGCCTTTGCCTAAGCAAAGAATTGGTTTGGCTTTGGACCCGGACCACGGTCCGGGTCCAAAGTCGCGGTTAGGTGCCGGTGGAGGTGATAGAGAAGCTCTTCTTAAAGGCAAGACATAATGGCTTATTATATAATGTGACATATAGTAACAATTTTCATTTCAGGTCATCCAGACAGTTTATATATATTATGTTATATATTTAACGTGTTACGTGATCATTTGTAAAAACAACTTATATGGCAACATATGTTATTGTAATTTGTAATTAAACATTGCTAATGAAAATGTGTATATTTTTATATGATTATAGATATGGAAATGATGAAGGATAGATTCGCAAAGTTGCTCCTAGGAGAAGACATGTCCGGTGGAGGAAAGGGTGTGTCGTCTGCCTTGGCATTGTCTAACGCCATCACGAATTTAGCAGGTAACGTACCACTGAACAAATGCGCCAAATTACATTGCGTGACTGTATACTGTAAAAATAAAGCGAAAAAAACCCGTCTGAAAATGGTTAAAAATTTCAATGCAGCATCTGTGTTTGGAGAGCAGAGGAAACTAGAACCAATGGCTCCAGAGAATCGAACGAGGTGGAAAAAAGAAATCGACTGGCTGTTATCGGTAACTGATCACATCGTTGAATTCGTTCCTTCTCAGCAAAAATCCGCAAATGGTACAACTATGGAGGTAACCAAAATCAACAATCACTCGTATTCACCATTTTCTGGACATCAATGTTTTAGACAGCGATTTTTTAACATGTTAAAATTCCGAATTACACAGATAATGACAACAAAACAAAGAACAGATCTTCAAATGAACATTCCTGCTCTGCGGAAACTCGACGCTATGTTAATTGTAAGTACTGAAATGTTAAGACACGACATTTAAGGATACGCATACAAAACTTGCATACATTGTGTTGATTGGTGTTCTTCGGAGAATTTGAAGTGCCCTGTATTTATAATGCAGGACTGCCTAGACAATTTCAAGGATCAGAACGAATTCTACTACGTGAAAAAAGACGAGGATGATTCAGAGAAGGGTGGCATAAGAGACGACAAATGGTGGTTACCGACTGTAAAGGTTCCTGCAGAAGGGCTATCTGAAGTCACGAAAAAATGGCTGCAGTTTCAGAAGGATTCCGTCAACCAAGTGCTTAAAGCCGCCATGGCTATTAACGCTCAAGTCTTATCGGAGATGGAGGTTCCCGAAAACTACATTGAATCCTTGCCTAAGGTTAGTGACTTAGGAATTGTTCTCTTCGTCTGAAGTCTAAAGTATTCTGAAGTTATTTGAAGTTAAAGTACTAAACAACGACTCGTTTCTTGGTAGAATGGCAGAGCTAGCCTAGGAGACGCAATCTACAAAAGTATTACAGTCGAGTATTTCGACCCTGAGCAGTTTCTGTACTCGATGGACTTATCGTCAGAACACAAGATTCTCGACCTCAAGAATAGAATTGAGGCATCGGTTGTGATTTGGAAACGGAAGATGACAAGCAAAGACGCCAAGTCTCCTTGGGGGTCTAGTGTGAGCTTGGAGAAACGGGAACTCTTCGAAGAGAGAGCTGAAACCGTTTTGCTTATACTCAAACAACGATTCCCAGGGATTTCTCAATCTTCACTCGACATTAGCAAGATCCAATTCAATCGGGTATGCTCACATCATTCGACTCTAAGCCCTTTTCAGTTGGACTTCATTTTTCTAAACTGAACTGAACTGAATGTGATTGTGCAGGACGTTGGGCATGCAATATTGGAGAGCTACTCGAGAATCCTAGAGAGTCTAGCGCACACAGTCTTATCACGAATCGAGGATGTCCTATACGCAGATTCACTGAGTCAAAATCCGTCGCTGGCTCAAAACAAGAGGAACCCTCTAATGGACGTGAAGATCACCTCGACAACGTTCCCTAACGCGGATGAAGAAATAGAGAAGCTAAATGCGTCAGAGACACCGACATCAATGACACTCTCAGATTTCATGGGGTGGAATGTGGATCAAGGTGAGGTAGAAGGGAAGCCAAAAGAGGGAGCCGAATATGAGGAGCTCATAAAAGACGGTGATCTAAAACATTCGGGGGACCTTCCGCATGTTATCCCTAGAAAGGGCTCTTATGTTGACACTTTGGGTGGTTTGCGCAGTCCAACATCACGTCACTAACAACAGGAAGAGGCGAAAAGCTAACTTAGATTCCGAAAACTGAGAGATATGAGGGAGGGAAAGGGAGAGAACTACTTTGGAAAGAGCAGAACGATCTATGTAACGCGATATATATGATCAAACCCCATTTTGTAACTCTTTCCGCCTGCATTTTTTCGACTAATGTAACTGTCCCCCCTTTTTTTTATGAATGGCGGGAAGCTAATGTAACGGGTTTGAAGCAATTTGAACCAGCATTGATCAGCTTTTACAACAGTATCGTCTTACACTTTGATACATGCACTTTAGAATGTCGGGTACTATATAAAGGAATTGAACTCGTAACAATGTTGATCAATACTAAACCGAAGATGTTTTAGCCCAGTGATTAAGACGAAGGTATACTGTAGCAATGTGTTGAGTTGCTAAAATGGGTGGAAACCGAAGAGACTCAGAATTTGTAATCAAACATAATATCAAGTTTTACATAATTCCGAGAAATAGAAGCCGAAGTACTAAATAAACTTACAAGTTAAAATGGTAAAAAAAAAAAAGAACAGTTTCCATGAATCATAGAGGGAAGCTTAGATCTTGCCACGAGGACCGAGCTTGGGAGGAAGTTGAGGACCCTTTTTGATGGGGAGAACATCGGGAGGGGCAGTCGCGCTGACGTAAGTGAGCAAGGAACCGCCTCCCAAGATCAAGAACTTGAGCAACAATCCTCTCTTGGTGAACGGAGCTGCAAATGTCTCGAAGAATTTGCTCTGCAATGTTGCAAACACCGAGCATAATTAACACGGGTATTACAAACGTACGACAACAATGTCTAGAGGTAATTT
Organism: Dianthus caryophyllus; assembly: GCA_023091065.1. NCBI lineage: Eukaryota > Viridiplantae > Streptophyta > Magnoliopsida > Caryophyllales > Caryophyllaceae > Dianthus > Dianthus caryophyllus. Next base: position 6,323,520 of record CM041520.1, read on the forward strand.
AGTTTTCGCGAAAAATGATATATCATAAATTACGATTATATATTAGACGAGCGTCTCAACGAAAAAGGGTAAAAGAGAATAAATAACCTGAAGAGAGTTGTAAGGAGAAGGAGCATCAGAACCATATAAATCCCATTGACCAGTGGTGTTTGCAATATCATCCAAGTCAAAGTACACACTCTTGTCTCCGTACTTTGCTACCACTGCCCTACTCCTGCACATATTGGTCGGCTTCAGTTTAGTTTTGAATCGGGTTAAACTAGTTCGATTTAAAATCATCTAAGTTGGGTCAATAGCTTCGATTAGTATTGGCCTCGACGAATTCAATATTCGGTTCACTCCCAGATATATTGAAATCGATTCGATCAGTTTCTATTTGACGGGAAATGAAAGGTGTTTCAGTGTAACCGGGTACATTATTGGAATTGATAATAGGGTTTATTGCCAAACAACACCTTTAAAAAATTTATTTTGTCAAACACCAACTTTAAAAAAAAGTTTTGTCAATTACCAGTTTACCACCTTTAAAAAATTTGTTTTGTTAAACATCACCTTTTGGCCTGAGTTTGACTTAAATCAACTAAATTCCGATTTTTTGTCACCGGAGCACATAATTTTGGGATGAATTTCTAGATTTTTAGGGTAGAAGTTTTGGTTTGAGGGGGTGTGTTATTGAATTTGAGGGATGAAATTCGAATTTGAGAGTACTAAGAAGAAAAAAGTGAAAATAAAACACGATTTCCGATAAGTCAACGCTTAATTTAGTCAACCTGCCCAAAAGGTCATAATCGACAAAATATTTTTTTTAAAGTGGTAATTGACAAACTTTTTTTTTAAAGGTGGTGTTTGACAAAATTAATTTTTTAAAGGTGGTGTTTGGCAATAAACCCTTGATAATAACACTAGAAGGGCTTCTACAATAGTTACAGTTTTTACCAACTAGACCGCCACATATTTTTGTTTTATGTAACTTCAGTTTAATTTTTAACCTTTAACATAATATCAGTTTTGACAAATTGGAGTCCTTATTCTTTTTGGGCTCTGTTATGAGAACCTAATAGTACATTCAATGGACCGGCCTGTTGATCGGATACATATTGAATTGTTTTCAGTAGCTTTTTTTTTTTTTTTTTTTTTTTTTTGTTTTCCTCTAACCGAGTACCAGTATTAATTATTACAGAGTATAATTACAATTTCAACTATCTTATTGATAACTATTCATGAACACTTAGATCAAATGATGGGGTCGTGGATAGTTGTTCTAACTTAACCACAGGTTTCAAAGGTTAAATCTCAGGAAAGAGAGATTTACCGCCCTTTGTAGTCCTTAAAAAAAAAAAAAGAAAAAAAAAAAAAAAAGTATTCATTTAATCTTTTACACACAACATATAGTTTGATACGGAGTAATAGGTTTTTTTATACATATTTTTTTTTGGCTTTTTAATCTACTATCATATATTCATATGCAATAGTGAAATTATTTTTCTAACCTTATTTAAGGTTATAATTAGATATTATTCATTTTATGTTATTGAGCGCAATAAACTACTCGTTCTTGTGTCATAAAAGTGGAATACAATTTCTCATTTCCAGAATTCCAGTTACTTTTTCAAATATCGATATTCAACTAGCTTCGAAGACATTTCCAAGTATCCTATACAATCGCAGGCTCTTAGCTAACTAAGCTAAACCATACTAGACAGCAGAGAAACAACACGAATGAATAATAAAAGCATAACTACGTAAAAAATGTGACCTGGAGGTGTTGGGCTTGAAAGCGACACGAGTAGGCTTGACGACGAGCTTAGTGCCTGTGATGGAGCTTCCGGCGAGACCCTTGATGCTAGTTGGTTGCACACCGGCCAAGGTTGCTAGGGATGCCATATTATTACGTCAATTGTTATTGTTATTATGTGTTATTGCAACAACTAACGTAACAACAACCAAGTATTTGTACGTTGTTATCTTCAATTCCTTGGTAAATATGTAAATGCCTTTCGTTTTTGAGTATTTGTGGAAGTGAATGCATCTATTGAGGATCTCCACGTGGCAATTGTGGTTTTGTTTGGGATAGATTTAATTTGTAGTCCTCTTAGAGTGTTACATGTGGATTTTAGGGTAGATAACCCTATCCCCTTTGTCTCTTTTCTATGCTTCTATACTCTTTTAACTTGTTATTGTACGTGTTACACAATTTGTACAAAAATTAGAGATGGATAATATGTATAAGTGTTAAAATCTGACCCTACTCAATCAACCGTTTGAAATTGACCTATAAATGACTCGAAGTAAACAATTATTATTGTACCCGAACCCAACCCGATCCGCAGCGGGTCAACCTGTTGGGTCAAAAAAATTGTGTTCCAAGATATAAAAAGTCGTTACAAATTTTCATTTGAACGAGAAATTCTTATTTCAAATCAGTTTTAAACATTTAACATCTAATAAATTACTCATAATTGAAATTTTTACTTAAAACATAATTTTTATTATTTAATAATTGTATAATCATCATTTAATCTTTTCTTATGAAATATTGAAACTAAATGCATGGAGAATAAATGAGGAAAATGTGATTATCATTCAAAATATTATTAAAGTTAATATAGCCGTTATACCAAAAAAAAAAAATTAAATATCGATAAAGAGGTGTTGATCAACCGTATTTTGACCCTAACCCGACCTGGATTCCGTATACACCCAACCCGTATATTACCCGAACCCGAAATACACCCGACCGATATATTACCCGAACTCGTATTTACCCGACCTGTAAACCTTCCGACCGACCCGCTTGACAGGTTTAATGATATAAGTTCGGTGAATTGAACCGTTAAAACTTAAAAATAGAAGGTTAATTATGTTAACGTACGATTCAGTTGAAATTTGAATTGTAAAGACACTTTTTAACGGTTCGGATAACTGTTGACTAACACGGTTTGGTTTAATATATGTAATTTTCGATTTTTTCAATTAAAATATTTTAGCACAACCCTAATAAAAATAACCTAAGACTTGCGCCTCAGGGTAACTCGCTCTGTCATGACCACTAGCTAGGCCATGACATCTTCGGTTCCAGTGATTGTTATTAGGGACCTGCTTGCAACTTTTACAAAATATTGAAGATGTAACTTACCATTGGAGACCAAAATATGAGATATAACTTATAAGCCTTGTAGCTTTACCAAGCTACATGCATGCTTTACAAATAAATTTTTTAGTTAAATTTTCAATGGTGAAAACAAGGTTATAGAACCTATACAAGCTACAAAAGGTTATAGTTTACTATTAGAGCGATACGTAGTCAAAAAGCTGAATTATATAACTGAAAAAATCGATGTAGCAAATTAATTAAGCTGCTATATATTATAGCTCTCCATCGGAAATTCTCTTATATATATATCTCTCTAAATCTTCATTTCTAGTTATAATGGACGAAGGATCCAAAAAGGATTTGAAAAGGACCCATTAGAGTAATTCTAGTATGAGGCTGTCTCATACAATAAGACACATAAATCATCTCTCCACAATATTTTATCAATGCATTTACTTAGTGTGTAAAGTGTAAACCCTACCACCATCAGTTCATCGCTGCCCATCACTACCCCAACCTCACAAAAATCACCACCACCCTAACCCCGCAGCAACCACCACCACTCGAACCCATAACCAGCGCCACCGGTCAAATCGCACCGCAACAAACACCACCAGTTGGACTCAATAAGCATCGTCACCAGCCGATCTCCACCGCAGCCACCGCCACCAGAAAGAATCTTCAACCACCACCACCAATCGAACTCCAACCCAATCACCTTTATCAGTAGGACTTCATAACTAAAGCCACTAGTCGAACTCCCCTGCGACCACCATGAGGTTAACCATATTGTCAAATTTTTCATGTTCCTCATCTATTTGACCAAAAACCATGGGTTTCTAATTGTTCAAAAATGTATCATTGTTGGTGACGATACCATAGATCGAAAGTTATGAGTTCATGGTAGAAAAAGTTCGTGGGTAAGCTTAACAATATAAAGATCAGGATAAGTGATTTTGATCGGAAATTATTTTCCGCGTTTAATCACTTGATATGTAACCAGTTACTTTTAAAATATAATAAAGTTACTTTTGAACTATAATGAAATTACATTTCAATTTGAAAGTTTAGTTACTTTTCAAAAATAATATAGTTACTTTTGGATGTGTCTCATACAATGAGGCAACTGTTGGGGATACTAGGTGTCCGTCAACAATTGTGCATTGACTTCGTAGAAGTCATGGACCAAATATGAGATTATGATAATCGGATAAATTGGGTGGTTATAATGTCTTGCTAGAGGCCGCTTATAATCTGAGTATTTAGAATATTCTACCAATTTAGTCCGGTCCAATTGGGTCACACAATCGGCATTCTAATGGATTAATTTACTGCTAATGCATAATTAGATTAGTGCGTTAACCTTTGGGTTAGACTAGATCTTGTGTTTATACCGTGATCTATAGTAGATCGGGAAGCGGCCTCGGGATGCGTTCCACACTCGTGCATGCATGACAAGTGTCACACATGACAAGTGGCAAGAAGTGGTCATGCATTGGCCAACATAAAGGTGGTCTTTGATTGGCCTTTTGTTGGTGCAAATTCATTGGTCCTTGGTTAATGATTATGTCTAACTTTAATCATATAACTTGAGGCATGTGTGTAGCATTTTGATCAGCATTAGATGCATGCAAAAATCAGAACAAAAACACACACAAAGTGCACCAAAAGAACCGAGAAAGAGAGGAGAGAAAAATAGAGGAAAAACTTGGTTTTTCCTCCATTGTTTCTAGCTTAGAGCTTGCTCTTCCACACAAGTTCACACCATCCTTTTACGGTTCTAGTAAACCAAGAGAGGAGTAACCCAAGGGTACTAGTGGACTTCAATTGAGGAGCAACATTGGGGCTCTCGGGTTAATCTCGACAATACCGGTGGAAATCACGCTACGAGGGTATAATTTCTAACTTGAGCTTGTTTACATATGATTCGATCTTGTTTTGTGTCTAATTTATTCCGCCTTAGTATTAGACACACCTTCAATTGGTATCAGAGCATCTCATATGCTCAAGCTTGGTTAGGAAGTGTCGAGATTAAGTTTCGTTCGTAGTTGCATGTATACGTCTTTTTCGTTTTTAGTTTACTCGTCACGTCGAACTCCGTTTTTGACAAATCATATGTGTTTTTTGGGTGGAAACGGCATTCTGAGCAAGACTGCTTTAGCACGGTAGTCACTTTAAGTCGCAAAAACGACGTTTACTGCCTGAAATCGGCATTTTTCGATTTAAAAATGCATTTTTCGGTATTTTCGACTACTTTAAAAATTTATTTTTGCATTATTTCGACTTTGTAGAGTGAAATAATGCATTATATTAATTTTAGAAATTAATTTTGAAAATATTGATTTTATGGAAAATTAATATTATTTTATATTAATTAATTATGGTAATTAGTTTAATATAAATCGGTATTTCTTAGAAAATACAATTAATTTTTGAAATTAATTGAAAATGAAATTTTATGACAAATTATATTTCTGGTTGTTTGTTAATTTTAGAAATTAATATATTTTAATAATTTGTCATTTTGGAATAATTGTTATTTAAATTAGATTTAAATATAATGCATGTAGTAATTAGATTACTAAATCGACTAGGTCGTTTTTCATATCATGTATGCACATATTTTGGTTTAAGTTTGACCTATTAATGTGTGTTTTATTATGATGATTATTCCTTGATTTTCATTTTCATGCCATTTATATTATAATTGGATGTATGTTATGAATGATTTATTTGTCCATTTTTGAAATGGATGAATGGTTATGGAAACTAGTATGGCCAACATAGGATATTTTTACCGACTTGCATGTCGGGAGATTATTGTATTTACGGCGCCTGTGCCGATATGATATGTATTGTAAGAGCATATGCGGTCGTAATGGTACCGTGCTCATTTTATTTTATTTTGAATAGTTCAAAATGTTAGTAAAATGTAATGCTTGTAATTATTGTAATTGGGCTTGCACTTGGAGTGAGAGGTCCATGGAGTTACAAGACGGAGGCCCAAAAGAATTGCTTGAGAATTGGAGTCCACAAGAATACATCTTTTAGGGTAGTGGCCATACTAGGATCCTTATTTATCGTTATCGCATTTATTTATGCTTTCGTTTATTTATTGTTCGCTTAGTATTCGATTGCACACAAATATTTGCGAATCCCACTAAATATTGAGTCTAAATGCTATTCCAAAGCTAACACCTATGAAGCCTTCGATCGTCGGTGACGTTTGTTTCGCTCCGCAAGGCGTTACCTTCTATCTTTGGATAGTAGGGTGAATGTTAGACATTCACACGTGTAGTTTGGTTGACTCAACTGGGTTATCAAAATGTTTTTGGACCCTGATGCATAATGATTTTTGGACATTGGATGTCATTAATCAACCAAGAGTTATATTGGATATAATTAGTTTGTAGACTTACCTGATTAGTATAACTCCGAGAGTCATTCAGCTTCAGCTGGCTTGGAGATTTATTGAATTGGGATCTTGGAATCACTATGATTTCTATCGGGATTATGAAATATAGTGCTAATGACTTTGATGAATTAACTAGGTTAATTTCAAAGGTGTTAATGATGAGTATAATAAAGACTTGCAAATTTCTGGTTGTAGATGGCAAATCGCACTAACAACGGAAACAACAACTATATGAGGTCTATTCTTGAGAAGGATAGACTCGACGGAACTAATTTCCTCGATAGGTACCGAAATTTGAGAATTGTTCTCACGATAGAAAAGAAAGAGCATGTCTTAGAGACACCTCTTCTCGAGGAGCCTGGTGAGGGCGCGACAGTCGTGGCTCACACTGCCTATAGTAGGCAAAATGATGTCTCGCAGGAAGTTGCCTGCGTCATGCTGGCGTCTATGACCCCTGAACTTCAAAAGCAATTTGAGTTCTTGGGTGCATATGACATGGTTCAGCAACTCAAGAGTCCTGCTCCAGAACAAAGCGAGGATTGAGAGGTATGACGTCGCTAAGGCTATACTCGATGCCAAGCTCGAGAAGGGCAAGCCAGTGAGTCCTCATGTTCTTCGAATGATTGGATTATTCGAGAGAATGAGGAGGCTAGGCAATGAATATAGTCGTGAAATGGCTACTGATATCATACTCCATTCATTGCATGACGGGTTTGACCAGTTCATAATGAATTATAACATGAATGGAATGGAGAAATCTCTGAATGAGCTTCACGGGATGCTTAAAACAGCAGAGAAGAACATAAGGCTTAGTCCTAAGCGAGATGTTGTAATGATATCAAAGGGAGAGAGGTTTAAAAGAGCAAGCAAGGGAAAGGGGAAGGCTAAGGCAAGCTTCACTAAGAGCAATGACAAGGTCATTGCGCCTAAAAGTGGTAGCAAGGCCAAAGCTGTGGATCCTAACACTTGTTTATCTTCGACTGGCCAGGCCATTGGAAGAAAGATTGTCCCAAGTACCAGGAGGACTTGAAGAGTGGAAATGTTGCCACTACCTCTGGTATTTTTGTGATAGACATTCAGTTTTCAGATTCTACTTCATGGGTATTGGATACCGGTTGTGGTTCTCACATTTGTTCAAATGTGCAGGGACTCACAAGAAGTAGAAGGCTTGGAAAAGGTGAAGTGGACCTACGAGTCGGAAATGGAGCTAGAGTAGCTGCCTTGGCTGTAGGGACATATAGTTTGTCATTGCCCTCGGGGCTTGTATTGGAACTTAATAATTGTTATGGGTTTTTCCAATCGTGCACTCGCTTTATTGGGTTTCTCAATTGTACCCTTCGTATATCGTATTCCCAATCGTATTCTCGAAGTTTCTTAATTACTCCCAACCATAACTAATTATGCTTAAGCCGTCAATTATCACCGTTAAATGTCAATTAGGATGCGTAATTTGCCTACGTGGAGCGCCTAATTTGCCTACGTGGAAGGATTAGTTGTAAATTAGAAGTTGAATCAATTTATTAACCATCATTTATTGCTTTTGATTCAATTTTTTTTAAAACTCTTTGAAACTCTTTCACCTTCCTTCCTCTGTTATCTTCATCTCCTTCCTTTTGTTATTGAACTTTTGCAGTTCATCGTTGTTGCAACATCTTTATCGTTGAACTTTTGCAGTTTTTCCTTCCTCTGTTCAATTTCAGGTATGATTTTGGGTAAATTAAAGAAACTCGAGAATGCGGTTAGGAGTAATTAAAGAACTCAGAGTGCAGGTTGGGAATACGATATCTGTGAGGGTACAATGGGAAAACCCAATAGTGATGAGAATGCAATTTGGAAAAACCCAATTGTTATTTTGTACCAAGTATTAGCAAGAACATTATCTCTGTTTCAGTATTGGATACTGAGCGATTTTCATTTATGTTTAAAGATCGTAATTGTTCTTTTTACTTGAATGATATGTTTTATGGTGATGCACGTTTGGAACGTGGGCTTTACTTGCTAAATCTTGACAAATCGATCTATCACATTGATACTAAGAAGTTCAAATCAGATGATTCTAACCCTGCCTATCTGTGGCATTGTCGTTTAGGCCATATAAATGAGAAACAGATTCAAAAACTCCGTAGAGATGGTCTCTTGGACTCGTTTGACTTTGAGTCTTACGAGACATGTGAATCATGTTTAATGGGTAAAATGACAAAAACACCTTTTCTAGGAAAAGGTACTCGAGCAAGTGACTTGTTAGGTCTTATACACACGGATGTATGTGGACCTATGAGCACGATGGCAAGAGGAGGGTATTATTACTTCATAACTTTTACCGACGATTTAAGTAGATATGGTTATGTTTACTTAATGAGGCAAAAGTCGGAATCTTTTGAGAAGTTTAAAGAGTTCCAAAATGAAGTCGAGAATCAGCTTGGTGAGACTATAAAAGCCATTCGATCAGATCGAGGTGGTGAGTACATGAGTCATGAGTTTGATGATCATCTTAAGGGTCGTGGTATAGTATCACAATTGACCCCTCCTGGAACGCCACAACTAAATGGCGTGTCTGAAAGGAGAAATCGAACATTGTTAGACATGGTTCGATCTATGATGAGTCAAGCTGAACTTCCAAGATCATTTTGGGGACATGCTTTAGAAGATCTTGCCTTTACACTGAATAGAACACCGTCCAAAGCGGTAGAAAAGATTCCATATGAGATATGGAAAGGGAAGGTCCCTAATTTGTCTTTTCTCAAGATTTGGGGATGCGAAGCTTATGTCAAACGCTTGGCGTCTGACAAGCTTGCTCCAAAGTCTAATAAGTGTCTCTTTGTGGGGTATCCAAAAGGGACACAAGGCTATTACTTCTACAATCGGTCCGAGAACAAAGTATTTGTGGCTCGGAATGCTTTCTTCTTAGAAAGAGAATTTCTTTCCAAGAGAAAGAGTGGGAGTAAAATAGATCTTCAAGAGATCCAAGAGCCACAAATTGATCCTCCTATCTTAGAGAATGAGGAGAATCAGGAAGTTTTAGAAACTGTCCCTGTGGTTCAGCCTGTTCGTAGGTCGAGTAGGGAAAGTCGCCAACCTGATAGGTATCTTGGATATTTGATCACAGATGGTGAAATATTACTTTTAGAATGTAATGAACCTACTACCTATAATGAAGCTTTGGCGGGACCCGACTCCGATAAATGGCTTGAGGCCATGAAATCCGAGATGGAATCCATGTACGAAAATCAAGTTTGGAACTTGGTTGACTTACCTGACGGTGCAAGGACTGTCAAGTGCAAGTGGGTTTTCAAGGTGAAAACTGACATGGAAGGAAACGCGACTGTTTTCAAAGCAAGGTTGGTTGCAAAAGTTTTTACTCAAATTCATGGTGTTGACTATGACGAGACCTTTTCTCCCGTCGCTATGCTTAAATCCATTCGGATTATCCTAACTATTGCTGCGTATTTCGATTACGAGATATGGCAAATGGATGTAAAAACCGCCTTCTTAAATGGTTTATTGGAGGAGGATGTGTACATGACACAACCTGAAGGTTTTGTAGATCCTAAAAATGCTGGGAAGGTATGCAAACTTCAGAAATCCATTTATGGATTGAAGCAGGCATCACGGAGTTGGAATGTTCGTTTCAACCAAGTAATCCAAGAGTTTGGATTCTTTAGGTTTGAAGAAGAACCTTGTGTATACAAGAAATTCAGTGGGAGTAAGGTTACCTTTCTTGTTCTGTATGTCGATGACATACTACTCATTGGAAATAACGTTCCTATGTTAGAGTCCATGAAGGATTGGCTACGGAAGAATTTCGCAATGAAGGATTTAGGGGAAGCGCAATACATATTGGGCATTAAGATCTATAGAGATAGATCGAAGAGAATGTTAGGACTTAGTCAAACTACCTATCTCGATAAGGTACTTGATAAGTTTAACATGAAAGACTCTAAGAGAGGCTTTTTGCCCATGGGTCAAGGCATACAGCTTAGCAAGACTCAGTGTCCAGTGGGAGCTGATGAGCGAAGCAAGATGAGTAGGATTCCTTATGCATCTGCAATAGGGTCTATCATGTATGCGATGATATGTACGCGTCCCGGATGTCTCGTATGCTTGAGCATGACGGCAGTGTACCAGATCCAGGTGAAACACTGGACCATTGTTAAGAATATCCTGGCACCGAATAGGACTAAGGACGATTCTTAGTATACGGTGGAGAGGATAAGCTAAGTGTCCTGAAGGTACAACGATGCTAGCTTCCCAGACGGATAAAGATGACTTTAGATCCCGATAGATTCGCCTTTACTCTTTATGGAGGAGTTAGTTGGAAGAGTCAAGCAAAGCAAACGACCATTGCCGATTCTACTGAAGGTCGAGTACATACCGCTCGGAGGCAAAGAAAGAAGCGATATGGATTCGAAAATTCATTCTTGAGTTGGGTGTTGTCACCCCAGCATTCTTAGCCGGTAGTTCTCTATTGTGATAATAGTGGAGCTATTGCTCAAGCGAAAGAGCTCAGAGCACATCACGCATCCAAGCATGTGCTCGTAAAGTTTCACCTTATTCGAGAGATCATTGATCGAGGTGATGTATTTGTTGCAAGGTTTCGGCTACGGATGCCAATGTGGCGGATCCATTAACTAAACCCCTATCGCAGTAAAGCACGAGGTGCATACAATGCTTATAGGCATCAAGCGCATTGTTGAATGGCTATGATGTAATTGTTTTAAATTTGATTGTAAAACAATTGTTATGCTCATCTTATATGATATTTAATCATTAATCATTCAATCTTGGTTTAATTGAGTGATGTCCAAAATAATTTTGTCTCCAAATAAGTTGTCAGATCATGTCTGGGCAATGAAACCCTATTATGGCGAACTGGAGATGTTAATTATAGTTGTCCCTGGTCAGGTTGTCAAGTAGGGACATTGATAACCCATAATGACTAGTATGTGAGTTGATTAACGATCTTGTTTCATGATCTAGGACGTTGGACGTCCAAGTCATTCACATGGATACACGATGGTGCGTGTATTGGACTGACCCGCAGTGAGAATTCTATAAGTCTAAGAAGTCATTAGAATATCTCACTATGACTTGAGCTCTGCCTTTAGACCTGAGTCTATCGCATAGAACTTGTACGAGAATTAGTTTGCTTTGACAGTGTCCAACGCCATGCCGTGAAAGGGGGCTATAAAGGCACTTGTTGGGTGGCTATGAAACGTATGGAGGGACATGGATATACAAGATGGGATTGTCCTCCTAATTTATAGATTAGGATTGGTATCTCTAGGCCACTTGGAGAGTCGAAACTGTTAAATGCGTGGCCACGCTCGGATGGATTGACCGAACAATCATCTGGTGTACAGTTTAGCTCACAGTCCAAGGAAACCTGAAATAGACATAGGGGTGACTTGACACTTACCTTATGTTCAAAGTAGACATTAATGCACAAGGGAATCAAGATGCACATCTAGCTCGTTTGTACACTTGTTTCGGACAAGTGGGAGATTGTTGGGGATACTAGGTGTCCGTCAACAATTGTGCATTGACTTCGTAGAAGTCATGGACCAAATATGAGATTATGATAATCGGATAAATTGGGTGGTTATAATGTCTTGCTAGAGGCCGCTTATAATCTGAGTATTTAGAATATTCTACCAATTTAGTCCGGTCCAATTGGGTCACACAACGGTACCCTAATGGATTAATTTACGGTTAATGCATAATTAGATTAGTGCGTTAACCTTTCGGGTTAGACCCGAGAACTTGTGTTTATACCGTGATCTATAGTAGATCGGGAAGCGGCCTCGGGATGCGTTCCACACTCGTGCATGCATGACAAGTGTCACACATGACAAGTGGCAAGAAGTGGTCATGCATTGGCCAACATAAAGGTGGTCTTTGATTGGCCCTTTTGTTGGTGCAAATTCATTGGTCCTTGGTTAATGATTATGTCTAACTTTAATCATATAACTTGAGGCATGTGTGTAGCATTTTGATCAGCATTAGATGCATGCAAAAATCAGAACAAAAACACACACAAAGTGCACCAAAAGAACCGAGAAAGAGAGGAGAGAAAAATAGAGGAAAAACTTGGTTTTTCCTCCATTGTTTCTAGCTTAGAGCTTGCTCTTCCACACAAGTTCACACCATCCTTTTACGGTTCTAGTAAACCAAGAGAGGAGTAATCCAAGGGTACTAGTGGACTTCAATTGAGGAGCAACATTGGGGCTCTCGGGTTAATCTCGACAATACCGGTGGAAATCACGCTACGAGGGTATAATTTCTAACTTGAGCTTGTTTACATATGATTCGATCTTGTTTTGTGTCTAATTTATTCCGCCTTAGTATTAGACACACCTTCAGCAACTGTAGGGATCGGATCCCATTCACTAATCAAATATTAGTGTAAATCAAATTACTCTAATTTGATTTAGCAAGATCTATGTAGTTAACAAAAGCATTTTGTTACAAGTTTAGTAATTTATACCTTTCTTTTAAAGGGATTTAGGGCACAAAACTAGAACTCCTTTCTAGTTTTGTTTCTTGAGTTTTAGCTTAGGATGATCCTCCAAAAACCCTAGTTTTCAAAGTAGAAAACCTCCTAAAAGATGCTCCCAAGAACACTCCAAAATATATACTAAGTATTTTGATCTAGAAATAACTTAGTATTAACTTGATAATGTGTTATAATATTATTACTAACTCTTAGTAAGAATAGTATATAGAGAGTATTATGTTTAGAGAGAATGGAGAGATAGATAGGAAAAATGCATGAATGAATTTAGCACTCAAAGCATCCTCCTTTTAAGAAGAAAATTGGGAAAACAATAGTGTGTAGAACACACTATTTTTTTCGGCCAACACAAGCCAAAGGAGAGGGAAGAGTTCTTTTCTTGTTTAGATAAAACTTGTGCATGCTAATGATGGTGTTTGTCACATGCAAAAGCAAAACAAAATGAATAAAACAAAAGAGGAATCTCTCCTCTTGTGCTCCCTTTTTGGACGGTCCAAAGACCTCCTTATGGGTCCATTTTGTTCATCAAAATTTATCTCACAAATTGATATAATTTATCACTTAATTATCTAATATAATAAAGTGTAAATTAATTAAAACCCTTCCTTAATATACATGTACACTTACACATATATTAAAATGTATTTTTACTAATCGCATTAGTAAAATATATATCATTAGTGAATTAACGCTTAATCACTAATTCCCATCTCCTCTAATAATTTTATCGATATAAAATTAAATCATTCGAGTTCACAACTCGATTTCTCTCTAAATTAATACATTGACTAACCGTTAGTCGATTTATCAAGTTACTAATATAATCGTATCTCATACAATTAATTAGCTTAAATATTTGGAGTACGTTCCTATAGGTGTGACTTAAAGGGATCAATTGATTACCGCCGTTCTCACGACAATAACGTCAAACTCTAGTTAGCCAACCGTTATTGATTTACGTTAATCAATTGACAATAATCTAGGATTATCCCCATGTATTCCTTAATTGAGATTTATTAAGTAATCGCACTATTGTGGAGGACACATACTCCAACAGCAACATCACTGTAGAATTTGTATTAGTTAATTATTGACCTTAGTATTAGTTCTCGTAATGTCGTCTATATAACGATGATACAGTTCCACTTAAGTCGAGAAGGTAAACAAAATTATTTTGATAATAATAGACGCATATTAAGGTAGTAGGGATATTGCTCCATTGTGTATTTAGAGAGAAGTGTGCTCCAACTTTAAGTTAGTAATAATGTGCAAGGGCGTTGAAGTTTTCAAACTTGTGGCTAGAGATATTACTAGGGCGGGTGCGGGGGCAGGGTGGGTGCAGGCCGGAGTTTTGATGAAATTCATTATCACTCCACGACCCACTAAACTGTTCCCCATCTCCATCGTAACTAGGGAAGATGCGGAGCAGTATCGCGTTGACCTGCCCCAATGACATCCCTAAAGAGTGGCCTTAATTCTAGTTAGTATAATACTTATATAAAGACTAACTTATTATGTAATACTCTGAGTTAGTTTAATATTAATTTTTTTTCCTTTCTCTCTAGATATATTCCCCTTAAAACTTATAATTTTGTTATTGTTGCTGTTGTTGCTCTTGTTATTATTTTGTTAGAAGTTTATAAACTTATAAGTTATAAATTAAAGTGTTATTACTAATACTCCATCTGTTTCGCTCGGTCAATTCACTAGTAGAAAAACACCCTTTAGTGGCGGTTGTAAACACCCTTTAGTGGCGGTTTTGGAGCGACGTGTATGTGGGGGTCGTATAGTTTTAGTGGCGGTTGTAAAAAATCGCCACCAAAAGGCCTCCCTATTAGTGGCGGTTCTTTGGAAAAACCGCCACTAAAAGTCTTAAATATGACTCTTTTGAAGAGCTTTTAGTGGCGGTTGTAGCTTAGAACCGCCACTAAAAGTACCTTTTAGTGGCGGTTCTAAGATACAACCGCCACTAAAAGTCTAAAATATGACATTTTTGAACAACTTTTAGTGGCGGTTGTAGCTTAGAACCGCCACTAAAAGTGATTTGGTGGCGGTTCTAAGCTACAATCGCCACTAAAAGTCTAAAATATGACACTTTTGTACAACTTTTAGTGGCGGTTGTAGCTAGAACCGCCACTAAATGACTCTTATGGTGGCGGTTCAAAGCTACAACCGCCACTAAAAGTTGTACAAAAGTGTCATATTTTAGACTTTTAGTGGCGGTTGTAGCTTAGCACCGCCACTGTATGTTATTATTATTATTATTTTAATACGAAAAAAATTCGCCATGACCTCGTTTAAATTTGACGATCCACCTCGTCTAAATTTGACGATACACATATGAATTCGTTCCTGCACGTACCACATCCGACTACACACCACATCCCACAATACACCAAATTTTTTGAAAACATCGTACATTATTATTATTACGTAAGCAACAAAACGATTCAATATTTTAAGTTTACTCCAAATATATCTAAGAAACAACAATAATTTGCAAACATACATACACTACAAAACTTTTTCTCTAAGCTAATCCGTGAGAATGTCAAACAGGCATTGTTCGTCATTCTTCACAAAACCACCTACAAACACAAAACAAAAACATGGTCACGTTTAGGATTATCAATGGTGCAACTAAACAAAGTCTAAGCGTATGAACTACAGCACATGAGATCCATTTTTAACAGCTTTTAGCATTTTTCCGACCATTTATTGATGTATGCTATCCCTTCGTTGATACAGAATTCTGAAAAGTATTGTGTGAGGATGCCCAACCAATGGAACTTCTCATTCGACTACTTCTACGCAGCTATTGCTGTGCTCGGAATCTAGGTTGTTTCATTTTCTTAATCTGCTTGAGTTATTGCAGGCAGTCCACATACAACCACATACTTTAACCATTCATACATCATTATACACACTTACAAGCACAACTTCATCTTCACACACAATTCACTCGCAACATCGCCACAATTCACAAGTGCAAGCATATCATAACAATAGTAAAATAACCTTGACAAGAAACTTCACTAGTCAAAACACACCATTTAGAAACCGGGCAGCATCTACATTCTCACACATATAAATGAAGCCCATGCATATCATATCTCAACCAAAGGCACTCTACTTCATGTTATAATGTGAATATGAATGACTGATGTTGGCAAGAAATGAAGGAAGGGGATAGCATACCTATTGTTGTCAAGTTTTAAGATCTGCAAGCGAGTAAGATGACGTATTAGGATGGGAATGGTGGAGAGTTGATTACTAGAAACATGAAGGCAAAGAAGTGAGGGAACCCAAGGAAGAGGGGAGAGAAGTTAAGCTGGCAAAAAAGGAGATAAAAGGAGTTACTCTTGTCTTCATTCTCTTGCTCATGTTACTCTTGCTCAAGCATCATCGCTACTCCTAATTTTGCGATAATTGGGTACCACGGGAGCACCCCTCAGCTTTACACCATCCTTGCCACAAATCAAATCAAAAGCAAATCAAAATCAAATCAAATCAAATCAAATCAAATACGGAGTAAATCATAAGCATAAGCATAAGCCTAAGAAAGAAAGAAAGAAAGAAAGAAATCATAAGCATAATCAACCCCCGTCTTTTTTTACAGTTATGTACTACAATAAATTACAAAATATGATATTAATAATGCACTCGCAAAGTAACAAAACAGTGCGAACATACACAACTCACAATATGGACACTACACATGTCATCAACTCAATTCCTTTCATTTTTCATTATTACTCCAAAACATGACATCAAAGGATACACAACATTAATTCAAGCTTAGCCATAACAAAACAATGGAACAACACATGAGCACACATACACTCAGTCATGTAATACTTATCCGTAAGCCATGTAAGTAAAAGAGTTATTGGTAGAAACTTCAAGAATTAGCCTTATTATTGGAAAGAACGATGTGACAACGCAATGCGGGAATCGATTATGCCTGAACTCCCAGCCCCAGCATCAATGTGAAATTCGTAAGATCAGCAGTCGGACCGGTGAACTGTATTGGACCTGTAAAACTTTAAATTGATCTAGAAATGTTTTTGTAGCTTTACAATGTTAAGTTCATATTACCATTCTCTCAAATTTTCAGACGTATTCTACTATTATATTTTAGGTTGAATCAAGCAACCGAAGCCTCAAAATACAGGCAAACCATTAAGAACGACAACGTCACCATTCACCACAGCATAGCCGAAGAAAAACCGTAATATCATCCTCGTCAAAAGCAATTACATGACACATCCGATTCAACAGCAAAAAAAAAAAATTGATCGACGCAACTCGAGAGATATGGAGTAGATGTTCGGCATTTTCCCTAAATCAACAAATCCTACCCAAATCCAATCAACAACAACAATAATAACAACTCCATACAAATTATAACTAAAAAGTAAAGAATCCAATCGATTTAAAACCATTACTATTTCAAAACTGCATCAAATACGCAACATATATCAACGAAAAACATAGGAAAACATAGATCTAGGGTTTTGCGATGATAAAATTAGGAAAAGGAAATTAAAATTAGTACTTTTTGTGCCTCTGCGCAAATGGCGAGTTCTTCTCATCCTCCTCTGTCGAAGAAAAAAACAAATCGTCATAAACGAACTAATCGTTACTACATGTGAACTTAACATTGTAAACGAGGAAAACCGTCGGTAGCTTTTTCCACAAATTCACACACTACATGTGACGATATTATCATTACTTAACCCCTCATAAACGAACTAATCGTCATCTTAAACTATAAGAAACTGACTTTAATCAAAAAGCCCCAATTTCTAGGGTTAGGTCGATTGAAAAAGAAATCGAATTAAGATTAAAAAAAAGAACGACATTACCTTCAATTACTAGTTAATCACACTAATGCTCGACAAATACGATGAATTCGAGACGAAACCGACGAATTGAATCGTTGGTGGTGGCGCGGTGACAAAGCGGCGGAAGAAGAAGAAGAGTGCAGTGGTGCTGCTACCGGCGGAAGAAGAAGAAGGTAGTGGTGGCGCGGTGAATAAGGTGGTGGCGCGGTGAATAAGGATGAGTGATAGGGCAAGTAGAAGAAGAAGAAGAATACGAGGAAGCAAGGGAGTTATCTCTCTTAAGAACCCAACACTAGAACAGTAGAACCCCTATTTCGAAATTTAAAAAAAAAAAAAAAAAAAATACTTTTTAGTGGCGGTTTTATCTACAAACCGCCACTATAGACCTTTTGGTGGCGGTTTTTTGGAAGAACCGCCACAAAAAGCCTTAGTAGAAAGACGAAGAAAAATGTACCCTTTAGTGGCGGTTGTATCTAAAAACCGCCACTATAGACCTTTTGGTGGCGGTTTTTTGTAAGAACCGCCACTAAAAGTCTTATTACAAAGACAAAAAGAATGTAACCTTTAGTGGCGGTTTTATCTAAAAACCGCCACTATAGACCTTTTGGTGGCGGTTGTTTGTTAGAACCGCCACTAAAAACCTCTTCCACCTTTATCTTTAGTGGCGGTTTTACCTTGAAACCGCCACTAAAGGTCTTTTACCTTACTTTTTGTGTCGTTATTATAAGAATCGCCACGATAACCTCGACACTATAGGGCTATTTTCTACTAGTGATTGTTTACACTTTTTTCAAATGGAGTAATTTATTAATTAGTTCTGCATTATAATTTTATTTTTTTCAATGTGATGCATGGTCAGACGGTAACTAGAAGGCTATTGTTTATGTAAAAGGATAAGGCCGAAAGAATTCAAACTTCAGACCCGTCATATATTAACAATTCTTTGAATACTCTAATAAGCTAATTTCAATTTATCTTAAACACTTATGCAACAACCGTGGCATATTTTAAATTTTGTTGACCTTGGACTTAATATTATTATACTCACGTAGTATACTAGTACAATTATTATATTATTATTTTTAAAAATAGGTTGTGATAGAATGATTTGTGGATCCTTGGTTCATTCGTAACATAATTTTAAAAAAAAGTAGTTAAAACACCAGCAAAGCAAATGCACTTTAAACTGTTTATCATCGATCGTTATTAGGCTGACTTTGGAAGAGTGGTCCCTGTTATTTTTTATAAAAACAAAACAATTAGACAGCTTGTTGATAACATAACACTCCATAATTTTTCTGAAACACATATTATTGAATGCTTTTCCAGCCTTTGTGTACCATTTTTGACAGCTTACACTTACTCATCTCATTCTTCTCTTCCTTTTTTTTATTTAATTTTTTTTATTTTAACAAATGGTAGTTACAGTTAGAAATTAACTCAATCAAAAGTTTAACGTTTTTTATTGCTTAGTTTCTGATTGAAATCTTGTGATTAGAGCCATTCAGAGGTCACGGCACCACCCCTCTACTTTAAAGTGACATACTCCATCGTGTATGGGAAGATTTGTTGTTGCGTCCACACTTCAAGTGCAAATGACATTCATGTGATCTGAGGGGGCATGTTAGATTATTAGTTTATCATCCGCTTAAACTTTTGGTTGAGTTTATTTCTGTCTAGCTAGTTACATAAGACGATCTTATCATAACTAATATGGAGAGTATATTTTTGCTGATTCATTATTTGTGTATTAATGTATCATTTTCGTAATGCAAAACTAAAATGTTGTCCATTATCATCCAAAATCATTTAGGGTGTGTTTGGATTGATGGAAATGAAGGGAAAGGAAGGGGAAGGAAAGGGAGGGATTGAATTTCCATCGTTTGGTTACAAAAAATGGAAGGAGAGAAATGGAGGGGGAGGGATATGGAGGGGGAGGGATTTGGAGGGATCCATTTTCCCTCCTCTAAGCCTAATTGGAATCCCTCCAAAATAGGCAAGATTTGGAAGGAAAATGGTATCCAAACACCACCATTTCCCCTCCCCTCCCCTTCCTTCCCCTTCCTTCCCCTTCCCTCATTTTCCCTCCCCTCTCTTTCCCTCCTATTTTACTATCCAAACACACCCTTAGGTGAAATCAACGCCCTTTGAAATTAAGGCAAATTCTAGAATACAACAGTTTCACATGTACAACGGGGTGGACGATTAGTAACTAAAATGTGATCATTTTTAACGATTAACTAGTGGTGCGACCCGTGGAATCCACGGGCGACTCGATTTGTCGCTTTAGTAGTCTTTTATCGTATTTTTGTTTAATTTTGTTTAGTGTCTCGCTATTTTGTCTGAACTTTAGGCTGGGTTGTTTAGTGGTATTTGTTTTTTGGTCTCATGCGTTTTTTTTTTTTTTTTTTGCATGGTATCCTTGTGTTTTTCACTCTAAAATTGGGGGATGTTTGAAGCAATAACGAAAGTGAACCAACATGCATAATTTGATCAATAACATTTCAAAGTATTGTTCTGGACTTCTGGTTAATTGTTGAAATACTAACTAATTGAGATATAAAATCATTCAAAACAATTACTAATCAAATATTCTTTGATCAAATATATAATCAAATATTCTTTGATCAAATATATATATGTGCTACGTACAAATATTTTGTCCCCAAATTTGATAGGTCAAACATAATAGCAGCCCATTCGCAAGGTCAAATAACCCTACTTGTGAGGTATTTTTTGTCATCAAATACTCAAATATTAGGGGCGATTTTGGTTACTATAACTTTTAAGATCGGTAGAATATACTTTGTTAGATTCGAACATTAGAGTTAATGCTTATAACATTAAAAATGAGATGGAATACAAACGCACAAACAAAATCCAAACCAATCCAACTCTCGAAACTATGTTAGATGGAAGCAAACATCATACCACATAAAGAAATCATATTGGTTACCACATAGTTTTATTGACTCCGTCTCAGCGACTCAACCCAAACAAAACGAAAATAAATTACACATAATAAGATAGGTCTATATAGCAAACATGACACCCATGACGCTTTTGAAATGAACTTGACTCAAAACAACTAAAAATGATAAGATTTATAATATTCTTAGGTAAATGAACTTGACTCAAAACAACAAAACAACTCCAGGTTCACTCTTCCTTAGACTCCGACTTAACGCTCTGAAGCCACTTGAAAAACAGCTAGACATTCTTCCATTATGCTGAGCTTTTGTCGACTCCGACAACCCTCTTACAATAGCACTCAACAATCGCGTCGTTTTCAAGCGCATCAGCGTCGTACGGGTTATTCAGGATGAGGGCGACTTCGTTGACAGCATCAGGGTTTGGTTTTCCGCAGAACGATTCGATACCATGAAGCAAGACAGACTGCAAAGAATCGGCATACACGAGGGCAATAATGAGCAATAACTATAACAGACATAAGCAAAAGCGACGTATAGACAACATCAGTTACGCCAACGACTTAATACACATACAATAATAGAAGCGTTAACTCATTGATATAATCTACACTTTCATCGTGAAACGTTGGCAACATAATGAAAGGCACGCTTAGTGACGATCTGGCGCCATCAACGCGTAGAGTTCCGGCGGCAATGGACAACTTCAACGTGTATCGCTAGCAGCAATGTGTCAGGCCCAATCAGTGCCACTAAATTAAAGTCCATTCCAATAAAGTTTAACACACGTTTCAAGACTAAACCAAAAAGAAATGCTTAAAAATTAAACCTACTATATACCATGACTACGGGTGGCATGAACTCTTATCAATGTAGGCTGCGGAAATAATTACAACCACCTAAGCAATGCCCTCTTCCTCCTTAGTTTTTCCCTACTCCAGCTAGACAACCCTGTCATCCCCCTGCGCCAAATGTAGCTCCAACCATTATACCTAGACAAATTATGTTCCAAAGAAGTAATTTTGGTTTGTCGATCTAGCTAAGATGATTTTTTTTTAAGTACGCTAATTATAGCCTACTACAGTGTCACAATTTTGACAAATGAAAAACCCCAAATCATGATTATTTATCCTCGAAGCAGTAAACAAATTCAAATTTACGGTTCAATTGTATAATAACCAAGTAATTGCAATTGAAAACAAAACAACCATTAAAACAAACCCCGATTTAGTATATTCCAACATATAGCAACAAACAAACAAATAAAGCTAAATATGACAAAATCGAAACCAGCTCACCTCGTGAAATTCTGTATCAAAAAAAAAAATTGGTTTGTCAACTTAAATGATAAATTAGGCCAACTACTTTGTCACAGATCTACAATAACATCCAAAACACTAAATCACGATTGGTATTTGGTAGAGTTTTGGAAATACTTTATGTAATTGGAATTGTTATGGGTGATTAATACAAAGCTTACAATTTTTTTTTTTAAAAAAAAATAAAATATAAAAATAAATAAATCAGTATATTGCTTATTGGTTCGAGTATTTTCAAACAGATTATTTTTTTTCTTGGCAAGTCAAACACATAATTTTAGTACCAATATTAATGTCGTATAATCTTAATAGTATAATTTGCTTACTTCCAAATATATGAGATCAATATCTTTTACCTATTCTTATTTTTTTTTATCTTTTCCTGTTAAGTTGTCATACAAACACATCACAATATGTTACTGCACCAAATAGGCAATGACTTTCTCATGTTTAACGTGTATTTGCATAATTAGGCACAAACAATGATAACCAAAATGTTTACCATTGGTAGTCGCTGAAGTCTACATTACTAATGGCAATCAAAGGTGTTATGTCAGCCTCACTCGGGACGGTTATTTGAAGCGACTTCTTCAAAACATCAGATAACTCCTAACTGTCGCTTCACATCCCTCCAACTTTCTTCCTGTTGCATCATCAAACCATGCCAACATTTTCACAGCAACAAACTCAGTGCAATGCAAATGAAACCGCAAATATATTGAGACATAGTCTTCATAGTGGAAATTGCTGCTGTGAAAAATCCTCCTAGTTGCTTTTCTTAAGAAACCTGACTAAGTTCCTCAAATGAATGGACTATATAAATTAACGATCTCATTTGATCATATGAGTTGTGTAAGCGAGCCACTTAACTATATTCACGAAAGTTCAATAATAAACTATAAAAGGTACACCCAACAACAATTCAAAAAATAAAAAAAATAAAAAAAAAATAATAAAAAAAAAAAACGGATAATTTCACTTACCGTGCTAGTGCAACAACAAAAGTACTGGTTCAACGTCGTGTCCCTGTGTTCAGGGCAAAAGCAAACATATATGAGTCTCGGAAATACATGTAGGTAAATCAAGTACTCAGTAAGAACATTCACATATTTCCCGAAAAAAAAAGTTGCTTAATGTGAGACACTCCTTTCAGGCGAACCGAAATCCTTTCCCTACTTGTTCTTTGCATGCATGTCAGAAAAATCGATAAACGTGCATGTTTTCATTTTCAAGTCAAATGTTAAGTTTTGTAGCAGGGAAAGTATAAGTAACTGATACAAATTGTAGCAACTTAAATTTGTTTTCATGGTTGAAAATAATTCCTTCATTAATGTTATCGTTGAGTTCCCTATATTATGGCTAATGATGCTTTTGTACCATAAAGTTGCTAATTCGACCTTACTTTCACTAATCTCAGGCGGCTAATAGCATTTATCAGGTCATCCCCGAGTTTCTTGACTAAAGCAATCTGTTTGCCGAAAATTACTACAGCTCAAAAGAACATCAACTATTGTAGTGAATGATGAAACAATATGAAAACAGCAGTAGAAATGCTTACGAGTAAATTACTGCCATTTCACTTGTAAGGTACTTTAAAAGTTGTTCAACTTCACTAAAACAAATTTAACCCGGAGTACTCCATAAAAATTCATTTCCTAGAAAAGCCGAGTTTACCTTCCATTTGTGTGGATTTCTATAGCTCATATCATTTCTTCTGATCAATTGAGCTATAGAAACTGTGTGTCACAAGTATGTAACCGCCTCTGCAGGAATATTACATGTTTTCTAAAATCAAAAAGCAAATAACATCGTAGGATTGATTATTAACAATGAAAAAACTTTATTTTTCAGCACTTTCTGAGCAATGCATAATTGATTGCAAGGACAAAGATGGTAGTAAGAGCAAAGTGCCTAAATTACTCACTTGTTTTGTCATATGGGCAGACGGGAAGGCAACGTTCGCACCCATAGCATCGCTCGTTTATCACTTCCCCCTGCATTATGTCAGGAAAATGAGGTTTACAATTTAAATAAATGCTGAAGTTTAAATAAATGCTTCTAATGTTATTCTCAAGTTTGAAATGGGTGAGGAAGCACCTGAAAAGAAATATGATCTCAAAGACAATAAATCAAGCAAAAACAGCTGAATCCAAGTAAAGAGAAAAGCAGAAAATTATTGAAGTAAGGTGATTAACACTTCTAACTAAACTATAATGAATAAAAATGATACGGAGTATAACTTACAACAACGACACACGCAATGGCAGTAGCAGTAACTTAGCAACAACAACAGTAAAGCACATTAACAGCAAGGCCAGCAACGTGACAAAGACAAAGGCAAATGATTTAAAACAAAGATGACAAAGATCACAATGACAAAGAAAGAACGTGGCAAAGACAACAGAAGCAACAGAACAAAGTGAGCAGCAGCAGAGGTGACAACAGCGCGCAGAAATGCAACACCCAACGACAGCTACAACAACACAATGACAGCAACATATAATTTCAGTTCATTTCCTAGAACTGTTGAAAGATCGCAGAGCATAAACCTACAAGTATAGCGATAAAACCACATGATGGCCAATTTTTAAAATTTATTTCTATGCTTTTTCATACAGTAATTCAAAATGACCAACCTAAGCCTTGTTGGGCATACTGCGTGTACACTGTAGGTTGGTCGATGTCCACATCTTTTTCCACTTAATATTTTCTTCGTTCTTGTAGGTGCGAATGCATATAAGAACTTAGCACTTACAATAAATCGTCACGTCTCAACCCCTATACAAAACCATATACAAAATCGAAAGGAATCTAATTTAAGGCTTTTACTTCGATATAGTTGATGCAGATCATTTACCTGGTGATGGAGTTGGGGATTGGTACCACGCCGCGTTAAGAAGCTTGTAATCACCCACGCCCACTAATTTAGAGCTTGTACCCACCAAAAAGGAAAAAACTAATTTAGAGCTTGTGTGTACCTTATGTAACAAAAGTGACGAATTAATTTGTTCGCATCTAAAGTGGCGGATTTATGGCGGGCGCTCTAAAACTGTGGAACTAATTCCAGCATGTGGAGTAACACCTAAAGAAATATTTAGACTTGACAAAGTGATCCAATCAAAATTATTCATCTCCAAATCAAAAGTGTGCCCATTTTTCTGTTTTTTTGTTAGAATTGTACAAAAATTCATTAATCATTTAGGAGCATTAAATTACAACCATTTTCGATACACATTCATTTACAGTTAGAATACTAAAACTCCTATACTTTTAGTATAACCCATTACTCCTCAACCATTCTATCTCGGTTGCATTTTTGCCTTGATATCTACTACGTACTCTAATAGCTATATCTTCTTGTATTTGTGTGACTATACTCATCAGTCATCATAGGTCTCCCTTCATTACCCTTATTCCTCTCTATCCAAATATGATAATACAGAGCACTCACAAATCCATAAGCAACTTGCTTCTAAACCATACTCCACATCCTACTCCTAATTAGACTCCTTCATCCATCATTTTCCACTAAGGGCATCTATAACCATTGTTGGCTAGCTTCCATCCCTTATCCAATATGAATGCATGTTTTTTAACGTTGTACATGGATCCGACCAGTTTGACCTAATCAGGTTTCCTTTGTTCCTGCAAAAAGTGTGACCATTGCTAACCAAATTTTTTTTACATTTCCCAAATAAAAATCTTTAATATGATCAGGGGCGGACCCACGTGTAAGGTTGGTGTTGCATGTGCAACACCAAAGAAATTAAAAACACTTTATATACAATTATCAGACCAAGTAAAACAGTATTGACGGAGGTGGCATATTGGTTGAGTGTTGGGTACAAGGCTACACTAAACATGCACGACCTGGGTTCAATCCCTTGTAGTTGCATTTTTCTTTTTGTTTTTTTCTACTGTCTACATATGAGACTTTTTTTTTTTTTTTTTTTTTTTTTGGTTTTTTTAATAAAACACCAATTCCAATAAATATATAAATTATAATTTGCAAAATATTCAAATTAAACAAAGATTATTGCCAAAGTTGATAATATAATGGTTTTTTTTTTTTTTTTTTTTTTTTGGTTTCACAAGTTACAGAGGATAAACATAAATTTAGCAAAGCTATATACTTGGTAATACTCTTTCAAACTCTTAATGATTAAATTGTATTAATAATAAAAATATTATTTCGTTCATTTTAATATCTATCATTATTGATTATATTTACATTAATCAATGTCGAAACAAATAAACGTAGGCAAAATTGCTTATACGATAGTGCAACACCATAGAAAAATTTCTGGGTCCGCCCCTGAATATGATGACTATACATTAACAAATAAAAAGACCAAATTACGATCCGTTAACAAAATCGTCTATCACTATAAATTCACGTATCCAAACAAATTCAATATGCCATTTTTGCTTCTGATACACGTACCTGAAAACGATCTAAACTAAAGAACGATTTGTTTCACCAATTAAATTGTCTCCTGAAAGGGTTACCCTTATTAGCT
This sequence comes from Dianthus caryophyllus, assembly GCA_023091065.1. Classification (NCBI taxonomy): domain Eukaryota; kingdom Viridiplantae; phylum Streptophyta; class Magnoliopsida; order Caryophyllales; family Caryophyllaceae; genus Dianthus; species Dianthus caryophyllus. The sequence goes on from CM041520.1 coordinate 6,350,156, forward strand.
GGTTTTATGGAATCAATACTTTATAGACAACTGTAAGGCGGTGAAGTAACATATTTGTGGCCACAAAAGTGTACGTAGACGACTACATCAGCTTAACCAAAGCAAGAAACTAATGCAAATTATATACGACAGGAGAAAAACAATCGTATATACTGAAAATAGAACCACCTCCACCTAAACCTCAATTACACAAATCCAAGGTATAAATCCAACTCAAGAGAAAAACCAAACAAATATACTACAAAGAAGTTGACAACCAACAAATCATAATACCTGAGAAAATGGGTGTGGATTCCAAAAGCCGAGTTCTGAACCTGACACAATTTCACTATAAATTTATTAAAATCTACTCGACATTTTACAAACAATGTAACGCAAAGACACAAACAACATGAATTCTCACACAACTAACGACTATGCACACTACACTGAACATAATAACGTATCAATTAAAGACTATCATTTCGGTGTCATAAATTCTCCATAAATTTATTAATTACACGGATGTATGCTTTTAAAATTTCAAGTAATTTATGAATCAAACTACTGTCCACATGATATAATCTCCGCCGTGGAGACATGGTTTTACTATTAACTTTAAGAACCTCATTGGCTTACTCACAATAAGGTTCAAAGTTACAAATAAGTACATCATAGACATTCTCAACTAAATTCTGTAGTAGCAATGGAATCATCACAAGGCAAACAATGCCGTCGAGACTTACTTGTACTACTACATTTGCTGCCATCATTTTTTTGTCCTTTTTTGTCTCGTACCTTTTCCCTGATTCATAAACCCAAGCATTCAAATTTTCACAAATTAGATGTAACTTTTTTTTAGTCAATGATAAGGAAAACAATTTAAAAAAAAAAAAAAAAAAAAAAAAAAAAAAAAAAATCCGGAAAATATCATAATAATCCCAAAAAATAATGTCATGTGTAAATGCAATTTGGCAATACGCAGCGATTGCTACAACAGCCAGGGACATAAACAAAGAATAAGAACGACATCAAATACAAAGAATGCAAATGACAAATGGCGAAGACAAGCGGCGGCGTAGTGGCGAGAAATGGCGTAATGTGTAAGCACAACAAATAAGATTGACGTGTAGCGGCACGCTGAAGAATAACGCACATAACAACAATGCTAACGCATAATACCAACAACAACAACACAATCCACAACAACAACAATCCACAATCCAAAACGCCTAATTCGATTTCGCGCGTCATTATAATCTCCAAATTCGAAACCCTTAATTTGTTAAATCAAGCAATTGGGTCAAATTAATGATGAGAATCGGAATTAAAGAGCGAGGGCGTGGGAGTGTGGCTGATGCGATGGTGGCCATGGAGGATGATGGCGGTGGTGTGGATGATGAGATAAACACCGCATAATAGGGGGATAGTGAGGAAGAAGGGTTTTGCAAATGAAAATGAATTGAATGAAAGAGGAATGAATGATGAAAGAATTCATGAAATGAGGGGCTTTTTCACATGAAAATAAATTGAATGAGAAACTTTTTGTATTCTCCATGGCTGAAACACTAAAACGAAGGAACAGGCGTCGGGGGTAGGATTCTATGTTGGGCTTTGTTGATGTGGCAAAAGTAGGTGACGTGGCAGCATGAGGGTGTAGATTTAGTTTGTTTTGGAAAGCATTAGATTTGAGGATTGTCTTTTAATATATTATGTAGATGTAGATGTGCGTACTTTAACGTCTAAATTGACCATTTAAGACTTCAAAAGTTGATTCCATTAAGTGTTAAATTAGTTACTTTAAATGTTAAAGTGGTCACATTTAATCACTTATAGCTTGTCGTACGCGTGAAATCGTCGTACAATATACTTACTCTAAAATGAATGATCATTTTGTATCAAATTATTATTTTATTATATGAAATAAAATGTCAATCAATGCTTAGTCTGAAAATTAGGAAAGTAGACAAATGATCGAAAAGTAGGAATTTATAATAGTTATATTCTCAAATTAGATAGAACTAATAATATCAGATTAGGGATATAAACTATTCGATTTTGAGCATTTTGAGCTCGACCTAGCACAGGCTCAAATCGGCTCAGAACTTGAACTCAATCTTATTTTGACGCAGCACGAGTTAAAAAATTTGATTGATCTGTTCAATAGGGCTCAATAAGCCAACTTACATCATTAACAACCTTAAACGAGAGGACTTGACTAAACTGATCAGAAGGATTGACGAGCCAAGTCAGATCATTGACAACCCTAAACGAATATTGTTTTTATTTTTTACGCATTATAAAGTTTACCATCTTACTGATTTTAAAAAACCACGTGCTAAGTGCCAACTAATTAAAATAATAATAATAATTAAAAAAAAGTACTGAAATTTGGTTTACTATTTTATTAAAAATAAAAAAAATAAATAAAACCACTGAATTTTCTCGTCCTCACTCGTTCTCTCTCCTTGTTTTCTCCCCCCACTTTTCTTATCTCTTCTCCGGCGACACCTCACTTTTCCGGCGAAACTACTTCTCTTACTTCACTTTTTCCGTCGAATTAATCTCTCTATTTCTTCTTTCAAATTTCAATTGATTTAGAGAACGCAGATCGTTGCTGTAATCTCGAGCTTTTTTGGGAATCGTCGACGATTAGGGTTTTTGTCGGCGATATAACTGTGTTTTTGTATCGCCGTGAAATTCAATTCTTCGTCGTATCGTTTTTTGTTTTCGCAGAAGTTGTTTCGTTGGTGAAACCCTAATTGGAAGTATCTTGCAGTTGAATCTTCTGAAAATCGCTGTGTTTTTGAAGAAATTGAGGTGATATTTTTTGAATCGATTTTTATGTTTATGTATTCTACTGAAAAATGTAGGTTTATTGTCGTATTTATTCTGTTAAATTCCTAAGTTTAATTGCAATTCGTAAATTGGTTAGTCGAAGATTACAATCGTGATTAATCAATTGCGTCAAATTAATCTGGAAGAAACTTTTATTAGCTTTCTTATCGATAGAAATGAGGACGGTGTTGTCGAAAGCGTATATGTTGAATCCCTAATATCAGACAATGTGTGCTTGTTTTTCGGGTTTCAAATTGCCGGTTAATATGATATTCAAGGTGGTTGTGGGGAAGTTTGGAATGTGTTGTGAATGTTGCGGTTTTCACGATGTTTTGTTCGTGATGATCGAGTTATTGTTTCATTGGACTCTAGTGTTAGTAGGGTAGAGTGGTAATGTATCTTCCGTAAGCACGATTGTCTCTGTGAAAATTAGAGGTGAAATCAATATCAATTACGGAGTATTGCGTAGTTGATGGCTAACGCTAACCCTATTTCTAGTAAATGTTGTCAATTCGAAATTTCATTGACATCTCAACTCGTTTCTAATGCGAAAATTGAAACTTTTTGTGGCGGTGTCTACAAAATTGTTAAGACACTTTTGACTGTACCCCTGCATAGCTGCGTGTTTAAGACCATGTGATACACATCTTTTATCGTGAGTCTGAGTAATATAGATTTTATAATATGAATAGCGCTTCGCTTTATATACTCAACCCGTCATAACACATACATTAGTCAGGAGCTTTTATTATTTTTGCTGAGAAGGTGGAATTTCTAAGGGTTTTGAATATTTGTAGGTTGAAACTCCAGAAGATATATTGCATCATCTTTTTGATATCGTCAAATTTTGAGTTTACCCAAATGTTTTTTCTGATTAATGTTCTTCTAGTCGAGTTTTGGTATCCTTTCGTCCAAACTATACTAATTGGTTCTCTGCAGCGTTGACTTCGGTGACTGCAACTTTCATATGTCTAGTGATTGATAGTCTAGTCATTAGGTCTTCTTATCGTTGTGCTAAGAATCGGGAATTTTTTTAATTATTCATTTCATTATTCCGTGGTATATCTTCCATAAATTATTAAAAGTTTCTGCCACTTAATAACTCGTTTAATTTTCATCTCCAGGTAATTGTGGCTTTTCGGATATGGCAAATGCCAAAGGGTCTACAAACTTTCGGAACGTGATGCCAAATGGGAAGAACTCACTACTTCCCCCCAAATGCCCCTTTCCTAGCATCAATGGTCCGTACACTGAGTACGTGCCCGGCACTAGTGTCGGAGCAAAATCATTTTCAAAGAGCAGAGATGGCAATGCATACCATCAACGAACTTCATCAGAGAGTTTCATTGAGGAACAACCTTCGTGGTTGGATGAACTTCTGAACGAGCCAGATACTCCGGTGCGAAAAGGGCATCGCCGATCATCGAGTGATTCTTTCGCTTATTTAGATGCTGCAAGTATGTCGAACATAGACTATGTGCCAGTGTCACGTGATGAAAGCGCGTTCAGACCGATGGTTTCTTCACCATTATGGGGGAGCCATAACTTTGATCACGGCAAAGAAACATTGCAGCGGTCTCTTTATGCAGACTCTAACTTTTACGGAAAACCTAATAACAGGGCATGGGAATCGAAAGCGAGTCCGATCAATCATCCCAAAGCCTTGCAGTTAGCGAGAGATAATGGTGTTTCTCAGAGTCAAGGATCGCATGCTGCACTTGAAGTAGATTCTATTCCTTCTACAGGAGCTGACAAGCAGGATGTCTACGATTATGGTTCACAGGATCCTAAAATGTCCTCGGAAAATAAAGACGGAACTCATGCCAAATCCTCATCTGAAACTGACACAAAACGTGCTAAGCAGTAAGCCTCACCCTCTTTGCTTCTCAATGTTGCTCTGACTTCTATGTAAGAAAAGAAAGTAATCCTTATCTGTGAGTTTCATGCTTATTTGTTTCTCATTTATGATTCTTTTGTTTATTTGACAACCCCGTTCCTCCATCAGTACCCCTCGTTCGGAAAGTGAAGCTATTGTTGGATAACTAAATAAATGGATACATCACTCTGTTTAATTTGTCTGATTTTCGCTTTGATGTTCTATTATAACTGAATGGCTGAAGAATATTTTATTCCAAGCCTGAGTTCTGCAGCTTTGCGCACATGTCAGTTGGCATTTTGCTGTGGTTCTTAGAGCTTAGAGTACAGGCTCATAATTTTTGACCGGTTCCTTAGGCAGTTAGGCTTTAAGAACAATTTCAATCTAAATACCTAATAAAATCAAGGGATATTCTATGGTGTGCCCCCGAGTTTCTTTGTTTTCTATGTTGTACCCCTACGTTTTTAAAATTTTACGGTATACCCTTGAACTTCATATTTCGTCCCCAATATGACCTTATTAATAGCCAAAATTAACGTGGTCACTTGTTTAACCTAAGAACTTAATCGTTTGTGTCACTAATTGCTTATTAATCTATTCATTTTAATTACAAATGCATTCAATCAGACTTTCACATGCCTAATAACACACCAAATCATTAAAAAATTATGCATAAACCTAATTAATACTCGTAATTTACAATCCAAAGTCCAAACATTATATTTCATGTTAAAAAGTGTTTTCAAGAGTAAATTTCAACGACTTTTATGTAATAGGTTGAGTTGATGTTAGCTAGTAAGGAAAAAAAAAGTTAAACAAAGATGTCGAGATAGGAAAATACTTAAAAGGAGATCAAAGACGGTTAGCTTAGAAAATAACTGTGAAGTTTGGGGTTTCAAAAACAGTGGGGTACAACATGGAAAAGTGAAAACCATAAGGGTACAACGCAGAATTTCCCTAAAATTAATAACATAGCTAAATGGTTATAGGATCCCATGACTACCCTCCCTCCAAAAACTTGTTTACTACAAAAAGTACAAATAACTTTACCATGGCAATGTTACTAGTAGCTCTTCTTATGTAAGATGACCTCGCTACGAATTCATGTATGGTTAGATGATATAATGGTGTGATCTTTACCTCGAATACATTTGAGAACCCATTTCTATATTGCAAAGTCTCATGGTCTTGAGCTCCATATATATTACTCCGTACTACTTTGAAATTTCGGTTCAGTAGTAGATACAAATTGTTTGTGGTTGTAGAAGTTTAGATGATTGTGAGATTCAGATGCTCTTTGGTGTGTTCAATATGTTGTTGTTGCCGGATGTTAATGTGATAGTTACTTACGGCTACAGCCAACTTGAATAAGGTTGCATTTAAATTGAAAACTGTATTTTTGGCATACACTAGCACGGAGTATTGTTAAGTTGATTACTATAAAACTGAATTTCTCATCAGTGTCATAATCAAAAATACCGTCAAATTATGCACCTCCGAATTCCGTGATGGTCCTTACAATGGTTATGACATGAGTTGTGCATTGTGAAATTTTGGTCCTTGTGGCTGGTGGAGGTATTACTTGGTACATTTTTTGCCTAGTCTAGCTTACTTTTTACTCCTAGCAGTGTAGTGGACCAGGTTATAAAACAGAAGATTTGTGCCTAATTGTGATCTAATGTAGGCAATTTGCTCAACGCTCAAGGGTTCGGAAACTTCAGTACATAGCTGAACTGGAAAGGAATGTGCAGGCACTGCAGGCATGATTCTGCTTAACTATATTTACCGTCAGATATTTTTATTTGTAGATGTGATGTATGCAAGGTCAGTGAGCTGAACGTTTCATGCTTAATTTCCAGGTTGAGGGTTCTGAAGTTTCTGCTGAGCTGGAGTTCCTCAACCAGCAGAATCTAATTCTAAGCATGGAAAATAAAGCTCTGAAACAACGATTGGAGAGTTTGAACCAAGAGAAGCTCATTAAGTATCGTAAGTGTTCTTCCTTCTCTGGTATTCAGTCATTCAAATATATGCGGAAATACTGCAATTATAGATTTATGGAAATAAGTTAATACAACCACGTCTTTAACAAAGCCATTGACAAAATTATGATTTTCGGTCCACACTTTTGTCCTATTTTGTGTTGCTAACAACACTAAATTTGAGTTGTTGCTATTCCAGTGGAGCATGAAGTTTTGGAGAGGGAGAAAGGTCGTCTCCGGGCTTTGTACCAAGTGCAACAACGACGACAGCAACAGCCAGAGCTGCAGCATCAATCCCAGCCACGCCAACGACCGTCGTCTAGCCACAGGCGGAACAACAGCAGAGACCTCGATTCTCAATTTGTTAACCTCAGCCTAAAGCACAAGGAAGCCAATACAGGCAGCGACTCTGTCGGTGGTCCGGTTCATATATGATCGTTGATTGCGACAGCGGAACTCATCGACCGTCTATTTTTCTTCGAAATCCAGCTGCCACGCCAAGAAACCGTCATTTTCGCTACAAAACAGCTCCCTTTGATCGTAGAGCTGCCTCGGCTTGTTTAATCTAATTTGTTCTTTTCAAAATCCCGTTTCCCATTACGCACCTGGTGATTGTCACGGGAATGAAAAACCGTTCCTTTTCAACTACTGATGATTTACCGGAGGTGGTTATTGCCTAATTGGAAGGTGTTTGTGTTGTGTAACCTTAGTGATTACGGAGTACTAATGTATGACTTTGTTTTATCGAGTTATGTCGTTGTGAAGCAATTGCTTGATAGTGGTGCAACGTCGGAACCTTGCGGAAACGCAGGAGTGGGACATGTGAGGCCGAAATGTTAGAATTTGTCTTGCAAGTTAGCTTGTAATACATGCAAGCCTCTTTGTAGAATGTGTTTTGTAATAAGCTCTCTGGTAGATACTCTGAATTTGCTAGATTTGAAGTCAAGTAGTGTTGTACTGTGTTAAAACATACTTCATTTGATCGTGATTGCTGTTTCTATGGTGTCACTACATTCCTTTTGATTTGATTACGGCGATCAGCGGACACGGCTATTGATCATTGTATACTTAAGTTAGGGTTTTCTTAACTATAGTTGAATAATTTTTAACCATATTAGAGTTACCAGTGATTACATTGTATGTGTACGGCGACTTCATTGATTAATTTCATGCTCCGTATGTTAACGACTTATTAAAATCTGGATTTGTCATATTATGTGGAGAAGAACCTCTCTATAGAGCATATAGCACATATTCAATTGAGGTTGTCTTTTTTGGGTGCATGAGTTTTAACATGATAACTGTGCTGTTTCTAAAATTGGTCGCGGATTTAGACTTCCATATGGCGTACTATTTTACAAATGGTTGGAGGGATGGTCGTTTCGTATTGTTGGACATTGAAGCTTCATTCTTCACACGGAGAATTATTTTTACTAGGGATCGTCGTTGTCGCATTGCAAAACCAATGCTTTTATTGTTAACATTATTCGTGATATGTACGCCATACAACGGATAGGGATTCTGATCAGAGTACCGACTAGAACATATTCCAAACAGGTTAACATTGAACAGTAGACGTCTTTTCACTAGAAAAGTAACAATGGTGATTTTATTTCTCTCCTCATTCAATGCACATAAGATCGGAAGGATTTCTAAATCTCCTTTACATTTATTTATTAGTTATGCTGAGAAACACACAAATCGAAACATAATGTCCTGATAATAGAACGAAATTAAACGACACCAATCAAACTACGTACACAAGTAACTCTGAATGATGTGTACTCAGATCATCCGCACAGTAAGTATATGTTTATAGTAAAGGCTAAGCTAGTAGAGTATTAGGTTCAATTGAGGAAGCATAGGCCGGCCTTAAGCACGTTCACCACGGATGCGACGAGCAAGTTGAATATCCTTTGGCATGATTGTGACCCTCTTAGCGTGTATGGCACACAGGTTCGTGTCTTCAAACAGTCCCACCAGGTACGCTTCCGCCGCTTCCTGCAGCGCCAGCACTGCGTGGCTCTGGAACCTCAAGTCTGGCTGCACACATACGATAAATGTTTACTAGTTAATTCTCTGAACATTAAGTTCATCGACAGATGGAATTTGGTAAACACGACATCACAACCACGCATGCTGACCTTGTACTCCTGGGCGATTTCACGAACGAGTCGCTGGAAGGGCAGCTTGCGGATCAGCAGTTCAGTGCTCTTCTGGTACTTGCGGATTTCTCTGCTCAACCATCAGAAGATCGATCAGATCAAATTACGTATCATATACAAACATACATAGATTCATACCACAGATGATTATACGGAGTAATTAATTATTTCGACATGTTTGTTTCGTGATGAAAAGATTTAATTACCGGAGAGCGACAGTTCCAGGGCGGTAACGGTGAGGCTTCTTCACTCCTCCGCTTGTTGGTGCTGACTTACGTGCAGCCGTCACATACTTCAAACATACAAAAATTTATGTAACTTAGAACAACAATCATCAATAATACATCTGTTCATTATGAATCGCGCAGTACTCTAATTATATTTCTCAAATACTGTAGAATACTTCGTGATATTTATCATAACCCTAGAATTTATCGAGCAATGAAGTTGAACAACGAGCAACTAATTAAATTAAAGTATGAATTGCAAAAGAATATTCAAAGCAACAAATTGAAAGCATAAAATCAAAACATGCAAGATAAACAATGCCAAAGACTGAATTACGAGTCGGAAAGTCGGAAACTAACCCTAATTTTGAGTAATCAACACAGCTGGCATTAAATCGAACGAACAATAACTAAAATGATGAATAATTACTCCGTATATTTAATCAACTCAAGCGCAAAACGAAAATTCAAAGCAAAATAATCAAAACGCACAATCAAAAGATGCAAAACAACAATGAGGTCGTCAGAAACAACAATGAAACGACTGAATGATGAGACGGAAAGTCAGAAACCCTAATTTCAAGCAATTGAAACAGCAGCAGCAGCAGCATTACGTTGAACGAACAAGTAAAAGCATGAATTAATCCAAGAATTATATTCAATCAATACATTCAAAACATACAATTGAAACATGCAAGATAAACAATGAAACCCTAATTTAGCAAAATCGATCAAATCGAAACAACTAAAAGAGAAATTCGACTCAATAATTCGACAGACCTTGGTAGCGAGTTGCTTACGAGGAGCCTTTCCACCGGTGGATTTGCGAGCGGTTTGCTTCGTACGAGCCATTTCAACAACCGAAAACGATTTCCAAAAAAAAAAAAAAAAAACAAAGAGAACGAAGAAATTATTATTGAAAGTATGTAATGTATTAATGGAAGAATTAAAATTGTGTTGAGTATATATATATATATAGGGAGGGAGTTTGTATGCGTTGATGAATTTAGGGAGAAGTGACACGTCATCGATCCGGGGGATTATGATTGGTTGATTTCATTAGGTGCGGATTATGGGGGTGGTTTTTGGTACTTTTGTTTTGTGTTTCTTTTCAAGTTAGTTATGTAACCGCTTGAAAAAAAGGGGTAATGTAACCGCTTTTCCCTCGCTTTTTGCATTCCTCTCTTATGGGCTTTTGGGCTGAAATGGAAGGTCGACTTTTTCTATGGGATGTGTGGTTATAGTATAAAATGGGTCGAGTATAAGACAAGTTTATAAATTTTTATTTTTTTTTTACCACATAACCCCAAACAACTAAACAAAACAGTAAAATTAAAATTAATCCAAGTAAGAATTAAAATTGTGGTAAAGTTATTGTTTTTTAAGTAATTAGGACATGTTCTTTACCGCTTATTTTCAGCTCATTTCAGTTCAGTTCAACTCAATTTAGTTCAAGACAAGATGCATTCAGCCTGGCCTGGGCTTCATCTGGCCACTCACTTCGGCCCAAAGAAACTATATTATTTAATTGAACTTCATTTAGTTCAGTTCAGCTCGATTCGATTCGATTCGATTCGATTCGGCTCATTTCATTGATTATTTCGATTGATTGATTGATTCATTCAACTCTAAAAAGTCCGAAAGAACAGGTTCTTAGTATTCGTATAAGATGAGGGTTAAAGAAGAAAATTGAGAAAATGTGGGATCTAGGGGTATTGCCTTAGAGTTATACAATAAAAATTCGTAATTGCTCAATTACAAGTGTCTTATACTCTAATTGTACACAACTTTTCATAAAATTTTAATTTCCTACCCTTATACGTAAATTTGACAGAAGTGTAAACTTAAATACGAAGTAGAACACAAATACTCACATAAAACCGTCTCACGCGTACGACGAAGTATTTGCAAATAAAATGTGTCTATTCATTAAAATGATGCTTTTAAACATTAAAATAGATACATTTTACTCTAAAAATTTGTATCGCACGCTTTAAACGGTGTTATGGAAGACTTGCTATCACCGTCACTTTGGCAGTACTCCACTGATCACTTTCGACTCAGTTAACAAAGTAAAGAGTATCTTTAAATAAATCTTCGATCGCAGAACCACCGCCGTCTCCTTCTCTCTCCACCGTCGTCACCGCCGCTGATCTCATCGGCCGGCGATCACACACTCAAATTTCGTAAGTACGACATCAATTAACCTACATTCTTCTAATTCAATCACTCTCTTCTTGCATCATATTACGTCATTCATCGATCAATCAATCAGTTAATCAAAATTAATTAGGGTTTAGTGATTAAATCGCGGTAATTGCAGGTTAATTCTGGAAATAATCAAAGTGATTGAGTGTCGCGCATGAAAAATGAGAGGACGTCAGGTGCAAGGTGATGTAGCTTTGTCCACGTACAAGCGCGTGTCTTCCAAAGACGTTTCGCATGATCTTCTTCCTGGTATTTTCTTCTCTCTTTGTTTTTTTTTTTTTTGGATTTATTTTTTTCACTTATTAATTTGATTGTGGCATGTTTTTGTTTAGTGATTATCGTATATGATGATGTTATAAAAAGATTTTGTTCGCCAGTAGTTTTAGTGTGAGACGATCTCACGATAAATTAGTATCATAGCGACGACACACGGGTTTTGTACTTTGTACATTGTATTTTAGAATAATTAAAATACAAACAATTTGTTTTTGAGCATTTAGTAGTATTTTGTAATGAAAGTGTATGTTTGTGATTGAGTAAATGGTTTGACAAATTATTGCCAAAAAAATCAATAGAAATTGCGTAAAATATACGTCAAAAAGACGTCGACAGGATTTTGTCCTCGATTGGGTGCTTTAAGAAGTTCATTGATTTTAGGGATAATAAGAAGGTACCACGGTGAAAAACCCATAATATACATATTCACGATGTGTGAATTGGTTTTACAATAAGTTTTTGCAAGTCCGTCCCATGCAATAACTTTTTAGTCATTACACTGTTCGGGCTCAATTTATTTTTTTCAATTTTTGAAAGTATATTAAGAATAATTTACAGAGTTAACGATAAGCAAAAAAAATAGTTAAAAATATTTGCGGTTCAAAAATATTTACTGAAATCAGGTCACTTTAAATCTCATGTTACATGTATTCAAACACGAGCATAAATAGAATCACAGGGCTGTGTAAGGACGTGGTTTGAAGTAGTCATTCCAAATGGCAACTTTAACCTTAAAAAGTAAATGTTGCAATTAAATCGGTTCATAGTAAAATTGCCATGATGATCGTGACAGGCTCCTTTACAAGCGGCTTTTGCGACAGGTTTATCGATACCGCAGCAGCAACACTATAGAACATGCTTCATAGTAAAATTGTCTTTGATTAATATACTATACACTAACGTACCAGTTGGTGCTATTATCAAGTTGAATGCATGGCTGATTAATTGCCAAATAGTATGGAATTATTTTGAACAAAATAATGGAAATGAAATAAATTAAACTAGTATAGAAGATTCTGTTTTTGAATAGGCATTTGTATGTAACTGTAGAAATATATTTGTTGTCACTAGAATTTAGGAATTAGGACTTGGGAGGTAACTGACTGAAGTTTGGGTTTTTCTTGGTAATTTTAGGTCGCCATCCAGGGTTTGGGAAAGAAGGTGGAAATCCAGCTTGGTCAAAGTCATTACCGCATGTTGTTGTTGCTACGATTTCATCATTCTTGTATGGGTATCACCTTGGGTAAGTTTTGAGTTCATCTATACTACATCTGTCGGATCATTTATAAAGGACAGTTCGTCTTTTCTGATAGGCTTCCAGTAGAGGCAACAACATGTGATAAAATACAAACATCTAATGACTATATGTCTGTATGGGAGTGTGAAAAATTGTGCTGCAAGGAAAAATTGTTTTGTCATATTAAACTGCTTTGGAAGGAAAATGGATATTCTTTTGAAGTTAACGAGTTATACTCAGGATGTGCGATACAATTATTCGCAAGTTAAATGGCTTTCTGGTGATATAGAAAATTCACCGTCTGAAAAATCTTAGTAAGGTTGCTGAAGACCTGAAGTTAATTTATAGAGAAGATTTATGAGTCAGCCACTGTAATCAAGTATCCAGTTTTGCCTATTTCGCTAAACTGCTACCGTGTTTGCAGTTTTCTCTGGACTTTCGTTATTGCTTGCTATTCAGTTGTGATTAAAAGCTTCATATTGATCTACTTTGATCAGCCTTACTCAATCGGATCCACATCAACTTTATATTAAGGGCATAACCCATATCCTTTTAGTTATTCTAGAGCCAGTATGACGATATCTACATGCTTAATAGTAGTCAGTGCCGCATATACCATTAGCCTTAAGTAAAATAATAGTGTCATGGAGAAAATTTTCATATGTCAAGATTAGGATGCAAAAGCTAATAAAATACTATGAGTGGTGTTGGCCAATCTCAGATTTTATACGTAGCAAACAACGTTTTTGCTAGTGAAATGATATTGATTAATATGACTGAGTTATTGATTGTTCTTTAATTGCACAACTGATATCTGTATTTGATGTTTTGTGCAGAGTAGTGAACGACACACTAGAAAGTATATCATTAGATCTCGGTTTTAGTGGGAATACTATGGCTGAAGGTAATATATATTTGATTCATGCTTTGGTATCTATCTACTCCACCATTACTTTTCATCCTTATAACGAAAGAATTAAATCTGGTATGGTCTCAGAATTTCGGACCTTGATCCATGGCAACAGATTGAAGAGTCAATATCTGATTCATGAAGAACATTTGAAATTATTTGACTTTTCATCTCTTTTCCTGTAATGTAGGTTTGGTAGTCAGCACTAGCTTGGGTGGTGCATTTATTGGATCTCTATTCAGTGGTTCAATTGCTGATTATTTTGGTCGGAGGAGATCTTTCCAGCTGTGTGCATTGCCATTGATTGTTGGAGCTTTAATAAGGTGAATGGAAAAAGTAAATAATGTTTCCTTCTTCTGTTATGTTGATGCATTTTACTGGTTTTTCAGAGAACATGGATGACTACTTGAGATTTTATGATACTTCAGTTTGATGACTTGGACATTCTGTTAAATACAGAGTATATATTTTATATTAAGTGGAGAAGTATAAGAGATTTTCTAGGTCCCTTAGCCTCAAGGATATGACTTCTGCATTTGTGACTTTGTTGAACGACCCTCTTTATTCTGTCCATGCATTTGCTAAACATGGATCAATTATTACATGTAAGTATGTTAGTTGAAAGGATTTTTGACGTGCATTATTCTCATATTGGTTTGACACTTTGACATTGCTAGTCAATAATTTATGATCTATCTCTCTAGCTTAATTCTTTTGGACATGGACTGGTATGTGATAACATCATTTTACCAGTGCCTCAAAAGCTCCCCTTTATGGTAAGGGGGGGATAGTCCGATGTACACAGTTGTATCCTTGGTGACATAGTATCACTACTCAATTGTTTATGGTGCCAAAGTTTTGTATTTTCGATTGTCATAGGCTATATTGACCATTAACAAATTTCAGTGCAACTACAAGTACCTTGACGGGTATGCTTCTTGGGAGATTTCTTGTTGGAACTGGCATGGGACTTGGCCCATCTGTTGCAGCCCTTTATGTGGCTGAGGTACAAGAAGCTTTGTAATTCAACGTCGAATTCTTTAAAGTTGTGTTGCTTGAATAAATATCAATTAATTGCAGGTTTCACCAGCATATGTGAGGGGCACTTTTGGTAGTTTCACCCAAATTGCGGCATGCCTGGGGCTAATGGGCTCTTTTCTAATTGGTATCCCTGCTAAGGAAACTAAGGGTTGGTAAGAAGAGCTTTAGAAATTGAAGTTACCTTGGTTTTTAACACACATGTTTTCAGTTTTGATGCAATAGTTCTAGTCTTATTGTACTTGTGCTTTCAGGTGGCGTGTTTGTTTCTGGATGCCAGTAATTCCTGCAGCAGTTCTTGCTCTTACAATGGAGTTCTGTGCGGAGAGTCCTCAATGGCTTTTTAAGGTTATAATTCCTCTAAATATTTTTGTCCTTTAAAAGTTGTTTGTTAGCTTTGACACATTTTGTTGTATGTTTTATATTTTTTGCTAGCAAGTTTATAATGGTTTAATTTTTCACTCTCACATTGAGAGTTATCTGCACGCATTCTCTGTTTTGTTCTCCACTCTGACGTGATTTTAGCAAGGAAGGAGCGTTGAAGCTGAAGCTGCATTTGAGAAAATATTGGGAGGGTTGCATTCGAAGAGTGCATTAGCTGAGTTGTCAAAGTCAGATAGAGGAGAGGAAACTGAGACAGTAAGCTATACAGAGCTATTTTATGGCCGACATTTTAAAGGTAGAATCCTCTACATTCTGTTAGAAGATGTAATTTGGAGACCATTTTTTAGTTTTATTTTCATGTTTGCTTCATTTTGCAGTGGTTTTCATTGGGTCTACCCTCTTTGCTTTACAGCAGCTATCTGGCATAAATGCGGTGTTCTATTTCTCGTCAACTGTTTTTAAGAGTGCTGGAGTTCCTTCTAGTATTGCAAATATGTGTGTAGCAGTAGTTAACTTATCTGGTATGTGTTTTTCACATTCTGTTGTAATTTTATAATTTCCTGATTTTTGAAAGCCTTGTACTCTTCACAAAAAACAAAAGACAAAAAACAAAAAACAAACAAACAAACCAATTTGACAAAACTGCGCTGAAAAGGAGGATTTGTAAGTGAGATTTCAGACACATGAGCACATCGACAATCTATGAAGTAGTTATCATTTAGAGTTGAGTTCCAGAATGGGGTTAACATTGTGATCAATTACTTTAGGATCCTGCTTTGCGACGATACTTATGGACAAACTAGGAAGGAAGTTGCTTCTTCTGGGCAGCTTTTCAGGCATGGTAAGATAAATGTTTGACATGCCAGTACTAGGTACTATTGTTAACTCATTGTGATCAATATAATGGCATCCTTAGGCAGCTGAATGGGGTGCTTTAAGCATGAAGTGGGGTTAATAAACCACATTCTGTATCTCTTACTTTGGATTACTAGGGTTGATGAACATTATGTTTAATACTTTAATACAATAAAGTCTGGATTTCCTCGCCTGTTTTTTCCCTAGTGCTTCTACATCATGAGAATTTGTATTAATGTCTTCACTAAATTAATTTTGTCAGACTTCGGACTTACTCTGTTCCCATTCAAAAACTGTTATTTTTTATTTTTTTTTTTTAATTTCCATTGTGAATTATTGATGTTACCTCAATTCACTTGCATCTTGCTCTTTTCGTTGTTTCTAACTTTTTTGCTCGTAATCAGGCTGCAGCATTGGGTCTTGAAATTATGGCTGCAAGCTCCTTTGTATCCCGTGGAACATCAGTTTACCTTTCTGTTGGAGGCGTATTACTGTAAGTACGATACATTTAGGTTTCTATGTTTTGATTGTCATATGGATAGCTGGTAAGGTATAGGGCAACATAACCTTAGGAGGATGTATGTGGACTGGGAAGGGTGAAATGCGTGCAGTGGTATTTTGCATGAGATAACTGTTTCCTTTTCCTCTGTTTCTTTTAGAGTACGATTCATTCAATATCAGAAAGCCCTCTTATGCATTTAGTATCAGAAGGCTATCACTTCTACGCTTTCTGGTTTCCTGACATTATTGTTGGTTTGAACTTTTAAGTGAGTCCATGCACTTCGGTTTTGGGTCCCATCCCATGCTAACTTGTTTGCTGCGTGTCATGAACAATATTACTAGCAGTGCATATAGGATGTAAAAATGTCCGAAAGAGTAACGTGTATCAGTAACTAGTTTAAAGGGTTAAAATTTTAACTACGAGGCCCTAGCATTAGCAACCGTTGTTCAAGTAAGAAAGACAATACTAGTTCCATGGCGATGGTGGTTCATTGAAGTGACTAAACCTTGTTGTGGTTGCAACTTGTACATTTACGTTGTCTGTTGAAAGTCTAGATACGGAGTAATATTAATAATATTGCATTTGGATGTATTATGTGTATTGCATGTCAGATGAGCAGCTTATGTTTTAAATTTTGATGTCAGACCTGTTGTATCTGCCTCTCTTGATGATGATGAATTTCTTTTCCAGGGTGGTTCTTTTCTTTGCTTTGGGAGCCGGTCCCGTGCCAAGTGTTCTTTTGTCAGAAATGTTTCCGAATCGAATACGAGCAAAAGCCATGGCTTTTTGCATGGCTGTACACTGGGTAATGTTCCATTCTATTAAGCTCACTGACTCTTGAAAGTTTTACAAATTTCCGTTCCTCACATATTCAGTACAGTCTGGTTTTGTATATCCTTGTACTTGCGACGCTTACATGTTGAAGGTGCTCGCTTCGTATTCTCTGCAGTTGCCTTTTTACTGAACCTTTTATAATTATGAAACCGACGAAAGCTAAAGCAGGTGTTGAGATGTCTGCTCCAGTTTGATTTTGCCCATAGATTATAAGAACCAACTTATCCCTGTCTTAAAAATGAAGTGCCTTCCCATTTTAGCGTCCCTGAGTCTTGATACTCTCTTGATGCGTGATTGCGGGTATCTCGATATTTAATCGGTAATGATCATGTGTGTTCGCAGGTGATAAATTTCTTTGTTGGTTTACTATTCTTGCGGTTACTTGAGCAATTTGGTGCAAAGCTTGTGTACACATTCTTTGCAACCTTCTGTTTGATAGCCTTGGTCTTCGTGAAACGCAACGTACTCGAAACCAAAGGAAAATCACTGCAGGAAATTGAGCTTGCACTTCTACCAGAATGAAGGTACGTCAGTTGAAATGTCACATGCGTATCATTCTTACGTATTTTAAGTCAAAAAGATTTTCGTTTTTCCAAATCTATCACAATAGAAACGATTCACCCACCACTCCTGTAGACGATGACCGACTGTTGCTTGACTGTATTGATTACGGCTTAACCAGCAGCTTCTCATTTAACCGATTAGTTTTATTATTTAACTTGCCAGTAGGTGCACCTAGACGTACTCAACGTAATTTGAGAGCAACAAACTTTCTTACTTTTACCAGCTCATTTTTTGCAGCAAGTTCTTTTCTATCTTTCGTGTAAAATGGAGGATGCCGCTAATGGATAGCGAATTAACGATCAGAATCATAGTCTTATATCCGCGTTCTTGGTCATCAAATCGCGTAATATGGAGCAATACAGCATATTTGTGGAGGAGCTTTATGTCGCAAAGTTTTTGGCCATGGTGATAGAACTGATATCGTGTATATATTCTTAGAATTTTCGCTATCCTGTCAATTACCGATGATTTTCACTCGGTTTACATAAATATCACGTATACTCTTAGGGAGTGTTTGGTTCAACACAAGATGGAAAAAGGTATGAGGTTGAAATCATCTAAACCCATATCTTATGTTTGTTTAGCGATTTTCTAAATTTGATACCCATACCTCAAACCCCCAAGGTATGGGTTTTAGATACCTTAGGGGGAAGTGGGTATGGCTCATACCACCACCATTGGTATCAAGTTTTTTACAACAAATTAAAAAATTATTTTTAAAACATTTTTCTTTTAAAAATAAAAAATAAAAACCTCAAATTGTCATAAATTATAATATTTCGTTACACTTAATTTATTTTTTATTTTAGTACTTCATTATTATTTTTGTCACTATTAAAATTTTACATGTTATAGAGATGAGAAAACTAGTTTAACATTTTAATATATTTTTCTTTCACTATATTCATATTTATTGATATTTTTTTAATCGAAATGACTATTTTTTTTCAATTTTACTAAAATTACTATCATTTTATATTATTCAACTTAAGTAAATGTTAAAATGAGAAAACTTAATTTCATTCCTAAAAATGAACCTAACACTTGTATCAGCCACCAGGTGGATACCGCCTATCACTGTCGCAAACCGCCGCCGCAAACCGCCACATGCCGCCATCCCCACCATCATGCATTCTAACCAACACCAACCACCACTTGCAAACAACCACCCAACTCCAGTCTGCTGTCTGCAACCCCATCACTGTGCGCCGCCCACCACGACTCCACCCCACTCTGCCCAAAACCCTACCTTGCCCAACCTAATTTTCCTACCAAGTCTAACTCTTTTTTATTTTCCTTCCTAGGCCACTTAATTTTTCGTCAACCCTACCCTCACCATGAGCAGCTATTGCCGCCGCAGTTCTCAGCCGCCATCCTCTCTCTCCTTTGACCACCCTACCACCAACAACCACCCCATACAACCATATTGAATTAATAATAAATTTAAATATACATTATACGGAGTATATAATAAATTAATCAACAAAAATAAAAAAACAAAACCCTAGTCAATTACTTGAAATAATCCTATATTATGATCCATAATTTAAAAATTCAATGAGTTGTAAGAATAATTGATTGATTTTTGGTGATTTTAGGGCTGAAGGTATTAAATTAGGAAATAGAGAATTTTAGTTTAGTCAAGGGCATACGATGGAAAAAAAAATGAACAAAAAGGGTACAACTAAGTAAAGTTTGGCGCAGTTGAACAATAACATTTAAATAGAGTAAATTCTAGAAAAACACCTTTTAAAATCACAAATTTTCAAATACCACCTTTTATAAACTTTTTAACAAATTACCACCTTTTACATGCCTTTCACATTCAGATTACCTCCATTTCAATTCCGGGAGGATTTTGATAGAATACTCTGTTAGTTATTTGAATTGTGAACGTGAAATGCCAATTTTACCCCTATTGTTTGAAATAAAAAGAGTCTCTCTGTTTCATAATTCATTCTCATTACAATTTTTTGGTTTAATCTAAATTGTGTCCCCTCTACTCCTTTCTCTTCTCTGTCATACCAAGTAAAGGTCCTTGCTTTGTAGGTAAAAATGTTGCTTTCTTTTCTGATTGTTTGATTTAATTTGATTAAAATGTAGTTTATAATGTTTTGAACAACGAAAAATTCAGCATCAATCATAATTTCTCAAAATAATTAGAGTTTTAAAACATCTAACATTAACAGACACAAATGAATAGATTCAATCAAATCAACAACAACAATTTCATCACAAAGACAGCAACAACAACACAAGATGATATAAAATTCGAAAAAAGAAAACAAATTTACTACAACACTTACAGATTACCTTGATTATTAGGTTACTTGAAGACAAACTAACAGAAATAATGACATGCAAACTCCTAAACACCATAATCAATCATTACAAGAAGTAAAATGAAGATTTTAAAGAGAAGAAATGGTGGAAGATGAAGGTTTTGAAGTAAAAGTGAAAAGTGAGAATAACTGATGAAAATGAAAGGGGGTTATATTAAGTAAAGAGGCAAAACAGTCATTCAAATACATTTTTTCATCGGTGGTAATTTGTTAAAAAGTTTATAAAATGTGGTAATTTGAAAATTTGTGATTTTATAATGTGGTTTTTTAGAATTTACTCGTTTAAATACGCATGTTCTCTATTCTATACGTTTCCTATGCGGCTTGAGAGCATTGACTTTCGCCTTTACTAATGTAATTATTGCATGAATTCGAACCGGGAATGAATTGGAAATTAACTTGTTTCGATCCAATGCAAAGCTTTGTGAGCTATTGAATTACGAAGTTCAAATTTAAATTAGTCTCATAACTATTTAAATATATTTAAATTGTCGTATGTATATTTATGTATGCTAAAAATAAAATAACATTTTCGTAATTAGATTTTTAAGAATAATGACAAAAATAAAAGGCGAGAAAAATGCGAATAAAAGAGCCTAAAAAATAAAAATATGTCATTTTGCGTAAAACAAAAATTATAATCCACATAGTTTTCTCCCTATTATTGATGTTATAGATAGAGTAAAAAAAAAAAGAGAAAACATGAGAGATCTCCACCCTTAAATAATCAATTAGAAATGGGGATAATATAATATTAGAATATAGGGTGTCAACGTTAATTTATTAAAATCAATTATTTATGAATGATTAATGGTTTAATCAAGTGAAATATCCTAAATACTATTCACTACATTTATGATACTTATGCGCAATTTGGTCTTCCCCTGGTTCACCATATAAAATACAAAGCAGCCAGTACAACAATTTAGCACTTAAGGCACAAATTACGCCACAAAAAATTATGAAACATGGCAAAATTTTGTTTAGCCACAAGAAAAACTATTTGATTGTTACGAAAACAATTTATGTCACGAGAAAATTATATCGTGGACATTAATCACTCACGCCATGAAAAATAAAATACCTATGACAAAATTATTCATTTAACCACAAATTAAGCCAAAATCGTGAAAAACATCAACATAGCCTCGAATATAGCCACGAATTATGTGACATTTGTGGCAAAATATGAAAAGAAGGTAGAACCGACCTCGAGAAGAAGGATAAGGAATTACAGATTATGTTTTTTCTGCGGATTCGTCTTCTTTGCTTTCGTTTTTTGCACACAAAATTAATAATTTAGACGCAATTTGGTCCCCTCTTCTTATATATATCCATTACCGATCACTATTCCAATGACCGTCTTTTATCGTGAATTCATTTTTCTTATCCCAAGTGCACAAACCTTTCGACAAGAGTTTCCAACTCTTCATATATCGTATTAATGCTCGTGTTAATAGTTGATCATTCGTATAATCTATGTCGTGCACATCGACGAAAATCGGTACTATGAAGTCATACACCGGTGCTAATCTCAAGGGTTCTGCAAAATGTACGCACAGAATGTCAAAACTATTATCAATATGAATTTCTCGATATAAATTATATATAGCTCCCAAAACCGACGCATGACCTACTTTTATCGATGAATACTCTGAATGTGCAACATCTTTGGCAGTATGGGAAACCCATATTTAACCATAGCAACTTTGGTTTCTTTCCATACTCCTTGAACTGCTACGGCGTGAATGTATAAACTACCTTTATGCATTAAAAATCTCGTCCAACACGGTACTCTGTAAAAGTCTGTCCTGGGTGTAACTTCTATCACTGGCCTATCTGTAATGTACTTGGCTCTACAAATCCCGACAACCTTTTTTCTTCATTTTGTGAGCAACACAATCTATGGGCTTGGCTCAAGTATTTCTTATAGGGTACATCTAAAGAGATATCACGTACATTATATTAAAATCTACCAGTATGCGAAATGCGATCATCCTTCAATTTATCAAAGTTAAAATATTTGTTTACGACATAAATAAACATGATTAAATACAAAATTCGACAACTAATGGGTATTAGTATGATGAAATTGAAAACATGGAGTTTTTTGCCTATTTATTATATGTTCACTACAACAATTGGTCACTTGGGTCACGATTTATGCCACGAAAATTCATGAAACGTGGCAAATTTTCATGTAGCCACGGGAAAAACTATTTTACATGGCCACGGGAAAATTTTATGCCACGGAAGATACATTTCGTGGCTAAAAATATCTTGCGCCACGGAAAAAGTTATAAACGTGGCAAAAACGTTCATTTATCCATGATTGTAACTTTATCCGTGGTGCAAGTGATTATCTGCCACGAGTTCATTTATCCCGTGGCAAATTTTCATGTACCCACGGGAAAAACTATTTTACATGGCCACAGGAAAATTTTATGCCACGGAAGAAACATTTCGTGGCTAAAAATATCTTGCGCCACGGAAAAAGTTATAAACGTGGCAAAAACGTTCATTTATCCATGATTATAACTTTATCCGTGGCGCAAGTGATTATTTGCCACGAGCTCATTTATTCCGTGGTAAAAAAAAATTCTTGTGTAAACATATTAAACTAAAATTAATATGTCACAAAATAACGATAACATAAACAAAAATATATAATGACCGTCTTTTATCGTGAATTCATTTTTCTTATCTCAAATGCACAAACCTTTCGACAAGAGTTTCCAACTCTTCATATATCGTATTAATGCTCGTGTTAATAGTTGATGATTCGTATAATCTATGTCGTGCACATCGACGAAGATCGGTACTATGAAGTCATACACGGGTGTTAATCTCAAGGGTTCTGCAAAATGTACGCACAGAATGTCAAAACTATCATCAATATGAATTCCTCGATATAAATTATATATAGCTCCCAAAACCGACGCATGACCTACTTTTATCGATAAATACTCTGAATGTCAGGCCCGTCTAACATAGGGGGCTAAGTGGTCGATGGAACCGGGCCTCCATTTTTTGAGGGCCTCGAAATTTAGGATAGATATATTTAAGATATATATACAAGTAGCAGCATATTTGATTATTGAGGTTTGCTATAGCATAGTGGTAGAGTACCATTATTTGCATGCCAATCACCCGGGTTCAAGTCCCTACAACTACATGTTTGGTTTTTTTAAAAGATTTTAATGAATTTGAAAGCATTCACATTTCTCTTCTTCTTTTCTCTTATTTTTGGCATTTTATTCCCCAAAATAAATTTTTGTTTCCTATTTAACATAAATCATTTTCAAAATTAATTACTTATCAAGATAAAATTTTATGCTGATTAAATAGGTTTTTTTTTTTTTTTTTTTTTTTTTTTTTTTTTTTTTTGTATTTATTATGAGTAATAAATTTTTTCTTGAAGAGTAAATTTTTTTGACATCAACTTACCACTACCATTTAGACTTTTTCTTATATCAATTTATGAATTTTTTTTTTTTTTTTTTTTTTTTGTCAAAGAGGAGGCACTAGGCTATTACAACGGAGAAGGTAGTCGAACCCGAGACTCACTGCTTAGGGTACCTCTATCATACGTAAATACGGAATTAGTATATGCATTAAAAAAAATGGTGTTATTATATTTCTTATAATAAGATCTCTCACATGCGTGCTCACAAATCCATTCCGTTCTAGAGATATTTTCCTGCTTCGATTTTATTGTGACACGATTATATACCGAAATCCTACTTATAAATTAAATGTGTCATTTATAACCATAGTTCTACAAAAATGATTTTATGATTTTATTGCCCACTTTTAGGCCTCATAAAAGAATACAGCACAGGGCCTCCGAAATATCTAAGACGGCCCTGCTGAATGTGCAACATCTTTGGCAGTATGGGAAACCCATATTTAACCATAGCAACTTTGGTTTCTTTCCATACTCCTTGAACGGCTACGGCGTGAATGTATAAACTACCTATATGCATTAAAAATCTCGTCCAACATGGTACTCTGTAAAAGTCCGTCCTGAGTGTAACTTCTATCACTGGACTGTCTGTAATGTACTTGGCTCTACAAATCCCGACGACCTTTTTTTTTTCATTTTGTGAGCAACACAATCTATGGGTTTGGCTCAAGTATCTTTTATAGGGTACATCTAAAGAGATATCACATACATTATATTAAAATCTACCAGTATGCGAAATGCGATCATCCTTCAATTTATCAAAGTTAAAATATTTGTTTACGACGTATGATGATTATCTGCAAAAACGTTCATTTATCCATCATTATAACTTTATCCGTGGCGCAAGTGATTATCTGCCACGAGCTCATTTATTCCGTGGCAAAAAAAAATTCTTGTGTAAACATATTAAACTAAAATTAATATGTCACAAAATAACTATAACATAAACAAATATATAATGATAATAAGTTCATTTATAATGTAGCAAAAACTTGTAGTATAATTATATTAAATTAAAATTAATATGTCACATAATAAAGCTAACATAAATTGATACATGATAATTTTATCATCCTACGTGTTTTATAAAATAATTTCAAAATAATTTCTATTTCAGTACCATCACTGTTTAAATATTTAATCAAAAATACCCATTAATCTCAGTTGTTTCCTATATACATTTTTTCAAATTTTTTATGATACACATATAAACTAATTTTTTTTCCATTACAATAGTTAAATATTTGAGAAAAATCATCATAAGATTTTATTTTATAAGCTAATGACGTAGGCGTTACAACTTCATCCTTAAAGTAGAGTGACAATATGTTTTGGGATACACAATGTTTTTTTTTAATATTTTAGCGCGTTTATTTCGAAAAATTTGATCAAAGTTATTGCATAAAAGAAAGTTCTAAAAAAGAGTTCAAGATAATAAAGAAAGGAAGAACATATGCTCATGTAGATACCCGTATCCGTACCCCCCTAAAACAACCCGATGATGAAAATGGACTTTTATGCATGCTTTATAAATAGACGAAACGGTACAAAGTGTCTAAAACATTTTAGTCGTTTTTAACGTATTTATTTAAGTTTGCATATTTCGTAAAATGGAACATTAATTCTGTCGCCTATTTTAAGCTAAAATACGACACGATTATTTCACTCACAAAAGCAACCCACAAAAACAACCCACAAAAACAATCCACAAAAGCAACCCACAAAAACAGCCCACAAAAACAACCCGCAAACTACAAAATACGCACCCAAGCCGAGTCGACACGACTCCCGAGTCACATTTTTGTAAAACCAAATTTTACGATACTTCAAAATAATACAACACAAAACAATCGTATTTCAAGCCGAAATCGAAAAACACGACAAAAACCGAGACGCGAAAGCAGCGAAACCAAAGACGTCAAACTTTGGTCCAATGGACCAAAGCTCTAAGCACACACAAGAAACCCCTTGGTCCAAAGCATACACCCGACAAACATCACCCATATCAAATCATACGTCAAAACACAAAAAACAAAATGAGCCGCCACCAATCAAGCGGCGGTTTATTTCTAGCCGCCAATCAAGCGGCGGCTTGTTTGAGGCCGCTAGTTAATCGGGCGGCTCCTTTTGAGGCCGCTTAGTTAATCGCGGCTCCTTTTGCCTCTTTTCCATGCTTTTCACCTTTATGCGAGCTTGCCTCTATAAATACCCACCCTTACACCTTAACAACTTACACAACAATTCACTTCTCCCTCTTACACTTACACTTAGCATTTTTCTAAAAACCGTCTTTACGTTTTAAGGTAAATATTTTACCTTCGGACTAGACTTTTTAGACTCGGACAAGGGTTACCTTAACCCAACTCAATATTGGTTTAACGAACCCGTATTCGTAATACTTGGCCAGAGTAATTCGGATTCCTAATCCGTCTAAACCTCGCCAATATTGCATAAACAAACGACTCACTTTCACTAAAGCAAAACCGACATTGCATTTTACATTTAAGCAAATTCTCATACATGCATTAAATTACGACTAAACACGAATCCGACATTAACTTGTACCGTTTCACTAGTCTTTTAAACATGCAAAACTGAGGGTTTTCAAAATACTAGAATTAAACAAAAGTCGGAAAATAACGTTTTATATTAATTCAAATCAATGAATTATTATTTCTCGTATTTTCCTAAAGCAAAACGTCGTTAACTTTAACGACTCACATGCACTACTTTGCATTTTTATCGAGTTATATTCGCACTTGTACGTTGCGTTTTATTTGCTCACACATCGAACTTAAGCACTTGTTTTCAAATCAGTAAAGACTACTTTACGTAGGCTTTTGATTTCAGTTTTTCATAAAACGTTTTGATTAACTTTCAAAAGTAACCTTGCCCCGAATCCACTCTGGTTTCACAATAACCTTAGGAGGAGAGGTATCGACGCACCTTGAATTCTAAGACACGCGTCTTATAATTTAAGACGCATTGAAAAGGTCCAAATTCCTTTAAAATTTGGTGGCGACTCCAAATGCAATTTCAAATCGATTTTCAAGCAAATAAGCAATGATATCCCCCATAGCACTTTACGCACACATTTGCACTCATGCAATTTTCTCGCGTAGCGCCTTGCTCCTATTCGAGCAAGCTCGCGCGAGGCGTCGAGATAGGTCCGATCCGGGTACCTTCAACATGGCGACTCCATTGGGAATTAGCTGTTTTTATTTTAAGAAAAAAAAAAAAAAACTTTTTCTTTTATTTCAAAAACACAAAGAGGCAAAGCTTGAAAATTTGAAAACAATTACGCTTTCGATGTTTGAGCAATTTAACGTTCGAGTCAAATCCTCCGGGATTTACGAGCCATGCACCCTCGAGAATCGACCCCTAATAGCGCTCCCTTCATAAGCGAGACTATTCTGGACAAATCGAGTTCTCACCCCTTCACGATTACAAGTACGGCATCCGTACAAACGATCGTAACAGTCAAACTTGGACGCTCTAGGACCCGTATTGAATCCACACTTTGACGTGTGTGATCTTGCGGATAACCCTACACAAACGTTGCGGGAATGACCGAAGGGAACCTTACCCAAAAGCCAAAAACCCGTGTCATATACGTGCAAATGCGAAGCTATAGTACCCTCACTATAGTCGTCTTTCAAAACAAAATCATGCAAAACATTTTCAAAGCATATGCATTCATAGACGTCTTTTCAAAATACATTTTCAAACATTTTTGAAAAGTCATGCTTTCAAAAAACACTAACGTCAGGTTCATTGGCCTATCGCCTAACGAACTGCATAAACAACACGCTGCGACATTCAAACTCGATCGGAAATAATCACTACATTTCCGATCCTTTACAAAACATAAATGAGTTATACGACTGACGTATCGTCATAGTTCATTTATCGCAAAGCATTTCACAAAGCAAAACCCAAAATGTCAACTCATTTTGGGCATTTCATTAAAACAACCACTTTTACACTACACATTTTACACTATGCATTCGAAACAACTTCGGGCCGAGTGACTCTCTAGTCATCTCGACCTAAACAAACATCTTTTCAAAAACAAACAAAACACGGGATCGTTCAAGCACGAACCCGTCATTTTACATGTCAAATCAGCTGGCTTATCGTCATTTTGGTTCGACTTTCTATACCACATACACACGTAAAAGGCAAGCAATATTTGCTTTTTACTCGTTTTAACATCTTCAAATCGAGTAGCCTATCGCTATTTCGTTTTGACTCCTTTTCATATCACAATCTAACGATAAGCCCCTCAGCGACATACTGCTAATCTGGGCTAATCAGATGTGATCATACAAAACCTTTTTACATCGAGACTAGAGATATTTTGACATATCTCTACCTCAAAAGCCTCCCGTGTCTTTTCAGCTAAAAACACGAGTCGAGTCCTGCACGTTTTCTTTTACACACATTACGTTAGTTGCGAATGCGAGATTGGAGTCTTTTTCTTTCCTTTTCGAGTCACTAAAGTCTAACGCTTTGCAGGTTTACCCACTTAAAGCCCCGGATACACGGCTCGCAGAAGAAACATGGATCCCCATTTCAACCTTCCAACCAACGAAGTTGCCCCTCCCTCGCACCCGCAATCACCCGTGACCGCTGAGCACATCCAATTGCTCAATGACAAGATTACCAACCTCACGTCTCAGCTTGAACTTTTGGCCGTTATGCAAAAGTTCGAGGCCGAGAAGAACGCTAGACTCTTCGCCAAAGAGTCTGCCCAGCATGCTGAGGAAATTCAATTCCTTGAAGACAAAATGCGCAACTACAAGCCGGCCAAAGCTACAGGCCGTGGTCACCAAGGCAATACATCTCGAACCGCAGCAAAGACTAAACCAGTCAAGGCTGCCAACTCGCATGCACTAGCGGCATCGCCTGTGTTCACAACACAGCCTACGCTTGCTACACCCAGGTCAACATCTGTCGGGCCATCCTCGTCGGAACAACGACGACGCTTTGACCCCCTCTACATGCCTTACTCCAAGGCATTGAAAAAGCTCCTGAAGAGGAACATTCTGCGGCTTCCTAGCCCCGCCAACATACCACCTAAGCACAAGAAAACGAAGTCATGGAACCAAAACGCCTACTGTGAGTTCCACAGGGTTAATGGGCATGACACCGAGGATTGCTTCCGTCTGAAGAATGCAATCCAAGACATGATCGACAACAAGACGATCGAAAAACCAAACGCGGCTCCCAAGCCGTCACAACAGCACAGCACACCCCGTGCTCGCACCATCTTCGTGGGAACATTTCCCATTCTCGAGTGCTCTCATCTGGGTACTACAAACGACCGTGAAGTCAATGTCGTTGGCGGCGATACCAACGACTACAACGACAGCACTAAGCGCATTCGCAAGACAAAAACGAAAACAAAAGCAAGGCACGCGACGGCAGGCGGTCTTCGTGACAGTCCCTTATCTACATCCCATCGTGGTCCGACAAATGACAACGAGGTTTCACACCTCCCACATATGTACCAAGCTCCTCTAGACCCGCCAGGGTTCCCGTCCAGGCTCACAAACAACAACAAGGACAAGGGCATACTCGTGGGCGAAGGCCGCTTCCACTGCTTCTCAACCTGGCTCGACGCCAGGATACGCCGCCAAAGCAACTTCCGTAAACAAAATCAAGCACCTCGGCTGGCAACTCTTACGAGATTCACCAGGCATCGCAAGGCCCTTCGTCAATCCTACAGTCACTCCGGTGGCAAGACGGATGCCTCGGCGCAATTTGTTAGCCACATCATCCGGATCGATACCGCGCTATAACTTTTTCTAACGCGGACCGCCGCCTTTCGAGCCGCACACAATATGGCACTCCACATAACCGATTGCCGAGGCATGACACTACCCGCTACCCTCGCCGATAACGGTTCTTCGCCAATGTCTCGCCCTTCGCGACCGCCACTAAACCGGGATTGACGGCGACGACTTTACCCCTCGCTCGCATAACGCGTGGCGATAATACGACGGTACACTCCGTAGTATCAAAGGCATCATATCACTATCCGTTATGACGTAACACGCCGTGAACGAATCAATTCCGTGTCATGGACATTCCCCACATACAATATGTTCTTTGGCGGGCCACCATTCACGCTACCCGATTTGTCGCATCAACTCGTGATCGTAAGGTTAAACTACCTGGACAACGAAATCATCACCGTCAAAGCTTCGAACTTCCGAGCAACCCTCCTACACTTGAGAAAGCATCGACGAATCCACCAATGACGCAGGTGGTTTCAGCTCAAGCATCTACACCTAAGGTTTAGGGTCCCACGTCATCATGACGCCAGGTCTTCTAAGCCAACCAGGACGCGCAACCACATTCCTAAATAGTAGACCTAGTTTAGGATATTAGAGTTTGTAGGTTTGTCCCAAGCTCTATAGTCTGAGCAATTTTCAAATGTAACTGCTTTTAACAACATTAATGACAAGAATGTTTTCGGTTACACTTTGCCTCGTTTTGCCTCTTTACTTTTGCACTTTCTCTTTTGCACACTCTAACGTTTGCGATAACATTAAACAAAACAACATTGCATTTTATAAATACATTGCAGGCACTGTTTCCAGACCCTAACAACCTCCCGTCACCCAGACCCGAGCAGCCTTCCGTCCCTGAACGTATAACAACCGTCAACACCAAAACACCCTAGGAACCCAGAGAATTATCACTGTGGCCTTCCCCAAGCACAAACAAACATGTGCACCCACCAAGCTACTTACAAAAATCAATAACACCCTCACCTGGTCTCACAAAGACACACCCGTCTTTGACCAAACACTGCACCCCAACAAAAACTGGGCATCAAGCCCATCAAACAAAAGCCAAACGCATCATCCAAGCCAACAAAAACGCTAACTGGATATCAAACACAACACTGACTCCCGCAGCCTAAACAAAGCGTGTCCAAAAAGACACTGACTCCTGCAACCCAAACAAAGCATGTCCAAAAGACAACCTTTTACACATTGACATCCTCGTCGATAACACTACAGAAACACAAAAGACTCCGCAATCAGTCAGGTGTCCAACCACCACGATCATAATACAGGAATACTCCTACTAATCACAAAAGACAACCACGCACCCCTCTCTCAAAGCTTCAAAGTCACCGCTAATACCACAGCATACAAAGCCCATGTCTACGACCTACAAGGATCCACAGACACGTTACCCAACCTTTCGTCCCTGCTAAACAAACCCGTATACATCCAGATATCGCCATTGGCGCAAAAACAACAAGAACAAACCCGCGTGATACTCATGCTTCCAACCACACCGGAAATTTGAACATACCAAACCCTGATATCAAACCATTCCCAACTACAAAACAACCAACACCCACGAAACATTCTGCAATGTATTTATAAGATGCAAACAGACGAAATGTTAAAAATCGCAATTTCCGGACCGTCATGTCCTTAAACATGTACCACGGGCCGGCATGCCCTTAAACGTGCACATTCTCCACAAAAATCAAAAAAAGCATTTCATGGGCCGACATGCCCCTAAACATGCACTTTCAAATACAACTCCTGGGCCGGCATGCCCCTAAACATGCACTTTCAAATACAACTCCTGGGCCGGCATGCCCCTAAACGTGCACATTCAACACAAAATGCAACTCTGAACTACGCCGGTCTGATTCCACTCACGTGGATACGTAGGCAGCTTTGCAAAAAGCGCGACCACCATTCAACACAAAAACGACGCGCCCAAAGCTTAAAAAGGTCGAGGGCATAGTCAACACAGAATATACATCTGCCACTCAAGGCAGGCAATATTCAACACAAAAACGACACGCCCAGAGCTTAAAAAGGTCGAGGGCATAGTCGACACAATAATGACACGTCTGAAGCTTAAAAAGGTCGAAGACACAGTCAACACAAACGCAAGATCATGATCCAAAGCTTAAAAAAGCCGAGGATACAACTCTTTTTACAAGACAGCAAACGAGGCAAACGTAAACGAAAACGTTCATTTCATTAACGATTGTCAAAACTAGTTACGTTTTGGATTTTCCGTCTCTAGAGCAAAAGGCAAAACTACGACCTCTGATGTCCTCTTAGGTCTTAGGAATGACAAAGCAGACTACAATGTCACCAGAGTTTTGAGTTGACGACGAACTACAACAAGGTTCCTTCGACGCCATAGACATCCCTCAACATCCCTTCAATTCCATGGACCACAGATCACAAGCGGAGGCAACAGCTTTTCCACACCAAAAACACCAAACACCACCCTCTCCTGCAACGCATCGCCCGACCACAAACCCTGGCCACTACAGCAGTTACACCCATTTTTGCACTAAAAACACATTCCCCTTGCTTAACAGAACGCAGCCGTGTATCACGTCACCCCGTTTTACACCCCTGCTTTATGACTTTTTTGTTTTTCACATTCAAAAAACCCGTCATTCTCAAACACACTTTCAGCTCTACGCAAATTACAATTCTCGCATTTCGCAACTCATATTTCAAAAAGCGCAATTTTTACATCGCATTTTCATCAAAATACTTTTTGCAAACTTCATACATCATTTCTGTCAAAACACGTTTTACACATGTTTTCACATAAAGCACGATGCATTTTCTTAAAACTGCATTTTCACACATTTCGAGGCCCATAATCTCAATCGAGATTCGCGGTTTCGCCCAACTAACATTACATTGCAGGTCTCAAAGTACAGCTACAAGCAAGGTCAGCCAACGACCACATTCACCTGACGACGTCCGTTCAACGCCGCTAACGCAAGTCATTTCCTGCACTTCGGCCGTCACCCACAAAGCGAAAGATCAGCATGCTGGGGGCTAAATTCAAAAACAGCTACAACAAAGTTTGACTAACGTTTTCACACTAAAAACTAAGTCAAACTGGGGGCTAAATCGAAGCGACTAAAGAGTTTGACTAACGGTTTACTCCAAAACCTAAGTCAAACTGGGGGCTAAAATCAGAAACAGCTACAACAAAGTTTGACTAACGGTTTATTCCAAAACCTAAGTCAAACTGGGGGCTAAAATCAGAAGCAGCTACAGCAAGTTTGACTAACGTTTTACCCTAAAACCTAAGTCAAACTGGGGGCTACACCATATAATACAAATTCACAAAAATCAGGATCAATTTTTGCTTTTCCCGCAAAAGTCACAAAAATCAGGATCAATTTTTGCTTTTCCCGCAAAAGTCAAACAAAACACTAAGCCTCTTTACGAGTCAAGCAAAACACTAAGCCTCTTTACGAGTCAAGCAAAACACTAAGCCTCTTTACGAGTCAAGCAAAACACTAAACCTCTTTGCGAGTCACACAAAACACATACACTCTTCACGAGCCACAAAAACACCATACACTCTTCACGAGCCACAAAAACACCTTACACTCTTTTACGAGTCCTACAAGAACACAAAAACCTCTTTTACGAGTCAAACAAAAATACTAAGCCTCTTTACGAGTCAAGCAAAACACTAAGCCTCTTTACGAGTCAAGCAAAACACTAAGCTTCTTTACGAGTCAAGCAAAACACTAAACCTCTTTGCGAGTCACACAAAACACCTACACTCTTCACGAGCCACAAAAACACCTTACACTCCTTTACGAGTCACACAAAACACTAAACCTCTTCACGAGTCAAACAAAAACACTAAGCCTCTTTACGAGTCAAGCAAAACACTAAACCTCTCTTACGAGTCAAACAAAAACACTAAGCCTCTTTACGAGTCAAGCAAAACACTAAACCTCTCTTACGAGTCAAGCAAAACACCCAAACCTCTTCACGAGTCAAACAAAAACACTAAGCCTCTTTTACGAGTCACAAAAACACCTAAACCTCTTTACGAGTCAAGCAAAACACCCAAACCTCTTTACGAGTCAAGCAAAAACACTAAACCTCTTCACGAGTCACAAAAACACCTTACACTCTTTTACGAATCCTACAAGAACACCAAGCCTCTTACGAGTCCAACAAAAGCACCGTGCCTCTTCTCCAAGTCAAACACATAAACACACGGCCTCTTTTACGAGAATGACATTGAAGCACAAGCACCAGATCAAGCACGCAGCAAGCATTCAACACACAAAGTTCGGCAAGACTACAAAACGCCGTCAAGAATCATATCCATCAGCAAACGCCTCAGGCAGAGCACCAGCAAGTAGCACAAGCACTCGCTCACAAGCACAAACAAAGTACTATCCAGAAGCATCCAAGCAACACGCAGGCTGGCCTGCCCCTAAATATGCAGGACCGTCATGTCCTTAAACATGTACCCATCGTCCCTCCCCGCATTTCCCGGCACTAAGTCCTCGTCTCTCCCCGAGACACATGCTTAGCGCCGCCAGGTAGTATCGAGACTGTAGTGGTCCGGATACTATCTTTTTAAGTTTGACTAGCGCTTTAGTCCAAGCTCAGTCAAATTGGGGGCTCTGTAGATACCCGTATCCGTACCCCCCTAAAACAACCCGATGATGAAAATGGACTTTTATGCATGCTTTATAAATAGACGAAACGGTACAAAGTGTCTAAAACATTTTAGTCGTTTTTAACGTATTTATTTAAGTTTGCATATTTCGTAAAATGGAACATTAATTCTGTCGCCTATTTTAAGCTAAAATACGACACGATTATTTCACTCACAAAAGCAACCCACAAAAACAACCCACAAAAACAATCCACAAAAGCAACCCACAAAAACAGCCCACAAAAACAACCCGCAAACTACAAAATACGCACCCAAGCCGAGTCGACACGACTCCCGAGTCACATTTTTGTAAAACCAAATTTTACGATACTTCAAAATAATACAACACAAAACAATCGTATTTCAAACCGAAATCGAAAAACACGACAAAAACCGAGACGCGAAACGAAAACGAAACCAAAGACGTCAAACTTTGGTCCAATGGACCAAAGCTCTAAGCACACACAAGAAACCCCTTGGTCCAAAGCATACACCCCGACAAACATCAGCCCATATCAAATCATACGTCAAAACACAAAAAACAGCCCAAAATGAGCCGCCAGTCAACTGGCGGCTTGTTTTCTAGCCGCCAGTCAACTGGCGGCTTGTTTTGAGGCCGCTAGTTAACTGGCGGCTCCTTTTGAGGCCGCTAGTTAACTGGCGGCTCCTTTTGCCTCTTTTCCATGCTTTTCAGCCTTTGTACGAGCTTGCCTCTATAAATACCCACCCTTACACCTTAACAACTTACACAACAATTCACTTCTCCCTCTTACACTTACACTTAGCATTTTTCTAAAAACCGTCTTTACGTTTTAAGGTAAATATTTTACCTTCGGACTAGACTTTTTAGACTCGGACAAGGGTTACCTTAACCCAACTCAATATTGGTTTAACGAACCCGTATTCGTAATACGGTTGTAGTAATTCGGATTCCTAATCCGTCTAAACCTCGCCAATATTGCATAAACAAACGACTCACTTTCACTAAAGCAAAACCGACATTGCATTTTACATTTAAGCAAATTCTCATACATGCATTAAATTACGACTAAACACGAATCCGACATTAACTTGTACCGTTTCACTAGTCTTTTAAACATGCAAACCGGGGTTTTCAAAATACTAGAATTAAACAAAAGTCGGAAAATAACGTTTTATATTAATTCAAATCAATGAATTATTATTTCTCGTATTTTCCTAAAGCAAAACGTCGTTAACTTTAACGACTCACATGCACTACTTTGCATTTTTATCGAGTTATATTCGTGACTTCAGACGCTATGCTTTATTTGCTCACACATCGAACTTAAGCACTTGTTTTCAAATCAGTAAAGACTACTTTACGTAGGCTTTTGATTTCAGTTTTTCATAAAACGTTTTGATTAACTTTCAAAAGTAACCTTGCCCCGAATCCACTCTGGTTTCACAATAACCTTAGGAGGAGAGGTATCGACGCACCTTGAATTCTAAGACACGCGTCTTATAATTTAAGACGCATTGAAAAGGTCCAAATTCCTTTAAAATTTGGTGGCGACTCCAAATGCAATTTCAAATCGATTTTCAAGCAAATAAGCAATGATATCCCCCATAGCACTTTACGCACACATTTGCACTCATGCAATTTTCTCGCGTAGCGCCTTGCTCCTATTCGAGCAAGCTCGCGCGAGGCGTCGAGATAGGTCCGATACGGGTACCTTC
This sequence comes from Dianthus caryophyllus, assembly GCA_023091065.1. Lineage (NCBI taxonomy): Eukaryota > Viridiplantae > Streptophyta > Magnoliopsida > Caryophyllales > Caryophyllaceae > Dianthus > Dianthus caryophyllus. The sequence goes on from CM041520.1 coordinate 6,386,022, forward strand.
AGCTCAGTAAAGTTAATTATACAAAATTTATATACTTTGTAGGTATATTTAAAATATTGTTTGAAATAAATAATATAGAAAAATAATGAAAAGTTTATAAATATCTATAATTTTATGTCTAATCATTTTAAAAATATTATTATTAATTCAAATATTACACTAAAATAGCAAAAAAATAAAAAAAATTTAAAGTTTAAGTAAATATTAAAGCACACAAATAATCTAAAATTTTTAAGTGGCACAATGGTTGTTACTTCATTAATTAAATGAAAGGTCATGGGGGATTGGTATTTGGTAGTGATATACTGATATTACCTTTGCACCAAACGCACCCTTATTGAGTAAGTTAATCCATCGAGATTGTTTCTCTACCCCGGCTACACTAGTTCCTGAGACAGTTGATTAGTTGATTTTCAGGCGATGCGATAATGAAGATTTGTAATGAATTCTTTGTTACGAAGTTTTAGCCTCCCCATCTGGTAAGATGTTTTTTTTATGAGACTATCTCGCAATAAGTTTATTTTGACATCTTTATTTTCTAGAAGATTTCATTTGATTTTACTTAATGCTATATTTGAAGTTTTAGTGAGTTAGGTCATAAAATTTTCAATTTATGGGAACTAAACTTATAAGAGTTGAAATTAACCTAAAAAAATTAAGGTTATTTAACAGGAATAATACAAACTATCACTATTCTTCTCCCAATAATCCATACTATCAATAATCCCGCAATAATCTAAACTATTATACCTATATTCTCAAAATGGTTCATGGTAACCTACTACATGGAAAACCGGTAATTCAAACTATGAGTCTTCTTCTCTCAATAATGCATACTATTATTAATCTTGTAATAATCCAAACTATTATACTTATATTCTCAAAATGGCCTATCTCAAAAAAAGGGTAAAAACAAATTTAATTTTTTTAATCAATAAAAAAAAATTAAATAAAGGAAAAGTCGTATTTCACTCATTCTGTTTTTCATTCTAAAACTCACACTTCAAACTCACACTTCATTATTATTATTATTATTATTATTATTATTATTATTATTATTATTATTATTATTATTATTATTATTATTATATTATTATTATTATTATTATTATTATTATTATTATTATTATTATTATTATTATTATTATTACCATTCTTAATTGTCCTAATAACAGCGCCTAAATTGTGGTTGCATAAGACGTCGGTTGATATGTTTGAAATCCGTGTATTTGAAGACGATGAACATGACATACGAGATTTCATTTTTGAATTAATTTTTCAATTTTGAAGCTTAGTTGGTATAAAATTGGAGGAGTTGACAAGATGCTACAACGTCTATATTAGAAAATATAGGGGTCCCACAACATTTACCGGAACCAAAAGGTAAGAAAACGGTCATATTTTATGTGGTACTATTTTGAAAATATAAGTATAATAGTTTGGATTATTGCGGGAATAATAATAGTCTGAATTATTGGGAGAAAAATAGTAATAATTTGTATTATTCCTGTTAAGTAACCCAAAAAATTAAGTCCAAAGTTTTACTCCAAAAAAGATCGTCGTTTACTTGCCGAAAGATCACTTGTACTTTGTGCAATATAATGTGGGTCTAAAATGTCGGCTAACGCGTTGAGGCGCAAAAGGCCATAAAAATAGGTGTGCCAATTTGGTCCACCAGTTTGACACATCCACACTCTTGCTGTTAGACCGTAATTATTGGTGATTTTTTTCATCTACAACCTATACAAAAAATTAATATTTTATTCACAAAACCCCACAACTCACAATCTCAACTTTTATTATTTTTTTACCCACTTTATCAACAACCCACCTCAACCCATATTATATTTATTATTTTAATATAATTCTACCCCACTCATTTTTCATTCACCCAATCAAATAAGAGGTTGACATAGGTTGCTCAACCAACCCATATACACATGGGTTGACAACCCATGTGTATTTCACTTGTATTTGCATTTATTTTTTCTATTTTCATGTTGCAACCTATACTAAAAAAATCACCAATAATTATGGTCTTATGCAGTCTTTCACATACTCTGACTAATTTTATTATCTCTCTCCATATTGGGGCTTTAAATTAATAATTATTTTTTGCGTTTTTTACCAATTATCGACCCTACAATTATGTTATGTAAAACATTTCACATTGATACTCCATCTCTTCAAATCCGAAAGGATTCTTCGTATATTTATATTTCTAAATTGTATAAAAATATAAAAATTTGATATTAATATTGTCTTATCAAGACGAATAAAATACGATCTCAGACTATAATTTTATTTATACATTTCAAAAAGGGAACGGAGGGAGTATAAATAAATTCTACTACTGTGTCAGGTCTCACTGAAGACCGACGCATTTGTACATCTGATAATTATATCCTCGGTTAATTATGCGACCGTCTCATGCGTGAGACAGAAATAATTTACTACCAACTACGGAGTAGTAGTATAAAACTTGGGATGTTTCCAAAGGTTGACTTACAAGTTTTACAATGCCAATCAACTTGTGAGATTTCCCAGAAAACTTCTAAATAATCTCAAACAAACACACAAAAAAAGTTGCATTCAATACAATGGATGTTGCAACACTATTAACCATGACACAAACTCTAGTGCAGCTGTTAGATTGCGTCCCTGTAACCGAACTCGTCTCGTCTTTTAAATTTTCTTCTCAACTGTCGAAACTTAAGAACACTTTGACCACCATTACAGCAGTACTACTCGACGCTGAAGAGCGCGAGAGAATGCAAGTTGAAAGAACCCATGTCGAGCACGACTGGCTCCAGAAGCTTAAGAATGCTGTTTACGATGTTGATGATATCTTAGACGAGGTTGCGTCTGTTGCTCAGCAACAAAAGATAATGCCGGGTTTCTTTTCGCGGCTGGTTTTCGGGTTTAAGACGCTGAAAGATATCGAGAGGATTAGAGAAAGGCTGGATTGCATTGCCAAGGATCGTCGTGACTTTGGGTTGAGTACAGTGGTGGGTGGTGTTGGCGGTGTTGGTGGTACGACATTGTCGAGGAGACGGGAGGAGAGCCATTCGTTTGTACGAGATGAGGATGTTGTCGGTAGAGACGAGGATAAGGAGGAAGTCGTAAGGATGTTGTTGGATAAGCGTAATGGCGTTGATGAAAATGGTATTCGTTTTGTGACTGTAGTTGGAATTGGTGGGCTCGGGAAGACGACTCTTGCGCAGCTTGTGTATAACGACGAGAGGGTCGAGAGGGAGTTTTGGTTGAAGTTGTGGGTGTGTGTTTCTGATGAGTTTGAAATGAAGTCGCTTGTTTGTAAGCTGCTGATGTCGGTGACTAATCAACGACACGACGACCTTGAGATGGATCAATTGTGTCGCCTTGTTCGAGAGAAAATCAATGGGGAGAGGTATTTGCTTGTTTTGGATGATGTTTGGTGTGAAGACCGCGATCAATGGCTTAAGTTGAGGGAAATTTTGATTATGATTGGTGGGAAGAAAGGCGGTGTTGTTTTGGTGACTACACGATCGAAAGACGTGGGGAGATTGAATGGTCGGATGTATGAATTACAGGGTCTTTCTGAAGACGCTTCGTGGCGTTTGTTTGAGAAAATGTCGTCCCAAACTGATGTATTGAGGACGAACACGGAATTGATTGTGATTGGGAAACAAATTGTCGGGAAATGTGCAAATGTACCTCTTGCAATACGAGTCGTTGGTGCTCTTCTTTACGGCCAGAGCAAAGCTATGTGGTCTTCGTTCAGCAAAACGGGCTTAGCGAACATAAAACAAGACGATAAAAACAGCGTGATGGCAATTTTGAAGTTGAGCTATCATCGCCTAGCACCGCCTTTGAAGAGCTGTTTCAGTTATTGCGCTTTGTTCCCCAAGGATTATCAAGTTAAAAAGGAGGTTTTGATCAGTCTGTGGAATGCACAAGGCTTTATCGTTCCATTAGAGGGCCAAAATGTCGAAGATGCAGGTGAGGAGTATTTTACGACTTTGGTTCAAAGGTGCTTTTTTCAGGGTGTTGATTACAACGTCTATGGAGACGATATAGTGTCGTGCAAACTCCATGATCTTATGCACGATTTGGCTCAGGAAGTAGCAGGAGCAGACATATCGTTGAGGAAAACGCTTTCCTGTGGGAAAACCCGACACTTGGCTGTTGATGATGTTGATTCTGCCACGACTGTACATTGTTTGCTTGGAGGAGAAAGGCTGCGTACTTTCTTTCGACTTCATGGTCATGTCGATCCCTCTATCGGAAAGATATTGTTTACGAAGATGAAGCGGTTGAGGGTTTTAGACTTACACGCCACAGGTGTGAAAAGTTTGAGCAGTTCAATATGTGGACTTCTTCATTTACGATATCTCGACCTTTCTGACAACAAAGAGCTGGAGGTTCTACCGTCGACATTTTCCAAGCTTGTAAACTTGCAGACGTTAAATTTAGACCGTTGTGAAAGATTACGAGAGTTACCAAGGGACATCAGAAATTTAACCAATCTTAGGCAGTTAGATATTTATGGATGCTACGGCTTGACTTATATGCCTCCGAAGATGAATACCTTGGCACGTCTTCATCGATTATCTATGTTCGTCATTGCTGAATCGAGGTGCCGTTCCAGTTCAAGTCGTGATTGCGCAGGTGAGTTAGACGACTTGGAAACTCTCTCTAATCTCAGAGGAAGTCTTATGATCAAAATTCGACAAGATTCAGTCCTAGACGTTCCTACTGTCACAAACGGGAGAATTTTGAGCAGTTTGGAACATTTGAAGGGCCTCGATATAGTCTTCGAGTGTTGGGGTATACGAGCTTTAGAACAATCAGACAACGACAATAACGTTGGTGTCGAAGAATTGCTTGTAAAACTGAAACCGCACAAAAATCTAAGGATTTTTCGTATGGAACGATATCAAGGCATGAGATTTCCTAAATGGACAGTGTCAGAGGATTTGGCGGATACTCTTCCGAACCTTGTCGAGCTATGCCTCGGTGGATGTCAGAGACTAAAGCATCTGCCGCTATTAAGTAAACTGCGTCATTTACGTGCACTTAAACTTTACAGGTTAGACGATCTGGAATATGTACAAAACAGTACTGATCGTTGTGAAGACGGTGGAGTCGCAGAATTTTCGTCCCTTGAGACGCTACGTTTATGGGGATTGCCGAATCTAAAGGGATGGTGGAGATTCTCCTCGGCCTCAGGCGAAAGACGAGAGATACGACTTTGTCCGCGTGAATCATTCCCTCGTCTTTCCGACATGAAAATTAGAGGCTGCCCTAACCTGGCGACGATTCCAATCTGTACAAACTTGGAAAGTCTGACGCTTCGCTCATGTCTCAGCGACAGCGACTCCTCGTTGATTGTATCGTGTTACCAGTGTCATCCATCAGAGCTGACGATAGTGTACTCGTGTAATAATGTAGAGAGTTTTCCGATACAAATGGAGGGTTGGACTCGTCTCCACTCAACCCTGCGTTCACTGAGACTTTCTTCCTGCATTAAACTAACGACCCTTTGTGAAGAACATCTAGAGCAACTCACCGCCTTACAGGAACTTCAGTTAAGCAATCTCGAAAACTTGGAGGACGCAGAAGACGGCGATTTGAACCCTTGGAAATCCCTGCGCCACAATCTGCGCAAGTTACTATTTTCGGGTCTTCCAAAGCTGCATAGTCTACCTCAAGGAATACAGTACTGTACCGCTCTGCATTCCCTCGAGATTTATGAATGTCAGAGATTGGAATCGTTACCTGAATGGATCAGCTGCTTGACGTCACTAGAATGCTTCAAAATCCGCCAATGTAATGCCCTGAAATCATTGCCTGATGAGATTATCAGGCTCACCTCGCTTAGACAGCTTGATATAGAGGACTGTCAAGGTCTCACAGAAAGATGTCGACCTCCGAGTGGAGAAGACTGGTATAAAATTGAGCACATCCCGCAAGTTTCCGTCTCTCAGATTGACTACGGACCTGATGATCAGTAAATCAGTATGCTCACTTATGTTATCTTGTGTAGAGTGTTTTTATGTTTTTCTCTGTGCAGGCAGCAGTCACCATTTGGTCCTGGTTTTCTGCTGAATAATTTCGTTTACGGAAACTTCTATCCGAAAAACCAGTAGTACTACCGGTACTCTGTAAGCTCAGCTGTTGGGAAAACAGTATAGTAAAGTTAGTGGTGATACATGAATATCAGATCGAATATTTGAATCCCACAGAAGACACTTTTCTTGAGTGTAATTTGACCCTTGGCTGCCTCAGAGAAATGTGTCTGAAGAAAAATGAAAAACAAAAAACAAATTTTCTGGTTTCAGGCTCCAAAAGCTGTGCAAAAATCGCAAAAAATGAAATTTTCACACGAGAAAATAAGTTGCTTGAAAGAATGCGCAACCACAACATGATTTTGGTTAATTTGTCATCCAGTTCACGTTATAACGCACCAAATCAACAACTACATCAGGCTGTTATTCGAAACACGGCCACTATAATAGCCTAGATCAACTCGTACATGTATCGTCTTCGCCCACAATGAAGTGATAAACTCCGTATATGGTTACTGCTGTCTGAAAAAAAATGGTGGAATGTAGAAACTAGAAACATAGCCAAGAACATTGTCCTCATATTCACTCCACTGAGCATAAACTGATACGTAAGGTTTACTGCATCAATACATTATTTTGCAATGTCAAAGTAGTACATGAAAACTAAGGGATCGAAAGCCACGATAAATAAACGCAGCCTCACATAGATACCGATAAACTTATAATTTATGTCGAATCGTTCACAAGGCTTTGAGAATGTCATCCGCACTCGACACATTAAACTCCCCACCTCCTTCAACATTGGCAACCTTCACCTTGAGATCATCAACAAGGAGAGCAAACCTGCGAGAACGGATACCGAGTCCTTTGTCTGCAAGGTCGAGCTCGAGGCCTAGGGCATGGGTATAAGTTGCTGAACCGTCAGCGAGGAACTTCACGTGCTTGTTCTCTGGGTATGTCTTGGCCCATGCCTTCATCACAAATGGGTCATTCACTGAAATCATTCAGCACAAACGCTGTTGTCAGAATCTCGATGTAGAACAACTAATAAGTACAAATATATAGTTGTATAGACCTCTCTGAACAAAACTTGCTAACTTGTAGAAGAATCTTATGATTCTATGATACTATTCTATCGAATCAGTCCTACACAACCATTGATTTAAAATAAAAGAACTCGACTCGAAGACAATATTGAGTCGTTAAATTTATAAAGGACGAAACAAATGAAATCCAAATATCTCTAATTTCCAATCTATATAATCAAATAAAAGTGACAATCATATTAGAAGATTAGCTGACGAGCATATATTTACGATAAATATACAAAGTTTGAAGCTGGAATAATTACCACTGATGCACAAGATTTCATCAACTCCCTTGGACTTGAGTTCCTCAGCCTTCTCAATGAACCCAGGCACATGCTTCATGCTACAATTGCAACACACGATACAAAAATTGTCATTTCAGCATATCAAAGTGAACAACCACAAAGCCACCCAAACATACTCGAGCACGAAAATCACTATGCTTCATAATTAGAGCATAAATACATATACCAGTTGTACCCATCACCATCAATCCTTATCATGGCCAAACATAACGTATTTTCCGCTTTTACTCACAAGAATCATATTTATCCTGTTAACACCAATTCCAACATAAAAAAAACGCCAAGATGTAGAATTCATTTGCAATGCGGAAATATATCACATAGGTTTATGTCCAACGACAAATACTACGTTTTGTGAATTATATTGTTTACAATTTCCTCTTCTAACGACTTTGAAAGCTTCAACTCAAACCGAATCTCTACAAAATAAGGATGTCAACGACAATTACACCACCTTAGCTGAACACTAATCCACGTCGGTATATGTTTGGAAAGAGGTAGAAAGACAAGAACAGGGACTAAGTTGACTAATTTTTCGACATTTTATACCTAAATCCGATGGCCAACACCGGAAATTTGACTAATTTTCTGTCCGAAAATTCGATTAGGGAAAGTTAGGTGTAAAAAGTTTCAACTTTTCCTAAATCAGTGTTAGACAAAGCGGTTTTGGCAGTGTATAATTTGATCATATGATAACATTGTGAATCTTTTCTATAATTGTTTTTTTGAAATTTTTATACTTCACAAATGATCTGATATGAAATAAACAAGAAAAACGCAACAAAGATTGAAACTTTAATCGAAATACAAGATCACAGATCGATTTAACAAATACCCACATAAACTAACAAAGAAAAGATTAAAAATTTAAAGAAGAAAATAGAAGAAGTAAACGAACAACCACCACAAAACACGCGAACAATGATCAAAACCCTAAAAAATAATTGAAATCGAAAAAAATAAATCAAAAAAATAAAAATGAAATGAAATGAAAAAAAGGAGAAGGGAAACCTGCAGGTGGGGGTGAAGGCGCCGGGAACACCAAAGAGGATGACTTTCTTACCGGCGGCGAGTGAGTGAATCGAAACGTCAAGTTTGTTGTCGTTTTCGTCGAAGTACGACAGATTTCCGTCGGGAAGTGCGTCGCCGACAGCTATGGTTGGTGCCATTTTCGATTTCCGGTCAAATTTTTGGTTGCTGATATTTTTAATTAATTAATTAATTATTCGAGGGTTTTTGGTATGGTGCTTACACTGCTTGTGGTTTTATGGTGGTTTGGGAGGTACAAAACATCGCCACAAATATTAAACATCGCCACGCATTTATTACGGTTTTGTCCTTACTTAAATAATGGTTAAAATTGAAAATTTACTTTTTACCAAAAAATTAATAAAAATACAATTTAATACGAAATCAGTTCATATTATTAAAATTTTTAAAGCAAATTAAAATATATTTAATACAAAATCAAAAAAAAAAAAAAAAAAAAAAAAAAGGGCCGAAAACAGGCCCATTCGACCAAATATCACGAATGGAATGGGCCCATTCGAATGGAATATGCGAAACAACAAGGCCCATTCGGTGGAAATTTACGAATGAACACCAAACCATTCGCTGCATATTTTCGAATGAACATGGCGGCATTCGGTGCAAATTTTCGACTCAGCCACCGCCCATTCGAGTGCCATTTTCGAACCACCACGGCTAAACAAATATAATTAAACCCAAATTTTCGAAACAAAGATAATTAATCCGACTAAACACCAGTTTTTGGACAGATTTTTTCACCATTGACGTGAATTTGGGTAGGGGAAAATTACAAGTAATACATTACAAATTTCATTTAAACAAATAAATATAGAAAACATACCTCTTTGCAAATGAATAAAGTTGATGAATTTGGGTGAAAAGGGGAGAGAAATTTTGATTTTTTTGGTAAATAATGGTAAAGAGAATGACTAATGAGGTATTTTTGGGTGACTAGGGTTTTAGGTTAATTAAAACAAAATTACTAAGGTTAATGGTACAATTAGTTCATGTGCTAATCAAGGGCAATTTCGGAAAGTCACCAAAAATGTGGCGGTATTTAGTGAAATTTGTGGCGATGTTTTGTAGTTGGGAATTTAGACCAATGTCGTTATACGCTTAATTTTGATTATTATGCACCTAGTTACCTAAGTGTGGGTGGAAAAAATAATTTAAAAAATGACCGTCTTTTTTAAGACAAAGTGGCTAAGAAATTAGCTAAATTGTGCCTTTAATGTTTTTTTATTTTTCGTACTTTGTCTTTAATGTTCGTCTATTTTATTGGCGGTTGTATATACACGATAGTCTTATACTCCCTCCTACCCACAACTAATGTCCCTTTTCCCCCAAATCCTTACCCATCAAAATGTCCCTTTTGCTTTTCCCCATGAATTTTTTGGATTAAACTAACCCCCACTCACCTAACAATACATTACTTTTTATTATTCTATTCAATTTCATACACCCTCTCTCCTATTTTCTTACCCCTACCCATTACTTTTTCTTATTCTATTCCACTCCATAAATTTCCACCTTTTTCCCAAAAGGGACATTATTTGTGGGTAGGAGGGAGTAATATATTCATAAATAATGAAGGTTTTCTTAAATATGTCATTTTTTTTTTTTTGAAAGAACCCATTTCGGGTCTTAAATATGTCATTTGGGTATAACTTCAAATGCTAATTAAATAAAATAAAAATACAAACAATTTTTTAGGGCATAAAACCTTTTACTATAATCATATCCTAAATTAAGCGATAAATATGATCATAGTGATCTTGTTGGATACTTGGATTCATCTATGCAGACACATATAATAGGAATATCGGAATAATTTTTTTGATGGTACAGTTTCATGACAACGTTATTGTGAGACATTATTGTAGGTCTCACGCACACACATGAGATCTAATTTTTAGAATTGAAATATAACTAATCTATTGTTCTAAAAATCAGATTATAAAATTGAAGTACTCCGTATAAAAGTTATCCAAGTAAAAAATTATAGAGGATTTTTTAACCGTTAGTCTTTTAAAGATTGTCTCATACTAATTCAGTATGGGACTAACACTTAAAACTATACCCTAAGAACACCAGAGCGGATTTTCTCTCATGTTTTATGCCCAATTTGGTGTCCCATTATTTTTTTTTTTTGGAATAATAGATCTATATTTTTATATAATTGTTTCTTCATTAATCTTTTACGGAGTACAAACAATGAGATTTACAACTATATAGAGTAATGGTAGATTAAATGGAACATGAAAATGGGACAAGTGATCCGATATGTAAGAGCATATAATAAAATAAAAATGAGATTTACAACTATATAGAGTAATGGTAGATTAACTGGAAGGCTGTGAATTCACCAATCATTATGAATGTGCTAGAATCATAAAATATTTGGAGAGATAATTCTGTCATGATGTTGGCTATTCAGATTACCTCCAAATTTATCATCGGTAGAATATTTTTTTTTTCTTTTTCTGCGATCCATTTTTTAACCTTTCTTTTACAATTTATTGAATATTGTATCACCGTCTAATCTCGAATTATCAAATTTGCAGTTAATATCATTCAATTTGACAACAAATTTTAGCTTTTCTAAATCAATTCTCACTATAACACTGATTTCAATTAACCAAATTGGGTTTTAATGTTTTCATTTTAGCTTAATATCACGAATAAACCCTAATTCGAAAATAAATTAATTGCATGATTACTCTGTCTGATCTAACAACACGGTGATTTAAAGGGGAAATCGATAAATTTTGTTAGCTTTGATATTAATTTGATAGTTTTCAAGGAAAATGAATAGAAGGAGAAGTAGAGGAAGAAAAAGGGTATGAGATGGAAACTTAATGGAAAAATGCGGGTGCTTTAGCAAACATTGCGGGTGAAAGAGTAATAACGATAAAAAATAGTTTGACTAATAATTACTCGTATAAATTATGGTAACAAGTTTAAAATACGATATTTTTTTTTTATTTTTTTTGTGAAAATAATCTATTGAAAATAAGAAATCATCAATTTTTAGTGTTTGAGTATGTTTTATAAGTTCATTAAGTATATGTTGGTTGGTATCCGTAACGATAGGTCACAGGTTCGATTTTTCCTTCCAGTTATATTGTTCTTGTGGCTCATATTTTGGAAAAAAAAAAAACTATATGTTGGTTGCCTGGTTGGTGATGGACAAATTTAGTAATGTGTCTTATGGTATTATTACAATCTACATTTATTAATGATTATAATAGTAAATAAATTTTCGTGACTATAAATTACATTATTACTAAAACTGTAAAATAGTTTTACATTAATATAGATATGTGTATGAATCACATCAAATTAAGCATTTCGGGAGCAAGTCAATTTTAGTTTGTTTATTATGTTGTTAAGTCACGGAAGAATTTTTTTTTCCTTTTAATTCAAAAAACAATAATAGTTTCAAAAGTTTTTAAGACAAACATCACGAAGATAATATTTAGGTCGTTGATATCAGTTTTGTCATTCAGTTATATCAAGTATCTAATTTTGGTTCACTTCAAACCGATTTTCACTCAATTTTAATGATGTTAGGTTGCAAACTCATGTCCCACATCGGTAGAGAAAAGATGAAAGTTCATCTATATAATAAGTGTCCACCAAATATAATAATATGAGACTTTTTTGGGAAGGAGCCTAATAATAAAGCCGTAAGGTTTGGCCTAAAGCGGACAATATCATAATATTATCGATTATGGACTAGTGGAATAGCATTTGGCCCAAGACTTGAAGGTGACCCAAAACTGAAGGCGCCATAGGTCAAGTCAAAGACCGTATCTATACTAGATCTGTTGATCAGGTGAACCCTTATCAGATTGACCCAACACCAGTCGTGAACACTTCATACCTCCAACCGTCAAGGTATGAGTTTTTCATACGAGGGTATTAGTTTTATATGATGTTTACAATATTAAAAATAATTTTTTTATAGGTATATTTTAGATTATTTCAACTCTGATCAAATTCAACCTCATTCCATCTGAAAATGAAACAAACGACAAGTATGGGGTATTGAGTTCCAAACCCATACCACTCAGGTATGATTTCTGATTCCGAACCCAAACCAAAACCCACGCGCGAAACAAACACCCCTGAATAATGATTGATATTTTTCTTTATACAATGTAGGTGACAAAGAGAGTAGGACTTAAACTACTCATATAGTCATATATATAAAGTTATAAAACCATGCCCATTTTACAAGCACAATAATGCATAGGAATCATCTAAAGTACATTTTACAAAATTAATGGGACTAGGGGTGGGCACGAATCGGATATCCAAATTCAAAATTTCTAAATTTCAATGCTCATTTCATTTCAATTAATGGGACTAGGGGTGAGCACGGATCGAATATCCGATCCAAACTGATAGTTCGGATCGGATATCCAAATTCAAAATTTCTAAATTTTAAGAGCAAGTACAATGGTGAGTTTTTGCATTGGGTTCTTCAATAAGAACTTTATAAAAATAAAGTTTTTTTCATTGTGATCATGATTATTGGATTTGTTGGAAAAAAAAAATAGGTTCTTATTTAAGAACTAAGTTTTTTCAAGTTACAATGTAAACCAAAATAATTTATTGGTGAATAAAAATAGGAGTGAGGCCAATTAAGAACAAATTAAAAAAAAAATTCATTGTGTTAAAAAGTCTTTAAATTTTAAATTGTATAAAAATGTGTTGGAAAAAGGAAGAACTATATATATAGTTCTTCCATTGTAATTGCTCTAATATCCAAATCCGATCAAAATATTTTGGATATCCAATGTTCGGATATCCAAGATATTTCAGATCAGAGGCGGATATCCATTCGGATATCCATATAGCGCCATTGCACAAACAAAAATGTTGATTTATCGTTAAATTTATCGTTATATTCGTTCATCTTTTCCCTTTTTTTTTTTTCTTTTAAGTTTGACAATGAACTTGTAAGTATGATTGTATTAATAGCTTCGCATGTCACATTATATTGTTTATATATATTATTAGTTCTCTACATTTTAGATTTAGCTAAATAAAAAACATATATTTGAATTAATGCATTTAAACATATAGAAAACCTGAAAACTTTAGTACGGAGTATATGACATTGGATGCTATGAAAATTACAACTATATTTAATAAAATTCACTTTTAGTTACCAATAAAAAAGAATTATTTAAAATAATCAAAATATCAAGACAAATTTCGGATATTTTTCAGATATCGGATATCCGAAATTTCAGAACTAAATATCCAACGGATATCCAAAATATTTAAAAATTCGGATCGGATATCCAAAAAATGGATCGGATATCAGATCTAAATTTTCGAATTTCGGATATTCGGATATTTTGCTCAGCCCTAAATGGGACCATTGTTCTCATTCAATTCTCCCTAGCCTTTTCATGTCTACTAGTGTTCCTAAGCATAATCATTTCATCTTCCTTAACCTCATTTCTATGTTCCGAAAGCGGTCCATAAACCCGACTACAATACACGTAATAGATAACGTTTAAGAAATTCAATACCGCAAGAAGCCAATAATAGTAGTCGTAGTGACCGTGGTTAACGTTGCTCGCAATCCAACCTTCCTTACTGCCTTTCCGAGTAACAACGTTCACCACACTCAAAAGCAAACTCGAGACCACGCTTCCATACGCCATTCCTAGGCCCCACAGAGAAGTCGCAATGCTCGACATATTCTTAGGGAGCTCTGAGTAGTAGAACTCGTTTTGTCCGATACCATTGAAGGCCTCTGCTAAACCAGCAAAAATAAACTGCGGAATAGTCCACATGGCCGACATTTGGAGTACCGCTTGAGGACTGTTTTCAAATCCCTCGGAAATGGCTTTTCGCCTACGGATAGTCTCCACAGTCGCGGCTGATACCATGGACACAAACGAGAAGACGAGACCGATGCCCATTCTTAGCTTCACGTCTAGGCGCACAGGTCTGCCACAGATCTTTGATGCTAGCGGAAGAAGAACGCGGTCATAAATTGCGATCCAAATGAATATGACTATGACTAGGAACGTGGCGAAGGACCCAGCAGGAATCTCGAAGTTTGGGCCTACGTGCCTGTCCATGGTTTTCGCTAGGATTACAGAGAATGAACCGCCACCAACTGACATCATGATTGAAGAGGACCAAATGGGGATAATTCTAAGAAGGGATTTTAGGGCTTCGACATCCTCGACTGTGCAGAGTCTCCATGGACTTCTCGCTAATCCATTAGGGTCAATGTCGTCTGGATTCTGTATGATGCAGGCTTTATTTAAGAACCTGAAGTCACATAAGATTAAACACTTAAAATCGTATTCATCGGACATTATTAAAAATTACCCAAGACCTGACAAAACTGACCCGACGTGATGAGATTGACCTGATAAACACAATCCAAAGTTAACCCAAACCGACTCAACTCGACCCGACTTAGACCCAACCCCAACTTTGTTGACCCAAAATCAAACAATTGGCCCAATAAAAAATTACTCTTGATGATTTGAAATGACAAAAAAAACCCTTACTAACCCGAGTGGACAAAAATGATCCGATCCAAATTAACCCGAACCCAATGATTCGACTGGACTCAACCCAAACCGATATGTCACAAAATGACCCAACCCTAACTAACATGACGTGATTGACATGTTTGTGAGGTCTAAGAATG
This sequence comes from Dianthus caryophyllus, assembly GCA_023091065.1. Taxonomy (NCBI): domain Eukaryota; kingdom Viridiplantae; phylum Streptophyta; class Magnoliopsida; order Caryophyllales; family Caryophyllaceae; genus Dianthus; species Dianthus caryophyllus. Next base: position 6,401,185 of record CM041520.1, read on the forward strand.
AAACCTTAATGTATCACTTGGGACTGATGGTGGCGAATCCTTTCGTTGATAGTACTGAACATCCGAGCCTACAGTCGACAGCCTCACTTTTCTGTTATTAAACGCTGAGACAATAGCGTACGCCAAGCAGAAAAACAGACTGTTTTTCACCTTGTTAATCACATATAATCGAGAAGCAAGAAAAAAAGTGATGGTCGAACAGAACATGAGGACAACAGGGATCCCAAACCCGATGCTCCAACCAAAGTGATCTTGAATGTACACGATCCCCGTCAAGGCAGTCACGATAGAGAGACTAGCGCACGCGTAGTACCAATTGAAGAAAGTCTCGAGCAGCCTCTTATTGTTTGGGTTATCCCTTCGATCAATTTGATCAGCGCCAAATGCCTGAGAGCATGGTCGAACCCCACCAGCGCCAAACGCCATGAGAGTAAAAGCCGTGATTAGGAGGGCGTAGTGTCCTGCTGACGGAGACTGACAGTTGTTGGTCGACGGGTTACACGGTGGAGGTTTAGCTTGCGGAAGAACTGTCGTCATCCAAAGAACAAACATCCCCTGCATAAAAAAATTTGTACTACTGCTATGACTTGGTACACAAATTGAAATGAAAACGAATACGAAAAGAGGTAGAGGAAAAGTACGTACGGAGAGACTGATAATAGAACCGTAGGCGATAGTAAGGAAACGACCAGCGAAAGAATCAGCAAGAAAGGCGCCGAAAAGAGGCAAGAAATTGAGAGCTGCCTGCCAAAGATAGAGCAAATTCTGTGCACTTCCCACACTCATCTTGTATCCATTTATCAAGTATACAATCATGTTTGGCATTAATCCATAACTTGCTACTTTCTCAAATGATTCATTTGCTGCATTTCAATTATTTCAAACTCATCATTAACTAATTTCATCAGGGCCGTCTTAAATTTTTTTTATAATCTGATAGTTGAAGTCTTAATACCGGTTTTATACTCTACTAGCCTACATAACTGGTATGATGATATATACGACTTTGAAAGTGAAGGGTGGTGACTGGTGAGGTTCGAACTCCAAACCTCTGAGCATAATATTAACCCCTTACCATTTTGATTTGATTCTCGATTTCAAACTTATATAATTAGGGTCTGTTCTTCTCATCTTAAGTTATTATCCTGCCTTGAAAACTTCTAAAAATTGAGATAACTTTAAAATTTGATTATTTTAAAACTTGATTTCTAAATAAATAAATAAATAAATAAATAAATAAATATAAAAATAATAATAATAATAATAATAATAATAATAATAATAATAATAATAATAATAATAATAATAATAATAATAATAATAATAATAATACCTAAGTTATATAACATCAATGTTATTAATAATAGTGATAATAATATTATTAAAAATAATAATTATAATAATAATCATAATAATCTGAATAAAAATAAGACCAATCCAAAATTATTTTATTGCAAATCATAAATAAAAAAAATAGTTCATATTAAATATATAAACTATTAATAAAAAAATTTATAAATATTTATCGAATAATAATAATAATAATAATAATAATAATAATAATAATAATAATAATAATAATAATAATAATTTCATATTATTTCAAATAACTTCAGATAATTTCAGAAAATATAAGATTTGTTCAAAAAACTTCAGACGAAGAGAACAGGCCCTTAGTTAATCATAATAACTAAAAGTTTACCTATGATGAATGGTAATGTGATAAAGCCACCCTTGTTCTTCTTGAAGGGCTCTTGCTCTTGTGTTATCTTAGTGTAGTCTTCATTTTTCTTCATTTTTAGTTTAGATGGTAGAATAGAGTGTAGAGTAAGAGTCTTAGGTATTATATTTATATTTATATTTAAAAGTATCTATTTTAAATAACAAATAAATAAATTTAATGTATTCACCATTAACAAACTTTCTCATATTATGTATTTGCAAGTATTAATTAATATAACCTCTTATTTATAGAGATGTTGCACTTTTTTGGTAACTTAATTATGATACTTCATTTATTTTCCTAAATGTATAACCTTATAATTTCTCCTTTAAGATAGACAAGTAGAGAGCTAATCTCATACCTAATTTGTCATATAAAATTAATATTTCATGACTCATGTGATTATGTGAGTACTGAAACTCGATATCACGTAACGCCTTTTAACATTTCGGTAAGAACTCTCGGATACTTCAAAACAATACTAGAACTTTCAACAAGCAGAACATTGCATGCTAAGGATACATAGATCTTTCTTTATTTTTTTCAATCATAATCAACTAATTTTACACCACTGACTAGTGTGACTTGTCGCATTTTCATCAGTCATCTGCCTTGCGCCATTCCTCCAAAGTCGGTGTTGCTACCCCGATATTTTTCATGTCAAATATATTCGCTGGTTGATGAGAAATAATTCCATCGTTAGTAGCAATATATAAACTACTCGTATTTGGAAAGAAAACAAAATGATACATTCGAACTTCAGGCTGAAAATACAATCGCAGACTAGTAATATGCAACAAGCCGTTACTATGCATAACAGACATCTACCGACTTATGATCACGAAATTTAGAAATTGAAGCGTGCAACTGAAGAGCACCAAAATAATGCAAAAATAACAGTTCATGGTCGTCTTACCAGCATGAACTTCCGGAGTTTTGGCAGCAGTGGCGTCAACTATGACAGAGACAGAAGGGTAATCCAACGCCACTGCGTCAAACACAGTCTGTCTGATGCAATTTGGTGTCTGAATTCCTGAACATCAGAGTAAATAAAGTAATCAGAAACTCCAATGTCGATTCAACTGCAGGAACTTTTGCAAGAACAACGCTGAGACGTGATTTTCACCTACCGACAACCACTAAACTGTTGATTCCAGCACCCGACAGAAACGAGTGCAAGTGTGTAGCGAAGAACGCACTAAATCGTGTCTTAACCAACTTGTAGTCTCCTTCACGTATCTCAAGACCGTCAACAAGGTCTGCACCTTCATGCCTCTTTACAGTAGGCCCTACCTTCCCTGTATGATACAAGTGACGCCTAAATAGTTCCACGTCTCTGCCTAATGCATCATGTTCTCGAACAATCTGCAGAACACATTTACATGACCACACTTAATTTAGAAGAATCTCTAAAAAAGCGTGTTTTTCTGTTCCATTAATGTGTATCCTCCATATCTGTCCATCCAAACAACTGAACACGGGCTAAGTAAAGACGGTGTTACCTCATATTTAATCACCTTTCAATAAACATAGACATCAAACCAACTGATTTACGACTTTACGTCCTATGCAAGGTTTAGCACAATGCAAGTACCAAGGTAAAGAAGTAACAAAAAAAGCTCCTAAACTCGTAAACAAACCAAACAATTGCACAATTTGGCCAACTCTAGCCAACCCAACAGGATACTAATCTCGAGTTTGCAGCATATCTAATATCTAACTCGATAACCCCAGCGAAAATTAAACAACATCAACATGACAGTCGTAACCCGGGTGAGTACTGTTTTTTCTTTCTGGTCTGAGAGGAGGCAGAAGGCCATTAGAACAGGAGAAGGGGATTCGAATCTGAGACTTACTGCTCACGGTACCTCTGTCCTGATCACTAGGCCACCACAGCATAGTACCGATTATGGGCCTGCAAGCATTAGCTTGAGGCCTATAATTTGATCAACCTCAGAAATTTCACTAGTATCCTCTCGATTAAATAAGAGGCTCTGACACCCTATAATTAGAAGACCAACTTAACCAGAAGCCGTAATAGTTGAGGTTCAATAATAGGTTCATATACCATTAACAGGATACACACAATGACCCGAAATGAAAATTGCATCGAAACGTTACCCAAACGACAAGCATGCCGCGTTGCCGGGCAATTTGAACAGCTTGAATAACATCAGGGATGATTGCAGCAGCACCATCTACCAACAGTGGACTTCCTGGCAATACAAAGTCTTTCTGCACAATTTCAAAAAAAAAAACAAAAACCCAGAAAATTTACAGCATAAAGTTAGTAACTGTAATGGTAAATAATCACAGAAGAATTGAAATGAAGGAGAAATGGTAGAAATGATGGTAGAAGTAGTACTTGCATGTCAATGACAAAAAGAGCAGTGTTCTTCCACTTATCACCCATATTTTAATTCCACAATCAAGTGAAATGATAATAGTTCAAGTGATTTATATAAGCATGTAGTGACAAAAATATGGTGGGGTTATTAACTTACTGTGGAGGATTTGTTTGTTTATATCGTCATTGCTTACACTACTCTTCAATCATGAGTCATTTGAGGCATGAGCCGATTCTTGGCATTTAATGAAATCATTGTATGTATGTTTGTAATGATCGAACAATTTTGGGTGAAACTTTAATGATAATTACTAATTAGATGGTAGAGTTGAATCGGTTTGTTTGAGTGCTTACCTCTCTATCATAAATCAAGGTGCTTTTTTAGAGGGAAGATCGAATTGTGCTGGAGCTAATTGGTTAAAACTTGATCTAAGGTTATAAGGGTAAAAAAAGGGTTGTGCCCGTAAGGAAGTAAGGGGGCGTTTGGTTTGGGGTCTAAAACAAAGGGAAAGAAAATTAAAAGTTATCATTCCCTTAGTTTGTGTTTGTTTGACTCAAACAAAGGGAATGGAACTCCCTCCCTCTCCCCCCAAGTCCTCTATTTTCTATCCCCTCACCCACCCCTCTAAGCCATTCCCTTAGATTCAAGTGCTACCATTCTTCCTCACCATCAACACTCACCACCCACCATCAACACTCACCACCCGTTGCCGCCGCCAACTGTCACCGCCACCACCCATCACCGTCGGCCCATCACACCCACCCGCCGGCTACCGTCGCCGACCCCTCACCGCCGCTTCCTCGCCGGTGCTTGTCGTCAACACCGAACACCATCAAATTGGTAATTAACGACCCGAAAACCCCTCCCACTAATCGAAAATACCATCCCTACAACCATAATCACTAGATCTTGGTGTTTTGTGGGGTAAAAGAGGTTGTTTCGGGGTTGAAGGGAGGAGATCTTATGGGTGAGGCTTTATTTTGATGGTGGACTTTTGGATTCAACAAGGGTAAGGTCACATCAAGGAGGCTAGTGACGGAGACACGGTGCCAAGGGCGTCGCCGTTCATGGTGTTCGTCTCGGTGGTTGTGGATGTTGGTGGTTTATGCGGTGGTCGTCGGTTTGTCATGAAAGACTTTATTTTTTGTGTTTTAGTATCCAAACACCTAATTAAATCAAAGGGAATTTGATTCATTTCTCCTTATTTCCCTTTGTTGATTCCATTCCTTTCCCCTTTCCCGAACCAAACGCCCCCTAAGGGATATGTCTGAAAAGGTCAAATTGAACCAAATAAAAGTAAAAATAAAAATAAAACTTATTTGGGCTCGGTCTTTGTCTGAGATAGGTTGGGCTTTTCAAATTAAAGTCCTAAAGGTGAACCATGTTGGGCTGGCATAGAGCTGGCAAGGCTGACCTGACCCGAACTCGATCGAAACCCGACCCGATAAACTCGAAAATATTGTGACCCGAAACCGACCCTACCCGACCCGACGATGACCCGCAACCCGACAAGACCCGATAATCAGTAACCCGAATACGACCCGACTCGACGATGACCAGCAACCCGATACGACCCGATAATCAGTGACCCGAATCTGACCCGGACCCAACCCGATGACGACCCGACCCGATATTAACCCGAATAACTTTATGACTCGGTAATTATTAAGCTCAGCATTGATTAAATCGAAAGCAAATTAGTATTTAGTTTAATTCATTTGACTTAATAATGAAATAATTAAATCAAATAATGGTCGAAAAACTTGTTTTAGCGGCTAAAAGTTGGAGTAATTCGATAAAATCGCGCAGACCCGATGATGACCCGACCCGATAGACTATTTAACCCGAAATAACTCGACCCGATAACAACCCGAACCAAACCCGACTCGACCCGATACACTATTTGACCCGAAATGACCTGACCCGACAAAGACCCGAACTTGACCCGACCCAACCCGAAAGAACATTTTGACCCGATATGACCCGAACCCGACCCGACCCGACCGAAACCCGACCAAAATCCGACCCGACCGACCCGATTGCCACATTTAGGCTGGCATGGCCCAAACAATTCTCCTCCTTCAGTGGGATTATTTTGAACTATAAAATTACGTGAATTAATGCAATACATGAATCTTTTCGAATGAAGAAGGTAAGGGGTAGTCAACTGTGTTCATATCATTCTCAATAGGGGGGGGGGGAACAAAAATGCACGAAATTTCCCATAAAGTGAAAAAAAAATTAATTTAGCTTCAATTTTTCCTTTAGGATATCACTAATTTTGAACTATGCCCGAAATTTCTCTAGCTATTTCCTCCGCCATTGCTATCACCATTATTGGAGTTTCAATAGTACTCCCTCCATTCCAAAATAATCGTCCCCATTTCAATTTAATTAATTTTAATAGAAAAAACTTATTTTGGGATGGATGGAGTAATTATTAGCAGTGGAAATCAAATCATATAAGTGTATGTATGCGTCATTATCTCGATCTCGAATTTAGAAGACTGTACTTAACACCACAGGCAAGGTGGGCAACAGAACCGGACCTCCAAAATTTTGGGGCCCCAAATTTAAGCGATTGAGGTAAATAGGTAATTGTATATATAAATAATTAAACTAAAAAGTAAATGAATTTCAATGTAACAAAGTGGTACACAGTTTACATTTGATTTTAGTGCATTTGAGTTCGATTCCTCAATTTGGATCCTCTTCATTTCTTTCTCTCTAATACATCAATATTTTAATAATGGATGTCCATTTCTTTTCAACAAATGAAGAGGATCATTACCCTCGATTCCTAGGGTGGTTAATATTTTACATTAATTGATTTAATGGAGCAATTTACAACGCACAATTACTCAATTAGTACCGGCTCTTTAATTCTCCTCGTGTGGATCCTTATTTAAAAAAGAAATACACTTTCATAAAATGAATTTTTAATGTTTATTTTTTCTTCAAATAATCTTACCCACAAATGATTTATGGAAAATTAAAATGGGACAGAGATCCCGCATTTTTTTTTTGCCGCCTAATATATTAAAATTTAAAACTTTATGTAAGGGAAATATGAGGTTATTTTTTAGTTTTTGACTTGTAGGATTTTTTAGACAACCCTAATTACCGTGCATAAGCATTTAACATAACTAGCTAATAATAATTCATGAGATCCAATTTTGTATTTTAACTATTTTTTCCGATTGTAATGAACATTAGTCAGGATTAGCTGATTGTCGCATACCATACGGTCCCGTATAAAAGCTCGCACATGGCCTCTAAAATTTCTGAGATGGCCCTATGCAATGAGGGGTGGCAATGAGCTGAGATGATACCGAGCTCACTTAAGCTCGAGCTCGGCTCGTATCAAATTATTTGAGCTCAAGCTCGGCTCATAGCTCAACGAGCTTTTCAAATTGCAGCTCGAGCTCGGCTCGTATAATCTTTTTAGAGCTCGAACTCGAGCTCGGCTCGTATAATTTTTTCGAGTCTGAGCTCGAGCTCGAGTTCGCCTCGTATAATATTTTCGAGCTCGAGCTTTATAACACATCTTAAAGTAATTCAATAGCCAATACGAAAGTTTTGAATAAAAATTGTGACTTGTGACTTTATAATTTTCAAGAAATTTATTTATATTTTTAATTTTTTATTGGTGTAAAAAATTTCGAGCCGAGTCGAGCTTAATCGAGCCGAGCACTATAGGGCTCGGGCTCAAGCTCAATCGTATTCAAAAGCCAGGGATCGAGCTCGGCTCGAGATCATATTTGACCGACCTCGAGCCGAGCTTTGACCGAGCTAAGCCCGAGGGCTCTACGAGCCGGCTCAGCTCATTGTCACCCTTAGCCCTATCAATACCTCCTGATAAAGCACACTATTATTCTCTATTTTCTGATAACAACATAATAAAAACCAAAATTGACACAATAAAAAGAATCCCAAGCTATAATTGTAGTATTGTACTACTACTATGAAGGTAGCTAAATTACATAAGAAAGGAGGGAGAAATGCATATAATCAAGAGCAATCATTCATCCAAAACTTGAGGAAGATTGAGTGCTCATGATGCTACACATATCACTCCACAAATCAAAATGCTATCAAATTTGAAGGATATAATTATATACAAATACAATACATAGGTAATATAATTAAAAACTTTGAAATAATATTATAACAATATGTATATTATTTCTATAAGATTAAAAAAAAGGGGGTTTTATTAAAATCCACCACCAAGAGATTGTGCCCAATAATCAGCTCCATTTTCACTTCCAACAAGGTGTGTGCATGATATTGGTACCAAGCATAATCCCCTACTTTTCAAGTCCTTCTTTGCTCCTTGTTTTTCCTGTTTATTACATGTTTTATTAACTATTACAAGATGTAATTTACTAATCCCTCCTCAGTTGTTGTAGGACATATAAATTTATTGTAAAAATTTTATATGCGTACAACGAGTAATATAATTTACTTAATACCTCATTTATTAACTGATATGATATCATTTGACCTTAATCGTACTAAAGTAATTTTCGAACTTAAAATTACTAGGAACGGATCTTTTTACTACTCTCTTGCCTATTCCTTATAAACCATCTCCTAAATATTCATATCTTTATCCTTAAATAAAAAATTTGTCCTATAAATTATCAATATAAAGACTCAATTAGGTGCCCATCAAAAGCACAAAAATGTTTTAAATGACTAATCATCAAATGTAACAATATAGCTAATGACTAATCATGACATTTGACTCTCTTTTTTTTTTTTTAAAAAAAAAAACTATGAAATTTGACTTTCTGTTTACCTTATTTTACTTTTACTTTTTATTTCGAGAATTGCTTAAAACGGATGGATGACTTTGTAGAAAGTTTTTAAATTTATTAATCCACTTATTTTGGTATACGATAATTAAATATATATATCAAAATGATTAATAATTCATACGTCTAAATAAATAGGTAAGTAAAGCGATAATATATGTAGCTCAAAATGAATTCTAGATAATTCGTAATTACTCCGTATAACTTATAGATAACGAGAGCAACTACATTTTCGATTTAAAGTAAAATAATATATACACGGGAATAATAATTAAATATATAGGTGATAATTAATTATAAAATACTTGTTGGAGGGTCCCACATTGATTGTGGAAGAGAGTTTGGTGTAGTTTATAAAGTCTAAGGGAACTCATCTCATTGCCAATTGGTTTTGAGAAATGTGGATACCCTTGGACTTGTAAACTGGGCTTGCTCTCTTCCACTCGGGTTTGGCCAGACCCGTTACATGATTCTAACAATACTTCTTATTTATATTTGTTCATCTTTTTATTTTTAGATCAAATTAAAAGTAAATCGATTATTTAGCTTAGTACTGGGTTGAAATTATTTTATCACTTACAATCATTACTTAAAATATCAATTATCCTAATCTCTCCGATATATTTTTTTAATCAAGTTATCATAATTTTGCACAAAGAAGATGTCAAATTATCTTTAACGTTAAGATAGAAAAATAAATAAATGACTAAAAATAATAAAGGGTCAATTACCCACTCAAACAACAGCTTAAGCTGATGGTTAAAGGTCTAATATCGTTTTATGTTTTCTAACACACCCCATTGTACGAATACCCTTTAGGCTTGAAGTGTGGACACAACAATGAGTTTTCGTATTCCCCTTTAGAATGGAGGGGTGATGTGGTTCGAACCCATAGTCTAGTCATAAAGTTCTAATAACATGTCAGACCCAACTAGAGATGGCAATGGATGGGATATGGATGAGGTGACCCCTTATCCAAATCCATATCCATTTAATTTATCATCATCCATATCCCACCCTTATCCATTTATTATTTTTTCATCCGTCCATATCCACCGGGTGAAGTGGGTGGAGCGGGTATCTGTTGGATATTTTTTTACACTCGTAAAATGTTAAAGTCAATATATCGCTAAAAAAATGGGTCGATAAAATAAATAGGCGTTTCGATAATTAGTAATTGAAAATCTTCTTTTACATGTATGAGAGAAGAATAAAAAATCAACAAAGTTTAATTTTATTAGCAAAATGTAGATTGAATAATAATAAGAACCCAAATTGAGGCTTAATATCGATATATCGGTAATTAGTAACATAATTAGTATTTTAGTAGTACATATTCTTAGAGAGCTAAAATTACGTGTATAATTAAAGTTTAAGATTCTTAAAGGGCTACAAATTACGTTTTTAATTATATTTCAATTGAGTTTGCAAAGTATTTTATAAGAAATTTTAAGGTAATTTTTTTAATCAAATTAATTATTACAGTGTAATAAAAAATTACTTATAAACATTAATTAAGGATATCCAATGGGTTGTTAAGCGGGTGATAGATGATTATCCATATCCCACCCTAAATTCATCCATATCCATATTCCACCCTAAATTAGAAATAATATTGTCGTCCATATCCTATCCATTTAATTTCGGATGAATGGATATCCACCGGGTTAGGATGACATTGCCATCACAAGACCCAACTCATTAAAAGTTTAACATTTCGATTGAAGGCTCAATAGCGTTTTTATAATCTCTCTAACATAAAGATTAGATAAATCTTAAAATAAGGAGACTCAGGTTTACTTCTCGAGTAATGATGATGGGAACGCATAATAATTAATGATAATAACAATGATTAAGTTAATAAGTGAATAATCATAATTTTTTAAGTAAAAGTAGTGAAATAAAGAGTAAGTAAGAATAATAATAATAATATTAATATTATTAATTTTAATATAAAGTACCTCTTGATTAGCAGCTCCTCTTCTTTTCATGCAGGAATCATTCAAAAGCTACACGAAGCAAGGGTGGGGAAAATCAAACAAATTTATTAGTAATATTTTCCATACTAATACTTCAACCCTTTTATTTTTATTCCAATTTTCTAGGCCAAAAAACATGTCTTAGATTAATTTATCTTGTTCTTTTTAATTTCAAGGTGATCTAAAAGCTGAGACAATTGTTATTCTTCAAGTACATCTTTTTGTAATAGAGTATAGTTTGTAATATGATGCCATTCACATAAATGCCAATTAAAATTTTACACATAATCCATCTTACTTTAATTTTCAAATTATTTTATATAAAATGAGACACACCTGTCCTGGATGATCGGGAAATAAACAATTCCTTTCACCATGAACCTGTTAAAGTCGAATAAACTATTTAATAATATGATAATATGTTAAAAGTGTGTTACTGCATATGATTTCAGTATTATGATAAAAACAAGTATAAGCCGATGACAATGTTTAACGTGTAAAACATCCAATAAAATTGAATTTGAATTTCATGAAGTTAAAAAATTGACGAAGTTTTAATGCTCACAATATACTTTGTAGAAATGAAGTACTAAGAAACTTAGGTTTAATATGTTACTCTAAGCCAATTTGTGTATTATTCACAAGTTAGCTCTTGTTCTTTTGAACTTATTTTTAGATTCATTCAGTTCGATTCAGATTTGACAAGTTTTATTCAGATACTTAACTAATTTATACTGAAAATAAGTTTCATTCAGTTCAACAAAACCCAGTATAAATTCTTGTTACCACATCAAATTTTTATTCAAAATATATTGCGCTAACTTTATCGTGATATATGCACGCACACGCACGCATGCATGCTGAGACGACGTACTTGAGTTAAAACGTACGTAATTAATCACACAAGCTAATTACTGATTACATTACTTACGGAGTGTGAGTTCTTGATTGATGCATTATTATTATTACCTCCCAAGTAAGGAGAGCTAAGTGCCTGCATGCAAATCATTTACTGTAAATCTGTAATTAAATTTTGAAAAATAAAATAAAAATACAAATAAAAAGAGACATGCAAATGTACGTATATATACAAAAAAGTGAGTGAGAAAGAAAGAAAGAAAGAAAGAAAAGTGAAGATGATGACCTCGATTTGACCTTGTAGGAATCTGATATACCCGATTGCTTCTAGCAACACCGATGCTGTGTCTGTCTGCATTTTTCATTTTATCACTCACATTATTTTCTACATCCTCTTTTTCTTTTTACATTTCACTTCTATTTTTATATATTCAACAAAAATTTATCTATATGATCTGAGAGAGCTTAATAATTGAATTTCTATATGATTTGATTATTACAGTAGTAACTAATTTAAGGCTCTGTTCTTTTCGGCTTATGGGAGCTGAACTTATTTTTTGTGTGCGTAAATTAGTGTTTGTAATGTCAGAGCTGAACTTATAGAAACTGAGTAAAACTTATAAGAGATGAAATTAAGTTGAAAATAACAGGGCCTAAGTTAGGGCAATTATATAAGTTTGTCTTGCTATATAAAATCATCTTTTATGATTAATTATTAATGTGAAATCATTTTACTCCATAGTTTGATTAAAAATGGACGGAGTATTACATAGTTTTGGTAACCTTTTAAGAAATTAAGTCATTATCGTACGTGACCGTTGCTGTAGTACGTCTATCCTATGATAGTAACTAGTATAGCCCTACTGCCACATTTGGTAACTATATTGGTTTTTACTCTAACCCTTTACTCTAAAATGATTGTGACCTAATATTACATGGTGTTTAAACAACAACTTTTATTACTCGGATTTTTGAACTGAGACTTATTTCCATTGAAATAACTCCAACAAATACTAAAATTTTTAAATAAAGTATTTATGGTTAAGGGTCGGGGGGGTGACCGCCTCGAACAATCCTCATTTGTCCCCTAAACCTAATGCTACTTAAATATAATTAATCTTCGAAATGTATATAGTTAAATTACAAATATGGTCAACAGATCGTCACGACTGATATTAACTTCATGCATTAAGATTTAAGATGTTATTTAAATTATCAGGCAGGTCAAGTCGATCACGTTCAAGATGGATCGTAAAAGGGTACCCACACAAAAGCATGCGCAATTATTCTATAGCTATAGAGTACTTTTTAGACAGGTATCAGATGCACTAAAAAACTACAGTTGAGTGAATGAATATACAGTTAACTACATACATACATGTACTAAAAAGATAAGTGTTCATACCTTTCCAAATGGAGAAACAAGTTGGTGAAGAGATGTTATTCTATCTCCTAGCTTCTCCTTCCTCACCTATTTTTAAATTATTTCAACCATTAATTACTACTCGTAATTAAATATTATTGCTATTTTCAAGTTTCAACATATATAAAAAGTTTGTTACTAAAATTCTTTTGTTATATTTTTGTTACAGTCTCATTTGTTTACACTTTTCTCATAAAAAAAAAATCAAAATGTAAACAATTTAATGGAACAAAGGGAGTACATCTTATGATTATTTTGTTTTTACACCTCTTTCATCCCATTTTAAATGTCTCTACCTACTATTAAAAAATGGGACATTTAATTGGATAAAAATAAAAAAGTAAAAGGGGACATTTAAATCGTAATACAGAGCGTGCGACAGTAAATTAATATACTCTTCCTGTATCTTGTAATTTTATTAATCTTTCTATTTGGATATTAAATTTTCATTTATAGAGAAGATAAAATTCATTTATATATGGTGAAGGACTGAAGGTGATTGATATAATGATTAATAATTTTGAATAATAATTAAATTAAGTTATACTTTAATTAAATTGTTTTGAAGTATATATATAGGAAAAAGGGTTAACTGGGCTCGTTTTAGTTCAATTATTTGTTTATCTTTCTATTTTGCGAAAGGATAAGCCCAACATTTTTATTTGACTTAAAATAATTTTTGATTAAATAGTCAAGCAAAATAATACAGAAATAACATGAGTACAACTAATTTTCCAAGTCAAATCAATTTAAAAGTTTTGAAGATAATTTTACATGAATAAAACAGTCAATTTGTGTCGCTTACTAAAATAGAAATGTAAACAAATGAACGACTGAATCAAAGGGAGGAACTAAGATCATATTCATCTCTTGTATATTTAATATAACAATTGAGTTTGAATTGGCTTATTGTAAAATAATACTCCATAAGAAAATAAGTTGAATATTAAAAAAGATTAAAATAATAATACTACTCCCTCCGTCTCGGTGATTTGTTTACATTTACTTTATACACATTTATCGATGTGAGGAGAGATGTAGAGAAAAAACTAATAGAATAATAATATAAGTACAAAGGGGGTCCCGCTTGCTTAAAATTATGAAATGTAATTGGTTAAGGGAGTAGGGGCCCACCTCCCACATGGGTCACCCATGACCATTTATGGAAAGTGTAAACAAATGACCCGTAACCCCCTAAATAGAAAGTGTAAACAAATGACCGGGACGGAGGGAGTACTTCGTATAATACTTTGTTATTGATTAGTACGGAATAGTATAAAAGATGAATCAATAGTAGATCGAATAGCAGGACATCAAAGTTATGAAGGACAAAAGTTTCAATGTATAGTCTACCAATAAAGCTGAGTATAGCTCTTTTATATACATTTTCCTGATTATAAAGAAAAGAGGGTGAAAAGTGATAAACGAAAATATAAAAAGGAGGTTATGACTTTGAAAAAAAAAAAATTGAACCACTAAATAAAGTTGATACGGAGTTGAAATTTTGTTAAATTCCACGGGTCGGTCCTGAGCCACACCCGAGAGTATGAGAGAGTCCGCTTATAAATAAGATGGGGTTGTTCCATCTTAAAACTAATTGACAATAGGATAAGTAACCTCTATGCCTTATATATAAAAAGAGCAAGTCTCATCTCATAACCGATGTGGGATCACATGTGGGAATGTACGTACATTAGGCTGAATTCATCTCCAACAAATTTTAATAAGATTATTGTATGGGTATGAACTATGATGGGTAGATTGTAATTAATACGGAGATATAATTATTATAATTAATAGTTTTTGTTATGATTATTATTTTAAAAAGGTCACTCTTAAATTTTTAAAATAGTTTGCTATGGTGATCAATTGGTGATGAAAACTTTTTTTTTATCTATATGGTAAGTTGGTCTTGATTAAAAAGAAAATTGTCTATTTTTTTTTGTTGTTGTTGTTTTGCTCTTTTAGTTAAATTTTTATACTTTCGATTTTATATATAAAAAAAATCATTATTTGAAGAAAAATTATCCTTGTAAAAATATATGAAACGTAATAATCATGAGTATAAACAAACATTTCATCATTATACTCAATTCTCGAGATGTTAAATATAGAAATTAATACTATCTCATACTCCGTAGAATTTCCGTTGTATATTACTCCGTAATTGTTAAATAAAGGTATAGTGCACATAGTTCGTATATGTGCAATATCAATATACTAAAATCGAAACGATTTTAACGAACTTTATAGTCCTAAATTAATTACTTAAGCAAAAGAACTTGTACAAAAATTTAAAATTGCAATTATTAATACCATACATACCTTGAGAGGTGGGTTAGAAGATGACTGAACCCTAGATTTCTTCTGAACACCTCCAGTAACATTACTATTACACTGTCAAAAATGTAAGACAAATTAAATTACACATAAAACATTTATTTTAAAATCTTATATATTATTAAAAAATTATGTAATTAACTAACATACCTCAGAAGTAGAGTGGTCTCCATGTTGTTGACTTTCAGATTGTAGTGACCTTTTATTTGTAGAGAAGTCCAACATACTATCATAATTATTATCATTACTATAATTACTATCATTAATATTATTATAATTATTATTTTTACTATTATTATTATTATTATCATTATCATTATTAGTAGAGTTATTAGTAGTGGTGTTGTTTAAAGTGGTAACACAAGATTTTGGTGAAGAAGTTGGCATAATAAGTTGAGTCCAAGGTGGTGTATTATTTGACCTATTATCACTAATTCCTAATGATGATTCTTGTTGTTCATGATTATTATTATTATGATATTGATTTCCATAGAAATTGTTGTTGTTGTTGTTTTGACTCTTCACTTCATCCTTCACATCTCTTATCATCATTCTTGTTTGAAATTCATTATTTGGTGTTGTACTAAATCTTTCCTCTTCTTGTTCACTAGTCATTCCTCCCCTAAAAAAAATTAATTTAGGTCATTAATTAATAATTAAAGAAACAAAAATAAATAAAATCATTGTTTATGTTATTTTAGACTAGTCTATGATTAATGGTTGTATGGACGACCCCCCTTACCCTACTAATTGCGAAGTCTAAGCTGGTTTATCAGTGTCATGAATGAGATTGTAAGTCGATATAGATACTTAAAAGTATTTAAATTACTTCATCACAAAATTTATATGATAGGTCTCATATGAGATCGGTTAATCTATATCGACTTACAAACTCATTCATATGAAACGGTTTGACATGTGAAATTAATCCATTAGCTAAATATAACAAAACTTGAAGTTTAATTAATTATTCAGGTCAATCTTAGCTTATATATGAGACGATTTCATACGTGATTGATAATTTTGGTTTAAAAACAATATATTCAAGATGTCTAATTGCAATAATATATACTCACTTGCTATGTGGGAGTATACTAAATTTGAGCTAAGTACAACATTAAACAACAATAATCTTCAAGGAGAGTAATATAACTTACAAAAGGAGTTGGCTCCATGAATGAGGAAACTCTTGAGCATGATGAGTATGATGATCAACTAATAAAGAACTAAAAGGCAACAATGAAGTATTAGAGGATGAAGTTGTTGAAGAAGAAGTGGATCCATGTAGAAATTGATGTTGTTGTTGTTGATGATGATGATGAATAGGTAACATTATTGAATTAATATTTGATGAAGGATGATGTGTTTGAGAGATGAACAAATTATTATTATTATTATTATTGTTATTGTTATTGTTATTATTATTATTATTTGTTACTTCTTGTTCATGATGAAGATGATCACTTGTTGACCTTAACTCACTTTGCATGCTCCACCAACTACTAGGGTTTCCTGCCATCATTATTTATTACACTTCTTCCAAACTAAGCACACATCCTAAAAAAAAACCAAATACATACAACCAATAATGACCCTTTTATAATTTATATCTTCTCAATCGATCGATCAGTATGTTAGCTGACCCTAAATATTTTAAAACAACGGTTTATATATCGTTGTTCCCGATCAATATATAATCTCCCTTGTTTTGGGGTCTATACTCTTGCTCTACCTTTATTATTTTTTCCACTAACCCTTTGTTTTTAAGTTGTTTTAGATGTAGTTGAAGAAACCCATGTCATATAACTTAATTAACATCATTGATACAACTATTTAATTTGTAAGAAAAATAAATAAATTAATTTAAATTGTGGGGCTAGAGGAGAAAGCTTTTTTGTAAATTGCTTAGTCTCTCATCCTTCCTTTAAATTATTTTATTCATTTAATTTTATTAGAATTCTTACTTTTACTTTATGAAAAAGAAAGTGGGGGCAAAAAAAGGTGATGGGCTATGCTTTCAAACAAAAAACTAGTGGATTTTTGGGACTACTATCCCCTAATTAACTTAATCTTTGGTTTTGATTGCTTGTTTAATTAATTAAATAGGGATTTGTTCCAATTATAATTAATAGTTGTTTATTTTGAATTATTGATCAATATACCTTTCTAATTTGAAAATAAGAAAAAAAATAGTCATTTTTCGGGTGTTAATACCATGAGACGGAAAAATCGACTCTAACTAAAATTTTGAACAATTATTTTACGATGATTTGTTCAAGTTTCTTACATTTCTTTTTAAAATAAACATTTTGAACTAAAATTTCAAATTAGAGGTTATTATCGCTAACCACATAAAATCTCGTAAAAAATGATACAAAAGCAAAATCAATACATAAGTAGATGTAAAATATGGATGAATAACAGATTGTAAGGATTTATTATTTTTGTCTTAAATTATTTGAAATCGGAATGAATAACAGAGAGTTAATGACTTAATGGGTAAGAACTTGTGCTCTTTATCTTAAGTTGTATCAAATCGAAAGTTTAGAGTTTTTTTAAATTTTCTTTAAGCCGGCTTACATTTTTCGAAGTTTAATGTATTTCAAATTAAATTTCTTTGTAAAATTTTCTAAAATTATCTAAAACTTTGTACAACTTTAGATAAGTTAAAGAAGAATGAAATGACAAGAAGAGAGTTACTAATACTACTAGAATTAGGGTTACAATAGGTTGATGATTTATAGAGCTATACCTATGCTTTGATCATGAAATGTATCCCCCAATAATTCAATGAAAGCGAACAAAAGTAGAGAATCCAAGTAATCCAACAACTCTGATGTGATTATAATTTCTTCAATTTTTTAGGGAAATTATTCCAATTCAGCCTTATAAAAGATGTGTATGGTACTATATATGTGTCTGTGAAAGACAAAGTTACACATTACTCTTTCTGTGGGATCACCCCCATAACATTTAGAAATTATAAAGTATTTTTGCCTCTCTATTATATATCGACTCGACTCTCTAACACCGATCACGTCTTATCCTAGCTAAAATCGCAGTATTAGTCATATATGTTGTATGATAAGGTTATATGTATGTATAGATATGTGTACGATAAAATTGTTTCATACATGTGATTAAAGTGTCTTACATGATAGATTTAACTTCGACCACCTTGACCTAACCCATAGGCATCTCTTCACGACATACGAACCACGTACCTGTCATTGTTGTCTAAAGGAGTTATGTCGATTTTACCTTGGCTTATATAGGGTTTGTACAAAACCGATTTTATATCCTCAAAACTCTACATTGTCATCTTTGAATGTTGAGATCTATTCATAACTCGGAATATATCATGTTACTTTTAAAGTATATACTTAATTTTGCATTTTTTTATCATATAAATTGTTTCAGCTACAAAGTTGGATAATTTAAATGCACGAAATCACAAATTATAAGGATAAATGCTAGATTATTTATGCCTTGATGAATCCTGTGGGGTATGAATGCTTGACCTACTTAGTGTCCTGCGAGATGAACAAATCTAGTTTCGACGGTTTTGAGGATATCTCACCATTGCTTAAGTCTATTTTTTATGAGGATGAAGTACAATTCTTAGTGAGAAAAAGTTGATATTATACCTCTTTTGCGTGTATTTGTGAATACCCCTTAAGAGATAAATCCCCTTAGTATTTATAGATTTCTGTTGTTTTCTAGTGGTGAGTGTGTGCACGAGGCGCACGGTGCAACCCATACATAATAAAACAATGTCATTACTGTAAGCGGTGTTTGGTAAAGTTGTACGGTATATCATACACTAGTGACATACCGTACAGTCTAGCCTATCGTTACTAATTCGACCTCCATATTATATGAAAGTAGAGTGAGGTAGTTATACGGCTTTAGGGTGCGTGATACATGCCCTATCAAAAATCTTTCACAATATTTCATTTTTGGAAAAAAGAAAATCTATTTATGAATTTCGTTTTCTTTTAAGAAAAACCTAATTATTAAAGAGTCTTTTATACAATAAACAATCATATTGTCAAATTTATATAAAAGAATGTAATCCCTTGATTTCATTATCAGTTAATGTTTGAGTATATATACAAGCTAAAGATATCCTCCTTCCTAAAATACAGGACTCAATATTACACAACCTAATATTTACAATACAACCGAATATTTACATATTCTATTACACCCCCGCAGTCGAAACGGGAGGGCAACGGACGTTAAGGCTGGAGCGAAAGTCCTCGAAGAGCGCCGTAGGGAGGCCCTTGGTAAAGATGTCAGCGTACTGGAAACGAGAAGGAACGTGGAGTATAATTGATGTTAGTCGAATGAGTAGTAAGGGTAGAAATTGGTTATCAACTATAATGTAAATCTTTTGAGCAATTAATGATACTTACATTTTCCCAAAAAAAAAAAAGAAGGAACGTGGAGCACACGTACGTGACCAAGGGCAACTTTCTCTCAAACAAAGTGTATGTCCATTTCAATGTGCTTTGTGCGTTGGTGATTCACGGGATTGTTGGAGAGAGATACATGGCGGAGACATTGTCACAATACACAAGTGTGGCGTTGGAGAGCGGACAATGAAGCTCGAGGAGTAAATTGCGCAGCCAGCAAGTTTCGGCGACGGCATTTGCAATACCACGATATTCCGCTTTAGCGCTAGAGCGGGATAGGGTGGGCTGACGTTTAGAAGACCAGGACACAATGTTGTCGCCGAGATAGACACAGTAGCCGGACGTCGATCGTCGAGTGTCGGGGCAACCTCCCCAATCAGCATCAGAGTATGCGATGAGCGAGCGAGACGACGACGGGCGGATGAAGATGCCATGGGTGGCCGTGCCACGGACATAGCGCAGAATGCGCTTCAGGGCCGCAAAGTGAGGCTCACGGGGATCGTGCATGAACAAACAAACCTGCTGGACCGCGTAAGCAATGTCGGGCCTAGTGAAAGTGAGGTATTGCAGGGCACCGGCAAGACTACGGTAAAGAGTAGGATCAGCAACAGACGGACCAGAGGCAACACTCAACTTTGCATGGGTGTCGACAGGAGTCTTCGAGGGCTTGCAAGTAGACATGGAAGCGCGAGCCAATATCTCTTCTGCGTATTTTGTTTGAGACAGAAACAAACCATCAGAAGTGCGTGTGGCAGAGACACCCAAAAAGTAGTTAATAGGCCCCAAATCGGACATTGAAAATTTGGACTTAAGGCGAGTAAGGATGGATTCCCGGAGAGAGTCCGACGAGGAAACCAAGATAATGTCGTCAACATACAAAAGGATATAGGCCATGTCACGCGGAGTATGCAGAACAAATTGGGAATGATCCATCTTACTGTGACTGAAGCCGATAGTCCGTGCGAAAGTAGCAAACCGCTGATACCACGCCCGAGGTGCCTGTTTGAGACCATATAAAGACTTTTTCAGCAGACAGACATAATCAGGATGGTCGCGATCGCGAAAACCCGGGGGTTGGTGCATGTAGACTGCCCTAAGTGGACCGTGCAGAAAGCATTTTTCACGCTGTCGATGCATGGACCAATGATTCAAACAATGATATCGAGAATAAATCAGGATGGTAGCGGGCTTGACAACCGGGCTAAAAGTCTCATCACAGTCGATGCCAACCTACTGCGACCTGCCATTCACAACAAGACGGGCTTTGTACCGTTCAAGATCACCGTTAGACTTAAATTTATGTTTAAATAGCCACATACAACGGGTAACATTCACATCAGATGGCCGAGGAACCAGGACCCACGTCTTATAATTAATCAGAGCAGTAAATTCATCGGTCATGGCACGTTTCCAATTAGGGTCACGGAGGGCAGCAAGAGGAGTGGTTGGGACAGGCGAGAGGTCGGTCGTAGCACACATGGAGGGGATGTGACGAGGCGTGAAAATGCCATGAGAGCTCCTAGTGCGCATTGGAGGGGAGTGGTTGGGTTCGGGCTGTGACGGTGGAGAGGGCTGGGGGGAAGCCGTGGGGGGAGGAGCAGCGGCTGGAGAGGGTGACGGGGTTCGGGCAGGCTGGCCGAGAGGGGTAGGGGCAGGGGTTGGTGGTGCACGGGGACGGCGAGAGTAAACAAGGGTGGGTTTGGGGTCAGGTTGCTGTTGGTGTTGCGGCGGTGTAGCAGAAGAGGGTGGGCCGTGGTGAAGGTGGTGACGGAGGTAGGGGAAGGCTCGGGATCAATAAAAGAGTAGTCGGTGGGAGAAGGTGGCGGGCTAGACTTAAACGGGAACACGGTTTAGTGGAATGTAACATGACGTGAGGTAATGATCTTACGAGAGGACAACTCGAGACACAAATAGCCGCGGTGAGCAGATGGGAAGCCGAGGAAAACACACGGGGAGGAGCGAGGGTCAAGCTTATGGATGGATACGGCCGGGCGGTGGGGATAGCAAAGACACCCGAACACGCGGAGATGAGAGTAGGATGGGTATTGGATGACAAGCATGACAAAGCTTCTTGCTAGGTTCTTTATTACAAGGAATATAAAGACTAGAACGAAGTAAAGAGAAAACAGAGGGCCCCGGATGACCGAGACGTTCGTGCCAGAGGGAAGGAGCCACGGCAGAAAGGGCAAGGAAGGACGTGGGGGCTGCCGAGGTGGAAGTGGAAAGAAGGTAGAGGTCACCGCTGCTATTGCATCTCATAAGATTGGTCCCCGTCCGCAAATCCTTCACAGTGAAACCAGAAGGGTCAAATTCCACAGAAACACAATTATCAGTAGTAAATTTACGCACCGAGACAAGATTTTTGACAAGGGCCGGGGCATGAAGGATATTTGATAGTTTAAGAGGAGGGTGAGGACGAGTAAGGACGGTGTTTCCGCAACCCGTAATAGGAATTTGGTGACCATTACCGACAATGATGTAGCGAGGAGTGCTCAAATTAAAATAAGACGAGAGTTTACCTGAATCCGAAGTCATATGAGCGGATGCCCCCGTATCCATGTACCACAAATCGTCGGGTTGCTGAAGAGACATCGACTGCATCGCATTAGCCAACTCCGTCGGATAATACTCCGTAGGCGGGGCCTGTTGAGCCACGTATGCTTGCTGGGGCCGTGGACCCAAGACACCCGGTGAAGGGGTCGCCGCCCAGCCTTGTGTAGGGTACGGGCAAGGCGGAGCCTGCCATGCTGGAGCAGAGGAACCGTGAGGGATCCAAGCCCAGTGACCGGAAGGAGTCGGAGCAGAAGAAGGTGGTGCAGAGGGGCGAGGCTTAGCCCCATCTCGAGTCGCAGGAGAGGACCGATTGTGGCCACCAGAACCACGGCCCCGACCACGGCCTGCTAGATTGTTGCCACGTCCACGAGCAGAGTATCCGCGATTATATACGGCAGGGGCAGCAGGGGCTAGTTCAAAACCCTCGGCAGGGGCAGAGGAGGAGGCTGCCGAGGAGTGAGTGGTGACCAGGGCCGCTGCGGAGGGAGTCGCCCGCTTGTTGCGGCGGGACTCATCAACGGTGAGCATTGACCGGGCTTGGAGAAAAGACGGTAAAGGGTTGCTGTGCTGAATGACCGTAGCAATCGATTCAAAACCATCCGAAAGATTGAAAATCATACGAAGAACGAGATGCTTCTCGTCCACGGGGGAGCCGACGGTTTTAAGCTGATCGGAGAGACGCTTCAGGGCTTGACAATAGGAAGTGACATTCGAGAAATCATCCATATGCGTGTTTGCTAATTGTTGTTCAAGAAGAACGGTTCGCGAATGCTTGTTGTCATTGAAGAGGGCTTTGATGCGATCCCACGTTTGTTGCGCGGTGGAACCACTCTCGACCACGTTTTGAAGGAGATCGTTAGAGATAGAAGCGTACAACCATTGCTTAACGATGGCGTCCAGGCGGGCCCATAAGGCCTTGTCGACAGTAGGGGCTGGCGGCTTCTTGGAAGAGGGGGGGAACAAGATGATGAATGACATCAAAAGCACGAGCGGTGTTGAGGAAAAGCTCGGCCCAGACATCGTATTGAACATTATCTAAATCGAGAACAATACCGACATGATTTTTTATTGAGGTGACACCAAACGCTGGGTGGAAGGGAGATTTGTCGGATTTGTCGCCGGATGTCATGGCTGCCGATTTAGAAAAGGAGAGGAAGGAGGGTTAGAGTTTCTCCTGATACCATAAAAGAATGTAATCCCTTGATTTCATTATCAGTTAATGTTTGAGTATATATACAAGCTAAAGATATCCTCCTTCCTAAAATACAGGACTCAATATTACAACCTAATATTTACAATACAACCAAATATTTACATATTCTATTATTATAAAATGTGGAAAATAGAACAAAAAATCTAGCAATATAATTTATGGTTAGTTATGGGGACATAGAGTCCCACATTCTCAAGTATAATGTCTGTCTATATAATTACGTTTAATTAAGGGGATAGCAATTAGTAGATGTTGATAATGATGTGTGTTTGTGATAATTTTTGCTTACGTTCCAAAATCAAGGATGTTGACGTTGAAGGATTATTGACATTTAATTTTGGTAGCACACACGATCATGTAAGGTAAGTTGGTTAAGACAAGTTTGTGTACGCGGTTTGGATATTGTTGGATTAATGATTTGAGTTGTTCAAGTCGTATCGGGTAGAGGTCATATTATTTATGGACTATAGTTAGTCGATCGCTATATGACAAAGGTACAATGGCTTTATCGAATAAGGAGAGCTACGTTACTTTAATAGGTTCCCTCACTCGACACGAATCTTCTTTGAATTTGAGGTGTGGATGTAATTATTGGTCAGTCATACTTGGTGCTAAATGTTCCACTTTATGAAGGCGAGGGGTAGTGAGATTCGAACACGTGACCACTGGTCACACGACTCTAATATCATTTCAAAAATCAGCTTAATCAAAAGTTTTGTTTGATGGAGACTCAAGCTAAGATTAAATTTATACTCTAGCAATAAATTTAATAGTACATTCAAACTTTCTTACTCCTAAATTAAAACATTTTTGATAACTAATTTTGCTGAGCCAAAAGTCCAGAAATTGTTTATACTAATATACAAGTATTTTCACTTATTTAATCATTTGTTTACCTTAATATTGAAAACGAATGAAAATTGGCATTTTTATTTTAAAAAAATAAACTTTTAATTTAATACTCAAACAAAATCACATAGCTACATACATTCTCTTCTCATCTAATCGATTGTAAACTATTGAAATACATAGTATAATTTTATTTTATTTTAAAGGTGTAACTAACAATTTTTTTTTTAAAGGTAGGTGTTTGATAAAAACTTGTTTTTTAAAGGTAGTATTTAGCAATTAATTCTTTCAATATATTTATAAAGGCATATATATATAAGTTAAACATGCATATAAAACGTGACATGATTCAATTATATAAGTTAACATTGGGAGTACATAATTGACAATTGTAATTGCGAATTGTATAAAGGGAAAGTAGAAATTGGTTGGATGCGAATTGTTTGATATGCGGACGAACTTTCAAGTGGATGATTTAAATAATTAGTGATTAGTGATAATAATTAACTAATCAAGTGCAAGGATCATAAAGTAAGTAAGAGAACATTTGAAAATTTTAGCCAATTAAAACAATCCATATTTCCTTCTTAGAACATTAGGACGTGTCACATTTCAAGTATTCTACGGAGTACGTTCAATAGATCTAGCTCATGTTAAATGAATTTTAGCTGATAAAAATGTAATTCCTTTACCTCCTTTGCTTTTCAATCCAAGACATATTATTTTTACATCTAATCAATCAAGAATTAAAATATGATTTTATTAACGAAAACAAACAATCGATATAATGATTGATATCTTTAAAATATGAATTGAAATATAATTTTGTAAAATTGTTGTCACTGAAATGACGAGTGCAATTGTCGTTCTTATTCGTGCAAACAAACCCTTATAATTAAGTTTGTTTATTGCACTATAAAAAATTCAGAGCGGATCCTCTGTTTCATTTTATGTCCCATTTGGTGTCCCATTACTTGATAAGGAAATAAATCACTAGTTTATACAATTTTTTTTTTTTTATTAATATTTTATAATCAATAAGATTTATTACTCTATGGGACACCAAATAAAATATGAAAATGGAACAGAGAATCCGCTTTGTTCTTAAATAAATAAATTGAGTTGTAAAATAAGAATTAAACTCTTCCAAGAACCTACAATAAATGGCCAACAAATATAGTGCATATTCATGTGTGGATACTATACCACAAACGGTCAAGCAAGGCGGGTTTCGGGTTCTGAACTATTATACTGCAACATACGGGTCGGGTATATTTCGGGTTCGGGTAGTATACAGGTCGGGTGTACACGGGTTCCAGGTCGGGTTAGGGTCAAAATACGGGTTAATCAACGTCTTTTTATCCATATTTTTTTTTTCTTTTTTTTTTTTGTGTATAACAGATTAATTTTGAGTAAAAAAAAAACTACTCTCTTCCTTTATAGTCAAACTTTACATGATGCCAAAACACAAATATTAAGATTAGTGGAAGTTGTCTCTTGTGAAACTTCATTAGTCATTACTGACAAGTAGGTGAATTACTAATGTGAAGACTTTGGGTGGTACTGATACGTTTTCACTATTTTCCCCCAAATTTAGAATGTAGAAGCACTTATCTTCTTCCCAAATTTATTCCTTGATTTTACATCCTACCAAATCAAAAAATTTAAACTTTTTAGTTTCTCTCCAAATGCACTATTTACACTTTTAGGGTGCTTTAACTTGAAAAAAAAATAGTCATATATATGGTGCCTCCAAAAAACCAACTCTAATTGATATATTATTGAATTTTTTTTTTTTTTTTAATTATAAGTTCCAAAACTGAAAACTTAAAAATAAGTTTATAGATGCGTGTGTCTCTATTAAATCGATATTTATAATATTGGATCCATATATGTAGTTTCCAAGTTGTATATTCAAATTTAAAATGTTACCTCGAACTACCGACTTAGAAATATATCATTTTCTTTTTCTCACTTTTCTCATTTATTCTCCATATATATTTTGTTTCAAAATTTAATAATAATGATTCAGATGCCTCAAATTCATAATGTCAAATGTAACTAACAAACACTATGAAAATGATTGATTCTATAATTATTGAATAATAAAGATTATTATTTAAGTGAAAATTTTCAATTATGAAAAATTTTAGGTGTGAAATGTTTAAAATTAGTGTGTAGTAGAAATTTTACATGTAAATTGAAACTGATAAAGACATTTTATATATAGGAACGTAAGTTTTTTACTCAACGGGTTAACCCGCTACGGGTCGGGTTTTGACCCATTGTTTTCGGGTCATTTCGGGTTCGGGTAGATTTTGGGTTGAATTGAAAAAGCGAGGTTTACTTGGTCATTTACGTGCCTGTTTCAAGGCGGTTTATCGGGTCGGGTCAGATTTTGACAGCTCTAGTGGATACCAAAAGAACATTATTCAAAGTTTTTCCATTGTAGTCTAGGATGTGTTTGAATTGCGAGAAAATGGAGGGAAGGGAAAGGGCAAGATGTAATTTCATCGTTTGGTTAGCATACGAGTGAAAATAGATTTTGTTTTATTTGGATTGGAGAGATTTAGAGGGAAAATGTCAAAACTTCTCTCCCTTTCCTTGACCTTCCTTTCCCTCCTTTACCGTACCCTCCCCTCCATTCCTTCCATTCTCTCCAATTTTGATATTTAAACACACATTCTTAGGTGTGTTTGAATTGGGGGAAATGGAGGAAAATGAAGGGGAAAATGTTTTTTTTTTTGTTAAAGAGGAGACACTAGGTCATTACAATAGGGAAGGGGGGATTTGAACCTGAGAATGTTAGAGTGTGTAAAACCGATCTTGAACCTCCAACCATCAGTTTAACTAACCTTTTGGTGTAGTTGGTTCCGACATGGTATTATAGATTCACAGCCTTATGACAAGAGGTCACGAGTTCGAATCTCACCTCCCTAAATCAAATCAAAATCTCTTCATAATACTCTATTCATCCCAAAATAAATGTCCAATTTCCATCAAAAAAAATTCCAAAAAAAATTGTCAATTTTTTTTTTTAAATTTTCATTAACACTCTTTAAATTCACCCCAAAAAAATGAGACACTTATATTGAGATGAAGATAGTTTTATTTTGAAGAAAATTGTATCCAAATATCTCCCCTCTTTTCTCCCTTTCCTTCCCTCCCTCGTTTCCTGTCTTTCCCTTCACTTTTATTATCTAAACACATTTCTTAATATTGAATTTGCAAAAGATCACTCGTGGTTAAAAAAAAGTATTTTTTAAAACGTTTTTCCATTACACTTCCTCTAAGTATTCCGTATTAAGTATTTCATCACGACAAGGCTTTAGGCATCAGGCATCAGCAAAGATCCTACGAGATAAATCAATCTCTTTTCTTTTCCTTTATTATCTTTCTTTATATTTTGGTCTTCGAAAGGGAAGGAAAATACGACATTGAACTACATTTCTCAATTTACGATTTAATGCTATCAATTACACGAAATGACTTTGTACTACGCTTCTGAATTTTGTGTCGTTCTAATTCAAAATTTAAAGAGAAAGTTTGTAGAAAATATTCTACAATTCTCTTAACATTAGGTAGGCCGAAAATATGTCCCACGTCGGTGTTGTAAGTGTACATCAAATATGAAAGTACCCATGAGATATTATGGGAAGGAGTCAAAGGGTATATGAGTATATCCGTGAGGTTTTAGCCCGAAGCAAATAATATCGTAATATAGTGTACCATGGACATCGACACAGCAAAGACGCGGCATTAGTCATCAACACTTCCATCATAACATTGCAAAATATGAACCGCAATCTAGATTGGTCAAACTTTACATATACGATACTATAGCACATTCGAGTAACATGAAAAAAATGATGTTACACTAAATGACCGGCGTCCCTAATGACATAGCTTTTGCAACATTGGAGGGTGGCGAGACGTAGGGAACTTAACCATCGATAAAGAAACTCCAGGACAACGAAAGAAAAGAAAATTAAAGGCAAAAACAAATGGCCCTAGATTATTAAAGAAAGACGACGATGTGTGATTTAGATAAAGACATTTACTTTCAGTCATGTTATAATTCATGCAAAAAACAAAGAGAGAAAAAAAAAAAAACAGATTATTGACCTATGACATCATCTACAGTGTCGCAACACGCGCAGCGTTATCATATTAACCGTAAGATAAATTCGATGACTTAGTAAGACGCTGTTTAAATAGAGTCAAAACATCGTATAAAAAAAAAATCAACTGCGGTCAAAACAAATCGTAGAATGGTCTTACCTTGGTGTGCAGATGGATATGGATGTGTAGACAATTTTGGACAAATTACCAACTCTCCACTTTGGTTCAAACTTCAGGCCCCGCGATGAAGAATTCTGTCGACAGCATTTTGAGGGCCTGTGCAGGATAGACTGCATATTCAACTCTCTCTCGTCGACTGGATTCGTTAAATAAGATAGTATCCTCGGGAGAATTTTCAGGTAGAGACCCCTAGTTTTTGGATGGCTATCAGCCTGTCACGGGTTCACGTGTTCTGAGGCAGTAATAACAGTATCTGCAAGACCATTCGTTAAATAATCACGTTTGTTTTTGCCAAGAAAGGAACTTCATAAACGCTATGAAAAAAGCGAATTTCAAAGGTTATAACATCAAATTGAACCTTAATTATAATAGAAGTGACTTAACTTTTTGTCAAACTTCCAGAACACGTTCATATCAGTATCTCAGATTCATCAAAGAATTTCCTGGTGTCGGCTAATCGCCTAATCTACCCATATTGAAAACCGCCATATAAGGAACTCAAGGAATGCATCAAGGTTCTGCCTCATATTGACATAAAATTGCTCGCTCACCGCAACAAACGTTCAAATTTGGCGAACAAAAAGTCCAAAGAAACTACCTAACATCAATGAGCTGCACGATTATACCTTTATCACTGACACCACTTTAATCAGCTGCTATTTTAACACGTCTGACATTTCAACATCCAGTTCTCCCTGCATCAAAGTGATTCACTCGGGATATCGTAACTTGGAATCATCTGCAATCACATATAGCCGTTTAATCATGAAATATGCACGGTTTGTAAAGTGAAAAGTGAAATCAAGCAACAATCACATACTCTCTCATTTTCACGCGATTGCCCTACGTCGCTCTTGCAGTTAGCGCGAAAAATTAAATGATTCTGACTGGCTGACATACAGGAAAACAGCATAGAAATGAGCGCTTATTAATGATTCTGACTGGCTGACAACGAACTGCAGCTTACTTCAACGTTAATAAGCGCTCATTTCTATAATATTTTGCCGGGAAACATTCAAATGTTCAGCGATCCTTAGTTTTAACGGACACGACTACATAGAGAAGAGATACAAAGTGCGGAATTTGCATCGTCGAGTGCATCGCTTGCAGCATTATGCGCACATCGAGATGTATGATCAATAGGTTAAACGGCGTGTCGTTGAAATCAAATTCATCAAAAACATACAAATTTTTACGACATATCGAGGATGTATCAGTATCACTTCTGCTAGCATTTTGCAATGCACTCCTACATACCTTTTGAATTTCAACAGAACTATCGAAATTCAATTCAAACTCGAAACGATACCGAAGTAACCAATTTTCATTGCGTAAATCATCAACTGCATTCATTTTGATTTGCAGTCACACTAATTAATTAATCAGGAAACAAATTTACTCAATCGACGCCGATTATGAATGATAAAGATGTCGTAGAATCGAAAAGCGTCTGTAAAAAGTGTCTGTAAATGAAATTAGGGTTTGCGTATCCATGAAATTGATTTGGGAGAAAATCAAGATGAAGATTAAGAAGATTTGAAAATAAAAAGTGAAAAATAAAAAGCGTCGACAGCAGGATTCGAACCTGCGCAGGCAAAGCCCAATAGATTTCGAGTCTATCTCCTTAACCACTCGGACATATCGACTTTTCTGTTGTACTGATTTGTCATTTATTATTTATGTAAAATTAAATATTGCCAAATTCATGATAATTCTCACAAAAACTCCACAATTATAAAGAGTAATATTAATGATTAGGGGCAAGAAGATAAGAAATTTAGTGAAGTAAATATGAAAAGAAAAAAAAAAAATTGAAAGAAGATTGGAACACCCCGAACCTAATTATAGTTCGAAATGTTACTCACTATAACTTGACAAATTCTGTATATCGCTCATAGATCAACACAATTTCCTTCTAGCGCACTTTGGCATCATTCGTGTTCATTCTGAAAAATTTCTCAAGAAGTCACCCGCATGCTTAACGGAAATATTATTTTAGTGAATCGTCATAAAAGAATATGCATCTTATTGATACGAATAATATATTTAATACTAGACAATTGCGTTTATCACAAAAATCTCTTCAATGAGTACCCTACCCAAATAACATCTCATACGGCATTTACAAAGATGATTCCATTCTCCTTTCTTATAAATCTTAACCAAACACGAACTTTTATACTATGTTATACGGAGTATAGTATATAGTTTTAGTCACATTTTTTTTAAGGGATTTAAAATGCATGATATAAAATGACGTGTATGAGACCCCATTTTGCAAGTGTAGTTGATACGGAGTACATTTTAAGATGACGGTACTTGATAAATTTGACTTTTTAGATGGCTGTATTTAATAATTAACCCTTATTATTATTTTTCCAAAAGTCAATTAGTCCTTCTTAATAGAGTGGGGAATCATTCGTAATTTTTGCAATTTAAAACGATACACCGTCAAGATTTGAAGCCTCAATTATGAACCATGAGATTATAATAGCACGCTCGACAGCTTTTGGGATGCAAAATAATTACCATAGATACGACCATGAATTACCTAGGATCTAACTTTTACTGCACAAAGTCATTCAGGTGAAAACATTAATCACTTTTTTTTTTACTGCTAAAAGTCTCGTTTAATAAGTGACATCATTATTCTATGGAGTACATTTTTTTAGGGTTTAAATTTTTAGAAAGTAATGCATCTACTTGTTCATTGTCTATATATACGATTATGTTAATAAACGTAATCATAACGTCTACACCATACTTGTTGTTTTTACCTTGTTCGTTTAAATGATGTACATTTGGAACATTTGACTCTTTAAAGTTGTTTTTATCAAAACTAAATTGGAAAAAAGTGGAAAAAGGACAATTAAAATAAAAAATTGCCATAATTTTCTATATGTAGTTGTTTGCTTAGCAAGAAGGATTTAACACTCCTTATCTAATTAATTATTTGATTTATAGTAGGTCTTCAGTGATATTGTCCCACACGTAAAACTTACTGATTTTTAATAAAAATCACTGAAAAATTTAGTAATCTGTGTGAAGTATATCTTTATCAAAAATTAACGAAACTTTAAAAATATGCAGATCGCCATATTGAGTAGCGTGAATATATCGGGAGAAGATATTTACAATTGAGACAATTTGCCTATTAGATTTGTCCAATCTTTTAAGCTAACAAGTCTCACACAATTTTAATTTGTAAAGATGTAGAGCTCTATTATGGTTCTTAAATAATTATGCTTGATGTGCAGTGGTGTATTACAATTAGTCGTGAAGTAACCTATTTAATTAGACCACAAACAAAGCCTGGCAAGTGTTTCTGGGTTCTGGATAACTAAAAATCTGCAACACACGAGTCGGGTGTATTTCGGGTTCTGTAATATACAGTCGGGTGTATACGGGTTCCGTGCTCAAGTTAGGGTCAAAATACGGGTTAATCAACGCCTCTTTATTGATATTTTTTTTTTCTTTTCTTGTATAACAGTTTAGTTTTCACTAAGAAAAAAATATTTTAATTGATGATAGAATACAAAAAAATAAAAAAATTGAATTATAAGTAAAAACTTGATAATATTTCTAAATAAGTACTCCGTATTATAGACGTGTAATTATTAAGTCAATAATTACATATAACATAGTAATTATAAGTGGTTGACGTGGATATTAAAGATTTTAAATTATAAAGTATTCCGTAAAACAATGAAATATAACAATGAAGATTTTAATCCATACTTGTAGAGTCCAAGTTATGTCTTCAAGTTCTAAAATGTCATCCCGAATTATCGTTATATGTATCATTTTTTTTCACATGTTTTTCTCTTATTCTCAACATATATTTTTGTTTCAAATTTTCGTAAAGAGTGATTCAAAATGTCTCAAATTCATAACATCTAATGCAACTAATAAACATCATTACTACAATTGTTTATACAATCAATAAATAATAAAGATTATATTCTAACTGAAAATTGTTAATTATGAATAATTTGGTAGGTGTGAAATTTTTAAAATTGATTTGAAATAAGAATTTTCATGTGAAAAAAAAATGGTATTGACATTTTCTATCTTGGAATGTAAATTTTTTGATTTAACGGGTTAACCCGCTACGGGTCGGGTTTTGACCCATTTTTTCCGGGTCGTTTCGGGTTCGGGTCAATTTTGGCTTCGGGTCATTTTCAGGTCGGTTTCGGGCGGTTTACCGGGTCGGATCAGATTTTGACAGCTCTACTACGAATGGTTAAGATGTCAACAAAAGCATGCAACAAAAATTAAGGTCTAGAAAGTTGTCTTAAGAGTAAAGATTTGGTAAACAAAGAAAAAGAAAATAGGGCTAGGGTGATGGTTTTTAGTAACTAAACTACCCAATTTAATTTAAAATAAAAATAAATACTACTCCATTTTTAAAAACCTCTAGAAAAGTTTTCTTAGTTGTTATATGGTCGTTCTAAATTCTTGTTATTATTGACGTGAGAAGAACAAATAATGAACGTGCATAGAAAGACAAATTAACACAGATTTACGTGGTTCATTATTAATGTGATAGCTACGTCTACAAACAGAAGGAAGAACCGATTTTACTATATGAAAATATACTACTGATTAATCTAGTTCCAGGACAGAACAGATGAACTAGATAACAGATGACTCTCTAAGATTTGAGATTTTCAAAACCAAGAGCTTATGAAACTACGGAGCAAATAGGGGTATATATAGTACTCTTGCTACACAATATTCCTATACCTTAGCTGTTTCCCAATAATCCATATCAAATACATAAGTTTCCTAAACCCTAACAATTTTCTAAACACTAATAATCAGTTTTAGGTAAACCGTTTTTAGGAAAGCCAAAACAGATATGAAAACAAATTCAAGGCATATTCCAACACTAATATATAATTGTTCGTTAGTAGAGGGCGTAGTCGATCAAATTAATGGTTTGTGGGTGGGAAATGAGGTTGTTGATCTAGATGTTGTTTAAACTTATTGTAATAGGTTCGATTTTATATGTATTTAATTAAGATGAACCATTGATTTTTAAACCCTAGCTAGCTAATTCAATTTAAAACAAAAAGCAATATATATATTCATACCATACAAAAATAAATCGCATCGCATATTCAAACTCTTAAACAACTCTAGTACGTACGTAGCTTTAAATCAAAAATTAAACCATCTAAACAAACTTATCCAAGATTGTTTTCTTCGATTTTTTTATATATTGCATTTCGCTTCGTTCGGTGTTGCAATTGTAACACCAATGCTAATTGTGGGTTCATTCCACTTGTTTTTGTGTGATCGAACAATCACTTGCATTGTTGCATTATGATAATCATTGAGATCATTTGATTCATAAATGACATGGAATAGATCCGCTTTATTTATTTATTTATGCGCTCACACAACAAAATAACCCGTAAACCATAAAATACTGATCAATATGTTTTTTTTTTAATTAACACTTACTCCCTCCCATTTATTGTGTTCTTTCCATTTTATATTCAATGTGAGGGGCATTTTAATAAAGTGGAAAGAACACTAAAAATGAGAGGGAATTCTGCATGTATAATTTGTTTAATCTTTACCCTACCATCATTTTCAAGAGTTACCGAGCAACAAAAAAAAATTCGAAATATGAGTATGTCTATGAGAGAAGCGAGTCACAAGTAAGGGTGTTCAAAAAGTGGTCTGAACCAGTAAACCGAACCAACCTGGACCAAAAGGTCCGAGGTTGGACCGGATACAAATAGGTCCGATCTCCAATCTTCAAAATTTTGATACCCTGTCTTCAGTCTTGTCCAAAATTGAAGATACCCTGTCTTCGGTCCAGTCCAAACTCCGAGCCAAGGGATTAATGTTTGGTCCTCCGGGGCCACTTGAAGCCAGCCTGGTCCCCAAGTCTGGATATTTAGGTGGTCCGGCCGTCCGGTCCCCGGTCTTTGTAGTCCGGTGTGGTGCAGATTTTGACCGGTGAATACTCCTAATCGCAAGAGGAAGAAAAATTAAATGTTAAGGTGATAAGATTTATAATAGAGAGAGATTTCATAAGGAGTAATTATTATTGATAGTTGTTGTATCGAATTACATATGATATTTAAACTATTTATACTAATAGCTCAATCACAATATTAGGAAAACCTAAATCTAGCTAATACTAACTTATTCTCTAAGATAATAATATTTCCTAACAATATTTGGTATATTCTAATAATATACCATATTATTTATTTCTTCCGTAATACCCTCCCTCAAACTTATGGTAAGTCACCGACTTATCATGAGTTTGGAAATTAAAATACAATAAGCAATAAGAAAAAAATGTCGACTTTTTTCATCTTCAAAGTCTTCATCTTCATCGGTGCGTACCTAATTCACGGCCACAATAGGTGCGTAACTCGCCAGTACATACGAAGGGTAACCATCTACCCACTTATCAAATACGTGTGCGTAACTCGCCAGTACATATCATACGAAGGGTAACCATCTACCCACTTAATCAAATACGTGTGCGTAAACTCGCCAGTATAATACTCCGTAGTGCGTAATCAACTCGCCAGTCAATACTTAGGTACAGACATATGAGGGGTAACCACCTACCCACTCATATAACTCATAATCATGTCACACGACATAATTAAAAAAATACGCCCCGTCTCAAGACACGGGGAGAGCCGAACGAACAATAACAAGATCATAAAATCTTGTCTTTTTTTTTTTTTTTTTTTTTTTTTTTTTAAACCGAAATTGTAAGGTAAGTAAATATTATGTATGTTAATAACAAATCCCGCCGGTGGGCTATGACATCGATAATATGCCCACCGGCAAGGCAGCGGATTTTTGTGTTTCGGTCCTCAGAATCCTAATGGCTCTGATACCATGATAAGATTTATAATAGAGAGAGATTTCATAAGGAGTAATTATTATTGATAGTTGTTGTATCGAATTACATATGATATTTAAACTATTTATACTAATAGCTCAATCACAATATTAGGAAAACCTAAATCTAGCTAATACTAACTTATTCTCTAAGATAATAATATTTCCTAACAATATTTGGTATATTCTAATAATATACCATATTATTTATTTCTTCCGTAATATAAGGTAACAAACTAATCATGTATGAGAACTCGCAATAAAATTATCGTGAGACCATTTTAAATGATAATTGGTGTCGAAATTTTTGGTACTTAAAATTACTCAGTACTTCCAACACCAAAATCAATGACATTATTGATTCATAAAAAGAAAAAAAAAGGACAAAGTGTGTTTACTCAGGTGTTATTTTCATCTATCTGATAAAGTAAGACATACGACTACATCATAAGACACACTGCATTGCATCTGAATCAATTGAAAAAACTGTACACATCATCAGATCAGAGACAGCTAAACGACATTATATCGTTGCTCAGGAATCGAACCAGTTGATAACTGCAACTGTAAACCTTTCAAAGCAAGCGTTTTCTTCGCTGACTCTTCCATGCATTTCGATCTCTACGCCTCTCGGTCTCCGCTCTCGTTTTTATATTGTACGCCACTCTTATGAGTAAGTTACCTGTGAGACGGTGAGACCAAATTATAATTTACAGTTAAAAAGGTGAAAAAACATTAAATATATTTACTAAAGTCGTTAACAAGGTTACTAATAAAAAAATTAATTACAATTAACCATACAAATTATATGAAAATGGTTATAATATTATAATAATACCACAGTTATCAATAAAAATGGTACGAAAACTATATAATTTAGGTACAAACAAAACGGTCTCAGACAAGAATTAATACTTATTTTTATTACGTCTCTTATAAAACGGTCTAAATGTGAAACTAATAGATACGGAGTATAATGCAAACAATTAATAAGGAAATACATAGGGGGAATAATTTTGTAAATCACTAATTCTTGTGTGATTAAGAGCAACTTAAATCTCTACAACGATGACATAATATAAATCACTAATTCTTGTGTGAGACCACCTTTTGTCGTGGTTATTTTTTCTTTTTTTCTTATAATTTGTTTAGTTCCTTTATTATTCGTCTCACACTAATTTAATGTGAAACGTTCTTTTATAAGACATACTTGTATATTACATAGACACATACGAGGTACAATATGATCGAGTACTATGAATCGCATGTGCATAACATTTTAAAAGAAAATAATTACTAATTCGTCATTTGTTTTATATGTCTTTGAATGACGTTGGTAATTACATTTTATGAGATATTTCCCACAGTATCCTCTAACTTTGTCAAATTACACATGCTACCATAATTTTAAGGTTTATTCATATGGCGCCCCTTAAACTAGTGTTTTAATACCCAATATGCCTTTATTTTAACTTTCTCTCCAAAAAATAATTATGTACTTATTATAACACAATCGTTGACATTATATAACGAGTGCTAAAAAAAATTAATTATTTACTAATCACACAACAGTTATCATTACCTAGCGAATGTTAAAAAATTAATTTTTGGAGGAAAAGTTTAAAAAAAGGGGATATAAGGCACTTAAACACTAACTTATTTACGGAGTGCCATATGAACAGACCTTAAAACTGGGGTACCATTGTGAGTACTGAGTTTGCGCGGCAGACCACTTGACGTCTTGCATGTGTTTTGGCAAATAAAGAGGAGGTGCTTTAAGTTAAAAAGATTAAGTAAGAAAAATCTTTAAAATTGCTATGGAGTCGCTACCAAGTTAACGTGAAACTTGGAACCCGCTTACATGTCTTGAGCTCCAAGACATGGTTTTAGAGTTCAGCACGTCGACATCCCTCCGTCTAAGGTTATTGTGAAACAACATTCAGATTTGGGGTGAGAGTATTCTTCCAAAATTAATTCAATTGTTTTAGAAAACATTTTAGAAAAGTCCACTTTGAAAATAGTCACTACTGGTCCGAGAACAATCAATTAGAGATATTTGAGCTAAGTAATTCGCTACGTGCAAATGCGATATTTCTTTGAAAAAGATGTATGCTAAATAAAGGGTGGAAGCCGCACGTTGCCATGCGGCTTTCACTGCAAACCGCCTGAGTACTGGTGGTTTCAAGGGCAAACCGCTAGAGCTGAGGCGGCTCACGATGCAGGATACATAAACGTTTGTTTAGTTTGGATAAAACCCTCAGTTTATCATGCTTTAATGATGTTTAAACGAAAACGGTTAATTAATGTCGAATTCATTAGATCGTGTTGGTGCATAAAAAGAAGCATAAACTCAAATTAAAATGCGTTGATTTATTTTAATATAAGGTCGTTGCTTATACGACTTTGGCGAGGTGCGAGGTGGATAGTGTATCCACCCTATTGTCATATAATCTTATGAAAATGGTCTCAGGTGCCACAGCCGAGGGGGGTTAATGTACGCCCTTTGTTAGACAAGAGAAGAAAGATCGACCCATGTGTGGGTCAAATACTACCCGATTCACCAAAGAAATGGGCAGAGCTTCACTATAATTAACAAAGGAGGGTGAAATTCAACACGAGAATGTGAAGAATTCGAGATTTTGTGCGTAAGGCTTGAAAGAGAGAGTTTTGCAGAGAATCTCGTGAATTGAGGTGTGAATTGTATGTTGAAACCTCTAGTAAAAGTCTTGTATATGTAGTAATTAGGTGAAGGAGGATCGCGGCTCCTTGAGGAAACCGCATGTATTAAGGCGGTTTTGGTGCCTTCGTTTGCCTTATTTCAAACCTTTTGTAGTTCTGATTTCGTGAGATTTAGAAAAGATACAGTATAATTGCTTTGAAGGCACTCAGCTGGAGAGCTCTCTGATGGCCTAATTGGGTTGTGCAAGGCTCAGGGCCTTAAAAACGGGCCAAAAGCAGACTCAGGCTTAGTGTTTGGTCTGAAACCCAAAATATGGAAAATGACTATTCTAAAGGGTATTAAAATAAGGCGACCCGTGAGGTCGGTTTTTTGCAAATGAGGATGCTAAATAGTGAATTTAGCTACTGAACCTAAATTTTGGGAATTCAGGAGAATTAGGCCTTTGTAAAGAAAATGCCGAATGGTTTGTATTTGGGTTGCTTTTGTGTATCGGGCTTGCTCTGCAATGTGAATCAGGCTAGACTCTAAATGAACCAACAAACATTTAATTAAGCGACATTTAACATTTCGACTCGTTTATGCATTAACACGTGCACGATTAAACTTGAATTTTGACATCAATAAACCGTCTAAGTTCGCGTCAAAATATGAGTCATGTTATATCATAGGGTTTTGTTGGGAGGTACTGAAGGGCTTAATGTCGTATGCCGCAAATTAATAATTTATATATATCACTTAATTTCTATTACTAAACAAATAGCAAAGTGAAAGTAAGGGTCGAACCCACAGAGAATAGGACTAACTATAATCGTGTAAAGTGTAATTAAAGACCGTAGTAACTAATTAGATTAGGGGGTTTTGATTGAAATCTGCTAAAACTACTAAAAAGACTAATGAAAAGACAAATAAAAGAAATAACTACGATGAACTCAAATAATAAGAAAGGTCTTAACTCAAGCAAACATCCACGGTTTAAACTCGTATTCTAGACTACCTTATCGTGAATCATAAAATTCTAATTCTCCTTAAGATTAGCCAATTAAAGCGTATCCCGCTCTTAATTAACCCTAACTATTAGACAACCTTAACAATCCAGTCGAAGATTTAGCCTAACAGCAGCTTTAACGATACAAGAATCGATGAGGAATAAATAGTACATACAATCCAGTTGCACTTTAGATATTATGAAAATCGCTCCTAGGAATAAATATTAATGTATCTCGTTCAACAATTAAACCTAGTTGTTACTAGCGTTAAGTTAATCAACAATCCAGTTCAATTAACAAAACTAACAATTACGCGATTAATTAGAAAACTAGTTGCGCACCTAGAAATCAAAATCAATCTCGCAAATAACAATAATAATTAAGCAATAATCAATAATCAAGAATAAAGATTAGAACTTTCAAACTCACAATTATAAATCAAACCGCTTAGTTGCTTGAATCAAGATGAGAAGTCTAGCCTTCCATAGTTTTCTTGACCAAAATAGAAAATTAGATCTAAACTAAATAATGAAAAGGGAGCAGTAAAAGTTGTAGTAGTAGTCCTAATAAAACTAAAGCAAACCCTATATATAGACAATTTCCTAAAACTAATTAATTACAGTAAAATAAATTACGAGTCTTATTATTTCCAAAAACAGTTCTTTGAATCAGTCTTTTAATCTTCTTCTCGATCTTCTTTATTCTTCACATCCCGGTTCGACACGCACTTCAAAATCATTAGATTTCAACTAAAATAATCAAATCATTCAAAAACTACCACATTTAATCATTAATCATCACAACTTCGAATTATATCAAAACACACCTAATTACCCTTCGTAGGTGTCTCATAAACTACATAAAATTAACTCCAGAGCACCTACTAAATGCGTTCCATCAGATACGGTCCTTATGGATACGGGCATCCACAACCATGTATAATTTGACAAAGTTAGAGAATAACGTGGGAAATACCCCTTATTCCTTTTAATGTTGGTAATCACATACGAGTTTCAAATTTTAATTTTCATATTTATCTAAATATCTAATAATCGATTTTATAAATTTTCTACCAATTTATTGTATCATCGATATCTATAGTAATACTCCTAACCATTTTGTAATTTGTTACATATTTTACCTCGATAAAATGGTATTTATAGAAGTGGTACGGTTAATATAAGCAAGCGTGTGTAATTGCTGTTGAATGTTGACGTTTGAGAAGTGCTTAATTTGCTTTATTTCCATTGAAATTCAGACAAAAAATAATAAGAAGCA
Source organism: Dianthus caryophyllus (assembly GCA_023091065.1). Lineage (NCBI taxonomy): Eukaryota > Viridiplantae > Streptophyta > Magnoliopsida > Caryophyllales > Caryophyllaceae > Dianthus > Dianthus caryophyllus. Next base: position 6,441,837 of record CM041520.1, read on the forward strand.
AATCTTTGAGTATCTAACTTTAAATTTGTATCTACTAAAAAATTGATAACAAATTGTACTAATATTTCAGAGCTCATTTTGTTGTGTCACTCTCTCTCACACACGAGTTGTTTCTTTCTGAATAACAAATAGTGGCGCATTTTACTATTTTACATGCTAACTTACCAACCATTGCATGCATCGCACTTTAATTTAATTTCCTCCATACGTACTCATCTCTCTTATTTCTTCACTTTTTTTTTTTAATCCTATTGTCTAAATTGATGTAAATTGACAAATTTTAATTAGTTTATAAAAATACAATGTAATTCAAAAGAATTAATTGAAGCAATTAAGTAAACATACTATGATTTTAGACGATAACTTGGTTGAACTATATAACAAATAAGTTTTGCTTATTTTATACGGAGTACTTCCTTTGTTACCACCATTCATAAGTGGACAAAATTTGGAATACAATGCTCAATATATATATAAGATATAGTCATGTGAAATATTATAGAGTATAAGATATAGTCATGTGAAATAAAATTTGGAACACAATGCTCAGTATATTATTAATATCAAATTTTTATATTTTTTAGTTATAGATAGCTAAAGATACAAACAAATAAAAATGTGCATTGATACACATGCATAAAGTAAATGTATAGAATTAAATGGAGTAGAGTAAGTAATAGATACGGAGTAATTAACAAATGTCGACGACAATAAAGTTGTTATATACACCGTATAAACCCTCTTTTTTTTTTTGCTAAGGTAATTTTGATGTTTTGTTATTTTCTCAATTTCGATCTTTTGGAATTTAAACGGAAGATCATTATTAATACGGATCCGTAGAAAGTTTGGGAGTGCAAAGAAAATGCAATTAGGGCATATGATATTATTACCTAGTAGACACGTTAACAATTAGGGCATATGATATCATAGAGATATTGCATACTTGTTTATTCTCGTCTCCTATTTTGGAGATATATATTGCATTTGATTTTTCTAAAACATAACAAAAATCTTTCTCTCCTCTGCCATTCGTTTGTTTCTGGTTTGACTTTTTCCCTTATAAAAAGTCAAATCAGAAACAATTCAATTAACTATGAATAATATGGTTCTTTTTGTCGGTCAAAGCATGTGTTACATTTAACTCATTCTAGGTGGAATTACATTATCATTTTTGGGCAAAAAAAACTACTTGAAGTTTCCAAAAACTTGCGTATAATAGTAACACCCAAAGAGCCTTTTGTGTTCACATTAATGATTTGAATGCATGTCACTAACTAACACGAACCTCTTTATTATAATTTTTCAATGAAAATCTTTTATTTTTATAGAATGGATATAATTTCCCCTCTATTAAAATTCTTGCGATTAAGATTCTTGCTATCCATATCTCACTTTTCTTGATTATCTTTTATTATTATTCTTGTTAATAAAATTTCGTCGATGGGCGACATTGTTGGGTATTACAATCCAAGTCTCACATCGGCCAGGTAGGGAAGTTTCACCTCTCTTATAAAGATACTACTTACCTTATTAGCAAGATACTTTTTGGAAAGGTCCCAAAACCAAATCCGTGCGAGCTAGGCCCAAAGCGAATAATGTCTTACTGATAAGGTGGTCAGGGCCGTTCTAACCGATACATATTATAGCAACTCTGATATGATATTAAAATTTAGACAATTACGATAGTGTAATCTTAGTTGTTTCTCAATTGATCAATCACAAAGGTATATATAAAATTATACATGTTCTCCTCATATTCGAGGAGAACAATAAAAGAATAACTTTTACAACACATTTTTACATCAACACAATATTTTTTTCTTTGAAATAAATAATCAATTCATTAATAAATAGTTATACGACATCTACAACATGTGTCACTACAGAATAACAGGCGATTTGTAAGACTTAATTTATACGTACTTAAGTATTAATTTTTTGATTATATTTACAATCTATTTAAATTAACGACTATTATATTTTATATTTTATTATTAGGACCGCTTCGCACCACGAGTGGAGGAGCTCCAAAATACCCAGCCTGACACTCCCGTCGACGAGAACCAGTTGTACTACGAGGTTGTCGGCGGACACGACAAGAAAGGATGTGTCTACGGCACAGGTTCAACGACGTCTATGTTTTACGAGCGTCCGGCCCCTCGTCACTCATCTGCCGGGGAACAGTCTTCATATACTCCCGGCCTACTGACACGCCTTACTGAGGAGAACCGATCGATGAGTCAAAGGTTGGCGGCAATTGAGCAGTATGTCGAGTCTCAACGCCTAAGTACGCAGCCTCCTCCGACTTGCAACCAAGGCGACTTTGACGTTTTGAGGCGTGGACCGTTTGACGGTGACGGCGCTAGTGGTAGTGGCGGAACAGATTTATCGTTGTACTGAACACGTTTTGTTGTTAAACTTTGAAAACTTAAACGGTTTAAGTTATTAGACGGTGTATTTTGGGTGTTTATAACGGACACCTTATGTTAATATATGATATGTTAAGTTTATATGGGTGTTGTGTGTTTGCTGATTTGGTGTCTTTTGGGTGTATTGAACACCGTAAATGGATTGTAAATGCAGGTTTTGGTGGGGAGCAGAAAAAAATTTGCTACGGCAAATGCAGCAGACTTTGCGACGGATTTGTTTCAATTTGCGACGGAAGTCCGTCGCAAAATGGCCCGGTATTTTGCGACGGATTACATCCGTCGCAAAGATTTGCGACGGATTTTTTAATAATTTTGCGACCAATTTCGCCTTATTGGTCTGCGACGTATTTAGCCATTTGCGACGGCGTAATCCGTCACAAATTTTTTTTGCGACGGAAATATCCGTCGCACAGTGAAATTTGCGACGAAATGGCTCGACGGGCACGGTTCGTCGCAAAATCCGTCGCAAATGGCCATTTGCGACGGATTTCGGGTTATTTGCGACGGAATCATGCCGTCGCAAATCAACTGTTATTTTGTAATGTGTCAGATACAAATCGATTAAAGCCAAATAAAAGACAATATTGCTCAAAGAAAGATCTGTATACTTAATATAAATTGCTCCAAATCACGTCCTCTATCATATCGCCATAAACATCTTTTCGTAAGAGGATCGAATAATCTTAAGCCTTGACGAGAAACGATATCATAAAACCAAATTTAGTGCAACCAACAAACAAACAAACAACATATGTAATGGCGTATAACGATCCATAACGAAACTGATCTTTATTCTGCAACTTTACCTAAGAGAAATGACTAATTAAGACACTCATATCTATATTTCTAATAAAACTGAAAAAACTTTCATTGGTCTACCTAAGACTCAAGGAGGATTGGGTATACGTAATATATCTTGCTTAAATCAAGCGTTATTAGGAAAATAAGCGTGGAAGATTCTTTACGAGCCTAATTCCTTGTTTAGTAGGTTGTTTAGGGCTAAATATAAGATAACGGTGGCGAACTTCATGGAAGATATTAAAAATCCTTTTTCAAGTTCCTCGTGGGGTTGGAAAGGTATTCTATGGGGTTTCCACCTTGTGGCTGACAATATTGGTTGGAAGGTAGGATATCCCTCTAATATCAAAGCTTGGTCCTCAAAATGGGTTAGCAATGTTATTCCAAAAGGTAGGCCGGGTAGAGATGTACCTGATTCGTACTTCTATTCAGGAAGAGAAGGTGAGTTGGTGGACAGAAGTATTGTGGACCACTTTATAAGTGCAAATGGAGAGTGGGACGAGAATTGTCTCAGTTACTATATGGAACATGAGTGGGTTAGGCAAGTGTTGGCCATACCTTTACCGTCTACAGTGCAAGATGATCGACTGTACTGGGTACCTACAGTATCAGGAGTTTACAGTGTCAAAAGTGCGTATGGCATAGCTGCAACTAAGCATTGGTTGAATAAAAGTACCAGAAAAGACAGAACCAGAATCAATGAAAATGTGAAGGATTTCATAAAGCGATTTCTTTGGCACTTACCGGGGCCAAAGAAATGGACTCTTCTGATGTGGAAAATCCTCACTAATACCTTACCCACAGGAGCTGAAGCTCAGAAGCGTGGATTAGGTTTGAATACAGGTTGTAACTTATGTAATGATGTTAACTGTATTGAGTCTTTAGAGCACCTGTTTAGAGATTGTTTTCTATCTAGTCGTTTATGGGCATCCTTTAATTTGGGAATTAGGAGTGAGGCAGGCAATCAGGTTTCTTTACAGCAATGGGTTATTAACTGGATGACATACTTAGTCAACAAGGATAGCTCAAGGGGTTTGCTTGGAAAAAATTATTAGAATGCACGATGAAAGCTTCTCAGTGGCATGGATATCTGACCAGCAGATGAAGGAAAAGAAAGTTGATCATACTTTCGAAGACGAGGATAGGTGGAGGATTCGTAATTCGTACCCCTTCTTTGTGATAGGGGTGAGCACGGTGGAGATCTATCTAGGATCAAGGTGGACGCTGCGTGGGATAAGGATGGTACTGCTGGTTTCGGATGGAAAGTTATTGATAGTAATGTAAGTAACCTAACACAAGGTTCGCTGAGCAGTTTAGCAGAATCACCTATTCAAGCGGAAGCAAAAGCGATAAAAGAAGCTATAAAATGGGCCATAAGGAACAACCTTCTACATGTCCACGTTCTTTCTGATTGTCTTGCTGTGGTTTTGCAGATCGCAGGTTGTGAGACGGTTAATCATCAAATTTCAGGCATACTAGAGGAGATTATGGTGTTAACAGCTTCCTTTCACTGTTGTAGTTTTAGTTTTATCCCTAGAAGTCTTAATAGATTAGCTCATAAGCTAGCCATTGAGGCTAAGCGTTTGTAGTTGTACGTTTGTTTTACCTTTAATTTGTCAAAAAAAGAAAAAAAAAAGACCTTTTATTGATTAATTCATACATATTCATAGTTAACAGTAATTGATAGATGAAGTTATTTACAAATTCTTGTGTGAGTCGGGTCTTACAATAAATTATTGTAAGTCCGACTCATTTGTACTCGATTATATAGATTTTGTACCATTTTAGTGATAATTAGGATTAATTGTAGCTAAATTTTTTTAGTACCCCTATAAGTGAATTTAGTAGATTTCTTTCGTGTATTCGTACCATTTTGACTGCAATTTTTTCTTTGATCTCATGTTAATTTAATGTAAGACTTATCTCACAAGAGAATTACTGAGTGTTTTTCAGAGAGGGGGAAAGAGAGTTTACTAGATCGATATTTTGTACACAAATTCTCATATCTTTCTTCCCACTTGTCCTTTGTCTTTTTGCTTAATATTTGACCCGTTTCTCACAAGAAACGGGTTACCCGTTTCACACAAGACTTACACAACGGGTTCCTATTTTGTATGGGTTGGTCAAAACACAACGTTAGATAGAGATAATATGCATTATTATTTTTAATATCCCGCAATCATGCAAGTTGGAGCATGTAAGAAGTGATTAAGAAAAATCGTCGAAGTTTTAATCCTACAAATTTCCTCTAATTTACTACTATGACTTCTAATAGTTGTATCGCATGTAATTGCATAAATTAAACAACTCTACACAAAATTCATAGATAATTTATAAAGCTTAAGTTTAATCCATATCATATACCAGTATTTAGTGTATACAGAAAGAAAATTTTAGTTAATTCATGGAGTATTAAACTTCGAATCAATTCGACAACAATTAAATTATATTGTCTAATTTCAATATAAATCTTCTTTATATGAGGCGGAACTCACATTGCAGAACTCACATTAGATTAATGTGAGACCAAAATACAAATTATAGTTAAAAGAGTACAAAAACATGAAACAAATCTACTAAAGTCACTTATAGGTCTGCTAAAAAAATTTAGTAACAATTAATCATAATTATCACTTAAATGGTACAAAAACTATATAATCGAGTACAAATGAGCCAGACTTGCAATAATTTATTGTAGAACCTGACTCATACAAAAATTTGTGTAATTTGTTTATCCTTTTATTTAAATTGAATGGTTTTTCTATCGTGGGCATGAGGTGCATATGATCGATAAGTTACTAAACAAGGAATGATTTTCAAAAATCTTTGCATTAATAATATGAAAATCACAATAAGTAATCTTTTTATGGGAATAATTACCGTCCTACAATACACTAAACACATAACAAAAGAAATAATTATATTATCTTTTTTTTTTTTTTTTTATAAAAAAAACACCAAATAAAATATAATGTGTCCACATACTATAATCCAAGTTGAAGGTGTAGATTAATGAAGAAGACGAGCCTAGGATTTAGGAGAATAATATCACCAAAACAAGAACCATATGCGGATAAAATGGTATTTATGCCGGAAATTTAAAGTAACTTGTCTGCGCTAATTGTTTGCTAATTACTCCTCATAAAGTTGACCCAAAATTGCACTAAAATATTACAATGGTCCCAACTTAAATATAATATATACTATTGGAGTATACTCCGTATACTAAAATGGAAAATGAAATGATAATATTTTTGGAAAAAAAAAAAAAAAAAAGGTGTTTTTTTATTTAATTTTTTATGATGATGAATAAACATTTGTTGTTCACTTTTTGCCCCCCATTTATATATATTTTTTGATCATTTTTATATATTTTTTTCTCCAAATTCACACTTTTCAGTTGCTTTTCCAAAAGAATTCCTATTTTTTAATTGATTTTTTTTGTTTTTTGGTTAACAAAAATTAGTTTTTCCATCTTCTTGATTTTTAATTCTCATGTGAAACGGGACTCACAATAAGTTTATGTGAGTTTTTTCAAATGACTACAAGAGGGGTAGTTTTATTTATTTATTTATTTATATTTATTTATTTATTTTAAGGGATTGAGTGATCGACTCACACTAAATTAGTGTGAGTCCGGTCTCTCATAAGAACTACTCTTTTTTGAAAGACTCATGCCTCGACTTTTTATTGTCTCTAAAATGACATTGTACCGCAATATGATGGTCGAGTATATATCTTTACTTGCAATTTTATGAATATTTTACGACATATGAAGATCTATCTTAATAAGTACTCCGTATATTTTATTTTTGGTATGACTTTAGATCTATTTATTGTGCAAACTTTTTTAAAAGAAAATGAAACAAGTTTTGCACTCAGTATTATGGATATAAATGAGCCAAATCGAAGTCACATGGGCTCGAGGTTGGCTCCAAGAGATCGATTCATATATGGATGAGCTTCGATCGAGTTAAGTCTAAGGGAACTCTAGTCGAACTTTAATCGAGCCAATTTCAAGGATTCGACAAATTAGTAATGATTGATAGAACCAGTCTATACTATACTCTGCATATGAAAACTTTTAACTTATTTCAATGTGAAAAAATACACATTGTACTTCGTAGGATCAATCAAGGAAGACGAAGTTCTCATGAAAATTAAATTCGCACGAAGTTGCAATCCATGTGAACTGTATGAAAATTCTTTAGTTGGTATTGAGAAAAGTGAATTAATGGAGGAGTTATGCTTGCTAAGGGACTAACTTACTAAATTTTGTAAGGAGTAGAAATACCTAAGAAATTCAGCTTTACGTAAATTTGACCACCAAACATCATCAATCAATTCAAAATTTTATTTTCCATAACGTAGAAAGGTAACTAAATTATTATCACCAAGATGATAAAGTACCATTTTTCTACATACTCCCTTTTTCTCAATCATTTGTTTACATTTTACTTTCACACGTTTGACATCACTCTTTTTGTTTACTAATTATCTTAGTTTACATATATGAATATATTTTACGTAATATATTTAAAATTATATTGATATTTCTTACTCCCTCCATTCAAATCCAACACTTACACTCACTATTGGGGTGGTCTTTGAGGCGATACTTAGACCGTTAATTTTTCTATGTATACACGAAAATTTCTCGTTAAAAATTTGATTTTGTGAAAGATTATGTTATAAAGTTTTCAAATATATTATTTTAATATTTTAAGTTTTTGTATTTCACGATATATATAAGGAGTCAAATTTAATGATGGTTGACTTCCTAAAGTAAATGATGTTGTTGGATTTGAATGGAGGAAGTATCTATGTAAAAAAGCAAATACGGAGTATAAACAAATGATCGGGAGAAAGTGAGTCGATTACTTTTACTATTAACAAAAAAAAAACCGCCTGAAATAAAAATACTCAGTGTGTTGAGTGAATGTGCTACAGAGAAAGGCCAAAGAAGCTTCTTTTTCTGCATCAAAAATCAAGTTTTTAAGCTCACATTACTCAACCAAACACACACACAAACAACATAAAAAACATAAACCCATCTCATCTCATTATTCTTCAAATAAAATTCAACCATTTTAACCTCCAAAATTTACTTGGGGTGTTTTACAATTATTTTACTGTGTGTCATACATCTTCTTCTTCTTCAATGGAGAAGTCAGAAAGTTGCAAAAATAGAAACCACATTCTAAAAACAGACTTGAGTCTTGGTTTACCAGGCAGTGAAAATGAAACACTTGAGAGAAAACATCACCATCATGTTCATGGGCTTACTATTTTTGGAAAGGATTTTGAAAAAAAGTCTCATAATAATAATACTTTCAAGGGTTCTAAAAGAGGGTTTTCTGATGATATTGTTGGATGTCACAAATGGGTTTTGTCCATTAATGGTGGATCTCATTGTAATTTTAATAAAGTTGAGGACTTGCTTCATAATTCTCTCCAAAATGCTCCCACTAAACCCTGTGTTTCTCCTTCTGATAAGTTAGTTTTCTTCTGTTTCTCTTTTGCTTTCTTGTTTTTTTAAGTGTTTTATATGATATGATGACACGACACGACACTTTGACACTTCGGTTTAGAGTTTAGACCGGAGGATTTTGAAAACTTGGCACAAAGTTGGAGTGTTCGACACTTGTCAGACACGACACCGTGTTGGAGAGTCTGAACAATCGAGTGTTTGGAAAAATTAGGTTTCTGAAACGATTATTAGAGCCTTGTGACTAGAGGTCACGGGTTCTAATCTTACTACCCGTCCATTTAGCACCATGTTGCATGAAGGACGCCTTATGTCGCTGTGCTGACTGTTGAGTACTTGAGTCGGTTTTGTTGTCGTATTGTTATTGAAGTCTTTACCCAATTGATATGAACCAGGTCACAGGTGGTGGGATGGCCGCCTATTCGATCTTTCCGTAAGAATACCATGGCATCAGCCCCTGTTAAAAACAGCGGAAAAATGGAGGAAAAATCTGTTTCCGAATGTCTGTATGTCAAAGTTAGCATGGACGGTGCTCCTTACTTGAGGAAGGTTGACCTCCAAGTGTATAAGAACTACACAGAACTGTCTTCTGCTCTCGAAAAGATGTTCAACTGCTCTCTAAATGGTATTTCCTATCTATTCCATACAGCAAAATCGTGGCCTCATACTGTGAGTCTGTGACCGACCTAAAGAAAATCGAAAAAGAAAAAACGTAGCCTTAATGTGAAGTGGATCTATCATGTCAGTTGACACACAGGCGTGCTTAATCCCATAATCAATACTACGTACATATTATGCACGATTCTCATCAGATGACTGAAATCTGACTATAGCTCGTGATGATCGCCTCAGGTCAGTACAGTTCTCAAGGGCAGGCGAAACGCGATGTGCTGACGTATGAAGACAAGGATGGTGATTGGATGTTAGTTGGTGATGTTCCCTGGAAGTAAGTGCTGCGTTTTGTATTTGTGCTTTCTTAATAGATTTTCCATCACATGATACGCAGTCTTTTGGCAAAGATTATAAGTCACTACTGTCTATTCTTTACATCCTTGTCAAATTTAAGGTAAACTACTTGAAATCGCATCTCATTGAATCGACTCGACCCTAAACCTTATAAAGGTAAACGAGTTGACATCGCGATTGGTTGAATCGACCTACCATTAGAGTTTGTCTGATCGTATTCTTTTCATATGGGCGAAACTAAGTGCTACGTCACAATCAGAATTCAAAAGACAATTTACATTTTAGCGACTCATAGGATTTTAAAACGTGTTTCTTTCAAACAGGATGTTCACAGAGAATTGCAGGAAACTCAGGATTATGAAAAACTCGGAAGCTATTGGCCTAGGTAATTACGCCTCTTTAAAAACTAGCTGGTCATCCGAGATATGCTCGAGGCGTTCATAGTCTCATGTTGTTACCGTTGTTCCTGGTATTGGCAGCTCCAAATGCAGCTGAGAAGGGCAAGTGAAAATTGCGACAACTACAGGAGTTGAAGCAGGAAGTCGTCCAGTGAAACACCGGAGATTTCGAGAGGTTTTGATGTTTGGTGTGTGTTCTGTAGTTTATTATGAAGTACGGAGTATAGTTTTGTGTCGGAAAATTATTGTACTAGATTTAACGACATTACTGTTGACATATTAACTATCTATCAAGTGTCGCGTATTTGGTGTGTAATAGCTGCTATGAAGTATCATCATCTTTTTTCATTCGTTCGATTTCCTACCTTGCTAGTTGCGGTCTCGAGAAATTCACAAAATGTAACTTACTAACTCCTTACGAAACAATCGTCCCTTGTTAAGACTTAAGAGTCGCAAGTCGCAACAACAAGGAACTTCTACCCACGATAATCACTTAGATCAACTACCTCAGAGTTGGTAGGCTTTTAATTAAAGGTCTCGAGTTCGAGCCATGGAAACGCAACAACATTAAAACTCATAACAAAAAATGATAAAAGCCACTTAATCAAACTTATTGGGACCTACAATTGAGTGGGTCGGGCCTGACCAATGGGCTGCAATTTAGCAACCCCCCCGGTCCTTATCAAGTAACGGGCCGTGCTTGGGTCACAATGTTTGAGGCCCGAATCGCCAGGTCACTCCTTTTTTACTAATTATAACCAGCGGGTCGCGCTCAAGCCATATTTGGCAAGGCCGACTTGGCCCACGCCCACTCCACCACCACCACCACCACCACCACAAAGAACCAATTTTGGGACGAGCAAAATAAGACCCGACCCGCTACGAGTCGGCCCCGAACCGGCCCTTTGGTCACCTCTACCCAAAAAGAAACAATATTGGCATAGGGAGGGTTTTAGCTAAAGTCTCAAAAAAACCCCAAAATTCTTAGCTAAACTAAACCCTGGCAAAATAGAATACAATGTCACAAATTACAAGTCTACGATTACTAATCAACAATTCTCCCCCAAATTTGTGCCCTTTCTTCTTCTTCAAACCCACAAGATTTCAACCCTCTTTCTTCACTGTTTTCTCCTCCATTTCTAAACCTCAAAGAAACAACTTTCATCACTCTTCATCTTCTAATAAAAAACCATTGTTTGTTTTTGATAAGAACAAAAGGGGTAAGAGTTCTTTATCAGAGAAACAAAACCCAGAAAAAGGCTTATCAACAATGGTGGAAACTGGGTTTAATAAGAGACGTGCTGAAGGTCGTGATAAGTCTGATAAACCCAAGAATCTTCAGTTGAAAAATCGAAAGCTTAATCCTGTTAACACCATTTCTTATGTTCAGGTTTTTCATTTTTTTTTTTTGTCGCGTTAAATTCTTTTATAAGACCGTCTTATTATATAAGTATTGATGGTTGTTGTATAATGCTGTTGTTTTTTGAGATTTTGTGTTTTTTTTTTGTTGAAGTCAATATTGGTTTAATTTTGAATTTTTTCCAAGTCTTATCATTTGGGTGTGGGTTGGATAAGGTTTTGTATTTCAAATGTCGAATTTTGTGAATTTAGGATGTGATATTTTGATGAAAGCTATGACATTTTTGGTTTGTTAATTGATGTTGTTTTGAAGTTTTACAGTGTTTAATCATCTTGTAATGAGTAGGTTTATTTGATTGTAAATCATCGTAGTAGAATTTTGTGAGGTATTTTTTTGGGTTATTTTTCGAATTTTGGATGCTATTTTTTTTTTGGTGAAAGCTTTGATCATTTTGGGTAATGTTTGTGAAGTTGTATAGGGCACATGTTTGGCTGTTTATAAACGATACTTCCTCCGTTTCATTAAATTCTATTCATCTTCTCAGCGGGGATTTCATAAAAGTGTACAATTGAATGAAACGGAGGTACTAAGTTTGTATGGAATATGTTGATGTGTTGATGTTTATTTCAGGTTTTCTTCATAATGATGCAGTTCAGTATTGAATAGTATATTTCTAAAAGGGTTGATGTTGATTCGTAGAGATAATTGTATGTTTGGGTACTTTCAATTTTACAGATTTTGGGTACTGGAATGGATACTCAAGATACAAGCCCGTCTGTGTTGCTTTTCTTCGACAAGCAAAGATTCATTTTTAATGCTGGAGAGGTATGGTTTTTGTCAGAAACTATTCGTATGGGGAGGAATTAATTAACCTTGAACTAATGAAACCGGTATGCTAATGCCCTCCGAAATTTTCCATGATGTCCGGGACACGAACTGAAATGGGGATGAACGATGGGAATTTGCCATGTGATAATAGTTTTACTAGATTCTGAGTTTCTAGCACGGGGATGAAATGAAAGGGATAGAACCTAGGAGTTTCCGTGCATCATAGGCTCTTCACAATGATGAGACTGCTGCCAAATAGGTCAACTTAGTGAATGACCTTTAGTGTCTTACTAACCATTTCATGCTTGTGTCAGTATTGTATGATCTCCAAATCAGAACGTTAAGTAGTATGCTTGATGACCAAATTAGTGTGGCAAGTGAAGATAGCTAAGACTTAAGATGGTTTGTGGTATAGTTTGTTCAATCCTCTTTTGAAGACTTTATTTCTGTCCTGAATCAAAATCGACGTAGAGGCATGTGTGTGTGTGTGTGTGTGTGTGTGTGTGTGTGTGTGTGTGTGCGACTTTTAGACCTTTGTCATTAGAGCGGTTAGTTTCATAACAATTGTATAAGTCATATGTTAATCAGGAAACCATTAGCTCGTAATCAGGAAAACGTATCTGTTCTTTTGAATAATAGATAGTTTCTATGAAGGGTTAGACCCTTGAAGTTATAATTTCGTTGATTGATTCTAGATTCATCGTTAATAGATAATATAGAGTATTAAATGGATTTCTTGATTATTTGCATTGTTTCAGGGTTTGCAACGTTATTGCACAGAGCATAAAATTAAGTTATCAAAGGTACAAAACTTATTACTCTCTACTTCATTGCTAGTCTTTGAAGTTTTGAACGTGAAACCCTGTACTGGGTCATGATATATATTGTTAGCTTACTGCTAATAAATTGTCATTATAACAACTATTGTAATTTTCTTTTATTAGACCATTAAGTTCTGTTCTTTACTTTTTATTTATGAACGGATTTGGAGGGACTCGAGTTCCAACAAAGCCGATGACTCAATATTCTTTCACGATGAACGAAGCAAGATAGATCTCTAAATTGCTTGCGGCTTGTGAAAAATGCAATTCTCATTTTCCTGGCACATTCTCGCCAGGGTAGGGGTGTGTACATATGACTGAAAGCCTCACTTTTCTTTTATAGTGGATCATATTAAACAAAGCTAAATAGCTCTCTAAATTGGTTGCCCTAGTGACTAATGCATTTTTAATTATGGGTCATCTGGCCACCATGTAGCTAAACCTGTTCAGGAAGTACGGGAAAGTTAGGCATCCGTATTCCCCCAGTATGTCAAAATCTTGTGGTACTTAATTCTGTAATTATTTTCAGATAGATCACATATTTCTTTCTCGAGTCTGCTCAGAAACTGCAGGAGGTCTCCCAGGTATTGGCTTTTATTGATTATATAATCCATTGATGTTAAGTGAGAGATATTCAAATAAGGAATCTAAATAGTCTCACTGTATGATCACTGTTCATATTACGAGCGTCGTGCAGGTCTGCTGTTGACTATGGCTGGAATAGGGGACGAAGGAATGTGCGTAAGTGTTATTTCTCGCATACCGGCTTTGTTGTTCGATTGCCTCTTCAGAACTCTAAATCGAGGATGCGTTATGATTACATCCAGGTGAACATGTGGGGGCCTTCAGACCTCAACTACTTGGTTAATGCGATGAAGGCGTTTATTCCAAATGCTGCCATGGTTCACACAAAAAGTTTTGGTCCCTCGTCAGAACATGAAGGGAACGTTGTACCTGACTCTACGAAATTTTCAGAACCCTTTAACCTTATTGACGATGAAGTAGTAAAGATATCAGCCATTCTCTTGCGCCCGAAGAATAACAAACCAGAATCTCATACCGATAATGGTGAGCCTGAGAGAGCTCTAAATCCCGGTGACATCTCAGTCGTCTATGTGTGTGAATTACCTAAAATTCAGGGGAGGTTCCATCCTGAAAAGGCTAAAGCTCTTGGACTAAGACCAGGTCCAAAGTATAGGGATTTGCAGAATGGTGAAACCGTGGACTCAGATGAACTTCAAATTAAGGTATAGTCACCAAAGGACCTGCTCTCTTCGTCTTTAAGTTGTCTTTGATGTCTCAAGTCCGAAGTTTCTGAAGTTTAGTCTTCTTTCATAGTCCCTTTTCCGATGTTTCTGAAGTTTCTGAGGGGTTTGGTAAATGAAGGAAAAAAAAAAAAAAAAGAGATGAGGGGAAGGGGTCCTAAGTCGAATCTGCTTCCATAAATGTTGTTGCATGCTGTCTCCTAATTTTTCGTTCTTTTACACAGGTTCGCCCCAAGGATGTGATGGATGATCCTATTCCTGGACCTATAGTTATTCTTGTTGATTGTCCAACAACATCACATTTACACAATTTGATATCTGTGGATACGCTGAATTCATACTACCCTGATTTATCTAGTCATGCGCCCGAAACTGCCAAGGCAGTAAACTGTGTAATTCATTTGAGTCCGTCCTCGGTCTCTAATAGTCCTGATTATCAGAAATGGATGAAGAGATTCGGCACTGCGCAACATATCATGGCTGGCCATGAACAGTATGTTGAAATTTTTCTATGGCTCTTTCCTTCATTTTTCTGTCTCTGTCATATGTGCGCAAGATTCATTTTTCTGGCTTTTCTTCTGCAGGAAAAATGCAGAAATTCCTATTCTAAAATCGAGTGCCAGGGTTGCAGCGAGGCTGAATTACTTGTGTCCTCAGTTCTTCCCGGCTTCCGGGTTTTGGTCTTCTCGTACTGACAATTCTTCATTACACTCTAACTCTTCAACTGAGGTGTGTATGATTGTGTCACCTTATTTATATTTCATGCTGTTATGTACTAGAACTTTACTGTCGGCATGTCTGCATAAATGGTGACATTGCTCATGTGTTCACCAAGGCACTGCAAGTCTTTTTGGCTGAGGTTTGCACTGCAAGTCTGTAACACTCAATTTCAATTCTGTTTTTTCCTTTCTCAGGGATCTCAAGCAGTCATTTCGGCAGAGAATCTTTTGAAGGTATGAGTATAACATTTGCAACGTTGTAGCAAATTTGTCGATCAATCATTACATCTTGCATGTTTTAATGTTCCTAGGATTAGTTCAGCTGTTTTCTGTTTCCTTGGGCCTTTCCATGTCAGGAAATTAACTGTCCTCGTCTAGTTGCCTTGCACTTTCTAGTTTTCGTCTGAGTTCATGCCCATGAGATTGATTTGTTTCTACGCTTCCTAAAAGAACACATATATATGAATGTGGTACAGTTCAATTTGCGACCACATGCGAATCTTGGTCTGGACAGATCTTCAATTCCTCCGGCAACTGGACCCGCTCAAATTCTGGACGAGTTACGGGCAGAAATTCCCGAAATCATAGATGCCGTGCAGCAAGTTAGGCAATTATGGGACGATAATGTTAATGCTCAAGCTGGTGTGTCATCACATGCTATTGTTGAGGAGCCATGGTTCGATGACATAGGGCTTCCGAGTTGTCTAGAGAACATAACTAGAGAAGATATGGAGATCGTCCTTTTGGGTACCGGATCATCCCAGCCATCCAAGTATCGAAATGTGAGCTCCATATTCGTCAATCTTTTCTCAAAGGGAAGTTTGCTTTTTGATTGTGGGGAAGGCACATTAGGCCAGCTCAAAAGACGGTAATATTCTTCCTCCCTTGTTATCAAATGAACTATATTGAAAATTGTGCCGATAATGAATTGTAACAAAATTTGTGCCAACAACTTTAGAAACGTGTTGCGTTTTTTTCCTTTTTCTTTGGGATAAGTCTTAAAAAGATTATGTTTTACGAAGAAGGTGAAGGAATGAATGAATGATGGGTACCCGATGCATAAAATGTAACCACAACTCGCCTGATCGTGATCGTGACCATTTTAGAGTAATGTGACCAGGTTCAACTTTTACTCAATAATGGTCACGATTAGCCCAAATGTGACAATTTTATGTATCCGAAAATTTCTCTTTCACTACTTCTGTTTCACTTTGTTAGTGACTGACGGTCTTTCACAAGACTTACCCTTTTCCTTAATTCTACGATAGTTGAGCGGCTTCATCAGCACAATGATGTGTAAACTCTGAATTAGTATTTTCTTCCCCTTTTGACCAGATTTGGTGTGGAAGGTGCTGATGATGCCGTGAGTGGTTTAAAGTGTATATGGATATCCCATATTCACGCTGACCATCATACGGGTCTTGCGAGAATTCTAGCTCTACGACGTGATTTACTGAAACATGTTCCTCACGAACCGTTGTTAGTAGTTGGGCCAGGGCAGCTAATGAGGTTTCTAAATGCATACCAGAGACTCGAGGAGCTAGACATGCAGTTTCTCGATTGCAAGTTCACAACGCACGCTTCATGGGATTCTTTCGAAAGATCTACCTCAGATTCCGATGAACCAACCCCGTCAAATTCAGAGGATCCCAGCCTTTCCACGCTCTTCTCTAAGGGAAGCCATATGCAGAGCTACTGGTCGAAACCAGGAAGTCCTGTCGGGAATGGTGTCGTGTTTCAAAGATTAAAGAGCTTGAAAAAAGTTCTGCATGAAGCTGGTTTAGAGACGTTGGTTAGCTTTCCTGTCGTGCACTGTCCGCAGGCTTTTGGAATTTCATTACAGGCTGCGGCTCGAAGAAGTGATGATGCTGGCGAGCCGACACCAGGGTGGAAGATTGTGTACTCTGGAGACACGAGGCCGTGTCCGCAGCTCATCGAAGAATCTCGTGGAGCTACTGTTCTGATCCATGAGGTAATTGCATCCATTTTAACTGTATATTCTCAATAAGTTTACTGTGCTACAAACGAACACAATTCTTCCGAGATTAAATTAGTTTGATATTGCAGGCGACCTTTGAGGATGGGTTGGCAGACGAAGCAGTGGTTAGAAACCATAGCACAACACAGGAGGCTATCGATGTGGGAGAGGCAGCGGGTGTGTATCGCATAATATTAACGCATTTCAGCCAAAGATACCCCAAAATTCCCGTGTTTGGAGACGCACACATGCATAACACTTGTATAGGGTTTGACATGATGAGCGTCAACCTTGCAGACTTGCCAGTTCTTCCTCGGGTTCTTCCCCATCTTAAACTCCTCTTCCGAAATGAAGTGGGTGTTGATGAAGTTGAGGAGGATCTTCCCGTCGAGGCTCTCGGTGAGGCTGCTTAACCATTTATACACCTCGCACTTCTTTTCTTTTAGTTTTTTTTTTTTTTTTGACTAGTTTTGTGCCGAGACTTTTCACTCTACCTTTATTTTTGTTTAATTGCTCCTTAATCTTTATTTCTTGATTTTGATGCGATACGATTTTTCAAGGGACAAAATCAATCCCTAGTTTTCGTCATTGTAAATTATCCGGGTTGATTAATTGTAATTCATCCATTGTATGTAGTAGGGATTTGATGCTAAATTTTGGGCTCGAAAATATTAGTATTACTATATTGACAGTTTTTAAATAAAACTTGCATGAATGTATATTATTGTCTTTGTGATTATGCCTATGATTATATTAATAAATTCCATACTATGACGTTGGGCTTAATAATCCCTCTAGTTCATCCAATTGTTTTAACGCTTTGTTCTTTTCAAATGATTTATCATTCTCTAAGGGGGTTTTTTTTTTTTTTTTTTTTTTTCTTTTTTTTTTTTTACCATTTTCTAATATTTCTCAATACTTTTAAGTTAAAAGGGTACAAAAGCATGAAATAAACCTACTAAAGTCACTTACAGGTGTACTAAAAAATTTTAGTTAAATAGTTCAAAAGCGCTATATAATCGAGTACAAGTGAGACGGACTTATAATAATTTATTGTAAGGTCTGACTCACACAAGAATTTGTGATAAATAAATAGTTATACGTTAATTTACAACCGTCTCATAAGAGAGTAATGAAGCCCAGTTGGCAAAGGGACAAGAAACAAAGGAGGGTAGTAGAAGTAAAGAATAGGCAACTCCAAAACTTGAAGAGCCCAAGAAAAAGACTTGAAATATTCAAATTAATGGGATAGTTTGGGATCATATATTCATATGGTTTTCTAGTAAACAACATGCACCTTAATATTGGGTACCACATTTACAATACTCATTTTGGTTTATTGTTTTTTTATAGGGGACCATTTTAGATACGGCCCAAAATATCAAATTTGGCTCGATTAAATAAAAGTGTAAGTCTCATGAAGCGAATCTGCTTTATGTATGAGAACGATGTGGAAGAGAAGACATGCGATACATCTTTCTTCCCCACTGTGTCTTTGTCTTTTCCCACATATTGACGTTCATACATTAAACCCAAGTTCTGCTTCATATAATTGTAAATAAAAAGTCAATTTGTTTCACAAAACTTAGTCCTACTTCATAAGACATGTCCTCTTCAATCTTTTTTTATTACCCAAAACCATTGATTTTGGATGCTTCTTTCGTCTCGGAATTTGTTTATGTGGTCTATACTTCCCTCGTTTATTTGAAATATATTCCACTTTTGTACTTGTATGAGAAATGTAAATATATATGCATTAAGAATAATTACAAATAATTTTGTACGGAGAATTTTGTACCCTACAGCTACGGGTAGGGTTGGGGCCCTAATCCATCTAACATTAAATTAAAAATAAATAAATAAATAAAAAGGTTGAATTTTTCTTAGAATATTGATAAAAGTTTAAAATTCCTTATTCTATTGATGTTTTGACATGGGTAATCAAAGTATATAAAATAATCATTGAGATGCAAAGAATGTACGAAAAAATAACCAGTATTCATAAAAACATTGAGAGATAACAAAAAAATAATAATTTGATACCTCATCTGTTCAATTATTTGTTTTACCTTTTTATTTTTAAATCGACGCAAATGGCCAGTTTTCTTTGTTTAAAACTAAAATTTAATTAAACTATCCTCCAAAATCATTTAGCTATATTCAATATCCTTCAAATTTAATAATCACTTTGCATCAAATTTTATTACTCCGTATATAATATAATGACAATCGTTAATTTCTATCACTTCCTAGAATAAAAAGGTTATTAAATAACTGAGACAATGAAAATAGAAAAAATCTCTATTACAGTACTGTAATTTATTTTTAGTTCATTACCCTCTAATATCGAGTACTTGATATCTCAATATAACCTTTCGGACAGGGATATTTCGACAAAATCTAAGGTGTTTTCGTGTTGTTTGTCTAATCATTTTTGTACTCGTAGTTGTTATATTAGGTCCATTTACAACCATCTATTTTGCGAAGTTTCTCACTTTATGAGCTATGTTTTCTACGAGGTACTCTTTTAAAAATAGAGTAACTATTATAAGAGACCGTCTTACACTTTTAGTTGTGTTAGACGGACTCATTATTCGAGTAACATTTATTAGTTTTCTAAGGGGTGAATAAAAAAATGCGGACTACATTGGTACTAATAAATTTGGTAATTAAATATGATGAATGGTGATTTAATGCTATGCTACACCCCTACAACTCCCAATGAAATTTCTGGAGAAACTACCTTTAACCTTCCAAGTTCTTCCTTGTTTTCATTGTTGGGTATGGTTTTGAATTTTAATTATTTGAAGTTCTCTATTTTTATCCATTATTTTGTCTCCTTTTCACCATATGTAGTCTTTTTTTGTTTTTCCTATGATTTATTTAATTTATGTTTAATATATTTTGGCCGACTTAGCCATTTTTGACCCTTTTTTTACTAATTAATGCTGCCTATTTCGTCCATCATCAACCATTTAATATTTTTTTTTTCATAATAAAAGTGGCGCAAATTTAAAATATTATTCTTGAGATCATTTTAATTGTTGTTCTTTGCAAGTAACATAGAACAATTGCATTGATAAAGTTGTTTTTGTTGGTGATCATTTTTATTAATTTTGTGACCATTTTTTTGGTTTATGTGACCATTTTTAATGATTTCTTTTTCTTTTTTTTTTTTTTATTATAGGGTTCATCATATATTAGTTGACAACAATGAGTTAAGGACAATGAAGGAAGTGTTTTTTTCCTTTTACAGGAAATAATGTTAGAACAACCTACTTAATAAAACTAATAACTTGTATATTAACCTCTTTAATTGACCAATTTTCTACATGTATATACAATTTGACAATATATAGTCACCACGAATTTTATTTGTATTTTACATAGTATCATTTACCAAAATCTGGTTACGATTAACAAACATATGGTCACCATATATTATATTATTTGGTTACGTAATTAGTGAGATTGGTAACTATAATTGAAATGGCTACGTTATTTTCATCCGGTTTGAGTCGTGACTATTTTAACATTCATGGTGATACTATTTGATTAATATAGTAAGTATAATTTGACATCCGCGAAAAATAATGATAGAAAAAAATACTATAATACAATTATTGCTTATGTCGTGAACCAATCAAATACGAAAAAATAAAAATATAATTGATTTAAATTGATAATTTGACTTACATGAACAACTATACACGTTAATAGTATCACTTTAAAAATATGAATTGGATTTAATACACGTTAATGTATAGTACCACAATTATAAATAGTAACCACTATATAACAAAAAGTAACGAGATAATGAAAACGTGAATAATCTTATACACGTGACTATTTACTTAATTGTGGTAATCAAGTTGTTCAAATTGTAGCAACTTCTAACTAATTAAGCAAATTTAACTATTAATTCAAAAATTACTTATTGATAATTTCTATGGATAGAATAACAGTAATTTCACATGCATTCTCCATCTTCTTCTAATTATTGTTGGGATTAAAACCAGTAATTTAATGCTATGGAATATCCCATTAATTCTAGTCTAATTCAAATTAATTATGATCATGGTAATAAATGACAGTTTGTTGAAATCTAGGTCGTCTAACAATAAGCAAATTGTTAGACGGTCTTATATAAGTGTTGTTCTTAAAGAATAAACAGCACGTTCATATCTACTAATTCGTGTGCACTCGG
This sequence comes from Dianthus caryophyllus, assembly GCA_023091065.1. Classification (NCBI taxonomy): domain Eukaryota; kingdom Viridiplantae; phylum Streptophyta; class Magnoliopsida; order Caryophyllales; family Caryophyllaceae; genus Dianthus; species Dianthus caryophyllus. Next base: position 6,463,094 of record CM041520.1, read on the forward strand.
TCAAAATTTTAAACACATCCTTAGTGACGTACGAACGCATGTCAAATAAACAACATAGAAAAGGACACTATCAAATCGATCTCTAGAGAATCGAATCATGTGAAATTTTGTTAGATTCATAGCCCGGCTGTGTATGTCGAGAGAGGAGATAACTTCATAAATCGAAGGTCACTGAGAGGGGTAGTTTCTTGAGTTATAAAGTACTCAACTTTCATTGGCTATGTCGATGAGGGACCATACGTGTAGAGCTCATCTTTATAAGCTTACAAAAAATATTTCATTTGAAGCGTCTTTGGCAGGAATGCGGATTCTCTGTCCCATATTTGTGTCCCACCTCGTGTCTCATTACCACATATGGTAATAAATCTCTCTTTTAAATAATTACTTATTCAATAATCTTTTATATTTATGAGAATTATTACCATATGTGGTAATGGGATACCAAATGGAATACAAAAATGGGACACCAAATAATTACTTATTCAATAATCTTTTATATTTTTGTCTTAATTGTACATAAAAATATATAATTGCGGTTTATGAAAATGAATTGCATTCTTTTTTATGTTTTTTAAAATTAATAAATAAAAAATAATAATTTATAATCGTAAAATTTAGTGAAATGACATTAATAATTGTTCTCTCTTCAAATCCATTTGCATTAAAGAGAAAAAAAAAAAAAAAACGTTATTCATTCAAGTGAAAATATTTTCAAATTTTTTACAATGTACAGTATAGAATAAAATATGTCATGCAAAATCCTACTCTGTATTTGATAGTAAATCTTAATGAGTATAATAAAAATATCAAATTTTTATAATTTTTAAATACGTAAAACTCTATATATTTGCGTTGACAAATGTGAAAAAACAAATTATGTACATGAAGCCGAAGAGAAACAGTGTATTAATAGTTGCAAATTGTAATCAAACTTAGATTTTGTAAAGTTGCAATTTGTAACTTTTAAAATAATTACAGATTTTTTATCTTATATTTGCTGGGTATAGGATAAGATAAAAGGTAAAAAAAATGAGAATATTCTCACATTTTCTCATGAGAAAAAAAATATAAATTGATTTATACTCCGTAATTTTAAATGAGAAAAATGGTAAAAATATTTCTATTCTACGAAAGACCGGGTCTTTTCCACGCACTAAATTAGTCCACACACCACAACTAGGACATGGGTTTGTACTAATTTAATAAATTGGTGAAGACTTCACGTCCATCTTCACTACTCCCTCTATTTTAACTACCAAAAAAAAAACTACTCCCTCTATTTCAATAGATTAGTCCCATGGGCCCACTTTTTATGAGGAGAAAAGTGTGGCCATGGGGCTAAATGAATAAGATAGAGGAAGTACTTAACAATACACAAATATTTAACAATCTAACAACATTATGTATACGACAAAGTTTTTTTTTCATAAATGACGATCTTTCGCACTAAATTGTAAATATAAATGTTTTTCACTTTAGAATTATTTATTTCACTTTTACTTATTAGGTTTTACGTCGGTCTTCATTAGATCTCGAATTACCACGATGGCCATACAATTGATTAAATTTTGTAAAAGACAGTCTTACATTTATTAAATCGAGAAATGTTGACGAGAGTACGTATGGCAAACAAATAATTCATACATAAATACATAATAATGCCAATTGTGTGGCGGCTATATGAATAAACTTGAATTGGATTTAATTTTGTATGACTAAATTGGAGGTAGTTGAGGTCTTTTAAATCAAACCTATTTTATTTTAGGGCAATCTATAGTTCTATACTATAAATATTAGAAAAGGATTCTCAACATTGTATTATAAAATATTACAGTCTTTTATACTCTAATAATCTACTCCCTCTGTCTCAGTCATTTGTTTACAGTTTGACTTTTTTCCCTTTACAAAAAAATCAAACTGTAAACAATTCACTGAAACGGAGTATGTAATATTCTCACCAAAAAAAAAAATTATAATATTGTGTAATATGTTTCCATTTAGTAATTAGTTTTCTGACTTGAACTCCGCAGCCGTGATTATTCACTAATAATTAGGCATAGCCTTATTGTTAACTTACAATTTTTTTTTATTTTTTTTTTTGTATGCAGCGGAATTTTTATTGGTCTCAAGAGCACGATGGCTCTGATACCATGTTAAATTACACAAACGTAAATCATAGAAGTGTAATTATTATTATTAATGAATTGCATAATATTAGATGTACAACATACTTCTATTTATAGACTACACATATTGACACCAAAGGACACATTGTCGTCGTGCTTCGTATCTCGTGTATGCCTTCTATTTGTCAGTACACTCAAATACCGTAAATATACTCCAATACTTATTCATACGTCATAACCTTCTCACAAGATTGCTCTTGGAAAGAATTAAACATAAGAGGCGTGAAAATTTTATGCATATTCTAACCACTAGATGACACCCTTACAGGTTAAAAGACGATATTTTCGTCATAAATATCAAACTTACTCTAATGTTTGGAATTGATATGGATGCATGATATGGTCCTAAGAAATTTGAGAGTATATATCTTTATGACATGTGCAGTATATAGATGGACAATTAATTGTTTTTTAACAGTAACTAGTTTTAACTCCCGTGATACTCACGGTTTTTATTTAGTTTCTTTTTTGGGTATAATGAGGCCAAATAATGTGTTAATCAAAAATTTAAGATAAGAATTGAACTTGTTTTATTTGACATTGATTTCATACATGAAATTAACGACAATATTATTGTATGATTACATACTTTTTTACCCCAACAACACATCATAACCAAAAATATTCAACACAAACACTCAACAAATGTCTTAAAAATTAGATATCATAAATACATTATAACATAGGAGTTGGAATTCCATAACTGTAGGACACGACTCGAAATTCTTACATACATGTTTCATCTTTCGCACTCAGGTTATTGTTGTTTATACATTGAAAAGGTTTTTCAATACCCCCACCTATGAAATGGTTTACACTAAGAATACTTTCACCAATGTCTTCATGACGGATTGTTAGATATCGACATTCATTTTTAATTTAACTTGGAATTGAATATTCAGATGAGGAATTGTTGGAGTGTTATTGCCCACATGTGAGAGTCCCACATTGATTGTGGATGAGAGTTTGGTGTGGTTTATAAAGTGTAAGGGAACTCCTCTCATTGCCAATTGGTTTTGAGAAATGTGGATACCTTTGGACTTGTAAACCGGACTCGCTCTCTTCCACTCGGGTTTGGTCAGGCCCGTTACATGATTCTAACATGGTATCAAAGCCCGGGTTCGCCCTGGGTTCGATAAGTTTAAAAACTGGCCCTTGAAAAAATTATGCCACCGGAGGAGGTCCTCTTTGAGGGTTTGCCGCTCCGATTGGTTCGGTTATTACGCCTTGTGAGTTCGGGTTGTTTATACCACTCCGGTGTGCTCCCATGGTTTCGCCCTGGGTTTCCGAGGGACCTCACATGTGAGGGGGAGTGTTGGAGTGTTATTGCCCACATGTGAGAGTCCCACATTGATTGTGGATGAGAGTTTGGTGTGGTTTATAAAGTCTAAGGGAACTCCTCTCATTGCCAATTGGTTTTGAGAAATGTGGATACCTTTGGACTTGTAAACCGGACTCGCTCTCTTCCACTCGGGTTTGGTCAGGCCTGTTACATGATTCTAACAGGAATACTTATGCAAGTAAATGGAGAATTCGACAAATAATTCAAGTGCAAACATTTAGCACAGAGTAACAATTATTTTTGGATTGAAAGAAATTGCATACAAAAAATCAAAAGTGGAGCTTAATATACTTAAAAAGAAAGGGGGTTTGAAAATTTTACTTGTAAATGCATGGAATGAAAATGAATTTGTGTAGTGGAAGATCAAATGGATGAGCATGTCAAAGTGGAAGCAAATTGGTGAAGGTAGGAAGTAATGCCACGTGGAATTTTATTAAGTTTAGAGTCTTAATTAGAGATTTAAGCTACCCTTTTAATAATGTTATATAGATAATATATACGAAGTATATATATATCATCAAGACATCAACTACTCATACTCCGTATATTCATCGATACTTAAAGTTAGTGAATTGTTTAACTTGAGTACTTGACCCTTGCCATTTGAAGATTGTTTAAGATAATAATAGTCTTTTGCAATTTGTATATATTATTGAGGCCAAGGGAATACAAGAAAAAGAAAATAATAACAATATATGAGGAGCAAGACTATGCATATTATTCAAAGAATTACGGAGTACATTCTTATTTTAACATACATTTTCTGTTCCAGTGATTTGTTTACACTTTGATTTTTTTGTGAGCGAAATTTGCATGAGTAAAGTGTAAACAAATGACTGAGACAGAAGGAGTAATAAATATCGAGTACATTTTTTACGAAATCAAAACATACCTTCATACAAATTATTTGTCTTAACTCTTAGTATTATGTACAACTAAAGAGAAATAATTTAGTATAGAACTGTGCAAGCACAAACGAACATATAATGTTGTATTTGAATACATTATGTGTAATATTATTATTGCACACGTGTATAATTTTATTTAGGCAATCCTTCGTGTTAGATAAATAAATGATATAAAATGTTAAAATAAAATTAATGACCACTACGTTCTGTGTAATATTATTATTGCACTTATGTTATTCGTGCTCTGTGATATCGTTTCTCACTTAAAAAATTAGTTTGAATTATTGGTAATTAAAATCAAATAAAACAAACTTAACATAATAATTTAAAATAACCATAAGATCAGATGATACTATCAAAGTGAGATCGTCGATTTAAAAAATCACAAATTTTATACCCTTATATAATTTTGTTTAAAACTTACATACAAAATTTAACTTTTCTTCTAAAATTGCTCCAAAATGAGATTCAAAGAGTATTTTAAACCAAGTATTAATTAACGGCTTGTATAGTAAATTAATTTTATCCATCCAAAAGGGTGTTTTAGTTCAGCGGGAACTTCATTTTTGGGCATTTTAGAACAAAAGTGAAATTCTATATATATGTTTCAAAAAAAATTATATAAGGGTGTAATTTTGAAAAATTAGTTTTTATAAGGGTGTAATGAACAATATTCTCTTCAATTTTTTCAATTTTAAAAAAAAAAAAATCTTCATCTACTATACGTGTCAAAAGCAAATGAAAAAAATGATGAAATGATGGAAATAACCTTTCGTTACCAAAAAAATTAGGATTAATTGCCAAGAATAATCCGAACTGGTCCTTTTATTCCATAAATAATCCAAACTCGATTTAATCCACGAATAATCCCAAGTATTAAAATAACATTCCAATAATGTACTTTGGCCAATTTTAACCTGCTTTAATCAATAAAAAATAGGTGAAACCGGTTTGAATTTTACTTAAAATAAGAGTGAGATAAAGTTAGAGTCGGTTTCACCATTTTTTTTACGTGTTAGAGTCGATTGAAATTGGCCAAAGTACATTATTAGAATGTTATTTCAATAGTTGGGATTATTCATTGATTAAATCGAGTTCGGATTATTTATGGAATAAAAGGATCAGTTCGAATCTTGACAATTATTCCAAAAAATTATTACATATATGAAACAGTTTTACACAAAACTTATTATACGGAGTATAACTTTGTAGCTATTACACGCGATATGTTTCTCAAATTTAGGATCAGGTTTGGAGGAAAAACAAGGAATTTAGCCGTAATAACTTTGCCAAATCAAAGGCGTCAAATTGAGCTGATATTTTACCAACCTAAGCAAGTTTAACATTGGGTCCAAAGTCTGCAACGGCAGTATTAAAAAAAAAAAAAAAAAAAAAAAAAGGACATATTCCATGACCATGGGACTTGAAAAAAAAGGACAAAAGTGATATTGAAAAAAATTAAATACTACTAAAATTAAGATGAAAAGGACAATTTTGTATCAATTATACTTCCTCCATTTCTTTCAATTTTATACATTTGTTTTTTGCACATACGTCGATGCACGTTTTCTTTTGTTTATATCTTTAATTACATAATTCTGAAAAATATGAAATTTGAATATTAATAATGCTCTCGAAAAGGCAATTAAAACAAGATCCCACATGAGACATGACTATTTTTTATTTCATATATTAGACGATATATCGAAGATTCTCCTCACTTTTGAATAGTGTACAAAAAGTAAATGTATAGAATTGAATGAAATGAAGGAAGTATGTTTTATGAGTTTAAAAAAAAAAAAAAAAAAAAAAGTGGTAAATATAAAAGACTTTTAATTATTGATGTCAAATTGGTGAAAAAGTAACCAACAATATGAATGTGTAAAAGGGACCTAACGGTCTTATTGATGCAGACCTTTGTGGTAAATACTCTCTTGAATTCGTACGATTACATTAACAACGTGAAAATGTGACTTTATGATCGACTCTTCTAGATAAAGATAAAATTACGAGTTACTCCCTTCATCTCACAATAAATATCTCCTTTTTTATGTAATTTACATGGGAAAAAGGACACTTATTTTAAGATGGAAGAAGTATTAAACGATATTGAATTTTAATACTGTTCTCTTAGGTATAATTAAGGTATATATAGACATATAATTATAGTGCACCTGTAGAGTGGTCGATATTTGTGAGAGAGTGAAGCTATCAAAGAACCAGGTTATCTCTTGTCTAGTTTTTCTTTAGTGACAATAACTTTTTATATTTACACATATTTCTACGCGATTTAGGCCAATTGTGAAGCAAAATATATCTGTCTCATACGGGAATTATGCGAAATAAGAATAAGAGTGAATTTAGACTTGTCAAACGGGTCGGGCGGGTCGGGTTCGGGTTTGGGTTATACGGGTCGGGTCAAAATACGGGTCGGACCAATACGGGTTCGGCTCAAATACGGGTCGGGTCGGGTCGGTTTCGGGTCAAAATACGGGTCAAAAATACGTTTTTCGCGCCTTTTTATTTATTATTTTTTTAATTAAAAAAATTCTTTTATTGTTATTTTACATTATGTACATACGGAGTATTTTATTGTACTCCGACATATGTAATACTAAAGTTGATATATATTCATTCTTGTAATTTATAAAATTAAAATAGTCTATTTATGAATATATTCATAATATTTCAATCATAATTTTCATTTTGATATTTCAACTTATAATAGAGATTGTAATAATTATTAATATTAAATTACTCCGTATTTTTTTTCATGAAATATTAATTTTCAGAGGCTCAAAAAGTTTCTCATACACGAATTACACTGGACTCCAATCTGGCCGAATCAGGTCGTCAGGTTAGTGCTCAAGTAAATTAATCGGCCATTTTGGTCACGGGTCAAATTTTACGGGTCTTGACCCTAAAAAACGGGCCGGGTCGAATTTTGACAGGTCTACGAGTGATAGAGGGAGTGACGAAGAAGTAGAAAACAAAAGGAAGCACAAAAATAAGTGAACAGTGACATGGTAGAAGGTAGGAAAGAGCAACGTGTTAGAAAGTTGCTATCGAAATTGATGTGATATTTGCAATAACGCCTAAATTTGACAGGTTGGTCATCTGTCACTATGTTTTGAGAGCGTCCCAATTTTCTTCTCTTTATTTTCTACATTAGACAAATTCTTGTTTAAGACGGGTAACCCGTCTTAAACCAAGCAAACGGCCAAATATTTTACAAAAGACAAGATGTGGGGAGAAAGCTGTTCTCCCCACTGGTTAACTTGTCTTTCCTATTTCAACCGCTTTCTCCCAAAGAACAGTGAACCCGCTTTTAAGGCACTAACACTCTACATTATATTTTTAATTTTATCATTCCTACGACCAATATTATCTTTTCTTTCATTTTACATCATCAAATTTAATCTCTCTTTGTTTTTATATTGATTTCCACATTTTCATTTCTTTTTACGATTACATTTTCATCGTATTTCTTTACAATATTATTAAAAAAATACGGAGTTTAAAATATTCTAGACAGTTTTCAATATATTAAGATATTATATTTGCTAGTATGGGCTTCCAAACTCGTTTAGAGTAATAGAAAATTGATGTTTACAATAAAATTATTGGAACTGATAATTCCACGGGCTCATTGAACTTAGCCGCGGGAAATTAGTTTGAGGAGTTGTGGGTCCCATGCAATAGGTTATGCACAAAAGCCGTGGAACAATCCAAGTTCCTGTGGATAAAACTGTTGCCCTAAAATTATTCTCTTTTATTCCATTGTTTTTTTTTGTTTTTTTCTTTAGCCTTTCTTTTCAGCTAATTTTTTTTACGAGATTGTCTATTTGATATTTGATATTCTTAATAATTAGTTTACAAAAATGTTACTCCGTAATATTTAATGGATCTAAAAGACTACTCCATACTCCGTATTAACTTACTCAAACGGCTCCATTGCATGTGCTCGGGGTAGAATTTTGTATAAATGTATCGCCATGCTATTAAGTATTTTTATTCTTATTTTAAAGTTATTTTCTATCTAAGAGGTGAAATAAAATAACCCGATTGAAATGTAAGGATCATAATTTCTATCTTCATTTATAGTTTTCTTCCATCATGTTATGACAATTGGAATTGAAGTACAGTTCTAATTGCCATTTTTATCTATGTTCCCTTCTAATGTTCAATAATGTATAGTGAATATTTACATGAATTTCCAATTGCATCAAGTTCATTGAATTTGTAGCTTTTTTTAGATAACATTCGTACATAATATGTTCAAACTTCAACCATTACTCCGCCTAATCTATAAAGATACGAGTATTAATTTTTTTTAACACCTACTCAATAGACGAGTATAGATCCTCTCCATTTCTCGAAAAGAAATGGACATCCATTTCTTATAAATGGTTGAGATCGGTTCTTGTGAAAATCTAAGGGTTGTAATTATTTTGATTGTATATCTAATTGAAATTTGAGACACTTGTTAATACTCACTTTTTTTATAAATTTTTTTTAACATTTTTTCAATGTACCGAGTACATTGTTACAATTCAACTTACCTCATCAATTTAATTCACCCCAATAAAATTGAAACGTCTACTTTTATACTCATTTTTTCTCCGTAAAATAAACCTTAATGTGCAAGACATTATTAGTTTGGCACTGGATAAATCTATTATAACATATCAAAATCTCTTATGGACGTTTAACCAAGTATGGAGTAACTAGGAATGTTAGCGGGACAAGTGAAAACGGATGCAGTTATAACTTTGTCATCTACCTCGCTTGGCATTGGTTAATTAGTACTGACATGGTTACTTGCAAGGTGGTGTGGCAGGTGTATTATATATACGCATCCTCAGAGCAAGCACAATGGGAGAACTTTATATAAAGTTCTTTCTATTTTCAATTACTTTTCAACAATTTCAAAATTTAAGAACTTTTTACTATAATGGAAAAACTTTAAGTTTGTTCTTAATTGGATCCACTATTACTCTTCAACCCTATCAACTTAATTTAAATATTTTGGAAATACAAAAAACTTGGTTCTAAAATAAGAACCTAGTTCTTATTTTGGCAAACCCAAGAAGACACGCAATGGGAAAAACTTAATATTTAGAGTTTTATTGACAAACTCGAGAACTAAAAACCTCCATTGCTTTTGCTCTCAGTTCCTTACTGCTCCAATGGCATTCATGCAAATAATGTGAGTGGATGGCGAATGTTGAGTAGTGTGGATGATTATCTGGTCTTTATTTATATTTCATCTTGTATCTTGCTATCTTTGTATCCTTACACATTATCTTTTACAATATATATGATAAGTTGGTTAATTACGCTAAATGTTGATGTATTAAAATCTTACTTAAGTGAAACGTAACAGTGAGACAGTATATCCAAACTTGTGAGTATTTTCATTTCAATATTAATTATGTGTAAAATAATACATATTTGAACATAAAAATGGAACATTCTACCTTTCTATGAATATACAAAATTTAAAAGCAAACTTCTTTTGCTACCTCTATGGCTACATCTTTGCACGTGATACATTCGTTTTGATTTGTAGCTACGGTTTCAAAATTCAATGTGTATTTTCTTAAATCAATCAATTTTACTAGATGTTTGATTTAATAATATAAACAAATTGTCACATTCAGAACACATAGTCACGGGAATTGATCGGTTAATAATTATACGTCGAATGAACTTCAGATGTTCTCGTCATGAGTACATAATCTGGCAGACTTGATATTCAAACTTATCATTTTTCTAATATACTCTCTATTCCAATTTAGAAATAACGTTCGACAATTTCTAAACTCGTATATACAACTTTTTAGGATTAGAAGTGTTTCACCATAGACATAATCAAGATGGTGAATTTTACATTTATTTTTTATTTTTTATTTTTTATTTTTAATTACATGGTACTCAAAAATGTGATTAATTTTGCAATTATATATATCCCCACCTACTTAGCCCTTCTCCACATTAGTAGTCTAAATAGTCTCTCCTCTTTCTCCTCACACATCCATATTTTTTTAGTATTTTCCGGTGTTACGTCACTTTGTTTTACACTCCTTTATATACTCACCAACAACAACACCTTCTTCACCCAAAACACATTCTTCTTCTTCTTCTTCTTCTTTATCATACAAACTTCCACAATTCTCTGACATTTCATCAAACACCTGGTGTGCACAGCGTTAAAAATGCCAGAAACTCGTGGCCCAGATAACGAAACCTCACAAAACGACTCCACTTCAACTTCATCGTCCCAAACGCCACCTGGGTTGACCAATGTTTGCCGGAACTCGGCCGACTCGGCGGCGACTCAGTCCGGCGACTCGGTCCGGGTCAAGCGGAAGAGGGAGAACAGCCGTCACCCGGTCTACCGCGGGGTGAGAATGCGGGCGTGGGGGAAGTGGGTGTCTGAAATCCGCGAGCCGCGGAAAAAGTCCCGAATTTGGCTCGGGACGTTCGCGACGCCGGAGATGGCGGCGCGTGCGCACGACGCGGCGGCGATAGTGATAAAGGGTGACTCGGCGGTGCTGAATTTCCCGGAACTCAGTGATTCGCTGCCTCGTCCGGCGTCGAACTCAGCGCGTGACGTGCAGGCGGCTGCGGCGATGGCGGCGGCGATGAAGTGCGAGGCGGAGGAGGAGCTGAGTCAGATTGTAGAGCTGCCGAGTTTGGTGGAAGAGGAGTTTGGTGACTCGGCCGAGTCGAGGAACGAGTTGTGTTGGGTTGACTCGGTGGAGAGGTGGCCTAACTCGCCTCTTTGGGAGGAGGAGATGGCATGGTGTGGTCTTCTCTATGAGCCCGTTGGATATATCTTTTAATTTTACTTTTCTTTTATTTTTTATTATTATTTTACTTTTTATATTTTTATTTTTACTTTTATTTTTTTTACTTTTTTATTAAGTCCCTTTTGTGTTTGGGATGATGTAAAAATGTTGGTTTTGTAAATATCAAAATATGGAAGGTTTAGATGGTTTCTCCTAAGAATAGGCCTAATTATTATTTTTATGTCTTTTTGTTATTATATGAAGAAGACAAAGTCGAAAATAATAATCGTAGTTATAATAGATATCGAGTACAAACTTGAGCTTGAATTGTTCAAAATTTTAAATGTGAATGGTTAATTTTATGCTTATTTTTAAATTTCTCGAAAATTATTTGGTAAGTTTTGCATACCATGAATTACGTAAACAGTCGTATTTCACGTGGATCAGGTCGCTCTTGACAACGGGGCAAAAGTACACTTTGTAGATAACTTATTAGCTTAGGAATTAATATCGCGGATGTGGATGTATGTCGTGAATTTTAGATTATGTGAAATTACGAGTACTAATTAGTGATGTTTGTTGAGGAGGATATTATTAGATACTCCGCATAAAAATGTATTTTTATGTGGTATTTCGTACCATACATCAAATCAAAATGGAATGAAATCAATTCCACATTATTAAGTACTCCCTCTTATTTGTAATGATGTTCCTACTTTATTAAAATACTTCTCACAATGAATATAAAGTGGGAACATCATTAAAAATAGTAGGGAGTAAACTTTATCATGTGAACTTGTCTTTTAAATTAACAGAGTTCAAACTCTAGTTTCAAATACATTTGTTGAATTTATATTTGACAACTCTTCTGATAATTGTTCTCACAATTTAATTCTCGGTAAGTGTCTGGATTTAGAGTTATCAACTATTTATTGGTTGATGATATTCGATCATCAGTAACTTCGAATCTAAGTCAAAGTCTCAAAGATGCGTTGATTAGAGTGTTAGGATATTAGGGTCGTATTTTTCTTTGCCATATTTTTGCTCAACCGAAACCCAACTGAATTCGGGTTCAGGTACAAGTACAACCTTCGATACTACAACACAATCGATCCGTGATTGACCAATGGCTATCCCACTTGTTTAATACAAGCAAATAGTATATACTTGAAATTATCATAAGAGAACGAAAAATCTAAAAATAGACTATACAAAAGAGACTGTTAAAAATTGGCAAAGCTTCCACAAAGGCGCAAAATAAAATTAGTGGACATAAAACTCCAAAAAGGCAAAGACTATTAGACTAAAACTAAGAAACATTGGCAACTAAGAGGTGACTCATTCCACAGCTGAGGGACATGACTTAATACTCCGTATTTCCGTAATTCACCAACTTTAGCATATTCTACGGACTACTCAAGTATTCTCTTACACTTCCTTCATTCTATTCACTTTTGTACTTCGGCTTTATATACATACATTATTGATGTCCATTTTATGTTGTTAAGATACGCTGGGTTGTACGGATACTTCTTCAAATCAACATGTTTGTTTTGGACACTGACACTCGTCAATACATGTCGAATACATGTAAAATCGTGCCCGATTTTTTTAATTTATTTGAAACCGTGTTGGGCACGATTTGTAGTATTTGGATACTTGTCGGACACATGTAACGTTGTTTACGGGTTTCCGGACTTTAGTAATTGACAATATTGTAGGTTTTTTGTGGCTACATAGGTTGCACGAACACGGCGAAAAAGGTCTTGGACATACCTTAAGACGCATCCCTGTTTTCAAACTGTAAATTCCTTTTATTTTAACATTTATATTGATTTTTTTTTTGTAGTGCCGTGTCTCATGTCCTATTCGTGTCCGTGTCCATTTAGTGCAACATAGAAAATACGTAATACCTTTGATTACGTATTTCATTTTACTAAAAATTATAAAAATTTGATATTCATAAACCACTTATTAAGACAGTTTAAATAAGATTCACTTACTTTTATGTTACTCCGAACCTTTTAAAAGTTGTACTCCGTATTAAACATAGTTATCAATTATAAACAAATTGTACATGTAGTAAATGTGTAAATGTAAAAAAAATTAATTGGAGCGGAAGAAGTACTCCCTCCGTTCCACAATGTTAGTTTCATTTTATCCTTTTGGAAGTCAAAAGTTTTGTAACATTGACCGCATATAACATAAAATCTACAATAATTGTTATACGATAATACTATATCTACATTTTTTATTAAATTATTTTTTATAAAATTTTATTTTCAACCAAAAAAGTTACATATACATGGAATAAAATACAGTAAAAGTTCCCGCAAAAAAAAAAAAAAAAAAAAAAATACAGTAAAAGTAGATGAACGTTTGTGGAAACTGGAAAGTAGGGAGTATTATCTAGTCAGTATTCCTTTCAATCCATTTACCTACTCGGCTACTACGTGGAGTATAATTGAGTAGGTGTAGTAGGTTTACAATGATAAAAGTTTGATCCACTCCAAATATGATCAAAGTTATAAATGGAATGATTTTAAAACTATGTCATAAATAGAAAATTACTGGAATTATGAAATGGGTTTGGTTAAATCCGAGTAAAAAGAGAGCGAACTCATTTTACAAGTCCAAGGGCAATCTATATTTACCAAAATCGATTGACAATGGGAGGAGGACCCTTACACTTTATAAAACACACAAACATCTCTTTCATAATCAATGTGAGACTCTCACATATATACGGAGTACAAGCATATATTCCAACACACTTATAAAGTGGGCTCGCGCTCTCTCCACTTGGGTTTGGCCAGACCCGATTTATGATTCTAACATGGTATTAAAGTCTGGGTTTGTCCTGGGTTTGATAAAGTTTAACTGGCCCCCAAAAAAATGTCACCGGAGGAGGTCTACTTTGAGTCTTTGAGGGTTTGTTGAATAGCACTCCGAGTGTGCTCCTAAGGTTTCGTCCTGGGTTTCCGAGAAAAAAATGTTACTAGAGGAGGTCCTCTTTGAGAGTTTGTTGAATACTCATCTGAGTGCGCTCCCATGGTTTCAACCTGGATTTCCGAGAGACCTCACATGTGAGGGGAAGCGTTAGAATATATACCCACATGTGAGAGTCTTACATTGATGGTTGAAGAGAGGTTTGTATGCTTTATAAAGTTTAAGGATCATCCATCCATTGCCAATTGATTTTAGGAAATATTGATTCCCTTGTACTTGTAAGCGGGCTTGCTCTCTCTCCACTTGGGTTTGGCCAGACCCGTTTCATGATTCTAATAGTCCAATTTCAAATTACTAGAGGAAAATTGTTTGAATCTTTATTTTAGATTTTTATTTTAATTTATGCACGCACATATGTTTCATATTTATAATTTTGATATACAAGCTAAAGCACTTTCACCGACTAACAAAATTATTACCTCCTCCATAAAAATCAATGCATAAAAGAAAAAAACATACGAAGTATGTGGCAATCATTCCTTTAATATTACAGAATCACTATAAATGTATGAAGTTGAAAATGTGTAAAGTTGGTGAAGTTTCCTATAATTAGGTAGAAAAATACAATTGCAAGATAGTTTCTCACATAAAAAGCGAAGTAAATAATATTCTAATTCCATATATAGTAAACTTCACCAGCTTTACCAAAGTTTCAACTTCATGGAATCCAAATCCGAAATCTAAGCTAATTTTGTAAATAAATTCTATTTTTCGTTTTCATATCAATATTCTCCATCTTAAAATTTAATTTAAATATAGACATAGCATACGGAGTACATAATAAGCTAAGTCAATAACAAAAGCGTGTTAGTAGTGTGTTGCCAACTTACCATGCACTATATCACTACAAATGTACGTACAATAATATTAGGCAATTAAACACTTGCATAACAAGTGCAAACATATCAACACATACATATAGTGGTTGAATTGAAAGTAAATTAAGTCAAATCATAGATAAGGAGTATTTATTATTCTAGAGTTGTTAATATAGATTAGTTCATCACGCCTAAATTAAATTAAATGATATTGTAACAACTTATATTATCCTCTTTACTATTTTATTCACTTTAAACAAAATAATTCAAGCAATATAATTGCAATTATTGATTAAGGTTGTCACTTAATATTCCTAGTACATTATCTATCTAACCAAACTAACATAGTATACTAAATATATAATACTTCCTCCATTCCGTTTGATTCTATACATTTGACCAAAACACGGTAATTAAGGTAGAAGAAAATCAAGTGGGGTAGACAATAGAATTACCAAACTACCCCTACTTTATTCTTTAAAAAAGGACATTGCAAGTGGGTTGGGTGGGGTATTAATGAAGGGTATATTGGTCTTTTAGTTTAATAAAGTATGGACCAAAATAGAAATGTATAGAATTGATTGGAATTTTCGAAAAAGAAATATGTATAGAATCAAATGGAATGGAGGAAGTATAATATATAGTGGCAATCATGTGCAAATGGTTTTTTAAAATTTTGTGTTTGGAATTTCTTGTTTAATTTCTAAGGCGTGTCCTCAAAATTCCATTATTTTCACGTACAACGGTCTTTTACACTTAGCCGTTGGCAATGGAGTAGCCACACAAATTAAACTTGTGCCAAAAGTCTCTAGTTTCTTTTCATGTCGTTCAACCTTTTACTTTTACGTTTTACTATATTACTCCATCCATTTATATCCATTTATATCTTATGATAAAATGACATTATCCATCTGTGATATTATTTGATACTCCCTCCATTCACTTCCATTTGCATCAGATCATTTGCTTTTTCACGTTTGCCAACGCGAATATTGGGACACAAATATGTAGAGTTTTACGTTTTTTAAAATTATAAAATTTAGTTATTTTTGTTGTATTCATTAAAACCTATCAAACAAAATCCCACATGACTATATTTTATTTGATACGTTGTGAGAAATTCCAAAAATTACCCACTTGAATGAATAGTGGTTTTTTTTCTCTTTAATGCAAATGGAAGTGAATGGAGGGAGTACGTCTTAGTGAGTACGATATTAATACCAAATTTTCATAATTTTTAATCACGTAGAATTATAGATATAAACGTTCAAATATTTGCATTGACAAACGTGAAAAAACAAATGATGTGAATAAATATGAATAGAGGAAGTATTATATTGTTATAGTCCCTCAATTCAACTCCACACTACATTTTTTTTAATTTTTGCCACTATTCATCACTAATCATTCATTTCAAATTTCTCTCGATATATAAGTGAAAATATATTTATGTGAGATCTTGTTTGATCATTCTTTACGAGTACATAATTAAAATCTAACTTTCATATTTTTTTTTTTTTTGCAAAAACGTAGCTAATGATATTTAATCCGTAAAAATCGCGTTGACAAATGTGAGAAAAGAAAATGGTAGTGTGAAGTATATTTCTTCTTATTCAGTCATTTCTTTATTTATCTATTTTACCACTCTCACTTTCTATAACCCACATTTTTACAACTCTCACTTTTTACAATTATTTCCATTATTAGTCTACTATTATGTGCTATTTTAAGACGGATATTCCGTCTTGAAATTAAAACATACTCCCTCCATTCATATCCACACTACTAATTTGCTTTTTGCACTTGTTTTAAGAAAAAAATAAAATATTAACAAAAGGATAAAAAAAGGGGAGAGTTGATATTTTGTTTTGGGAGAGTTGATAAAATATTAATAAAATATTGGTTTTGGGTGGGTTTTAAGGGATGAGACAAGTGGGCCATATGGATGAAAATAGAAAGTAGTAGTGTGGATTTGAATGGATATAAAAGGTATAGTTGTAGTGTGGATATGAATGGAGGGAGTACTCCGTATTAAGTATTACCCCATTGCACATATAAGACAAATATATTTATTTTTTTTAACACATTTTGCTTTTATTTTATTTTAAATATTTGACTCGTTTTAACTTATGTTAGAGTATATAATCGATTTTGGGCCTTCAACCATAAACTTAAGCTTTTGGTTGACTTGGTTCCAAATATGGTATCAAAGCCTTGTAACTAAAAAGGTCACGGGTTCAAATCTCATCACCCCTCACTTTCAAAGTGGTATATTTCGCACTGCGTGAGGCTGACCAGATTAAGGCCCACGCCTGCCCCTGTGCCAGATTTCATGAGGCGTGTTAGAGTATATAATCGATTTTGGGCGTCCAACCATAAGCTTAAGCTTCTGGGCGTGTTGAACCGATATATCCATTTTAAGTGAGAATATTGTGATGTCATGAAAATAGCGTTTGTTGTTAAGTTAGCTTTTGGGAGACAGCAAAGCAGCTATAAGATGTGAAAATGACTTTTTACTGAAATGGTAAATACTGTTTGAGCTTTGACTATTTCCTATAATGTTACTCCTTTCTTCTTTATTCCTTTCACTGCAATATTATTCGCGGTCACTGTAATATTTTTTGTAAAGTGTTTTTAGTGAAGTCGATAGATTCGCCAAAGTGTAGGCGAATTCAATGAGATCGACGGCACTACTATTTAACTATTTATCTATTTTTGAGTTGGTTGATTGTTTCATGAATTTTATTGGTCGGTGGTATCGTTAATAGTAATTCTATTATGAGGCCACTTCATCGCATGAGACACCATATCTCAATTATCATTATCCTTAATTTAATCAAGGCGAAATTGCAAATAACTACCTTTTAAAACCACTTTTTTTTTCAAATAACTACCTTTTATAATTATTTTTTCAAATCACTACCTTAAAACGTATTTTTGTTTTCAAATCAATACCAGTTCCCCGGAAAACGTCATATTTTATCAAATTCCGACCACTTTGAAAATTTTTGTTGCCTTTTATTTGAAACACTCATGTCAAATACTCATTCTACCCTTCTACCCTTTTCTAACCTTTCTTCCTCTATTTAACTTAACCTCTTCATTTCCTCCTCTTTATCTCTTTACCTAAAATTTCTTCCATTGTTTTTAATTTTTTCTCTCATATTATTCAATCAAATAATGATTCTTTCACTTTTCAGCACTTTTCATCCTTATTTTTTTGAGTTAAATGAGATTTAACCTGGTATTGATTTGAAAACAAAAATACGTTTTAAGGTAGTGATTTGAAAAAAAAATTATAAAAGGTAGTTATTTGAAAAAAAGTGGTTTTAAAAGGTAGTTATTTGCAATTTCGCCTTTAATCAATTATTGTTTTTTTTTTTTTTTTTTTTTTTTTTTCTAATTTTGTAGTTTTTTTTATCTCTCATATTCTTTGACCGTTATTGTTTATGACATGATTTATCAAACACACGTCGATATCATGTTTACTCTATTTTCGTTTAACTCATAACCATTATATATGTCGTCATCAATCTACAGTCATTCTATTCAAACGTAATTGCATTACAAATGAAAAACAACGTAATTTTTTCTTCAAACGTAACTATGTATTTATGTATTGTCTTATACAATGAGATGTTCTCACGCTAAAATTTGTCTAATTTGTTAGGTATTTTGTTTGCATTGAATCTTATCTTTTTTTTTTTTTTTTAATGATAGAATAATTTAAAATATACCAATTGTCGCACATATGTATAATGATCATATGTAAACCTTAGAAGGTGGCCGCATTTACTAATAGTAAAATTCATCCAACCTTAAAAATGTGAACTACCATTATCTACGCCATGTAAATATTTGTTGACAGTACCCATTTCTAATCCGTTCTGTTGTAAAATTAACATCAAATGATCAATGACGTTTTCCTCCATCTCACTTTTATTATCATAATTTTTATTTTGACTAAATTTAAGATATAATTATTGTGAAAAAGACTTTTAATAACTTTAAAAATGAGTTTAACATAGATCAAGGATGTGAGAGTTGATCACTTAATAAAATTTAGAGGCTACTCCTCTCATTACCAATTGATTTTGAGATGGAACTCGTTGAGCCTTATAGAGCGGACTCTCTCTTCTCCATTGTGGGTGTGATCCGAGCTCATTTCTGATTTCACATTTATAAGAAAAAGATAATATTAAAAAAATATACTTTGAACTACTGGCATTTATTAGCTTGCGTAATCTTTACTCCATCCATTCTATTTTTTTCCCCCCATTTGCCATAAAAAAGAAATTTCATCTTGTTGCTCTAATTTCTAAATTTTATACATACACTTACGTACTAAAAATAGACACCTACTTTTTTATAGAACCCCCTTGCTTCACACACATAACCATTTATTATTATCCCTTATTTTATGTTCCATTTCAATATGGGAAAAAATAAATTGAACGGAGGGAGTAATATTTAAGGTTTTAAGTAAATTGTTTAAAAGTGTAAATACTACCCCTAGAATGGTGGAAATGCAATTTATTTTTATGTCATAGCCCGTAATAATTACTTCCTTCATTCCGTTTGGTTCTATACATTTGACCAAAACACGGTAATTAAGGTAGAAGAAAATCAAGTGGGGTAGACAATAGAATTACCAAACTACCCCTACTTTATTCTTTAAAAAAGGACATTACAAGTGGGTTGGGTGGGGTAATGAAGGGTATATTGGTCTTTTAGTTTAATAAAGTACGGACCAAAATAGAAATGTATAGAATTGATTGAAATTTCCGAAAAAGGAATATGTATAGAATCAAATGGAATGGAGGAAGTATTAGAATTTGTGAGGGACAAAGAATAACTCATACTTCCTCCATTCCAATAGTTTCTACTCCGTATATATTTGGTTTTTGCACGTACGTCGATGCACTTCTTTTTTTTTTTTCATTTTTTTAGTTACATAATTCTAAAAATTATACAATTTGAATATTAATAATGCTATCGAAAAGGCAATTAAAATAAGATCTCACATGACTTAGAAACATATCGAAGATTCTTATCACTTATAAATAGCGTCCAAATTTAAAAGTAAATGTATAGAATCCAATAAATGAGAGAAGTATGTAATATTCAAAATTTGATCATATTTCCTAAATATTGTACTCTGTCTATCGATATCTCGAAATATTCTAACAATAATTATAATTACAGCCATTCCAGTTTGGGAGGATCAAATCAAATAAAATAAAATATTATCGTCAAAATAGTGAAAAACATAAATATTGTGCATGGGAGGGTAAGAAAAATTGTCCTTTGTCGCATAGAGTATATGCTCCGCACAAATTCTCATATAAAGCAGAATTGGCTCTTAAGACAAGGCAGCAAATAATTAAGATAAGACAAAAGTAAAAAGTGTAGGAAAAAGTAAAGTGTTTTGTTTTATGTGTGCAAGTGGATAAATATTTGACCCGTTTTAAGCTTAAGACGGATAACCTGTTTTAAGAGAGACTTATTGTATACTTCGTAATTATTAAGAGGTTGTTAGGTGCAATGTTAACGTTCACTTGATAATGACACACGTTACTTGGTCTACAAAGTCCTCTTATTAGAGTAATCGAGCAATAATAATAATAGTAATAATAATTATAATAAGTCTTTCATTTACTAGGACATGGACACTATATACCTCTATGTACGTGGCTTTAGCTAAGCGACACAAATGCTCCCTTGCCTTAGATACGGACTACTTCTTACGTTGCTTTTATGACAATGGCCCTCCCAAATTAAATATCTGAAGTTTTTATATATTTTATATTTTCACTGTTTCAATCATTTGTTTATACTTCTCTTAAATTTTCCTCAAAAAAAGTTAAATTGTAAACAAATCAATGAAACTGAGGAAGTATAACCAATTCTAACTTGTCGAGTCAATAATGGTTTTAATATACATCTTCCATTTTAATTAATTGTACTCGTATAAAAATTAAGACGGTAGTTAGTATCTCTGCTGTTTCAGTGTCTACGGTCCATAATAGTATGATATTGTCCTATTACATTTGATGTGTACTTATATAGTTATATATATGACCTTTTTTTTTTCTCCACCGATGTGAAACTTGTGTTTGCACGTTGACATATATACTGTATTAGATTAAATTGATTAGGAAGAAACTCGATATTTGGTGATTTTATGTAAGAAAAGAAAAACTAAGATTGTACGAAGTACATTGCGACATTGTGTTGATCTACTTTCTCTGTTTCAGTGAATTGTTTACAGTTTGACTTTTTTGTGAGGGGAAAGAAATCAAACTGTAAACAAATGACTGAGACAGAGGGAGTAAGCAATTTCTCGTGCGTGTATACGTGAGAATGTGGTAACAGTAAACTGATAATGGCAAATCGCAAGTAACAAAAAAAATTCTAGCCACCCTCATTTCTTTAAAAGAGACTTCATTTTCATTGAAAATTAGGACCTACTCCGTATTATCAACAATTTATCCTTGTCAAGCTTCATAATCAATCAATTTTTTCAATTTGAGTATAATATTTCACCGATTTTCAATAAAAAATTTCAATTTGCAATTCTAAAGTTAATGAAAACCATTCTATTGCTAGCCCTCTCTCCCTCTTTTCTCTCAAAAAAAAAACCTTGAACTTCCTCTTTTATGGGGCTATTATCATCAATTTTGATGATAATAAGCCCCTCAAATTCATAAATTTCTCTATAATATTATCAATATTATTAGTATAATTAAAATTATAGAAAATAATAAAAAAGTGAGTATAATAAATACGAAGTCTCTCTTCATGGGAGTTTTGTTCTCATCTATTGGTGGGTTTGTTCCCATCTTTTGGTGGGTTTGTTCCCTTTATGGGTGCTCTCTTATGAGTCAGAAGATGCGGAAGATCAGCATTGTTATTGATCGTTATATGATTATACAAATATTGTCTGATTCATGGCTATACTTAATCACGTCAGAAGAAATCGATACTCGTCAAGGAAGATTCGGAGACCCTCTTATGGTTGAAAGACGTCTTATGGATGAAGGCCTGTTGAGGCCAACCGGTGATGGAGACTCTGTTGAAGTGGATCAGTCTTTGAACATGAATTTATTTTCTATGATTGTTATCGAGTTGTATCCGTTTGAGTTTGACATATGTTGTAGATGTCGTATGACTTTTTATTAATGATAATGATATTTTCTCAAAAAAAAAAAAACAGGTCTAGTATTCTAACGTTAACCCTTTTTCATAATTAAGGTTTTTCAATGCCCTTATTAGGACTATTCACCACTTTATTTCAATGTTTTATTTTGTGCTTGTGTTTATCGAAAACGATTGATTCTTTAACTGGCCGTTTCACGTCTCATCTTCAACCGTTGTCGAAGCCAAATCAAGGTAATTTTTTAATTATTATGATTCATGTGAAGGATCTTCTCAGAAACTATATGGAGATAACAATAATAAGATGGTGGACTGTACAAGAGCACCCAGGTTCAGATATTTTAATATGTGGAGCCTCGCTCCTCAATTCACTGAGGTTGTTCAAGATGGATGGAATTCTACTGTTGTGGGGACGTCTATGTATAGAGTTGTGCAGAGATTAAAGGGTTTGAAACTGAAATTGAAGAGCATCAATAAAGAGTACTTCTCCAACATTGAAGGTTCAGCTGAGGTTGCTAGCAGAGCTTTAACAGAGCTTCAAGTCCAGCTACAGCAGTCTCCCTCTGATGGTACTCTTCATGAGCTGGAGCGCCAGCTTAGTTTATCTGTATGTATCTTGGGGAAGGCAAAGGCAGCTTTCTTGAGACAGAAAGCAAAGGTGAAGTGGGCTGCGGATGGGGATAGCAATACGTCTTACTTTCATAGCCAGATTAAATCAAGAAGAATGCAGAATAGAGTCTTGGCTGTTCAAGATTCCTCTGGTTTGGTACACGACACTCAGGCTGGTGTTCAAGCAGCCTTCATTGATTATTTCAAGAGTATTCTGGGTAGCAGTAAATCAGTTACGCCTGTTCACCGAAACACTGTGCGAAGAGGGGCTATTGTAAGGGAGGAAGATTGGCCTTTATTGAATGCTATTCCTCCTAAGGAAGAGATTAAGGAGGCCATGTTTGCTATTGAGGATGATAAAGCTCCAGGGCCTGATGGTTACACTAGCAAGTTTTTTAAGGATGCTTGGCTTATTGTGGGTGATGACATTTGCTTGGCGATTCAAGACTTCTTTGCTACAGGAAAGCTTCTAAAGCAAGTCAATGCTACTCTTCTCACCTTAATTCCAAAAGTTACTTGTCCCAAATCGGTGTCTGAGTTCAGACCAATTGCGTGCTGCAACACCTTATCTAAATGCATTTCGAAGATTCTTTGCAATAGGGTGAGCCTGGTCTTAGCTGAGATTATTAGTCCCAATCAAAGTGCGTTTGTTAAAGGCCGGCAAATTGTGGAGAACGTCTTGATTTGTCAAGATTTGGTCAAGCTCTACACTCGGAAGCACTGCTCACCTAGATGCTTGCTTAAAATCGATCTTAGGAAGGCGTATGATTCAGTAGAATGGATGTTTGTGGAAGAAATGCTTTCTGCTCTAAATTTTCCCCGCCACCTAACTAGGTTGATAATGGAAACAGTCAGGAGTCCTTGGTATTCTTTGACAGTAAATGGGGATTGTTTTGGTTTTTTTAAAGGGGAGAGGGGTTTGAGACAAGGTGATCCCCTATCTCCTCTGTTGTTTACAATTTATATGGAATACCTCTCACGAATATTGATGGTGGTTGCTCAGAAAAAGGATTTTCGGTTTCATCCTTTGTGTGGAAGAATGGCTCTCAATCACCTTTGCTTTGCCGATGACCTTCTCATGTTCTCGAAAGGTGATCAGACTTCTGTCAAGCTACTGTTAAGAGGTTTCTCCACTTTCTCTAAGGCATCTGGTTTGGAAATGAATGCTTCCAAATCAGAATTATATTGCAATGGCATTCCTGATCAAGAGTTGGCCTCCATTTTGCGTCTCTCCGGCTTCAAAAGAGGTGAACTTCCATTTAAATACTTAGGTGTCCCCATAAGTTCAAAGAAACTCACTGTGAGAGATTGCTATATCCTTAGTGAACGTATTTGTGCACGGATACGAAGTTGGGGAGCTCGAAAACTCTCATATGCAGGTCGACTTATACTGGTTAAGGCTGTCCTCAACTCTCTCCATACCTATTGGGCCTCTCTGTTCCTACTGCCTCTTACTGTCATGCGACGGGTTATTGCTTTATGCAGGAATTACTTGTGGGAGGGTTGTGAGGATTATCACAAAGTACCTCCTATTGCTTGGGAAACAGTCTGTTTGGACAAAAAAGCAGGTGGACTTGGTATCATCCATGGTATTAAATGGAATATTGCTGCTCTAGGTAAATACACGTGGTGGCTTGCAAACAAGAAGGATCATCTATGGGTAAGATGGGTTAACCATGTTTATCTCAAAGGTGTGGATTGGAAGTTGTACGAGCCAAAGTCTACAGTGAGTTGGGCGTGGAAGCAGATTTGTAAGGTCAATTCTATACTGCAGGCTGGCTACAATGGTAATCATTGGTGTGATAACAAGGGGATCTATACTATTCAGGTTGGTTATAAGTGGCTACATGGTTCGCATGCTAAGGTGCCTTGGGCTCATAGTGTTTGGAATCGATTTAATATTCCAAAGTGGTCATTTGTTGCTTGGATGATGAGGCATCAGAGGCTCCAAACTCTAGATAGGCTCGTCAAGTTTGGAGTGGTGTCTGACGGCATTTGCTATCTTTGTGGAAGTGCAAGGGAGAACAATGCTCATCTGTTCTTTGAGTGCAAATATAGTGAGTTGTGTCTTCGAGGGATGGAGGACTGGTTAGGCATAGCCTTGTTGAATGGCAGATGGCGTGTTTAACCGAAGCAGCTAATGGTTACACCGCATTTCGTAAATCAAATGAGGTCATTGTGAATGGAGTTATCTATCACACTTGGATCCAAAGAAATGTTTGTCGTATGGAGGCTAGAGTAGTACGTCCTTCCGCAGTGATTAAACTGATTAAGGAAGACTTGTTAACGAGATGTAATATGTTGAATCTGAATATTCTGTCGAGTAATGACTCTAGTTGGCTTGTTCATGTACGACGATCTTGATTTGTAGCTGTGGTCCCCTTTGAATTGCTTGTATTGGGAACAAATTGTAAGTTTGATCTTTAATTAATATACTTACCTTTTACCAAAATAAAAAAAAATAAAAAAAAAAAAATAATAAGATGTGTCGCCTTGTCATATCATTACAGAAAAACATAAAATCAACAAATTTTGCGATGGACAAAAAGGACTCATCGCAATATAATATATTTACGACGCATATTGAATTTTACGATGAAACATTTTCGCGGGCTGAATAACTAATTTGGCGCCTTCATTTAAGGGAAATGTCTGTCACCGGCTATTTTTTTCGATGGAAATTTCGTCGCAAATCCATCATAAAAAAAAAAAATTGTTTCATCAACCATTTTTATATAATCTATGAAAAATTATTCGATTTTTTTTATTTACTTCGATAATCTCTCAAACGTCGATTTTTAGAAAATTATTGTCATATGCTTTAGCGAATTTGTCATCATATGCTGTAGCCAATTAAGTGAAAAATACGGTGAGAGTGAAATCAATTTATTATTGTACATAATTATAGATATTGCCGATATTATATCGTAGACAAATATAATAAAATAGGGGTGTCAAAAAGTAAAAGCGTTAAATTTACAACACTAGAGTAGAGATAAGGGACCAAATTGAAAAATCAACACTCAAACAAGGAATGACAATTCGTTAAGACTTTGAGGGTCTAAGACTAACATTAACGGAAGTCTCAAGTTGGATATGAGGGGAGTCCGGGAGTCTCAAGTTGAGATTTATCATATTTTGGGTTAACTATGTGAATAACATGTCTAAGCCTAAGATGAGTCTTGGATTTCCAAAACTCATTTTGAGACTCTTAAATAGTGTTTATATTATATTTTATTAAGGAATAATTTACAAGAGTAATCCCAACTAACAACCATCTTCTATGAATAATCCCAACTATTGAAAAGTATTCCAATAATATACTTTATCCAATTTTAACCGGTTCAAATGGGTATATAAAATGTTTAAATCGATTTTAAAATGTGTTCGCTCTTATTCTATCTAAAATTAAAATTGGTATGATATTTTTTTTTTTACCTTTTCAAGTCGGTTAAAATTGGCTAAAGTATATTATTGGAATACTTTTCAATAGTTGGGATTATTGTTGGAATATTTTGAGTTGGGATTATTCATGGAAGATGGGTGTTAGTTGAGATTATTCCTGTGAATTATTCCTTTTATTAATATAAATATTAAATAGATACTCCCTCCATCCCATATTTTTCCTCCCATTTACTTTTTCACGGTCTCCTACTACTTTGACCGTATTTATTTGTATCAATACACCACTTTTTCCGGTCAAAAGTATAATTTTGTAAAAGATATTTTAACGACAAATCATAATATGTTGGTTTCATAACATAATTTATATTATAATTTTAGTTATTGACGGTCAAATTTTGCCAAGTTTGACCTCCAAAAAGTAAATGGGAGGAAAAAGATGGGATGGATGGAGTAATATAAAGTGTATATTTTATTCATATAGATAAGATAAAAATTGTTTATTGTAAAAAAAAAAACACTTTATAATTAAAAAGATTACTCCGTATTATTTCAATAAGTCTCTCTTAAAACGGGTTATCCGTCTTAAGCTTAAAACGGGTCAAGTATCTATCCACTTGCACACATAAAACAAAACACTCTACTTTTTCCTACACTATTTACTTTTGTCTTATCCTAATTATTTGACCCGTTTTAAGCTTAAAACGGGTTACCCGTTTTATATGAGAATTTGTGGTATTATTTTGTATTATAGTCACATAGAAAAAAAATCTTCATCTCCTCTATTTTTATTGTTGGAGTTATTTAAGTGAAAAGTATATTATCATAAAATAAATGTAGATAGTAAAGTGATAAAATTAATATAAGTAAAATAAATTTTAAAGTGGAAAGTTGAGATGACAAAGTCTGAAATAAGTTTGAAAATAAAGTGTATCATTTCAGTAAGTCTGAGAGTATTTGAGTTTGAGTCTGAAGAATAAAAAGTTAGTGGAAAGCTTAAGTGGCAGAGTCTGAAATCTTAAAATGAGTCTGTAGATAAAGATAGCCTTATAATCTAAAAATCAAATCTTAGGAACAAAACTCAATTAGCCATAGCTAGCTAGGTTGGTGCAACCTTTTCATTATCATACTTACTTATCTATTGTCCACTCTATATACCGGAGTATATTATTTGAGTTAACCATATGAAAAGGACTCAACTTATTATTGTTTGTTTTTCTTGATGGTCATTACTTTGGTTTTATGTGAATTTTCTTTGTGGAAAAATATATGAATAACTATTAGAGGGACATATATTTAATAATTGATACGGAGTATGAATTTGGAATAACAATATCACGGAGTACTACAAGTTAATTTGAAACTATTTTTGATCTAAGAACCTGTTTGAAATTAAGTTTAATTTGAAGTATAATGTACAATAATTTTATATGACACGACGTAATTCTTGAAACTTATTCTTCGCACTAATTAAAGAGTTAAAAAAAATAATAAATAGTTTAATAGTTTCTCTTTTGATGCAATATAACTTATTTCGCAGTAAAATACTCCCTCTGTCTCTGTCATTGGTTTACACTTCTTTCAAATCCCTCTCACAAAAAAGTCAAACCGTAAACATTTCACTAGAACGGAAGAAGTAGTAAAGTACTCGTACATGTACCTCTATTAAGCTCAAGATAATTCTCAGCAACATTTATATCTAGAACTAAATCGTACTTTCTCCATTCGGTTTGATTCTATACGTTTGACCAAAACACGGTAATTAAGGTAGAAGAAAATCAAGTGGGGTAGATAATGGAATTACTTAAATACCCCTACTTTATTGTTTGCAAGTGGGTTGAGTGGGTATTAGTGAAGGGTATATTGGTCTTTTAGTTTAATAAAGTAGAGACTAAAATAGAAATGTATAGAATTGATTAGAATTTCCGAAAAAAGAATATGTATAGAATCAAATGGAATGGAGGAAGTATAAAATACTCGTAACACATGCCGCTACATATTATTTCCACGTGTTCTAACTTTTGTTAAATAATTACTCCGTACAACTTACTAAACAATTATTGCAATTACTTTAATCATAAATATGCCATCAAGTCATACTCTTATAAACAATTAGGACATGTTCTTTCCAGCCTATTTTCAGCACATTTCAGTTCAGTTCAGTTCAGTTCAGCTCTATTCAATTCAGTTTAGTTCAGCTCAGCTCACTTTAGTTCATTGATTCCACCACTTCACTGGGCTCGATTCGATTCAATGATATTATTTAATCAACTTCATTCGATTCGATTCAATTCACCATTTCGATTCAATTTCTGATTAGATTCGATTCGATTAATTCAATTTAAAGTCAGAAGAAACGAGTTTAATCATAAAGACATACTCCGTATATATTTGTCTCATTGAATTTGAGTAATACAACATTGCTACCATGATAGTCAAATAATCATCTTATATACGGAGTATATAAACTCATTGGGTGATGAATGATGATGGATCATCCTATTTAGAAGTGAAAATCAGATTTCGAAACACCACCTACAAATTAAATTTGTAATGAGTTTAATTAAAATACGTCTGGACAAATATGTCATGATGTCAAATCGTATTTGGAATTGAACGGAAGGAGATAAAACTGTGGTGAATACGATGATATTAATTAAAATTAAATACTCCTTATATAATACGAGTAATAATATTATAATTATAATAGTAATTATATTTTTATTCATAATATTTTATTAAAGTGACAAAAGATCATTATTAGGAGTAGAGTGCCATTAATTATAAATATATAATGATGGCATTTAAGAAAAGATGAAATGTCCCTAATTGTACCGCACTTGATGAATAATTACATTCAATAATGCAAGTGTTGGCCACTATTTAGGTTAACATTTATTTGAAACCACTTAACAAAAGCTTAGACAATGACATTTATATTATAGTGATATCAAATCATTATTACTTTGTTATTACAAACAAAAAGATAAGATAATCAGATGGTGTTTTTGAATAACTTAATAATTTTGGTTTTTGTTTTCTTCTATTTTTTGTAATGAGAATGTATTTTTAATTTTTAAAGGGTGATCAATAACATTTGGTAGAGAAATTAAAGGTAAGTCAATAAAAATTAAAGGCCTAAAGTCCTAAACTAAAATAAAATAAAATACGGAAGTTGGTGTGAAAGTATCATGTGTCATTTTATTTATAATGTCACGACTCATGAACTCGTGAAATGCATGAAAATATGATAATAGTAAAACTTTGTAGTGGCATTACAAATACTATTACTATGATTAATTAAATTGGGGTGATGATGGCACCATACGACCACACTGGTTTACAATTGTATTATATTTGGATTATTAAATATACTTGTATTTATACCTAAAATTTAAAATATTAATTACTCTGTGTAATTTTGTACTCATATAGACTGTATACATATAATGTTTATGGCCGGTTATGGTTACGTCTGTTAGTTTAGTAGTCCCTTGTATATGGAGAGACTCTAGGAGCTAAGGAAAGATATACTCCGTATGGAGTTTATATAAATACAATCTTGTCTTAATTACTTACAACATCTTATAAATTACATACGGTTAGTTACATAGACGGATAGATCGATTAATATCACATGCGCTAATTTTGATAGCGGATGACTAAATTCTAGGCATATGCCACGACCCACCGCCCACATACCTCTTTCTTTCCTAATAATAATCAATATATATAAGTAAAAGAGGCTTTTTTTGAGCCCTCTCCTTAATTCAAGGAATTTAAGCCAATCATAAAATTACATTAAGAAAATAAACTAAATTGTGAAAAAAAAGTAATTTGGAAAAAAATAATTATATGAGAAATAATTTTCCTTATTTAATTAGGAAACATTATAGAAAATTTTTAGCTAAGTCTTTGATTATTATATTTCATAAAATGTATCTGGCGAAAAAATATAAAAATAACATCATTAGCTTCGAAACGAAAAATGCTATCAAATGAGTATAAATATCAAATTATTTCATCCAATAAAAAAAAAACTCATTTGAAAAATAGATTAAATAATTTATATTGAAATATCTTTTTTGAAAGAAACAATTATATGACACATAATTTAGTTATTTAATTATGATACATTAGATAATTTTTAGGTAAGTCTTAAAACCTTTTTTGTGTATATATATATCAAAAACTTTAGCTTTGTCTTCCAAAGAAACAATTATATGACACATAATTTAGTTATTTAATTATGATACATTAGATAATTTTTAGGTAAGTCTTAAAACCTTTTTTGTGTATATATATATCAAAAACTTTAGCTTTGTCTTCCAAGGTACCGGGTTAAATAGTTTTAGTTTATTATGTTTTCATTACGATTACGATTTGTGTTATTTTTATTTTTTACATGTATTTGATTTGATAAGTGTATTGATTTTGAAAAGTTTTATTTCTTAATTATCATGTTTGTAATTTAAACATAGCTTGATTGAATTCATAATGATCTTTTTCCCTTTGTATGTTGCAGATTTATATTTTAAGTTTAAGATCTGAGGTACTCATTAAAGAAACTTGATTACAAAATCAATCGAATATGTAACATGAAAGGTAAAAGAGATATACACGATCTATTGATTATCTTATTTTCATATCAAATCATTATATATGGTTGTATAATAATATTTATTATTTATCATACTTGATCTTTTAGTTAGTTTTATCGTATTAATATTTGATTTAATTGTTCATGTCAATTTTGTATGAGAATATCTGAAAATTAGGTATAAAAAGAATCAACATGGTGTATTATAATGATATGGTAAAGTTTAGTTTGATGATAAAATTTCAAATTTTTACTATCCCGTTTTAAAGTATTTCTTTTAATTCTTTTATAAATTAGAAATCAAAATATATATTTCATATCTATATACATCTACATAAAAGAGAGTTTTGTTAAGTGTTTTTAGAGTGCCCACATCATAATTTATTAAATTTGTATATACATTATTATTGATGATTAAAAATATTTTTTAATTACTTATTAATAAAAGTGAACAACACTTACAATGATTATTTTATAATCTAATAAAAAATAATTATTTGATAATTTAAGAAATTGAAAAAAATTAGTTTTGTATAAAATTAAAAGAAAAAATATTTTAGGAATAAATTCAATTAAAAGCAATTAACTTTCACTAAAATTTAAAGAACAAAAAAAGTAAGATAAAAAATACCGAGACCAAAGTTTTTCCTATTGTTATAATACTAACCTTTAGCCTTTTTCCTAATGTTTTCAAAATATTTTATTTCTCTGTAATATTTAATTAAAAACTTACTTAAAAATATTAAGACTCACATTTGGAAAAATAGTATTTTATTTTAATTTCCATAAGATACACTTACATTTTCATAAATATTGGAGAGCTCATGAATAACACTTACCATACTTATTTGATAATTTAATAAAAATAATATCTTGATAATCTAATAATATTCAAAGAAATTAGTTTTCTATAAAATTAAAAGAAAATCTCTCCTACAAAAAAAATTTAATTTTAAGTAATTATCTTTCTATATAACTTAAACAAAAACAAACCTAAAAAAATTAAGACTAGGAAATAAAAAAAGAAAAATCAAAAACTCATCAAAAAAAAATATTAAGACTAACCTTTGTCCTAAGTTTTATAAGACTAAAACTATAATCTACAAAATTTCCTTATTTAGTTATCATACATTAGATGATTTTTTGGAAACCCATTTTATATATATAAAATTAGGATCATGTAAGTCCACCCTATCTTTTCAGTCCTACATCTAAATCTGAACCGTAAGATCTTAAAAATCAAATGGCTCAACTCAAATCTCGCTAATTAATATACATAAAAAAAAAAAATCATTAGTTTGATCTTCCTTAGTACTCCCTCCATCCATTTTTAAAGTTCCTACTTCCCTTTTTCATCTACCCATATTTAAAGTTCATACCCTTTTTTATCCATATCCTATGGTTAATATCAATTATGACCCTACAATTTTACTCAACTTTCATTTTTCACTACATACTCTAATCTTTCCTTAATTTTTGTGTTACCCCCCATAAGAACTTTAATTTTGGATGGAGGTAGTATTACGTTAATCAATATATCTATATAATTGGATGTTTTTTCGAGCGACGTGAGAGAATCTAACTTTTTCAAAACTCTTCATTTAAAATTTTAGTATTTTTGATATGATATTATTTGGCTATCTTTTATTATAAGTAAATTGATTATGCTATATATTATTTATATTATCTTATTATAGTTTAGATAATTTAAATCCTACTAGAGTTTAAATAAATCTCTAAATAATCTTATTTATTATTTTAAAATAATTTAAGAAATTAAAATTTGATTAATACTAAAATTTTAATCTCTAAACAATTAGAAGAGTCCAACTCCAAACAATTAGAAGAGTCCAATCTCTAAACATGATAATAATAGCATTGAAACCGGATCTAATAAAATCTAAAATGTATGCACTCGATATTTCTCAAACTAACTATTTTATGTGCCCTATAAACTTTTGTCCATGTCCTACATAATAACACTTCACATCGAATTTATTACTAATTCTATTTTTCAAATACAAGACTCATTTTATTCTACTATTTTTGTTCTCCTTTTGTCATGATTAATTAACATGTATTCATTGTTTAAACATAGCTTAATTTAATTATATGATGATAATTTTGTTCTCCTTTGTATATTGTAGATGTAATATGGATGAACTCCGAGGAAAGCTAAATTTAATGATTTGTTATATAGATAACAACATTATACTAATTTTTAGATACTTTTCTTTTTTCTTAGTCATAGATTTAATTTTATTTTTGTTAAATTCAATTTATTAAATAAGAATTTTTGTTTATTTAAAGCTTTCATGATCCAATTAGTTTTTAATTTACAAAATTTATGAGTAACAAATAGGTACACGTATAATACAAGAGTTGTTTGATAAATAAAATTGATCCTTAACCTTACTAGATAAGAATTAATCTCAGAAAAAGAATTGATACAAAATATGAATTTCGCATAATTATTTTATGAGACCTTTTTTCAAAACTTACAAATCGTTCCAATTAAAACATTTTTATTACTATGTAGCATTGAGAATTTATTTTTTGAAAAAATGACAATTGTGTACTTAGGCACAAAATTAGTAATCTTATTATTGAAAAATATATAATTACATTTTTTTTATTTTTTATTTTAACTCCACAATGATTAATTAGTGAAATATTATAATAAAAACTAAAACAAATTATTTGATTTAGTAGCAAAATAATCTTATTTATAAAAAATGTAATGGGTATTTCATTTGGGCATATGATAATAAATTATGGAATATCATTTAAAGATAACTTATTTATTGGTTGATTTTTTTTTTTTTTTTTACAATGTCATATTTAAAACCCGTGCATCGCACGGGCTTTACTACTAGTAATAATA
Source organism: Dianthus caryophyllus (assembly GCA_023091065.1). Taxonomy (NCBI): domain Eukaryota; kingdom Viridiplantae; phylum Streptophyta; class Magnoliopsida; order Caryophyllales; family Caryophyllaceae; genus Dianthus; species Dianthus caryophyllus. Next base: position 6,496,804 of record CM041520.1, read on the forward strand.
ATAATAGAGGTGGTCATCAGTTAAGCCGGCTTGTTGTAGGGTTGGACTTGCTTGGGCTCAGGGCTGGTTAGGTTAGTTGGCCAGAGTCAGTTCCACCAAAACCGACGTACTCCCTACAGTTGACATTTTAGTTATATAAGATATTTTTTTAAAAAAAAATGATATACTACAATAATTTTATCATAATATTTGTCTTAAACAAATAAGGAATAAAAAAATTAAAAAGCGAAAAAGCAGTGGCGGACCTAGAGTTTAGGAGGTAGGGGGGCCCGTTTTCCGTAAATTTTTACTCCGTATAACATAAATTTTACAAGAGGATATAAATATGGTGCAAATTTTTTTCACCGTTATGATATACGAGTGCTATATAATGGTGCAGATTTAAATTAGGATAGCCATAACGCTACTCAAAAATTTATTCTTCCGCTCAAAAAGTATCATGAAATTATGGTTAGAAGGATCTTATACATATGAAGTACGTGCGGAGTATATGAATAAATTGGCCGCAATTTCAAAAATGAGTTGTATTAGAATCATTGAAACCAATATTTCGCTTGCAATTATTTTATATACCTTGGACTACTAATATGTAATTTTGTTGATGTATTGTTCTTTATTGATTAATATGGAGTTAATATGGAGTGCAAATATGTCAAAAGCTTTGACAAAATAATTAGACGAAATACGAAATAATATTAGGTGGTTTCAAACTTTGAGTAGTAAATCTAAAAAGTTCAACAAAATAATTAGATGAGTATTTGTACGTAACTATTTATTAAAATGAGTAGATTTTGTGGTTTGAGTATTAATTCTAAGAGGTTTAAATTCTTATTAAAATGATATATTTTTCTGCATATTTCTCATTAAAATTTTACTTCAACCACAAAAAAGTGAAGCAAAAAAAATTTGGAGGAATAAAAGATAATGTAAAAAAAAATAAAAATTAAAGGTATAGTTTGAATATAATTTTGATTGATTAATATTTCGTATAAGAAAAATGTCAACATAGTAATTACAAGAGCTTTAATAAGCTAGAGAAAACAAACAAAAATTAAAATGCATGCCATGGGGTTCGAACCCCATCAACTTCATTATTCAATGCCTTTACCAACTGAACACTACAAGTTTTATGCTCAAATAAGTAAGTTTTTACTACTTATTAATTTTTTTCTGAAATGAGTAGGGGGGCCCGGGCCCCCCCTAAAACCGCCCCTGCGAAAAAGGACATGATTTGTGAGTTGAGAGTTGAGACAAATAAATAAAATTATGTAATCGAAGAAAAAAGTTGGTAAGTAGGTTAAGAATGTACAGTATAAGTATAGTACTTGGTATTAATGCATGCATTGCATAACATAGATGTGCATGCAAGCTACCACTGTACTCCGTATAAGAATATTTTCACTCTTCTTTCCCGTATTCGCATCTTACTTTCTTTGTTTTTTTCAGACTTCTGACTGTTGTACGGATTCACCTTTTTTTTTTTTTTTTTTTTTTTTTTTTTTTTGTTTCGTTTCTTCTATTTTCCCTTGCACATTTGACAAGATGTTTTGTTTTTAATGTATTCATCATTCATTCATTCATTCATTCATTCATACATAGTTATGTTCTTTCCGTTTTAATGAATTATTTACGCTTTACCTTTAGATGTTCTCGGATAACAAAATAGGAAAGGGAAGGAGACGGAGAATGTGATGTTGGTGTTTGGATAAATTTTCCCTTCAAATCTTTTCAATTGTGGAGAGATTTTGATTACACTTGGATCGGAGGAGGGAAAATGAATCCCTTCAAATCCCTCACCTTCCATTTCCCGAATTCCATTTTTTGTAACCAAACGATGAAACTCAATTTCTCCATTTTCTTTCCCTTCATTTCCCTCAATTCAAACACACCCTTAGATGTGTTTGGATAACAAAATATGAAAGAAAAGGAGAGGAAGAGAAATGAGGGAAGAGGAAGGGGAGGGAGAATGTGATGTTGGTGTCTGGATAGATTTTCCCTCCAAATCTTTCCAATTGTGGAGAGATTTTGATTACACTTGGAGAGTTTCACTCCAAATCCCTCAATCTCTCCATTTTCCTTCCCTTCATTTCCTTTCATTTCCCTCCATCCAAACACACCCTTAGACCGTACAATTCATTATTTGTAATTAAGTCTTGCAAATCGAACAAATTGAAAGGGTTATCTCATACATACACCGTCTATCGCAAAATTAACACATGCATCAATCGTCCCTTCTTCTAATTACTCTGTACAATTTTGCATAGACATGCATTTGATCGATGAACGTATTTGTACAACAAATTTATAAACACCAAAAAAAAGTATTAGAGAATATATTCTAGGCGAAATTGCAAATAACTACCTTTTAAAATCACTTTTTTTTCAAATAACTACCTTTTATAATTTTTTTTTTCAAATCACTACCTTAAAACGTATTTTTGTTTTCAAATCAATACCAGTTCCCCGGAAATCTCATTTAACTCAAAAAAATAAGGATGGAAAGTGCTGAAAAGTGAAAGAATCATCATTGATCAATAATATGAGAGAAAAATTAAAAACAATGGAAGAAATTTTTAGGTAAAAGGTAAAGAGGATGAAGTGAAGAGGTTAAGTTAAATAGGAAGAAAGGTTAGAAGAGTAGAAGGGTAGAATGGGTATTCGATACTGTGTTTTCAAATAAAAGCAACAAAAATTTTCAAAGTGGTGAATTTGATAAAATACGACGCTTTCCTGAACTCAGATTGATTTGAAAACAAAAATACGTTTTAAGGTAGTGATTTGAAAAAACAATTATAAAAGGTAGTTATTTGAAAAAAAGTGGTTTTAAAAGGTAGTTATTTGCAATTTCGCCTATATTCTATTCTAATATAAGAATAAGAATATATTCTCTAATAAAAAGCAGGAATTAAATATAGGAAAATTTAACACCAATAATCCAACCTATGAGCCGTCTTCCAAAAATAAACCGATCTTTAACTAATCCCATAATAAACTCACCTATTCATACCATCTTCCCTAAATAAACCCCCCTCAAACTTTACCTGTTGGTGACCTATAAAATCAGGTCACCTTCTTCATTCATGCTAAAGTCGATTTACTGACCCTTCTTATCCCTGCTCATTCCTTTTTCAAACCACCAATCATCATCATAATCATCATCATCATAATCAATCACTCCATCACCATCACCTATAAACACCCTTCTTCTCCCGCATCATGTTCATCCTCTCTCTCTACTGCCTCCGCCACCGTTATCTCAGTCGACCACTGTGGCTCCCTCTTCTCACCGTCATCCTTCTTATTCCGATTGAATCACTATATTTCTCTATTGTTAGCGCCATCACTTCACACTCACATAACCATCACCATTAATGACGACCTCACCACCGTCTCCCCATACATCATCTTCACTCTTTCTCAAACTTGAACAACCACCACATCAAATCCACCAACGACCACTTATGGCAGCAAGCTCCCTGCCACCTACCAAATATAACGGCCCCCTTCCACCTTATGTCGCCGGAGTCGTCTTCACTAGAGTAAGTTACCTCGCCGGTGCTCGGTTATGCCGGATCTGACGTTTGTTGAGGTAGGGACGGTATCGGGGGAGGGAGGGAGGCAGTGGTGGTGTTTCACGGTGTTCGGGGTAAATGGATGCAGAATTGAGGAAGGAGAAATTGGTGGGACGATGTGTATTTTTCGACTGCGACGATTTTAAGGGGGTGGTGGTGCTTGTGAATAAGCTTTAATGGGTGGAAATAGGTGGTAATGGAGGTGGTGTTGCAAGGCCTTTATGGAGATGGAAGCTTGAAAAGTAGTATACAGTATAAGTGTAGGTTTAAGATGATAATTTTTTTATTTTTTTATTTTTTACCTGTTGTACAGGTATCAGGTTAGTTAGTCTGTATATGGAAGATGTTATGTATAGGTAGGTTTATTATGGGATTAATTAAAGATTGGTTTATTTTTGGAAGATGGGTCATAGGTTGGATTATTGTTGGTAAATTTTCCTTAAATATATAATTATGGAGTATTATTATTCCCTTGACTCCTTGAGCTACTTTATTGTACGTTTAATAGACATGTGACATGTAAAATGGTGCCAACAATATTTCATCACTATGTTATACGGAGTAATTAATTATAACAATGAAGACTCCATAGTCCACACTAACTAAACAATGAACATTCATAGATTAAAAATAATTATATTGTATATAAAATACTCCCTCCATTCCACTTTACGTGTCCCCTTTTATTAAAATGTTAGATTTAAGAAACTTAGAAAAAAGCCACAATCAACCCTTAATTTTCATAACATTTACATATAATTCCAAATTTACCCTTATACACTAATATGGGTGGGAGACTTTAAACGTAAATTTTCAAATAAAAACACAAGCACAGATTTCTTGACTGAAGCTAATACAAGCAGAATTTTACCATTTTTCCAAAAGGGACAATTAAATTGGAATTTTTTTAAAACCAAAAGGGGACAAGTAAAGTGGAATGGAGGGAGTAATATTTAAGACAGCTGATCAAATTAAATCTAAGCTTAGTGAAGAAGATATTGGAAAATCATGCATAAAGTTGTTAGTGGTTTCATTCTCTACACGACTTAGCTCGCGTATCACGTTGAAGTATATATTATTAGTCGTATACTCGTATATGTTAATGACCTCTACTTTATAAAAATATGAATTAATAATCGAGTTGTTGTGACGATTAATTAACTTCACCAACTTATACCAAAGTATTTTCTATGATGCACGTTAATCGACTGGAGCAGACCTTGAAGAATATATATTTTCTCGTCGTTTTTCGAGATCGTAAGAAAAAAATTGAATAACGGGGACTAAATTTGGAAAACAAAAAACCTAACAACCGATTATTGGTTCAGTTTTAATCAATTAAATCGATTCGCTTTAAAACAGATTTACCTTATTTTCAATTTCAGTATGATAGCGGTTGATAATATTTCGGTAAAACACTTTAATCGTTTATGTTATTTTGAGTCAGGAACGATTGGGTTGGGTCAACATCAGTATAGCTTAGTTTTAGGTATGTTTTTTGAGTTAAGGATTAAAAAATCCATTTAAACAAAAGATATTTTTCAAATTGAATATAAAAGTTAAAAATGTTGTTAAAAAAAAAAATGTCCTTATTAAACAAAATTGATCCTTAAATTAACTGAAAGAAAAAGTAAATCTTATTTTTGAACATTTAATTCGGAAAAAATGGATGATAATTAAAATGCGGATAGTCGGGTATATAGATTGAATAGAGGAAATTTGACTTCTACTGATGCCGGCGTGCGTACTGCGTAGTCTGTTGTCACAACTAGCTTATGTCTTCCGGTTGTTGAGTCGGAAACCGATTAAATAGAGGAACTTTTTTGGAAAAAAGTCGATTAACTGGGCAATACTCACTAAAATTAACATTTTGAAAATACCGTGTCGTGTTGGTCACAATCGTGTCAAAATTGGAGCTGTTACTCGTTCTGCTAAGCTAAAACATTGAGTTGCGGGTAGCATTACACAATACACACCCTGATGTTACCATACCGATAGTTTGCCTGATCCGTGCACCACGCTGACTCGCTGGGCTTCATCTACATTTTCAACATCTCGTGATCTAGGGTAATACTTAATCTCAGTATTAATAACCTGTGTTTTAAATAAATACGCTGTTAGATTGTCTCGAAAGAAATTGAAATTAAATGTTATAACTTGCATGTCATTAATCCAAAACGCTATTTCAAAACTATGACAACTCAAGACGAAAAGAACACATCCCTAAATGGGTTCAAAAGGGTAGTTCTGATGCAAAAGGGTTTTGAATTTGGTCGTTAAGTACAAAAAAAAGGGCAACGAGCCTACAACGCACCTGAGTTGTCCATTGGGTTCGCAGCAGGCATGGGCTCGGGCTCGGGGATCTCAGTAACCACAGCGTCTGACGTGAGGAATGTCTTGGCTACAGAAGCAGCATGCTCCAAGCAGCATCTCACAACCTTCGGTGTCAAAACAGTCATTCAAAAGTAAGGCTCGAGAAAACTCATGGTATGCAAAGAGATGGCATGGAATGTACTGAAGACATTAAATGCTACTAATGAAGAAGGAACTTAGAAACAAATGTATCGAACCTTAGTGGGATCGATGATGCCAGCCGCCATGAGATCTTCATATCTTCCAGTTGCAGCGTTGTATCCAAAACTCGGATTGTCGTTCGAAAGCACCTGAAGTCGAAATCAGAAGTCAGCCACACAAGGCATACATTTACTGATATACACCTTTTAATCAAACCATGTTTTGTACCTTTTCAGTCACGACTGCTCCATTAACTCCTGCATTCTTAGCGATCAGGTCCAAAGGATACGTAAGCGCCCTTTTCACAATATCTGCTCCAAGCTGTAAATTTCAAAGACGGGTCATCATCAGTCGAGTGAATACGAGACCTATAGATGTCCGCTGAAAAGGTTTAGACATAACCTTTTGCTCATCGTTGTCAAGTGTTGCCTTGATGGCGTCTACTTTGGATGATAGGCGCAACAACGTGCAGCCTCCACCGACAACGATTCCTTCTTCAACAGCTGCCTGTCAAGATTAGAAAATTTCAAGTTGACAATTGCTCCTCCGTAGAGTGCTCATACATTGCTTCACTGAAAACATACGGAGTACTAATTATCACATTACCTTGGTGGCATTTAAGGCGTCTTCCACTCTCAGCTTCCTCTCTTTAAGCTCAGTCTCGGTTCGTGCTCCAACCTGTGCATACAAAATCAATATAAACGGAAATTAAATACGAACATGTTCTCCTCGTCTTATATTGTTTGAAGCTTGAAGTTTTCTGAAATCATTTAACGTTACCCGGATAACAGCAACCCCGCTGGTTAATTTTGCAATTCTTTCGTTCAGTTTATTTTTCTCGTAATCTGTGTCAGCATCCTGTCAACAAACAACTTAGTTACTACAAATTCGTTCAATGTGAGGATCTAGGTAAAGCTCAAAACGCAGTTACAAACAAGAACCTAACCTCAGCTTGCTTCTTGATTTGCGCAATTCGCCTAAGAACGGCTTCTTGCGTGGTGCCATCACCGACAATAGTAGCTGTCTCCTTTGCTAGCACAATTTTAGCAGCATTTCCTAATACTTCGGAGCCAACTTTGTCCAACGACAAACCAACCTCATCTCTGATCACAGTTCCTGTCGATATACCAAGTTTGAAACCCAATATGTTTAAAGGAAAACCAGATTAAGCTGTGAATAGAGTTTAGGAAATCGGACAACCTCCAGTGAGGACAGCAATATCGTCAATATATTGGTGCTTTCGGTCTCCAAATCCTGGCTGTTTCATAGCGGCGATCTTAAGTGATCCTCTGAGCTTGTTTACGACTAGGGTAGCTAGAGGTTCTTGCTCAATATCTTCAGCAATTATCAAAATTGCGCTATTGCTTTTTATGGCATCTTCCAGGACGTTAACAAGGTCTCGTGCACTTGTGATCTTCTTATCAACCAGAAGCAACTGAAAAACCAAACAAAGATGTAACAAAAACAGTTCTCGACGACTCCAAGCGCTCATTTATGGCAATAAGAGTATACGATGTATAAATGGACAACCGGTCAATGTACCTTGCAGTTCTCATACTCCGCAATCATTTTCTCACTGTCAGTGACAAAGTAAGGAGAAATATAGCCACGGTCAAACTGCATGCCCTCTACAAGGTACAAGCTGTCTGAAGCTCCACTTCCCTCTTCAAGAGTTACAACACCCTTACGACCAACTTTTCCCATGGCTTCGGCAATCATATTCCCTATCTCGTAGTTGTTTCCTGCACTAACAGCGGCCACGTCTGCAAGTTCTTTGTCTTCTACCTACAGATAAAATCCGTACATATATTAGCGTAATTTCAGTGTGACTGTCTAATAAAGTCAAATCTTACAAAGGATACAATTTCTCGTAATGAACGACATTGTCAACTCTATATAGACAAAGATACGAGGGGAGGCTTACCTCTTTGGACATCAACTTCAACTCGGCCACTAAACTCTTCGCAGTGTTCTCGATCCCTTTAGCTACTTGTATCGGATTTGCCCCGGCCAATACAATCTGTATACATAAATGCTTAGTTGGGATATAATTCAAACATACGACAATTAAAAAAGAACATGCAGAATATCGCAAATAACCACACCTTCACGCCTTCAGCAATCAATCCTTGCGCCAAAACTACAGATGTAGTGGTTCCATCTCCCGCTAAATCATTAGTTTTTGACGCAGCTTCCCTGACAAGCCTAGCTCCAATGTTTTCAACGGGGTCTTCTAGCTCGACCTAGATATGAAAACATTTAATTAGTACTCCGTATACTGGATACTGAATAAATCCAAAACTGGAATTCGAAGAATAAATTACTCCACTGAAGCTAAGGCTCCCCGCCCACGGAACAGCAGTGAGTCTATGGCTCCGTCAAATTGAAAAGAGAAAAAATAGACTAACATAATCGAAACCCGTCATATGCCAAGACGTTCTTTTACAATTCCAACAAGTCACGGAGTGAGGTCATAGTGTATAAGCATTTTAATCGACAAAACTCACCCAGCGTAGCCTACCTCGCCGCCTTAGTGTATAAGCCACAGCCAAATATTACAATATATGGAGTATGAAGAAACAATGAAACATCTACCTCCTTGGCAACAGTGACACCATCATTTACAATTTTGGGAGAACCGTATTTGCTCTCCAAAACCACATTTCTTCCTTTAGGACCAAGCGTAACACCCACCAAATCCGCAAGCTTATTTACTCCAGCCTGAAATTCAACAAAGAAAACACTTTTAGAAACAGGGCAGTCACATTAATCCACAGCCAACATTTTCGAATCATATCGAAATCTTAATACAAAAGTCAAACCTGTAGTTTCCTGATAGCAGCACCGTTCTTGTTGAAGTGCAATTTCTTTACTGCAGCATTAATCTTGAAGGAACGCCTTTTTCCGAGGGAAACACAAATTGTACTACATCTCAAAGAGCTACTGGATATGCAGTCCAAAGACGACAGCTTGTGTGTCGAGCTGACAAGTTTCCTGTCGATTGAGTGACTTCCCGCAGACATCAAAGAGCCAATTGTAGACATGGTGACATAACTTGATGCCATTTATTTATAACACTGCTCATGAACAAAACAAATCCACCTTAAAATTATATATATTCCATCAGAAGACAGAAGGGTGACCTCCAATTGAATATAAATATGTCAATCATAAGCACAACTATACTATGATCATGTACATACCATACAACGCCTACAAGTAAAACTCCAAAGCTCAAAGCAAATACAATAAATACGACTCCGTAATTTGAAAACTTTAAATACGATAATATGAGGGAAGGTAGAGGGGAGAGGGAATATGGAGCAATAATATATGGTCGTACAATTATTATAAGGGACCAAGTCACGAAACCGGAAAATGTGACACTCCAAAAATGTATGGGTAATAAGTAGTATGTAAGTTAACTAAAACTACATATTTTCTCAATTAAATATACGGACTATATATATACAATCATTATTATTGTTAAACCATAAAAGCGAGTCCGGCCATACCCATGAGGAGAGTAGAGTCCAATTTACAAGTCCAAAGGAAATCCACATTTCCTTTACAAATTAGCAATGGGAGAACCGGAGAAGTACCTTTGGACATTATAAATGACATTATTCTTTATCCCAAAATAAATGTGCGATACCTCACATGTGGGTCATATGTTCCAAATTTCCAACAATTATCGCATATTGAAATAGTAGCAATTCATACTAGTATATGCTAAATTTCAATACTCTGTAACTCGTACCAATTGAAAAAGCTAAAATACAACTATGCGTGAATGATGATTATGTTTATAGGATACTCATTTAGTTACGAAAAAAAATGGATTCTCCATTTTCCTCAATCCATTTTGCAAACCAAACGACAACATTCCTCTTTCATCTCCTACTTTCCCTTCAGCCTCCATCCAGAAAGAGAACCATCTGAATTCCTCAAATGCTGACGATTAATTAATGTTCTCGGTAAATACTCATGATTCTACGAACTATTTATAAAGCAAAATTATGCAAAACAACCTTGCTTTGCATTTTAGAAGGTCTACGTCCTTCACGAAATGCTCGTATCAATTACACTAACCACTAAATGCTGCTAAAATATCATGTCCGCCATTAATCAATTGACGCGATGTTTTAACGCTATTTTCATTACGTGTCATCTGAAACAACCTCGTATCTTGTTAGTTACAGGAGCCAAGCAGTGAACCTACGAGGGCTAGTAGGGGCGTTCGCCCCCCTTAAATAGTAGAAAAGTCGAGATTTTTAGCTAATGTTTTCGACATTAGTTAAGATTACCATAAATTCTATTAGTAATTCGTCTCCCTAAAAATTCAAATCCTAGCTACGCCATGGTAATTCTATAAGTAATTCGTCTCCCTAAAAATTCGCGCCCCCTAACGACAAATCCTAACTACGCCATGGTAATCTTATGATGTTGTATTATCCCCACCATCACCATCATTTCTCAGAAACTCAACAAGAATGAATATATATATTAATAAATCAACAAAACAGAGTTTTAAACGGGCAAAACACCAATATATAATATATTCCCCCAATTCATGGGAATTATTCAGTGTAAAACAATAAAGCTTGAAACTTTACGCCTTAGTGAGGAAATGGGTAGAAAAATTGGATAGAAATATAACAAATAATTGATAAAATTCATCATCATTAAAGAAAAGAAAACAAAACTAAAATGGATTTAACATGAGAAAAAGATGTAATAGATTATAAGAAAAAGAAGAAGAAGAAGAAGAAGAAGAAGAAAGATTCAAGGTTAAGAAAATGAGGAGGAATTACCAGAAGAAAGAGGACGTTGAAAGTGAAATGAGTTTGTGGAGATAAAGTTGAGTACAAGGATGATGAAACACTCCAGTAGTGCTGTGTACTCTTGATATGATAAGATTGTACTCCGTACTCTTTTAAACCCCTTTCCTTTTTTTTTTTTTTTTTTTTTTTTTTTTTTTTTTTTTTTTCGAACGAATAATTGTCAAGAATAATTTATAACTAGTTTAGATCCCGTGCATTGATGCACGGTTACTATAGAATTATATTATTTTTAACTAATAAAAATATAAGTAATAAATCAATTGGAAAATAATACTCCCTCCGTCCCGGTCATTTGTTTACACTTTCCATTTTGGGGCGTACGGGTCATTTGTTTACACTTTCTAAAAATGGTCATGCTTGACCCATGTGAGTGGCACTTCCTACCCTCAACCAATAACATTTGATAATTTTAAGCGAAACTTAATTTGTCTTATATTATTATTTTATTAGTTTTTTCTCAATCTCTCTCCTCACATCGATAAATGTGTATAAAGTAAATGTAAACAAATCACCGAAACGGAGTGAGTATAATAATCACTTTAATGATATTTTACTGTACATATATATATTAATAAAAAACAAAGAATCTATATAAAATAGCTAAAATATATGACCGGCATAAATTTTATTTTATAGACTTTACAACATTTATTTTCGATTAGAAAATATTAAATATAATAAATATTAAAATAAGCAAGTAGTGAATAGAGAATAAATATATTGTTAGAAAAAGTGAATTAGCTATTCCAAGTACATATATTTAGAACTTTCATATATATGAGTTATAAACGAAATAATAGATTAATATAAGTACTTATTTTATATTTTATTATAAATATATATAATGAAAACTAAAATATTAAAATAAAAGAAGTAATTAATTTAAAATACATATTACTATATTGTTAATAAAACTAAACTTTTATTATTTTATCTATAACATAAGTGTGAATCTGATTATTGAGAAATTATAGGCATAGATAATAAACCTAGACTTAAAAACATAGAGTGTGATTAATGATGTCAGCATTGCATTTTGGCGGGAAAAAAATGCATAGAATTGCGACATGTGGCATTGATGATGTCAGCGAAAACTGTCATTTAGTATAATAAAGATTATAACTGACAGTTATTTTTACAATGAGTTTCATCTTTTTCTTTTTTGGGATATTTTCAATAATATACCTGAGATTTGTCACTTTACCGATGATATTTCTTTTTTCATGCTAAAAAACTTTGACTGAGCTTAACTTGTACTTACGAGTTTAGAAATTGACAATCGTTTTGCCTAAGCCGTATATATCGTTGAGATGATCAATTTGAATATCGAATTTTCCAGATTTGCAACTCGTGACTAGTAGATATGGTCGTTCAATTTTTTTCGATAAAATAACTTTGACCGACCATAACTTGAAACTACGTGTTCTAAACATGATTTTTTTTTTATGTCAAATCGCAGAGTTCGAAAAGACGATTACTTTGAAAACAATAATGATCGAATTCTGAATTCGGAACTACAAATTATGGTCAGTTAAAGTTTTTTTTTTCACAAAACAAAGAGTATTTAAGGAAAAATTGCAAAACTCAGGGGTACCATGGAAAATATTCCCTTTTTTTTTAGAGTCGATTAAAACTGGTCAAAGTATGTTATTGAAATGGTTGTTCGATGGTTGAGATTATTCGTGAATTATTTTGAGTTGGAAGATGAGTGTCAATTCGGATTATTCCTGACAATTATTTTTTTTTTAAAAACTAATTGAAAATACAGCTGAAAACCAAAGACATAATTGAAATTAAATTTGAGCTACTTTCTCTGTCTCAATCATTTATTTACTCTTATCTCAAATTTCCCTCACAAAATAGTTTGTATAAACAATTCACTGGAACTGAGGGAGTACAAAAAAAATAATAATAATTTGACGTGTTTATATTGTTTTCCAAATGCTAGCCACGTGGAAAGATAGTCGAAAATAATAAGTTAGTTTTAAACTAATACTCCTTCTATTTATATTCATTTATATCCAAGAGAGAAATGACGCTATTCATTCAAGTGAAAATTTCTTATATTTCTTATGGAGTACAACTAACATAAAAATTAAATGTCTTATGTGATCTTGTTTACTACGGAGTAGAGGTGATCATGGGCCGGGCCGGGCCTAATAATTAAATTTAGCCCAAATATGCGGGCCGGGCCGGGCCGGGCTACAAGCGCGGGCTTATTTTATTGGCCCAAACCCGACCCATTTGGGCTTTTAGCGGGCTTCGGGCTAAATCGGGCCATTTCGGGCTTATAAAATTTATTCTACAAGCGACTTTAGAAATATTCATTACTCCCTATTTTGTACCATTCTCACTTGACGTTTTTAATAATAGAGTTGTATTTGATATATTGGTAAATAAATTATTTGTATTAGAAGATTTGTGGGGTAAAAAAAATTAATTTATTTATTCATTAATTTATTGCATACCTATTGTAAAATAAATTACTAAGGCTTTTCGAACTAATAATAACTGAATTATAAAGACTCATACACTAGTTTGGAATTAGTTGATTAGTTTTATTTACTAGCACTCAATATAATTTACATCCTTAAATTATACGGAGTAGAGAAGTTTCTAAGCTTAAGATATGTTCGGGTCGGGCCGGGCCAAAATGCGGGCCTTGAGGTCGGCTCAAGCCCGGCCCAATTTTATGAAATGGGCGGCGGGCTTCGGGCCTAAAAACAAGGCCCAAGCCCTATAAAAATTCGGGTTGGGCTGGGCTACGGGCTTGGGCCATTTGATCACCTCTACTACGGAATGTGTCTTAATAAAGACAATATTATTATTATTATTATTATTATTATTATTATTATTATTATTATTATTATTATTATTATTATTGTTGTTGTTGTTGTTGTTGTTTTTTGATACTTTTCTATTTTTTGTTTTGTGTTTGAGTTAGGGCTGTGCACCGGTCCTAATCCGGATCGGCTGAAAACCGGAAAAGACCGGAATCGGAAACATGAAAATTCCATGACCCTAAAACCGGACCTGTTTTTGTAAGGTTGACACTGGATTATGTCACCTATCTTTTATAAAACCTTTAGTTCAATATATTCAAGCAAAAAATGAGTGTTTTAACAAGTCGCAAACAAAAATAAATATGCATTATCCATCGAAAGTCTAACAAAAAAAATCCAAATTGAAATAAAGCACTACAAAGCTCAAATAACTATAATAATGAAAATTATAAGTCTAAAGTTCTTTATTAGTCAATGCAAAATTAAATCTACTCCAACTTCCGCAAGTCTCAAATGCTATCCATCTTCTTTGATCAACCATCCACATAAACGATTTCGTCATCTATTGTGGTAATCTCCAAATCTGCATAAAGGAAAACACATCAATGTTTAAATTCTAATTTTTAAATTAATTTTTACTACACCAATAATAAATCAACATGATTACCTTTCTCAATTGTCTCTATTTCCCGAACATATTCTTCCATTTCCATAGAAGTCGATGTTTTTCTTGCTCAAAGCCAATCTTGACAGCACACCAATGTTTGTACCATCTTTCATATAAACATCCAAAAATTAAATATACTTTATAATTAAATGATCGAATTTATAACAAGGGAGTGAGAGAAAAAATAGTATACACTTTATAAAATGGGATTGTCAAAAATAATCGATAAAATTTCATTACCTTAGGATTCAAAGAGCTCCTAAAACAATCAAGATGACGACCTCCTGCACTAAAAGCTGATTCTGATGCAACTGTAGATAACGGTATTGCTAATATATCACGACACTTTTACATTGGTGCGGATAATGGAAATACTCTATTATCGCCTAGTGGAGTACTTTTGATCGATACTCGTTTTATTGATATTGGATGATTGCTTGGATAAATCATGTGGTCGTATCCAGAAACGACGATACTCATTATTTTTATCATATAAATTCTTTCAAGAGTACGGAGAAATACGGATGGCGAGAAAAATAAAGATATGCCCTTACGATGGCGAACCAGGCACTAGTCATCCATTCTCCACAGAAACTCCAAGAAAAAACGAGCCAAAAAAGCCGAAAGTTAGGAGTAGAATTATGCCCATCCCTTGTTTAGACGGCGCGTCACACAAGAGATGGACAGGAGGCAAGGAGTGGGGGACTACCCCTGAGAGCCCGAATAATCATATTTATTGATTCGAAATAGTGAATTTTTTGGAATTTGTACTAACAATTTGGCAGGATTGGGGGCAAAAACGCCATCAGAAACAACCGAACCGGAAAGGCTAGATAAGACCACCTGCGGCCGTAGCGCACTAGTCACGGTATTACTTTTACACGAAAAGGCTAGATAAGACCACCTGCGGCCGTACCGCGCAGGTGGCACCAGTTACGGTGTTTCTTTTACACGGAAAGGCTGGATAAGACCACCTGTGGCCGTACGTAGCGCGCATGTGGCACCAGTTACGGTGTTACTTTTACACGGAAAGGCTGGATAAGACCACCTGCGGCCGTAGCGCGCAGGTGGCACCAGTTACGGTGTTACTTCTATACGGAAAGGCTGGATAAGACCACCCACGGGTGGCACCAGTCATAAAGTCCCTACGGCCACGTGCCTGGGCAACGGAAAGGCTGGATAAGACCACCCACGGGTGGCACCAGTCACGGGTGGCACCAGTCATAAAGTCCCTACGACCACGTGTCTGGGCAACGGAAAGGCTGGATAAGACCACCCACGGGTGACACCAGTCACAAAGTCCCACGGTCATGAACCTGGGCAAGAAAAACGGAAAAGTTGGATAAGACCACCTGCGACCGTAGTGCACAGGTGACATCAATTATAAAAGAAAAATAAGCTAAGTCCACCTGCGGCCACAGTCCACAGGTAGCATCGATTACGAAAACCGCGGCCATACGCGTGGACAGACACTTTGTTTAACACATAAACACCCTTACCGTGCTAATTCGCAAGCTGAATGAAGGGGAAAGATGAATCTGCGGCCACCGGAGCCCAGAACGTCCGTTACATTGTAAACATCCAGTAGGCTTAAAGCCATGGTAAAGGATAAAAGCTATTAAAATGCACTAAGTGTAGAAAATACGTTAAGTATGGAAAGCACACTAAATGGAAAAGGCATGTAAGCCCCACACACCGCAGGTTAAGGCTGGAAGCGGTTGACGACTACGGAAAGTGGGAAACTGAAATAGACCCTCAAGGCTACAACTAAAGTAAATACAAGCTAACTGCCGAATTACAGAAACGAAAGTTACAAACATAAAAGACTGCAGGGTAACTTGGAAAATTTTTAGGTGAATGCGCTAGTAAAACAGAATGCACAGCTATGACGGAAGGAAAAGCAAACTTCGTTGAAAAGAAAATATTACAGAGTACAAAGTCCCATGGTTATGAACCTGGGGAAAAAAAGTGGAAAAGCTGGATAAGACCATCTACGACCACAGTGCAAAGAAGACCCCAGTCACAAAGTCCCACGGCTACGTACTCGGGCAAGCACTATGCTAGACACATGAACGTCCTGCTAAGGAATATCCTTGGCTCGCAGTCACATCAAACTAAACTCATAAGTTGAGCGAAAAAGTAAAGCAAATCTGCGGCCAACAGAGCCCAGAACATTTCTCACGCTATAGCTATCGGATAGGGGCACGGCCACGCCGCCTAGCCTACTCTAGTAGTCACAAAAGAGCTACGCGCTCAAAGGAAATGTCACATAACAGGAAACAACAGGCCGCACGCTAAAATGGCTATGACCTAAGAGCAGCAGATGGCCATAAATCTGACAAACACCCAAGATCCGCTCTAAAGAGTGAAAATTTTCGAGGTGTTAAATGGATGAAAGTACACTGAGTATGAAATAGTAAACACTTGTGCAAACTTCATCAAGTGCCAGCTAGCTTTTGTATTTCAGTGACGCTGTGATCTCAACGACACCCTTGGCCGCGGCCGCGTGACACCCTCTGTCCGCACCGCTAGCCCTTGGCGCGCCGCGTGACATCCTTTGTCCGCGCCGCTGGCTTTTTATTTCAGTGACGTTGTGTCATCAGCGTCACCCTTGGCCACGGCCGCGTGACATCCGCTGTCCGCGCCGCTAGCCTATCCGAAATGCCAGCATGCAACCAAGTCTATAAAATGCCTCATTTACGGCAAATTCTTTCTACATGATCTCGTTTACATACGTCGCCCATGGTGAACGGTTTCGCGTATTCCGTTCGACACCGGCTTCAGACACCGAACACGCATACTCATATGCGAATCCGGTGGGGGTAATTGTTGGGGGTCGAATATCCGACTACGCTCACGAGTATAAAAACGATAAATATTGGAATATTAGGACATTAAGACCCAAGAGGCCCAATACTTCGAAAAGGCCCAAGGGCCTAAAAAGTCTATAAACACCCCTAAGGAGGCAAAGGTAAGGGGAATGAAATCCTACTTTCTCCCACTCTCTACTCTACTCTCCCTCACTACTCTCTCACATATATATGTACACTTGTATCGGAACTGACTTGGCCGTCGGAAGCTCTCCCCGGGGGCAAACCCTCGGGCCCGAGGGTTGTTTTGTAGGTCCATTCACGGAGTAAGCGCAGCCGACCTAGGCGCACACTACGTCATCCGAAGGCCCCAAGTTTACACCCGGAACAAGTAGGTATTGTAATTAAAAGAAGCATTAAAAAAAAACGATTATTAAAAAATGAAAAAGAAAAAAGAAACAAATAAAATAGAGAAGTGATAATAGTCAATGGAAGGCAGAGGTGTATAACTATATATAACTAACTAACATTAACGGAAATTGTTTGAAAACATAATAAACCCAGAAAACAGAATCAATAACCATGAAGAAAAATACTGGTAATCAAGAAGCAATAATCAATTCCATCGCAAAAGTTTTTCGTGAAAGCTCCAACACGATTAAGGATTACTTTTTCAAGATAATTGGCATGAAACGTCAACCGACATCACCACCACCAAAACCCACCACACTTCTCGTCAAACCACCACCGGAACCCACCCGTTTTCGCCCTCTTCTTCCACCCTTACCCCCTGAGTTCCCATTAAAACCCTTCGGTTTTCATCCACATATGACCGACAATGCTTCCGATCATTTCACAGAAATAGTTAAATTTGTAGCAAAATAGCTATTTTGCCACAAACCAAACCACGCATGTGGCAACAACATCTATTTATGCCACAAGAAAATAAATTATGTGGCAAATAATCAATTGTGCCACAGAAATAGTTAAAATCATGGCAAAACATGTATATTGTCACAAGTCAAGCTACGCGGACATGGCAAAAATATCAACATAGCTACAAATTGTTTAGTGGCTAGCATTGTCACTTCAAAATACATAAAATGTGATGAGAAATTACGACTGATATAGCTATATCGTACAAATATGGTGACAATTAAATTGTTTTGATACAAAATAATTTCAAGGGACAAATTATTTGGTTTGACGTCTTTATTTTACAATAGAGTTACCTTGGTGACACACTTAATGGAAATAAAATTGCAACCAAATGTCATCGTAAAAAAATTATTATTGATTTTAATAGAGTCGTATGCAATTGTATACATGGATGGCTTATTATTGATTTTCATATCCAAAAAATTATACAAATAGTATTAGCACAACATTATGAATT
Source organism: Dianthus caryophyllus (assembly GCA_023091065.1). NCBI lineage: Eukaryota > Viridiplantae > Streptophyta > Magnoliopsida > Caryophyllales > Caryophyllaceae > Dianthus > Dianthus caryophyllus. The sequence continues at coordinate 6,515,390 of CM041520.1, forward strand.
TTGAATACATTCTTTGATCATTCGGATATTATTCTAACATGAAATACAGGTAGTATTATTTACAATGTACATCAACTAAAAATCAGCCTAAATAATTAATTATTTAATTGTACTATCAACTTAATTTTCCATGCAATATTCATATATCAAGTAAACATTGACAATATACTCCGTATTAATTTAAACTTTAACCTCATACCATTAAAACATGACATACTAGATATCAGTCATCGCATCAAAGTTTTAACTGAAATAACTTTTTTTTTTTGAAAGTAACTAAAATAACTTTTTATTAAAGTTCTATTGTCTGTTTGCCTCATAATTAAATTGAGAATCACTTCCAAGTTCCCTCTCAAAATAATGTCAACTTTCCATCCGATAATTTTAACAAAATAACAAATACTATTAAGTATTACGTAGTATATTATATTCAAACCCAACATAAATTGTCTCAAGTTGTGAGAATTACATGAACACTAGTATCACTAAACTGTTATGTATATTCGTAAGGGTTTTTTTTGTCACACACTACCTTACATTTAGCCCAACTTGTGAGGAATTACCTTACATTTTTTTTTTTTGTGAAGAACTACCTTATTTTTCTCAAAATTTGTTGAACACTACCCAGACCCATTTTCCGTCCATACTTAACGTTTGACCAACTTAACTTTGACCGACTGAGCTTTGGTGAAACCTAACTAACTTTTCATTTCCTACCTTTTCATTTCTACCACTCACTTAATGATTACTTTTTCAAGATAATCGGCATGAAACGTCAACCGACATCACCACCACCAAAACCCACCACATTTCTCGTCAAACCACCACTGGAACCCACCCGTTTTCGCCCTCTTCTTCCACCCTTACCCCCTGAGTTCCCATTAAAACCCTTCGGTTTTCATCCACATATGACCGACAATGCTTCCGATCATTTCACAGAAATAGTTAAATTTGTAGCAAAATAGCTATTTTGCCACAAACCAAACCACGACGCAACAACATCTATTTATGCCACAAGAAAATAAATTATGTGGCAAATAATCAATCGCACACGTAAATAGTTAAAATCATGGCAAAACATGTATATTGTCACAAGTCAAGCTCACGCGACATAGCAAAAATACCAACATAACTATAAAATGTTTAGTGGCTAGCATTGTTTCTTCAAAATCCATAAAATGCGATGGAAAATTACGACTGATATAGCTTTATCGTACAAATATGGTGACAATTAAATTGTTTTGAGACAAAAGAATTTTAAGGGACACTTGATTTGACGCCTTTCTTTTACAATAGAGTTACCTTGGAAACACTTAATGGAAAAAAAATTGCAACCAAACGTCATCGTAAAAAAATTATTATTGATTTTAATAGAGTCGTATGCAATTGTATACATGGATGGCTTATAATTGATTTTTATATCCAAAAATTATACAAATAGTATTAGCACAACATTATGAATTTTGAATACATTATTTGATCATTCTGGATATAATTCTAACTTGAAATACAGGTAGTATTATTTACAATGTACATCAACTAAAAATCAGCCTAAATAATTAATTATTTAATTGTACTATCAACTTAATTTTCCATGCAATATTCATATATCAAGTAAACATAGACAATATACTCCGTATTAATTTAAACTTTAACCTCATACCATTAAAACATGACATACTAGATATCAGTCATCGCATCAAAGTTTTAACTGAAATAACTTTTTTTTTTTGAAAGTAACTAAAATAACTTTTTATTAAAGTTCTATTGTCTGTTTGCCTCATAATTAAATTGAGAATCACTTCCAAGTTCCCTCTCAAAATAATGTCAACTTTCCATCCGATAATTTTAACAAAATAACAAATACTATTAAGTATTACGTAGTATATTATATTCAAACCCAACATAAATTGTCTCAAGTTGTGAGAATTACATGAACACTAGTATCACTAAACTGTTATGTATATTCGTAAGGGTTTTTTTGTCACACACTACCTTACATTTAGCCCAACTTGTGAGGAATTACCTTACATTTTTTTTTTTGTGAAGAACTACCTTATTTTTCTCAAAATTTGTTGAACACTACCCAGACCCATTTTCCGTCCATACTTAACGTTTGACCAACTTTGACCTGACGGAGCTTTGGTGAAACCTAACTAACTTTTCATTTCCTACCTTTTCATTTCTACCACTCACTTAATGATTACTTTTTCAAGATAATCGGCATGAAACGTCAACCGACATCACCACCACCAAAACCCACCACATTTCTCGTCAAACCACCACTGGAACCCACCCGTTTTCGCCCTCTTCTTCCACCCTTACCCCCTGAGTTCCCATTAAAACCCTTCGGTTTTCATCCACATATGACCGACAATGCTTAGATCATTTCACGTAAATAGTTAAATTTGTAGCAAAATAGCTATTTTGCCACAAACCAAACCACGCACGTGGCAACAACATCTATTTACGCCACAAGAAATAAATTATGTGGCAAATAATCAATTGTGCCACAGAAATAGTTAAAATCATGGCAAAACATGTATATTGTCACAAGTCAAGCTACGCGGACATAGCAAAAATACCAACATAGCTACAAATTGTTTAGTGGCTAGCATTGTCACTTCAAAATACATAAAATGTGATGAGAAATTACGACTGATATAGCTATATCGTACAAATATGGTGACAATTAAATTGTTTTGATACAAAATAATTTCAAGGGACAAATTATTTGGTTTGACGTCTTTATTTTACAATAGAGTTACCTTGGTGACACACTTAATGGAAATAAAATTGCAACCAAATGTCATCGTAAAAAAATTATTATTGATTTTAATAGAGTCGTATGCAATTGTATACATGGATGGCTTATAATTGATTTTTATATCCAAAAAATTATACAAATAGTATTAGCACAACATTATGAATTTTGAATACATTATTTGATCATTCGGATATTATTCTAACATGAAATACAGGTAGTATTATTTACAATGTACATCAACTAAAAATCAGCCTAAATAATTAATTATTTAATTGTACTATCAACTTAATTTTCCATGCAATATTCATATATCAAGTAAACATTGACAATATACTCCGTATTAATTTAAACTTTAACCTCATACCATTAAAACATGACATACTAGATATCAGTCATCGCATCAAAGTTTTAACTGAAATAACTTTTTTTTTTTGAAAGTAACTAAAATAACTTTTTATTAAAGTTCTATTGTCTGTTTGCCTCATAATTAAATTGAGAATCACTTCCAAGTTCCCTCTCAAAATAATGTCAACTTTCCATCCGATAATTTTAACAAAATAACAAATACTATTAAGTATTACGTAGTATATTATATTCAAACCCAACATAAATTGTCTCAAGTTGTGAGAATTACATGAACACTAGTATCACTAAACTGTTATGTATATTCGTAAGGGTTTTTTTGTCACACACTACCTTACATTTAGCCCAACTTGTGAGGAATTACCTTACATTTTTTTTTTGTGAAGAACTACCTTATTTTTCTCAAAATTTGTTGAACACTACCCAGACCCATTTTCCGTCCATACTTAACGTTTGACCAACTTTGACCTGACGGAGCTTTGGTGAAACCTAACTAACTTTTCATTTCCTACCTTTTCATTTCTACCACTCACTTAATGATTACTTTTTCAAGATAATCGGCATGAAACGTCAACCGACATCACCACCACCAAAACCCACCACATTTCTCGTCAAACCACCACTGGAACCCACCCGTTTTCGCCCTCTTCTTCCACCCTTACCCCCTGAGTTCCCATTAAAACCCTTCGGTTTTCATCCACATATGACCGACAATGCTTCCGATCATTTCACAGAAATAGTTAAATTTGTAGCAAAATAGCTATTTTGCCACAAACCAAACCACGCATGTGGCAACAACATCTATTTATGCCACAAGAAAATAAATTATGTGGCAAATAATCAATTGTGCCACAGAAATAGTTAAAATCATGGCAAAACATGTATATTGTCACAAGTCAAGCTACGCGGACATAGCAAAAATACCAACATAGCTACAAATTGTTTAGTGGCTAGCATTGTCACTTCAAAATACATAAAATGTGATGAGAAATTACGACTGATATAGCTATATCGTACAAATATGGTGACAATTAAATTGTTTTGATACAAAATAATTTCAAGGGACAAATTATTTGGTTTGACGTCTTTATTTTACAATAGAGTTACCTTGGTGACACACTTAATGGAAATAAAATTGCAACCAAATGTCATCGTAAAAAAATTATTATTGATTTTAATAGAGTCGTATGCAATTGTATACATGGATGGCTTATAATTGATTTTTATATCCAAAAAATTATACAAATAGTATTAGCACAACATTATGAATTTTGAATACATTATTTGATCATTCGGATATTATTCTAACATGAAATACAGGTAGTATTATTTACAATGTACATCAACTAAAAATCAGCCTAAATAATTAATTATTTAATTGTACTATCAACTTAATTTTCCATGCAATATTCATATATCAAGTAAACATAGACAATATACTCCGTATTAATTTAAACTTTAACCTCATACCATTAAAACATGACATACTAGATATCAGTCATCGCATCAAAGTTTTAACTGAAATTACTTTTTTTTTTTTGAAAGTAACTAAAATAACTTTTTATTAAAGTTCTATTGTCTGTTTGCCTCATAATTAAATTGAGAATCACTTCCAAGTTCCCTCTCAAAATAATGTCAACTTTCCATCCGATAATTTTAACAAAATAACAAATACTATTAAGTATTACGTAGTATATTATATTCAAACCCAACATAAATTGTCTCAAGTTGTGAGAATTACATGAACACTAGTATCACTAAACTGTTATGTATATTCGTAAGGGTTTTTTTGTCACACACTACCTTACATTTAGCCCAACTTGTGAGGAATTACCTTACATTTTTTTTTTTGTGAAGAACTACCTTATTTTTCTCAAAATTTGTTGAACACTACCCAGACCCATTTTCCGTCCATACTTAACGTTTGACCAACTTTGACCTGACGGAGCTTTGGTGAAACCTAACTAACTTTTCATTTCCTACCTTTTCATTTCTACCACTCACTTAATGATTACTTTTTCAAGATAATCGGCATGAAACGTCAACCGACATCACCACCACCAAAACCCACCACATTTCTCGTCAAACCACCACTGGAACCCACCTGTTTTCGCCCTCTTCTTCCACCCTTACCCCCTGAGTTCCCATTAAAACCCTTCGGTTTTCATCTACATATGACCGACAATGCTTCCGATCATTTCACAGAAATAGTTAAATTTGTAGCAAAATAGCTATTTTGCCACAAAACAAACCACGCATGTGGCAACAACATCTATTTATGCCACAAGAGAATAAATTATGTGGCAAATAATCAATTGTGCCACAGAAATAGTAAAAATCATGGCAAAACATGTATATTGTCACAAGTCAAGCTACGCGGACATGACAAAAATATCAACATAGCTACAAATTGTTTAGTGGCTAGCATTGTCACTTCAAAATACATAAAATTCGATGAGAAATTACGACTGATATAGCTATATCGTACAAATATGGTGACAATTAAATTGTTTTGATACAAAATAATTTCAAGGGACAAATTATTTGGTTTGACGTCTTTATTTTACAATAGAGTTACCTTGCTGACACACTTAATGGAAATAAAATTGCAACCAAATGTCATCGTTAAAAAATTATTATTTTTTTCTTCGTGTGACTTAAATTCAGTCACGAAATCTGTCATTAAATAGTCGTATGTCGAGAATATCGTTAAACGTACACAATATTTGTGCATCACGAACGATCTAAGCGAAATACTTTAAGTTTATATATAATGTTATTATCTATTTTTCTTTTAGATTAAAAATAGTTTATAATTAAATCCACGATATAGGTAATATATTTTGCGACTACATAACCTAAGAAAAATTATTAACACAAAAAAATAATATATTACACGTATAAATTATTAAAATTTTAATCAAACACAATGCTTAGAAGTGGTTATAAAATAGTAAAGATATAAAGAAAGTAAAAAACCTGCTTGCATAAATATTCAATATTATTTTAAACAAATATGTTACCTTTAAATCACATAAAAATGAAAAATTTAGACTTCAAGTAAAAAATGACTACAGTAAGTATCAAAAATATAAAAGTAGCTGAATGGTTAATACTCCCTCCATTCATATCCACACTACACATTTGCTTTTTCACACTTGCCAACGCGCGTTTTGCGCGTTAAATATCTTTAGCTACGTTTATTCAAAAAATGTAAAATTTAGATTTTAATTATGTACTCGTAAAGACGAATCAAACAAGATCACACATGAATATATCTACACTTATATATCGAGAGATAATTGAAGTTGAATGTCGAAGTATGAATAGTGTCCAAAGTGAAAATATACCATGTGGATATGAATGGAGGGAGTATTTCAATTACAAAGTGGGAGGTCATAGGTTCAAATCTGTTGATGTTCTTGCACTGGGTTTTGAAATCGGGAAGAATAACTACTGTTTCGACGGAAAATCGAAGATTAGGTTTAAGATTTGATTTTTGTTTGTGCTTTTTTTCTAATGTTTCAAACTAAAGTAGCCATTCTTTGTCAGGGAGTTCTTTGTATGGTACCGAGTATTATTGGTATGTTAACGAGGCCTTGTGTGATTGGGCTTTTTCATACGGGATTTAGAGTTCGTTGTCTAGTCGTAGGACGACGCGGATTTTTTTTTGTTCGGGTAACGAATTCAGATAAAGGTATGTTCCAATATGGCCTTGACCTCATTCAAGGCACCCTAAACCCACAACTCTCGAAAATCTCAACAACGTGTTCTTGAGGGCCTTAGTACACAATTTGACCCTAGGAAAGTAATATCAGATCGAATGTATCCAATGCAGGCCGAAGTAATAACATTAAAATTCTTGTGTTCGATAAATAGGCTATTTGTTGCAAACATTTTACTATTTGAAACGTCGTTGAACTGTGAAGAGTCTATGGATCCGAGTATAACGGGAAACTGCACAAGAGGGGGGTGAATTGGGTGGTTGAAAACTTTTTCAAATTTTCAACACTAAACAATTTATCACGTTTCGGAGACTTAGAATTAATTTCGTTTAATTCAAGTCTGCTGGAAACGCAAAGTAACTGCTGTAAATTTAACTGGAAACGCTGAGCAGTTGTTTGGAAACGCAGTAGGTAAAACTGGACATGTAAACGAAAATGCTTGCAAACGTAAAACAGAAAGTAAGTACGCAGCGGGTTTTTGAAGTGGTTCGGTCTCACACTCCGAAACCTACGTCCACTATTCTCTTATTAATATATTAGTACCTACTCCGGATTACAATATATTAATCTCTCTACAACTTTTTCAAGTTGCACTCTTTCTCTCAAATAAAAGAAAGCTAGTTTGTGTCTCAACAATTGTTCACAAGAGAATGGATACGAGACGATGCTAGCACAAGTGACTTCAGTAACAATTAAACAAGGAGAGATTGGTTTCAAAGGCCTTTTAAAAGTTTTGCAAAAAAAGACAATAAAGCTTAAAACAGTTTGCAAAATTTCTTAGTTAAAAATTCAAATGCTCAAAAAAGGTGAAAATGATTTTTTGCAAAAGCTAACTTTAAATAGACCATCCTACGGGATGACTTACCCGGCACATGTGGTTTGCAGGGTATTGCAAGTGCCCGGGGGGAACCAACCCCTCGTTACCAAAAAAAAAAAAAAAATATATTGCATCAGATATTTACCAAAGCCAAAATCAATTAAAGATGGGAAGTATAGTTTGATAAAGTTTTGATTTCCTAAAAAGATAGATGCAATATTATCAAAATATTTTTACTTCATAACAAAGTATAAAATCATTTCAAATATTTTGAAAGATAAAGATTATAAAGAACATATTTCGTCAAAATATCTTTTCCAAATCAGGTTTTTCGAAAGGCCTTTTAGTGCGTTTCTAGCACAATCACAGGAGACGCAACATGTATTCCACGGTTCCAGTGTCTTGCAGTGGAAACGTGCGTTTCCAGCGTGACACTGCAACCTTGGAAGGAAACGCGAGATTCTCTTGTTGTTTTACCAATACTGTTGTCTTACCAATACTGTTGTCATTACAAGGACTATACTTATACGTTGAATACTAGTTCTTCATAAGATGTTATATAACCTTGATTTGATTCGCGTTTCCCATAACAATAGTTTGATTCTTACTTGAATGATTTACAACCTACTAAGTATCATAAACACTAACATACGGATTATAGCATAGTAATCAAAAATCAAAGTCATCCTCAAAACTAAACGACGTGGTCGAGTCAACAAACTGTCTAGCCCAGTTGATATTTCGTCCATAGTGTCTTTGTTGGCCCAACTACCATCTCACTTGGCATTTCCGAAACTATACACAAAATCATCGTTGTTATAATCAATCAATCAATTGTATTCTATAAAATTGTTATATAAGATTTGAATTATTGCACTCATTAAGACGTATCAAACAAGATCCGCATGACTATATTATTGCATTGAGAGTAATTTCAACTTTGTATGAATGAACAGTGGTAAAAAAGATAGTGTTGGATGTGAATAGAAGTGAATTGAGGTAGTACAATTCACCGAAACGAGAGAATAGTACAATTGTGAAAACAAGCTTATTAAGCAGACATGTAACATAGGAAAATGAACTGCATTGAACTGAACCTTCGGATTATTAATTAAAAGTCATACGAGAAGTACAAAATGCGTCAAAATAAACCCCGAGAAGATTTTTCCTAACGTCTTAACAACCTCAATACACAAGAATGAGCAAGAATGATGAGAATATATCAATAGTTGTTGAGCCAAATGACATCAAGAACAGCCGTGACGGCGAGCAAGAGGCAGCTGAGGAAGGTGAATGCGATGGAGGCCGCTACTCGACTGCAGAAGAAGTGCAGCGGCTTGCAGAAGTTTGGCAATGCTGTGTGTCGGATCCCTGTCCTGTTTAAGCTCGTCACCCCTGACGCTGCTGACCCTGCACTCATCAGCGCGTACGCAAACACCTGACTCAAAATTAAACAAACGTCATTATTCGTCTTAGATGTCGGCTAACAAAGAAGTCGGGTATAAAATGATTGATAGTGAAAATTGGGCCGAGAAATAGATTGACCTGATCACAGGCATATATGACCCACGCGTAGCTTCGAGAAGGGATGATGACAGTTTTCTTGCGCAACCTCGACAAACTTAGCATCAATTGAAGTAAGGAATGGGCTGCGACAGCTGCAGAAACCCCAACTAGGTACCTGCATTGTCGACACAACATCGACAACGGTTCAAAACAAAAGCATAATCAAACTCGAGTGACCCAATTGCTACCTCAGTAAACCGCTGAAACAAAAACAAGAAGAAAAACAGAACGTACTCGAAAGAGACGGCATAAGACCAACTAGAGTAAACAGGCAACTGAAAGCCATAAAGAGAAAGATTAGCAGATTGTTTAGCGGTCACCATTAACGACAAAGCGACCACCGTAGTCATCAAACACAACACCCTCAATATCACATGTACACCGTCTATCTTCGCCGGCCTCACCCTGCTATCCACCACCGGAATTGTCTTCTCCGGCGACATTTTTTTAACGGGGATTTGAATTCTTAGGTGGGTTTCAAAAATAAATAAATAAATAAATGTGAAAGGAGGAGTTTTAAAATGGAGAGTTGTGTGAAAAAGTGTGGAAATGAGGGACGTTTGAATGTTTCTCGTGAATGGTTGTTGTTGTTTTTGTGTGTTTGTGTTTTTTGTCAGTTGAAGCACAGTGTTTTGGGTTCCCGGGGTTCATCAGGTGTTTGAATGTGCAATAAGTCTTCCTTAACACGGGTTATCCGTCTTAAATTTAAGACGGGTCAAGTAATCTTCCACTTGCACATAAAAGACAAATTTATTACATATTTTCTATTCGTAATATTTGACCCGTCTTAAATAAGAATTTGTGTTGAATGTGTTACGGAGTACATATTCGTCTATACAAATGCTCACATAAAACCGTTTCATGCGTACGACAAGGTATTTGCAACTAAAATGTACCTACTTTAAGATTTAAAGTGATTGTTTTAACGTTTAAAGCGACCATTTTATGAAGTTTTGACGTGACTCATTTAACGTTAAAGCGGTCACTTTAATTATTAAAATATCACATTTTACTTACAATAACTCCGTCGCATGCGTGAAACGGTTTTATACAAGACTTACTCATTCGTTTTACATTTAAAGTTAAAACGGATTAAATATCGTCCAATTTAATTGTATAAAGCAAATTTTGGGTTGTTCTCACATATTTTATTTTTGTTTTCTTGCAAATGGTTATTGTATTAAATAATACAGAGAAGTTTATTTTTGAGATAATTCTCACGGTCTCCTTGAGTTTTCATAAATTATTTAGCGTACCTCTTGTTTTAAGTTTGACCCATGGCCATGGTACCCTTGGAAATTTTTATTTTCAGTTCCTAGCATACGCTTTTATTTTTTTTTTTAATGTAACGCTATAACGTTGTTAAGTTTCTATTATAAGTTATGGCATACTTCTCACGGTATCCTCAAGGTTCGCCACTATGCACACGATTTTGAACTTGACAATTCCGTATTATAAGAAATATTGATTGAGAATGTGATAAACGGATTAAATATCGTCCTTCGAGGTAGAACATTTCTAGGAGCTCCTTGAAGTTTAGAGTTTCATTCGTTGTCCTTCGAGGTAGAGTAATCTCTAAGAAATTCTCCTTGGAGAACTCGACATCTATAAACAAACTCACGAACACTAATCGAGTCATAAAAGAGCTAAGACTAACAGAAACCCAAATCGAAAGACCCAATATTAATGTGAGGATTTGGAGGGGGTTTAAAAGGAGAAATTTGAATATTTAGATACGTAAAACTACTAAGAAAATGAAGAATGAGGAAGCAAGAATGAATGGGGAGGGGAGTGCAAGCCTTTCCAAGCTAAGCCTATTGGTGTCATGTCGGCCAGTTGGGCATCGGCCCTCTGCCAACCGGCTGACATCACCTGAAGGCCCAGAATCGAATTTTTGGCTTATTTTGATAAATGCTTATCCTTACTTCTTAATCCGATTTTATACTCATTATTATATTTGAACACTTAACTAAACTCAGTCAAACCTTAATTAAACATTTTAATTATACTTTAATTTAAACTCGACTTAGGACTCGCTTAAAACCCGAGTATTTAATATTGTTATAGTTGGACAACCTTATTTGAGAAATTGTATTTAAACCATGTGTAATACGGAGTATTATGTTTTCCAGAGTAGGTAGTATTTTGTTACAAACTTGTTATTTTCTCTAAAAAAAATTCTTAATTTGAATTTTGACACACGAAGAAACAAACAAAAAAAAATCTTCCATCTTTATAAAGATTGCAATTTATTAGCCCATTTCTGTTTTAAGTGACAAAATTTTCAGATTATCCGTAATTTTTATACAATCTCATGTCACTACTCAAAATAACTTGGGTTTTCTCGAGTGGGTTTAGTAAAAACAACCTAGGTTTTTTTCGAGTCAACAACTCGAAAAATACTCATAAATATTTCCATATGTTTTCATATTAAAAATGTTTTGGTCTATTAGTAGTCATGTATTATTACCCAAAAATAGACGGTGGGTTCAAATGTTAGATTCACCCTTTTTCTCTTTTGCCTTCTATTACATCAATAAACTAATTTATTTTTAAAATTTTATTTTACAAATAATTAATTTTTAACTATTTTAACTACTCTATAGATTAAGCATTGATCTAATGATCGCAGATCCCTTGACTAAATGAATGCAAATTAAGATTTTCAAGGATCTTATAGTGCAAATGAGACTTGGTTTCTCTATGTAAATACATTCATTATGTTTTTGTTGTTTAATTGAAACCTCGTATTGTTGGATATTTTTCATTCAGTTTTATGCGCGCATATTTATGCATTTATTTTGAGAAATATCCAGGGCCGGCCCTGAGGGTGTGCAACCCGTGCAGGCGCACAGGGCCCCCAAAATTTTAGGACCCAATTCGACTAATCTACTTTTGAATCAATAATATAGATATTACTGCATTATAATAACATCAACAATTTGGTTGCACTGTTGGTTAGTTGATCCTCTTGGAAACCTAAGGTCAAAGCTTCAAATCCTAAGAGGAGCATTTTTATTTTTTTATTTTTCCTTCTATATTTGCATATGTTTATTAATCAAAACGATTGTACACTATTTTCAATAATATTCTAAAATGTTAACAATATCTTGAATTTGTGTTTTTTTTTTTTTTTTTTTTTTAAAAAATTTATGATTATATCATTATTAAAAAAAAGTATAAAGTCATTTTACAATATCAATATTCTCATAGGTTCAAGATTAAAATGTGGAAAATATAAAAAAAAAATGCTTTATTTGATGTGATACGTGTCAAAAAATACTATTCAATACTCCATAAGATATAATAATAAATATGTACTTGTAAATGTGTTAAAAAAAAAAAAAAAAATCCTCTAAAATATTAAAATAATTTTAAAGACATACAATAGTTCATACTGTTACGGAGTAGTACAATATAATGTAGAATTAATGGAGCCTAATTTTATATTGTCGCACAGGGCCCCGAAAACTCAGAGACGGCCCTGGAAATATCGTTATGTTTTTTGCGGTGATATTTTATACTACGTTTGTTTTTATTAAAAAAAGTTGGTGGTTTGAACTTTGAAACAAAAGTGCCGTGAGGAAATAGTGTACAAGTAAGTGAAGTAAGAAATAGAATACACAACAATTTGTAATTGGACACGCAGCTGATCAAATTTGATTAGCAAGGAGTGCATGCATTGTGAAGAAATCATTTCGAAAGTGCAAAACCCCTGTGGAAATCCAAGTTATATTTGCCAATGGCCAAAGTTATCATTCACGCAAAACACAAAACTTGTCACATTCATGACATGATTGAAATGCATGTATTTCATTTCGAGCAAGTCTTGACATTTCCTTCCAGGCTCCCACTAAACAACGCAAAAGACGAGTATTTGTATACTCGCTCTTATGCAGTCATTTGTTTACACTTCTTTTAAATTTTCTCATAAAAAAATTTATAATGTAAACAAATCACTGAAACGGAGGGAGTGCATAAACTGTGGTCGCATTCAGATCACATCCAGATTGAGTGTGAGTGTGACCATTATCAAGTATAATGTGATCTTTCGTATGAAGTAGTACTTTTTTTTTTTTTTTTTTAAGTATCATCTTTTTTCGACATTTTAATACAAACTGCTACCACTTCACATCTTCGGTGACTTTTAACGGGAAATGTTTTTACTACCCTTCACTAAGTAGTTAACACTTCTCCTTCATTTGTGTATACGTATGTACTAAACTCCCTCATCCGCTTCATTTGCTTATACATAATACGAGTAACTCTCAACTCATTTCCCAATTTCCTCAAACTTTCGCTCTTCCTTTGTTTGCGCAAATTTGCTGAATTAAATACAACGATAACGATAAAGGCTCACTCATGTGGAAAAGTGAGTGAACGAACTGGGGAGGATAGGGTAGGCCTGTTATACTTCCTCTGTTTTAATGAGTTCTATACATTTACTTTTTACATGTATGTGAAACACGTTTTCCTTATTTATTTGTTTATATCTTTAGTTTTATATTACTAATAAAAAAAAATTGATATCAATATTGCACTCGAAAAGACAATTAAAACATGATCCCACATATTTTTTTTTTTTTTTTTTTTACGGAGTATGTTTAAGTTATAAAAAAAATTATGAATAGTACCCACAAACTAAACGTATGAAAATCTATTGGAATGAAGGAAATACAATTTGTAGATGAGGTAAATGAACTAGAAGGGTGGTTATTGGAATTAAAAAAACGGTAGTTTAGGAATACTTGAGGTAGAAAATTGAGATTTTAGAGTGGATCATCACTTAGGTTGCACAGACACTTCTCCTAATCATCGTATTCAAGTTGGACACCATGTTGGACATCGACACATGCACGTGGATCCACCTCAACACGTGTCGGGCACTTGTAAAATCATATCCGATTTTTTTAAGTTTTTTGGAGCTGTGTCGAGACGCATTTTATGATATTTGGAGACGGGTTGGGCATGATTTGTAGTATTTGGAGACTCGTCGAATACACATAACGTTGTTTACGGGTTTCCAAGCATTAATAAAAGACAATATTGTAGGTTAATGAGGGTATTAGGTTGCTCGGACACGCCTCGAATACCGCGAAAAATGTCTTGGACAACCCTTAAAACGTGTCCCTAATATTTTAAATTTTAATTTTTAACATGTATATTGTTTTTTTTTTTCCAAGTCCCGTGTCCTAAAAAGTTGGAGTGTTGCATTGTCTCCCATATCTCGGTTCCCGTAGTGTCCATATCCATTTTCGTGCACCTAGATCATGACTATCGCAAAACACAGCTATTGCGACATCTAATAAGTATTACATAATGTCTTAAAAATGTTTTGTAGTACTGAGTCGAGGTAGGATATCGGTTCGGGTTAAGTAATGAACAATCCAGGTAGTGACGATCCACTCCAAAATTTTTAAGTATAACCTGGATTAGTGTTTAATACTCCCTCCATCTCAAAATAAGTGTTATGTTTTTATTTTAGGAGAATTTAAGTAGTGTTAAATGAAAATTGTAAAATATTCACAATTTTTTTTGTTATAACTATACATCTGGCCTACAATGATTTACGAAAAAATAATGAAGTCTATATAGATTGGTGTGGATTGAAAAGGCCGTACTAAAATCATGGCTCAAACCAGTTATATATTGGGCTTATGTTCGAAGAAGACTATACTTTACAACTATTATTATTGGATTATTGGATCGTTTTACTTCGAAATTTCGAGTCCGAAAGTATAATTTCTCAATCGTACCCAAAAAAACGAGTAGTCTAACAATAGAAGAATGTCCAAAAATATGCTCTATTTTAATTTCTCATTTTCAAAAAAGTTTAATTATTTGTAGTTTTTCTCCTTTTTTTTTTTTTTTTAAATGCTGGAATTTAAAAGATTAATTGTTTTACTTGTTTCTCATATACTCTCTTCCACCTACGCCAAATAAAGATGGAAGTTGGGTCGTGGGCTAGTGGGCTAGCATGACCCAAAGATAAAGACGCATAAATTGGCATGGCTCATCAAGCACTTGGCCCAAAGACGCATTTACACGCAATGGGGCATGGGCCGTAGCTGGGCCTTGTTTTTTATGAAATGGCGTCACAAAGACGACACTCAAGACGACTCGCTTTAAGCACGCCAACTTAAGACACATGCCTACCGCCACGCTTTGACCCGCATAACATGACATTGGCCCATATTTTTAGTGAATTATAATTAGTTTTTTATAGGCTTTTTTTATTATACACCGCGCGTATATAATTTAATATATTTTGATTTACGAGTGTTGATATCATGCATTATATATCGGGTTCACGTTTTGTGAGACTAATTAAGTACATTGGTTGTCTGAGATCAGATCGTTTCGCATTTTAATTTTTTTTAATTTTGAATCATTGTTACTAAAAATTCACTTTGAATTTGCATTATTTTAAGTTTAAAAAATCAAACTCGTACAAATTTTGCAATCACTCGGATCGAAAAAAGCTCAAATAAACAAATACTGCGAGTGCGACGCGTGGGCAGGCACACCAATGACCCAAGGCACGATCCAGCACGGCATGACACGTGGCATGCTTAACCGTGCCTGGACCATGCCAAATTTTGGCTTCGGCACGCCATGCCGGTACGTGGGCCGGCCGAGCACGCCCCACTTCCGTCTCTAACCCCAAAAGGTTACATGGCTCACATATACATTTGTTAAGAGAGATTTCTCAAGAGTAATACTAATTATATACAATAAAAAATAGTTATAAAATTTTGATTTATTTTATTCATGAAAGACACATCAAACAAGATCATTGATTATATACGTGTAATTCACTTTATGAAATACAATTACGAAAATATTTTCCGAGGTCATTCTATCTTCTTTCTCATATACTCCGTATTTGTTAGGATATGTTAGGAGAGGTCGAGATATCGACATATAATATTTAGGAAATATGAGATTATGAATATCTCAAATAGAATAATTACGATATACTCTACATTATTATATTACCTATATTATGTTACCTTGTTATGTATATAAGGTTTACTAATTGTATGGTTGAACACACAGCTGGAGCTTGGAAGAGATAACAAGGTAACATAATATAGGTAATATAATAATGCAATTAGAAGCATCATGCAATTAGAAGCATACGTACGTACACACATGACACATATACATATAATAAAATCGTATGATTAATTTGAGATTTTCATACCAACTAGGCTAATTTGACTGAATTATTTTGGTCCAACACCATTTAGCTACAATTCTACTCGTATATCACAACTTTAAAATCAATGATTAATCGTATCCTTTGACTAACTTAACTAATTAATCATACAGCATTTACGTTGTAAATTAATTACGAGTTATAGCTAGGTTGTACTTTATATGAATTTTTTTTAATGTTATAGCCTCTAATTTCAACAACAACAGCAAAATTTTTTTATTCTACAGCTAATATTATTCACTAGATAATTAAGGATGTTACCTTGACTAATTAAGGCTACGTTAAATATATTTTTCATCACCAAATTCGTAGCTAGAATTATAGCATGTAAGTTGTAACTAATCGATTAATACCATTGTCAAACCACGTACTCGTACAATAATTTTGTACGTATTTTTATTTATTTGACTTCGAATATCTAACAATAAATTAAGTAGGTAAGAGTAAAAAATATTAACACGCACCTCAAGTATTAACTAAGGGTAAATTTTTGATCCATTCTCACATGCAATTGTTACAATATACACGGAGTAAAAATTAACTACTACGAGTAAATTATAATCGGTACCTTAAGTATGGTTTTGATGTACATGATATTAGAGTTTCTCGATCATGAGGTCTCATCTGGCATACCCCTTAGTTTCATATTTCTCCAATTCACTGTTGATCAAATTTCTATGAAATTACGATTAGTTTAGTCGTATATTCACCTTTAATTTTATTTTGACAATGGATATAATTTATTAATATAAAATATGATTTGATCAGTATAAATCAACCAAAGAAAATAGTACTTTTGTTGTTCCATTAGGTAGTACGGAGTACACATTTGATTAAAATATTTTTCAGTATGAAATCTTTGTTTAAATTTTTTTTAACCAAATATAATGGAGGAGGAATTAATTTTGCGTAGTTAATTAAATCAATACACATACTTATTATTATTAAGTCACAATTCACAAATTATATTCTAGTGCAAAATTTACACCAACTACTACACTAATTCTTGTGTAAGTCAGGACTTACAATAAATTATTATAAGTCCGCCTCATTTATACCCGATTATATAGTTTTTGTACTATTTAAGTGATAATTATGATTAATTGTTACTAAATTTTTTTAGTACCTTTGTTAGTGACTTTAGTAGATTTGTTTCATGTTTTTTTACCCTTTTAACTGCAATTTATACCTTGGTCTCACATTAACTTAGTGTAAGTTCAGCCTTACAGGAGAATTACTGCCAACTACTATACACACATTCTAGAATTACACTTCATTTATCCACTGTAAAACAGTTGGCAACAAGTGAAAGACGAGTTATAAAAATATACAGCCAAAGTTAGTTCTTAAACTAGTTAATTAATTAATAATAATTACAGTATTAAATTAATTACAAGAGAAACATACAAATGATAATAACCCATGCATACACTGCCGTAGTACTGCACTATAATTAAACTGCTACATTAATAAAGAGCATAATATAATGAAGATTAATTAATTAATTAATAGAATTATGACAGTCTCTCATGATCATAAACATAAATATGCATGTGAATGTGAAATTGACAGCAAAAGATAAACCCACCTTCGTCCTTTTAATTAAAATTTAATAATACTGTAATAATCAAATAATTGTCATCTGCAGTAATAATTGGCAGTACATAAAATATTAACATTATGCAGAAGAAATTGTTTAGTAATAGGGGCGAAGTCAGAATTTTTATTTGAGGAGGCGATAATTAATAAAGTAAAAATGTTGGATAAATAATTTATAACTTTTCCTAATTTTAATTTATTTGAAGGTTTAGTGGGACAACTTTCTCGGTAGCTCCTCTGGCTCCGCTCCTATTTACAGAATATGTTTTAGGGTAAAGATTTCCAATTTTTGAGACGGTATATAATAATCTATTGTGTTATACATATACTGAAAGGTAAACTAGTTAACGAGATAAAAATGATTGTTACCGGGCAATTGCTCATTGACGAAGTTCTATAAAAATGATTGTTAAAGAGATTAAAGTATCGAAGTCTGTCATAGCTGGTGCTTAATGTGTCAGGTAGAATGGAGGGGTGGTGAGTTTCGAAATTCAAACCTGTGACCTCTTGTTATAAGACTTTGATACCGTATCAAGAATTAACTTTACCAAAAGTTTAAGCGGATAATTGTAAACCCAAGATCGATTATATACACTCTAGCATGTATGTACAGTTTAAGATAATTTTATACTCCGTACTTCATAATAAAATTAGTGATTAAACAAAAATATACTGAATTAATTAATTAAGACCAAGTGAATTATGGGGAAAAAAAAAGGATGAATAAATGTAAGAGTGGCATAAAAAGTCCAAGAAAAGTCAGAAAATTAAGGTGGAGGTGAGAGAGGAAGGGTGATGGGAGTAAGTAAAATTGTGGCAGGAGGAGACAAGAATCATTTCATTTGCTTGCCAATTAACATGGAAAGATCCCTAGACAATCCACACTCGTACTTAGTAATTTTATTAGAAATTTTATTGTGAGATTGTTTTACGATATTTGTAGTAGTATTTTACAGCATTAGAAATATTGTTTTTCTAAATTATTTCAAATTGAAAATGCAATTTAAGACTTAGTTTCTACCGCTGTTTAAAATTGTCTAAATTCTTTAATTTGAAGTGTGAAATATTCGTAATTTTTAAGTAGTAATACTATTTTTTTTTTTAAATTCTAATGAGTTACAAAAATATTTAGATAAGGAGAAGACATTTAGTTGGTTGTTTGCCTGTAATATTTGTGCATGGAGAATGGGTTGCCCTTTCATTTATAAAGTATCCAAGTTTCTTTAATTCGGTTGATGTGAGACCTTACATGTGCAGTTTTTCTGCACATACACCCCCCACGTGTATGTCCCATTTTCGGTCAGTCAACAAGAACGGGACTCTTTTCGAACTTGTTATTCTAATTGTCACATGGGTACGTCTTATCTTTTCGAACCCACCTCACTGTAACACCATTCTTTTCGAATTCGTCAATAAGTTGGCCTAATTTCCTTTTTCATCCAACCCAAGTTAGGCTACCATGAACTCTGATACCATGTTATATTTAGGCATTGGGTATGGATTACGGGCTTACGGCCATCGAAATAGGATAGCACTTCATAAAACGAAGGAAATTCCATCTCAAAACCAATTGGCAGTGAGGGAAGTAGCCCTTGACTTATAAAGTATTCAAGTCTCTGTAATTCAATTAATGTGAAACCTTACATGTGGATATTTCTTTTACATGATACGAAGTATTAATTTTTAATTGACAGAAAACGATATGTACATTATTTTGATGAGAAATAATGACCATAGAGAACTTTGTCTTTAATTTTTTTTTTTTTGTTATATTTGTTTTCAGTTTTCTTATTTTGTACAGTATAAGTTATGTTTGAAATTCTCTAATGAATTACGAGTATTTTTCTAAAAAAAAGAAAAGATGAAAAGTGGTATATTTGTTCATAAATTCATATCATTCCACATTATTGGTTAAACGATCATATTCGGCATTTGTGTAGATGGGGGGACAACCGGCGTTCAAGTTTGAACCTTTCTGGCTTTCAGACTCAAATTGCACGTCAGCACTAAGCGAAGCGTAGACCACGAATGAAGCTACTCAATTGGAAGCAAGAGAAATTGCACAGGTGCTCATTGAAGATTAAGGAGTTGGCTAAGAGAAAATTTTGAGACATCAAGCGCTAGAGGCGGTTTCGGGACAAAGAGGTGGAGTTGGGACCTTCTTCGGCGGATATGATGTCAATGTATTGTCGAGGAGAACAAATCGTTAAGATATCACTACAAATTAGATTATGTGGCAATTTTGGAAATGTTGTTTATGATAGGTGGAAATTATTAGTTTTCCCAAAAAAAAAATGATTAAAAGTTATTGTACAACGAACAATGGTTGTCATAGGCTCATAGCATAGCAAAAAAAAAAAAAAAAAATTAAAGAATAAAACGAAGAAACGCACAAATAGATTTGTATGGCTAATAATCGATGTGATTGTTTCGTTCACTAACACAAGGGAGAGGTGTTTTTATTGATATTGAGTTGTATAGATTTCAAATAATCCGTAACGAATTACAATGATATTCATAAATATTAGGGTGAGAGGAAGAGAGTACGTAGATGGTAAAACTCTTTAAACCTTAATTAGAAGTTTCACACGCAGAACCCTTGGTCAAAATAGAATCTTACGCCCAAATTACACACCATTTTAGGTTTTTAGAGGCGTTGCCTCCAAACTGACCTCTGTCTAGGAGATTTGGCCCTAGAACCCGACTTGAAGATCCTTCATTCAAAAGGTTAAGTAACAAATTCATGGTGTAATTCAACACGTACTGGTAGACTCGCAAATGCAGCAATTCGATTGACCCAATTCGATAAGGTGACCGAGACCGAAAGTGACCCGACAATCGCAAACCCGAAATTGACCCGAACCCGAAATGACCTGACCCGACCCGTTATGCCTTGACCCGAAACCCAAATTGACCCGATAAAAAATAATCTTGGTCACTTCAAATGATTTAAAAATAACTTATTTGATATCGTATAATCAATTAACGTCAATTATATACGTGAAAACCTTAAAAAGTAACCTTTTGACGAAAAAAAAAATGTTTCTTTTACCAAAAATTTTCATTTTGACCCGAAAGGGACCTGACCCGACCCGACCCAAATTGACCCGAACCCGAAATGACCCGATAACAGATGACCCGATATCGACCCGAAACCCGAAATGACCCGACCCGACCCGATATGATACTTCAATCAAACCCGAAATGACCCGACCTGAAATGACCCGACCCAAACCCGACCCGATTGACCCGTTTGCCAAGTCTATGTACTGGTATTATACCTTTGCAAATTCTTGTATGAAACGATCGTACAATAACTATATTGTAAGATCTCTCATACAAGAAGTTACTCTATTTTATTAAATCTTTCTTTAAAAACATATAAATTTCACAATGTAAAACGATATTACATACTGTAAAACTTACTGTAATAATTTACGGAATAGTTATTTAAAAATAGGAAGGACGAGTGAGGGAAGAAGACGAAAGGCATGAAGGTCACGTAGGAGCATGTGCCAGGTTCGAAGGCCCCCACATGCACGTCTATAGGTTTTGGTCTCACATGTACGTAGGTCATCCTCTGTCCATGCACATTTATCTTTTGAATATTTTTTTCGTATGATATTATTTTATTTTTTTTAGTGTATTATTGACGTAAGTTATTAATGTATAATACAATGTACTTTGTTATGTACCTTTGTGGGCCAATAAATCCCCAAAGCAGTATGCTGTTGAATACCATTTCAATTTTATACCATGCTTCGCTAGTTGTCTTGGGTCTTATCCTTTTTTCCCTTTTAATAAATTTCTACTTTCATTTATTTATTCAATTATTATAAATACTCTATAATTTTGGACAATTTTAATGGGATATTTTGTGTAAGTAACATGTACTAATGTACCTTTTAGGTTTTTGTTTTTGGTAATGAGACTGATTATATAACCCGATATCATTTATCTAGTGAGATATTTTGTATAAATTATTGTAGTGTCAACTTAATTGATATTTCGTGCCATATTCATCAAGTACACATTGACAATATACTCAATATTAATTTAAACTAACTTTAAATTGTTAAAACATATAAACGTATTACTCCATACTGGATATCAATCATCGCTTCAAAGTTTTAACTAATTAAAATAACTTTTTATTAAAGTTTTATTGTCTGTCTGCCTCATAATTAAATTAAGAGTCACTTTCCACTCAAAATAATGTCCACTTTTCATCCGATAATTTTAACAAAATAACAAATACTATTAAGTATTATTCAAACCCAACATAAATTGTCTCAAGTTGTGAGAATTACATGAACAATAGTATCACTAAACTGTTATGTATATTCGTAATTATATATATATATAGGTTGACACTAATTTCATAAAAATGCATAACACTAACATCTAAGTAACATACATTCACGCATACAGCACGTGGTCTCCCGTTGATTATGATCACTAACATGGCATGCCTTTATTCCAACCTAGGAATAATAATTTCGAGATTATATTATATTTATTTTAATTTAATTTAATTTAATTTTAATTAGAAGATTATTAATTGATTAAATAGAGAATTAAGGCACTTATGAACAAAACATCATTAGAATATATGAACTCCCATGGGATAAGAGCATAATGTCTAGGATCAGGTAGACAATATTTATCACTCCCTAGTGCAAACCTTACTCCCCTCACTACACTCATTTTGTGAAAATATAATTTAATATTTTTATTCATAATATTAGCGGGTGTAAATAAATATGTTGAAAGCAATGTTTTTTACAGTAATTCTCCTGTAAAGCACAACTCACACAAAATTAAGGTGAGACCAAAGTACAAATTGCAGTTAAAAGGGTACAAAATCTTGAAACAAATCTACTAAAGTCACTTACAGGGGTACTAAAAAAATTTAGTAACAATTAATCATAATTATCACTTAAATAGTACAAAAGCTATATAAATGGGTACAAATGAGGCAGACTTATAATAACTTATTGTAAAGGCCGTGAATGAGTTAAAATCGTTTCCAAAAACTGAAATTTAAGAGCGTATAATAAAACTTCATTTAAAGCTCTTCGATTATTTATTTAATTATTAGTAGAAAATATTATGTAATATTTTCTACTAATAGTTATAATGGTTCAAAAAAAAATTATAATTTTAAATGAATAAACTGAACGAACAATTAATTTGTTTTCTTAAATTTACTTTGATAATTTCAACAACAAGTTTTAACCACTTATGCGTCATCCTCTATATAAATGTAAGGTGCTACGTTAATGGGAAATGAGTTAGCAAATATTATACAGAATTGACAATATACAATTTTCGAATACTTATGCATTTTTAGAATTTCAGAATATGCTATTCGACAACTCTAGTTCACAACTTAAGTATAGCGACCATATTTAATTACTCCCTCTGTTTCAGTCATTTGTTTACACTTCTCTCAAATCCCCCTCACAAAAAAGTCAAACTGTAAACAAATCACTGGAACGGAGGGAGTATATAATATGATATGATAAAGCGAGGATTTTCGGAGTACCAAATTAGAGTATTTTTGTGTTATTCAATATTTATTGTTTAATATCAAAAATTTAATGTCACGAATTTGGACATATCCCTGCTGATTAGGCATTATGTTGACATCGTGCTATGTTTCAAAAGTAGAAATGCACATCATAGCAAATACCACCATAATATCTTGGAAAATTAAATAATTAATGGTATTCGTATTATGTAATCATTTATATAATTACTTAGAAACATAGATATTATAATTACATAAAATGTAAATCAGTAATGAATGAACCCTAAAATATTAGTATAGAATTTTTAATTTTTTTTTACAAAATATAATTTGACCAACTCAGGTTATTATTTCAGTTCATTTTGCCTAAACAAATTTGTTCTCAAATAGAACATAAATAAGTCTAAAATAGAAGAGACGTCTAAATCAAATACAAAATTATCATATGAATTAGACTCACAATAACTTTATCGTAAGACCTCTTACATGAGTTATTTACACCTCGGACAACACCGGGTGTTACATATAGTTTCACAATAACGTTATTGTACGATTCTCTCACCAAATAACTGCAATTAAAAACTATCAAATTACCATTTCAACCAAAACACTAAGTGATAATTGAGGGCTTGGGGCCCAATAATAAATTTTAGGGAAATTCTGCGGTGTACACTTCTGTTTTTCTGATTTTCACTTAGTAATCTCAATGTTTTAGAATTCTACGGTATAAAATTGACATTCTTGACATTGTTAACTTTTTTCGAATATAGCCATATGTTTTTAATTTTGTTCCTAATATAACTATTTTCAACACTGGACAAATTTAAACCGTCTATATAACCTATAAATGTACAAAATAGTACTCTTAAATTCTCCATTCGATCAACCAATAGTTTATCATTATAAACCATTATATTTATCATATCACGCAATTTACCGTTAACAACAACTAATTATCATCAAATCCTTCCTTTCTTAATTTAAATACTAATAGCAAACGATATTCATCATCAATTTTAATATGAACACCATCACTCCCGTCCTTAACATCAATAAAAGTAATTCAGAAAAGAAAAATGATAAATTATCTAAGTATAATGATTTATTTTATAAGTTAAATTAACAAAAAGATGAACAAAGGTCATATTAGAGATAAAATTTAAAACTTAGGGGTATACCATATAATTTTTTAAATGTAAGGGCATATAATGAAAAACGAAAAAACAGAGGGGAACACCATGGAATTTCCCTTATTTATATATTATCATCACTCCCCCACACGTGAAAACTCGAAAGCGTTAACGCGCGTGGATAAATGCATCACATGGAGTCTAGAAAGCGTGGCTCGAAGGCAATATGTGGGAATACACAGGAAATTATCAACTGTGTGCCGAGAGAAAATTGAACCTAAGAACTCATGACCTAAGGCTCTGATACTATATTGCAAGATTATGTCAAGCAAAACCCTAAAATGATGGTTGAATGCTTGAAGTCTAATACGGAGTACTTTTTTTTTTTTTTTTTTTTTTGTCTCAGTCATTTGTTTATACTTCTTTTCAATCTCTCTCACAAAAACAAAAAATCAAACTGTAATCAATTCACTAGTATAAAGAAGTAATAAGGGGTCTTATTTATTAAACAAAAAAAAAAATTAATTCAGTTAATTTAAAAAAAAAAAAAAAAAAAAATATCATACGTTAAAATTTTTGTCGTGAAAATAATACTCCGTATTAAGAGAACCCTTTCGTAGCCACCACGATGGACGACCATCATAAAACTAAAAAATTGTAAATGCAAATTACACTGAAATCCATGTAGTAGGAGCAATCACAAGTAAGAACAAACCCTGAATTTTGATTTTCTATTGGTTGCTAAAATCTAGAAAACTCTCTTTTACTTTAATTTAATTTAATTATCTTTAATTTTATCATGATAATCCCAAAGACTTTAATTAAGTACTCCTTAATTTCAATTTTAAGTTTATCAAAAAGATTGATTAAAGTAAAGAGTTTTATTGGAGGAAGTGTGTAATTAAGCTAATTAAACCTAGGACCACCGCCCCTCCGTTGTTTGAGCAATTGCTCACGGCCATTGCCTAGTGTTTTAGGTTGTTCATGGGTTGCCTACTTGCCTTTAAATTGTACTCCGTATTTATGTACTCCTTCAGTCTCAGTCATTTGTTTACACTTCTCTCAAATTTCCCTCACAA
The DNA here is from genome assembly GCA_023091065.1 of Dianthus caryophyllus. NCBI lineage: Eukaryota > Viridiplantae > Streptophyta > Magnoliopsida > Caryophyllales > Caryophyllaceae > Dianthus > Dianthus caryophyllus. Next base: position 6,541,191 of record CM041520.1, read on the forward strand.
AAAAGTCAAACTGTAAACAATTCACTGAAACAATTGGAGTATATATTTTATTTCCTTAAAAAAATAGCATATGTTTTAGTAATAGCCAATAAGCTAGTATTCTCCGCATTATAATTCTGTATTTTGTAAATGAGGAGATGAAATTAAATCATATTCCCTTCAACCCATTTTTATCATCCCATTTGTATCTTAGGCGATAGTGAATTTTTTTAGTTACTTCGTAATAATTATATGAGACATTTTATTTTGGAAAACTTTTTTCAAGAAAAATAAAGGCATTTAAATTGAAATGAGAGGAGTGTTGTGTTTTTCTTGTTTCAGTTTAAACATCTAAAAATAAGGAGTATCTAACTAGTGCTAGTAAGTAGTAAGCTAGTTACACCAATTTTTAATTTCAATAGGTTCTTACTTTTTCAATTTTCAAAATAGTGGTTTGATTGAATTTTATAATACTAGTCTACTCTTGTTTGACTTTGAATATTTCTCTTTTTATTTTGTTTAGACGGCCTTATTTCGTACTCCTTATATACGGAGTAATATTGTATTACTCATTTCAATTTAGTGTAGTTTTGTTTTATTTTAGTTATAAATAAAGACTAAAAAAGAAAAAAAATCATTAAAAATGTAAGTTAATAGTTTAAATGTAAAATTATCGGCAGGTAGCACTTCTAACTAGGGTTCTAAAATGTCTAGCAAAACACTTGCTATGTTGTAGCAAAATACTATTGTTTTGAAATATACTACTATGTCGTACTACTAATCTTATCGCACAACTATTATCTCAATTATTCTCTGCGTTAATGTACAACAAGAAAATACCCATATCATATTTAATTTTACATTATTTAATGATACATATATGTTGAAGTACTATCAGAAATTCAACTAAATGCCTTAAAATTTGTAAATTACAACAAATTCCGAGTATTAGAAGACGGACAACCATAAAAATTACTCCATATGATGGTTTGATCCTATATGATATTATAAGAGCAATAGTAATAGATGAACTTTATATATAATTCTTCACATTTTACGTTATATTTCATCAACCTTAATATTTAAGTACTTTTACTCACAATAGATAAATTTTATATAAAATTATTCTTCTTATTGGAAATATTATAAGTAGACATAATATATATAAAAGCATTACGTTTATTTATGCATAATAACATCTAAGTTCTTAAATAAAAACTCATTTTTTAAAATTAAGAACAAACTCGAGATGAAAAACTACGGTTGCACTTGCACTTACACCATCATTGATTAGAAACTAATTAACTTTAGATGTTGGCCATAAATTACAAACAATATCTCCAACACTCAAGGTGCGGCCTATTTATTGCACGTAGTAATTTTTATAATATAGTACTTTAAATTACGGAGTACCACAAATATATGAAACCACAATTAATTGAGACCTATTATTGTGAGCATTAATAAATAATAAGGTCAACATGAACACAATTTATTTGGAGGTCGTTCTTGGAAGTGCTCCCTTTAATTTGCCCACTCTTCTTCTTCTTCTTCTTCTTCTTCTTCTTCTCTTTGATTTCATTCATTCGTTTCTCTTCTTTTTCAATCCCAAATCCCTAGGTTATCTATTTTCACATCATTGGCCACACTAAGACCCCGTTCTTTTCGGCTCCGTTGTTTTCGGCTTATAAGAGCTGAACTAAACCTATATGAGTTGAAGTCAGTTGAAATTAAAGCTTATTGGGACTTATAGGAATTGAAAAAAATAGGGCCTAACTACTATTACTAGCTAGTCACGGCGTAATATTACGCCACACTTTCTGCATAATTTTAATTTCTGTTATTAGATTATACTGTGAAACTTGAGACAGACTGAACACATCTACAATTGGAAGGAGAGTGTCTGCTTCATAAGGCCTAAATGGTTTCATCCCAAAACCAATTGACAATGAGAAGAGTAACCTATAGACTTTATAAACTCTCATTTCATGATAAACGTGTGACTCATATGCGAAGTTACTAATGGTCTAGTTCACGTATATGAAGTATACTTTATCGTTGATAGGTAAGGGGAAAACGTCTTTTATTTCATTTTGGCCGAAAATTAGTAAGGGGACTATTTTGATGCAAAATTATTTTAAAACAGGTTAATGTTGTAAAGAAAAACACAAACGATGATCAATATGAAAAAAAATAAAATGTGTCATATCAGAGGGTTATGATTAATTTTTGGAATTTTAGCTATTAAGTGATATTCCGTACTTTCATTGATTCATTAGATCACTGTATATATTACTTTCTCCATTTAACTTCATTCACTCCTTATTACTTTTTTTTTACTATATTTATTAAATCGGAGAATTTAACTTGAGAGCGGTGATGGTCACCATGGGAGTTAGAAAGACATTTAAGTAAAACGTAATGAGTTAATGACCCATACTATGAGACAAGTGCATGTGATTTCAACTTTCAAACAAGTTTAAGTGTGTAACTACCCCTCATGTGTTGTGGAGCCTTTTATGCTGCCTACCTCACTTCACTTCCACTCTTTCTTTTTATAGTTTCATACTAATTATACACATATTCCATCTTTTTTATCGTCATATATACAATATACTCTCTTCATTTCATTAAATATACTCTGAATTAATCGTATAATATTACAGAAAAAGAAGAAAATATCATATAACAAACAGAATGAAATAACTTGAACAATTGTGAATAACATAGTAACAACAATTAATTAGTAGTAGCTTCAATTACAAAAGTATAACTCTTCATTTGCCAATTGGGCAAACTAACGAAATGTTAATCCCAAAATATGAAATAAAAAAAGTGGAAAAATAAAGACTAAGCAACAATTAGTAGAGTACACTTTGCTCTCTAGCCTCTACTATCATATTTCTCCTTTACCTTAGCTCTATTTTTCTCCTTATTAGCCCAAAAATAAAATTAAAAAAACAAAAGATGATAATTTACTAATTAGTACGGAGTAATTTGTTAATTAAACCTCTATTTCCGTGACAATTTTCTTTTCGCTCTTAATTACCTTTTTTTTTTCTAAATTACTCAAAAGATGGTCTTTTATAAAAAAAAAATGCTACATTTGAATTTAAATTTAACTCTAGCTCAACATCTGTCGATAATCATGTGCCAAATGATGATGAATCAAGTAATCATCGCCACCATTGGGTGCACCCATCATCATACTCTGGTGATGGTGATGATGTTGATGCTGTTGTTGATGGCCGAGGAAGTGTGAATGCTGATTAAGCGGCATTTGCACTTCCTTCTGTCTCCTTAGTTCCATCACCTTTCGGTGTGAATTCGAGTGCTTAGCCGACACAAAAGTTGGGCTAGCCGCAGGCCTATACTCAGGCACGAGGCGACCCGACTTGTACCTAACCCCGCACGCGTTGCATAATGTCTTAGGGCCCATAGGCCCAGTACGCCACTGCGGGGTCTTCTCCGCGGCACAATGCAAACACCTCCTTGCCTCCCCGTCGCCTTCCCCACCAGGCCCGGCCTCCCGCCTCTTCACCGTCTTCTTCTGGCCCGAGCTTTGGCCCGAGGACGAGGACGTGGCAGGTGACTGGGCCTGGGTCTGGATCTGAGTCGGGTTCGAGACCATCAAGAGGCGGGTGGACCAATCACAAGGGGGAACACGAGACCGCTTGCTCCGGGCCTTACCGGGGACAGTTGATGGGTTTTGGTGGGTCGAGTTTGGGTTATGGGCTTGTAAAGGGTATTGGGCCGGGCTGGGCTGAGTGGGAATAAGGTGGAATTTGTGCAATTCTTCAGTTGAGAATGATTCTTCCACGAAATTCGAGAGCCATTCTAGCTCCTCCAGCTCATCACACTGTTAACAACCAACAAACCAACGATCAAAAATCCGCTTTTAAATAAAATCGTTGTGCCCGTACAATTAATTACAGTCGACCTACTAAAACTTATCGTTATTGATCACTCGTATAAGTCTATCATTCAATGACTTCATATAAAATTTTGTCAAGAGTTTTTTGTAAATTTATTATATTAAATTTTAATTTTTGTAATAAAATGATCACCAAAAGATTAAATTTGGATGAAACAATAACATGATCATGAGACCGACCTAAACGGTGAACAATTTTTTACTGGTTTAAATGTTTAATGAATAGACCATATAGTGGTTTTCACATTGTAACGCTCTATATTATGAAACTGTCTCACAGTAAACTCACCGGAACACAAAGGTCGCTAGAGAAATGGGAATCGGGGAATGAAGAAGGGCGGCCACCAGAGCCAGAGGAGTTACAACTATCGGACACCGGGGTAAGGGTGGCGGAAGAGTCGCCGGAGTGGAAAAATGTGTCGGTCATCATGTCATCTCCACCGTTGGAAAAGTCTAGCAAACCTTCTACGAAAAAATCTGCACCCTCCATTTTAATCAAAACTAAATGAATTATAAATGTATATAAATAGTTCAATATATATCCTAGAGTAATATTGAATAATATGTTGTTTTAATGTTAATGTTATTTATTTATGAATTGTATTTTGTTCAAATGAAAAATTGGGAGTGAATTGAATGGAGAAATGTGAGAGAGAAATGTGTTGTGAATAATGAAAGATGAAGGGAAGTGTAAGGATTTTAAGGGAGTTATAAAGGGAGGTCCTAATTAATTTTTTATCCTGTTTTTCATTTTTTATTTTTTATTTTCAACAATTGGCTCATTGTAACATGTAGTTATACTTTGATTTATTAATATTTTACAAAAATGTACAGACTACAGTTGTTCTTTTAATTTAATTTAATGTATTTTGTAGTGTAACTTTGTACAAGAGAAATGTATCATGAGTCAGTAATTCTTCGATGAGACTAGCCTTACACTAAGTTAACGTGAGATTAGATGACAACTTGCAGTTAAAATGGTACAAAAATATAAAATAAATCTACTAAATTCACTTTTAGGGGTACTAAAAAATTCAGTTACAATTAATAATAATTATCACTAAAATGTTACAAAAACTATATAATCGAGTACAAACGAGGCTGACTTACAATAAATTATTGTGAGGCTTAACTGACACAAGAATTTGTGATCATAAATATACTTTCAATGTATTGATTTAGTGGTCAGGATAGTAATATTTTGTGTCAACAGATTACAATTTGATTCCCCTTTTCTATGTATTGACCATGTGCCTCCTATAACACACATAAAAATAAAAATATAAAAAAATAACGGGTATGATAATTGATAGATTCGAGTTTTAGTGGTATTCTTTCACGAGTTTGATATAATTCTGTAAATTAGAGTGAACATATAAAAAGAATATATCCAAGTGTGATGTTATCATCATGTTATGTTATTTATCTTTGATAAAATTACTATGACATGATTATACATATGTAACTAATAAGATATTGAATACATATGAACCGTGCATTAAAATTTTGTATTTTTTGGTTTGTTCCTAATTCAATTTGTCTTATTTAATGAATTATTGGGTTTAGAAAACACATTTTTGCGGCTATTATATTTATATTTTTGCAGATATAACGACAAGAATGTCTCTATAAATATATCGGAACCTTATAAATACGGAGTAACTTTAATTTTTTAGAATTTTTAGCAAATCATGATTCTACTTTATTTTGGGGCAAAATTCTTGAATCTTTTGTACTCTGAATTTTTACGATGATAAATTATAATTAAAGAGCATATTACTATCATATCAAATATAAATTTCAATGTTTTCAAAATAAATAATATTGTTTTATTCCGACCTGTTTATTTGATTTTTAATTTTCATTTTAATTTTATCATATATACTTAACTAGGTGGGCACAACACTTTATAAAATCTCCTAATCGTAAATTTTTATAGGCTTGATAGCACTTTGAGATTTGTTAAGGTAGCATTCTAACAATGACACGAGAGCGATTGAACAACTAAAATCAAGTTGAATGAGACCTAAATTTTACGAAGCTTTAACAATGAAACTTGCAAGTTATTCCATCAAATATCAAATTAGTGATATTATACCAAATTAATTGACCTCAATAATCCATCAATTACAAATAATTATCGAGTAAAATAAAAGTTATTGTCGGATCGATAACAAAATCACGTTGCATTTTATTTGATGTTGATTATAAGTAAGTTGTTTTAAATTTCCATTACTCTAATTTAAACGAAAAAAGAATTTATATATCTATTCATTGGGCCAAGATAGAGGTCACAATATTTGGAAGAAAATACGGTATTAGGAATATAAGTGGACCTATAATTATGTCCATTATAAAATCTAATCAAGTCTAGTATTTATGTTATGTCTAACTTAACAGTTACGCTTATAGTTATACCACAAATCACAACCTTATATAAGACGAATCTATTTAGTTTTTAATTTTCTATTATTTTATTATCATTAAGAGGAAAATTTTAGAGAGAAATATATAATTACTAGTATGTAAGCCCATGCAATGCACGGGTTTTAAAAGGAAATTGTAAGCATGTAAAAATTAAAAGAAATTCCTAAATCGATTGATGATATTATTATATGTCGGGCAATATTACGATATATATAGTAATATATTGAATTATGATCGTGATAATATACTTTAATATATACTACGGAGTAATATTTTAATTTTTTATTTGTATAATATTCTAGATTTAAGTTTTGTTCATATTAAACACTATATAGCACTCTCATATATTTCCCTCTCTCAAATTCTAATACTATGATTTGACGCTTTAAAAAAATCGAATGGTATATATATGTTTTACCCTAATTATATTATTATTATCATTCAAACTACGTATTTTTCATGGAATAACTATTATTGTGGATTTTTTTAACTGTCTAAAATTTTTCATGGAATAACTCACCCATGCACGGGTTTCAAAAATAATATGTTACAAATCCTTTGTATTTTAACTGTCTAAAATTTTTTATTAATTATATATAATGAGAATAATACAAAACATATGAGCATGCTAGATAATTATAATGTCATCAAAATCGCAAAACTTTATCTTTGAAAAACTATTCGTTGTTTGTCTTAGCTTCTTACCGAATAATAAACTTATGATATTATTGTTTAGTAAACATGCTTTTGCCAAAAACACTTGATATATTTTTCGCCCAAAAAAAAAATACCCCTTTGACTTTGTATATTCAAAGTTTATACGGAGTAATTTTTAACTATAAAATATCAAAGGTTACTATATGTCGTACTAATTATTCATATTACTATTTTGTTACTAATACTTCATGATTACTTAATTTAAACTTTAACTATAACTAGTCAAATAAAATCCAAAAAAAAAAGTAATTACCAAGTTTAAATTATTAGAGTTCTTTGCTGCCCTCAAAATATAAGAATACTAAAAAGAACACCGTAGCTATAAAACATAAGAAAGTATAATACTCCATAGGAAAAATGTAAAAGTTTAAAAAATAAAAAAAATAAAAAAATAAAAAAAAAATACTCCGTAACTTTTATGTGAGACATTTACGATAATCACTAATTATTGTATTAAACAATCTTACAATAAACCAGATTATTTATAGTCGTTTATGGTGTTTGTACTCATTCAGCAATGATTGTATAATAATGCTACGGGTATATACGTGGAGAGTTTGATAATAAATTATCGCCACATACTATAAATACAATATACAAATGACAATTGAGTTTTATAAATAATCAAAGTATAAGATCACATATAATATAAATATGCTTACCATTTGTATGAAATTTATAAGTCGTGTTCTACTTTATTGAGCAAATTATGGTTGCTCCTTGAACAATTTGATGATTAGTTATCACTTATAGAAAACGAAATATAAATGACAATTGAACTTAATATATAAATAATGTAATTAGAAAGACACATACTCACATAACATAAATATTTATACCTTGACGATCAACATGTATTCTTCATAATGATATACGGAATAGTTTGTATTACTCCCTATCAAAACAAAAAAAATCAATTAGCATTAGACATAATTAAGTAAATAGGCAACAATTTAAATTTAAATATAACGTAAAGCAATTCAAAGTCGCTAAATTGAACAAATTAATGGGTCTTGGGATGGTTATATATGCACGAAGTACATGTTGGTTGAATATGAATTGTTGTTACTAATGGACTCTCTAAAGATAAAAATTTATACATTGACCTATCTTAAATTTTTATATTATCTCTTTACATTTGCATGATTAATTATTTGAATTTTAGTTTATCTTTTAAAATTAGAGTTTCGGAAAAGTTGGACTCTCTCACAGGCCTCGAAAAAACCTCCAATTATATAGATATATTGATTATTATTAAAGGTTTTTTTCATTAAATACTAATATAGGATCTTAAATTCATAATGACCATAATCACAAATATAATAAAGGTTATAGGAAATTAATTAATAATAAGTTGATATAGAACCCAAAAATTATTTTTAATTACCGCTAAAACCGATTTTGTATGTATAAAAAAAATTAATAACGATGAAAATATTACCAAAGTAAAATATTTTAAGAAAAATAAAAATATATATTTTAAGAGAAAGAGTTGAAAGAATAAATTCAAATTTCAAACATTTAATTTCTTAATTTAATACCTTGACAGATTTAAAAAAGATTTCAAGTACGGAGTAATATTCACTATATTACCTATAGTATATGAAAGAGTCCATACACTAGTATAATTGTACCGGGTAACATTTTCATTTCCACATCAACCAAACAATCCCCCAAATCCACATTATCTCATTACGGAAAAAGCTATTACACTCAAGTTTTTTTTTAGAACACATTTCAGGTAGCTTATTTGACAACTACCTGATTTGACCAAAATTTAAGTTACTATTTTTTATTTTTTTATTAATTTATTTAAAAAAAGTATTTGGTGATGAGGTTGATTAGAAAACATTTCAGTTAACTAAAATCTTACGGAGTATTTAACTAGCTAACTAAAATTAAAAGTTATTTCAGATAACTTATTAAAAAATAAGTTTTCTGGTTACAAGTTTTTTTTACTTATTATACTCTTTTAACATTATTCGTAAAAACCACAATTTCATCTCACATCAAACGTATTCAGTTTATTTTGTATTTTAAGTTAATTACTATACATTCTCTTTATACTTTTATAGTACTCCGTAATTTGAACACAATTTTTATGATGATTTATTAAAATAACTTATATTTTTAATAGAAAATTATTAACACGTATAACACTTCTTGTATTATTTTGAATTTGTTATTTAAGTTTTTTACTTTGGTTTTATCTAAAAATTCAAATAATCAGGCACTAAATATATGTTAATCTTATACGAGTATTAATCTATTGAAATTTTAAAATAATTTAATAACAACAATAATAATAGTAGCAATATAATAATCACGTCCTTTAACTTTCTTTTACTCTACTTGACTTATTTTTCCAGGTTGTTAACCAAACAATATAAAAGTTTTCAACTAATTTATCAGTTTTTTTTACCAATTACCTTTTCAGTTCTAGCTAGGGTTGAGCTAAAATATTCGATACAGATTTATATACGAATAGGATACTGTATACGATTTTAAATATATGAAAATTCGTGTCAAAACCATGTTGTATATACGAATTTTGTATTATGTACAGTTAAAACCATGTCATATTCGTATTGGCATTTTTTTGACTTTTGTATATACATTTTTATACAGTTTTTAAAAAAGGAGAAAAAAAACCCAATTGGTACCAAAAGATTACATGTTCTAAAACCGTATACGTGGAAACTGTATCGTATTCGTATCGTATATATGGTTTTGTTCATCCCTAATTTGTAAGCTTAATTTTTAGAAAGTATTAAAACCGTATTCGTATATATACAGAAATCGTATACCTGGAAAAATTTTATATCCAAAAACCGTATAACGTTTAAACTGTATCGTATTCGTGTCAAAAAAATTACAAGTTTTAAAACGTATATACGAAAATTGTGTCGTATTCATATCATATATACGATTTTGCTCAGCCCTAGTTTTAGCTATCTTTTAAACTTTCGACATTTTTTTAGCTTTTAACTATCTTTTCAGTTAGTTTTTCCAAAAAAAAAAAAGTCATAATAAAAGGTACAGAGTAATTATTTATACACTCTCTACTTTTCTCTCTTAATTAAAACATTAAGTATTAAAATAAAATTATAAATTAACACATGAAATTTTTTTATTCAGGATGTAAAGATCGAAGTCTATTTACACCAAATGTCACGGTATCATCGTACATCTCATTCTACATTTTCACTGCCTTTCACCATTTTCAACCCCCTAATTACCACGTCAACTCTGATAGAGTTGAGATCCTCTATTCCTCTATCCACTTTAATGTCTCATCTTATGTGTCACTCACTTTTACTTTTAACACCTCAATACCTCATCAATCTTCTATGTTTAACTTATTTTTTATCATCAATAATTTTATTATGTGTTACGCTATTATCTAAAATGAGCGAAAAATAGAATGAGACACATAGTGGGACATAGAATTTTAACTCTGATATAAGAGGTAGTCCTAGTTAACATCAAGTATGTCTTCCCATAACCAAAAAAAAAAAAAAAAATACTACTCTTTTTGTAACATGACATGGACATGGTTTTAATAGTCTTCCACTCTTCCATACTTTGGTGGATACAATTAATATAACATCGATTTTATGTTCTTTATATTTAATAGTTTACGCTTATTTTCTACATTTGATGTATCTGACTATCTGTCATCATCAATTTTATTTATTTAATATCTTGCATTACATAATAATTTTTTTTTAAATTTAATATTAGTAATGTACTCATAATACAAATTTAATAAGCTCCAATACAATTATATATTTTAATTATGTGATATTTATAAAATTATTTTGAAATTCTTGTCTTAATTGTATTAGGAAGTTAGGCCCAATAAGACATAGGCCTAGGCTTGCTATCTGTAAGGGTTTATTAAGAAGTACTCCGTATTAGAGTTATTATAAATATTCGAAAAGTAATTATTGTTAATGCATACAATATTCGAAAAGTAAATACTCCGTATGAATTATTGATCGGAACGAATAGAGTATTGCCTCATATATAGAATTGTCGTCGTCTACTACGTATTAAGTAATTATTGTTTGAAAAATTTGTAAAAAGAGAATACAATATAGACAAAAATAATCTCATATACGGAGTAACGTACAATACGAGATACGGAGTATAAAATAATTTTTTATTTTATTTTATAAGACGTACTTTAATTTATGTATTGTTTATTATAGTAGTACTTCGTAACACTTTGAATGGTTAATTTGTACTTGAACCTCGGCATTTCATGGTTCCTATGTAGTTGATGGTTTTAGTATGTTGGTCTTTATTATAGCCCGCTCTACTTAATGCATGTGAGTATGTGATATTTCGAGCAATTTTAGATTGATAAATTGTTTCTTTATTATATTACGTTAACTTTTACTTGCTTAATTTTATAATTATGCAATACGGAGTACTTCGTATTATTTTGTATTTTGGTGTATGGGTTGTGATAATGTCACGGAAGAATCTACTCTTCCATGGCACTGTGAACTTTCAATCAAAAAGAAAATGTCCCATCAAAGAAGAGCCTCCCGTGGATTGGTTCAAAGAACTAACTATGATTAATACTTCCTTCATTTCAACAGGTTGTATACGTTGGCTTTATACACGTACATCAATACTCGTTTGCTTTATGCTCGATAAGACAATTAAACAAGATCACACATGACTGTTTTTTATTTTGTATGTTAAAAGTTATGTCGAAGATTGTATACACTTATGAATAGTATCCAAAAAGTAAAACGTATACCACCTATTGGAACGTAGGAAGTAAATGTTAGAATCATAAAACGGGTCTGGCCAAACCCGAGTGGAAGAGAGCGAGTCCGGTTTACAAGCCCAAAGGTGTCAACATTTCTCAAAACCAATTGGCAATGAGAGGAGGACCCTTAGACTTTATAAACCACACCAAACTCTCTTCCACAATCGATGTGGAACACTCACATGTGGGTATTATACTCCAACAGTAAAAGAAGAAAAACCAAGTACATATAGTAAAGTGACGAGTGCGAATAGTGATCCTAAAATTTCACAAGGTCAATGATTGGCTAAGAAGAAACTTGTAATTTGTTTTTCTTTAAAATTAAGGAAAATTTAACATGAATTAACCAACCTATTAGTGATCTTCCATTAATAAACCAACCTTTTGATTAACTCTTAATAAACCAACCTTTGCACCCCATCTTCCATTATTAAACTATCTCGATTTTAAACTTGTCATTTTGGGTAAAACGAAAACTATAACACACATGCTTTCACTCCATTATTAATGTTATAGAGAAACAAAGGGAAAAACATGTGATCTTCACCCTTAAATAGCCGTTTAAAAATGGGGATAGTCTAATATTGGAAGATAAGGTGTAAAGGTTGGTTTATTGAGAGTTAATCAAAAAGTTGATTTATTTATGGAAGATCACTGATAGGATAATTTATTCATGTTAAATTTTCCTAAAATTAAAGTCATTTGTCATAAAACCATTGTATTACTCCCTCTAAAGGTTTGCTATTATTAATTTTTACGGAGTATCATTTTTTTTTAAAGAGAGACTAGCACGTGACAAAGGTTGAGGTGGTTGTCAGCTCTCATGTGACTTCCATTTATACAACTTGTATGGGTTTCTTTTTTTTTTTTCTTTTTTTTTTTTTAATCAATTTATTCCCCCTTAAGATAACTTTTTTTTTTTGTGTTTTGTCATTTATTTATTTTTCCCTTTATCTTTCTAATTTTAAACTAGTTAATTTATTTAGTTTCTTTTTTTCTTATACCAAATTGAAGTACAAGTACAACTTTATGAAAGATTTATTATAAAGGGGTAATCGTCAAACGCAACCTTTAAAAAACTGCATTTTGTCAAACACCACCTTTAAAAATATTTTGACAATTACCACCTTAATTTTTTTTGTTGCCAAACATGACCTATTGGCCTGAGTTTGACTTAAGTCAACTAAATTCCAACATTTTGGTCACCGGAGCACATTGGAATGATGAATTTTTAGGTTTTAGTGGTGAAATTTTTAGTTTGATGGGTTGTATTTTGGGTTTTGAAGGATAAAAATTTGAATTTGAGGAAGGTAAGAAGATAAAGATGAAGAAAAAATGTGTTCAGGTAAGTCAACGTCTGAAGTTGGTCAACTCAGGCCATAACGTCGTAAACGAGATTTTTTTTTTTTTTTAAAGGTGGTGTTTGACAAAACTCGTTTTTTAAAGGTTGTGTTTGACAATTATTCCTATTATAAAAGGATATTTCACATGAATAAACCAACATATTAGTGATCTTTCATAAATATATCAATCTATTGATTAACTCCCAATAAACCAACATTTACACAATTACACTTTATCTTCCAATATTATACTATCTTGATTCTTAATCGATTATTTAAGGGTGGAACTGTGAAACGGGTCAGGCGGGTCGACTTCGAGATATACGGGTCGGGTCAATATCGGTTCAGCTTAATCACTGGGTCAATACAGGTCTAAACTACAATTTTTACACCTTTTTATTATACGAGTTCAGCTCAATATTATACTTTGTATAACCCACCAAAACAAGTACTCCGTATTATACTTTGTATAGAGGTAAAATAGAAAAAGAAATGAAAGTGAACATGGTGCACATAGTGTGACATAGTAACATTTGTAAGTAAGCATAGCATATATATACCATACACAAACATTAGAATAAGTCTTTTTTTTTTTTTTTAATGAAAGTAGAGATTATATGTCACCATTTTACTTCTACAATTCAATATGTAGAATGCGCACATCCTTCGAATATACCAAATTGCTCACTCCAAAGAGATATAGAACCTGTTCTTTCGAACTTTTTAAAGCTGAACTGAACTGAATTGAAATGTGCTGAACTAAACTGAAATGAGCTGAAAATAAGCTGGAAAGAACAGTTTCATAGTAGCAACATTAGAATAAGAATATTGTATGTATATAGTGAGTTATTTCTAATTAAAATGTGACGATTTAAGTAAAAGAACGGCCGCTTCATACGATTTTTAAAATAATTATAATAAATTAAAAGTAAGTACAATAAACATTAGAATAATTATTTTTTGTACATAAATTATTCGTCAAATGTATACGGCCACAAGGAGGACCAATAATACAGCGGTGGTCAAGCAGAATCACCAACACAAATACACAACACAACTCACCTTAACGGAAGCTGCTACAGTTACACCTGGTGTACTGTAGCCTTTAGTACATCACCAATAATAACTTGACACGAGTCAAGTGGGGCCTTAAATAAAAAATCTGAAAAAATATTTTGGAGGAAGTAATTTAGGCGGGTAATTGATCAATTAGTTTTGCGCCAAAACATACCTCTTGAAATTATTTATTTTGCGCCAAACACATTTGATTTAGTTGATTATATTTGGAAAAAATAAATCATTTAATAGAATTTCTTAACTTTGGAAACACTTACCAAATATTCTTTATTATTTTCAAACTCAATATTTTCTTTAATTATTTAGCTTTTATTTATTTCTTTGTTTAGTTAGCCAAAAAATTTAAAAACCCAAAAACTTAAATTATTATTCATACGGAAATTATTAAAAAGAAAAAAAATTATTAAATTTCTTCATTTTCTATTATCTTTACGAAAATTATTAAAAAGGAAAAAAAAAGTAATTTAAAAAAAAACTTAAATGATAACGAGAAAATTAATTTTTGATAAATTAATAACGAGAAAATAATAATGTTAATAAGGAAAATAATAATGTTAATAACGAAAAAAAGTAATTTAAAAAAAACTTAAATGAGTAGTAAATTAATAATAATGTTAATAACGAAAAATTAGGAATAATAACGAGAAAATTAATTTTTAATAAATTTTGGTAAATTAATTGAAATAAATAACAACGAAATTAATAATGGATGTGGTGATATGACTTGGTCCAGTGGTCCAATGTCATACATAAAACTACCTAGTTTCTTGGAGGTCAGGGGTTTGATTCTTGTCTAGGTAGTTTTTTTTTCAAATGGCGTGACTAATAATAGTAATAACGAAAAATATAATGACAAATCTGGACTAAATTTATTTTTGGAAATCACGACTAAGTAATAATAATAATCTTTACAAATCTTTTTCTTTTTTTTTGGAAACACTTGACCAAATATTCTTTAATTTATTTTATTTCCAAACTCAATATCTTCTTTAATTATTTTGTTTTAATTTATTTAGTTAGTTAACCAAAAAATTATTAAAAAAAAATATATTACGAGATATTTGAAATTTATAACATTTATACCGTCATAATTAATTTTCTTCATTTTATATTATAAAAGTAATGAAAAAATATTTTTCTAATTTATTACAAAAATCAGTTTCTAAAATTTACATAATAAAAAAGAAAGTTTGATATAATTAAAAAAGGAAAGAATATTAAAGATTTTATGAGAAATTAAAAACAATTTAAATTTCAAATTTCAAACTAAATAATTGGAGGGAAGTTTGAGGAAGTTAATCTCTACAATTAATATAATTTTTTTTAAAAATTAATTTCCACGTAGCGCGATGTGATTCGTAGTGTATCGAAAGGCTCGGTACACTAGGTGTAAGTGTAGCCTTTTTTCAACTTAACTCAATGACTTTCTACGTGAGTTCTCACACACGTGCGCCATATTGCTCCTAGCCTCCTACAACGTGGGTGCACGTGTTTTGAGGTCACGTGCCTAGAGAGCTTTTGCACGTGACTTCTTAAGCCCTTATGGCCTTGACCATCAATCATATGGGTCGACAGAAGAGACTAAATTTTTTCAGTTTTCATTCATTGTAAAGTCCAGTGTAACATGGCCCAGCCCAGCCCAGCCCACTTGTTAGATTGTAATTTTTGAAGTTATTGGACTTACTACATGAGCCCACCTTACTCATAGGTGTTGTAGCCATTCGTTTATAGAACCGTCTTATACTATAAGACTGAAATACGAGATGAAGAATTTAATAGATAAACTCATTTTTGTAAAAAAACATTTTACAAAAAAAATAATAATAATAATAATAATAATTAATTTTAATTCACATAGTTTCGTAACAATGTGTTTCTATAATTTATTTATGACTTCTATTAAGTCCAAACATATACAATACGAACTAGTAGACCTGTCAAAATTCGACCCGACCCGACCCGACCCCTTTTTTTAGGGTCAAGACCCGTAAAATTTGACCCGTGACCTGAAATGACCCGAACCCGAAATGACCCGTTAATTTAGGGTCAAGACCCGCCCGACCCGTTCGACCCGATGGGTCAAGTGTAATTTCGTGTAACAAGACTTTTTGAACCTACAAAATTAATATTTCATTGAAAAAAATAATTTAATATTAATAATTATTACAACCTCAATATTATAAGTTGAAATATCAAAATGATAATGAAAATTATGATTGAAATATTATGAATATATTCATAAATAGACTATTTTAATTTTATAAATTACAAGAATGAATATATATCAACTTTAGTATTACATATGTACAATAAAATATGTACATAATGTAAAATAACAATAAAAGAATTTTTTTAATTAAAAAAATAATAAATAAAAAGGCGCGAAAAACGTATTTTTGACCCGTATTTTGACCCGAAACCGACCCGACCCGTATTTGAGCCAAACCCGTATTGACCTGACCCGTATAACCCGAACCCGACCCGTTTGACAGGTCTAATACGAAGTATACAATACTCACTTATTCATATCCAACTGCCCCTTGAGGTCCTTGACATTATCCATGTTGGTACACAATTTTTGAAATTACTCATAATATATAAATAAAAATGTAGTTATGACTCGTGTCATCTTGATTGATTTGTCGCGATGTGTACAACAATAACATCATTATTTCATACTTCCTCCATTCCGTTCAATTCTATACATTTGCTTTTTGCACGTACGTCGATGTACGTTTTCTTTTGTTTATATATTTAGTTACACAATTCTGAAAATATGAAATTTGAATATTAATAATGCTCTCGAAAAGACAATTAAAACAATATCTCACATAACTATTTTTTATTTCATATATTAGACGACGATATATCGAAGATTCTCCTCACTTTTGAATAGTGTCCTTGACGATATATCGAAGATTCTCCATTTCATTCAATTCTATACATTTACTGACATGTATAAAACAAATGTATAGAATTGATAGAAATTGAGAAAGTAGGAAACTTGTAAAATTTTATATTCTATACATTATGAAAATTATAAAGTCTCCACTAACTCCACCGATGTGGGAGGATTTCACAAGTGGAGACTTTATAATTTCTGACATGTATAAACCAAATGTATAGAATTGATAGAAATTGAGAAAGTAGGAAACTTGTAAAATTTTATATTGTACTTTTTGTATACATAAATTTTTTTTTTCCAACTCGAGCGATTGAAAATTTGAACGATTTTAGTTTTTAAGCTTAAAAATAATGCAAATATAAAATTATTTTTTATTATTAATTATTCAAATTACAAAAACTTAAAAATGCGAAACCATTTGACCTCACATACAACCACTGTACTTAATCGATCTCAAACGTGAACCCTACATATAATGCATGATATCAACACTTTTAAATTTCAATATGTTATAATAATAATAATAATAATAACAACAACAACAACAACAACAACAACAACAACAACAACAACAACAACAACAACAACAACAACAACAACAACAACAACAATAATAATAATAATAATAATAAAACCTATAAAAGTCTAATCATAATTCACTACAAACGCGGGTTAATGTCATGTTGTGCGGGTCAAAGGCGTGTCATAAGTGGGTCAGCATACGTGCCTAAGGCGGATTGTGCCATGCTTAGGCATGTCATTTCATAAAAAATAAGGCCCAAGCACGACCAATGCCATTGTGTGCCGTTCCGTGATGGGTGTGCCTGAAGTGGACAATGCCAACATGGGTCGCCTGCCATGCTGGACCGTGTAGCCCACTAGCCCTTGGCCTAAGTGACATCTCTACGTATAAATCCTAAAATTATATTTATATGGCATTTAATTTCATCTAAAATCACACGGGGAATTTAATTTATATGGTAAATGGATTGCCCTGTTTAATGTCATTTTGACCAATTTGTTCAATAAATCGATAAAACTAGCCTTCAATTTCTAACCACCATAGGTCGGTCGATAGCCTTAATTTGAAATGAATTAATACGGCTGCCCAAGTGACGAAGCAACTTACCATGGAATGGTTATGACATGACATAGTAATCCATGACATCAGCGTTATACCAATATGGTTTATTAAATGATATTCCTATTCCATTGGCCACGTTTTCTATTTCCCCGTTTTTTAAAAAGTGATTCATTATTAAAATGATCTAACGATTTTTACGACATACGGAGTATTAGTTAAACTGATCATAAATCTAACGATAACAAAAGCATAATTTTTTTGTGTAGAATGAAAAAATTTCGAATATTCCTTTGACAATTCTGCACAATCTCTTATCACTATCATTATCAATAATTGTTAGAATATATGTCCACACACATATGAGAGTCAATATTGAGGGGTTAAGAAAAAGTGTAGTGTGATTTATAATGTCTAAGGGTCCCCTATTGTCAATTGGTTTTAGAAAATGTAAATACCGTTACACTTGTGAAGTAGGCTCGCTGTCTCTCCACTCGAGTTTGGCCAGACCCGTTTTATGATTCTAACATGATATCAAAGCCCGAGCTTGTCCTGAGTTCGATAAAGTATAAACTGGCCCTCCAAAAAATATACCATCTGCGGAGGTCCTCTTTGAGGGTTTGTTAAATACCATTCCGAGTGCGCTCCCATGGTTTCGCCCTGGGTTTTTCAAGGGGTCTCGCATGTGAGGAGGAGTGTTGGAATATATTCCCACATCTAAGAGAGTCCCACATTGATGGTGGAGAAAAAGTGTTGTGTGATTTATAATGTCAAATGGTTATCATTTCATTGTCAATTGATTTTGGGAAATATGGATACCCTTGGATTTGTGAAGTGAGTTTGCTCTCTCTCCACTCGGGTTTGGCCAGACCCGTTTCATGATTCTAATAGATAATTTTTGGGGATATTTCCCACGGTACCCCTGAGGTTTGCAAATTTTTCCGAAATACCCTTTATTTTGTGAAAGAAAACTTTAACTGACCATAACTTGTAGTTACGAATTCAGAATTCGATCATTATTGTTTTCAAAGTAATCGTCTTTTCGAGCTCTTCGATTTGACATAAAAAAACAATTCATGTTTAGAACACGTGGTTTCAAGTTATAATCGGTCAAAGTTATTTTACCGAAAAAAATTTGACAACCATATTTACTAGTCACGAGTTGCGAATCTGGAAAATTCGATGTTCAAATTGATCGTCTCAACGATATCTACGGCTTAGGCAAAACGATTGTCCATTTCTAAACTCGTAACTATAAGTAATTAAGCTCAGTCAAAGTTTTTTAGCATGAAAAGAGGGATATCATGGGTAAAGTGACAAATCTTAGAGGTACCATGAGAAATATTCTTAATTTTTAACCTTTTTACATAGATTAAATTAAACTTAAAAGGGACCAAAAAAATAGCACAAGATTAATGGATATAACATGGTTGAAAAACACCAAGAAAGGAAAACAAACTCTCTTCATCAATCAAAACCATTCCCCATTTGCCCTACTATATATGAAATTCACTATAGTATTTAATCTATTTATTTTGTATTTACCGTGCATCCCCAGTGAATCCACCTCTGGTGGCTCGATCAAGCTAGAAGTAGAGGTGAGGTGATCGTATAAGTCAGTCTATCCCTATAGACGGATTCGAGCTCAGTTAAGATTTTTGGGTCAGACCTCTAGAACTCTATTCTCTTATTTTCCGATAACTTAAGAGTTACAATTGCGCCTACATTTTTGCTTGTTAAGCCCTTCCCTTGACCAATTAAGCCCTGTTCGAGTCAAAGATATTAAAAACAGTCTCGTCCAATTGTCACCTCTATGGAAAAAATTCTGTACACAAGTACAAAACATAAGTTTAATTTTGACTAAATTAGTTACCCCTAGTGAATTGTGTAGCATGCATAAACTTTTACCCCGGAGTACACTGCAAGATGGAAATGCTTTAATATTGGAGCATCACTTCACAAATTATTCACATCATGAAATATTACTCAAAATTTACCATAACATTGCTGTATTTGTGGTGAACTAATTGTGTAAAAAAGAGTAGGTGAAAATGTCACATGTCTTGTCATTTTCCAACTTACTGCACTCAGCTGATCAGTTTGTTTTCTCCTCTGAATATATTTGGACAGTTGAGATACCGATAGTAGTATGTAGTCCTACTACCAGGGTGATTATGACTTTCCTGCATTTACTCTTTTACCTCATTTAACAACTCTTTAGATCACTAGATCCAAATTGTAATTGAAAATAATCAAAGTGAAAATAAAAATTACCGTCTTCTAATTTCGTAATGTGAATGAATTAAGGTAGATAAAGTTTCGTCTTAAATAACGTGTGTACATGTATCGTACCTCATACAAATCTAAAATACATGAGTACTGCGATACATACAAAAAGAAAGAAAGTTTTATATTCGTAAAATTTAGTTAATACTCTATTTGTTTCAGTCATTTGTTTACACTTCTCTCAAATTCTGCTCACAAAAAAATCAAAGTGTAAACAATTCACTGGAACGGAAAGAATACATGCATACGAAAAGGTAAAGGTCAATTAGAGTTGAACTTCTATAAGAAGATAAGAAATTATTTTACTTGTGGTAATACGGAGTAGTCTCTTGTCACTCTATTCTTCACATTTGATAATATTTTAACACTACGGAGTATTTTATTTAAGTAAATATATATTTTTTAAATTCCTTCTAATTTATATGATACAATATAATTATTCGATATCTAATTTGTCGTAAATTCCACTTTACTTTCAACATTTATAGATAGTTAGCCTTGAGATTATCTTTCTTTCATTATTAATTTATTTTAAAAGTGATGACCTCATTATGATATACTCCCTCCATTCAACTCAATATGACACATTATGTCATTATCTCTCGTTCGGTGAAAATATATTAATGTTGGATCTTATTTGATTTGTTTTTATGAGAACATAATTAACAACTATTATAAGAGACCGTCTAACAGTTATAAAATGTTAGACGAGCTCATGAAACGAGAAAGAATTAGATAACACAAAATTAGATGCAGTAATTAAGGAAATAAATTAAACTTTATTTTTTTTACAGAAAAAAGAATTAATAACACATGCACCTACCAAATTAAATGAATTTGGAGTTTCAAGAAGAGTTATTAAAAACTGCACCTAATTAACCCTAAAACTTCCCTTCATCTACGTTGCCTCTAGTGTATTCCATTCATTTTGTTTTTCCATTTTAGGTACATTTTTTTCTCTCTCTTTCATTTAATCTTCTATCAACTTCTCCAATTTCATATCCTCTTTTCATTTCATATTCTTTCGTTTTACTCAACAATTTCATATTCAATCTTCTTTAATAGCTATGAACAAAGGAACAACATAAAAGAGGATGTCAAGATTTATTTTCATAATGAACTTGAAATTGGTAAGTATTGTATAATTCGTTTTTTATATGCACAGAAATTTCATGGTGAGTACAAATTTGGTGTTTGTAACTAGAAAATTGTTATCTGTGATAGTATATTCATAACGTGTAATTCATGCTATTTTTTAAACATTTTAATATGAAGCAATGTGAAAGACATTGCATTGATAAAGTGTTTTGTTGGTGATATTTTATTTGATATTTAAAATGAAATGAACGACATCAATGAAGAGAAAAAAGTTATTTTGTATGATAAAGTGGAAATTGATATAAGTTCGTCTTTTAAATGCACTGAATTTGTGGTGAGTACAAAATTGGTGTTGGTAACTAGAAAACGGTTATTTGTGATGATAAATACTCGTTAATGTAATACGTAATGCATTAATGAATTTATTTTTGATAGTTATCATTTTTATTGTTTTGAATCTATTTAATTTGATTTTTTTTTGTGTAGGGCTCCATTATTGATTGATAACAAGGAGTTCAAGCGGAAGAAGAAGAATTCTTAATGGGAATAATGCTAAAACCAAACAGTTGAATGATTCAACAAATGAATTGTTTAACAATTTTAATTGACCAATGATTTATAGGTAGATACAATTTGATAATATTTAGTCACCACAATGTCTAAATGTATTTCATTGATTACCATAATTTAGTTATGATTAAAAAATAAATGGTCACCACATTTTATCATTTGGTAACGTGATAAGTGTGATTGGTAATTATAATTGAACATGGCGTAAGCAATTCTTACCAATTTTATTTCGTAACTAAGATAACCATCATGGTGATATTATTCTTAAAAATAGTGGGTACATTTGATATCCACGAAAGTTAACTTTAAGTCTTTAACAATATATTTAAATAAAAATAATTTAACACAATTTTACCCACGAATTAACTATAAATAAATACCATTTAACAATGTTTAGTCACCAAGATTTCAATGACGTTATGAATCAAAATTTAATGATAGCAAATAGTGACCAATATATCATAAAAAGTGGCTAGATAATGATAAATTGTAACCACCTTAAGAAATTTAATCACATACTCAGTATATACTTATGTGCAAAAAAAAAAAGGACTTAATTGGTGAGTGTGTATAGTCGTTTTTCATTTAATATGAGTAATAAATATATTAAGAAATTACTTAATGTGCATCCACAACTTTTTAAATCAATTAATATCATTCCATCTTCCTCTAATTAATGTTAGTATTAAATACAGTAAATAATTTAATGCAATTAATAAAATTATAATTAATTTTAATCTAATTCGTATTAAATGTAGACAAGGTAATTATAAGCATTTTGTTGAAATCTAGGCCGTCTAACAATAAGTAAATTGTTAGACGGTCCTATATGAGAGTTGTTCATCATATTTTGTACAAAAACATAGCTAACTATATTTTACGCGTAAAACACGCGTTGACGAATGTACAAAGAGAAAGTAATAGTATAAAATTGAATGGAGGGTGTAATCCGTATTCCATTAAAGATTAATGGGGCAGATTATCAAGTAGGTAATAGGTTCATCTCTACAATATTGTCTCGGTATTATTATTGATAACTAAATAAATTGTCAACTCTAAATGATTACTTTTACACATAAATTACCCTCCATTTATATATACTCCGTCTATGGCAAATAAACTTTGAAAATGTATAGTGATTCCTCCATTTTAGTTACTACTCGTACTAGTTTGTATCTATACGCTGCTTCATGCAGGTACGTCAATATAAATATTTTTGGTTACTTAATATGTATTACTAAAAATTATAAAAAAATAATATTAATAATGTGGTCGATAAGAGAAATAAACAAAATTGCACATGACTATTTTTTTTTATACGTCGAAATGTTAGAAGTATATCGAAAATTCTTCGCACTTATGAATTGTGCCAAAAATAAAATAAATGTAGAGAAACTACTGGAATAGAGTAACTACTTCATTCTATTCAATTTTATACGGAGTACATTGGTTTTATAAACGTGCATCGATGCACATTTTTTGTTTATAGTTTTAGTTACATATGGAGTATAACTAAACATTTTAATATTTTTGATATTTACAATAATGTACCCGATTATTAGATAATTTAAATATGATTTCACATGACTATCTTTTGTATTATACAATAAGAGAGTTGTACTAAAAATTTAAAATATGACCATTTTTAATTTTTTATAGCGTAAAATGACAACTAATTGAACGCTTATTTTGACGAACCATTTTAAATATTTGAAAGTCATCAAATGTATTCAATAATGATCACAATAAAATGTGCTCGACAAGCAATTACATCAAGACATCACGTGATATAACATCACGTAACAAATGAACTTGAAATAAAAGAATACAACATTTTACCTTTGTATTTCATACGGTGTAATAATAAGAGTAGTTAACATTTTTAAACCAAAATTAAATGCACAAAATTTGTGACCGTGACCAAAGGATACTACTATACCAAAATAGGGTAAATAGAAGTACACAATAGTATGGAGTGTATAAAAGTACGTAATAATAACAATATTAAAATGGTACTCCGTATATAGAGAGGCCAACCAACCCTAGAATCAAAGACGCATGCAAAAGACTCATCATTCTGTCCTCTCTGCCCTCCACGCAAATATATTTAATATTTCTGGGTAAATTTTCACGTGAGACGGGATTTTCAGTAAGTTTATATAAGTCCTTTTACGTGAGTGATAGTTTTTTATTTTATTGTTATATTTATCTTTTTTGTTTTTAAATTATTTTAGGAGGTTAAAATGATTGTTCCACACTAAATTAGTGTGAGACGGATCTCTCAGAAAAATTACTTTTATTACTGTATTTTTTATTTTATTTTTGAGGTTTTAAAAAGATTTTTTTTGTGACACTTCAAATGACTTTGCCATATTTACCCATGCAAGTTCAAAGTAATTACCAAATTTACCATGTTATATGCCCTACTAGTCTACTACACTGACATTTGTTTTTTTTGCCATGCCCTAGGTAAAATAAAACAAACTAAAATGATCAGCTGAAAGTACCACTATGCTGTGTTGCTCTTTTGGTTAAAATCACACCATTCTTATGACCCACCCTTCTTTCATTTAATTAGATACTCCGATATCATATACTCCCTCCGTTTCGGTGATTTGTTTACATTTACTTTATACACATTTATCGATGTGAGGAGAGAGGTTGAGAAAAAATTAATAAAATAATAATATAAGTACAAAGGGGGCCCCATTTGCTTAAAATTATCAAATGTTATTGGTTGAGGGAGTAGGGGCCACCTCCCACATGGGTCAAGCATGGCCATTTTTGGAAAGTGTAAACAAATGACCCGTACGCCCCAAAATGGAAAGTGTAAACAAATGACCGGGACGGAGGGAGTACTCCGTATGTGACCTTTGTCATTTTATTTTTTATTTTGTTGTTGTGGATGTATATTTTTTTTTTTTTTTTTTTAATAAGGAAAGAAAACTAGGTTGATCATCTTGAATAGGACTAACCCATCTCATCCTTTCGGATGAGTGAGGTAAGCGGGAGCCAAATGCTCTCAACCCACCTCGAGGGAGTAGGACACGAATGTGTACGTTGTGGATGTATACTAGAGCATGTTCTATAGTTGTGCATGATTAGTGGGAAGATGATAGAGATACACCAATCTCTACACACCACCCTCACACTTGGTAGCCCCCACTTTCCTTTTTTCTCATTTTGCCATAGTTTACACTTTCAATGTGTAGATTTCTACACACCTGGTGTATCTCTAGCCTTTTTGTGATTAGTGTGGGTTGGGTATTGATTTTGGAGTTGTATATATGGTGTCAAATTAATTTATTTTTGTCATGGTCTGTTGACGGGTTAAACTTTATTTTTAGTTTGTATTTTTGTTGACGGGTTGAATTTTTTTTTTAGTTTTCACTTCCTATTAGTTTGAAGAAGTGTGTTATGGTAAAGGGTGTACGTATACTTTATGTTTGCATGATATTCATTCGATCACATTTTATAATCGTTTATTTATAAAAGTGATTAGATACAAGGCTGACTTTATGTGCTTTATTACTCTATAATGTAAAAGTGATTAAGTTTTTTCATTAGCATATAATTTCATAAGTATTACGGAGTAACTTGTTAGTTTGACTAACAACAAAAAATTATACATATATGATTCTAATTTCTAATATTTCATGATTATTTTGCATTCCTAACAGTACATATCGTGACTCATCATTCATCAATCATCTCTAAACTACATAATTTCGAATTACCTCACACATAGTGCCATAATATGCATACATTTCATATTTACAATGACTGATCAACACGACTACACGTTTCAAGTTTTAAAGCTTCTATTAAAATAGCGTGGATCAAAAATCTTGAAACAATCAACATTCACAAAAACTACTCAATTCTTTTCTTTAAATCTTTAGAACACAGAAAAATGAAAGCCAATGAAGAAAGGAAGCTTTGATGATACAAAGTTTTGTCTGTTGTTGAGGACACTTTTAAAACCATACATACCTTCCTTCTTTTACTTTGTCCCGCATTAATACACACAAAAGAACCCAACAAAACAAAAATAAAAACTTAACCCCCCCACACTATCACACCACCCTTCACCTACAAGCTTTCTAATCATGGCATTTTTGCAATTAACTCCCAATTCTAGTACACTCATTACCCTCCCTTCAATTTTATGGCCATTCTTGTCATTTCACTTCCTCATTTTCTTGAATATTTTTTTTTTATAGGGAGTCATATATTTTATTTTATATACTCCCTCCATTTCAGTAAATTATTTACAGTTTGATTTTTTTGTGAGGGGAAGTTAAGAGAAGTGTAAACAAATGACTGAGACAGAGGAAGAAAGATGTTCAAGAGAATACAAAGGGAATGAAAAATTCATTGAGTCCTACAAATTTGGAGTCCCATTTTGTTAAACTTCAATTCTTTGTAAATGAAACTATATATTCGATCCACCACCCTAAATCTTTGTAAAAGCAAATAATTCATTTTGCTTGAGAAAATGTATGGCATTACTTTTTCCTTTAATAATACTAGGATTATTGTGCTAGCTTTATTTAAAATTCACGATTACGAGTATATATTAAGAGTAGTTATCAATATGTACTGCTCCGTATGAACTATGAAGTAATCGTACTTATTTATTATAATTAGTTCTCTTGTTTATCATGTACTCCGTACTTCTAAAGGTTCAAATTAAGTTAAGTTTAAGACATTGTCAAAACAACATTGTCAAGTTAAGTTAAAACAACATTGTCAAGTGAAGTAATCGTACTTATTTATTAGTTCTCTTGTTTATCATGTACTCCGTACTTATTTATTAGTTCTCTTGTTTATCATGTACTTATTTTTTGGCAAGCAAGTTAAGTTAAAACAACATTGTCAAATTAAAATTCTAAAGCACACAGACAAAATTAATCATTTTACGACATTTTTATTTTAAAAATAATAATATTATTATCTGTTCACGTTAACAAAATCACAACTTTAGCAAGTACTCGTACTTCTTCGTTCAAGGAATATCAAAGGTTCCAAAGTAAAATAAAACAAATTATAAACGAATAAATTACAAATCTGCCTCTTTACTTATTACTAGACCTGTTAAAATTCGACCCGACCCGAAAAACCGACCCGACCCGACCCGTTTTTTTAGGGTCAAGACCCGTAAAATTTGACCCGTGACCCGAAATGACCCGAACCCGAAATGACCCGTTAATTTAGGGTCAAGACCCGCCCGACCCGTTCGACCCGATGGGTCAAGTGTAATTTCGTGTAACAAGACTTTTTGAACCTACAAAATTAATATTTCATGAAAAAAAATAATTTAATATTAATAATTATTACAACCTCAATATTATAAGTTGAAATATCAAAATGATGATGGAAATTATGATTGAAATATTATGAATATATTCATAAATAGACTATTTTAATTTTATAAATTACAAGAATGAATATATATCAACTTTAGTATTTACATATGTACAATAAAATATGTACATAACGTAAAATAACAATAAAAGAATTTTTTTAATTAAAAAATAATAAATAAAAAAGGCGCGAAAAACATATTTTGACCCGTATTTTGACCCGAAACCGACCCGACCCGAACCCGACCCGACCCGTATTTGAGCCGAACCCGTATTGACCCGACCCGTATTTTGACCCGACCCGTATAACCCGAACCCGAACCCGACCCGCCCGACCCGTTTGACAGGTCTACTTATTACTTATTTCACACTTCCTATAAAACATTGTCAATATAAAATTCTGAAACACATAGGCAAATTTAATCACTCCAAGACATTTTAATTTCAAAAATGATTATGTGATTATCTAATGACGTTAATAAAATCATAATTTTGTTAGCAAATACTCATACTTCTTCATTCAAGGAATGCAAAAGCTTCAAAAATAATATACTCAGTATGAACCAATTATAAACATGATTCTTTACTTACTTCATATAAAAACCTTACAAAATTTTATACGTACCATTCTAAATTATTTAACATCAACAATCACAATTGCTCGATAGTAATAACAACAATAACTATAATAATAACCGGTCGTGTATATACAGAGTATAGTATATATATAGCTGTCTATTTTAACAACCACAAATGAAATATTTGAATTTAGCAATTTTTTTTACTTAGGGTCCATGTTTATAATGGACTTTTGTATGGTGTACCAGTTGGGAGGCTTTAAGTACTAAACCAAAACCCTTTTTATTATTTTTATTAGGTTTTATTCACAAATCCAACATTTTATAACACACTTTTTAAAATTCTTATAGTATAATTTCTTTCAAAACTCCCACATTTTATAACAAAAATATTTTAAAACACAATCACTCATTCCGTGAAAGAATAGTGTGGTTTTGATGATACGAGTTAAAACTAAATAACGAATAAATCGAAAATTTAAGAATGACATAATAAAAAGTTTGGCTTTGCTATAACCAATATTCATTTTATTTCACATTTTATGGTAACTGAATGAGAATTTGATGATGTTTTTAAATATTGTGATTAAAAAAGGTGAAAATTTTAATAAAAAATTATAATAGGTGAAAGTATTAAAAAAGAATATACGGAGTAAAAGGTAATTATGAACCCTTTTTATTACTTCCTCCATTCCGTTTGGTTCTATACATTTGACAAAAAAACGGTAATTAAGGTAGAAGAAAATCAAGTGGGGTAGACAATAGAATTACCAAACTACCCTACTTTATTCTTTAAAAAAGGACATTGCAAGTGGGTTGGGTGGGGTAATGAAGGGTATATTGCTCTTTTAGTTTAATAAAGTACGGACCAAAATAGAAATGTATAGAATTGATTGGAATTTCCGAAAAAGGAACATGTATAGAATCAAATGGAATAGAGGAAGTATTAATATTTATATAATATTTATAATATTTGTTTTCTTCACTTTCTCCCTCTAATAACATCAATGCAGTGTTTCACGCCATATTTATTTTATTTTATTTCATTTTTCTTTCGTCGATGAACTCAAAAAATAGCGGTTAATTCAAAGACCTCTTACATAAAAAAAAAACAAAAAAAAACTAGCATCATATTTTTTTTTTCAGTTTTTAGTTGTACAAAAAAGATGCTATTTACAACCCCATTAACTGCCAAAACTGCGCAAAATCTTTGCTTTAATTCTCTGTTTCAGGCTATCAAATTTAAGGGTGGAAGCTACAAAATTTAATACTTTTTACTATTATTTTATTAATAAAGCTTTCAACTTTTTTTGTTATTTAGCTCAAGATCTTCGTTTCCCATTTTTTTTTTCGTTTTTTTATTTAAGTTTTTAAGAAAGATTGTAATTTTGTTAGCAGTGGATAAATGGGTTCATTGTTATGGATGGTAGAGTAAAAAAAAAAAAGTGTGATTTTTATCCATTTATGGAAGTATTAGGTTGTTAACAGTAAAAAAAAGGCTATTAAATTCATTTCTTTTTGTGGGTTTATCATAAATTATCCATCTTTTGATCAAATTATTAAGTTGCCCACCAAGTGTTTGAGGAATTGTCTAAGTGATAGTGTATGAACAAAGGGTTAACAAAAGAGGGTTTTGAATTGTGGGTTTTGTTTTGTTGGTGTTAGTAGGTAATTTGAAGGGTAAAAACTAGGGGGTGGGTAAAAAAGTATAGTAATTTAGTGAGGAAGAGTTGAGTAGAAAGTTGTGGTGGTAAAAAAAATAAAAAAATAAAATGGCAATGTCCTGCAAGGATGGTAAAGGAGTGATGGATAATGGAAAGTATGTGAGGTATACACCTGAGCAGGTAGAAGCCCTTGAGAGGCTTTATCATGAATGCCCCAAACCGAGTTCGCTTCGTCGTCAGCAGCTCATTAGAGACTGCCCTATTCTCTCTAACATTGAGCCTAAACAGATCAAAGTTTGGTTTCAGAATCGAAGGTCGTTTATTTGTGCTTTATCGTGATTTCGATTGTTGTAGTATTGGTTTATGGATAATTTCTTTGTATGATGTTAATATGTGGTGTTTTTGGTATGAAATTGTATGGTTTTTTGTGTGTTTATTCAGAATGTATCGTTGATTATAATGAAGTCAAGCTCAATGGATTTAGAATTTAGATTTTTTTTGTATATGATGTTTACATGCTTCTTCCATGGAATTGTGTTTTTCCCATGTATGCTTGTTGTGGTAAACTTTTACGGTTTCAAGGATATCGTAGATTATTATGTTATGGTGAACTCATGCAGTGGCGATTGAAATTGTAAGCCATTGCTATGAAGAAGTATGTATTTTGGATATTTTTAACAAAGTGTAAAGTAGCATTAATTATCAGTTGTCTTAGCTTTTCATGTATAATGTGTTAATTTCAGAGCATTCGTGAATTATGTTGAGGTCAGGTAGTTTAGGACATAGAAAAAAATGTTTACAAGTTTCTGTCTCTAAATTTGTCTGCCAGTAGTGTATCGAAAAATATGGATTTATGATTTTTAAAACTTTATAATTGGGAATTATGTTTACATAGATCCGTTCCTGTGGTTAATATCGTCATTTGCAATATAAAGTTTATATTTTCGTTAATATGTTTGTTATGGGTTCTAAATTTTGTGCTTAACATGGGGCAGATGTAGGGAGAAACAAAGGAAAGAAGCCTCACGGCTACAAGCTGTGAACAGGAAGCTTACTGCAATGAACAAGCTCTTAATGGAGGAGAATGATCGTTTGCAGAAGCAAGTTTCACATCTTGTGTATGAGAATGGCTACTTTCGCCAGCAAACTCAAAAAGTGAGCCTTTCCTTGCGAAAAAACTTTGATGTTAATGCTGTTATTATAGTTCAAAAATGAAGACCCAACAAGCGTAGCTAAGGTTAATTAACACCATAAATGTGGTAAAAACCCTTGTGGTGTTCTTCGTAACCTATACGGAGTTATACAGTTGCGTTTTGATGTTGCTGCGGTGAATTGTAACCAATGTACTAACCATGGTCATTTGATGTTAGGCTGGAATTGCTAGTAAAGACACAAGTTGTGAGTCAGTGGTGAGTAGTGGTCAACAGCATTTGACACCACAACATCCTCCAAGAGATGCTAGTCCTGCAGGGTAAGTAGTAAAAGTAGAGGAATAATTTGATTGTTGTGTCATTTTCCACAACACTTGTTTACTGTGAACTTCTTTGTTGGGAAGTGGCTGATGAGTTTGTGCTTTTTATTTTATTTTCTTATTTTTATTTATTTTTTTATTTTTGCAGACTTTTGTCCATTGCAGAAGAAACTTTAGCAGAGTTTCTTTCAAAGGCTACTGGAACTGCTGTTGAGTGGGTCCAAATGCCTGGAATGAAGGTACATAATTTTTCTCATTGATTCCTTTCTTTAATGACTAATGAAGAATTGAAGGTAGTTTATTTGACTTAATTAATCATATACTTGGAAAAAAGAAATTTGTTTTCACCAAGTTTTTTCTAAGTAGATTCAAAGTCAAATCTTGCTACTGCTGTAACTAGGTATGGACTATGCACAGAATGCTGCGTATGGTGGCATACATATTTTTACTGTAGCAGGAAACTCGTCGTTGCGTTAGGCAGTATAATGGCTAATCTGTGTGCTAACTTTTGTAGCCTGGTCCGGATTCCATTGGAATCGTTGCTATTTCCCATGGTTGCCCTGGAGTGGCAGCACGAGCCTGCGGCCTGGTGGGTCTTGAACCTACCCGGGTATGTGATGTTCCGTCTTGAAAGTTTCACTTGTTTCAAATTGGTATAATCTTTTTGAATCAGAATGTCCCTTAAATTATGATAGGTAGCGGAAATCCTCAAGGATAGGCCTTCGTGGTTTCGCGATTGCCGAGCTGTGGATGTGCTTAACGTGCTGCCTACTGCAAATGGTGGAACCATTGAGCTGCTTTACATGCAGGTAAACTTGACTACCTGGCTTGTGTAACCTTCAAAACAGATATTTAAATCGGGACTCATGTTTTCTGTTGTTGGTATTCTAGCTCTATGCCCCGACAACATTGGCGCCTGCCCGTGATTTCTGGTTACTTCGTTATACTTCTGTCATGGAAGACGGTAGTTTGGTGGTATGTAGTCTATTTGGCATATTTGCCAGTTGGATTAAGTGAATAACTAAGTACGAGAGTTCCTGCTAATTTATGAGTTAACTAACAGTCGTGACTAATCTATGTACAGGTCTGCGAACGATCCCTTAATAATACTCAAAATGGTCCAAGCATGCCTGCCGTGCAGAACTTTGTTAGAGCAGAGATGCTGCCTAGTGGATATCTTATAAGGCCTTGTGAAGGGGGTGGCTCAATAATACACATTGTTGACCATTTGAACCTTGAGGTTGTAATTAGATCTTAAAATTTTGATAACATTAGGTAAAACCTTCATTTGCTGAATGGTTATTGCTTGTCTTCAAAAACAGCCATGGAGCGTGCCTGAGGTTCTTCGGCCCTTGTATGAATCATCGACAGTTGTAGCCCAGAAAACCACAATGGCTGTAAGTTTTCTCTAAATAACTATGTTATATGTGATATATATGTTTCTCTAGCTTTCATGAAGAGTTGGAATTTTATGAGTATTATCCAATTCATATTAGGAAGAACGTGAGAAAATGGTCATTTACTGATAGCAGTTGCAGAAGGTTTTAACTTCCGTTAATGTTCCATTGACGTGGTTTTCACTGGATTTCAGGCACTGCGTCAACTGAGACAGATTGCTCAGGAAATCTCTCAGCCAACCGTGTCCAATTGGGGCAGGCGGCCTGCAGCGTTACGTGCTCTCAGCCAGAGGTTGAACAGGTGAGTAAATGGTTTGGATTGGTCCTTTTGGTGATTGTATTTTTCTGTTTATTTCATATTGACAGGCCCTAATAATTGACTAACTAGGGGTTTCAACGAGGCACTGAATGGGTTTACTGATGAAGGATGGACTATGATCGGGAATGATGGCATTGATGATGTCACTGTTCTTGTTAACTCATCACCCGACAAATTGATGGCCTTGAACCTTACCTATGCTAATGGATTCTCAGCTGTGAGCAACACTGTTTTGTGTGCTAAAGCATCAATGCTTTTACAGGTAAATTTAGCGTTTCGTTAGAAGTTGAGGTTTACTGTGATTGAAATTAGGCTGACATTTAAACTGTATTTGTTCCCCGCTTTTTCATTCACCCTTTTGCTGGATCCGTGCACCTCCAAAGCTCAATTATAGGTTTATAGCTACAGTATCAACCGTGAAACATTGGGTCTTACTTCAAGATTAATGATGTCCTATTTGAATGATACTGTAGTATTTTTATAATGCAAAATGTGAGTTTTTCCTCCCTGTCACCGAATTAGAAGATCAGAACTTCCTAGAATCTCAGCAGGAAGCCACCAACTAGAGTGGTGTGTGAGATGGGGTCGTTATTTGTGTGTCTACTATGGACCGTGCACTAGTATTCTGCTTTTGTAGTCTTTCCCAATGAACGTGGATAGTTTAAAAATCTTTGGGTTATGGCCGAGAAAGTGAGAAATAAGGAGGTTAGTATTTAGATTTAACAGACAACCAAAATGAGGATGATATGTGTGACCTTGCTCCATGTCCCTTGTCCGATGGAATTATTAACAGTTTAGATTGTTGTGGTAGTTTCCGTCTTCTGTAATGGAGTGTGGAGTTGAAAGCTCTCAATGGTTGCAGCATCCTAATGAAACAAAGGGGATAAGCCTAGGGAAATAAAATTATTGACTGTGCTGTTCCTCACATGTGCTGTGGATACTCATACATGGAGTATTTTCTTTGTCAGTTCAAGCCTATTTTACTCGAGCTTGGTTCAAAGTGCCAGACTTGACATGATGTCATAGTGTCAGGCATGGTTATTTCATTAACAAGTTCACGTTTTTCTGGTCTAATAGTAAGTGTCAAGGTGCTTTTTTTGCACCTGAAGATCAAATACTCCGAGTGTTGCTTTTGATACGTACCCAAAAGAAATGGCAATGTCACACTGGCTGAACCATTTTGGCAAGCTATGACTGTCTTCCTCACTTGCTGTATTTGATTGAAGACTTCTACATGCCCTCTCTCCTATATATGGAATTTGATGAAATAGGACAATTCTTAGTTCCTTGAATGCTATTTGGGATGTTTTACTTTCTGCATTGGAGTATGAGAATGTGGCGTTGCTTGGTGAATGACCATTTACTTAATTTCTTCTTTGATGACCAAATCATCTTGGTATAGAATAGTGGGTGGGATGGATGGAAACTTAACTGCGAGAATTCCTTTATCAAATTTCTCTATTGTAGCAATGAGGCGTTTAGCTTAGATATCTAGCTTGACGAGGAAAGTTGCGGGAAACGTTGACATAAGGTTTTCTCTTGGGTAATTTTGAAGCAGTAGTCTGATAATTTAGGGTTTAGATGAAGCAGCTTTGCGATACATAAAACAAAAGGCACACTTATCGGTAGCGGACGGAATAGCTGATGTCTTGGGTGCTGAATTCTCCGACAGAACCTAGTCACTGACACACTCTTTTCCTTAGTATACAAATTCGTGCACCCTCCCTAAACTTTTTCTTCCTACAAATTGATCTGGTAAACAACAATGTTTATTTGTACGTTTCTGAGACTATTTTTCTGCGTTGCACTAAAATACTCGTCTGCAGAATGTTCCCCCAGCAGTGCTTCTTCGATTTCTGAGGGAACACAGATCAGAATGGGCCGACAACAATATCGATACCTACCTAGCTGCAGCGACGAAAATTAGTCCCTGTAGCCTTCCTGGAACACGGATTGGAGGTTTCGGTAATCAAGTCATACTTCCGCTTGCCCATACCATTGAGCATGAAGAGGTAAATTTTGCAGTTATTAATTTTCTGTGTAAAAAACTTAAATTTTATACCTTGACTAAAATTTGGTTACTTCCTTTGCTATTAGCTATTGGAGGTTATTAAGCTGGAAGGTGTTGTTAGCTGTCCTGAAGATGCTATGATGCCACGAGACATGTTCTTGTTACAGGTAAGTGCGATAATTAGTTCTTTTTCAATCCATCTTTTTGTTTTGTAATAACTTGTACCATAAATTTCTTTGGCGCATTGATTTCTGTCTTCCTGTTTGTGTATTGATAGTTTGTAATTTTGTACGAGTAACTATTTAACTATTTTTCGCCTTATGTTCCCCTAACCTTGTACGGAGTTTTCTTTTTTAACCAAGGGACATACTGTTGGGTGCTTTATTCTTGTCATTTATCTATTTGCTTTCTGAAGCTCGTTGAGCGTAATTACATAATTGAGATGCTTGTCTTGGTAGGATTTAGTTGAAAGCTTTGGACACGAACATTATGGAAATGTTAATTTTGGCGAAGTACTTGGACAGACATGAAAAGTACACGAGTCATCCAGCCTCTTAAAAAAAAACTCTAACCTTAGTTCCAAAAATTTGGAAAGGCTAGCTACAATCGTTGAGTAATTACTACTATGTGGTAAGACAAGTGAATAGGTCAAGAGATTGAGACATCAAGGAGACATAAACTTTGGTCACAATTGACTGGAAATTTTCTTTGTTAAATATTGACTACAATCCGGATTCTAGTGTGTAAGTTGCCAAAATGCCGTGAGATATGAGGTGATCTTTGATGCTATGTCTCTCAGATACAGCTATGAAAGTCGGGGTCATGACACATTTTTGGCTTAAAATGAAGTGTCAAGGTGTTGTGTCAACGGTGAAAATTTTTAGGTGTTGGACACATGACATGAAGTTGCAAAGGACATTGCTGTCTATTTTTGTTTCTGTAACTTTTTATGGTTTGTGAAATTCAGTCTGCGATAAAATATGAGTTTGAATGGATAAATTTTGATCGGAGTATTGTTTATGCTTCTTTACGTTGCATCCGTGGAAGGACATTCTTACTATAGGTGGTGTATTTGACAATCATCCTGAATTTACTATCATCAATATCTGTCATTTTACATCGCCTAATTATGACCTTCTGATGTATCCTCAATAATGTTGTTTGGTAGTTGCTAAAAAGTTTCTCTTCAATCATAGATGTGCAGCGGAATGGATGAGAATGCTGTTGGTACATGTGCGGAACTTATATTTGCTCCTATAGATGCATCCTTTGCTGATGACGCCCCTCTTCTGCCGTCTGGTTTCCGCATTATCCCCCTCGATTCTGCCAAGGTTTCCGTCTAAAAAATATCTGATTATATCCGCATCATGTTATGTGCTGACTGAAGTCTCGTCTCTTTTATTTGATTTGTTTAAAATCAGGAGGCCTCAAGCCCAAATCGCACCTTGGATCTTGCTTCTTCGCTTGAAATTGGTCCATCCGTGAGTAAATCTGCTGGTAATCAGTCTGCTTCAGCAACTAATATGAGATCCGTAATGACTATAGCATTCCAATTTGCTTTTGAGAGTCATCTGCAAGACAATGTGACTTCCATGGCCCGACAATATGTCCGAAGCATTATATCCTCGGTTCAGAGGGTGGCTTTGGCACTCTCTCCACATATGGGTTCTCAAGCTGGACTTCGGTCACCTCGTGGTAATCCCGAAGCGCACACTTTAGCTTCTTGGATTTGCCAGAGTTACAGGTGAGCCCCTACTTTTGCTGTATACTTCAATTATACAAGACTTGCTTATGCATATGACTCAACGGCTATCCAACAATAAACTAATGAGACCCACCCATAATGCGGTAGCGTATAGTGCTTTGTTTAGCTAGTGGAATGGTGAAACTGAACCCAACTTGTAATATATTCCCTTTGACAAGGTCACGAAGGTTTTATATAGCAACCTCTATGTTTTAAGTCCAGATGTAATGTTGATTTTTGTGTATATCAACCCGCCTAACTCAAAAATGATTATGATGCATCTTCTCGAACACATACTCAAATGTTAAAACGAAATGTGAAGATATAAGCGCATCATGTACGTTTTTTATTAGGAATATTCAAAATTTCGGAAATAGTAATTTCCACACGGAACGTGGTAAATGACATTGTTCGGTTTTTTTTTTGGCTGTGTCTGAGCTGCTTGTGTTTTTACGGACAGATGCTTTCTAGGTGTGGAGTTACTAAAGTCAGCTGGTGAAGGAGGTGATGCTGTGCTTAAAAGCCTGTGGCACCACTCAGATGCTATCATGTGCTGTACCTTGAAGGTATTCCAATTAATATGAGTCGGTCTCTTCTATTTTGTTGTGCAGACCATGTTAAAATCGTTCAAATGTCTTTTGATTCGGCTATTTCTCGGTAAAAGCAAATTACCGCTTTAATTGAAGTGTTGAAATTGATATAGTGTTTGAGTGTCAAGTGGTGTGACACACAAGGTTATGTGACGAGTCAGATGATATAGTGTGGTGGAAATTTGCGTTTTATTTTACTTTAGAGTAGCTTACTCGATTCCAAGAAAATGTAATGAAATTAACGACCAAGTTTCGGAGTGTCACTCTTTGGTTTTGAGATTTTGACGGTAAAAAAATACTTTGCTGTTTAGTAAAAATACTTTTGCCACGGTGATATCAGGAAATTTAGCAAAATATGTCCTACTTCTTGACGTAAATTGAGTGTCCTATGCACTGCAAATTGAATTGAAATCGAAAGACAACCTGCGTCGAGCATTTATGTACATTCGATTCTTGGTGTTCTGGAAACGTTATTCTTTAATAGAATAATGACGTAATTCGGCGGTATCTTCTTCCAGGCTCTGCCAGTTTTCACCTTCGCAAATCAGGCAGGTTTGGACATGCTCGAGACGACCTTAGTTGCTTTGCAAGACATCACACTTGAGAAGATTTTAGATGAGCATGGCCGAAAGACTCTTTGCTCTGAATTTCCACAGATTCTACAACAGGTACGGATATTTTTATAAATTCAATTTTTTAAAATTACGTCATACTAAACTAATGGCTGTCGTAACCTGTTCTAGGACCCGAGTAGAGTTATTGAACAACTCTCAGTCGTTGCTAAAACTATATGCTTTCCGACGTTTTCAGGGTTTCGCATGTCTCCAAGGTGGTATTTGTTTATCAAGCATGGGGCGGCCAATCTCGTATGAAAGAGCGGTAGCTTGGAAGGTTTTGAACGAAGAGGAAAACGCTCATTGCATCTGCTTCATGTTTATCAACTGGTCCTTTGTTTAATTGTGTGCCGTAGCAATCCGAGTTTAGACGGGTTTATAACTACTTAATCAGGCTACTAATTTACTAGTACGTATTACTCCGTCTTATGTTAATTTTGCCTCACTGGCAGACTATTTATGCAAATTGTGGCTAGGGCAGACTTTGACTTGAAACTGGTTAAGTTATCCGCTATACTGTTATCGTTGCCATGCGTGTAGATTTTCGCTGCACGGGTGATTGTTTTTAGGTTGTTTTATGGCGAAACTGATTTGGTCTACATAGTAAAGATGAATGTGGTCTTGGTCGAACATGAAAATTATAGCCCACAGACAACCGATTAAGCAGGTTTGGGACGAGTTTGTGTGCTAGCCGTGAGGCTTTTACAATTTTGTTTAAAAGTTGGCTTATTTATCGAGTTGGGTTGGTCGAGTTGTCTCGCCTGGGAATAACTTTGAGTAATAGTGGGATGATTCACTTAATATCGATTATCTAAAGTCATCGTACAGAACAGTAAAGCAGTTCAACATTACTCGAATGATTTACCTTGAAACCATTTATGTCACTTACCAATTTATTAACTTATTTAAATGATTAGACATTTGTACGTCTCATATATTTGTGTTTGTCGACGATTTTTGTTTATGTATGGAAGGAAATAAGGGAGACGCTAACAGACTTATTATTGATTCTTAAGATTAAGAGATTGTTCACCGGCTTTTAATAAGAATCAATTAACATTACTAATTTTCGCTATTGTTACTGTATGACTTTTGATGGGTTAGGGTTGTGTTTTGAGATTTCGATTAGTCGTTTATAATATATATATTTTGTATAATTTTTGTTTATGTTATCGTCATACTTTAAACTTTGTCGATTTACAGCCTCGAGTACATAAAGAAAACATAAAGCAAACAAATGATAAGTATAATTATTAAGTACATACAAGCCATTAGTAGTCCAAAATAAAGAGTAAATTACCATTTTCACAAATTACATAAACCCCCTCAAAAACCTTAAAAAAAGGGTTGTGAGTACAACATTAAAGTGGGTTCAACATAACAACGTACAAGAGCTACTTAACAATGAATGCTAATGCAAATTAAACAACACCCCTCTTAGCTAGAAAGGTGCTAAAAATTAATTAAATTGCATGCATGTAAACCATTAGAAAATTGCACCTACAAGTTATACATTAAAACTCTTCCAACTTTTTGTTGCATTAATTAAACTTATAATAAAAGCCAAGTTTAATTTTAATTTGATCATAGTTCAATGCCAAAACTTGTAACCTATTCCTTAATGGTAAGGCCATTCATCATGGAAGGCATGCAACTTGAGCTTCTAGCTATGCCACCCTTCTTCATACCGCCTTTTAATTTCATGTCTCGAGGACTCAATGACTTGGCCCTAACCCTCGAGCTCTTCTTCAAAATCTCCCTCATGGCTTCAGCCTGGCACAGGACTGGGTAAGCCCTTCCGAGCTTATTGAACCTCACACAGTGGCTCATGTGAGCTTCTAGGGCTTCCCTACACGCACTTCCAGTCTTTTCCATTTCCTCCTTAACAGCCTCAGAGCAGAGGCCGCATATCCACTTACCTAGGAACTTGTCGCGTACACATTTTATGTACTCTGGCGTGTATTCCTCGCTCATTCCACAACACTCACACTTAGCATCCTCAGCTAATTCTGAGATAGCTGGGAGCACTGCTTTCGACTCCTCCAGCTCTCTGTCGATCTCTTTGCTTAGCTCAAAAGCAATGTCTGAGACAGTCCTCTTCAGGTTGTCGTTCGACAGCCTTGGAGGTTTGGTGAAGCTTTTCGTTGACGGCCTTGGGAAGGATGTCAAGGTTGTTGCTTCTCCATGTGGTGGTGCCATTGCAACAATGATAAAAACCCTAGATAAAACTTGGTGCACAAGAAACAATGAAACCCTAGAAATATAAGCTTGTATGTAGTTAAGATCTTTGTGTTTGATATATCATATGTATAATAGTAGTGTTATGAGGGAACATATTTATAGTAGTATAACGTATGTAGAAAGCTATGGACGTGAAAACAAAATATGTGGACCGTATGTTGCAACACATGAATTGATCATCTAAAGAGAGAAGTACACGTGAGTTGATTATGCATGTCATTTTCTAGATTTTTCGTGAATTGTTAAGAGACCACGCAATTGTGTGCATAATCTAAAGTTTTGTAATGCATATAATTTCTGTGAGTTTGCATGCAAAAGTAGTGGTTACATGTCGGTTTAATACTTTATTATTGTTGATAATGAGGGATTTGATAGTTTACTTTTTCTCTTAATTGTGAGGTTATTAGAGACTTAATTCTTAGCCTATGAAAATGATGAAAAATTAATTCTATTAGTCGTTTATCTTTTTAAACCATAGTCCTAATGACAGTGTCAGAAATCGATTCAACCAAAAGTTTAAACTAATACTCCGTAGTTGAAACCTGTAAGGCCAAGATAAATCAATTTTATACACTGTAACAGACAAAATTAATTATTCAATAAATATTACTTGTACTCTTTACTAAGAGTGAACACTCTAATCTCGACTAAAAAAATTGTTTATGCTTATATTGCAAGAACTCAACAGAAAGCAGCAGGTGTCATGCTCGTAGTAGTTTCTTTACCTTTGACGGATGTGAATTGATTAACTGTAGTGTAACTAACTCAATTTCTTTTTCTTTTTGTGAGGCTCACGAGAGATTCCACTTAAGTGATAAAAAAAAAAAAGCTATAAAGATTGAGCATGTGTAGCTAGTTTAAGTGCAAGGATAGAGATCACGTTAACCATTATATACGTTCAATTTTTATGTACCGACATTTGTAAGAAATGTAAAGGAGCTCCGAATCGATATAATAATTCACATGAATAAATTAAGGTGTTATAAAACCGACCCTAAACTTCTAATCATCAGTTTAAACTTTTATTTGAGTTAGTTGAAAATTGAGTAACATTGACGACAGATGATCATATTTCTCATTGTTCTATGTTGATCGTATCCTAGGTTCATACGATCATACTGTTTTGATAATGCGCTTATTCTTGCTTTTATTAAGAGGTAATCGGTATACATAAGTTGTTGTGATGTGATAATAGATTCATCAAAGCACTCGAAACACAAAAAGAAGAATGAAGTCGAATACACTCTATTTATGTACGAAAATGGATGATTATGGGAGAGGTGACAATAGGTCGGTAGGATCAAGTTCAAATCAAGTTGTATCGGGTTTGTGCCGATCATATCGCTCAATACATGAGTCAACCAGTCAGGTAGTTTCGAGTCATATCATGTTCGGCTCATATTGAATTATGCAATTCAAGTACTTGGTCAGTTCTGCATGCGTCAGATTTGAGTTGAATCGGGTTGGGTCATTGTTAAATTCCACGGGCTTGGGCCACACCCGAGAGTATGAGAGAGGATCCGCTTATAAGGTTTAGGAGGTTCCATCCTAAAACCAATTGGCAATAGGAGGAGTAACCCCTAAACCTTATAAACAAGAGCAACTCTCATCTCACAACCGATGTGAGATCGCATGTGGGAATGTAAATTAGGCTGAGTTCATCTCTAACACGCCCCCTCACATGCGATCCCATTTTCAAACCAGACTGGGGGGCAATTGGCCGCTCTTCCAGCTGCACAACGCAAACTGGGGGGAAATTTGTCCTCTCTTCCAGCTACACAAAGGCCCAGTTTGACGAGAGTCGCAGGTCACACAACCATGGACTCTGATACCATGTTAAATTCCATGGGCCTGGGCCACACCCGAGAGTATGAGAGAGTCCGCTTATAAGGTTTATGAGGTTCCATCCTAAAACCAATTGGCTATAGGAGGAGTAACCCCTAAACCTTATAAACA
Organism: Dianthus caryophyllus; assembly: GCA_023091065.1. Lineage (NCBI taxonomy): Eukaryota > Viridiplantae > Streptophyta > Magnoliopsida > Caryophyllales > Caryophyllaceae > Dianthus > Dianthus caryophyllus. Next base: position 6,583,345 of record CM041520.1, read on the forward strand.
AGAGCAACTCTCATCTCACAACTGATGTGAGATCGCATGTGGGAATGTATATTAGGCTGATTTCATCTCCAACAGTCATTCAAACAAATTTTTTGGGTTCGGGTCAAGTTTGGACCGTAATAAGGCAAGGTTAAATTTTAGCTCACGTAAGTATATGTGGTCGTTATAGCGTTGAGAGGTCGTCCAAAGGGATTAGGTGATTATAAATAATGTGATTTGTCTAACTGTTTATCTAGATCGATTAAATAGAGTGATAATCGAAACTATTAAATCTACTTGACTAATCTGAACTAAATTAACAACTAGGAATAGCAACTAATGACTAAAAGCGAGTAGAGTGAGTTTTATCGAATGATGAAAGCCTAGAGGTCGATATCTCCACCGAATTGCCTCATTTATGCGAATTAATGCTCTCAATGTGGATTATGGATTCAGTGTCGACTTGTCACCTTATTTTCCCAAAACACCTCTTCCGAGTTCGTTCAAGGACTCCCTAGTCTAATTCAAACCCACTCCAATGGAATTCTCATTCGACTAGAGGTAGAACCGATGAGTCAAAATCATCTCCTCCCATTTCCGTGGTCGAGATTGTCAAGGAGGCGCTCTAAACAAGTTCTCTCTCCCGAGTTCAACTTATAAGCCCACTACTTAGTGATTAATAGCATCCCAAACGAAATCAACTCTCATTGATGGTCGAGGGTCTTGTGTAACTCCCTAACCCACTAATTAGTCCAAATTCTCGCTCAAACAAAATAAAACCAAGTTAAGTCGTGCAAAGATAGAGGTCTGGACCGGGCGACTCAACCCAGAAGGGGCGACTCAGTCACTAGATTGTCGATATGTTATCTGGGCTGGCCTTGTGTCTCCCGGCGGTGCATTTTGGTGCCTCTTTTTGCTTTCTTCTTGCTTTCTTATTGCTTCCTTGACTCTCTTTGCTTGTAATCTTCAATGTATACTTCCTCGGTACCTACAAAATGACCCAAAATAGAGCAGTATTTCGTCCAAAGTTGAGGAATAATTTGAGAAAAGGGAGATATAAGCATATTAAGCACAAAAGAAGCATAAAGAGGAACTTTGGAGCATAAAATAATACTAATAAGAGCTAAACATGATGGGGGGTGGGGTTTTGTAAAAGCATAAAAGAGTCCTCCTCACTAAGTTTACAGAACAAATGAGATGGACAAGCTCACAAGCAAGTGAGGTTTCATCCTAAACTAATTGGTGATAGGAGGAGTAGTCCACTTACTTATAACATGCCACCTCACTATAAATACGCCGATGTGGGACTTTGTTTGCTCTTAACACACATGGAAATTAAGCTCAACAATCTTCCCCTTTCATGTGTTTGTCAGCTTCTCGTCACTCAATGCTTATTGTTGCACCCTGATGCTACCCCGCATTAAGTCAATCAGGCTACTTTGCACGATGGTGCTACTCTGCTCCATCAATTAAAACTTGAACTGAAGACCAATCTACGTGAAATTGAATCTGTATTAACTCGACCCGTATAATTATTCGACGCGTAAAACACAAATCCGACCCGCCCAAGCCTGTTGATAGGTCTAAATACGGTTAACAAAGTGAAGAGCCAAATAATTGGGATCATCATCATTGAAGCAAAGAAAACCACAATACGACTCTCTACTCCTCTGTAAGTCTCTCTCATCTCAAGTACATCACTTTCTTCCTTCTTTACATTTCTCCATTAATTTCGATTCAACCCATTTATTTATATATTTAATTGATTAATGTATTTTGTAAAGATCAAAACTTTTAGATTATATGATTGAGATCTCTTTGATTTAACACTTTTTGTACTTTTTGTTTTTATGTTTATTGCATTTTGACTTGATTATTTGATCCAACCCATGAACCCAATTGAATTTCTATCAATTTTCAGTTGATTTTTGAGTAGTTTTGGCTTCATTGAATTTGCTGGTAGAAATTGAGTTGATTGAATGTAATTTTGTTATATTCATCATGTGATTATTACTTTGGTATGATTTTTTGATCAGTTTGTATCAATATATCATGGGAATTACCTGTATTTTCAAACTGTTTATGGAAGAACTTATGATGTTCCATGTCTACTGTTGCTGTTGTGGCGGCGGTGGTGGTCATTATTGCTGTTATTCTGTGGTTTTTGTTATTGTTGTCATCGTTGTCCTTGTTTTCTTCGTCGTTGTTCACTTATGAAACAATTTTTGTTAGCTAATTTGATGTTGACATCTCGTTTTCTGTGTCGTGTACTCGTTTGAAGGCTGAATCAGAGTTAATGTGAATCATGTAGGTTGCTGTATTTGTGTGTTATAACGTCTGAACAAAGGCATTGATGGTAACTGTAGAGACTATAGAATGTGGAAAATTCAACCAAATGGAGTGAGTAGACAACGGAATCGTGACCCTTAGATATTTGTTGGTGTTGAGTACTTTGCGTAAGTTTCGAGAGTTTGGTTTGATCTCCAAGAAACCGATTGATGTGGCCTTGCTCATATTAGATAGTTTGGGTTACTTGTGAGAGATTTAGAACCTTTTAACTTCAAATCACAACACAACAAAAACAACATTACCCCATTGCCTCAATGGCTCCCGTAAATCGCGAGGTAGGAGGTGTTGGATGTACGGAGGCTTACTCCTCCGTTGTAACACGTAGAGACATTTATTGAATGACTCAAGATGAAGATTACGTCAATAATTGAATAGAATGACTTATACTTCACAATATAAATGCGCAAATCACTTTAGTAAGCCATTTTGCTTTATTCAACTATATCTGAACAAAGACATAACAAGTATGTGGTTCTCTTCTCACTGATATGAGTGGAACATAGCGTGGCACTAAAGGCCATGGTACATATATTATAAGTAGTACACAACCTTAGGCCCTGTTATTTTCGGCTTATAGAAGCTGAACTTATAAGAGCTGAACTTATAGGAGCTGAGCTGAACTTATAAGAGCTGAACTTATTTTTGGTGTGCATAAATTTGTGCTTGTAATGTTAGAGCTGAACGTATAGGAGCTGAGCTGAACTTATAAGAGATGAACTTACAGAGATGAAATTAAGCTGAAAAGAATAGTGCCTTAGTCCCGAAAGGAATCGTTATCTCAAAAACTCAAACCATTAAAGAAACGTAAAAAATGTCAAAAATGACAAAAGAAAAAATAGAATTTATATATGGTGTGGACAACATCGAAGATCTTATAATAAAGGTGGTGGATAAAAATATAAAAATTGAAGTGTGATTGTGTGAAATAGAAAGTTAAGATAATACTGAAAAACTTTTGGATGAGAGTAAATTAGATATTTCATCATTTAGGATGCTGTATTTTTCATTGTGAACAAAATCTTATTTTTTCGTTAACCTTCAGGATAAGCGAGCATTGGAAGTATGGAAGCAACTAGAAGTCAGAATGGAATCCAACTTTTGCTAGCGGCTGAACAAGAAGCCCAACACATTGTTAATGCTGCGAAAAATGGTACGTGTGCCATGGTTCTGTAAGTCATATGCTAGATCACTTCGGTTGTTGTTGTGCTTCTGTGGTGTGAATACTGCATATTAACAATTTATTTATCTTCCATAAAGTTGATCAATTTAAGCTATGTGCTCCTGGTAGCTATGCATCCACACTATCACGAAATGATTGATTTATGCGTAATCAATGTTTTTGCTTGTAGTGAACAACTAGTTTTTTTTTTTTTTTTTAATCACGACTCTCAGTTCTCGTATGTATTGTTGTTGTTGCTGCTTCGTTGTAAGTTTCTTCAAAGTTGGCTTGTGATACAGTGCTTGAGACATGAATAGAAGAAGCTATCAGTTCCCTCTCCGACACTTCACTTACTGTCGTGTTGCATGTCACATGTGTCATATCCAATGCGGCACAACACGTCTATACTTCACGGTCGACCAAATAATTTGAAAATTTTGCGCAAAATAGCCGTGCCTGGACATTCCGACACGTGTGTGACACAACAGTGTGTAAGAGAGTCAAGAGTAATAACATAGGATGATCAATTTATGTCAATTTTGACCGACAAATTCTCGAATTATTTGTACAATGCAATGTAAAATCAGTCATGTTCGGCAAGGCAAAGATATTAGCTTTGTAAAAAGCTGTACCTGTTTTATACTGAGAAAATACCGGTTACTCATCAAAGTCAAGTGAGGCGATGTATATTCGAAGTAAGGGTGACCTTTGTGGAATGTCGTGTCTTTATTTTTGAACTACCAAGTGATCATGACTGAAATTTACAAGCGCATCTATGTGAAAATACCGCCTTAGACAGTATTTGACTGTCTAGCAGTGACGTAATATGTTCGTTGCCAAGTTTCATACTATAAATCGTGAATTACCAGAGATTTAAGCCTCAAGTTATTGTGAATGTACTTATCTCAAGGCTTCTGCTCTTGACTATGGTCATCGATCCACCTAATAATAAACTTTCGTTTATTTTCATAACAGCGAAGATGGCTAGATTAAAGCAGGCGAAGGAAGAAGCCGAGAGGGAGATCGCTGAATTCCGTTCCCAGATGGAAGCTGATTACCAAAGGAGGCTTGCCGAGGTAACTTATTTTTAACCAAATATCGGAATGGTCTGTGATTCAAGTACAACCATTCTGCAACAGCAGCAATGATATTCATAAAAGATACGGAGTAATAAGCAATACTATGCGTAGGATGTTTCACACTCTCACACATAAATAGTGTTGAAAGGTCTCGTAAAGGCGTGGTAGGTGTCTCGTTTATATTTTTTCAAGTGTTTCTCATAATGGCGAATGGAACAGAGTAGCGGCGACTCAGGAGCCAACGTGAAGAGACTTGAACAAGAGACGGATGCCAAAATCGAACAACTGAAGTCGCAGGCTTCCAGCATTTCACCCGAAGTTGTTCAGATGCTGCTCAAGTACGTCACAACTGTTAAAAACTGAGTTTTCGAGCATGGTCGTTCTTGTTATTTTGCCTACGAAACTTCTTCCTGTTTGTAATTGATCGACATTATTTTTTTTAGCTTCGAGTTTGGCTCATTATTCTGTATAAAATGGTTGGTCATATATATTCTTTGACAACCTATATTAAATAAAGGGCTCATTTTGAATTCTTATTTTATAAGCCTACGTCTCAAAAGACGGTTTTTTTTTTTTTAATTAATTTTTATATATAGTGAAATTATAAAAGATTATTTCTCTGTTGAATTTTATTCGACCATTCAATAATTTTCTATCTATTGCCAAGTTCACGCAAAAATCTAACCCAACTGGAAAAAAACAAACACAATATAATTGAAATTACCATCAAATGAATTTGAATCTGTCGACTACACGACTTCACTCTAAACGATACAAATTCACTAATTACTTGAAATATATAATTTTACACTTATCGCTTATTTAAACTTTTCGATGGTCTTTGGAAATTGTTATAGCGGACGAATGGATTGCTAACTCGTGCGTGAACCACCCATACTCCACAGTACACATGCAACTCTTTATTTCGTATTTTATAAGCACGAGTTAGAGTGTCAAACAAATAGTACTGATCCGCGCCCAAATAACATGAGAATTATACATCTAGGTCTACTGTAAGAGTGTAAGACCGTCTCACGCGTGAAACGACAATAAAATTGCTCAACACTTTATTTATTACTCCCTCCATTCAATTCCATTCACTACATAACACTATTTGCCACTATTCATATCCTCGGAGAATTTTCGATATTGTGGTTGATATATAATTGAGAATATGGTCATGTGTGATTTTGTTTTGTTCGTCTTCTTACACATCATATTAAAATTAAATTTGTACAATTTTTATAATACGTAACTATAGATATTACCGTTGCAAAATGCGCCTCGGCAAGTGGACCATGACATCATGTAGTGAATGAAATTGAATGGAGGGAGTATAAGCACTAAATGAAGTGCTGACAAATTTTATCAGTCCGTATAACATGGTAATAGCACTAAATAAAATTTGCATTGATTGTGTAATGGGTAGCATGATTCTGTTTATAAGCACTAGTCATTTTTTATTGTATATTTATCATCTTTTCACATAAGTGCATCGTCCATAAGATCATAAAAAACTCAAGGTTTAAATAAACCCTTTTACTTAAGTTTCGATATTATTAAATTTCAAAAATTTTAAATTGCATATGGATGGAATGTGCTCAAATCTTATGGAAGATCCGATTTGATCGTGACTACATTTATAATATCAATTTGATTTTTTATGCATCCCGTAATACGGAGTATAACTTTTGTTATTATGCTGTTTTAGTTTTACTTAGGCCGATTTACAAATAATAAAGACACATATCAGGGTGTCATTACAATAATAGTTTTACGGAGTACTAGAAAATATGTATACGGTTTTTTTTTCCTCGTCGCGTAATAAATAGTGATGTTGCATATATATATATTGTTGAATTAGATTGTGAAGATATTAAATTACTTAGTCTAAATTCGAACGTGTAAACAACTAAGAATATAATTTGATATCTTTAATCTGATTAATTAGTCGTCTAGTATATCAAGTTTGAATTTCAAACTAATCTTTGATAAGGCACTTGGGCGACGGGCGTTAAGGAAACTATCAGAACTCCGTCCAAATATGTTGCTCATATTTAGAACATATGATTAATACAATACAAATTATCGTGATACAATTTTACAAGATACTCCAGAATACTCTACCGTCTACCACATTAATATTATATTCTGCATAGCATGAAAATTACACATTAAGACTTTCTCGATTTTTATTCAAAATATTTATTTACGTGTGAGCATTTTTAGCAAGATGTTTATTAATAACCTTTTAAGTAGTCCAAGTCATGTAAATGGGTCCCAAAGAGGTGAAGTCCAAACAATTATTTGTTGATTGAAAACTAAATAAATAATTAAAAAACCAATGATATGAGCAATTGATAGAGAAAGGGCTTGATTTTGTCTGCGTGATCTTCGGTGACTTGAGACATTATTTATTCCTGAGAATTAATCAATCGTAAATTCGTAACAAACGTCTTTGTTGCTTTATAACCTAAAGTCTCCAAAGTTTATGCTTCATTTCGTTTATTTTTCGTGTTTTTCATACCAACATTATAAAATTTATACCGACTACATCATCATGCATACAGCTAATACTTACTGTATTTACCTCCTTGTATAATTTTTTAAGTTAAATATAATGGTACTCCTATTAGATACGGAGTAATTGAGTAAATCTCTAAGTTATTACTCTATATTATAGAATAACATTTTTTTGGGTTTACCATTGATGATCGAGTTACAATATTGTGTATGCACATTAGCTACGGCAAGTATCAAATTTTTGTTAAGTAAAAGAATTTGAAGTAAATTATTATTGCATACCGTATAAACTTGTCCTTTGAATCCTCTAATAGGTAAAATAGTCTTCTTTACTACGAACTACGGAGTATGATATAATTACACGGAGTGCTGCGCTATTTTTGTTTTACATACTTGCTCATAGAATGAGTGAGTGTAATTTACTTCAAGTCGGTAAAAGAATTATCTTAAATACACTCATTTGAAAAAACAGATGTGATTTCTACTCATCATTTTTTTAGTTAAAAATATATACTCTGTAAGTCTGTAGTAGGTAAATATATTCATAAAAGTTAATATTTCAATTCACCCTACTGTAATTGTACCAACTATGCTAAATTGCTAAGTTGATGAGGAATAATTTAGCAAAATTCATTGCTGTTTTTATTTATTTATTATTATTTTACTTTCTAAATGTTTAGATTAAATTAATAATATAAGCAACACCTAATTTAAATTTGTTTGTGTCGGAAGAAAGGTAGGAGAGACCCTATAATTATAACAAGTGGAATTCTCAATAATTTTCGTCCAACCTATGTCCACCAAAATTAGTGGATTTTCCACATTAGATTGCAATCTCAATAACTTAATAATTGTGTACTACTACTGTACCAGCCACACTTGATAATAATTACTCCCTCCATTCTTGCCATTTAGCCCCCTTCCTTTTTTCACCATTTTTAAGAAAAAGTGGAAAAAGTGGGGTAGAGTGAAGAAAAAAGTAAAATAGTTTAATTATAAAAAATTGGATGTGAGTGAGAAAAAGTAGGTATGTGTGAGAAAAAGTGGGGTATGTTAGAGAAATTATTACTAAAAAAGGTAATGGGGCTAAATGGAAAAAATTTCCGAAAAAGGTATATGGGGCTAATTGGAAAGAAGGGAGGGAGTATAATTAATTAAGTCTTTATAATAATGTTATTTTTATTTGTAAATCCTGTCTACTCGATACTTTTTAAAGATTTAAAATTTATAATATTACTCTTTCTATTTCTGTCATTTTATTCATTTTTATACGGAATAATTACAAATTAAATTAGGTTTATTTCACATGAATAAACCAACCAATTCAATTAGTAATATTTCATAAATATACCAATCTTTACCTCATTTATAATCGATAATTTAAGGGTGAAGATTGCTTTTTTTTTTTTTTTTTTTTTTTTTTTTTTTTTTTTTTTAAACATTAATAATGGGTAAAAACATGTGAGTTATAATTTTCGTTTTACCCAAAATGACAGTTTAAAATCGAGATAGTATAATAATGATAGGATGGGGTGAAAATGTTGGTTTATTGAGAGTTAATAAAAAGGTTAATATATTTATGGAAAATCAGTAATAAGTTGGTTTATTCATGTGAAATATTTCTATAAATTAAGCAGCGTAGTAATCTACATTGTTCTTCATATAATAAAATAATCTGATTCAAAATGGTCAATGACTTTTTTAAACGTCGATTTAATTTTTCTAAATAATTTTATATGATAATTGGACTAGATTTTAGTTTTGTATAGATAATATTGTGACGTTACGTTCCATTTTAAATTAAACAGGTAAACAAATGAGTGAATGATACAAAGTAAGAAGTATTTTCTCGTATAAAACTATTACAAAAGTCATTACAGTATTTTTGTCAGTATTTTTATTTTCAAATTATTAACTTACGCCCAATAAATATATGTTAGAAATTCATTAATTATAAATTAACAATAATTAAAATTAGGCACACTACTTATCCATTAAGCCCAAAAGTGAGGAAGTCTTTATGTGTTAAAGTTTTAATTCTTTAAATAATAACCATAACCATAAACCTTAAACGAACATTATCTTGTGAATAATAACACTCTGGAGTATAGTTAGTTTCTGCAAAAACTTTAATTTGCACAACCTTTATTTTCAAACTTTTTGTTGATGAGATTTTTTAATTTTTATCATGCACTTGTTAGAGTATTAATTAGGGAAATGCTTAAGACTTAAGTGTGAAGTACTAAAAATGCATGATTATAGTTTTGAGGATAAGGTAGAATCATGTAACAATCTAGGAAACTAAATTTGTTTTATCATTAATTTTTGATTTTATAACATTATTAATCCATTCATGATTTGATGCAACTAGTGATGTAGTGGTGCCTTGTGGGAACTTTAATTTCTTGTCATTTGCTTGCACCTTTTCTTATCTTTACTTTAGATATTGTTGCTTAATAAATTATTTAATTATTATATTTAAGTAAATTAAAATGAAATTTGTATATCTATTATTATAGAGTCAAACAATAATGTAATTTACTAAATGTGTTTAATATATTCAAATCATTTTGCTTTGTAATCCAAAAAAGTTAGATATTTATTACTGATAAGAACAATTGTACGTGTGTCTAATAATAATAATAAGAATGCTAATCACATATTATCAGATTATCTGTAAATAACTTAGCAAAATAATGGAGTATTTGTAGATTAGTTGAAAAACTTTGTTAGCATGTACAATATATTTTATAAACTAAAAAAAATGTATGAGTATAAAATAATGTTATTTTTTCCTCAATCGCTCAAATTTCATGTATTCGACAAAATTGTTTGAATATGGAGAATTTTTGATTGAAAGAAGAGTATAAAACACAACCACATATATTTATTATTGAAATAAAATTTAACGCCGTGTGCTTACGCATAATGATTATAATTTTCATAGTCTATTATGGAGTACACATTTTGAAAAAAAAAAAATGTGATGACATTGTAGTCTTGTATTAAAAATAATTATGCAATGCAATCTCGACATTATACGACATGTACTCACAATTATAATCTCCAAATTCAATTAAACTAATCTATATTAGTTATATATAACAAAAACCATCCTACACAAATTTTCCCTCCAAATTTCCCTCCAACTTTTACATATTTTAATCCTTTTTATTTTATTTTATTTTTATCCCTTTTGTTTTATTTTATTTTATTTCCTTTTTGAAATTATGTCATATAAGTAAGTAAAGATCGTAATATATATTTTTTTATCTCTTAAACTATTCATTTTTATTTAATGTGTTTTCAATATAACATTTTATCTCTTAAACTAACCATTTTTATTTAATGTGTTTTCATTATAATATTTTAAGCGCACTTTACCACATTATTATAAATGATGAATTTTAAGACAATGTATTGTGATACTTTGATCGGTTTCACCAAATTATGATATATTTTTAAAAAAAATTATAACTCTATTTGTATAAAAAAAAATAAAAGTTCCACTATTCTAATTTTTTTGTTACAATTTTCAACGTTTCCATCATCTAAATTTTGATAGTTAATTAAGAAAAATCAAAATTGAAACTTTCAAACCTATTAAACGGGTTAATTAGAAGACAAATACGGGTTGACTGATTTAAATATTTTCATAATACTTAACTACGTTAAACAAGTCATATACGCGTGTTACATGTTAAATAAATACGTGGACGGGTAGAATACAGTTTGTTGTATTTTTGGTCTGAAAATATATGTTTATTTAGGTTGTGTTTATATTATTATTCTTATATATTTTAATTTAATATTTAATTACCAAATTTTTCAATTAACTATTAACTTATTTTTATACATCCCGTGCATTTATGCACGGGTATTATCCTAGTATATAAAAATCAATCAATCAATGAAAATGATGATTAACACCTTAGTTAAGGAATAATAAATAATAATCAAGTGATTTAGACATCCAAATAGCCTAAAATTCACAAGAATTTTTACACGTAAATTAAATAAACTAAATCTTTCATTAGCTCACCATAATATCTTGGACACGTAGTCACCTCAACATTTATGAACTTTAACCTTCAGACCACCAAGCCTCCTTTTCTCCACCAATTATTGGACTCGCAAAAAAAAAAATATTAATCTCCAAATATAATACGAAGTAACTAATAACAACGCAAGAAACCATTTTTATTTGCCCCACCAACCATAACTATATTAAATTTTATAAAAAATCTAAACTAAAATGAAAAAAATGTCTCATGTGATACAGTCTCGCAGTAACTTATGTGAGTCTATTTATAAAAATAACAGGTGAACAAATGCAAAAACATTAAATATACAGTTATCAATAAAATATACAAAAACCTACTAAACTTAATAACAAGCATACGGAAAAACAAAATGTGTTACAATTATCAATAAAAGGGATACAAGTAGAAAAAAAAAAAAATAATCATAAGAATATAATATCACAATTATGAGTAAATATGGTACAAGATTTATATAAATGACTACAAATAAGATGATGTTATAATAATTTGATGTAAGACCGTCTCATATGAAGATTAATAAATTGAAATTTTTATTTTGCTTCTAACACAGAAAGTTTCTATAAAATTAAGAGACGTAACAATTCAAATAAATCTTCACAATAAAACGTAAAAAAATGAATAAATCAGTATAGATGATAGTACACCTTGATTTTGGCTTTCAAGATCCAATTATTTTGTACAATCATCCTATATTTATAATACTATATACGGAGTACTACACCATGTTATGCACGTATCACTTTGTATAACAACATTTTTTAATAAAAAAATATATGTTGATCAACTCTCCCTATATATACACCTTTCTCTCCATTATTTCATATCACAAAACAAAAATTAAAAATAATTCCACTTATTATACTCTCCACAATAGTACACTCTTTCTACATACTTAAAATTCAATAAATTAAAAAAAAAAAAAATGGAGCAAAATGTTCAAATGGTTGCAAAAAAAGCATGGCATATAGCAAAAGTAGTCTATTTTTTGCTGAGGAAAAACATTAACAAAAGAAAACTATTACTACTAGAACTCAAATACTTAGCCACAAAACGTCCAAAACTCGCCGGAAAAGCCGCCGCCGGCCACCACAAAAACCACCACGGCCGCTGCGGCGAGTACGAGTTCAGTTGTAGCAACACCCCATGCCACCAAAACTACTTCTCATTTCAACACAACAAAAGGGCATCATCACACAATAAAAGCAATAATAAGGTGGAAGATTATTACTATCACTATTACCCCCACGTGCGTGATGAGGAGCTTGAGCTCCACGCGGTCAATAGGGTTTTGGACATGATGTTGACCGTGGGAAATGGTCAAAGTGGTGATGTTGAGGGTTCGTTGTTTACACCCTCCCCCGTTTTACCCGGGTTTGGGTTCGGGCGGAGCCCCATGGTTCGGCAACTTAGGGTTACGGATTCTCCGTATTTATATCAAAGTTGTGAGGATGAAGGTGCGATAGTTGATAATAATTATGGCATCGACGAGGCGGCCGATGAGTTTATTAAGCGGTTTTACGACCAACTTAAGCGACAATAAGAATAATGATATGACAGCACCGGGTGGTACTGAATATACTCGAGAGGTTGAGGCAGTTATATTTTGTTAATTACTACAGTACTAGTGTATTTACCATCTTTGTTCATAATTTTGGGACGTAGTTTTGAATAATTCGGTCTTCTATGTGTAAAAAGTTCGAATCATAAGTTCATGATCATGAGAAAAGGGCAAGATTATTATTATATAATCCTACGCAAATTTTGTAAATTTCACTTTGATTAAATTATTGAGTAAAAAAAAGTTACTTATTGAGTGCCTATTCATGTGTTATTGATACAAGCTAAGTTAAATTATTTTTCTATAAAATATATTCTACAAGAAATACGGAGTAATTAATTAATAAGAGTTTTAAAATAGAGTGGATTGAATTGGACCTAAAACTATCGGATCATCTCGATCTATGTCCATGATTATTTTCAACGTTGATCCCTTAGTTCCAAAGTTTTTGGAAACTAAAACTTCGTAGAGACTTTTTGTCAAAAATCAATCCAACCAAAAATTTAAACTTGTTAGAAGTCCAATGATAGGTTTTATACTCTAACACGCCCCTTACACAACTATAGTCACAAGTCTGTGATACCATCCATGTTAAGAACCAACTCAGCCAAAAAACTTATATGGAAGGTTAAAGGTCTAAGATCGGTTTTTATACTCTGACATATTATTTTTCCTAAACTGAGCTACTAACTTGTCAGGGGAGTCGGAATCGTCATGGGCGGGACGGATTGTATTGGAAAAATGTAGACGAATATAAAATAAATAGTGAACCAAAATATCATAACATTATAATTGTTAATAAAACGACTAGACTTTTATATTAGTATGCACGAGTTGTATCAATTTTTTTTAATTGAAATAAGACAGTGTCCTCTGTATTTGGCGCGAAACAACTGAGATATGACTCAGAGCATTATACTTCCTCAATTTCAATTAGAGTATCTACACATTATTTCTTTTTGACACTATTCATAATTGTTACGGAGTATAATTTTTAGTAGTATATCTTCTAATATATGGTATACAAATTAAAAATCGTCATGTGGTACCTTATTTTAATTGCCTCATCGAACACATTATTAATATCAAACTTTTATAATTTTTCGTTATATATAACTATAAATATGAACAAAAGAAAGCGTGCATGTATAAAGTGAATGTATAGAATCGAATGGAATGAATAAAGTATGTAGTTGGTACGTTTTATCAAGATGCAAGAGGTTGTCCACAGATATTACTTTGGCTCGGGTATCCCATTAATCAAGAGAACTATGTATTAACTCAGATGAGTTGTGCTCAAAGGATTAGAAATACTACTCGTACAAAAAGAATTCTTCAGATCAGTTAAGCGTGTTGAGGGCAAAGTGCAATAAAAATGACACGTATTGGTTTGGGCCATATACACATCTTAACGAGCTACCATGAATGACATTTCAATCTTTAGTTGGGGCTGAAGTGTTGCAATAAATAGTAATCGTTGTTTTCTATCTCACGTCATGTTCACTCATGTTTATGTTTGGTAAACTACTTGGCGCCAACCTTTTGAGGTTAAAAAACCTCCTCTGGGACAACGTTATTAGCTCGACAAGTTTGTTCAAAGACCTCAACAATTTGTACTGTTAAATCATGAAATCGGTTTGGCCGGCTGAGTAGAGAAAAGCAAATTCAATTCACAGTACAAGGGCGATTCACATTTCCCAAAACCAATTAGCAAAGGGAAGATGACTCTTGGACATTATGAAACACACTACTCTCCTTTCAATTCCACGATCAATGTGTGACTCTCACATGTAGAAAAATACTCCAACACTCCCCTAGTCCCCCTCACATGTGAGGTCACTTGGAAACACATGGCAACACCATGGGAGCACACCAGAGGGTTAATCAATAACCCGAACTCAAGGGGGCGAACATAAATCGAACCCAACCGGAGCAACATGCCCTCATAGAGGACCTGCTCTAGTGAAATAATTTTATGGGGCTAGTTTAAATTTATCGAAATCAAGGCGAATTCGAGGACTGATACCATGTTAAATCATGAAACATGTCTGACTGAATCTGAGTGATGGAGAAAGAGCAAACCTACTTCACATGTCCAAGTGAGATCCACATTTTAAAGCACACTAGTTTCCCAAACATAATATGTGACTATCTGTAGGTACCGGGATCTGTCCATGGAACCACTCGACGTCTTGCTAGGGCCGTAAAGTTAAAAAAGATTAAATAAGAAAAACCTTTAAAACTGTTTTGGAGCCGCCACTAAATTATGAGGGAAATTTAGAACCCGCCTCCGTGTCCTCATGCTCAAAGACACGTCTTAGAGTTCAAGGCACGTCGACACCTATCCGTCTAAGGTTATTGTGAAACCAGATTCGGGTGAGGGTACTTTTCTAAAGCATAAATCAAAATAATGTTTTTATGAAAGATCTTTTGGAAAAGCCTATCAAAAGATAGCCTCTACTAGACTTGAGAACAATGCAAATAATGATACATGAGCCTAAGTAATACGCTACGTACAAGTGCGATAAAGATGTAAAATAATGCAAAAAGAGATTGTTTAAAACCCTCAGTTAAGCATGCTTAACTTGTTAACGAAAACAGTTCAGTTTAATGACGAATTCATTTTAAGTGATTTAGATGCAATAAGAGGATTTGCTAATGCATGCAATAAAATAAAGTTCAATTAGCCATTGATTTATTTTAGAGAGGTCAGTTGTTTATGCGACTTTGGAAAGGTGTTACGAATAGGGTGTGTATTCGAGGTGCATGGCCGCCTTATGAAAAGCGCTTCGCGTGCAAGGCCGGGGTGAGCCTAATGTAGGCCCTTGCTAGTCTAAGAAGTAAAAAAAGACCTTAATCCATGGTAGGATTAAGTATTACCTGTCTCGAATCAGGAAACTGGCAGCACTTCGCTTCAAAGGGGAGAATTCAACACTAGAAAAATGAAGAATTCAAAGGTGTTTATGCGTGAGGCTTTGAGAGAGTTTTGAGGTGTGAATTGTGTCTTCATTACGAATTATTGTGTGTTGAGCGAATGAATGAAGGAGTCGTATTTATAGTGTAGAGTTCGTGATTTTAGGAAATCTAGGGATAAAGCCGGACGTAGGAGCCATGAGGCTCCTTTGCGGCTACTGAGGCAATCGCAACATGTTCTTGATAGCCACTTACAATCGCAATGCCCTTTGCGATTGGTAGAGGCGGGCAAGATACTCTTTCTCCGTATATTTCCAAATATCTTTTTAGGATTATCTGAAATATCCTTGCTTGAGCTCTAAGTTACGGTTTGCTAGGGTTTGTTTTAGGGTTTATCCTGGACCTTGGGAAGCGGGCCAGGCATGGGTTTGAGCTCGATTACGGGCAGAGCCCTGAAAATGTAAAAGGGTGTATTTTGTAGTATTTTGTGAAATAGGACATTAGTGAGGCTATCCTAAGGGTTTGCTAACGCTAAAGGATGGTTTTAGCGACCAGTCCTAAATTTAGGGATATTTAGGAGAATCGAATCAAACCTTGTTAATGTAAAAGGATCAATTAGACTTGAGGTGTGTAAAAAGAGTGTGCGCATGCAGTTAGGACTGAACTCGAGGCAGGCTAGACTCTAAACCTAAGGACACTAAAAGTGATGACCCATAAAGAAAACTCATTTGCATTTTAAAACATTTAACTTTCCGAATTCGTCATAATTAGAACCATTTAAGTCAACATAAAAGCATGCAATAAAAGTCCATTGTTACATCACTTTGGGTTTTTGGTGGGAGGTGCGGATTTGGGTATCTACAGAGCCCCAGTTTGGTGAGCTTAGGACTAAAGCGAAAGTCAAACTACACGACAACATCCTGACCGTTCTGATCTACGATCTTTATCGGGCCCAGCGGAGTATGTGTCCATGGGTGAGACTAGGACTCGGCAAGGGCTTATCAGGGAGGGACAAACATGTTTAGGGACATGACGGTCCTTGCATACTCGTAAGGGCATGCACACCGCTAATACCTTTGCGTGCTATTCATTGTTGCTTGTCTCGTAAAGAGCGTGCGTGCTTAGTCTCGTAAAGAGCGTATATGCTTCATGCTTCGTGCTAGTGCTTTTCTTTGGTGCTCATCTCGTAAAGAGTGCTTATGTCCATGGGAATTATCGTCCGAGGATAATGCTCATGTCTAGTGTATACGCAAAGGTTGTGTATAGTGCTTCAAACTCGTTTAAGAGTGTGGCGGACTTTAGGTGACGCCTTAACCGAGCGACGTAACGTGAGAAGGTGTCTAGAAGGGCTATAAGTGGATTATAAATCCAATTTAGACCTGAAAATAGGAAAAACACGAAAATGCCCAACTCTGGAATCGCAAGCGTCCTTGCGGTTCCTTTCCCAAATCGCAAGCGTCCTTGCGATTAGGGTTTTGGGCTTTTTCTCATTATAAAACACGGAATTACCGTGTATTATCACTCATTTCCCATTTTCGACTCTTTCTCTCTAAAAACCGATCCTTGCGATTTTCAAGACCGTTTTCGCTCGTTTTTCTTGCTTTACTTCAAAATGGATCAAGGTAACACTCCATTTTACTTGTTTTTATGTATTTTGATGTTGTAAATTGTTAGATCGTCCTTGAAATGTAGAAAAGACGTTTTTAATGAAAAACCGTCTTTTGTCTTGAAATTCGCCGTTTGATCACTAGAGAACGATACCATTCCCTTGTATCATGTTGTTCTTGAATGTATGTGTGAAATGTATACGGTTTGAGACGTTCTTGGACCATTTTCGTATGAAATGGTCCCGACCCAAAAATCGGACCCGGATTTTCGGTCTCGGAATTGCAATTAAACTTCGCCATAGGTTCCCCTTGGCTAGTATAGTATGTATATGGCGTTAGTTTTTGAAAAATGCTAGTAATCGTCCCTTAAATTGAGGTTTAAAGTCGATTAATACGGAGAGAACTTAGGTCAAAATTAGGGGTTTTTGATCGACAAGTCCAAAATGCAATTAATTGTTCCGGGGTGTAATTGAAGGTTAATGTGGGGTATAGAGACCATCAAGTTGAAATTTTGATGTGTATAGAGCGGCTTTCGGCCAAATTGTGAATTGAGCCTGAAAGGGCTCTGTGTAGGGTGTTCTTTTGAATTGTTGTTACTTCTGTGATCTGTCTTGTGTTTTTGTTGTAGATGAGGATTGGTCTGGACCTCCTACGACGAGGGCTCGTGCTCGTCAGATCTTCGGTTCTAGTCTTTGAGGAGCCTACGACTCCTGGCGGTTCAAATTTGCGTCGTGCTTTTAGCGTGAGGGATCCTTCTCCTGGATCCATTAACTTTCCGACCCGGAGGGGTCGTGGGCGAGGCATGGGCACCCGTGGGCGTCCTGGTGGTGCCATTGGTGAGGAGGAGAGAGAGGTAGAGGCCATGGAGGAGGGCGAGTCTTCACAGCCGTGGTCTCGTCTTTGAGGTCGTCACGAGCCATGGTCCGCGTGTTGGCCGCCCTTTCGCGAAAAATTGGGGACTGGCCACACCCTGTTGGCGGGCCGTGAGCGTCATTTGTCGACGGCTCTTAGTGGGCTCGAGGTTGGATATATGAGGGCGTTTTACGGTATTTCGTCCGTCGTTTGGGCATATCGAGAAGTTTTGTCTCCGAGGCGAGGAGAGGATAGATAGGTCTTTCCTGGGCCCGTTGGTTGAGCGTTGGGTCCAGATTATAGATAGCCGGACCACGGCGAACTTGAGGGTTATCCGGGCATTCCTTGATAGATATTGGGATACGACCACGACGTTCCATTTGCCGGGGTTTGAGGCAGGTATTACCTTGTCTTCGTTTGCTATTATCACGGGTCTGCCCTTTGGCGACCGTGACATGGACTTTGCTTTTGCGCCACCTATTGACGATAGGGCGGTGCTTGATGCAGTCGGTGCTGGTTTGGAGGTGCCGTATCATGGGAAGGCACCTAATTATGTTAAGACGAGCTATATCATGGAGTACTTCGAGGGGAAGACTCAGCATGGTCCTGGGGCTTGGAGCGACGAGCAGAATGCTCGTATGTGGCTCTGGTGGTTTGTTAGCTCTGCCTACTTTGGCGAGAAGAAGCGGCGGTCGCTACTTGCCGGTGTTGATGTATCTTACGGGTCGGAGTGCGATCGGGGCATCTGACCGGGTATCCCAGGCCCTGGGCTTGTGCATCCGCTTTCTGCATGGATCTTTGTTAGGCCACGTAAGATGGATGGGGTCTAGGATTCCCATCGTGTCTCTGGCTTGTTATTAGAGGTACGTTGTTCTTTGTCTTCATTTGATCTGCTCAAAACGTTGTTCACTTGTGCTAACTTGTTTTATGTTTCTTGTGTAGTGTTGGATCTACAGTCACTTCCCTTTCTTCCTCCCCGAGTCGGCCATTACCATGGAGAAGAAGTACCCTGCGGTATGGACTTGAATGCGTCGCGGTACCGTGTCAGATGCACGGTCGTATGACTTCGTTCGGGACCAGCTGAACCGGTTGAGAGGTGGTCAGGTATGTACTGAAACCTTCTAAATAGCATGTATTTAGATGATTTTACTTGAAAAAGGTGTTTCACGTGTTTCTTCTTCTTCTTGTAGTTCCGTCCGCGTCTATGGGAGCAGTACACCTGACGTTCTGAGGGTTGTGGAGTGCGTTCCGGGAGCGTGACTCCCAGCGGTTGTACTTGGCTACGCCGTATGGGTATGTTTGGTATTTGGGTGAGCGTTTGGCGATCCAGACGAGGTATCCTGACTTCGTCGTGCCACTTGATCCTCCCAAAGTTCTTTTCGAGACGCGAGTCTTGAGTCGGCAGCAGAGACAGCTGCATCTTGAGGGAGAGTCTGATAATCTCCTTCTTCGTCAGCTGGATTATGCAGAGTTTGCGAGGGGTAGGTTGGCTAGTGGACCCATCGAGGTATGTCTTGCTCTTGTGTAGGGTAAAATTTTCAAAAATTTTCCCTAGTTTTTCAACAAAATTTTCCTAACTTTGTTGTGTCGTGCTTCATGTTGCAGGTGCCTGACGCCGACCTGGCGTTCCAGCCCCCAGACTTCCCTTTGACGGTGGAGCATGGTGATGTCGGGGCACGGGAGACCTTCCGCGTACCTGAGTATCTGCCGGCAATTACGGATGCAGGGATAGAGAGTTGGGGTGATAAGGTGAAAAAGGTATGGCTTCGTCATTGATATCCTATGTAAGCCCCAGTTTGGCCGAGTTAGTGGTTAACGAAGGGCAAACTTGAGCTTTGGGTTGGGTTTTGTAGTACTCCCCTTAGTTTGACTATAGTTTAATGAAACTGGAGTCATAATGGAGTCTTCGTTCTTGTTTTTGGTTTGAAAGTTCAAGTTCGAGGTTTAGCCCCCGTAGTTTGTCTTAATTTAGTGTATAATTAAGGCAAAATGGAGTAAATCGTGCTTGAAAATGTCTTGTCTTGAGTTCTGCGAAAGATGTCCACAAGAAGTTGTGGCGAGCGACCCATCATTTGGAGGATGGCTTGGGCGGAAGCGGTGGTGAGCTTTGTCAAAGCTCAGGCAGAGGTGGCTCGCCGGAGGGAGATCGAGTGAGCTTAAATCGTCGCCATCCTTAGTTGCTTCATGTTTTGTAGCTTGAACTTGTTTCCGTTGTAGTTGGATTTCTTTCTCGTCTTGTACCTGTTAGTTAGTAGCTGGAGAAGATTTGAAAATGATTCCCGAGTGGGAGACTCTGCTTTGAAAAACGTTTTGTTGAGAATGCGTTTGAAAAAGTTCATTTTAGATGTTAAAAATTTCGAAATGAGCTTTAAGACGGACCATAAAATGAAATGTGTTATGGTTGGATCGATCATCGTTTGTGATGGATCTATGTGTGATTGTTTGTAATTAGGCCCGACATAAGGAGCCCAATTAAGATGTACATCGTAATTGTGTGTATACTATGATTCGGAAAGTCGAAGATATGGAAATTTGGAGATAGAGCCACTCCTAGGAATCGCAACATCTGTTGCGGATGCTACAGGTAATCGCAAGGGGTCTTGCGATTGGCACCTCCAATCGCAAGCCTTCTTGCGGTTTGGACTGCCGGTTTTATCATCGAATTTTCCTAATTCGAGATTTCGTGTTGCTATATAAAGAGGGGAGGTGTGAGGCATAATCCTCATTCAATCTCAACTCTTTTCTTTGCTTTTGTGTATTCCCTTAAATAGCTTAGTATTTTTAAGAATATTTTTGTTGTTTTTGAAGAATGGACCATTTTGATGGTCTTTTGAAGCGGTGGACTTCTTCCCTTAGTGAATCGGAGAAAAGGGCGTTGTCTTTGACTGGTGCGGGTGTCTTCATAGGTTTTAGGCAGCTGCGCGTCGAGATTGACTTTCTTGACGCGTGTCTCGATTATTGGGATCCTAGGGTGCATGTTTTCAGGTTCCCGGGGGGTGAGATATGCCCGTTGTTAGAGGAGTTTTCGGCTATAGCGGGATGGTCAAATCGTACTACCCCAGTAGCGGTTAGGAGTGAGTTTGGCTATAATGGGAGATTACGGCAGTATTTCTCAATGACTAATGCTCATGCGGAAGGGTTATTCGAAGGGGGTGTAGTGAACATG
This sequence comes from Dianthus caryophyllus, assembly GCA_023091065.1. Classification (NCBI taxonomy): domain Eukaryota; kingdom Viridiplantae; phylum Streptophyta; class Magnoliopsida; order Caryophyllales; family Caryophyllaceae; genus Dianthus; species Dianthus caryophyllus. The sequence continues at coordinate 6,604,594 of CM041520.1, forward strand.
CGGTGGTTGTCAGGCGTTACATGAACTTGAATGACGTGAGCATTTACGCTCATTTCTAGGAGGAGAGCTTTAGGGTTTTGCTTCTTTGCGTCAGTCTTGCTCCATTTGGGTCGATGGAAGATGGTGTGCATGGCCATGCTAGGTATGCATGGGTCATGGAGGAGATGGAGCTGGGCCACGATCCTTCGGCTTTGATCTTAGCTGAAACTATACTAGGCTTGGACGACCGTCACGCGAATCGGCTAAGTCCATACCGTGGCTGTGCCAGGATTCTGCAGATTTGGCTGATGGAGTGTCTTCGTGTCTTGGCTCCACCGGGAGGTGATGTGTATGTTCCTGCTGGGTTGACTACTCGTACTCTTTATTGGGCTATGCCTCGGGAGCGATCAGCGAATTACTTCCAAGGGTTCGTTCGGGGGGTGATGTGGATTTGAGCGAGGCGTGTGGATCCACCCACATCGGTTAAGGAAGCAGGTTGGCCTAGCTCAGGTTATTCCAGCGCGGGATACTCGGTTATGCGAGTCGGTTGTTCTGAATAACCGGATGATTGATGCTTGGGTGCAAGGGTGGTCTAGCCGAGTGACTTGGGCTCGGCCGGCTGGTTATGAGACTACTCGTGTCTCGGACTTCTATCGGAGGTGGTGTATTTCTTTGGATGCTCAGGATAGGGAGAATATGCGAAGACGCGAACAGACGGGCCCAAGACCGTCGTTGGCGCATGCGGCGGTGCGTGGAAGACGGGACTACAGCGACTTGGCGAGCTCGAGTGTGGGAGCGTCTTCCTCTAGGCCTCTTGAGGAACGACTCGGGCCTAAGGTGACTGTGAAAGATCGTCTGGGTGAAACGATCGGGGCTGTGGATGATGAAGGCCCTGTTGAGCCCCCAGGGTTCGAGAGGAGTGTCCCGAATCCAGTGGTTGCTTCGGTTATTGTTCGTGCGGATGCTTCAAAGGACGAGGATGAAGAGGATTCCCCAAAACGTCGTAGGAAGGACGCTTAGGTTTAAACTTTAAATGTTTTATTCAAAGAATTTTTGTTTATGTAATTGTTCAAAGAATAAAATGAGTTTGAAAGCTAATTTTAAACTCTTTACGTAAAATGTAAACATTCTCAAGATTCATGACTTAAATAAAGAAAGTGTTTGCCTATCGTCTCGTCTCTTTGCTTATTTTGTTTATCCTCGACCTTTTTAAGCTTTGGATATCTGTTCTTGTTTTAAAGTCTTCGACTTTTTTAAGCTTTAGACTTGTATTTTTGTGTTGACTGTGCTCTTGACTTTTTTAAGCTTTGAGCGTGTCATTTTCTGTGGACTGTGCTCTTGACCTTTTTAAGCTTCGCGCGTGTCCTTTTGTGGGTGCATCGTCCTCGACTTTTTTAAGCTTCAGGCGTGCGTGCAAAGAAGGTCGGTTGTGCCTTGAAAGGGCTGCCTACGTATCCGTGCTTTACACAGAATCAAACCGGCATAGTTCGTGGGTTTGGTTGAATCTTTTGCAAGATTGCCTACGTATCCACTGTGCGTGGAATTAAACCGAGCGTAGTTCATCCGTGCGCGGTGTTTTTTTTTTTTTTTTTTTTTTTGAATACATCGCAAAACTATTTAAAGCCTAGGGGTAGTATTTCTTAAGCTGGTCAAGGTTGGTGGGTAAGTTAAACTCTTCACCGTCGAGGTCGGTTAGCCTTGCGGCTCCTCCGGGAAGGATTTCCTTAACCAAGTATGGTCCGGCCCAATTAGGTTTGAATTTCCCTCTTGGATCGACAGGTAGCGGGGCCCTAACTGATTTGAGGACTAGGTCACCTACTTTAACGTTGCGTGGCTTGATTCGTTTGTTGTATGCGCGTTGTAATCTTGACTGGTACATGCGAACGGTGCTTAGTGAGTGTAAGCGCCTTTCGTCTAGGAGAATGAGTTGTTCGTATCGTTCGCGCGTGCCCGTTCGCTTACGGTATGTCCGCTTCCATTAGAATCAGAAGTGATTGCATTTCGATTTCTACGAGGCCGCATCGCTTCCATGCCATAAGTTAGGAAGTAGGGTGTCATCCGGTTGGCGTGCGTATTGTGGTTCGATATCCCCAAGGCGAAGGGAATCTTGTGCGACCAATCGTGACGGTGTCAATCATCTTTTAGGATGGTGACTATGGTTTTATTTGCAGCTTCTACCGCTCCGTTGGTTTGGGGTCGGTATGGTGATGACTTGTGTATTTGGATGTTATATTTGGTGAGGATGGGTTCGACTTCTCCTCGGAAGTGTGAGCCTTGATCAACGATCATTTCATGAGGTATCTGCCGTATCTGCATATGATATTGTTTTGTATGAAGCGGCGACCTCCTTTGTGCCTAGTTTACGGTATGGACGCGCCGACCCATTTAAGTAAAATAGTCGATGGCCACGAGGATGAAGCAGTGTCCTCCTGCTCCAACCGGGTGTACTTTTCCTATGACGTCGATTCCCCATGTCGAGAATGGCCATGGCGATGTGAGGCTGTATAGAGGTGAAGGGGGTACATGTTGCACGTTTGCGAAGATTTGGCAGGTATGACAGTGTTTGACATATTTTGCACGATTCGGCTTCCATGGTGGTCCAATACCATCCTAGCACGAGGATTTGTTTACATAGGGCTCGTGCGTTCATATGAGGTCCGCGACTGCCATCGTGGACTTGAGATATAATCTCTCCTTTTTGTGGTCAACGCACGAGAGTAGTGTACCACTGGGGCGTTTTCTTGAGTAACTTGTCCGCTTCGGCCTGAATTGTGATGCTAGAAGTCGAAGAGCCTCGTCGCCACGTTTGTCGATGTTGGCGGATATTCGCGCCGTCTCGTTTGAAGTTGATTATGGCTTGGTACCAAGGTTCATTTTGTTCTTCCTCGGCTTCGATGTCACATATGTACGCGGGCTCGTGGCTCCGTTCCACAACGATGGGAAGGGTTTGCATTCCTGGGGGATGTTTAGTAGTGATGCTAACTTAGATAGGGCGTCTGCGAATTGATTTTCTTCGCGAGGCAAATGTAGGAACTCTACGCGGTGGAATTTGGCGATAAGTTCTTGAATTTTGCCTTGGTATAATGCGAGGTTTTCGTTGAGTATCTTCCATGCTCCAGATACTTGGTTGATGATTAGTGAGGAGTCTCCGTATACTCGTAGATTCCTTGCGTTTAGTATGAGCGCGGCCTGTAGTCCGTGCAGGCATGCCTCATATTCTGCGGCGTTGTTTGTCACATCAAAGTCTAATTTGATTGAAAGGGGCGTATGTTCGCCATTCGGGGAAATGAGTAGTATTCCTATCCCGCATCCTCGGTTATTTGATGAACCGTCGAAATACATTTCCCATTATTCTTCGTCTATGTTGTATATTCCTTCGTCGGGGAATGATGTGGTGTCGGTGATGTGTTCTTCGTCGACTGCGTGATTGGCGAGGAAGTCTGACACTGCCCGTCCCTTAATGGATTTAAGGGGAACGTAGACAATATCGAACTCGGCTTAAAGCAGGGTCCATCGTGCCATGCGTCCATTGAGCCGCAGGTTTCTCGAAAAAGATATTTAATGGGGTCCATTTTCGAGTAGACCTTCGTTTGATGTGCGGCATATAGTAGCCGGAGCTTTTTGGATGCCCACACTAATGCTAAGCAACTTTTTCTCGACGCGCGTGTCGAAGTTTCATAATCGAGAAACTTCTTGCTGATGTAATAAATCGGATGTTCTTCGCCGTCGACTTCTTGGGCGAGCATGGCGCCCATTGCGGTTGATGTTGTTGTGAGGTAGAGTGACAAGGGTAGGTCCTTCTGCGGTGGTCTTAGGACTGGGGGGTTGGATAACAACTCCTTCACCTTATCAAATGCTTGCTGACACGCTTCGTCCCATTCTTCGTGGTTAGTTTTTCTCAACTTTTTGAAGATAGGTTCGCATATCATGGTTAGTTTGTTTATGAAGCGGGAGATGTATTGGACTTGGCCCAGGAAGCTTCGAATTTCATCCAGGTTCTTGGGTGGTTGCATTGCCATAATTGCTTTTATTTTTGAGGGGTCGACCTCGATGCCTCTTTGGCTTATTACGTGTCCTAGTAGCTTGCCGGATTTAACTCCAAATGTGCATTTTTGGGGATTGAGGCGCATCTTGTACTGGCGGAGTCGTGTGAAGAACTTGCGGAGGTTTGTGATGTGATCATATCTTTCTTTGGATTTGACGATCATGTCGTCTACGTACACTTCGACCTCTTTGTGCATCATGTCGTGTAGGAGTGTAGTTGCGGTGCGTTGGTAGGTTGCACCTGCGTTGATTAGGCCAAAGGGCATGGCGTATGTAGCGATATGTGCCCCATGGCGTGATGAGCGCCGTCTTGGCCATGTCTTCACGGGCCATTTTGATTTGATTGTATCCTGCATACCCGCCCATGAAGGATAGTAAGGGCATGATCGGCGGTGTTGTCAACTAGGGCGTCACGTGCGGTAGTGGGAAGTCGTCCTTTGGACTTGCCTTGTTTAGATCGCGGAAATCGACGCATACTCGTATCTTGCCGCTTTTCTTCAACACTGGGACCATGTTTGAGACCCAATCAAGTACTCGGCGACTTGAATGGCCAGAAGCTTGTAATTGCTTCTCGATTTCTTCTTTGACCATAAGGGACCATTCGGTCGTAATCTCCTTAGTTTTTGTTTGATGGGTTTGAAGCGGGTTTGATGGGGATGTGGTGTTGGCTATGCTTACATCAATGCCGGCATGTCCTTATATGACCATGCAAAGACGTCCTTGAACTCGGTTAAGAGTGGGTGAAGTTGGTGCGCTCATCCTCGCCAGTGAGGTGCCAAGTTGTAGTTCCCTTGGTTCTTCTGGGGTTCCTATGTTAATGGTTATGATTTCCTCGGCGATTGGGTTACGTGTTGGGTTGTTTAGAATGTTTGCGATGTATTTGATTAACGATTGTTCATTTGTTAATTCATTTTTGTTGCACGGATTTGTTTGTTGTGTTGTTTTGTTCGTTTGTTCGAGTTTTGTTTGTTGTTTATTGTTTAGTTGTTTGTTTTTAGCTTGAGACGAGACATAGGCAAACTTATCTGTATTATTCATTAAAGAAGGAGAATTGTTTGACAAATTAGGAGAAGAGCTGGAGCTAACCTCCGAAAATAAAAAGTCTAAGCTAAAACTAGAAGATGGGTCGACAGATGACCCGACACTTAGAGAATTAGATCCTAGAAGAATTTCCTCCTCTTCGTCGTCTTCGGTAGTGTTGTTGCTTGAAGCATCCTTGCTCGAGTCTTCACCATTTTGTGAGGTTATTTTGTTTTACTGGTGAAGTGTTGCTTTTGAGGCTGGTCTGTATGTTTCCCGTCCTAGGTTTCTTGATTTTTCCTTGATCAATGAGATCTTGGATGGCATGTTTGAGTTTGAGGCAATTTTCGATTGCTATGTCCCTCGCCTCGGTGGTATGCACTGCAGGCGCTAGGTCCCATGACTCGGGTTTCTTACTCGCGGGGGCTGTTGATAGGACCCGGTAGGTGGAGGTATCCCTTCGATTAGCTGCAATGCCTAGCGTAGGGCATGTAAAGTTTGTCAAACTTCCTTGTGGAGTGATCTTTAGTGTAAGTCTTTTGGCTATCTTGATAAGTAGAATCGTCGTAATTAGCTGTCATATCGTTCTCAATTCGGATGCCGATTTTGGTGAGATGTTCAAAGTTCCTGACGTTGCAAAAGTGAAAATGGTAACGCCAGGTCGGTTGCAAGCTATGGAGGAATGTGGATGTGAGTTGGTCCTCGTGTGGGTGGTTCGGGACTTGAGAGAGTAGCTTTCTCCATCGAGCAAGATATGTGACGAAGTTTTCGTTGTCCTTTTGTCGTAGGGCGTTAAGGGTGTCGAGCGAGACATGATCATGGACCTTGTTCTTGATGCGTCGTTCTAGATGTTTGACTTGACTGATAGCAGCCCATCAAATTGTTGATGTCTTTGGCGAGTAGGTTGACGTGAGTTATTACTTCGTCGGTGGGTAGCCAATTTTCGTCTTCATCATCAGTGGACCAAACCGCATTGATTTGGCCATCGGAGGCTGGGATGAGGTAGGAGCAGTCGATGAAGGGTGCGGAGTCCACAAAGATTGCATGGCTAGCCAAGGGATTGTCTTTGTTGGATGGCTTACCATTTGCAGTTGGCTTGTCGAGCTTTCCTTGGTCGATAAGGTCTTGGATAGCATGTTTTAACTTGAAGCGATGCTCGATATCGTGACCTTTGCCTGCATGGTAGGCACGATAAGCATTAGAGTCCCACAATTTGGGCTTCTTGTCTTCGGGTGGTTCGTGGGCAGATGGGTTGTAGATAGTTCTTGTCGACCAGTCTTTTGAATGCCTTAGTGTAAGACATGTAAAGTTGATCAAGTTTCTCCTAGGCTTGAAGGAGAAGGGGTGAAGGTTGCACATGATTCAATCACCAAGTTGACTCTAAATTTGGCGACAGCGCGGTTCGTCGTTCTTAGTAGTCTTGCGTCGATTTAGATGAACTTCCGATATGCATGGCGGTATACTTGGCCATGGTCCCGGTCCGAGGTCGTCTTCAACTGGGTGCCGACCTTAGTAAGTTGCTTGAAAGTTTGTATGTTGCTATACCGCATGTAAAATTGGTACACGGTCGCAAGTTGTTGACGAATTTGGGCACAAGTTCGTCCTCCTCGCGATTTGGGATTTGTGCACTAAGCTTCTTCCACCTAGTAAGGTACTCGGTGAATCCTTCGTTGTCTCTTTGTGATAGGACCTCCAGGGTACGGATAGAGACCTGGGTGTCATCATTGTCCTTGTACTGATGATCGAACTCGACGGTGATTTGTTCAAAAGAAGAAACCCGCTCCGGGTTTAGGGAGTAGAACCAGGTCTTCGGTATGGCTGCGAGGAATCACGGGAACAATGATGGCGGTGCTCGGATCAACTCCTTTGATGCCCATTTGTGATTTCAAAGCCCCGATGTGGGTGTCGGACTTCGTGACCTGGAAGATTGGGAGGTCACCGAGGCGACCTTGCTTGGCGGTGCATCCACGATGTTACGGGGATGCTCTCATTCTCCTTGTGTATGGAGTAACCTCCCGGAGTACCGAGACGTTCTTCCATAGCCTGGATTTTCTTGACGTGCTTATCTGCCTCATCCTTGATTTTCAACTCCATTCGATCGACTTCAGTTTGGTGGTGGGCCATTAGGTGTTCAAGGTCATTGGTTAGTTTGGTAACTTGTTCGCGAGCGCGGTAACATCTTCGTTCACGGCCATTTTTCGCCAGTAGGTTCAAGTTTCTTGTAAGGGAGGGCGGCTCGGTTCTTAGTCTGGCGGGTATCGGTTGGGGTTCCTACATTTGCATAGGATGCATCGGCTATTTGATGAGACCGTGACACATTCATTTATGTTTGTTTTTAGCTCATTTCGTTTGAAAAGGACTCTCTTTAGTTTTTGGAAAAGAAGGAAGTTTTCAAAACAAGGTGGGAGTGTTCTTGAGATGAGAATGCGTCTTGCGCCAGCCTCATCTCGATGTTAAAGGTTTTGCCGCATTTACTTAGCCCGAGTGACGATATGTTGTCGTAGGCTAAAGATAGATGCGTAAAGGAATCGACTTGGGTTTAGTCAAGTCGAGAAAGTTTAAAAAGGATTTAAGCGGTGAGGCTTAAAGAATGAAATCCACAGTCGGGTCTGAAGACCTTGACTCGGGTTTTTGCTAATCTTGTAAAAGGAGGAATTTAAAAAAAGGTTTGGTTCAAAATTCGTGATTATTTTGTTTTGAAGAAGGGTTAGCTGGTTAGTTGTTAGGTTGATTATTTTCGAAAATTTTGAGTGAGTTTTCGAAGATATGCAGATTTTGAAAAGGACTATATTGTATAGCCTCGCACTTGTACGTATGACTCTTGGTCGTTTGGTCAAGTCTCGTACGCCTCCAACTGATTTGAGTACGCTTTGGCAGGTGCTTTTAGCCCTTTGCCTACATAGTATAATATGTAGGATACAAAGGAATCCCTGGGGCGGTCAAACCAGTTTGCTACGGCAAGCCGTGGAGGGGTGAGAGGAAGGTTAGTCCAGAACGTGCTTTATCTAGTGGACAAGCCTGCGTTTGGAACCACCTCTCAAGGTGTTTGTGTGTGAATCCGACTAGATTCGACTCTAGCGGACATGCTTAACTCATGTATGTTGATTGTTCTCAAGTCGTTCAAGTCTCATTTTTATTTTTAAAAAGAAAAAGCTAGTTTTAGTTTTAAAAATAAAACCTATCCCCAGCGGAGTCGCCAACTGTAGGTACCGGGATCTGTCCATGGAACCACTCGACGTCTTGCTAGGGCCGTAAAGTTAAAAAAGATTAAATAAGAAAAACCTTTAAAACTGTTTTGGAGCCGCCACTAAATTATGAGGGAAATTTAGAACCCGCCTCCGTGTCCTCATGCTCAAAGACACGTCTTAGAGTTCAAGGCACGTCGACACCTATCCGTCTAAGGTTATTGTGAAACCAGATTCGGGTGAGGGTACTTTTCTAAAGTATAAATCAAAATAATGTTTTTATGAAAGATCTTTTGGAAAAGCCTATCAAAAGATAGCCTCTACTAGACTTGAGAACAATGCAAATAATGATACATGAGCCTAAGTAATACGCTACGTACAAGTGCGATAAAGATGTAAAATAATGCAAAAAGAGATTGTTTAAAACCCTCAGTTAAGCATGCTTAACTTGTTAACGAAAATAGTTCAGTTTAATGACGAATTCATTTTAAGTGATTTAGATGCAATAAGAGGATTTGCTAATGCATGCAATAAAATAAAGTTCAATTAGCCATTGATTTATTTTAGAGAGGTCAGATGATTATGCGACTTTGGAAAGGTGTTACGAATAGGGTGTGTATTCGAGGTGCATGGCCAGCTTTATGAAAAGCAGACTCGCTGCATCAAAGCCGGTGAGCCTAATGTAGGCCCTTGCTAGTCTAAGAAGTAAAAAGACCTTAATCCATGGTAGGATTAAGTATTACCTGCCTCGAATCGAGAAACCGGCAAAGACTTCGCTTCAAAGGGGAGAATTCAACACTAGAAAAATGAAAAATTCAAAGGTGTTTATGCGTGAGGCTTTGAGAGAGTTTTGAGGTGTGAATTGTGTCTTCTGTTCTGAATTATTGTGTGTTGAACGAATGAATGAAGGGTCGTATTAATAGTGAAGAGTTCGTGATTTTAGGAAATCTAGGGATAAAGCGGACGTAGGAGCCAAGGCTCCTTATGCTACTGGGCAATCGCAACATGTCTTGCGATAGCCACTTCTACCAATCGCAATACTTTGCGATTGGTAGAGCGGGCAAGATACTCTTTCTCCGTATATTTCCAAATATCTTTTAGGATTATACGAAATATCCTTGCTTGAGCTCTAAGTTACGGTTTGCTAGGGTTTGTTTTAGGGTTTATCCTGGACCTTGGGAAGCGGGCCAGGCATGGGTTTGGGCTCGGTTCTGGGCCCGAGCCCTGAAAATGTAAAAGGGGTGTATTTTGTAGTATTTTGTGAAATAGGACATTCCGTGAGGCTATCCTAAGGGTTTGCTAACGCTAAAGGATGGTTTTAGCGACTGGTCCTAAATTTAGGGATTTTTAGGAGAATCGAATCAAACCTTGTTAATGTAAAAGGATCAATTAGACTTGAGGTGTGTAAAAAGAGTGTGCGCATGCCAGTTAGGACCTGAACTCGAGACGAGCTAGACTCTAAACCTAAGGACACTAAAAGTGATGACCCATAAAGAAAACTCATTTGCATTTTAAAACATTTAACTCGAATTCGTCATAATTAGAACCATTTAAGTCAACATAAAAGCATGCAATAAAAGTCCATTGTTACATCACTGGGTTTTTGGTGGGAGGTGCGAATTTGGGTATCTACACTATCAAATGCTCCAACATATACATAATGACATTAAAGCGTTGGTACGCACATTCTTCACCAAAATTAGATCCTCTAGGCTCTAGGTTTCACGTCTACCAATCAATGTACTCCGTAACACCCTATTAGCCAAGATAATGTACAAGATACTCAATCAATTAAAACATTATCCAATCAATCAAAGGAGCTAATCAAGTCATTATAATTGTGTACATACCAAGAATAACATTCTGTTCATATTGTAATTACAGCAACTTGTATACTCACCTTAGCTAGTCCTCTACTATAAATATTGTAACATTTTGTATCAATGAAATCATCAGTTTTACAAAGCTTATATGGTATCCAAAAGCTCACATCGATCCCAAAAAAACCACGCCCAAACTCTGCCCAAAACCAGCCACCTTCAAACACCGCTTCAACCGTCCCTACACTCCTGCCCTACCACGTACAACCATGGCCCAAACTGACACTATTATTCCCACCACCCAAGACTCGACCAACCTCACCCCGATTAACCTTACACAATGTGCATGTCAAACTTACATCCGACAACTACACCTCATGGCACTTCCAACTACACCTAGTTCGTGAAGACAATAAACCAGTTCAGGACCACTCGAACTACCGCGCGTTAGTGGGAAGCCTTCAATATCTCTCTCTCTCACTCGCCTTGACATTGCCTTCACAGTCAACCGTTTAGCACAATTTCTGCATCACCCGACCGCTGAGCATTGGACGGCCCTGAAATGTCTCCTTCGTTACCTTCAAGGCACACAAACACATGGAATTCAACTTCATCGTAAAACACCCCTCTGTCTTCATGCGTTCTGTGATGCTGATTTCGCTGGCGACAAAGATAATTATGTCTCCACCACCGGGTATATAATCTACCTCGGTAGGAACCCGATCTCATGGTCATCCAAGAAACAATGGGCCTTGCCTCTTCACCATCGGCCGAAGTTTCGAGCACTAGCCGCCGTGGACGGCTGTATACTGGGCCGCGCAACCTCCTCACTGAACTCCGCATTACCATCACTAAACCACCCGCCATCTACTGCGACAACATGTCTGCTACACTATACGCCAAGAATCCGACCTTTCACTCTCGAATGAAACACATGGTCCTGTCCTTCCACTTTGTTCGTGAACAACTTTAGCTTGGTCATATTCGTATTCAACACATCGCAAGTAAGGATCAGCTAGCAAATGCGCTCACCAAGCCACTTCACAAGCAACGCTACCTTGAGCTGCGAGACAAGATTGGACTCCTTCCATCTCCGTCCATCTTGCGGGGGCGTATTAGCCAAGATAATGTACAAGATACTCAATCAATTACTCAATCAATTAAAACATTATCCAATCAATCAAAGGAGCAAATCAAGTCATTATAATTATGTACATACCAAGAATAACATTCTGTTCATATTGTAATTACAACAACTTGTATACTCACCTTAGCTAGTCCTCTACTATAAATATTGTAACATTTTGTATCAATGAAATCATCAGTTTTACAAAGCTTATACACCCAACCTCAACCTAGGACCAAAATATCACCCAAGGTATACTTCATTATTAGGCTATGTACTTAGTTCATAGAGTAACATAATATTTTCTTGCGCAATTTGGCCTCATTTGTGCATATTTAGGAAAATTTTCCAAGATATCACCTATTTTGAGATTACTTTTCGTCAATCACACTTAACTGAAGAGTTATTAATTAAGATGAACAAACAAAAACGAAGATGCATCTTGTTGATATAATAAGTAGGACTTTCAAACCTGTTAGACCAAAGAAACCTCCTCGCTCCAACGATTTAATTCTTAGGAGATGCACACCGGTTTTCATTAATAAAATTTAATTGGTTAGAGTCAAAGAAACCAATTATGCTTAATTAAACCGATTATGACCAAAGAAACCTCCTTGCTCCTACAGTTTCTTACGATAACCTGTGAGGTAGAAATCATTGTATTAAACACCAATTCTTGTGTGAGTCAGGTCTTACAATAAATTATTGTAAGTCAGCCTCATTTGTATTAACCCTATAAGTGACTTTTAGTAGATTTATTTCATGTTTTGTACCCATTTAACTGCAATTTCTACCTCGATCTTACTTTAACTTATTGTGAGTTCTGTCTCACAGGAAAATCCTACTTCATTAAAAAATTTGATAATTTGTTGAAGGTAAAGGGTTTGAAATGCACAAACTTTTACTTCTTTCAAGTTTTCCTCAAAGAGAAAAAAAAAAAATTTCAATCAATAAAATACGAACATCACACAGTAGATTAAAAAAAGAAAAGGAAAAATTGTAAATAACTACCTTATAAAATACGTTTTTCTAAAATTACTATGAAGTATCTTTTAAAAAAAAGATTTAAAATTTCTACCTTTTAGAAGCATTTTGTTTAAAATTTGATACCAAAATCCATTTTTAAGATAATAAAATGATGTTTTGGATGCTTTGCGACCAAATTCTTTTAGTTTGATAACGTTTTTGGTGATAAAGATGTTTTCCACTAGTTTTCTATAGCAAAAAAATAAACTTTTTAATCACCAAAAACGTGTTTTGATAGCAAAATATAATAAAAATGATTTCAAAAGGTACACTAGTAATTTTAGAATTTTATTTTAAAAGGTAGTAACTTTAGAAAAACGTATTTTATAAGGTACTCCCTCCATCCTAAAATAAGTGTCCCCTTTTGCCTAAACCTTAGATTTAAGAAAGGTAGAAAAAGCTCACTCTCATACTTTAATCTTTACAATATTTTCTTATAATTTCAATTTTACCCCTATACTAATATTGGTGAGATAACTTAGTAAAATAATACCCCTGTATTAATATTTTCATTGAGAGAACTTAGTCATACACATTCACACAATAAGAATGACATTAGATAAGGATAATTTTGGAATTTTGGAATTTTTGAAAAACTAAAAGTAAACACTTATTTTGGGATGTAAGGAATAGCTATTTACGATTTTTCCTTGTAAAAAACCTAAATTGAAACTAAACAAAAGCAATACGGAGTACATAAAATCTAAGGGATCAATCAAAACCTAATTTTATAAAGGCTATCGATCGTTAAGAGCTTTCATAACTCCTTTGACGTAGACACCAAAACAAAAAGAAATTAAAGCTTGATATATTTTTCTTGGATGTAACACGCTATTATATTGGAGCTACGAAAAAAATCATATGCTTTCCGACCACCTTGTAAAAGATGTGTTGGTCTCCCTTAAAACGGGTTACCCGTTTCTTGGGAGAAACGGGTCAAATAGGGGGGAAAAAGACAAGGAACTAGTGGGGGAGAACAACTTGCTCCCCCACTTGTCCTTTGTCTTTTGTGGGGTATTTGACCCGTTTCTTGGTTTAAGACGGGTTACCCGTCTTAAACAAGAATTTGTGGTAAAAGATATGGTATTCAACTTAAGAAGGGCCACGGTAAACAAAAATAGTGACATGACGGCTATATTTTTATGAATATACTTTGCTTGAGAAAATTGTAGTCACAAGATTCATAAGTTGCATGAGAATCACATAATCATATGTTTAAACTAAAGCTTCTTTATTACCAAGTACATGACTAGGTTTTGGAATTGATATGACAGGAGAAGATTTAAAAAAAAAATAAAAAAATGTGTTTTTAAGTTATTGGAGAGCCGTAACTTTTAAACCTAAGATGTTGATATATTTTGGAAACGTTAAATAAATCAGTTTCTAATAATTTGACGGCATAACTAAGTAAAGTTCGTTTGCGAAACTGTGGCTAGTAATGTACGAGAAAAAAAGACTAAAATATGTCAGTTATCAATTTCCGTTTTCAATTGGTTAAAGTAGAGAGCAAATTAAATGGTACGATATATTAATAGAAGTCTCAAATAAAACCAAGGATTGCGTTCAAACGACTATATCTAGTATAAGGGAAAATCTTGATCACTTGTGTGTTTGACATTTGGTGAAGGACAAAACGGTAATGAATATTTTTACGGTGAGATCATCTCATACAAAAATATATTATTGTCACAATAGCTATGAGTACACCTGCAGCCACAAACTACAACTCATTTTAACTATATATATATATATATATATATATATATATATATATATAGGGGTGGGATCCCATGAGACCCACCAACTCAATGAGACCCTTGAGACCCCCCTTCCATCCGTTAGATTAATAGAAAGATCTAGGGCTGGAAACAAAACACACACAAACCAAAAGCACGTGCAAAACACACGCACTCACATGCTCCTCTCTTTCTTCTTCCCTGCTTCATCAATTTCCCTAAAAACACCCAAAAAAAAACCCTAAAAATTGAAAATTAAAACTTAAATCTCATAAATTAAAACATGAGTTGCAAATCAAAGTCGTAAATACATCAATTCGTCATGGAAATTTGTGATTCAAGCGTAATTTCTGTTGGGTAAGAATCTTTCAGTAATTTTCGTTAATTTCACTAATTTTCGCACTTTCGTTAGTTTCTTCTGTTATTCAAGTGTAATTCATCATGGAGAACGTCTGTTTGTGATTAAAGACGCGTTTTTGAATTATTCTGTAGTTTTTTTTTGAAGTGTTTGATAAGAAACAGTAATTTCATTAATTTTCAATTGGGATTGACAACGTCATGAAAATTGTTGAATTTATGCACGAATTATAAAGTACGTTTTTTAATATTTTCTTTCATGTAGATCTTCGAATGCAATTGCAAACATTGTACATGAAAAAATCATTACCCCTGCAACTGAAGATTTAATGCAGATAGACGTTGTCAATCCCAATACAACTGTCTTAACACATTCAGGTACATAATACTTACTCTGTAGATACATTTAATTTCTCAACAGATACAATTTTAGCTGATTATGTAAGATCTGAGAATCGATAATTTGTAGATACACGATCAATACTCTGTAGATACATTTAATCACCAATAGATACAATTTTAGCTTATTATTTAAAATGTTTTTGTAGGCTGAGTTTTCATTTTTTTTTTAGAGTGTATTCGCATATGGTTGACAAGATACACAATCAATTAGATACATTTAATACAACAAAAGATACAATTTTAGCTTATTATGTAGATCGTCGAATGCAATTGTAAGTTTAAATGAAGAAATTACACCTATTGTACATGAAGAAATTAACACCATTACAACTGAAAAATTAAATTAGATAGACGATGTTCCAAAAGTCATACTTACGCTATATACGCAATTTGTAACACATTAGATACAATACTAGTGTGTAGCAGATACATTATGACTAAGAAGTAGGTACACTGTTTTTTCATCGATTCTGACGGCTTGTGTTTTTAATCGGATACATTAACTGTTTGTTAGAGTTATGGTCGCTAGGATGGAGCTTGAAAAGGTTGAAATCGTCAAGAGTGACGCCTTTGGGGTGTTATAAATGTCATGAGCAAGAGCAAGCACGGATAATCGATGTTCTTTGGATCTTTGTGTATTTAAAATTATTTGTAACTCAACTACTTTGGTCTTTTTGTCTTATGTTAAATGCGGATTGTAGCATACTGTAGCAGATACATTATCAGTATTGTGTTGGAGACAAGATAGTAGTAGATACATTATCTCTATGTAGCAGATATATTATAAATATGTAGTAGATACACTGTTTTATAATCAAAGATTATGTTTCCGTCAATATCTTAATTAGATAGGAACCTTTTTTTAAATAATACATGTCTTGTGTCTTGTATTCTTCATTTAATAATATGTGTCTTGTGTGAAAGTTTATGTTTTTGTCAACAAGTTTATGTACCTCTTTTTAAAAAAATGTAGCAAATACATAGTTAATATAGCCAAAAAACAGTGTATCTGCTACATAGTGATAATGTATCTGCTATATAGTGATAATGTATCTGTTATACACTGGTTTTAGATTAATTATTGTTATAGCAAAAAAACAGTGTATCTGTGACATAGTGATAATGTATCTATTGTATACTGATAATGGATCTGTTATAACCAAAATAGCCTTTGGAAAGTAATACTAGTTCACAATCTTGTCCCCACCATAAGCTCTTTGAATCGATTAAAAACAAAGGTATCTGTTACATGCTGATAATGTATCTACTACATTGTGATAATGTGTCTACTACATAATCGATAATAGACATCCCCTATGTTTCGACATCAAAATATCCATATAACTAATGAAAAGTTTCACCATGAAACAAAGCATTTCCCAAACAATAGAAAACTTCCATCAACAAAATCACTTCATGGACTGATATTGGTTATCATCTGCTTGACCTGAGGCTTGACCTGTACCATCCCCAATCTGTATCACTCACACCAATGGAAAATGTAATCACGTTAATATATACACAATTATAAAACTATAGGTACATTTTTCATTAATTGGTAAACAAAATCTGACTTACAAAAACAAGTGCCATCAGTAAAATTAACTTACACAACTAAAACAAATCCTCCCCACAGCCCTTTCAATCTCACCCATCCAATCTAAACCTTAATATCTGTGATAGTAACACAACAAACAATTTTACTGAATGAGACACACAAAATTATGTAATTTTGAATGATAGATCATTTTAAGCAATAGATACACTTATCAAAACCTACAGATACATCATTTTCGGCAATTGGTACACTTAATAACAAAAGAATCGACAAGGAGATTAGGGTGCAAGAAATTTCTAATTCAAAATCAAATAATGACACCATGCATTAAAAAACTGCTGAGACAATTCCACTCTCTTCAGCAATAAATTTAAAAACAAAAGAATAATTAATTTAAAAATAGAATTCTAAACAAACCTCATCGTCCCAAAATGATTGAAAACTCCAACGCTATATCTTGTAGGTTTAATCTTTTTCTCCATAGTTGGCGGTTTAGTTGTTATATTCTCCACAAGCTTCAACACGGAAGCACATAGATGAGTCGTAAAATCTACAAGATGATGCAAAGGGAACCAAATTCATATCAGAAACAATAGCTATTACCTTTTGATTTACGTAGAGCTCCAGCGCCTCCGTGATCTTTCTCGAAATAGATCTCAAGATCGCGAAGTTCGTGTACATCGGAAAATCTCGCAGCCGAACATCGTGGACGCGACAAACCTCCTGCGATCCTCAGGACATTCCCTGATTTCAACAGTTACGTTTGGAAGGTTAGCTCACCGAGGCACGAGTAATAAGCTCATCCCAAATATACGTCTATTTCTACAATGCAGTAAATTTATGGACATCCAACATCAGCAATATTGTAGCTGTCATGAACTCACTGCTATAACGAGATGTGAAAAACCTAAATATTAGCAGCTCACAACGTTACGAGACAGTAGATAAAGTATATAACTCGTGAAGAAGAAAGCATGACATGTATTTTAAAAGACGAGAAGCACACTGTTAGATGAGTTGTGGCAACACAAAACATAAGGTAAGGAGAAGGTTTGGATAAAGTCACCTTAGCTTCTGCAGAACAGGAAGGTGCTTCAATACGATTTCACAAACATGATCGATAAACTCGTAGCACGAAGAAAGAATCGCCTCATTTATCAAGCTATCCGCCTGTTGACATCAAAACCAAGTCGATTCTTAACAACTTGAAGATGATAGACTTCTTCTAAATCATCACTGAGCAATATAGTTCAAGTATATCGAAATTTCATGTGGCCTAGTAATCCTTAATTTCTACAAAAACATCCTTTCAGACTTATAAATATTGGAAATCCCCTGAATTAAACCGTCGATCTAGTTGAACTTCACCGGCAATCATTCCACCTAAGGCCTATCCAGAAACTATCAAAACGAAATCCCAAGCACGCATTCACATTGAAAATCCTCTTTTCCGCTGATTTTCAAGGAACTCATGATATATCGTCAATTGCAGATTAGCAGGGACGTGATTTTATTTATTGCCTATTATCTATTCTCTAGTGTCAAACTATATTTGAGCTACCAATGCATCATATATCACACTCACGTCACAAAAATCAAAAGAAAACACGGGAATTTCATTCGAAGTTAGACTCATCTCATCTCAACAAGCGGTGATGGAATCACTGAAACCTTGTTGCAATAGTCAAGAATCAACTCAACCAAAAGTTTAAGCCTAAGCCGGTGGTTGGAGGTTGAAGATCAATTTTATAAACGCTTTCCTTCAGGAAAGAACACTCAAATCATAACATCGCGCATTCACATTCGCTTGCTGATATACAGCCAGCAAAAAATCAACAATAGCACACAGCCACACACAGGATAATAAACCCCTAAAATCGAATCAAATTGACATGAAAATTAATAAAAGTTCACTGGAAAATTGAAACTCATACCTGATTTTACAAAAAATTGACGGTAGATATTGATTGGAGAAGAACGAAATTGAAATTAAAGTTGTCGAAGTAAAGAAATTGAGGAATTTAGGGATAAGTTATAGTGAGGAAGTTAAAGATTAAAAATGTCCAGGGTTTTAGTGAGGGAGAAGAAAAGGAACATTGGGGGAATTTTTTTGAGTAAGAGAGTTAGGGAACGTTTGTTTCCAACGCTTGATCTTCTTTTAATCTGACGGTTGATAAAGGGGTCTCACGGTCTCATTGAGTTGAGGGTCTCACAGATCCTATATCTATATCTATATATATATATATATATATATATATATATATATATATATAGATCTAGGATCCTGTGAGACCCTTCAACTCAATGAGACCCGTGAGACCCCTCTCACTACCGTTAGATCTAATGTATTTTGACGGTCAGATTTATTCTCTAACTCTTAAAGTCAACACTGCTCTTTAAACCCCTCATACAAATACTACTTCTCCACGTCTTCTTCTCTTTCATCATCTTGTTATTTATGAATTTATATCTTTGGTTTTTTTTTTTCTTTTTTTAATATTCTTGGATTATTCCTCATAATCAACATGTTTCTTTGGCTCACTAATGAATCAGGTATGATATTACGATTTGTTTTCGATTTTCGTCTATAGCTAAGTTTTTAGGGGTTTTCTCTTCTTCAATTTTATCAATCCATATGATTCTGTGTTAATTAATTTGACTATTTTTTAGTTGATTATCTGTGTTTTTTCAATTAATTTATGTAATTTTTATAACACATTAGATACAATACTAGTGTGTAGCAGATACATTATGACTAAGAAGTAGGTACACTGTTTTTTCATCAGTTGCAACAGTTTGTGTTTTTTAATCAGATACATTAACTGGTTTGTTAGAGTTATGGCTGCTAGGATGGAGCTTGAAAAGGTTGAAATCGTCAAGAGTGACGCACGGGGTGTTATAAATGCTGTGAGCAAGAGCAAGCACGGATAATCGATGTTCTTTGGATCTTTGTGTATTTAAAATTATTTGTAACTCAACTACTTTGGTCTTTTTGTCTTATGTTAAATGCGGATTGTAGCATACTGTAGCAGATACATTATCAGTATTGTGTTGGAGACAAGATAGTAGTAGATACATTATCTCTATGTAGCAGATATATTATAAATATGTAGTAGATACACTGTTTTATAATCAAAGATTATGTTTCCGTCAATATCTTAATTAGATAGGAACCTTTTTTTAAATAATACATGTCTTGTGTCTTGTATTCTTCATTTAATAATATGTGTCTTGTGTGAAAGTTTATGTTTTTGTCAACAAGTTTATGTACCTCTTTTTAAAAAAATGTAGCAAATACATAGTTAATATAGCCAAAAAACAGTGTATCTGCTACATAGTGATAATGTATCTGCTATATAGTGATAATGTATCTGTTATACACTGGTTTTAGATTAATTATTGTTATAGCAAAAAAACAGTGTATCTGCGACATAGTGATAATGTATCTATTGTATACTGATAATGGATCTGTTATAACCAAAATAGCCTTTGGAAAGTAATACTAGTACACAATCTTGTCCCCAACATAAGCTACTGCAACTGATTAAAAAACAGTGTATCTGCTACATGCTGATAATGTATCTACTACATTGTGATAATGTATCTACTACATACTGATAATAGGACATCCCCCTATGTTTCGACATCAAAATATCCATATAACTAATGAAAAGTTTCACCATGAAACAAAGCATTTCCCAAACAATAGAAAACTTCCATCAACAAAATCACTTCATGGACTGATATTGGTTATCATCTGCTTGACCTGAGGCTTGACCTGTACCATCCCCAATCTGTATCACTCACACCAATGGAAAATGTAATCACGTTAATATATACACAATTATAAAACTATAGGTACATTTTTCATTAATTGGTAAACAAAATCTGACTTACAAAAACAAGTGCCATCAGTAAAATTAACTTACACAACTAAAACAAATCCTCCCCACAGCCCTTTCAATCTCACCCATCCAATCTAAACCTTAATATCTGTGATAGTAACACAACAAACAATTCTACTAAAGTGACGAGACACACAAATTTATGTATTTTGAATGATAGATCATTTTAAGCAGTAGATACACTTATCAAACCCTACAGATACATCATTTTTGGCAATAGGTACACTTACTAACAAAAGAACCGACAAGGAGATTAGGGTCTTGTGAAATTACTAATTCAAAATCAAATAATGACACCATGCATCAAAAAACTACTGAGAAAATTCCACTCTCTTCAACAATTAATTTAAAAACAAAATAATAATTAATTTAAAATTAGAATTCTAAACAAACCTACTGTCCCAAAATGATTGAAAACTCCAACGCTATATCTTGTAGAAGCTGAATCTTTTTCTCCATAGTTGGCGGTTTAGTTGTTATATTCTCCACAAGCTTCAACACGGAAGCACATAGATGAGTCGTAAAATCTACAAGATGATGCAAAGGGAACCAAATTCATATCAGAAACAATAGCTATTACCTTTTGATTTACGTAGAGCTCCAGTGCGCTCCCGTATCTTTCCTGAAATAGATCTCGAAGATCGCGAAGTTCAGGTACATCGGAAAATCTCGCGAAGAAATAACATCGAGACGCGACAGCCTCCTCCCCCAGTCCTCGAGACATTCCCTGATTTCAACAGTTACGTTTGGAAGGTTAGCTCTCGGAGGCAGGAGTATTAAGCTCATGCCAAATATACGTCTATTCCTACAATGCAGTAAATTTATGGACATCCAACATCAGCAATATTGTAGTCGCTATGAACTCACTGCTATAACGAGATGTGAAAAACCTAAATATTAGCAGCTCACAACGTTACGAGACAGTAGATAAAGTATATAACTCGTGAAGAAGAAAGCATGACATGTATTTTAAAAGACGAGAAGCACACTGTTAGATGAGTTGTGGCAACACAAAACATAAGGTAAGGAGAAGGTTTGGATAAAGTCACCTTAGCTTCTGCAGAACAGGAAGGTGCTTCAATACGATTTCACAAACATGATCGATAAACTCGTAGCACGAAGAAAGAATCGCCTCATTTATCAAGCTATCCGCCTGTTGACATCAAAACCAAGTCGATTCTTAACAACTTGAAGATGATAGACTTCTTCTAAATCATCACTGAGCAATATAGTTCAAGTATATCGAAATTTCATGTGGCCTAGTAATCCTTAATTTCTACAAAAACATCCTTTCAGACTTATAAATATTGGAAATCCCCTGAATTAAACCGTCGATCTAGTTGAACTTCACCGGCAATCATTCCACCTAAGGCCTATCCAGAAACTATCAAAACGAAATCCCAAGCACGCATTCACATTGAAAATCCTCTTTTCCGCTGATTTTCAAGGAACTCATGATATATCGTCAATTGCAGATTAGCAGGGACGTGATTTTATTTATTGCCTATTATCTATTCTCTAGTGTCAAACTATATTTGAGCTACCAATGCATCATATATCACACTCACGTCACAAAAATCAAAAGAAAACACGGGAATTTCATTCGAAGTTAGACTCATCTCATCTCAACAAGCGGTGATGGAATCACTGAAACCTTGTTGCAATAGTCAAGAATCAACTCAACCAAAAGTTTAAGCCTAAGCCGGTGGTTGGAGGTTGAAGATCAATTTTATAAACGCTTTCCTTCAGGAAAGAACACTCAAATCATAACATCGCGCATTCACATTATGGCCACGATATATACACCAAAGAAAAATCAACAATAGCACACAGCCACACACAGGATAATAAACCCCTAAAATCGAATCAAATTGACATGAAAATTAATAAAAGTTCACTGGAAAATTGAAACTCATACCTGATTTTACAAAAAATTGACGGTAGATATTGATTGGAGAAGAACGAAATTGAAATTAAAGTTGTCGAAGTAAAGAAATTGAGGAATTTAGGGATAAGTTATAGTGAGGAAGTTAAAGATTAAAAATGTCCAGGGTTTTAGTGAGGGAGAAGAAAAGGAACATTGGGGGAATTTTTTTGAGTAAGAGAGTTAGGGAACGTTTGTTTCCAACGCTTGATCTTCTTTTAATCTGACGGTTGATAAAGTGCAGTCTCATTTGAGTTGAGGTCTCACAGATCCTATATCTATATCTATATATATATATATATATATATATATATATATATATATATAGATCTGTGATCCTGTGAGACCCTTCAACTCAATGAGACCCGTGAGACCCTCTCACTACCAAGTTAGATCTAATGTATTTTGACTACGATTTATTCTCTAACTCTTAAAGTCAACACCGCTCTTTAAACCCCTCATACAAATACTACTTCCAAC
Organism: Dianthus caryophyllus; assembly: GCA_023091065.1. NCBI lineage: Eukaryota > Viridiplantae > Streptophyta > Magnoliopsida > Caryophyllales > Caryophyllaceae > Dianthus > Dianthus caryophyllus. The sequence goes on from CM041520.1 coordinate 6,627,156, forward strand.
GCCTTCTTCTCTTTCATCATCTTGTTATTTATGAATTTATATCTTTGGTTTTTTTTTTTCTTTTTTTAATATTCTTGGATTATTCCTCATAATCAACATGTTTCTTTGGCTCACTAATGAATCAGGTATGATATTACGATTTGTTTTCGATTTTCGTCTATAGCTAAGTTTTTAGGGGTTTTCTCTTCTTCAATTTTATCAATCCATATGATTCTGTGTTAATTAATTTGACTATTTTTTAGTTGATTATCTGTGTTTTTTCAATTAATTTATGTAATTTTTATATTTTGTTTTTCATCATTCTATTTGTTTTTTTGGTTTAATTAATTATAATTCATAGTTGATTTATATGATTTTCTTTTAATTTTTTAATTTCTTCGTTTTCTAGGGTTTTTTTTTTTTTTTTTTTTTTTTTTTTTTTTTTTCCAATTTGCTTCAATTTTATTGTGGATCTTGTAGTCAGTTTCTAGTTACTGTAGTTGTATGTGATGCACATTACTTTATTGCTTAATTTCTGCTTTAATGGATGATTTCTTGTCGAATAATAATGGTGAGTAGTTCAAGGTTGGTTTTTGGTGTCTTTCAATTTATTTATTTTACCTAGTGCGATTTGTTTTATTCATTTTATTAGTTTTTAACTATATTGTTTGATCTTTTTGTTGTGTAGCACTTTGGTCAATTACATATTTGAAGAAAGTCTTGTCAAATGAAGGAATGTTACACATGTCAAGCTAATTGCATTTTGCTATATGTAGGTGTTGAAAGTTTAGGAGATTGAAACTATAATTTCTCAATGTAATAACATAGGTGAAAGTCCATAGTGGGAACATGTTTTATTGGTGTTGTTGATTTTTCATTTTTTTTTTGTTTGGATTGAAACTAATAATCCACATAAATGGTTTACGCGACCTTTCATATTACATTTTTTCCCCGTTAGTACACATAACTCTGCAAAAGTAAACATGAAAATAAACGTGCAGTGTTTTGGTTTCTATTACCCAAAAAGTGTATCCAATGTTTTAAAATATTGAATTTATTTCTCAATGAAAATGTATCTATCGTTCAAATAAAATGTACTCCGTATTTATTGATAAGAAAATGTATCTTGTGCTTTAAAACAATGATTTCTACTACTCAAAGAAAGTGTATCTAACGCTTTAAAATAATGTATCTATTTCTCAGTGAAAATGTATTTCAGTTCTAAAACATGTTTATTTCTCAAAGACACTATATTCAATGGTTTAATAGTGTATCTATTTTCTAAAAAAAATGTATCTAAGGTTTAACAAAAATGTATCTATTTTTCAAGTAAAAAGGCTAAGTATCAAATGCTTAAAAATATTCAATCTATTTCTCAAACTATAACCACCGATTAAAAACGATGTATCTACGGAGTATTTCCCAACAGAAATGTATCTCATACTCAAAGACAATGTATATATTGGTTAACAAAAATTTTCTTGATACATGAAAAAACTAAGCAAACTAAAATAGTATTTCTATTTCCTTTAAAATTGTCTTCATCTTTGTCTTTAACCTTTTTATCATCCTGAAATAAAAAAAGTGTATCCAGTGCATTAAAATAATGTTGTTCATAGAAAATGTATTACAATAATGTTTTCATTACCAAAAAAAAAAAAGTGTATCTAACGTTCTAGATTAATGTATCTATTTCTTATTGAAAAAGTATCATGCTCTTAAAAAAACATGTTTATTTCTCAAAGACATTGTATCAAATTCTTTAAAATAGTGTATCTATATCTCAATAAAAATGTATCCAAGGTTTAACAACGATGTATCTGTTTTAGAAATAAAATGTATCTAATGCTTATAAACATTCAATCTATTCTCGAACTATAAACAATTATCAAAAACGGCATTTCTATTTCTCAAATGTATCACATGCTAAAAACAGTTTATTTAATGCTTAACGATTTTTTTGGGTACACGAAGAAACAAAGCAAACAAAAATCATATTGCTATTATCTTCAATACTATCTTCATTCTTTTTATCATAATCTGAAGAAAATAAAATAACAAATAAAATTATATGACACATTTTAGCAAACTGCATTTTGAAGTAGGTGTTGAAAAAAGTTTAGGAGCTTGAAAGTACAAATTCTCAATGTAATAACATAGGCCGGTGAAGCTCTATAGTGGGAATATGTTTTATTGGTGTTGGTTGAATTTTCATTTTTTTTGTTTGGATTGCAACTAATTATCACCATAAATGGTTTATGTGGCCTTTTATATTACATTTTTTCTCCCGTAAGTACACATACCTCTACAAAAGCGAGCATAAAAATAAACGTGCAATTTTTTGCTTTATTTACTCAAAAAGTGTATCCATTATTTTAAATCACCGTATATATTTGTCAAAAAAATTGTATCTATTGTCAAAAAAAAATGTATTGATTTATATAAGAAAAAAACATCTTATGCTTTGAAAAAATGTTTCCTATTACTCAAATAAAAAGTATCTAACGCTCTAAAATAATGTATATATCTCTCATCAAAAATGTATTATAGTCTTAAAAGTATAATTTATTCTCAAACACAATATATTCAATGCTTTATAATACTGTATCTATTTCTCAATGGAAATGTATCCAAGGCTTAACAACAATGTATCCATTTCTCAAATAAAATGTATCCAATGTTTAAAAACATTCAATCTATTTCTCAAGCTTTAACCAACGATTAAAAACACTGTATCGATTTCCCAATGGAAATGTATCTCATACTCAAGGACAATGTATCTATTACTTAAAGAAAATTTTCTTGATACATGAAAAAAATAAGCAAACTAAAATAGTATCTCTGTTTCCTTTAAAATGATCTTCATCTCTACCTTCAGCCTTTTCATCATGATCTAAAATAAAAGCAAAAAAATTATAACTTTCAACGATAATTATAACATACAATGTAACGAAACACTACAACAGTGTATCTAACACATACTGATAGTGTATCTAGTGTGTTATAAATTATATGTATTGTAATTATAATGTTTAAAATCATCTTTTAATTGTTACTTGTACAATTAAAACTTTTCTAGGTAATCCCTACATTATCATGAAACTTGAAACACTTGAAAACCTAAAATAAACCACATAAACTATAGCTACACAACAATTACAACATAAATAATTATAATGTTTACCTGATTGTTTAGATGTGCATTAATTAGGGTTAACAAGACAATTGATAAACTCTTCATTCATAATTGGTACAATTTCTAGCTGATGTAATTTAATTTCTTCAATCACAAGTGTTATACCATTTTGGGGATCTACGTACAAACAAAATTAAAAGAATTAATTTTGTTATTCACGCATAAAAATCGAAACTTTTATAATTTATGGTGGAATCCCTAAATTGCAAAAATAATAAATAAACTTCTTACCTTTATAGAAATTATGCTTAATTGACAATTTTCTACGAATATCTTCCTTGAATATGTAATGGAGTTATGAATTTCAATTTCAATTGTTAGGTTTTTCTATTGGTTTTCCAAAGAATAATTGGGAAAAAATAGGAAAAAATGAGAGAGAAGGTGCCATGTGGTTTGTTTTCCAGTACAATTGAAAAAGAAGATAAAAGGTTGTGCGCATGATTTTGTGTGGTTTTAATATTTTCTCCACACCGTAGATTGATATCTAATCTGATGGCTATTAGAAGGCCTCATGTCTTATCAGAATGTGCCTCATGATCCCCGCTCTATATATATATATATATATATACTTCGAAGTACGACATTCAATAGCAAAAGTCACAATTTTTGTCATCATTCCACCACTATACTTCTAAGCTCAACCAACAATATTATCACACGATCTCTTCCTTCGATTATTCGTTCTCTAATATTCAAAAAATTTTGGTGATCGATGATGAAATAAAGCATTGTATTTATAACACCCCAAAGTTTGGATATCCCACATCGGTTAGTTAAGATGATTTGATGTGTTTATAAGGGATTTCACCCACCATCTTAGTAACAAGGTCTTGTATTTTTGAGCTTAAGTGAGAATAACAAGCTCAAAAGTGTGCGTCTCACCATTAGGTGAGGCGTATTACGACGGCGATGGGTTGAAAGTTTATAGTATTTGCTTACTTTAATTTGTGGGTTGGAATCTATCTATGACCTATTTATTCGAGGCAGAACAAACGAATTGAATGTGAAACATATTGGCGATTTATTGGGTAGGTTTGTTTGCATGGACCCTACCCATAACCCTGAAATGGAACGAGTTATTCGTATTAGGGTAGTACATGATATTCGAAAACCATTAAAATCGAGATTGGACATCGGCATGTGATGTCCCACATTAATAAACCCACATCTAATATCATTCACTACGGAATAATTTTAACTATGATTTTGCTTAAATATATGCGTAGTAGTCCCTTAGTTTTATTTGACTTAATAAGTTGTAATTCAACATATTTAAGCAAAATTATAGTTACAACTATTCTTCAATTGTCTATAATTGATTTTCAAGTATTAAAAGAAACTTCAAAAGTATATTGTAAATTTTTTTTAGAAGAAAAACAAAAAAACAAAAAGCTAAATTAGATAAGACATATACTCCGTATTATTGTATAGAGTACAACATGAGCCCATAATTTATAAACACGTTTTTCATGAGGCACTAAGTTGTTTCTCTAGATTTTTACCACGAGTCGAGGACAATCACTTTGAGTCTTTGAGAAGGAAAAAGGGTGAGGAAAACGTGTCTCCGCTAAAGTCCCCTTTGTAATATCTTTGAAATTTGTTTATTTAATCAAATGTCATCAACTCATAATGACCCAATCATATCTAATAATTATTTTTACGCCAATATTACAAATGTTAAGATTGACTTATTTTATTTCTTTAGACTTTCATTTATAGTTTATGTGGTCATTAAAATGATATTTAAAAGGTATTTTTTTCCCACATAATATAACGCAATTTTTGGACAAAACTACAATTTTATGAAAGATATTATTATTATTACTAAGAAACGTGAATGCATTTTCATTGTATTAAGTTTTGTTTTTTTTTTATAACTTTTGACATATTAACAGTTGAAGTTTTAAAAATTTTACAATAAAAGCTAAATCGAAATTTACATAGAAATGAAGGGAGTATATATTCAGGGACGGAGCTACGTTGAAATATGGCAGGCTTGGGCCCTGGTTAGTTTCGTAATATTTAGTATATGCACAACAAAATAGACACTATGCACCACCCAGTGTGTAGGGGTCACGAGTTCGACTCCTAGTTGAACCTTTTTCAGTATTTCTTTTTGAAAAAAAAATCTTAATTCTAATGTTTCGGCCCGGGTAGAATTTTATTTCGAGCTTCGTCCCTGTAATATATTTATATACAAAATCCGATCCATAAATAAATTATGATTGTCTAAGACATTAGTGCAATAATTCTGTATTTATAACAGCCTTTAATTTTTACAACCGCTAAACTATGTCAACACAAATTTAAATTAATCGGTGTACTACTCGAGAATTATCAATAGTTCATATGCTAATACACATTTTGCCCTAGTAAATTCATATACTAGGCTTGATTATTCTCAAGTGTCAACTAAATCTTATTATGTACATTATATTATACGAGTACTAATTTTTGTTGTTATTGTTGTTGTTGTTGTAAGGAGCAACAGTGAGCACGTCGTCCAAAATACACAAGAAAAAAAGAGAAAAAAAAGGCATGGGATCCACTGATAGCAAGTTAACAAGCAACAACTCAAGTTAAAGTGATTGGGAAATGCATAAAAAGAAGAAATTAGAACGGACAAAAATAATGGGTGAAACGTAAAGCCACTAGCATTTGTCAAACAAATTAAAGCCGAGCCACCTTCTTAATAATTGCTCCACTTATAACTTTATTAGTTTCTCACTTTTTGACACCTTACCATCAACCATTCTCCTCTCTTAACCCCAACAACATTAATCCTCTTAATTTTCTACTACTTGATTCACTCCACTCTTATCTAAGATCTAACTACTCCATATACCTCTTAATCAGGGGCATCTTAAAATAAATGGAGGTCCGATACACCCTAAAAAATGAGGCCTTAAATATGAATATATAAATGCGTGATTCTTTAATGCTTCTATAAAATTACATCGATAACACTTATAAATTCTTTGTGTAAAACGGAAGGCCCGGTTCCCCGCGCGTGGTTGCACGGGGTGTTAGACGCCTTTCCTCATAATTAGTCTACAATTTGTCATTAGTATCCCTCAAACATGCACTATCAAAATAAGACAGTTATATGTAGGCATATAATGTACTGAATTACTGTTTGAGACCTTTGCGGGCATGGTGGCGAAATAAATAATGAGTAACCGATATTGTCTGAAATATACAGAGTAGTTTGTAACATACATTTTGGCCATTCTGTTTGCTAACTTAAAGAATTCTATTACTATTAGTTGATAAAGATTGATTTTATTTTCTAGTGATTCATGGAAAGAACTCTTTCATTTAGTTTGCTTGTCTGGGAATAACGATATTTAAATGAGTCACCTCGTGTACATGATGTGTTAGAGTGAAATTTAAACTTGAAGAAAGACGTATCATTAGTATGTTGGGTCATTCCAGCCTGACTAGGTGTCAGTGATATTCAATATTCAATGGGTTGAGACCAGTCGGAAACTCATATATGATTGTTCAAGAGAATTTGAAGTACTAGTCATTTCGATAAAGTGTACCTGTTTTTTCTATTTACGCGTGCTACTGCAAAGTTAAATTCAACTGCCTCAGAGAAAGTTTTCGATTGTGCATGAATATTGTGATCAAAATACAGTTGATCGAAATTACTCATGTTAGTTTGCGTGCTAGTACATGGATATTCTAATTGTCGTCAATATTCAATATATTCTAATTGGAGATGAGTTTAGCACACCCAAATGAAAGAGAGGGAAGGCACTTAAGGAAAAAATGGTTCAGTTCTAAAATCAATTGACAATAAAGTATACAGTCCATAAGCTAAATAATTAAAATAGTCATCTTCTCTTTCTATGCAGATCGATGTAGAATTTGGCATATGTTTATTAATATTCTCAACAAAACCAATCCGACTGGGGTTAGAGTGCCAAAAATTTTAAATTACATATATTGTCAAAAAAATATGGCAAACAGATGATGGAAATATAAAAACTGATTTACCAATTAATGTTAGAATATATGCTCACGTGTGAGAGACCCGCATGATTGTAGAAGAGAATGTTATGTGATTTATAAAGTCAAAGGTACTCTTATTGCCAATTGATTTTAAGAAATGTGGATCTCACTTAGACTTATAAAGTGGGCTTATTTACTCTTTCACTTTGGTTTGGCTATCTAGGTCCATTTCATGGTTTAACACCCCTCCATGCAACTCTAATAATCATGACCTTACAATATTTGATATGTAGTATGGAGTATTTTAAAGTTTATAGAACTTTATTAAATCTTGTGAAATATATAAACGAAAATTTATTTATGTATGTTAGTGATTGATTCATCTTATAGTACTCCAAATAATAAGAATATCATAATTTTGTATTTTTAATACTCCATATGGATCTAAAAATATCAATTTACAAAACAGGTATTGAAAATTGGGGTTTAATGTAAGTTTTGCCATGCATGAAATTGAATAGAGGAAGTATTAGTTATGTAAAGAAACTCATATTAAACTCACATTTGAAAATTGAAATCACAAATTATTTAAAAGGGAACGCGTTTACTATTTTATAACAATAAAAGGCTACCCTCAATTAATTTGAAATATAAAATCACGTAAGTCTAATATAACGGCCACTTTTACTAGGTGTCGCTCCAATACGATAGTTTTTTTTTCATGTCAAAATCTCTAAAGGGGACACTCCACCTCAAGGTGAAGAAACTATTTGTTTTCCTCACAAAATTTTATCTTTAAAATTAATTTATATTATATAATATAATGGCCCCTAAAATTTGTTATTGTATTAATTTAATGACCCCATAATTTAGGAAAGTTGAATAAGATGTGCAATAGTGTATACAACCACCCAAAACTCAAAAAAGAAGCCAACATTTTACCCAATAATGTCTCTTTACATTGTGGTGCATTACCGTCTTTCACGACCCACAACTTTTGCCCATTTTACAACTACGTGTACACTCTTAAAATCATCTAACTCTACACTCCTATGAATTTTATATTATTATTACTATTATTTCTACGTATTTTCTAAATTGTTTTTATTTTTATTATATATATGGAATAATTTTAGCCTTTTTATTTCTCTTTTGTTATCCACAAATGTATGTATCCGTTGAAGCTTTAATGATTGTATGTTTTCTTAGAGTGGTAGTTATTCGTTGTTCCACTTTATCTACTTCTCTACGATAAGAATACCTTTATTAGGAGAGAAATAAATGATATGATATATTATTAGAATATACCATATATGTTAGGATATATTATTATCTTAGAGAATAAGTTAGTATTAAATTTAGATCTGTGCTTTCCTAATATCATGTATTTATTAAGATAAATAGTTCATATATCTGTTGTAATTGATACAACAACTATCAATAATAAATCTCTCCTCTATGAAATATGATTCTCTATATCTTATTATGGTATCAAAGCCATTAGGCTTCTGAATATCAAACACGAAATTCCGCTACCCTGCCGGTGGGCAAATTAGTAATGTTGGAGCCCACCGGCGGGATTTGTTGTTGACATACAAAATAATTTCACTAAATTCTAATTATAATTTTAGTTTCATAAAAAAAAAAAATAATAAAATAAAAAAAAAAAAAAATTACAAGATTTCATGATCTTGTTATTGTTCATTCGGCTCTCCCCGTGTCTTGAGACGGGGCGTATTTTTTAATTATGTCGTGTGACATGATTATGAGTTATATGAGTGGGTAGGTGGTTACCCCTCATATATGTCTGTACCTTAAGTATTGACTGGCGAGTTGATTACGCACTACGGAGTATTATGCTGGCGAGTTTACGCACACGTATTGGATTAAGTGGGTAGATGGTTACCCTTCGTATATACTGGCGAGTTACGCACACGTATTTGATAAGTGGCTAGATGGTTACCCTTCGTATGTACTGGCGAGTTACGCACCTATTGTGGCCGGCGGGTCGTGTACGCACCGATGAAGATGAAGACTTTGAAGATGAAAAAAGTCGACATTTTTTTTTCTTATTGCTTATTGTATTTTAATTTCCAAACTCATGATAAGTCGGTGACTTACCATAAGTTTGAGGGATGGTATTAGGAGAGAAATAAATGATATGATATATTATTAGAATATACCATATATGTTAGGATATACTCCCTCCGTTTCGGTGATTTGTTTACATTTACTTTATACACATTTATCGATGTGGGGAGAGAGGTAAATAAAAAAACTATAAAATAATAATATAAGTACAAAGTGGGTAAAATAAAACAATGTGATTGGTTAAGGAAGTTGGGTCCACCCCCACAAGTGGGTTACCATAGACATTTATGGAAAGTGTAAACAAATGACCCGTACACCCATAAATGGAAAGTGTAAACAAATGACCGGGACGGAGGGAGTATTATTATCTTAGAGAATAAGTTAGTATTAGCTAGATCTAGGTTTTCCTAATATTGTGAGCTATTAGTATAAATAGTTCATATATCTGTTGTAATTGATACAACAACTATCAATAATAAATCTCTCCTCTATGAAATATGATTCTCTATATCTTATTATGGTATCAAAGCCATTAGACTTCTGAATATCAAACACGAAATTCCGCTACCCTGCCGGTGGGCAAATTAGTAATGTTGGAGCCCACCGGCGGGATTTATTGTTGACATACAAAATTATTTAACTAAATTATAATTATAATTTTAGTTTCATAAAAAAAAAAAAAAAAAAAAAAAAAATTACAAGATTTCATGATCTTGTTATTGTTCGTTCGGCTCTCCCCGTGTCTTGAGACGGGGCGTATTTTTTAATTATGTCGTGTGACATGATTATGAGTTATATGAGTGGGTAGGTGGTTACCCCTCATATGTCTGTACTTAAGTATTGACTGGCGAGTTGATTACGCACTACGGAGTATTATACTAGCGAGTTTACGCACACGTATTGGATTAAGTGGGTAGATGGTTACCCTTCGTATGTACTGGCGAGTTACGCACACGTATTTGATAAGTGGGTAGATGCATGGTTACCCTTCGTATGTACTGGCGAGTTACGCACCTATTGTGTGGCCGTGAGTGGTACGCACCGATGAAGATGAAGACTTTGAAGATGAAAAAAGTCGACATATATTTTTTTTCTTATTGCTTATTGTATTTTAATTTCCAAACTCATGATAAGTCGGTGACTTACCATAAGTTTGTGGGAGGGTAATAGGAGAGAAATAAATGATATGATATATTATTAGAATATACCATATATGTTAGGATATACTCCCTCCGTTTCGGTGATTTGTTTACATTTACTTTATACACATTTATCGATGTGGGGAGAGAGGTAAATAAAAAAACTATAAAATAATAATATAAGTACAAAGTGGGGAAAATAAAACAATGTGATTGGTTAAGGAAGTTGGGTCCCTTTTTGCACAAGTGAGTTACCATGTACATTTATGGAAAGTGTAAACAAACGACCACGTCTACATAAATGGAAAGTGTAAACAAACGATGGCCAGGGACGGAGGGAGTATTATTATCTTGTAGAATAAGTTAGTATTAGTAGATCTGTGCTTTCCTAATATCGCGAAATTATTAGTATAAATAGTTCATATATCTGTTGTAATTGATACAACAACTATCAATAATAAATCTCTCCTCTATGAAATATGATTCTCTATATCTTATTAACCTTCAACTTCGTTGGAGTTTAATGTGATTGAGTAAATGCTTAAGAACGAAGTACATTTCATATCATGTGGGACCACGTAAAATTTTTTAATCAGGGTTAAATTGACCGACTTTGTCGCTTAGAATGTATGACGGTATTTGATTTTTTGGTAACAAACTAACAATGGATATTTGCGATGTAAATGGGAGATATAATCATTTCATGATATGGAAAGATTGATAAACAATTATGATATTTTTTTAATTAGTTGTGCATTAAATTGTTTTATTAAAGGGTTTCTTAATTGATTTCTACATCTTTTTGCCTCGAACATAATTATCATTTAACTTATGTTAACGTTTTAAATAATTAAGCTGATATAAATATATCGTGTTATGAAATGTAATTTATAAGAATAAGGTTATGCAATCCATGATTGAAACTTGAGGCTATTGCACATTCGATATACGTGTGAAAAGACCCTTAATAAGTCCACATTGATCATGAAAGTGAGAGTTGCTCACTTTATAAGTCTAGAAGTTATTCCTCCCATTGCCAATTGGTTTTGGGATAGAACCCTCTAGGCCTTATGAAGCTAAGCAGGCCCTCTCTTTCCATTTGTGGGTGTGGCCCAAACCTGTATCTGGTTTCACAATATGTTAACTAATTGAATTATTTTGATCAAATATTGACCTTATGGTTGTGTAATCAGGCTCTACCGACTAAGTCGAGGCTTTTTAAACGTGTAGGTTGTGGCGATGATGTCTGCCCCATTTGTTTGGCGGCGGAGGAGTCTGACCTACATGACTTCCGAGTTTGCGGGTGGGTTTGGGGGGTTTGGGAGGAGGGTGATGTTGAGGGCTGTACGGAGATGGGAGGAAGGGCGGTGAATGAATGGGTGAGGGCCGTGTGGGACTGTCATGGGGAGGGAGCTAGGGTGGTCTTTATGACTACATGTTGGGCCATTTGGAGAGCGAGAAATGAATGGGTTTTCGAGGGAGTTATTCCGAAATAGGGGCTGGTGAGAAGCAGAGTGAGTGGGCTGATTTGTGAGTTGGAGGGAGCAGCGAAGGGAGGGGTTGGTGACCAGGGCCAGGTGGTGACGGAGGGAAGGGGTGGCAGGGGCAGATGGCGACCACCGGAAGAGGGGAGGACGAAAATCAATGTTGACGCAGGTGTGGATGAGAGCGGTGTTGGGTATGGCGTGGTGGCAAGAGGAGCAACAGGGGACGTGGAGTGGTGCATGGCTATGAGGGAAGATGGGAGCATGGAGGCAAGACAAGCGGAGGCACTGGCCATTTTATTTGGTATGAGGGAAGCGCTTCGTATGGGCAAGAACAACATAGAAGTGGAAAGCGATTGCCAGACGGTGATCACACATTTACGCAACGACACCGTGGGAAGGAACATGTATTTTCTTATTATTGACGATATTCGTACTCTTAGTTTGTCCTTTGAACACGTTAGTTGGTCATTTATTGGTAGAGTAGGCAATAAAGTAGCCCATGAGTTAGCACATTATCAACCATGGGTGAAAGGTAGAAGTGTGTGGGTTAATGAGTTTCTGTCCCAGATCAGTGAGCTTGTAGCGGATGAAAGTTGTGCTATGGAATGATAAGGCCTGTCGGCTGTTCAAAAAAAAAAAAAAAAAAAAATTATTGACCTTATGGTTAATTAATGTTATTTTGCGTACTCCATCATAATCAAATTATCATTATTTTATTTGAGTCAATAAATTCAAATTGTAAATTTATCACTATTTAAAATAAAATCTAGTAAAATAAAGGAGACAATAATAACTAGGTCGAAAGTATATAACTTTTGAAATAAATGGGTGCAAATTCATTGCAGTTGAATTATTGTTAAAACTAGAATATATGAAAATATAAAATAAAGATATTAAGATTATATTTTCCTTACACTCAATACAAGTTATTATAAAAAAGTCAAATTTACAGGTGCAGTTAAATTTTAACTGGACCGCATCCCCGTCCGAAATAAATGAGTAGTTAAAACGGGTTTAGGAACAAAAGCTTAACTAGTACGAGTATACTAAACAAAGATCTAAATACTAGATATGTTGAGCACCTACGTGGCTACGTTTAATTTAAAATTAGAAATTAGAAATTATTGTAAAAAGCCAAGTAATCATAGGATTTATAGCATACCTTCTTGTCAATTATTGCTACATAAATAAATTAAATCACCAACCAAAGGTCTTATCCTTGAGGTTTGGAGGAAGGTCTTTTTTATTTTTTATTTTTTATTTGTTTTTACATTTATATATATAAATTTAATTTATAAGAGTTGAACTTAATTTATTAGTGATGGTGTGGACTTTTTTTTTTCTATATCTTAATTTGTGTTTGTTTGGACTGAGTTGTACTGATATCAACTAAATTAAACTTATATTAAGCCAAAAAGAGCATGAAACTAAATCTCTCGTAAATTCTTGTATCACGTATAATAATTTTAAACGGACTAACACTATATGTTATATGTGGTGTTTAACTATTAAACTAATTGTAGGTCGTATTTGAATTTTTTTTTTTACACATAATAAGTAATTTTCAATCATTTTTTTTTTTAATATTACATGTCTTATAAGCATATTATAAAAGTTAATAGAATAAATAATTTTCTATTGTTTCAGGTAAAGTTTTATATATAGCTCAACTGTAATTATAGAATTATTAATTATTTTTAAGATTTCTTATTATGTACTTGAAGAATCCCTTATTATGCCCACATGTAAGTCCCACATCGGTTGTGGAGAGCTAAAATGTCCACCTTATAAAGCCTAAGGGCTACTCCTCCTATTGCCAATTGGTTTTAGGATGGAACCCCTTGGGCCTATGAGGTGAGCTTTCTCTCCACCACTTGTGGGTGTGGCCCGGGCCCGTCTCTGATTTCACATGATATCAAAGCCCATGGTTATATCCTGGGTCTCTTTGATATGAAACCGGGCCAATTATATGCCGCCGGATTTAATGGGTTACACGTTATCTCGTGTTTGTTAAAATCACCCGTCCGGTTCGGCTTTGTATGCCATGGAGAAGAATCCCACGATTGTTGGGCTCCAGTATAAGGCTTGTGTAATAGACTTACATGTGTGGGGGAGTGTGAAGAATCCCTTATTATGCCCACATGTAAGTCCCACATCGGTTGTGGAGAGCTAAAATGTCCACCTTATAAAGCCTAAGGGCTACTTCTCCTATTGCCAATTGGTTTTAGGATGGAACCCCTTGGGCCTATGAGGTGGGCTTTCTCTCCACCACTTGTGGGTGTGGCCCGGGCCCGTCTCTGATTTCACAGTACTCTTTATCTGTACTTAATGATTATAGATAAATGCACCTCATAAAGATAATATATAGTGAAATGCACACCCTATTTACAGGAAGTAATTAAGTTTCTTAAGAGGTAGTCTTATATTAAAATAATGTAATGAAATATAGTAATCTTAAAGTACTATTTACCAAAAAAACTTAAAAGTTAAAAGAAATTGAACAAAATTATATTACTCCGTATATAAACTTCTAGTATAAACTATGTTCTACAAATGATAAACCAACTCCATTTTATTTTAGAAGTTTCTGTTTCACTTTTGAAACAATAATCAACACTTATAAAAATGATAAAATAATTACTGTATATATTACTCCATATAATACACTACCAGAGTGAATTTGGGGTAACATATTCTCTCCTTTTCGTCCATTTTTTTGAACATGTAATAAATAATACGGAGTAATAAAAAAGAAAAACTATAACATCAATATACTACTACTAGTATTAAACTACTCATTCTGTTCTTTAGAAATGTAACATTTGATAATGGCACAAATTTTAAGAAAATGGTTATGTGTGTGTGAAAGGAGAGAGAAAAAGTGAGATATAATGTATTATGTGAGAGACATTTTAGAAACGTAACAATTCTATTGAATGAATCGTTTTTGATAAATGTTGCAATTCTAATAAACGACAGGGAGTAGTGGAATTATTGGCCTTGTATTTCTTAATCAATGAAACCCAAAACTAAAGTGGTAGTAATAGTTATGACTTATGAGATGTGTGGACAACTCACCACAAACCTTCCTATATAAACCCTCTACTTCTCCATATGTTTCCTCAACAACAAACTAAAAACTTTCTCATAACTATACTCTAGAACACAAACACACAAAACACTCTTACAAAACAACACTTAACATATTTATAAAAAACAATAAAATAATATAATGGACCAAAATCTACCAATTGTAACCAAAAAACTATTGAACATGATGAACGTAGTTTTCTACATCCTAAGGAAAAGCATCAACAAGAAGAAGCTACTCTTGGACTTGAATTTGTTAATCAAACGAGGGAAATTTGTCGCCGGTAAAACCCTAACAAACCTCCTCTTCCACCACCACGCCAACCACCACGTGTCGGCCACGTTCGAGGACGAGTACGAGTTCAGCTGCACTAACACACCCTTCTACCGCAAGGACAAACACCACGGTCAACGGCCCAGCGTTGACTCATTGAATAACATGTGGGAGATGTTGGTTTTGAGTAGCAACCCGGATAATCTGGTTGATTTTACGGGTTGTCGGACCCCTGGGACGACCACCCGGACATTGAGGATCACGGACTCACCGTACCCGGTGCAGAATGAGGGTGGTGATGTGCATGTGGATGCGGCTGCTGAGGCGTTTATTAGGAGGTTTTACTCCCAGCTTCGGGAGCAAACCTCCTGATTATCATTGTACTTCTCTGTCTCAATCAATTGTTATCAAATTGAAAAGTACGCTTGTGTTTTTTGGATGTAAGATGATACATAAGACCATTACAACAGAGAGTGAAATCGAGCCTACACCTACTATCTATCTATGGAAGATGTGTCAGACTGTCTTGACCACTAGATCATCGGGACATGTTCGGTACGAGTACACTATATATTGGACTTAATTTCTATCATATTGTA
This sequence comes from Dianthus caryophyllus, assembly GCA_023091065.1. Classification (NCBI taxonomy): domain Eukaryota; kingdom Viridiplantae; phylum Streptophyta; class Magnoliopsida; order Caryophyllales; family Caryophyllaceae; genus Dianthus; species Dianthus caryophyllus. The sequence continues at coordinate 6,642,968 of CM041520.1, forward strand.
TTTTTAGTGTATGTATGGTGGAAATTTTACATATGAAATGTAAATTATATGCTCATGTTGGTACAATTGTATGTAAATTAAACTTACGGACTTACGGGTTATATATATACTGGTTTTGCTTTAATTTATTTATTTTTGCTCCTTTTCATGTTTCTTGCATTTTGAAGACGACCTTAATTACGTTACGTTGGGAATTATTTGAAACTTTTTGTAGTTGAATAACGATCATAGCCTCTCTTAGGTACTGGAGGTGGAAATAAAGTCACTCGGTACACTTACAAGCTTGCTAGGTGAATAATTAGGTTGGTTTATATCATTTGCGAATTTTTCAGAGTTAATATAAATAAGAATAATCTGATTAGAGGAGCCGCATAGGAACAAAGGGTAATAGTCTAATAGATATTGCTCCGATCCTTTAGAAAATATACGAAAAAACGATTTGTCGCCAGGCCACTCCAAATATTGTAATTTCAAACTTAAATAAAGTACGGAGTATTCTAAATATCGTCAATTAGGATATCAGTGTGTATTTAGATTTCAGGTTAAACCCATTCAATTGAAACTAAAGTCAATCTCATTAATTTGAATGATCGTTATTTACTTACTAAGCTCTAGTACTTTATCAATCTATTTAAGTTGATTATCAATTTGGGCTTAACTTCGAGTTTGGACCAGCCATTATCAATCAAGTTTTTAGGTTCCATAAGTTTTACCTAAGTACGAGTACTACGTAATGAATTTTTAATACTCTCTTTGTCTCAGTCATTTGTTTATACTTCTCTTCAATTTCCTTCACAAAAAAAAAATCAAAATGTAAACAATTTACTGGAACGGAGGGAGTACAAAATTTCATAAACAAAAAGATAAAAGCCAAGTCGATTTATTACGTCGATACAATAAGTTCGAGTTTACAGTATAGACTATAGATCACACAAGTAGACTTGAGATAATAATTTACTAAATACGGTCTTCTATGTATCGACCAACTACAATCAATAATTAATAATGCTTTGTATGACATTACAATTTTAACTTATACTTATATCTTTTGAAATGGATATAACGATAAATTACAATTTATTTTCATCTTTGGAAAATAATTAAAATTTTAAAAAATGTAAAATTTGAAATTAATACTCATATTTACTAAAACTTATAATTAAAAATAAAATGTCCCTAATAGAATATGTCAATATTCGGTTGTATATAATTTAGGATTGTAATTATCTCGTTGTATCCTCGGTTTAGGAAAGTGGATATTCTACACTTTGTATATAAACTATTGTATCACTCCATGAAACCGTATTCCCCTTTCATGACCGCCCTTCCCCTACCCCCTCTACATACGACTTTCTCGATCCTGAACCTTCCCCTTACCTACGCCACCACCTCACTCAAATCCCTTCCCCCGACCCTATACCCACCTCCTCACCACTTCGTGTGTACACTCGCCGCCCTCGACAACCTAACACCACCTCCTCAGCCCCACCCGACACTCTCCAGCCTCTTGGCCGCCGCGCCTCCCTCGACCACGCTCACCCGTCCCTCACACCCCATCGGCACTCCACACCATCCCCCACGGCCATTCCTTCCACGCACACCACTGCTTCCGAACCCACCTTATCCCCACCTATGCGCACCCGTAGTAGCCACGGCATTTTTAAACCCCGTAACATCCCGTCCATGTCCGTGACCACCGACCTCTCCCCTATCCCAACCAACCCACTCGCGGCCCTGCGTGACCCAAATTGGAACCGTGCCATGTCCGACGAATACGCTGCTCTAATTCAAAATAAGACGTGGGTACTTGTTCCTAGGCCATCTGATGCGAATGTTACTCGTTGTATGTGGCTGTTTAAACACAAATTCAAATCTAACGGTGATCTTGAGCGGTACAAAGCTCGTCTTGTTGTTAATGGCAGGTTGCAGCAGGTTGGTGTCGACTGCGACGAAACTTTCAGCCCGGTTGTCAAGCCTGCTACCATTCGGACCGTCCTCAGCATTGCTATCTCCAACAACTGGTCCCTCCATCAGCTTGACGTCAAAAATGCTTTCCTTCACGGCCACTTAGCTGAGACCGTCTACATGCATCAGCCTCCGGGTTTTCGAGACCGCGATCACCCCGACTATGTCTGTCTACTGCGAAAATCGTTATATGGTTTAAAACAGGCACCTCGGGCTTGGTATCAGCGGTTTGCTACGTTCGTTGAGACGATAGGCTTCACTCACAGCAAGATGGATCATTCTCTTTTTGTTTTTCATACTTCGCGTGACACTGCGTATATCCTTTTGTATGTCGATGATATTATTCTGGCCGCTTCTTCTGATACTCTGCGGGACTCCATCATTGCTCGTTTAAAGACTGAATTCTCTATGTCTGACCTTGGCTCTATTAATTACTTTTTGGGTATCTCCGCCGCTCGTACCTCTGATGGTCTTTTCTTGTCTCAGACTAAGTATGCAGAGGAGATTTTGGCTCGTGCACACATGACTACCTGTAAGCCGTCCCATACTCCGGTCGACACTAATGCCAAGCTCAGCGCTTCCTCTGGTCCGCCTGTTGCCGATCCCACTCTATATCGTAGTCTCGCCGGCGCCCTTCAGTACCTTACTTTCACCAGGCCTGACATCACTTACGCGGTCCAGCAGGTTTGCTTGTACATGCATGATCCCCGTGAGCCTCATTTTGCGGCCCTGAAACGTATCCTTCGCTATGTCCGTGGCACGTCCGACCATGGCATACACATACGGCCGCTTCACGCCTCGCCTTGATTGCTTACTCGATGCGTGATTGGGTGGTCGCTCGACACCCGCCGCCCACATCTGCCATCGTATATCTCGGTGACAACATTGTTTCCTGGTCTTCAAAGCGTCAACCCACTCTATCCCGCTCCAGCGCTGAGGCGGAGTACCGTGGTATTGCGAATGCTGTCGCCGAGTCTTGCTGGCTCCGTAATCTGTTGCTCGAGCTTCATTGTCCACCCTCCAAAGCCACCGTGGTCTACTGTGACAATGTGAGCGCGATCTATCTTTCCAGCAACCCTGTTAATCACCAACGGACGAAGCACATCGAAATGGATATTCATTTTGTCCGTGAGAAAGTTGCCCTCGGTCACGTACGCGTTCTTCACGTCCCCTCTCGATACCAGTACGCTGACGTTTTCACGAAATGACTCCCTCGGGCGTTGTTTGACGAATTCCGCTCCAGTCTCAACGTCCGTCGCCCTCCCGTTTCGACTGCGGGGGTGTAATAGAATATGTCAATATTCGGTTGTATATAATTTAGGATTGTAATTATCTCGTTGTATCCTCGGTTTAGGAAAGTGGATATTCTACACTTTGTATATAAACTATTGTATCACTCCATAATTAATCAAGGGATTATTTTCCATTAGTCCCTAGGTGACAATGCTACCGTCTCACATGTATAGTGAATGCATTCTCTTCAATCTACTGACCACAAATTTTAAACTCGTAAAAAGAGAATATTTAAACTCAATAACACCAGATAACGCTCATTATTACTTTTTTTTGTTTTTTTTTTCTTTCAAAATTCTAAAATTGTGTATTTACAATTATAATTCTACCCATTATGTGGAGTGATATTTCACTCTCCATAAAAAGTTTTGAATCCTTTAATTTATTTAATTAAAAGCAAAAATATAGAGAGAAGGAATAATAGAAGAATTGCTTTACTTATTCGCTTCCCTTTTTCTTTCTTTTGGGAGTAATGGTGATTGGGGTGTATGGACCATGGCTATTGATAGGCTACGAACATGCCAACGTTTCCTTTGGAAGATTTTATTTTATTCTATCTTAGAAAATATATAAATTAACTGAATTATAATAACTACTCCCGGCCTCCGTCCCGGTCATTTGTTTACACTTTCTATTTTGGGGGATACGAGTCATTTGTTTACACTTTCCATAAATGGTCATGGGTGACCCATGTGGGAGGTGGACCTCTATCCCTTAACCAATTACATTTCATAATTTTAAGCAAGCGGGACCCTCTTTGTGTTGGAGTAGTTTGTGAGTTCATCCCACATCAATGAGGAATACTTAAAATGAGTTGTTTATAAGTTAATGTGTGAAAGATTTATTAAATAAGTAAAGTGGGCCATTAGTGAATTCATTAGTGGTTTCACTAGGATGGGCCTAGATCTTAAATGAATTAAGACTAGGCACTTGGGGCGTTGGGCGAATCCATACGAGCCCAATCCCGTTTATCATTTTGCTTGGATTAACAGAATCAAATAATTGGGCCAAATAGAATGTCGACACATTCATGAACCCAACGAATTGTTGCCTCTATCTCGTGCCTCTTCAATATCTATAAATAAACATCGCTGCACACATTTCAATCATCGAAAAATCCTCAAACACAATTCACTCATCAAATCTATGTTTTAATAAAGGCAAAACTTCGCAGTATTGTATCCTCGAGGAATTACCCTAATAGTGGGGGATAAATTCCTTAAGGAAAGTATAGGTAACGCCTTACTGCAGATTCGTTCAATTAATTGTTCTAACACTTTGTATTTATATTATTATTTTATTAGTTTCAATTCTCTTCTCCAAGATCTTGTTCTAACACTTTGTACAAACATTTTATACAAACATTGTTCTAACACTTTGTACAAACATTTATTTAATCAGTGAATAAAAATTGTCTCCACATTAAATAAATGTTTGTACAAAGTGTTAGAACAATTAATACTTCACACATGAAGTCCCACATTGATCTTGGAGAAGAGAATTGAACACTTTATAAAGCTAGAGGCTACTCCTCCCATTGCCAATTGGTTTTGGGATGGAAGTATGGAACCCTTAAGGCCTTATAAAGTGGGCTTTCTCTTCTACCATTTGTGGGTGTGGCCCGGACCCGTCTTTGGTTTCATATTTTCGCTCCATGATATAGTGACTCATAATGATACAACATAATAATAGCCTTTTTTTTTTAATTCTAAAAATAATTTTGCTGTTTAATATAGAGTCTATGATTTTCTTTGATTACTTTATTCAAATATAAATTATACGTTCTTGAAGAACTAGCTAATTAGTCAATTAATAATGAGTAAAATATTTATTTTTCTAATAATTGAAAAGAAATACTCCATCATTTGATCGTTTGTTTTACAGTTTGGCTTTTTCCCCTCATAAAAAGTTTCAAACTGTAAACAATTCATTAAACTATGAAAGAATAACTTTATGGTGGGTTATATAGCCACTTTTATTTAATACTTGTTTGAAGGACAACAACAAAGCTAAGGCTTGGATGTAACTATGTGAATTATTTTGCTTAAAGTTGTGATTGTGGGGAACACAAATAATTAAAGCATTACTCCACAAAAGTTAAACCACTCCTTCACTCTTCCAAAATCAATGTGATTGATTATTGTCTAAATTATTGATCGATGTCGTTGCTTAATACTCCCTATAACCTTGTACACTACATCCTTCGTTATCCGTTTGTAATTTTTTATCCATTAAGTTTTGGATAATCCATCATTTTTACTATATTTCGTTCTAATGGTTTGCCACTTGGCAAATTATCTGTAAAATCAAAGAGAAAGTAAAGGACAAATCATTATAGGATTAGGTGTATAATGTAGATGATGTTCAATCGTCTAAATAATCATCAATTCAAAGAATCGATTTTAAATACTCCCTCCATTCAACTCCAAATCGACATTATCATATTTGCACAAGTTTTAAGAGAAAAATAAAATATTAATAAAAGGACAACTTTACAAGGTATTAATTTAATTAAAGGGTATTAATGGACCAAAATATTAATAAAATATTAATGGACCAAGTTTTGAGGGTGTTTTGATGTGGGCCAACTTGCCAAAAATAGAAAGTGGTAGTTTGGTTTTGAATGGACCAAAATGGTATAATGTCGATTTGGAGTTGAATGGAGGGAGTATTTCGTTAAGACAAAAAATGAGAAACTACAACTTTTATAGAGTTGGATCTACTTTTTTTTTTTTTTTATATATATATATATTATCTTTTAAACTATTAGATTAAACTCTATTAACGGCTGTTAAATAAATCTAATTGAAAATTTAAATTTATCTCCCGAGGTGATCAAAATAAGTTACTCTATAGTTTATTGTCACTTGTTCAATTGTTTTTAATTGGTCATTTGCGTGTTAATGTTTGTTAGATCAAATCTTTTACTTCCTCCATTCCGTTTGATTGTATACGTTTGGTTTTTTGACACTATTCACGAGTGAGGATAATGGTCGATATAATTTTTAACATATAAAATAAAACATAATCATGTGGGATCTTGTTTTAATTGTCTTTTCGAATACATTATTAATATCAAATTTTTATAATTTTTTGAAATACGAATTCAAAGATATGAACAAAAGAAAACGCCAGTATCGACGTGACGCAGTAAAAAGAAACGTATGTAATCAAATCTGAATTTTATAAGTAATTAAAATCAGACCATTTACCTAGAGTATCAAACATCTTATAGTCTAATCACGACTAGAATTATTACCTAATTAAATTTATTATATGATTTAACAAAATATCTTCATCAAAAACCCTTCATATAATTTAAACTACAAAGATTAGATTTAAGTAGTTATCTTAATCTATACAAAACGACCTAAATATAATTAAGAATTTAAATCCACTTGCATACTTATCCAAATCAAAGCCTTCATATAATTATTGTACTTATTGGAAATTAGGAAAATGTTACTATATGTCTAAAATAATTAAAAAGTGCACGTATAATATTGTCCTAAGAATATATAAGTACAACTTTTCGTACCATTCCAAGTTCATCAACAGCTTGTTTACTTAGGGAACTAAGTTTCGTATATAGTGCACTAGAAAAATCAATTAAATTAAAATATGGAAAAAAGTACTATTTCTTTTTACCTAAGGAAGATTAAGCTAGCTAATAATGTTCTAGTATACCGTTGATCTAGACATATGTTATGTTATACTTCCTCCATTCCATTTGATTCTATACGTTTGCTTTCTTGCGACGCCGATACACGCTTGTTCATATCTTTAGTTCGTGATTTCAAAATTTATAAAAATTTGATATTAATAATGTATTCGAAAAGACAATTAAAACAAGATCCCACATGATTATGTTTTATTTTATATGTTAAAAATTATATCGACCATTATCCTCACTCGTGAATAGTGTCAAAAAACCAAACGTATACAATCAAACGGAATGGAGGAAGTAATAAGGAGCATGAAAACCTAATTAATAATTTTGACACGTTCAATTGAAGATCATTATTAAATTAAATTAGTACAAGTTACTTACTAAAGTAGGAAAAGAAAGTGGCATTTGTTAAAGAAAAAGTGGTACTTCCACCCACTACTTTCCCTACAAAACACTAAAGTTCAATAATATGAATTAAAAATTAAAAATTAAAAATTAAAATACTCATAATACCTTTTTCTCTAATCCATTATTTGAGAATTTTCATATCAAAATAGCTTCATAGACTCATAATAATATAATATTAATAAATATAATTTCTAATATAACTTGTGGTTTTATACTCACTCTATCTCAATCATTTGTTTATATTTTTCTCAAATCACCCTTATAAAAAAGTAAAACTATAAACAATTTACTGGAACGGAAAGAGTAATTTGTAGTGATCTCTCTTCTATACAATTAGTATAGGCAATCAGTCTTACAATATTTAAGCAAGCTAGAAATAAATTGATCGATTTAGAGTAGGTTTAACAAGATAGTTTTTGTTTATATTATATTAGCTAGATAATTTATTTTTAAATTTGATAAGGAGAATCATATATAATTTGGACTAATTGTTTCAATAAGTGCATAAATATATGCTTCTCACGTTGCAAAATACGGAGTATACATTTTCAATTAATATAGAATGATAAACCAATGACTAAAATATCAAGCCCCACGATTTTTATTATATACTTCCATTTTTTTTTTATGTTAGATTACGTTCTTATTTTATTTTTATATTTTTTTTGCTAATATTTTAACTTTATTTTTACAAAAAATTACTTGTAAAAAATAATGAAACTTAAGTTTCAAGATTCATAACGAAAAAAATTTTCACAACAAGAAAGTGACTTATTAGGAAAGAAATAAATAATATGGTATATTATTAGAATATACCAAATATTGTTAGGAAATATTATTATCTTAGAGAATAAGTTAGTATTAGCTAGATCTAGGTTTTTATAATATTGTGAGCTATTAGTATAAATAGTTTAAATATCATATGTAATTCGATACAACATCTATCAATAATAATTACTCCTTATGAAATCTCTCTCTATTATAAATCTTATCACAGACGTATCGAGCCTTCGACTTCGGGAGGACCTACCTACAAAATCTCCTCGCCTGTAGGTGGGCAAGAACCATCGATGTCGCCACCCGGAACTTGTTGAAAGAATACACAAAACTTTTAATAAAACTCTGTTGAAGATGGATCCAGCCTAATATAAATTCCCACATTCAAGGCCACATCTGCATGAGATGAGAGTTAGTGCTTGTTTATAAGGCTAGTGCTACTCCTCCTATTGCCAATTGGTTTTAGGATGGAACCTCCTGCACTTATAAATTCTCTCATACTTCTACATGTGGCAGCCGTGGAATTTAACTTGACTTCTATTTTAAAAGATATTAGTGAGAAAAACTTGAGCACTAAAAAAGTGAGATGGACATATATAGAAATATATGAATATGAAAAAAGAAATAGTGTTCCCTTCAACTCAATTTGTACATTTCATTTTTAACACTAATCATCAGTATAAGCAATGTTCGTAATTGCTTATAATATACAGGTATAAATATAGTTATTCGTCATTTTGTTTGATTTGTATGAGTACAGTAACAATATCAAATAATATATATAAACTTTTGTAACGTGCAAGTATAAATAGTGTTTATTTAAAATGTGTCTTGACAAATGTGAAAAAGAAAGTGTTCCGATGGATGTTGACAAAAATTATTATTCATTTAATGAATATTACTTTTCCCTCCTATATAAAGTCTTCCACATCTTCCTAATCCTTTCCATGACAAAACAATAACTAATGCTCTTTACCTCAAACAAAAAACACTAAAACTCCTTATTTCTCTCAATTACCTAAACAAGCAATAACACAAACAAAAACTCCCCACTAATAAGCAAAAATAATCACACTACACATAAAAATGGAGCAAAATACACCATTGATGGCAAAGAAGATATGGAACATAATTAGGGTGGCCTTTTATATGCTAAGGAAAGGCATTTGCAAAAGGAAGATACTCATGGACTTAAACTTGGTTATGAAGAGAGGCAAGATCGCCGGGAAAACCCTACAAAATCTCATGTTCCACCACCACGACAACCACCACGATGTGATCTCAAAAGTAGGCTTAGACGGCCAATCTAAGCCCAAAGGAGAGTACGAGTTCAGCTGCAGTAGTACACCCCTATACCGCCATTACTTCACAAACAACAAGAGGTCCAAAAATAGTCATAACAAAAACTACTCAATCGAAGATATGAAGAACTTTGAGGCTGTAAACAACATGTTCGAGATGATGATGTTGAATTCTAGTGATGAAGTTCTTACAGCTTCATCACCAGGGCTAGGATTAGGGTTAGGGTTGAATTCTACTCCGAAGCAGCTTAGGGTTACAGACTCTCCGTTTCCTCTAAGAAATGGAGAGGACGACGATAAGGGTGTTGATGTGGCTGCTGATGAGTTTATAAAGAAGTTTTACTCTCAACTCAAGCAGCAGAAGCACTACTAGAGGTTAAATTAATTTCATGGAAAAATTCACCAAATTTTACGTGAAATTTTTACCAATAATGCTCAAATGTTTTCATGTAGATATGAATATTAAGAAGTTAATTGGAAATAATAGTTGATTCGAAGAATCGTTTTTGTTCTTCTTTTGAAGAATTAGTAACCAATGTTCTTTAGAAGCAAATGTAATGTAGACTTCAATCACTTCGTACATTTGCTTAGCATGTAAGGTTTCTTGGTATAGTTTTTTTGCTACGGTATCTAATTCTTTATAACGTGCAACGTAACGACTTGAATGTAAATTTTGGTTATGTACTTGTTTGTACTTGGAGTTTCTTTGCTATGCTAACTTTTAAGTTTTAATAGAATAGAGATAGTATCACCAGATTTACACTCATTTACTAACTACGACGACAAAGCCTAAAATGAGACCGTTATATACATATGATGCTCAATTGATTTACAAAATTAAACACATCATTTAATGATATTTGTTCGGCAAATGGAAAGTTCAGTTGACGTGGCAAGTATATATTGGAGGAAAGTAAATAGTCATGATTGCTAATGTGGCAGAATAGGAACGAACACATATACCTGAGCAGTTTCAACAGTTACTAAGGATGATCACGTTAGTAGTGAAATCAGTCAAAGATACTACCCCTGAACTAGTGCAACTGCGTTGAAAATTAGGAGGATTTTCTAGGGGGACGACGTTAAGTAAGTCAACCGCTCTAGTATGAGCTTAATATAAAGGGAGACGATCAACACTAGGAGAGACCAAGTCATGAGAAAAATGGTCAAACAATGAGTATGTCTATGGTGAAACTGTCTCATACCATAAGACATCACTAATTACTCCACCATATTCATATTACACCTCACACCAAATAATCTCCTAACTGTTAATTCAACTAACCTAAAATTAAATCCCACAAAAAATCTCGACCACACCATCATCATATCACTATTACCATGAATCCACGACATGCATGTCCTATATCATCTCCATTATCATCCTCACGGTTTTAATCCCCAATATCGCCATCATTAACAACAAACTTGTCAGAGACAAGTGAGGGCTCCATTAACAACTTCATTTCGATTCAATCATCTCCACCCCCAATTGCAACCAACTCGGTCCAAACGATCAATCTCTTTGACTTCTGTATCGACCACCGCATAATCGTAAGTTCAACCCGTTTGATTTCAGTTTTCTCATTCTCGATGATATCCAACCTCTATTTTCCCGGTAATACCTAATTTTAGACTCATTGTTGACAAAAAAAAATTTCATAAATTGAAATGTAACTATGAATCTTTGAAATGTAACCGAATTCTTTTCAAAAGTTTAATGCTGAAATTATTTACCAAATGTATTAACGTTACTACTGAAATGTATCTAAGTTACTTTTGATGTAATATTATAAACGACGAAGTATTTTATAATTATACATTTATGGCGTGTGTTTAATATAATCTAATAAAGTTGGCAATATTATTTTCAATTGTTTACATCATGCTTATTTGGAGTGAACTAATTAATAATGTTTCAAAGAAAAGTTTCGGAATGGTGAGAGTGATCTGCAACAGTGAAAAAAGGCCGTCATTGATCGTCGGTCATCGGAGTTTCGGCACAGTTATTCGATGAGGTTGTTCGACGAGGATATCAATGGAATTGAGATGAAGGTTAAGGTTGAGGTTGGTTTGGATGAACTTTACGGTGGTTGGGTGGGAGTGTTAGTGGTGAGCTAGTGTTAGATTGATTGTGTCAGGTGATTTAGGTTGATAATATTATATTTTAGGAAAATTATTTTGACTTTTGATGATGTGGCACTTAGTCTCATATAGTATGAGGCGCCTTATTGTAAAATTTGTATATATAGAAAATAGTTCTTTTGAAATTTGTGTAATAATGTACATGTAATAATCTTTTTATCACCAATGCTCATCTTACTGTTAGATGCATATATATTACGGTTCAAGGAGTGATAACTCATATATGACGACTACAACTCAATATTTTAAAATAGTCAAAATAATCACCGTAATAAAGTTGTCATTTTAAATGAAAATAAATCAATTTCTAATAAAAATTTATCGGTCATACACGTACCACTGTTATGTATACCCGAGAATCATTTGTTATTCGTATCTTAGAGTCTAATGTCTAGATAATTTAAATCTTCTAGAGATATTAGAAAACACACCTCTTTTATTGACTAAGGTACCCCAATAATGAACTGAAGTCTACAACATTTCACAGCATACCAATAACGTTCAACAGTACGTAGTTTACTTAGCTGACTAAGTTTCCTATAGTGCTACATATCAACGATGTGTTGGCAAAGGAAAAACCGTATGATATTATTATTTTTTTCTAAGTAAAAAAGCACTATTTCTTTTCATCTATGGATAGGAACTCAAGCAATTTAGTAAAATATATACCACCCGTACTTTGTACTCTATTATTTTAATTTGGACACAATAATGTTATAATAACGGGCATTACAATAATATAGCTAAGAGTTTGACACGTTCAAATTTTTCAATTAATCCCAAGTTGTTGTTCAATTGATCAAGTACTTGTGGATGTATAATGCAAGAAAAAGCTACTTTTCCAAGAAAAACAAATAATGAACCACATAGCTCTAAAGTATATTCACATGATTTTTAATACATTAAACTAGCTAAGGGTACTCGGACTTATGGGTCCACGCATCTCGAATCCGCGGTTCAGAACCCAATTCATCTAGTTTTGATTGACATATCGTCTAAATTAAAGAGAGTGTCGATAACAGTGTTTTAAGATTAGGTCTACATATTGCTATATGTACATGTGTAGTAGGTTTTGAACGTACAGTTTCTCATAGTCTTACATAACAAACAGTTTAAATGTTTATTTGATTGTGAGGGGAAACAAACGATTGTTAGGTCTACGCGTGGGTCCCGAAGCCGCCACATGAAAATCATGGCTAAGATATCATAAGCCAATCAAACCCCGGCTCGTGGCAACACAAATTAGTTACTCTATCAATATTTTAAGAGCTAATAAAGCGTTAAAAATTAGGCCGAGTGTTACTTTTCCTCTCCTATATAAGCACTTCCCCTCCATTCTATTCTTTCCCATGCCAAAAACAACTTACATTGCTTTCTTTCTAATACAAACATTATTACTAATTACCAGGGTTCAAAATCTCGGCCGAGTTGACTCGTCTCGGCCGAGAAATCTCGGACTCGGTGCCCAGCGAGACGAGATCCGGCGAGTTGTAACGGGCCATTTCAAAAGGACCCAAAATCGGCCGAGTTCACCGAGTTAACTCGGGAATCGGTTATCTCGGCCGATTTGAAAGACTTAACTCGGCCATCTCGGTGATTTGCTTTGTTTTCTTTTGACCATTTTTTCTGTGATTTTTTTTTTGGGAGGTTGGTAGGGATGAGGGTAGGATTGGAATTTGGGAAGGGTTGCTTTTATCGATGTGGCTGTGAGAAAGGCAACGTGACTCTTAAGTCTTAATTGTGTTCTGACTTTTGTTACTTGTTTATTCAATTTTTTTAATTGATTTATACGAGTAGTGTTTATTTTATTTAGTTGTGACTTTTGTTACTTGTTTATTCAATTTTATTTAATTGATTTATACGAGTACGGAGTAGTGTTTATTTTATTTAGTTGTCCTTAACAAAAACAATTAAGAAGTTCTTTGTACTCCCTAGTACTATTTTGTTTATTTGTGGCTTATACTCCGTATAACTCTATAGTTATTAGTTATTACGGAATACTCCGTAAAATTATCAAACTAATTAAACAAAATTATTTTTATTTATTACTTAATTATACATTATATAATTCGGCGCCAATTCCACTCACTCTTCTTTTTACCTTCATAGGTGTCAACTACTCAAATTTAGATTTTTACCATTTCAACGCCTAAACATATATGTCGACCCAACCGAGATTTTCATTACACTCTTAAAAACATTGTTTTGTACATTTTTAGACATAATATAACATCATAAGTATGTTTTTATATAAATATCGTTAAAAAAACTTCTAAAACAAAAATCAACCGCGATTTAGCCAGTCATAACGAGACAAAATGGCTCAGACCGATATATGACACCATGATCAACCGCGATCGCGACCGATACCGAGATTTAAAACCCTGCTAATTACATACCTTTGTTTCATTTCCTCACAAAACAAACAATAACACACTAAAACTAGACAACTTCATACAAAAACATCAAATAAAAATGGAGCAAAATACACCATTGATGGCAAAGAAGATATGGAACATAATGAGAGTGGCCTTTTTTATGCTAAGGAAAGGCATATGCAAAAAAAAGATACTCATGGACTTAAACTTGGTGATGAAGAGAGGTAATAAGATCGCCGGAAAAGCCCTACAAAACCTCATGTTCCACCACCATAACCACCACGACAACCACCACGACTCGATCTCAAAAGTAGGGTTAGATATTCAATCTAAGCCACAAGGAGAGTACGAGTTCAGCTGCAGTAGTACACCCCTATACCGCCATTACTTCACAAATAACAAAAGGCCGAAAACCCTAAAGAATGAAAACTATTCTATTGAAGACGTGAAGAACATTGAGGCTGTAAACAACATGTTCGAGACGATGATGTTGAATAATTCTAGCGATGAAGCTATTACAGCTTCATCGCAAGAATTAGGGTTTGGGACGAGCCCTTCAGTGAGGCGACTTAGGGTTACGGATTCTCCATATCCTTTGCAAAGTGGAGATGATGATAATAAGCATATTGATGAGGCTGCTGATGAGTTTATTAAGAAGTTTTACTCTCAACTCAAACAACAAAAAAATTATTAGAGCTCAAAATTCAAATACTTGAATTGTGGCCTCAAATGTACCTAAGGTATAACTTTAGGAATAAAGTTATACGTGCTCCACGTGCAAGATCCCACATTTATAATGATCAGTACAGTAAATTTGAAGGGTTGAGCAAGGATTAAATCAAGATTCGACAAATTTAGTCATGTAATTTCGAGAATTGTAGAAAATAAATTTGTCAACAAATAATCTTTTGATTTCGTCCCTAGTCAAATATCTCCGAGTTAATTAAGTTTATAAGGAGTATTGGTTGAATCAAAGAATACTTTTTCAGTTTTTTTTTAGAGAATAATTAAGCTAGCAATGTTGAATCTTAATTGTAAATTAGAAAAGGTAGAAAAAATATTTTCTAATTTTCACCTTTTCTATTTTAAAAATATGTATGTGGACATGAAATTATAGAAGAAAGAAATATCATACTTTTGTATTTTTATTGATATTTGATTGTTTAAAATAAAGTGTCAAGGACAAATGCACACGCGCATAAGTTTACTTAGCACATAAGGTTTGAGATTATTGTTTAGTTGAATGGTACTCCGTATAATACAAGTGTACAATGGCTTTTCTGAAGTACAGTACGTACATGGTACTATAGGTACGTATTGAGTTCCACATACTTCCATTTATAATTCTTAGACATATTAATTTGGAGTTTTCTTCAAATAAATTTGTAGACTTCAAAATGAAAAAATATTTTCTTGGACAATATCAAATGATCTTAAAAATTGTTAAGCAGTAATTCTTCTGTAAGGCTGAACTTACACTAAGGGTGTGTTTGGATTGAGGGAAATGAAAGGAAAGGAAGGGGAGGGAAAGAGAGGGATTGAGTTTCCATCGTTTGGTTACAAAAAATGGAAAGAGGGAAATGGAGGGGGAGGGATTTGGAGGGATCCATTTTCCCTCCTCTAAGCCTAATTGGAATCCCTTCAAAATAGGCAAGATTTGGAGGGAAAATGATATCCAAACACCACCATTTCCCCTCCCCTCCCCTTCCCTCATTTTCCCTCCCCTTCATTTCCCTCCTATTTTGCTATCCAAACACACCCTAAGTTAATGTGAAACCAAGGTACAAATTGCAGTTAAAGAGGTACAAAAATATGAAACAAATCTATTAAAGTCACTAACAGAGGTATTAAAAAGATTTAGTAACAATTAATCATAATTATCACTTAAATAGTACAAAAGCTATATAATCGGGTACAAATGAGGCGGACTTACAATAATTTATCGTAAGTCCTGACTTACACAAGAATTAGTATTGTCAAGATATGAACCGCTTAAAAAATACTAAATTTTAAAAAATTATAGAAAAACTTCAAATAATTAGGGATAGCTTCAAAAATCTAAAGTTTACTTCAAATTTTAGATAATTTTAAATGAAGATAACATGTCCTTAATAATATGTATATTGCTTATATTAATTTATATTATGGTTCAACCCTATTATAATCAAATAATTAAGTTATGTAATACGAGTAATTAGACTAATGATAACTTTTTTAAAAATGCAATTAAGATGAAGATAAGACATATAAATAAATACAGAGTAAATAAATAATTTCGGACATGTTAGGTTTCCTATTCAAAAACTTAGGAAATTAAAAAATTTCAAGAAGTGAAAAAATGTGTCGTATTTTGTAATAACTCATGAGTTTGAATATCACATATTTGGTGAAGAAAAAAATGTGAGATATATTTATAATGAATTAATGGTTTCACCTCCACCACTTACATAACAATGTGTCAATGTCTCATGCAGTCATGCTTTTGGGCTTAAATAAAAACAGTGGGCTCAATAGTGTGTATCTCACCATTTTGTGAGTTGTAGTAATAGTGACCATAAAAATTAGAATTAATTGTCAACTCCGACCTTTTATTTACTTTTTCTTAAAATCTCCCATTAAAATCTCATTTTTACCATAATGACTTCTATTTTGACTCTTGAAAAAAAAATTAAATTTTAATTTTATTTTTTCACATCTTCAGTTCAGTTGGATAATAGATTACATTCGTGATGAAAATTTTTAATAAATTTTTTTTCATTTTTACCAAAAAATTTGCATTTTGGTGAGAGTTTATAATAAAATATTAATAAAATAAGGAAGATTTTTTAAAAAATTACAAAAAGTAAAAATTCTTTAAATTATAATTATAAAAAATGAGAGATATTAAATAACTCTAAAAATTATAAATTCATGAGAAGAAATATTTTTATGTGGAGTACATCAACTAGACAATCTCGACTCAAAACTAAATTGAGAATTAGATTGGAGAGAACCAAATGCCCACTACAAACTGTTTGGATTCTAATTGTGCTGGCCCATTATTTTGTTCCCAAGATTTTTGCATTATTTAACACAAATTGTTGTATAAGATGTTATACCTTGAGGTCAACTCAAATAATAACAGCTGTATTAGTTTTATGGTTTGTGTTTCTAGAATATGATCTACGAGCGCAGGTTAATAACAATTCAAAAATGAAAGTAATTTTTGTAATTTCTCGCATTATAATTCAAATACTGAATTGATTTACTAGTAACATATTTGAGAAATAATCTTTTGAATTTACTACTTGTATCATTTTTGGCTGTTAACTTGTGCCCTTAGGACACATATTAAAAACACGTTATGTTTATAGTTACTCAAAGTTTTATGTTACATATTTGAAGTTATATTTTAAATTTTAAATTCTCTCGTATTAAACTCATCTTAATTACCTGGTTTATCATCAATATATAAACGTTCATATAGCTCAATTAGGGGTGTAAATGATCAGAGGCGGCTCGCCGAGCCCTCGGAATCAAATCGGTCAAAGCTCGGTTCGAGCTCGGTCAAACTGATCTCGAGCCCGAGCCGAAGAATAAACTGAATGATTCCGAGCTTAGTAAAGCTCGGATCGGAAGCTCGGATTTGGGCTCGTTTTCATTTTTATATATAATTTTGTCTATGTCTATACATTATATTTTGCTACAATTATAGATTTTTTTTTGTAATATCTTAAGATCGGTTTTTTTTAATACGGAGTAGAATATTTTATTATAATTGTTATATAATATATTTATTATAATAGATATTAAAAAAAGCGTAGAATAATAATATCCAACAAAGCTCGGATTGGGCTCGAGTTGAGCTCGAGACTTCTTCTGAGCTGATTCCGAGCTTTAAATTTTTGAGCTCGGTAAATTCAGAGCCGATTCGGAGCTCGAGAAATTTTTTCCGAGCCGATTCCGAGCTCACCCAAGCTCGGAATCAGATCGGCTCGGTTACACCCCTAAGCTCAATAGATCATCCTTTCCAAACAATTTTCTTTACATTCGGGCTTTTTTAAATGTTTCTTTGAAATTGGAAACTCTTGTGTAAGATCGTTCGCATAAGACAAATTTAAGTCACCTTTTAATTAATCAATTGAAAGTAAAAACAAGAAACAAATAAAGTGATTAATTAGCTCGTCTGGTGACAGAATATAACCGATATCGACATCAATCAATTAAATACACGGAGTATAAATATAGAACGATATAAAATAATTGGAATGACTCGAAAACAACCCATAAAGCCTTACGAAACTTTCACTGCGGTGTAAATATGAAGCAAAAATTGGCAAAAAATTATCAAAAATGTGATAATTAGAGCTTGATCTCGTAGTGAAATAAGTCTTGCATTTTCCACATGTTGACTGTTTGTGTTATCATTTCTGGAAAGAGAGGTAAGGAAAGCCATTGATACACAATCTTTATTTTTGGCTGTGTATATCGGTTTTCCTATCACATGCTTGTATCGTCCATTACTCCACGCCTGTATAAGTATAACACAAATTTGGTGTATAAATGTTCGGAGACAATTCGAACCGATCTTTTACATACTTCCTACGTAATTATATTCGATCTATACAAGATAATCGATATAAACGGGAGAAAACATGAGAGTCGAACCTGAAAATGTTATTACATGTAAATTATATGGTACCTCTTCATTTGAAATTATTTACGAAAATTCAATGGTTTAATTTATGTATAATCTTTCAAAAGACACAAGATGGTACACCAAGCTAGGCTCTCCAATAACCTAAAACTGTTTGATAACGCGTTTCAGCTAGCTTATTTAACTAGCTAGTTGATTTGACTAAAATTTCGGTTACCTTATTTTTCTAAAAGTGTTTGGTAATAGTGACTTAAAAATATTTCAGCTAACTAAAATAAGATTTCAAGTAGGTGAAATAATAAGCTACTTCCATAGCTTATAAAAAAAATAAGTTAGCTGGTTATGCTTTTGCTTTTTTTTTTTTTTTTTTTTTTTTTTTTTTTTTTTTTTTAATCCTTGTAACATTATCTATAAAATAATCATCTTGTTCGTTTACGTCATTTACTTTATTTTAGTCATTATTTCAGGTTGTTGTACTAAACAATATGATTAGTTTCAGCTAGATTATCAGTCCGTATTTTCAGCTACATTTTCAGCTGCCTATTCAGCTAACTTTTTAGTTTCAGCTAGTTTTTTTAGTTTCGAACTATCTTTTCAACTAGTTTTTACAAACAGAGCCTAAGAGAACAAATATTTGTTGCCAAAGAGAGCTAGATAAAGTGTTAATCCTTATTACTGTATTATTGGCTTGTTCAAACTTTCATAATTGTCACGTATAATTTGTATTTAGATCACTTACACCCAGAAAAATAAGATCTTTTGCTCCCTTTGTCTCAGTCATTTGTTTACACTTTCCTCAAACCCCCCCACAAAAAGTCAAATATAAATAATTCACGAGAACTGGGGGAGTAATTAAAATAAAAGGAGTCCCTATAAATGTATCATAACCTATCGGTATTTTCTACTCCGTATGTAATTTGATTATTGATTCCCTAATCACTTAAGGTGTTACGTAAAATAGATAGCTACATAATTAATACTCTGAATCTATATCTATATAATCTATATTAATTATATAAAACAAAATCATCCCCACAAATTTTTCCCGCCAAACTAATTCATGCCTAATTTAACATTTGTTATGTTTCCTAAATTGATCAATATTATATTTTTTTACATAATATTTTGCATTTACTTGGTATACAATTTTATAACTTATTGTTACTTAAAATAAGTATATGAATTATTGTTTTAATTCATATATTTAATTTAGGAAGATAATATTTATTATTTAGCATTTACATGATCTATAATTTTATAACTGAAATAATTTGTTACTTAAAAAGAAGACTATGAACTATTGTTATATATTGATTTTCCATTTACAAATTATATATTTTTATATGAGTTCTGACCATTGAACACTTTAAATTAATCATATCTTTAACATATATTTCTTATATTTATCTTTTATAGTATTTACTCTAATTTCATTTTGCCTCCATATATAAAAATTTAATTGCATGTATTTCATTCTATTAATTTATTTTATAGATTTAACGTAATTAAATTAAAATTTTGACATGGGCTAGTTGAATTTAAAATAAAAAATTTTAAAAGTCTTTCCGTTTTCTATTTGATCAAGACTTCTGTAAATGTTAAAACTCATACATAATATTATAATAATATAAATATGTTCTATGACTAATATCTACATTCACTACTACAAATTGAAGTATAAACAACGACCACTTTAACAACGCATATTGCAAATTGCGTTGTTTTAAATATTAAAAACAACGGTTCAACAATCCTCGTTATTAAAACTTAGGGCACCAAACTAAAATTGACAACCACATAAACTTTCAACAACGGGTAAAAACTTTCAACAACGGGTTTAAATTAAAAACAACGGTTAGGAGTAAAACCATTTGTAAAAACAACAATAAAAACAACGGGTATTTGATAAAATCCGTTGTTAAAAATACACTAAAAACAACGGGTATTTTCTAAAACCCGTTGTTAAAAATATACTAAAAATAACGGGTATTGTGTAAAATCCGTTGTTAAAAATACCCTAAAAATAACGGGTATAAGCTATAACCGTTGTTTAAAGTTGAAACTAAAAGTATAAAAACAAAGAGATAGAAGTTGAAAAGCCCTAGTGTAATACTCCGTATTTTTAGTATCTTGTTGTAAGTAAGTCTTATTTTTTTTTTTTTAAAGTCGGGTTTTATATTTTAAGTCAAATTTATACGAGCTTATATTATTTTCTTAAGTGTAGTTTTATAAGAAAATAATAATGATAGTGTAAATAAAATAAATGGTTCCAAAAGTTAAACCTACCCAAACCCATTTCCATTCAATTGATTTCAGTCGACCCATTTAGTCGACCAAAATAAAACAACTATCTCCTCTTTTGACCTTCATTTCTCCTGCTCCTTTGCCTTCTTCGTTATCATCACTCATCATCATTCATTTAGCCATCATTCATCACCCTCTTCTTTGTCTTCTCCAAACATCAAACAACATCGTCATTCATCATCACTCATCATCATCATCATCATCATAATTGACACCGTCACGCCATCATCCCTCTTTCGCACCGGTACTCGATCTTCGCGTTTTGATCTCTCGCATCGATTTATTGTGCTAAGCTTCAATTCGCATATCCTTCTTGATTCCTAGCCTAATCCTTCGAAGTGTTAAGGTATATTCGAACTCAAGCTTTTATATTTTCAATTTTCGTCATTTTCGACCTAATATTTGGGGATTCTCGAATGGTAGTCGGTTTTAATGCTTCCTTGTGTCAAATAGTTAGTATTTTAGTAGTAATTGATAATTATTGTCGTAATTTGTAGAGTTCGTTGTGTTTCAGAACGGTTTCGGCTTGGCTTCGTAATTTGTAGAGTTGATTGTAGTTATTTAAGTGTCGATTAATGAGTATTATATTAGTAATTGATAACAATATCGTTATTTGTAGAGTTTGCTTTCGTGACGAAGCGGTTTTGACGTTTTTGGCATTATTGAACTTGAGTATGTGGAATTCCTCTTCTTAAGGTAACGATAATCTCCTTAGCCCAATTTAATTGTGTTTTGCGTCTGAACGGTTGTTTGTGTTGGTTGCGATGTGGGTGAATGGATGTATATGGATTAGACCGAGATAAGTGATGTGTGTATGACTCTGTTCGGTTGTCCGCTTGTCCGCTGCTAACAATACTTTGTTGGGTTGATTTGTGGTCACATAGGATATAATGATGTTGTGTGTTACGCTCATGACTGTCGCTACTATTAGTGTTTACGCCAATAGCAGCTGCTGCTATTACAGTGCTTTTTATGGCTGCTACTGCAGGTTTTACTATGGCTGTACAACCGTATAGGTTGCAGCCCGTGCTGTGATCTGGCCGTAATATAGACTCGACTTTAGGCTGAGTTTAGCCCATGCTGTGATCTCCCTTACTTACTCAGGTATATGTGATTCGTATATGTGCTTCGATGTAATGGAGTGATTGTTGGACCGTATTATGTGCTTGTGTTTGTGTATGTTGTTCGGCTAGTATGGTTGAGCTTATGCAGGACTTTTCATGCTATTGTAGCTGTCCAAGACGCTATGCTACGTGTTATTGTTTGTTCCTCCTGTTGTCCGTGTTATTGCTGCCGATGTGCTACATTTTTGCTGCTGTTCGACTACCACTTATAGCTGTTGTCGAATACTTTGATGCTATGTGTGCAATCTTATATGTGATATGAAGTGTTACATGCTGTTATGGCTATATTGTTGTTGTGAAGCGAAACCAAGCCTAGACTTGGCCCTAAGCAGAGTTTAGGCCTACTTGATGTTGAGGCTTGTTAACTTTGTGTGCTACCCTATTTTTTTTGTTTTTTTGTTCATTTAGGTTTGGTGAGAGTAGGATTGTATGAGTTGTTGAGAGAGTAAGTCATGTCAGTGTCGTATTAGTGAGTTTTAGCTGCTGAATGTTCCGTTTCATAGTAGTAATTGATCTTTCGATAAAATCTATGGCAGGTGTAGGACAAGGTCCATGTATCGCAATCGATCTCGGCATCAGACTGCACCCCTTATGTCATTTTCAGGGATACCGAGAGGTTGATCGGTTGATTTTTGGTTAGTCTCTCGAACTCGCGTCTCTCAATCTCGGCTGGGTTTTAAATTGAGTTTGTCGTTGTCTTGTTTCTATTTGATTTCTGTGCAGTTCAATCGTTTTTATGTGTGTGTGTGTTGGATGCGTGCAGTTATTTTTTATAAGTGACGAGTAATTTTGTTCTTTATTCCTTGAGCTAATGTAGTATTGTGCTTAAAGTTATCCGCTATTTGAGTTGTATTCATTTGTGATCTGATATGATTGAACTTAGTTGTTTGGATTTGAGTTGTTTCAAGTATCGAGAAGGAAAATGTTGAACATTACTATGTAAATTTTTTAGCCTTCATGTGAATTAGCTTCTTGAGTATTTATACCTGATGTATGGCGTACTGTTCTGTGTTAACAGGGAAAAGGTTGGTCAAGAGACGACAAAAATAGGAAACAAGGTAATATCTGTATTACTTTGTGTAAGGTGGCCGTGGAATTTACGTTTTAAAACCTTAGTTATCATGGTTAAATCAATTTGATACATGGAATGTAGTTGCGTTGCTAATGCTAAACGTATTAAATCTGTGTTTTTTTCTGCAAATTCTCTTTAAATTGTTGCTAATTTATTTTGTTCACCATATTGATATTGCAGCCTCTGTCACATCGTCGATATATTCAAAATTTCGTCATGCATGGGGCATGGGTGATTCACTTGTAAGTAACTTTAGCTAATTTATATGAAAACGGTATTTATTAAGGGAATGATAAGTTCGGAAATTCCGTTCATTGAGCATCTAATTTAATTTCCAACTTTTCTCGTGGATTTAGGGGATGATTAGTCCGAAAATTCAAACAAACTCAGCCATAACACAACGGGTAACTAAGTGGATTGTTACGTTATGTACGTTAAGTTCTCATTTATCTATTTTATTATTGTACATACGAATTCTAATTATTTTTGTTTTTTTTTTGGTAGTATATCGCTAAACCTTCCCCTTTATCATCATATTCAACGAAAGAAATCGATGATGTAAGAGATTTATGGGGCAAATTCGTGATTACTTATAAAGACAAATGCTTGGATGATGTACTAATTATATAAGTACTTTAGTTGTAGCAAATGATTTTTTGGTGTTTTGTACTAGTGTTATGTAATAGTACTTGTGAATTTTGATTGAACATTGTGTGTATAATGTTGAATGTGATGGGATTGTAATGTTTTGAGCTTTTAGTGTGTGCAGAAATTTTAATTGCATTAATAGGGTAATATAGCTATTTCAATAATTTTTTTTTTTAAAAAAAATACAATTATAAACAACGGTTTTTCAGTAAATTGCGTTGTTAAAAATTATGTTAAAAAAAATATATAGCTATATAAACAACGGTTATTTCAAAAACCCGTTGTTTATAGTCTATCAAAAACAACGGGTATTAAAATACCCGTTGTTTATAATACACTATAAACAACGGGTATTTTAATACCCGTTGTTTTTGATAGACTATAAACAACGGATTTTTGAAATAACCGTTGTTTATAGTGTTCTATAAACAACGGTTGCTGGAATTTTTTGGCGTTGTTTAATCAAAAACAACGGCCAAATATACAACGGTTATTTTACCTAAATAAAACGGTTTTTAACCGTTGTTTTTAAAGCTTTTTGTAGTAGTGATTAAACTCAACACATGTTTTTTTTTTTTCCCGCAAATAGGTCGATCCTAATACGTTTACTCCAACATTTATGATACATTTATTCAATATAATTCAAGTTCGTAATAAAATGTTGTTGACCAATTATACTATTTAAAATAAAATTACTATAGCTAGAGAAGAACACAAGAGTAGCCTATATTTTCATACAGTATTTTAAACCTAAGACGAGTTGAACATTTTTATTGGATTCTGACTGTTGATCCATATAAAGATATATGGTTTGAACGGGTTAAATATAGTAATTTGATTATGATAATTATATTATCGTTATCCTTATTTTTAATTAAAAAATTTAATTAAATCATTAATTTATTTCAGTTAACTAATAAATATGTCTGTACATGCCCGTGCATTTATGCACGGGTATTGACCTAGTAATAATCTATATATAACAAAAACCATCTAAGCAAATTTTTCCCGCCAAACTATAATGCCTAAAAAAATAAGATATCACATCTATTATTATAATCAACAAAATATTCTCTACTTTGAATTCATAACATACAAAATGTTCTGTACTTAGTATAATCTATTTTTAATTATTATTATTATTATGTTTTTAGAATTTCAATATTATAAACGATTATGTATATATAACATAGGGTATCTAACAAATAAACAATATGATAAATCAATTAGTCTCAATTTGACGCGCGATACTTGCATGGCGTTTCTTCATATTATAATATAACTTAAGATATAAAATTATAACTATATTTCTATAATAAATTTAAATGTTTCCATTATACCGTTTTTTTTCCAGATATTAGGATTTTTACTTTCTATATTTTGATTATTTATCTAAGAAAAATTAAAATCGATACTTTCAAACCTACCAAACGGGTTCAACAGATGACGGTTACGGGTCGAATAATTTAAAATTTTTCATAGTACTCAAAAAACTTTTACTGCTTTTAATGCACTTTGGTCAAAATTCTGAAAGGTAACGTATGTTAATCCGGAATAATATAAAGTTGACATTCTCAGATGTACCTTTAATGGGTCAAATAAGCGTGCTACATGTTGATTATAAACGCGGTCAAGTAATATACAGTCGATTGTGTTTTGGGTTTTGAAAATACGTGTTTATCGAATTGCGTTTATATTATCACTATTCTTACTTTGATTAAACATTTAATTCAAATATTAATTTTTTCAATTAATTATTAATTTTTCTATACATCCCCGTGCATCTGGCACGGGTATTATCCTAGTATTTTATAAGTAAAAGGGTTTTTTGTCAGACACTACCTTAAATATAGGACGACTTGTGAGGAACTACCTTACATTTATTTTTTTGTGAAGAACTACCTTACATTTCTCAAAGTTTGTGGGACACTACCAATTAACAAATTCCGTTAATTTTTGGATGTATACCGTCAATGACTAACGGAAAATTCTTAACCTAATAAGTAACTTCCTTCATTTCTTCCCCTAATGTCCCCTTTTTGAAGGTGTTCACATTCTTTATTTCAACTTTCCTTTCTTAATTTGAAATTAACCCTATTTTTCAATCAAAGAAACACAAGTATAGTTAATTAAGTTTCAAATACAATTTTTACTCACGATTGTATGCCATTTTCAATATGAATTGATAAGGTAAAAAGGAAATGTGGTTTTTCACATTAAAGTTTATGCTCTTTTGTCTTCATTTTTTTTGTTATATTTGAGAAATTTTGAATTTCAAATACAACCATATATTAACAAAGTAATAAAACTATTTACTCAAAATCAAAAATATTTGGAAAATGTTTTTAACTTAAAAATTCTAATTTATGTAACAAATAACAATGTAAGAATAATTACTTATTTACATGAAATTTCAAAATTGAAAAAATAATTGAAAATTATGAGCTAAATTAAAAACTATTATTAATCGGCACTAAACACTTGTAGTTCTTAATAATCTTCCAACAACAATGACAATTAATAAACATAATTTTGTGTACTTAGCAATTATAGAAGTTAAAATTGAAAAAAGTTAGGATTTTAATTTGGGTAAAAGTGTTTTTTTTTTTTGATGCAAATTTGGGTAAGAATATGAGGGGTAATAAGAGGGTAATGAAAAAATTAGTGATTTTTCGTTAGTCATTGACAGTAAACATCCAAAAATTAACAGAAGTCGTTAATTGGTAGTGTCTCACAAACTCTGAGAAATGTAAGGTAGTTCTTCGCAAAAAAATAAATGTAAGGTAGTTTCTCACAAGTCGCCCTATATTTAAGGTAGTGTCTGACAAAAAACCCTAATTAAAATGCAAAAAATCTCCACTTTAATCTTTGATACATAATTGCCGCGAGTTTGTATTACTTAAATATGCAGAGTTTTACGTTTTTTTTTTCTCCTACAGTTACATTCACAAATCAGACTTCATGCTCATCTTAAGGATAATTACTTGAGAGTATATTTATAATCGAAAACCTTCAATTACCAGCCTATATTTTTATTAAAAATCATTTCTAACATAATATTAATCGGACGTATGAAGCATTACAACTTTTTAATACGATAATTGTAGAAGATATACCAATGATATTAATCATGCGGTTGAAGATTATTGAAATGATTATTACTCTAGATCAATATTTAGAAATTGAACAACTCAAAATAAAAGAAATTACTTCATATAAAAAGTAAGAATGTTGTCTACCTTTCAAAAACAACAAAAGCTCTAAAGAAGTCATTTTTTTATATTGAAATTATTTTTCTAACGAGATTAGTTGTTGAATATAATCATGATTTTAAGGGACACGAGGGGTATCTTGTGGTTAAATATTGACATATTGTCACGCATGATTTCATTAACATACATTAACCTTTAAAGTATTTCTTCTCTTTAAATGGGCCACTAATGTTGTGTAAGATTTAGGCGGCAGGAATAGTACTCCGTTAATTCGATCATATTTTTACCTTTTTATCTAAGATACGGAGTAATTTATAAGAGGGATTTACTTTGTAATGAATATTTTTTGATAAAATATTCTAATACATACGTTTCATATTATGATTTTTTACATTTTAAATATATATGCGGTTAAAATTTGCAAAACTAAATTAAATAATTACGAGTAGTAAAGGTTATAAGGGCCTAAACTAATCCAGTGTATAATCTAGACGTAGGCTCAGTCCACTTCACCAGTTTGACATATTAATATATACCATTATGAATTAAAATTTTCAACAATCAACGTAAACCATATGAATGCCATACGAATTTTTTTAAACGAATACAATGAGAGAACATGGAGATCATATAAAGAAAACACGATAACCTCGAAAATAATTGGTTAAATTTATTTTAGAGTTATAATTTAGTGCATAAATAGCTTGATGAATTAGTAGCTAATGGTTTCATGGTTGTAAATCCTTAACTGAAAAGTTTTGAAGTGAGGTCCTTAACTGTAAACAAATGGATAGTTGAGGTCATCGACTTAGGGTTAACTCAAATAACTACCATTTGATTAGGTTTACAATGATATGTAGTTACTATTAAGGAAACTCTATCCTCTGACTCAAAGTCAACACCAACTAAGGAAACAAGCACAAAGTGACAGCAAACAAAGGAGGCAATTACGTGTAAATTGATTAGCCCAATCAATTATCTTATTTCCTTCCTTTCTTATATATATTTATTCCTTCTACAAACCTAGGATAAACTAGTATATACTCCGTATATAGATTGTAGTTCTGTGCAAATTGTAATTCAACACAATACATCAATACAATATTATTCATCCTCTGCTATTCCTCTTCTACACTACTGCTTACGTTCTTATATGGTATCCGACGCCAACGGTCCTCGGCATTAACACCCCACTCTTTCGACAATGGGTTCTCATACTCTGCTGCTACCGAACACGGATCCCTCGCATCCTATCGTCTATGTCAATCACTCACAGTGCAAAACTCTGACCACAACGAACTATACTCAATGGTCCTACCAAATTCAAGCATTCCTTGAAGGTATGGCTCTCTTTGGCTACGTGGATGGGTCTAAGCCCTGTCCTTCGGCCACCATCACTGAAAACGATAAGTCGGTTCTAAATCCCGCTTATGCTCCTTGGATTCAACAGGACAGTCTTATTCGTGGCGTTATTGCTGGGACCCTTGATGAGTACATAACCTCTCAAATAACCCCTTGCAAGTTCTCCCACGAGATGTGGACCGCTCTCTCTAAACTGTTTGCTAATCCCTCCCGTAGCCACATTACGTCCATCAAGAAGCGTCTCGAGTCTATCACTAAACAACCGACTCAGTCCATTACTGCATACATGCATAGTATAAAGGTTTGCACTATTGAACTCGCTAATCTCGGGAAACCTATGGACCCCGAGGACATCATTGCGCAGGTTCTTCGCGGTCTTGATTCCACACACTATCGTGCCATCAAGGAAAGCGTAGATGCTCGTGATACGCCAATCTCATTTGAGGCGTTACATGAAAAGCTTCTTAATCATGAATTGCAAAACCCCGAACCGATCTCTGCTACCTCATTACCCACGGCAGCCTTTGCTGTCAGTCATCGTCCGTCCTCGTCTCGCTACCCTCCACGGCCTGCTTCATCCTCTGATACCCAAAGTTCTGCTCCTCGCGATGTCCCCGTATGTCAGTATTGCAGTTACAAGGGACATGGTTTTCTCAATTGTCGTAATTTTAAGAAAAACCACCCCTCGTTTGTCCTCAAGCCCTACACGCGTCCGAATCGCTCTCCCTACGCTCGTCCTCAGGCACACACTGCCACGGCTGCTGCTCCTACTTCCTCGGCTTGGCTGGTTGACAGTGGGGCCACCCATCACCTTACTAATGATCTCTCCACACTAGCCCAACACTCTCCTTATGACGGCTCCGACGATGTCGTCATCGGTGATGGTTCATCCCTCCCCATTGCTAATATAGGTTTTTTTCGTATACACTCTTCTTCTTGTTCATTACTCTTTCGTAACGTCCTTCATGTTCCTTTAATTTCTCGCAATATACTCTCTGTTTCTCAATTCTGTACTGACAACAACGCTACTATCGAGTTCTCATCCACGTCTTTTGTTTTTAAGGATATTTCGACGGACCGGAGACTTCTCCAAGGCTCTCTTGATCATGGCACGTACTCCTGGCAGCCAGCACCTGCTCGGGTTCTTCAGGCCACGCTATCCCCTACCTCTGCCGTACTGTGGCATCATCGGCTCGGTCATCCATCGTCTCAAGTTTTTTCGTATCTTAAGAACAATTTTAGTTTGTCGATTTCTGATTCCTACTTTGATTTTTGTAATGCGTGCAAACTCCATAAATGCCACAAGTTACCATTTTCTTCATCTACTTTAACGTCGTCTGCGCCTTTGGATTTAATTTATTCCGATGTTTGGTCCTCTCCTATTCTATCTACCGATGGTTTTAAATACTATATTTTGTTTGTTTTTCACTTCACAAAGTACTCTTGGCTTTATCCTCTCAAGAAAAAATCTGATTCGCTACAAGTATTCACTAAATTCAAACTACTTGTTGAAATTTTTTTTTAACCGACCAATCAAGCAACTGTTTACCGATAACGGTGGCGAATACATTAAAATTACTCCGTCCCTACTTCAACACGGCATCTCCCATCTCACTACTCCTCCTCACACACCCCAACACAACGCGTATGCTGAACGACGCCATCGACACATTGTCGAAACCGGGATCTCTCTCCTTACTCACGCTAATATTCCGCTCACTTACTGGCCTCAAGCCTTCCATACTGCCATTTATCTCATAAACCGGCTTCCTACACCTACTCTTGCTAACGATTCTCCTTATCTCTGCTTATTTACTAAACCACCCAACTACGCCAAACTCCGTGCTTTCGGATGTCTCTGCTACCCGTGGCTTCGTCCCTATTCGTCTCACAAACTCGATCCTAATTCTGCAGCCTGCGTATTTATTGGATACTCGCTCACTCAAAGCGCGTATCTATGTCTTGAACCCGCAACTAAACGCGTCTACACCTCTCGACATGTCACATTTGTCGAAACTGAATTTCCCTTCCCACGTCTTGCTGCTACGTCCTCCCCTTCTCTGCCTCCTGCTACTACTTCATGGTTTGAGCCACCAGTGGCCTTCCTCCCATCATCAACTACAGCACCTACTGTAGTTTCACCCTCAGCCGTGCCTTCCCCTGATCCACAGGTCAGTCTCTCGACTCCACCCGTATCTACACCCCCTCTTACTACCCCTCCAACTCCTACCTCTAATTCGGCTGCCCCTCTCCCTCCAGACTCGGTGCAGCCACCTCCTCCGCCACGCCCTGTCACACGCCTATCTAATAACATACGCAAACCGAATCCTAAGTATGCGCAAGTTGCCACTACGATGTCTCCTCACGCGCTTCCCACTACAACCACACAAGCACTTGCCTCTCCTCACTGGCGTGCTGCCATGATAGAAGAATATAACGCGCTCACTCGAAACAACACCTGGACTCTTGTCCCTAGAGACAAAGCCCAAAACGTCGTTGGCTGCAAATGGGTATTTCGTGTCAAATACAATCCTGACAACAGTATTCAGAAATACAAGGCCCGCTTAGTGGCCAAAGGTTTCCATCAACACCACGGTATAAACTACACGGATACATTCAGTCCGGTGGTCAAACCAGTCACTGTACGCCTTGTCCTATCTCTCGTTCTCAATCACGGCTGGCCTCTGCGTCAGCTTGATATTAACAACGCCTTTCTTCAAGGCACACTCCATGACACGGTATACATGACCCAACCCCCAGGATTCATCCAACCTGACACTTCCACCAACGTTTGCCACCTGCGCAAAGCTATCTATGGCCTCAAGCAAGCTCCTCGTGCTTGGTACACCGAACTCAAGTCTCACTTGCTTCATTACGGTTTTAAAGCCTCTCTAGCTGACCCTTCCCTCTTTATTTACAAAACAGACAAGGCTACACTGTTTACCCTCGTCTACGTCGATGATATAATCGTCACAGGCTCCTCTCCTACTCTCCTAGAAGCCTTTATACAACAACTATCCAACCGCTTCTCTCTTAAAGACCTTGGCAATCTCTCGTACTTTCTAGGCGTGGAAGTCACCCCGAATCAAAATGGTCTTATACTCACTCAAACCAAATATATTCATGATCTCTTACAGAAGCACGACTTGCTCGACTGCAAACTGTCACCCACGCCAATGCTCCACTACCCTCCTCTCACGGCAGACCCCACCTCGCCTCCCTGTGACGTCACGAGCTACCGCTCCACAGTTGGTAGTCTCCAGTACCTCTCTCTGACACGACCTGACATCTCCTTCGCTATAAACAAACTTGCCCAATTCATGCAATGACTCAACTCCGCCACCGGATCTGGCTCCGTAAGCTTCTAGGTACCTCCACGACTATGCACCGTGGTCTGCAACTCCCCCGCCGTACATCACTCCAACTCCATGCCTTTAGTGATGCAGATTGGGCTGGTGACGCTAATAGCTATCTTTCCACCACCAGTTATCTCGTCTATCTGGGCAAAAACCCAATTGCCTTGTCCTCCAAGAAGCAGAGGACCATAGCTCGCTCTACCACTGAAGCTGAATTCCGCGCTGTCGCTGACACAACCTCCGAAGTCCTTTGGGTTAAATCTCTTCTACTGGAGCTTGGTCTAGGACCTACGTCTCCAATCACAATCTTTTGCGACAACCTAAGTGCCACTCACTACTCTGCCAACCCTGTTTTTCACTCCCGCATGAAACATGTCGCTCTCGCCTTCCATTTCGTTCGTGAACAGGTACAAAACGGAGCACTGCGGGTAACACATATCAATGGAGATGACCAACTCGCCGACGCCCTCACTAAACCACTACAACGTCCTCGGTTTGAAGCGCTCACATCCAAGCTTGGCCTCGTCAACGGACAGTCCAGCTTGCGGGGGAATATTAAGGAAACTCTATCCTCTGACCCAAAGTCAGCACCAACTAAGGAAACAAGCACAAAGTGACAGCAAACAAAGGAGGCAATTACGTGTAAATTGATTAGCCCAATCAATTATCTTATTTCCTTCCTTTCTTGTATATATTTATTCCTTCTACAAACCTAGGATAAACTAGTATATATATATAGATTGTAGTTCTGTGCAAATTGTAATTCAACACAATACATCAATACAATATTATTCATCCTCTGCTATTCCTCTTCTACACTACTGCTTACGTTCTTATAGTTACCAGGTGCTATCAAGTTGAAGTATTACTCTGTATTATCTAACATGTTTATTATCGTTACCAAAACTCGCACAACTCATATCTAGAACACGTAATAGAATTGTATGCCATCAATGTGACAATTTCATGTTTTTCATTTTAAAATACTACAGAATAAGAGTATAAATTGTCATCAGCCCCATCAGAATAAATAGCGTTAAACTATCTTTCAAAAAATTAATTATGTTAATCGTAAATAGTAAAAAAAAAAAAAAAAAAAAAAAAGTCTTAGTTATTAATACCTGAAATTGATCCCCACAAGTGATGACCAAGGCATGTTGAAGAGGAAGAAAAGAGGTCCAACCTTTCTTAGAATAAACATGAAATTCCGAGGAACCGTCACAAATATGCAACGATAATGCATGGGAATAATCACACCCTCGTATCATCATTCTTATAACGTCGTACCTTAGTGAGTTTATGCATTCATCAATTGGTGCATCGTGTGGATGTTTGTATATATGGCATGTACTACTATTACTACTACTACTACTACTACTATTATTATTATTATTATTATTATTATTATTATTATGCATCATCATTGATGTTTTGCCTATTGAACTTTGTTCTTCTTCAACATTTTTCATCATGAGTAGTGTTATGTCCTTGGCTACCTTCTCTATGGCTCTTGCTAAGGTCTCCATTTTCGTGCTGCGGAATTATGCGAGTGTGATTATCAGTAGTCTGATTATGGAAAACGTAATATGTCGAAAAGAACACATAATAATTAAACAAGAAGATCGTGTTTAGAATGATCGGTAATGATAACAGGTCTACAAATTATTACTCCATTAATCATGTTATACTATGGAGTACAAATTAAGAATAATTAACTTTACACCGAAAACAAAACAAAATCTAATTAAAATAAAATATTATTGAATAGAATCACATGACTAGTCAAACATATTTAGGGATAATTATTTCTAATCCATGATTAAACCTACTAAATGTTTGAACAACATAATACGGAGTAACAAACTTAACTACTCTTTAATTTGTGTATAAATATTAGATTACAATTTACACATTAGCTGATATCGAATAAATCAATATAAACACATATTACAATATCATTATCAAACCTATAACCGACCGTAATGTATAATAAGAATAAACATTATTCTATATGATCAACAATCTCATATAAAATCATATTTTAATTTATTTTTTTTAAAAAAAAAACAGTTTATTAAATTTCCGTTAAATACCTGAATTTTGAATACTTAATAGGCAAAATTCCCTCCATTTTAAGCTTAAAACCAAAATCATTCCCCCAAACAAACTCCTCACTCATTCCACCACCCTCTTCTTCCTCACCACCCCTCTCCTCGAACCCCAACCGCAACTCCGGCGACCTCACCGCCTTCGCCCTCTCCTCCGGCGACACCCTAAAAACCCTCGCCGCCCTTCTCGCCACCGTCTTCACCAACTCCGGCGAAATCCCGTGATTGATCGCCTGGAAACACCCAAACTCCTCAAAACACTCCCTAACCCTCGAAACTAAGTCGTTTTCGAGGGATTTTTCGAAATTCTGAAAATCGATTACTGGGATTTGTTTGAAGGGTTGTCTTTGCCTTGGGAATAATTTGTTGGGTAAGATGAGGTCGGGGACTCTTAGGGAGGTTTCGAGGAAGTTCGATAAAATGCCATCGTTTGTCACGGAGGAGGTGCGGCGGCTTGAGCCGGTTGGAGACGGTGGTGGTGCTCGAAAATCGAGGATGATTTGGTCGGTTTCGTTGCTTAAGAGATTGTAAAAGTGTTGTTGGTGTTGGAAAATTTGGGGTGATGAGCATATTGTAGACATTTTCATTTGTAAACTCAATTTAAGAATATTTTGATTTTCAAATTAAGCTATGACGCCAGAGCTATTTTTATAGATGTAGGTTTATTTGTACACAAAATCTCATTTAAGACGGGTTATCTGTCTTAACCTTAAGACGGGTCAAATATTTAACATAAGACAAAAGCAAAATATGTTGGCCTGTTGGGAAAAGCAAACGTGCTTGTCTTTTGTGTGCAGCGCAAGTGGCATAATACTTGGCCCGTCTTAAGTTAAGACGGATATATCTATCTTAAGAGAGACATACTCTTATTTGTATACTAAGGCCCTGTTTTTTGGGAATTGATAACGCCACGTCAAAAATGTACTCTGCACTATTATATACATACGGAGTTGCATTATTTTAATTGTTTAAAATTTCATGAGTATTTATGAATGGAGGAGTACATTTTAGATTGGCGTTGTGGTTACCATGTTTTTTGCCGAAGCTGATTTTATAGGAGCTTAACTTATACTCCGTAAGAATAAAAATGAATTTTTATCTGTGTAAATTTGTGCTTGTAATATCAGCTAAACTTATAGAAAATAAGCCGAAAAGATTATTATCTAGGATAGCGAAAATAATTACTTGTTCACAGTTATTTTTTTTTTTGTGTAAATATTTGAAAGGCACGCATTTAGGAGTATAATTATCATTATTTTTCTCGATATATAGGATAGCGAGTGTTGTCCCTTTTTTCTATGCAGCTTACCTACTTATAAGAATATGCGATAAAATTTCAAAAATGGAGAATTTTGTAATATTAAAATCACGGAATATAAAATATCATCGACGAATTTTAAATTATTATTTCATTATTATGAAGTCTAACTGTGTATGTACTAAAGAAAATATTGATTTTTAATCTTTATTTATTTTTTTAAATTGGGGTGAAGAGAAGAAGAAGGTGGAGTAAGGAGAGTAATGATGTGAATGTTGTAATAGAGAAATGATGAATAATAATGCTTTTTGAAGCTTTCTTAATGGAAAGAAAATTGTGGGGAATGTAAAATAATGTAGACATTGTTATTCTTATAAAGCCTTAAACTTTACAGCTTTGATTTGTTTCTTTGGTAGGGAAAAGATTAATCATCCTTATTATTATGGAATTATTTATTTGTTTTGAAATCATTACTATGTTGGTTATTTTGATTGCTTTATTACCTACCTTTATTTTTAGGTTTCATTTTATCAACTAAAGGATTACTCCCTCCATTCAATTTTCAAGGCAAATGTCGAAATGACGATCTATAGAGGTTTGTATTGTTTGATTCATTCATAATGTACTCGTAAGGATAAATTAAATAGGAACCCGTATGACTGTACTTTACTGTATAAATCGTATGAAATTTGGGAGATTTCATGGTTAAAATAGTGTCAAATAATAAATTGTATGAAAATCAAGTGCTTCCAGGAGTTCCAAATTTAGTGGAGTTCAAGAAGGCCTGCTCACTGGCGCAGAATCATGGCGCCTCCAGTTCGACTCCCTGGATGGACAAACGCAGACGGTTACCTGCTTACCTGACACATGTAATTTACAGGGTACTACAAGTACCCGGAGGATCAAACTCTCGTCATCAAAAAACAAAAAAAAAATTGTATAATCTTATTAGATTGAGTAGTAATTTGACTGAATTACCACAGATTTATGGAAGATTGTGTTATGGACTTAGACAACCGCCTTTATTAGAATAGCCTTCAGGCCCATCGTTTTTTCATGGTTCAGGCTTAATAGCCCAAAAGGCATTGTTTAAAGAGCCCAGTGAGATCCAATAATTTTAGTCTTTTAATTATTTTTTTTGGGTTTTTCTATAAGGTAACCCTGAACTTTTTCAAATCCCACAAGGTAACTCTGCAAATTAAAAAACATCTTTGGTAACCCTGTATTTAATTAATACCTATCAGCGTGACCCTGAACTTGTATTCCGTCAATTTTTCCGTTAAGTAGTTAACGGAAGGTGTTGTGCTGGATTTAATTTTGTGTTTTTTCTATATGGTAACCCTGTGATTTAAAAAAATTCTACATAATAACCTAATATTTGTACATAACGTGGTCATCAAAATTTATGGGTCCGCAAGTAACCCCAGAAAAACAAAAAAGATTGTAACTTTCATAAATTAAACCATAAAAAACACAAAATCATAAGTTTTGATGACCACGTTATGGTTTTTTATGGTTTAATTTACGAAAGTTACAATCTTTTTGGCTTTTCTTGGCTACTTATGACCCATAAGTTTTGATGACCATGCATGTACAAATATAAGGTTATTATGTAGAATTTTTTAAATCACAGTGTTACCATATAGAAAAATACAAAATTAAATCCAAAGATAACACTTTCCGTTAACTACTTAACTGAAATTGACTAATACAAGTTCAGTGTCACGCTGATAGGTATTAATTAAGTACAAAGTTACCAAATATGTTTTTAATTTGTAGGCTATTCTCATGAGATTTGAAAAGCTGCTACCTTATAGAAAAACCCTATTTTTTTTTCAGAAAGAATAATGCGAAACCAAATCGTAAGCTAAATATGCTCTAAAAAAAATCATAAGCTAAATAATTCATTCACAAATTATACGGAACACAACTATAGTATTACCCCAATGCTTCAATGGCTAAAAAAAAAAAACTTATCTTGTTGGACGTTGTTACATTTGACATTTACTGTTGATATTTTATGAGTTTTTAATTAATGAAATTATCTTATTAAGTATTATTTTGATCGATTCATATAAACTTGTATCTGTTGAGTTTCAACATTTACTGTTATTACTGTACGACTTTTAATTAATGAAATTGTTTTTTGGTTTTGAAAAAAAAAAGCCAAAGTATTGTAGGTAACCGCGTTGAGGGGTCTCGCTTCCCAGCACCTTCAGGTAAATGAATTTCAGAGGGGAGAATAAGTAATAGTATTATAAGTGCATTTTAGGTGTGATTAATCTGTGAATATATACACGATATCTATATATACTTGTAAACTCTAACAGTCTAACTACGAAAAACCATAATATTACCTAAGTTAATCTTGATAATATTCGAAATATTATTCTCAATAATATTAATGTAACT
This sequence comes from Dianthus caryophyllus, assembly GCA_023091065.1. Lineage (NCBI taxonomy): Eukaryota > Viridiplantae > Streptophyta > Magnoliopsida > Caryophyllales > Caryophyllaceae > Dianthus > Dianthus caryophyllus. Next base: position 6,680,397 of record CM041520.1, read on the forward strand.
ATTATAATTCTTAATATACTTTAGAAATAATTGTCAAAAATAATCTGAAATAGTCCTCTTATTCCATAAATAATCCGAACTCGTATTAATACACGAATAATCTCAACTATTGGGAAACCATTCCAATAATGTACTTTGGCCAATTTCAATCGACTTTAACTCATAAAAAAATGGTGAAACCGACTCTAACTTTACCTCACTCTTATTTTAAGTAAAATTCAAACTGGTTCCACCTGTATTTATATCGATTAAAGCAGGTTAAAATTGACCAAAGTACATTATTGGAATGTTTTCAATAGTTGGGATTATTCATGGCAATTAATCTTATAATCTAAACATAATATTATAATAATATTGTATATTATAATATCGCGAAAGTGGTAATTATTGACTAATGATGTGGCAATTTAAATCTTTTTAATTGGTGGGATGCACCACATGTGTTATATGACGTGGTGTTACCGTAACACCAAAAAATTTCTAAACTAACACCAACTGCGAAATTAAATACCTCAAGTTTTAATTGGTCAATTTACCCCCTTTATTATTTCTTAATGTGAAATTTAACCATATTCTATTTTCCGATCAAAATCTCGCCGGAGCATCAATTTTTAATTATGTATTAAATTGGTATTTATACGTTGAAAAAGAATTGTACCTCAAATCTACAATACATTAAGGAAAATTTCTCATGGAACCCCTGAGATTTGACACGTTTACAGTGATACCCAAGTTTTTAAGTTTGTGTCTATGGTAGGGGTGAGCAAAACCGGTTGGCCGCTCCGGTTTTCAAGTTCGGTTCGGTTACCCGGTTTTAAAATGAGTGAAATTGTCATTCCATATCCAACCTGGTTAATTCGGTTATCCGGCTTCAGATCCTAAAAATTCCAGATTCAAAATTGCTAATCAGTATATCCACTTTATTGTCAAATATGATTTTTTGGGTCAAATTTACAAAAAAAAAAATTGCGATTTTAAATATTCTTATAATCCGCCCATAGTACACCAAAAGTTAAAAAAAAAAAAAAAAAAAAAAAAAAAGAATTCACAATCTAATTGACAAACAATATCTAAATATAGAAGTTCAAAATTACACCAAAAGTTAAGAATAAGTAACCTTCTATTTTTTTCATCTCAACTAAACTTTCTTTTGTTTAAGTAGTCTACTGTCTAAGTAATAAGTAAAATGTATAATTGTACATCACCACAAACAATGTACACCGTAATTAATTTAATTTTTTTGATAATATTTTTAAAGTAATTTTTTAAATTTTAATCTTAGTTTTGATAAAAACCGGTTTAAAATCGGTTACCCGTTTTACAAATTTTAGTATCCATATCCGCTCCGGTTTTGAAATGGATATTCGGATTCGGAACCCGGATTTGAAAAAAACCCGGATTTTCGGGTTTTTTCGGATCGGTTTCGGCTCGGTTTCGGTTATAAAATCCGGATCGGTTTTTTTTGCTCACCCCTAGTCTATGGTACCCTCCAACTTTCAATTTAGCACTTCCGTGACCTTTTGGCTAACTTCCGTTAAAAACACATTGACATGTCAATATTAATATAAGGGAGTTTTCCGTGGTACCCCTAAAGTTTGACAATTTCCCGATGGTACCCAAGGTTTTTGATTCTGTGCTCCTGGTACCCCTCAACTTTGAATTTAGCACTTCTGATGACCTTACTCACTTTTGATTTGTAATGTCGTGAAATTTAAGCATATTAATCAAACTTTTGTTGAGGTGGACATTAAAATTCATTTTACTCCTTCCAAATAATAAAAAAGAATTACGTTAAAATAAAATGGAGCATTCGATCTCATCAATTAGGGTGTACAAATTTCTTTATATAGCGGGTGTAACTTTAAAATTTTATTCCGTTCTTTATTTGAAGAGATCTTATAAATTTTTTAAAAAAATTTAACTCATCATCATGTACTTATAAGTCGTGCATTTGCAGGCTTCGAAACTTGACATTGTTAATCAAAAGTGAACAACGTTACATGAAGTGTTGAACTCCTTCTAAATAATTAAAAAGAATTACTATAAAATAAAAATAGATCTTGCAATGTTATTGACTAGGGAGTACAAAAATTTCATATAGTGGGCCTAACTTAAAAATTCAATTTTTTTTTTTTTTTTTTTTTTTTTTTTTTTTTTTTTTTAAAAAAAAAAAATTATGAAGAGATCTTATAAATTCTTTAAAAAAATTTAAACACATATTCAATGTATTATAAAGATTTTACTTATAAAGTTAAATAGTTAATTCATGCACTTGCATGACTTTTAAACTAATTTTTGCATGGTTTCGAAACTAGTTATGAACAAAAGATAATCACCTCGGCAAAAGTTTGATTAATATGTTTAAACTTGACATTATAAATCAAAAGTGAGTAAGGTCATCAAAAGTGCTAAATTCAAAGTTGAAGGGTAGCATGGACACAAACTTAAAAAACTTGGGTACCATCTTAAAATTGTCAAACTTTAGAAGTTCCATGGAAAATTTCTTTATATTAATATTGACATGTCAATGTGTTTTTAACGAAAGTTAGCCAAAAGGTCACGGAAAGTGCTAAATTGAAAGTTGGAGGGTACCCAGGACACAAACTTAAAAACTTGGGTAACACTAGAAATGTGTCAAACCTTAGGGGTACCATGGGAAATTTCTCATACATTAATATGTGCTGAAAACAAAATGACGTACTTCCTTATCATTTTATCCATTACCATCTATTTATTTTTATTTTTGTAATGTGTACAAGACTGTATAATTGTATATACACGATCGTATCTATACACATACTCCTGCGTATATAGAAAAATATGTTGAACTCTACGTAATGAGATATTAATATACACAGTGATATATTGACGAGATATTGGTGATAAATTGATTTTCCAGCGACATTAGGGAAAACGAAAAAGTTAAGAGCTAAAATGTAAGGGCACAATGGTCTATTCAACTAATTTTTCACCGAAAATCCTTTATACAAAGCAACAACCACAGGGACACTTGGCACCCTGTGGTTGTATGTTGACATTTTGAGTGTGCCCCCCCACTTTCTCTTTCACAATTTAATTTCACAATTTTAACATTCTCCAACAAGCAAGATGTAATGCATGTTATTTTGCACTATAATTGATTGATTGATACGGAGTATATTTTTAGGCCTTTTGTGATCTATTCTTTACATATTAAAACATTCAAGTCAAAAATAAATTTAATAAAAGATTACGTAGTATTTAATTTCATGGAATTAATAAAAGAAGATTAAATTTGTAAATTATACCTTATTAATTACGTAGTAGTAATTATGGCTGTTATTTTTAAAAAATTCTAAGAATGTTTTGTTTGTCATGAAACAAACTCCTTCTCATGTAGTATTTAATTTTCAAGAATGTTTTGTTTGTCATGAAACAAACTCCTTCTCATGTACAAGACGTCAATGATAAGAGTGTATAAATTCTGATTGTTTTAAAAGACTTTCGTTACAATCTCTTTCTAAAAACATTAATTATCAATTATACCAAACAATTTGCACGGGCATAAATTTTTTTATAAGAAAGTACTTATAACAAATTTAGATAATTTAGCCATCTCTATTTATATTTTGTCTTCAGATGATATTAAATAGTGATACTGATATAATTTCATATTAATAAAAAGGCTAAATTGTCAAAATATCAAGAGGCTCAGGTCTTAAATTGGCTCATTTAGATCGGTTGAGTTATGATCTGAAGAAAGTTCAAATTATGTTCCCTCCGTCCAATTATGTTGATACCACTCCACTTTCTGAAAGTGTGGAAATGGAGGCTCAGGTAGTGTTTGACAAAATACTATTTTTAATAACGTAAAATTATAGATATAAGCATCATAATATTTGCGCTGACAAATGTGAAAAGATAAATTATGTGAATGGATTGAATACAAAAAATACCGTTTAAAATCACTCCCAACTTTATTTTCCGACCAAATTTAAGTGGATTTACCTTTTTGCCATTGATGTCTAGTTGCCCATACATTAATTTTTAGGATTAATAATCAAACACAACTTTTAAAAAACGTATTTTGTCGAACACCACATTAAAAAAAATTGTCAATTACCACCTTTAAAAAAAATTCTACCAAAGAGGTCTTGGTCTAGTGGTGCCAGGGGCTAGACTTGGTAGGGAGAACTGAGGTTCGATCCCCCGCAAGCCCGTTGGGAGGAGTTTAAAACCTTAACTCCGGGACACGCTCCGAAACCGAATTAGTCGGCCCAAATGGGTTCGGATATCGGTTGGGAAATCAAAAAAAAAAAAAAAATGTTTGTCAAATATGACCTTTTGGCTTGGGTTAGACCTCAGTCAACTATATTCCGACATTCAGTCAACTTTAAATTGTTTACTTTTTTGCTATTTAATGTAATATTTGAATTAATAATGTTATTTTTAAAAGGCGAAATTGCAAATAACTACCTTTTAAAACCACTTTTTTTCAAATAACTACATTTTATAAATTTTTTTTCAAATCACTACCTTAAAACGTATTTTAGTTTTCAAATCAATACCAGTTCCCCGGAAAACGTCATATTTTATCAAATTCCGACCACTTTGAAAATTTTTGTTGCCTTTTATTTGAAACACCCATGTCAAATACCCATTCTACCCTTCTACCCTTTTCTAACCTTTCTTCCTCTATTTAACTTAACCTCTTTATTTCATCCTCTTTACCTCTTTACCTAAAATTTCTTCCATTGTTTTTAATTTTTTCTCTCATATTATTCAATTAAACAATGATTCTTTCACTTTTCAGCACTTTCCATCCTTATTTTTTTGAGTTAAATGAGATTTTCGGGGAACTGGTATTGATTTGAAAACAAAAATACGTTTTAGTGTAGTGATTTGAAAAAAAAATTATAAAAGGTAGTTATTTGAAAAAAAGTGGTTTTAAAAGGTAGTTATTTGCAATTTCGCCTTTTTAAAATGATTAGACTTAAAATTAAAGATATTTATAAAGTTTTAATTATTTTTCTATATTTTTTAAATCAAACAATATTTTATATAAACGTACAAAGTATAAATTTTGTATAATTCACTTTCTTAGCTTATGTTTTTCCTTTCTTTTATATTTTGAACTCTTTTTTAGAACTTTTTTTTTATGCAATAACATTGATCAAAATTTTCGGAACTAACGAGCTAAAATATTAAAAAAAAAAAAACATTGTGTATCTTAAAAACATATTTTCACTTTTTTTTTAAGGATGAAGTTGTAACACTTACGTCATTAACATATAAAATAAAATCATACGATAATTTATCTCAAATATTTAAGTATTTTGATGGAAAAAAATTATTTTATTTGTGTATCATAGAGAATTTGATAAAATATTTATAGAAAACAACTGAGATTAATGGGTATCTTTGATTAAATATTTAAATAGTGATTGTATCGAAATAGAAAACATTTAAAAATTATTTTATAAAATACGTATGATGATAAAATTATAATGTATCAATATATATTAGCTTTATTATGTGACATATTATTTTTGATATAATATGATTATAGTAGAATTTTTTCTCACAGGATAAATGAGTTTATTATCATATTTTAGTTTATGTTATTGTTATTTTGTGACATATTAATTTTAATTAAATATGTTTTAACAAGAATTTTTGGTCACGGAAAAATGAACTCGTGACAGATAATCACGTGCGCCACGGGTAAAGTTATAATTGTGGCTAAATGAAAGTTTTTGCCACGTTTATAACTTTTTCCGTGGCGCAAGTGATTTTTAGCCACAAAATGTTTTTTCCGTAGCATAAAATTTTTCCGTTGCCAAGTAAAATAGTTTTTCCCGTGGTTACATGAAAATTTGCCACGTTTCACCAATTTCCGTGGCATAAGTCGTGGCCTAAGCGAACAGTTGTTGTAGTGATTGTTCACAGCTTTATAATTGTACTATTGTTCGACCTTCGAGGTTGAACCAAAGGTTAAGAAGTATAGGCCAAGTCAACCCTAGAACGACAAAAAACTGACATACTATGATGCAGAGGACAATGTGATCATGCATCCCCACCATACGAACGAACTTCCGATGTTGATGATAACTTGGAAGATGAAGCCATAAACAGTGTGTCGAGTGTGATATGCAAACAAGAACAGGAAAGTGATGATGGTGATGCGGTTGTGGATGAATTTTTCAGCAAATTGGTACGAATTGAGGTTTTGGTTGAGTGGATGCAACCCTCAACCGAAAAAGACAATGACGATGGCACTGACAGTGATGACCATGATGTAGATGATGAACACGAAGACCGCAGCCACGACGATGAAGAAGAGGTTGTTGATAATTCTTAGATGCTTGCTGTAGAGTCCAAGGGCCCAACAATACTCTAGAGGGGGGGGTGAATAGAGGATTGTACCTCTTAAAAATTTTGCAATGAAATATTAGATGCGGAAATGTAAATTGCGGAAAATAAATAACACAAGGATTTAACGTGGTTCGGCCCAATTGAAAAGCCTACATCCACCCCTTCTTCTTATTAATTATTTACCAAGAGCACCTACCACAGCCTAGCTTACAATAAACAATTAATAAACACTAGAGATCTACCCCGACCTTAGTGTGAAGCCTTTTCTTTTAAACTCGAGAAATTAATCTCTAACAAGGTGATTATTTTTCTCGTTACAAGTCTCTCAATAAATTGAAAATACAATTCAATTGTCTAGAGAGCCTTATCGTAACTATGCACTTTTAGAAAATAGAAATTAAGAACAAAAGTACAAAGTTAAAATGCTTTCAAAAAATCAAAGTAAATATTTTGCAAAACAAAAGTAAGGAACACGGTTCAATGATGAACAAAAGGTATTTTGCAAAAGTAAAATTAAGATCGTTTTGAAAGACTTAGATTGATTAAAAATATATTGGAAGTATTGTATTCAATTGTATTGTCTTAGATCATTTTTAATCAAATGGTATTAGAGTACTTATAGTACTCGTGTGATGCATATCACACACAACAATATTATTTTGTTTTTACTTACTAATCAAGAAAGATAATATTATGAAAATAATATTGTATGATAAAATATTCTAAGCTTCCTAATCAAAAGATTAAGTTAGTTGTAAAATATGATTAGGAAGATCTTTAAGATTACTTGTCCTCCAAGAACGAACCTAGACACACTAGTCTAGCTAGGAGATACAAGATATTACAATATATTATTTAGAAAATTATCCTTTGAAAGTATTTTAGAAAATCCAAAATATGGATATGTATCAAATAATATTTTCTACCAACATATAAAATAATAAGGATGATTTTTTCAAATAATATTGTTTGATAAAACTTCCTAATCTTTTGATAAAAAGATATAGTTAGTTGTAAAAGATAATTAGGAAGATATTTAAAATATCTTATTCTCCAAGAATGTATCTAGACAAGCTAGGTCTATTAGATGATATAGAATATTAGAAGAAAATATTTGGAAATCTATCTTTTGGAAATATATTGTACATAACCAAAAATATGGTCATATACTTAATAATAGTTTACCAATATAAAAATATAGTAGATTTGATTTTCCAAATTATATTATCTTATAAAATCAGTTTAGAAGAGGAGAATTATCATAAAAGATATTTTGTAGAATCATAATATATTACAAATACTTTGCACATCTTTTACAACTAGATTCTCATATATTTTACTAAGTAAAATATACTTAAATCTAATTCTAAGATGAGTAAAGATATTCTCATATATCATAATAAAAATATAGAAAACTTTTAACACAAGATAATTCTTTAGAAAATATTTAGAAAATATTTGTAAAACGTTTTTATGAAAAACTGCTACAGCACTGATGTTACTGTAACATGTAATCATGTTAGGGTAACATCACTGCTGAGATTTGTAGTGCATAGCTTCGTTAAGTCACTTTACAAGTATCGTTCCTATAGTCTTGACTTGATACGAAGCTTGTCTTTGACGCTTTCAAATCCTCTTCTTCTTTTCACTTCTTTTCGAGCTTAGATACCTACGCACCATAAACTCAAACACACAAACGAGTAGCGTACAATAGAAATAAATAACTTGACAATTATCAAAACTAAACGTGGAGTCAACACTTGCATCTGATGCCTATTATCTTAGTGCTTACATAGTTACATAGTCAGTTCATAGGACGGTATGTCTGAGTATATAGTAAGTATAATACAGAGTACAATAAGTTTTTTGGGTGCAAATATAGTGAAGTAATGATACTATATATGAAGTGTGAATAATATGGGATTTGATCGTTTAGTAGAGGATTATAAGATATGCATTCTGCCAATGTCGATGCTCTTCTTAAGACGCTTTTTTGATAGGTTCGAAAAATTGACGTTCCTATAAATATTTGAAAAGATCGAAAATTAAAGAATTGGACTACTTCTTCTTTCGTGTTTATTAGTGTGCATACTCATGATAATTAAAGTTGGCCGTTAAGTTTGATTTTATTTGACTATAATATATTAAAAAAAACTCTGTTAAAGATTATCGATATTTAGTATCAGGTGCCAAAAACCACTAAGTTAAACTTGTTTCTAATGTTTGAAATGTATCACAGAAGTATAATATTCACAGGAATTGAAAAATTACGTTCAGAGATTAGTGAAAAGTTAACTGTATTTAGCGAAAAGTCGACTTCATATAAAGATTTCCAAGATGTAGCAATTTATGAAAACAACTCATGCCAAGTCTTTATAATTCACGAATAATTCAAATGCGCCATATTCGTGATACAATGCCACGACAAACTAATATCCATGGTCGTTCCCCCTCAATCGAATATCGTCTCAAAAGATGATGAATCACAAGCGAAAGATATATTTTGCTTATCTTGTTCCAACCAAAAGACATTAGTGATATGTAGAACAAAACACTCGAGAGAGAAACAAAACTGAAAGTAACGATAATGAAATAAAGCAATGATTATGCAACTAAATCTTAGGTGTTTTTCCCCCTCTTGACTTCATCGAAAAGGAAAAGGACTAGAATAATATCATGAATGCAAGCACACATATGAAACAAGTAAGATATATGCGTGAGAGACCAAAACACGTGTTATCATAAAGGCGAGCATCAAAGATTGTTCCAAAATGACACAAAAGAAGAGATAGAGTATATATGTAAGAATAGACCCTAAAAGCAAGCTAAACCTTTTGTAAGAGAGTCACCATCTAATCATTGTGAAGAATTTCCATAGAGCGCAAAGATAGCTCACAAACACGACCCCAAAAATACGTCCTCAAACCGTATAAGAGCACAACCATATTTTTCATAGTCTCCAACTCGGAACGCTCTTCAAAGCACCAATATTTACTTTGAATTATGTACCCAATTTGCAAGTATCTCAAATTTGGATACATGAATTACTTCAACCAATACACCTTCTTCTTTAATATTCCCCCTCACTTGGTGCGGTTTTTTTTTTTTTTTTTTTTTTTTTTTTTTTTTTTTCACGCACCACTCAACATTTTTTGTTTGCACAACTCAACCCAATTTTGAGGGAAGAAAAATAAACTTTATGTGAGAGAGGTATTTGTATGGATAAGAAGTCATTTAGGTAACGATATAATTATGAGTGTAAAGAGACATGAGATAGGAGAGAATGACATAACTGATGTTAACCTAACATAGAACAAGGTTATGTTAACAAGAAGGAAGTGAACTTAACTTGGATGTAATTGTGTTGGTAAGAAAGTATTTGTGAACATAATTTGAGCTTGTTGTAAAAAAGATTCTATTTATCAAATCTTTAACACAAGAATAAGAAAATTTTAGTAAGAAAGTTTTCGTGGGAGACTCAAAGATACAAAAGCAAGCTATTTATTGTGAAGATTATACCATATTTTTATGAAAGAAAATTTCACTATGGAAAACATGGTTGTTTCCAAGCATGCTAGGAATATTTAGAAAACGGTTTCTAAATATAGAATATAGTGAAATAAAATGTCATATGATATAAGAATAATCAAAAGAACAATATCTAAGCTTTAATAGATAAACACGTGTCTTTAAATCACACACACACAAAATCAAAACATGAGACATATAGAATTTCACATCACAATACGGACACAGTCTCAAAACCAAAACTAGTCAATCATACGAGGGACATACACGGCCAAACAATTAATCACCATTAACCAAGCTAATTTCAAGACGTAATTTCTCAAAACGTTCCCTAGCTAAGGGTTTTGTAAAAATATCAGCTTTTTGATCTTCAGTTGGACAAAAATTAGTTCAATATTACCTTTTTCTACATGATCTCTCAAAAAGTGATGACGAATATCGATGTGTTTGGTCCGAGAATGCATGGCCGGGTTCTTAGATATAGCTATGGTACTAACATTATCACAATAAATAGGTACGCTATCGAAAACTACCCCATAATCAAATAATTGTTGTTTAAGCCAAAGTAGTTGAGAACATACCAAAGAAGCCGCAATATACTCACTTTCAGTTGTAGATAATGCAACCGTAGCTTGTTTCTTTGAACCCCATGACACTATGCCCGATCCAAGAAATGTAGCCATTCCCGAAGTGCTTTTACGGTCTATTGAACATCCCCCATAATCCGCATCCGAATAACCTTTAAGATCAAAATTGTCATACATAGGATAAAACAAATACAAGTTAATTGTACCAATTAAATATCTTAAAATACGCTTGACTGCAATAAAATGGGATTCCTTAGGGTTTGCTTGGAACCTAGCACAAACACAAACACTTTGCATAATATCGGGTCGACTAGCCGTGAGATATAGAAGAGACCCTATCATGCCTCTATACACGGTTTCATCCACGGCTTTGCCATCTTCATCCTTGTCCAATTTTGTAGTCGTCGCCATAGGTGTGGAGATAACTTTACCATTCTCCATACCATACTTCTTGAGCAACTCCTTTATGTATTTTTGTTGATGTATCATAATACCTTCTTTAGTTTGCTTGATTTGTAGACCTAGGAAGAAACCTAATTCTCCCATCATACTCATTTCAAATTCAGATTGTATTAGGTCTGAAAAATCACTACACAAACTTTCATTAGTAGCACCGAAAATAATATCATCAACATATACTTGAACAATTAAAATATCTGACCCCTTGGTTTTCAAAAATAAAGTTTTATCGACAGAGCCACGTTTGAAATCATTTTTAAGTAAAAACTGAGATAAACGATCATACCATGCCCTAGGGGCTTGTTTTAAACCATAAAGAGCTTTGTCGAGAAAATAAACATGGTTTGAAAATTCATTATTTTGAAAACCTGGGGGTTGCTCAACATATACTTCCTCTTTCAAATAGCCATTAAGAAAGGCGGTCTTAACATCCATTTGATAGAGTTTAAATCCTTTGTGAGCGGCAAAGGCAATTAGTAATCTAATCGCTTCTAAACGGGCTACGGGTGCGAAGGTTTCGTCGAAATCAATGCCTTCTTGTTGGTTATAGCCTTGCACCACTAGCCTTGCCTTATTCCTCACAATGGCTCCCGAATCGTCAAGTTTGTTTCTAAAGACCCAACGAGTACCAATAACTTTACGATTCGGAGGCCTAGGAACCAAGTGCCAAACTTTGTTTTTCTCAAATTGTCGTAACTCATCTTGCATTGCAACTATCCAATCGGAATCGGTTAGTGCAACTTTGATGTTGTTAGGTTCAATTGTAGAGAGAAACGAATTTAGCACACAATAGTTATTCATGATGGACTTACGGGTTTGTATGCCTTTGTTGTAGTCACTAAGTATCGCATCCGTGGGGTGAGAACTTTGATGTTTCCATTTCTTGAGAGTCGTTGGAACGTTTTTAGGATTACCATCTGATGTTACTCTAACATTATCCGTAATGTCAGATGTTCCCCCTGAATTCAAGCTGGATGTTACTGTTGATGTTACCTTACCATCTGCTTCCAAAGAATCTTTCGTGGAGTCTTTGGAGTTAGATGATGAAGTAACATTAACATTATCCTTGCCTTGAATGTCGTCCAAGTTTGACTTTTGAGGCTTTTCAGCGTCGGTTCCAATAACTTGTGTTTCATCGTTTTCGTCGTCTAATTCGGGTAAGTCTTTACGAGCAAGCCAGAAATCTGGATCTTCCTCTTCTTCCAAGTCATCACCTTCATATTGTTCGAGAGTATCGTTTTCATCAAATATGACATGTATACTTTCTTCCACGCACATAGTTCGCTTGTTGTATACACGATAAGCCTTGCTATGATTAGAATAACCCAAGAGAACACCTTCATCACTACGAGGATCAAACTTTCCCAATCTATTTTTACCATTATTATGTATAAAACATTTACTTCCAAAACATCTTAGATGGGATATGTTTGGTTTTCTTCCTCTTAGTAGTTCGTAAGGGTTTACTTCAAGATTGGTCTAATCATAGCACGTTTGTGAATGTAACATGCGGTATTCACGGCTTCTGCCCAAAAGTTTCTAGGTAAGCCACTACAAAGTAGCATAGTGCGTGACATGTCTTCTATGGTTCGATTCATCCTTTCGACTACTCCATTTTGTTGAGGAGTCCTAGGGGCCGAAAAGTTGTGATCGATACCATGCTCTCGACAATATTCAATGAAGGCTTGATTATCGAACTCGGTACCATGATCCGTCCGAATAGATATGAGATTATGCGAATACTTGTTTTGAGCTAATTTTATCAAGCACACAAATTCATCAAAAGTATGATCTTTGGAGCTTAAGAAAATTGGCCAAACAAATCTCGAATAATCATCTACTAATACAAAGACGTATCTAGCACCGGCTCTACTACTAACCCTCATTGGTCCACATAAATCCATGTGAACTAATTCAAGTGGCTTGGAAGTGCTTACCACGTTTTTAGACTTAAACGATGATCTCACGTGTTTACACCGTACACACGTGCCACACAATTTATTGGTGTCAAACTTTACGGAGGGAAGTCCTTCAACAAGTTCCAATCTCTTCAACCTTTTTAGGCAATAAGTGTTGATATGGCCGAATCTCTTGTGCCATATAGAATGATCGTTAGTGACCGCACTCATACACGTGAAGGATATAGAAGGAATACTTTCTAGGTCAACGACATAGATATTATTCTTTCTTCTTCCTTCAAGTATAATTCGGCTAGATCCTTCACGAAAGATACGACACACACTTGAATGAAACACAACTTTGTTCCCACGATCACACAATTGTGAGATACTTAGGAGGTTATGCTTAAGTCCTTGAACAAGTAGTACATTGTCAATGGAGTGTGTTTTGGAGATTCCGACACGACCAATTCCGATTGTTTTCCCTTTACCGTTGTCTCCAAACGTTACACTTCCACCTTCATAAGTTTCAAGTGAGAGGAACTTGCTTTTATCTCCCGTCATGTGCCTCGAGCAACCACTATCCAAGTACCATTGGTTGCTTCCTCTCACTTCTTCCTACAAAAAGTTACTTTTGCGATTTAGGTACCCACACAAAGTTGGGTCCTCTCCTATTAGTTACTTCGGGAAGTAAATCTTTACGAATCCAAACACGTTTAACAACATACTTATGTTTACGATTATAGTACAAGTTAGGATCAAAAGATTCATACTTCTTTTTAGTGGATTCATGATTAAGTTGGGATTTAGGTTTAGATTCGTTATCATGACTAGTTTTGACGTAATCCTTATTCCTCTTATAATGCATAACACGTTTTTTACAAGTATTAACATAATGACCCGTTTTTCCACAAAAATTACAAATTTTATATTCGGGAAGACTAACGTATTGTCTTTTACGAAAATCACGGTTAGTGGGTTCATTCATTTTCTTAACGTGTTCTACGCGACATCTAGTTTGATAACCTAAACCTTCTTTATGGTGTCGATTAGATTGTTGAGTTAAAAAGTTAAGAACTTCTTGACTAGCATCCCATTTTTTACTAACATTGAAAGCTTCTTTTAACCTTTCATTAAGTTCTTCCTTTTCTTTACTCAACTTTTCACAATTATTACACGACTCGACCTCTACACTTATGGTGGATTCCTTTTTACTCAATTCGGATTGAAGCTCAACAATTTTCTTTATAAACGATGACTTCATAACTTTAAAAGTTGATTGTTGTTGAATAAGTTCATTAGTGAGGTTGTTTACTTGGTTATCTAATAACTTAACCTTTTCTTCAAGTTCATGATTTCGTTCAACACATGATGATGTTACTGTAACATCCTCCAAAGCTGGCATATCCTCTTCAGATGTTAGGTTAACCTTATCTAGGGTTTCCTTTATCTGGTCAGATGTTGGAGTAACACTGACAGGAGGTACATCAACTTCTGGTGATGGTATGGTAACATCATCCCGTGTTAGACTAACATCACCGAACGAACTTTCAGAATTTTCAGAGTTTATAGACGATTTATCATCTTCGGAAGCGTAATCAGAGTCAAGGTTATACTTGCTTCGATCCAAGTTTGGTGTAGGTTCAACATATGTGTCAAAGCTTTGCTTTGAAACATTTGGTGAACTTACGTTCTTCTTAGAGCGAAGTTTTTTAACCTTTTCACTCAAAGAACAATTATCATCTTCAAGGTTTTTAATATAAGTTTCTTGATTAACACAAGTATTATAAACACCTTCAAAAATTTCTAAAATTCTATCCTTAGACAACTTTAAAAATTTATTCTTAACTTTATTGAAAGTTACCTCGATTTCTTCATCCGAATTTGAGTTAGATTTTCCCATCATGCACAAGTCTTTGTGAGACCTTCCTTTTGACATCTCTTCACCGTGTGTCCTAAGGCACGCGTTTTCTTCTTCTTCCTCTTCGGTCTCGTCATCTATGTCCAATTCAAGATCTCCCCATCCTTCGGAGGCTAGCATGGCCGTTTTGTACATATTCTTCGCTTTCTCACGTTTGGCTTTGTTTTTGATCTTTGCCCAAGTAGGACAATCTTTGATAATGTGAGTTGTCTCTCCACACTTGTAACAACCTTTATTTGTGTTTTTTGTCTTGAAAGGTTTAGAATTTTTACTCACATTTTTAGAAGAATTAAAACCAAACTTTTTACTGTTGTACCGTTTAACAAATAATCCTATTTCATCACCCGAATTCTCATCATCACTGGACTCGGCTTGAAGAGCTATCCCTTTATTTTTGATTGGTTCTACGTGCCCCTTATTGAGTGTTAACTCATGGGCCATCAAGGATCCAATCAAATTTTCATAAGAAAGAGTGGATAGATCTTTAGCTTCCTCTATCGCTGTGATTTTGGGTTTACTTATCGGTTAGACTACGAAGGATCTTATTGACTTGATCCTCGGTAGTATAAACTTTGCCTAAATTTTTAACTCATTGATTATACTAAGAAATCGATCGGACATGTCATCGATGTTTTCATTTTTCTCCATATGAAACATCTCGCATCGATGAGTTAATAAATTTTCACTAAGATTTCTTAACTTGGGATGTTCCTTCATAGGAGGCCTCAAGACTATCCCAAATTTCTTTAGCACTAGCGGATGATGAAACACGATTAGAGATTTCTTTGGTTAAACCTTTTTGTAACATAATTAAAGCTTTGAAATTCTTTTGAGCAACTTTAAAATCTTTCTCATTATAGTCATCTTCTTGCTTTTCACTTTGCAAATCAAGAGAAAGTATAGCAATGGGTCCTTTGACTATAATTCTCCAACATTCAAAATCAACTCCTTTTATGTGATTTCTCATTTGATTTTTCCAATGACTATAATCGTACCATTAAAGATAGGATACTTTATTGAGTCACTAGAATCCATTTTTAAAAATAAAAGACTAGGCCGAGATTTAAAAAGAATTAAAAAGAAAATATCAAAACTTAGAGTATTGGATCACCTCTTTAGCGGTAAAGCTATCAAGAGCACGAGGCTCTGATGCCAATTGTAGAGTCCAAGGGCCCAACAATACTCTAGAGGGGGGGGTGAATAGAGGATTGTACCTCTTAAAAATTTTGCAATGAAATATTAGATGCGGAAATGTAAATTGCGGAAAATAAATAACACAAGGATTTAACGTGGTTCGGCCCAATTGAAAAGCCTACATCCACCCCTTCTTCTTATTAATTATTTACCAAGAGCACCTACCACGGCCTAGCTTACAATAAACAATTAATAAACACTAGAGATCTACCCCGACCTTAGTGTGAAGCCTTTTCTTTTAAACTCGAGAAATTAATCTCTAACAAGGTGATTATTTTTCTCGTTACAAGTCTCTCAATAAATTGAAAATACAATTCAATTGTCTAGAGAGCCTTATCGTAACTATGCACTTTTAGAAAATAGAAATTAAGAACAAAAGTACAAAGTTAAAATGCTTTCAAAAAATCAAAGTAAATATTTTGCAAAACAAAAGTAAGGAACACGGTTCAATGATGAACAAAAGGTATTTTGCAAAAGTAAAATTAAGATCGTTTTGAAAGACTTAGATTGATTAAAAATATATTGGAAGTATTGTATTCAATTGTATTGTCTTAGATCATTTTTAATCAAATGGTATTAGAGTACTTATAGTACTCGTGTGATGCATATCACAAACAACAATATTATTTTGTTTTTACTTACTAATCAAGAAAGATAATATTATGAATTAAAGGGTTATTTCATGGGAATAATCCAAACTAACGTCCTCCTTCTCATTTTAATCCAAACTAACGATTAACTCAGAATAATCCAAACTATTGCGTCATTTAACTTTAACTAAACTATTGGAAGGGCTACCTCTTCATCCGGTTTTAGTGACTTGTAACTTGCCTTCTTCTTCATTTTATCATTATCAACCCAAAAAAAACAAATCACCATTAAAACAAAACAAAAAAGAAAAAAAAAACCCACAAGGAAACACCATTACAATATTGATTTGAGTTAAATATAATGAGGAACATTGAGATTGTTCTTGGGATGATGAAGAGCCTATGAACCAGGAAATAAAAATGAGAAAACAAGTTAATTTATTAAAAAAAAAAAAAAAATTACAGCCACCATGGCAATCTAATTGTGTCCTCAGGCTGGCTGTCCTCATCCAGCCTCTAGCACCGGTGCCGCCGCTACCATATTACTCCATCAGAATCACACGTACAATCAGCACAAATAAATGGTCATTCAATGTTTCTAAAAGAAGTGCATTTCAAGGAAGATCGTATAAGGTCCAGCGTAAACACTAAAACAACACATCCGATTAAATTGTTAGACTACCTCACTCGAATGGAGACTTCAGTGGCCACTGGCCCGACTATTGAACGATGGAGTATAATACACTTGCCAAGATGAGAAGGCGCATCTGCAATAACATTAAAAATGACGTAAGAAGTAAGACGGAAGACATTAAAAATGGAGGAAGACATTAAAAATGGAGGAAGAAGGAAAGAGGGATGAAGAATTAGAAAAGAAATAAAAAAAAATTAGGAAAGTAGGCGGTCCCACATTATTACCTATTGTAAAACAGGCAATAACAAGTCATATATGACATGGTTCAATTAAAGTTAAATGACGTAATAACTTGGATTATTCTGAGTTAATCGTTAGTTTGGATTAAAATGAGAAGTAAGACGTTAGTTTGGATTATTCCCATGAAATAACCCAAAATAATATTGTATGATAAAATATTCTAAGCTTCCTAATCAAAAGATTAAGTTAGTTGTAAAATATGATTAGGAAGATCTTTAAGATTACTTGTCCTCCAAGAACGAACCTAGACACACTAGTCTAGCTAGGAGATACAAGATATTACAATATATTATTTAGAAAATTATCCTTTGAAAGTATTTTAGAAAATCCGAAAATATGGATATGTATCAAATAATATTTTCGGCCAACATATAAAATAATAAGGATGATTTTTTTTCAAATAATATTGTTTGATAAAACTTCCTAATCTTTTTGATAAAAAGATATAGTTAGTTGTAAAAGATAATTAGGAAGATATTTAAAATAACTTATTCTCCAAGAATGAATCTGCAAGCTAGTTCAATTAGGAGATATAGAATATTAGAAGATAATATTTGGAAATCTATCTTTTGGAAATATATTGTACATAACCAAAAATATGGTCATATACTTAATAATAATTTCGGCCAATATAAAAATATAGTAGATTTGATTTTCCAAATTATATTATCTTATAAAATCAGTTTAGAAGAGGAGAATTATCATAAAAGATATTTTGTAGAATCATAATATATTACAAATACTTTGCACATCTTTTACAACTAGATTCTCATATATTTTACTAAGTAAAATATACTTAAATCTAATTCTAAGATGAGTAAAGATATTCTCATATATCATAATAAAAATATAGAAAACTTTTAACACAAGATAATTCTTTAGAAAATATTTAGAAAATATTTGTAAAACGTTTTTATGAAAAACTGCTACAGCACTGATGTTACTGTAACATGTAATCATGTTAGGGTAACATCACTGCTGAGATTTGTAGTGCATAGCTTCGTTAAGTCACTTTACAAGTATCGTTCCTATAGTCTTGACTTGATACGAAGCTTGTCTTTGACGCTTTCAAATCCTCTTCTTCTTTTCACTTCTTTTCGAGCTTAGATACCTACGCACCATAAACTCAAACACACAAACGAGTAGCGTACAATAGAAATAAATAACTTGACAATTATCAAAACTAAACGTGGAGTCAACACTTGCATCTGATGCCTATTATCTTAGTGCTTACATAGTTACATAGTCAGTTCATAGGACAGCGCATAATACGGAGTATATAGTAAGTATAATACAGAGTACAATAAGTTTTTTGGGTGCAAATATAGTGAAGTAATGATACTATATATGAAGTGTGAATAATATGGGATTTGATCGTTTAGTAGAGGATTACATAAGATATGCATTCTGCCAATGTCGATGCTCTTCTTAAGACGCTTTTTTGATAGGTTCGAAAAATTGACGTTCCTATAAATATTTGAAACGATCGAAAATTAAAGAATTGGACTACTTCTTCTTTCGTGTTTATTAGTGTGCATACTCATGATAATTAAAGTTGGCCGTTAAGTTTGATTTTATTTGACTATAATATATTAAAAAAAACTCTGTTAAAGATTATCGATATTTAGTATCAGGTGCCAAAAACCACTAAGTTAAACTTGTTTCTAATGTTTGAAATGTATCACAGAAGTATAATATTCACAGGAATTGAAAAATTACGTTCAGAGATTAGTGAAAAGTTAACTGTATTTAGCGAAAAGTCGACTTCATATAAAGATTTCCAAGATGTAGCAATTTATGAAAACAACTCATGCCAAGTCTTTATAATTCACGAATAATTCAAATGCGCCATATTCGTGATACAATGCCACGACAAACTAATACGCACCGGTAGAGGAGCTAAATTGATTGGCTCCCCAAAGTTTGTAGTAAACCATTTGAATCATACTGTGAACCAGTTTTCTGAATTTTGCTTACTGATAAGATAGATAAAACATGGAGGCATGAACCAGTTGATCGAGGCTCCTAAACAGCTGAAGCCCCCAAGTATCGTCGTTTTGCTCGATCAATAGGTAGGTGTCGAGTCCTTGAATTGTGGAGGCGAGTATAGTGAGGTTGGGTACTATTGGTGCAGGATGTGTAAAATAGCTCCTAACGACGTCGAGACGCTGTTGTCCTCAACCAGCTTCAACTCACGATACAACGTCAACTGTTTAGTCTTCATATTACATAAATGAATTTGTAGTTTGTATTTACAGAAAACCAAATCCCTATTATAGGGATGGAAAGCAATAAGATCAAGATTATCACTTTCATCAACAAGTCCACGAAGCACGACTCTGTTATCCAGTAACCATGACCTTCGACTTCGTTTATTGAGATCCCAAACATATACAGCACCGCCAACACCTTGCTCGAAGACACAACATGCTATACGTATGCAGCCGCCAAATACTCCAAAGAAAGATTGTCAATTTTCTAGTGCAAGGTCTTTAGGCAGCTTGATGACATGGCTCAGTTTGGCATCACCGCTAAAAACCACAAGAAAACGACCTATAAGCCAATGCAACATCCCATCGTGCGCAAGGATTTGACCGTGGGACCAGTAATAATACCACTGAGGACGATACCAATCAACCCTGACTTCACTCCACTGCCTTGTTTCGGAACAATATATTTGAATGTTATGCTCACAAGAACAAATTTTAGGAAAGCCACTTCATCTTTCGAATCTGTTTAGGTCGGTTAAATGCCATGTTTACGGGGAGTAGAATCATCTTGAACCTACACCACCCGTCTCCATTGACTATGTGCTTCTCATCACGATAACACAATAGCCCTGGTTTTTGACCAACCGATGAACATCTACGTTCATTCATAGGTACACCTAATGAGTCATGTAAGTTAGGAAGCGCAATCCACTGCTTCGTAATCAAATTGACAACATAGAACAAAGTAGTAGATCATGGGTAGACGCTCTCAGGTGAAAGGGAAAGGGCCTATTCCTGAGGTATTTTATTGAGTGCAAGTCACTTCGTACATGGAGAAAATTTAGGTTTACATTTTCGATATTATATTTTTGGGATAGCTTGGGGGGGTCGGAAATAGCTAAAAGAGGGTACATGCATTTGCAGCGTCCTTCAGGGTAAGTGACCTTTACACGGTGCTCAAACACAACGGTAAATTGCTCGGGGGGAAATTTAAAATGGCGTTGGCGCTGAAGATGGTTTAGCATGCCAAGAAAGTAAGCGCTAGAAATAAGAGAGTACCAATGCCTACAGACAACCTTATATCGGGTAGCACACTTCATAGGAAGCCGTATTAGAATTTCAAGTAACGTTTCGTCTGGCAAGCATCTCGCTAACTTAAATCCAAATTCAGATCCCGACTCCACCTTAGTGGCTACTATCTGTTTCTTTTGGCAACGGGCAATGACATCGGAACCCATCATAGTGATTTCTCCAAAATAAAACTGCAATTTTCATAACAACCCACACGCACCTTAGAGGCTTAAACTGAACACAGCGGGCACCATTTAGTTTACATAGATCATATATTATATTACTACGAAGATCATATCACAAATCCAGTTTTGCCAGTTATCAAACTCTTCATGCAGCCGTATGCTGCTATGCATACTACATTAACAAACAGACAGGTAAGTCTCGTTTAAGAGAGGTTATCCATCTTAAGAATAAAACACGTCAAGTAAACCTTTATTTACATAGGCAAGAGAAGCAGTTTGTTAAATTTAGGCACGTTAAATTTGAATTATTCACTTCATATGACCTATGTTAAAACAGATATACCCGTCTTAAAATATGAATTTATGCGTTAGAATGGAGGTTAAAAACAAAGGGATCATAGGAAAATCGACAAAATTAAGGGTAACATGAAAAATTTCACGATTACATGATATAAAAAAATTCCACAAACAAATTTAGAAGCAAACATCTTTGAATCATATAGAGTATATAAAGTATGATAAAAACTTTTGTAATTGATAAAATCGAATCTTTGAATCATCCATCATAGAACAAATACGTGAAATTAATAAATAACTTGTTATGAAACCAATTATGTGGATGTCCATTATTGTGTTAAAATTCATATTTATTATCATGTGAGAAATGATTATATTGAGAAATAGTCAACCTTTATTGGAGATATTATTTACAATCTCTATAGTACTAGTTGGGAGTTATCACTTTTATTCTCCATTTTTGTATTGTATGTACTGCATAATTTTTTGGAGATTCTAAATGACTACTCTAATTAAGTAAGCAACATTTTTTTTTCAATAATTTGGTTGATGATATATAAAGTTGCTTGTAAATTTATCGTACATTCACGATTAGTACGAGTAATTAATGTTATCACAATCACATTTTAATTATATATGAATAAATTCATCTTCTAAATATGCATTTTAATTCAGTGCATAGAAAATCCAACTGCATTATACATTATTCTCCATTAAAGATGATATTTTTACCATCTTAGGTGGACAAAGATTAAGTATAAAGGTGGTAAAAGTGGTTATTCATTATCAAATACTTTACATGAAGTTTAAAAAAAATACTCCGTATAATTTAGTTCGATCATACAAAGGTTCATAAACTGATCGACTATAGTGAGTAATATAGCACGATTACACTTGAAGTGTTATAAACTACTGTTAAGCTTGACAAGTAAGTGCACAAGTGCACATATTAAGGCATGTCTAACTCCAGTAATGTAGAATTGTATTGATTGCAAACTATTAAAAGTTGACATAAAATGATCAACGTCAAGTGCATAAATGTATTTTTAAAGAATTTTGATGTAAAATTAAGCAAGATTGAAATTAGAAGATCTAAACAATAAAATTTCACATTAATCGAGGTTGAATAAACCTTCTAAATTCAATTGTATGAATTGATATCATTAGTGGCTTGAAAGCCACATAACACATATTCGAGTACATTATGTTATATTTACAGTTTATATTATGTGAACAATTTGATCTTCTATATTCACCGTTTCTTTTATCTTTCAGGAATTTGATAATCAATTGCGTACTCCCTATTTATATTATAAAATCCCACGATAATGGTCACTAATGAAATCTCATTAGTATTTGATATGGGAAATTAAAATCGCATTTTAATGCGGTTATGTAAATGATTACAATCTATCTTGGATATAATTTTTACCACCTTAGGGGGAGAAAGATAAGTGAAAAGTTGGTAAAATAAAAGAAGTTTTGCAAACTTAAATTACACCTATGGTGTAATATATATGGAATAGCGATTCCAGAAATTCAAGTACATGATCATGAAATAATATTCGTATGAAACGGATACACATTTAAGCGCAATATTCAATTGCCTATTTAATACGGAATTTATAAATCCATTTGACAGTCGACATATATGGTTATTTATGAGCTCATAAACCTGAAATCCATCATGGATGTTGAAAATAAAACTGTACAGTTTGCATTATCGAGTCATCAATTGCATTAGTTAAGCACTTTCATTTTCATATTTCTTTCTTTCCATCATTGCATCACTTCACATTCTACATTTTTAAACCTAATCACATTCTATATGCATTATTGTTGATGATGTGACCATTCAAGTAAAAGTGCAACATTACAAAAGTGACAGGTTATAAGTGACGATGTGAAAATAGTTATGAATTACTATTTTTATTATGAAATTCGAAGCAAAAGTGCAACATTACAAAAGTGACAGGTTAAAAGTGATGTAACCATAACGGGGAGTATGCACGCGCTGTCCTTATCTGTGGCTTTGTCCCATTGGGTTTTCCATGGAAAGGTTTTAATGAGGCAGCTGATTATGCATATTTGAGGATTATTGTACTCTTTTCTTTCACTAGTGTTTTTCCCACCGGGTTTTTCTAGAAAGGTTTTTAACGAGTCATGATCTTCAGTAATATACATCTAAGGGGGAGTGTTATGAAACCAATTATGTGGATGTCCATTGGGCTTTGTGGCCCATTATACTAGTTGTGTAAATAGGTTTTGACCCATATGATGTACTATATATATGGCTATAGGTTTTGACCCATTTATAACATAAATGGAATAATACAGGAATTATTATTTATGAAATTCAGATTTGATTAATACTTACAGACATAGATAGATAAATAGGAAACAGGGGCTGCTACGAGTTTTAATAATTAACCTCTCACGCAAGTATACGTGGTCGTTATAGCGTCGAAAGGGTCGATCCAAGGGAGTAGGTGATTATGAATGTGATTTATCTAACCGCTTATATATCTAGATCGATAAAATAGCGTGATATCCAAAACTACTATATCTATTCGACTAAAAAGAACTTAGATGATAACTAGAAATAGCTACTAATAACTAAAAAGGAGCGTATAGAGATAAACGATTAATTAAGGGCTAGGGATCGACTTCTCCACCTCTTTACTTTAGTCATGCAATTTATGAGTTAAAATCAAAGAAGAATCAAGGAATTTTATGTGGACTCGTCATATAATTACTCGAAAACCTCCCCCCCGGGTTCGATTCTAAGACTCCCTAGCTTAGACTCAACTCTACTCCCGTAGTAATTCCACCCAAACTATAGGTATTAAGCGTGACGAGGACCCTAGAGTCGTCCCCCTTCCATTCTCATGGTCAAGGTCGATATAAGGGGTCCTAGAGACGATTTAACCTTCCGAGTTTAACACTTTCTAGGCACTAATGAGCGGACAACGAAGTTTAGACAACTTCCATTTAGCGATAAAGGATTAAAACCCAACAATTCCTCAACTCATAGTAATTATTAACCCCAAATAAAGAACACAAATTCCACAATCCTCATCTTTTCAAGAGTTTTAATGCATGACTTTAGTAAATAGGGGATAATCGACCCCTAGTTAAAAGACTACTCACTAATCATGACAAAATCAACAATATCCAAGCAATTACCCAACATACATACAAAACCCATAATCAAAGTTTCAATCTTTAATAAATATATTGCAATAGAAGGAAGAAATAACAACTACAAACACAATTTCAATTTCAAATCAAGAGAATTATATAACATTAATCATGATCCAACAAGATTCACAAACTACTCAACTACAAACATTAAACTAAAGCAATTAACTAAAATAGAAAAAGATGAGAAATTGTACCCTTGAATTAGATTAAGAAATTAGAATAATAATAGAAGAAAAGTGGAGATTAAATCACCCAAATTACAACTTGAAAAAGAACCCAACTCTTGAAAACCCTCATAAATATCCTCTAAAACAACTTTAAAATGACTTAAAAATGACTCAATGACGAGTTTTCGTATATATAGTCGCTCAAAATCAAACCAGATTGAGTCGTGGAAAAACAGGGGCTGGACCGGGCGACAGAGCCACGGTAGGGCGACCCAGTAACCAGATGGGCGACGTGTTGCCCTGGGGGCGACCCAGTCGCCAGATGGACGACGTGTTGCTCGGGAGGCGACTTGTTGTTAGTGCTGCCCTTGTGTCGCCCGTTTTCTGCTCAAATTTGCCCTTTTTACTTCCTTCTTGATTCTTTGTTTCCCATTGCTTGTAGTCCTTGAGGTATGCTCCTTGGTATCTGCATATACAACCATGACAAAGCAGTACCTTGTCCAAAATGCGAAAACTCAAAGCGAAAAGGCGGAAACACGAATGTATAGTGAAATCGGGCATAATCGACGACTTAGGAGCATGAAAATGATACGAACAAGAGCTGAACATCACGAAATAAAGGGGCTAAAACTACGCTAACTGGGGCGTTACCGGTGAAGCAACGATGGCGTATATTATTTTACTGAATTAGGGATCCTTCTTTTAACCAATGAAAATACGACTTGACTATTGCGAAAGTGGTAATTTATCCCTTTGTTTTTTTCTTCATGTGAAATTTAACTCTATTTTATTTTCAGATAAAAAATCTTGGCAGCACATCTATTTATACGTATTAAAATGGTATTGATATGTTGAAAAAGAATTGTACATCGAATCTACAATACGTTAACAAAACGATGTACTTCCTTATTATTTTGTCCACTACGTACCATCTATTGATTTTTATATTTCTGATGCGTATAAGGCTATATAATTATATATACACGATCGTATTTATACACGAATTCGTGTATATATAGAAAAATAGGTTTAATTTTATTTAATGAGATTAATATACACACTAATATATTGATGAGATATTGGTGATAAATTAATTTCCCAACGATATTTTGATCGGAAAAATACTGAAGAGTTAAGTTTCACATATAAGAAAAGTAAAGGGGTTAATTACTCCATTTACAACTTAAGTAACTGATTTCACAACTAGCATTTAGTTAAGAGGCAAATTACCACTTTCACGATAATCTACCATAATGTCCTCCAACAGCTACCCTCATAGCTATGGTAATTTGTCAAAATTTTCATGACTTTGGGGAAAATAAGAACAAACAAATTCTTCGATCTTCAATCTTCACAGGAATGCTAGGTCTTCTGAACCTGAAAAAAATTCAAACAAAGACACGGGAAAATCATCCGTCACTCACAAGTTATAAGGGGAATATCATTCGTTGATTTGATTACCAAAGGAGCGTTAAGCTTTTCGAACCGTTGAAAACAATTTCACTTATGAGGACTTTGAGTCACTTGATCATATTATAGGTATTAAAGAAAAGACAAACATAAAACTTCAATAACAATCAGTTTGCCTTCGTTAAAAACCCCGTCGGTGGGTGATACATATAACTTTTTCTACCCACTGGCAAGGCAACGAAACTTAATTTATTAGGCCTCAGGAGCGCGAGACTCTCTGATACCATATTAGAATTTGAGAGAGGAGATAACTCATAAAAGGAATTGTGTTATTAATTGTAGTTGTGATTAATCTGTTAATACATGATATCAATGTATAGTAAACTTTATAACTAAGTAATATGAAAAACACAACATTATTACCTATGTTAATCTTGGGTAAGATTTTAAGATATTATTTCAATAATATTAATGTAAATATTCTTAACGTTAATATAATCTAAACATAATATTATCATAGTATGATATATTACTTTCTCCGTTCAATTTCGTTCACCCCATAACACTGTTTGACACTATTTATAAAGTTTGGTAAGTTTCGAGATTGTGTGAAATATATAAGCGACGATATAGTCATGAGTGATATTGTTTTATTCGTCTTACTAAATACAATATTAATATTACACAAATTCTTGTGTAAGTCAGGACTTACAATAAGTTATTGTAAGTCCACCTCATTTGTACCCGTTTATATAACTTTTGTACTATTTAAGTGATAATTATGATTAATTGTTACTAATTTTTTTTAGTACTTCTGTAACTGACTTTAGTAGATTTATTTCATGAGTTTGTACCCTTTCAACTGCAATTTGTACTTTGGTCTCAAATTAATTTTGTGTAAGTTGTGTCTTACAGAAGAATTACTGTTAATATTATTCCATTTAAATAATTTTTAACAATGTGCAACTAAAGATATTAACGTCGTCGCAAAATTTGTCTCGGCATTTGGAATATGAAATTATGGGGATAGTAGATTTAAATGGAGAGAGTACAATACAATAATATCCTCTAACACCTCAAACTTCTTGATTTGTTCATGATATCATGTTATACCTAAGACAAATTCGAGTCAAGCCCCCCTGTGTTTGCTATATTTGCTCACTTTTGTTCTCCACCACCTGTGTTCGAGGTTCTTCCAGCGTCTTCCAGTACATTGCATGTGTTTTTTTTTGAGTTTTGCATAATTTTTTTGGTTTGATATTAAAAGAAAATCATAAAAATTTCTGTTTTTAGGGTCCTGCATAATTTTATTGTTCACACGGAAAAAGGAATTGTAAATGTCAAATATTGATATTAGTATTTGACAACAATGTGCATAACAAGATTTTAATATGTGAATGTTTGTGTATATTTTAATAATTTTTATTTTATTTTATTGTTTAAATTTAAATAATTTAAGAATTAATATTCTATACTAAAAAAGACTTGTATTTCATCAACCAAAATATTCATAATAAAAGGTTCAATTTGTAAAAAAATAAACACTTCAATTCCTTATTTTAAATAGTATAACTTTGTATCAAGTGGCCTCAACTCGAGAAAGAGAACTGGGTCACCAAAATTCAATCTACGATCCTAGTGTGATTTATATAATAAGGGGTTCTCCACACTTCTCACATATATGTGTCTGTTAACAAAATTTATACTGAAATCCAACAATCATGAGATTTTTCTCATAATACGAGATAACGTGTAACCCATTTCAGGTGGCAAATAGCTCAGTTAACAATACCCAAGATATAATCATGGACCTTGGTAACATGTTAAACAAGTGTCAGACTCGGATCACATCCATAAATGGACACTACTACAAATCTGAGCAAAAACAACGGAGCAAAAACAACACATATTAGCCTTTCCGTTGTTTATAATATTATAAACAACGCAATTAAAATTTCCGTTGTAAAAAGTATAGGCGCCAAATCAAACTCATCACTAAAAACAACGGAAAAATCATTAAAAACAACGGAAGGACAATTAATAACGGTTTTTATTAAAATGTGTTGTTTTTAATTAGACTTTATATAACGGTTACGTAATTAAAAAAGCGTTATATTTAATTCGTATTAAAAAAAACGGTTATTACAAATAAACCGTTATTTTTGTGACTTTTTAAAAACGGTTTTTATACCTAATAACCGTTTTTTTAGTAATAATAATAAAAACGGTTCTTTTATTCTATTGTTGTTTTTAATGTGAACTTTAAATAACATAATAACTAGTAAACCGTTTTTTTTAATTAAAAACCAAAAAAAACGAAATTATTCAATACTAATTCGTTTTAAATAACTATACTCATAATATTTATGTATTCTAATTTGTTTACCTTAAAAGCTATATATGTTTAAAATACTTTGTTTTTAAACATATAATAATATATAATCAATAATAATTCAATACTATCTAATTCGTTTTAAATAACTATACTCATAATATTCTTTAATTATTTGTTTTTAAAATCAATATATTAGAAATCACTATATTTAAAATATTTTTAAAGGTTTTGTAATTTTAAAATACTTTATATTTTCTTCTTTATATTGAAATGTATTTAATTAAAGTGATATCGAATTAAAGAAATTAAAGTAGTTAAATTGATAAATAATATTATATATATTATATATATTTTTGAATACCTAATATTTTTGTGATTTACATATCAATGCACATGGTTTAATTTTAAATAACATTCTACATTATTTTGTCTTAGCTTGTATAGATACGTTATTTTAGGCCTTGTAATTTGTAGTAGTAATTATTGTACAACCACCTCAAATAAATATAGTCTGAATTCAAATTCAAATTCTCTATAAACCGTTTTAAATAATAACAAAATTGATTATCCATTATACACTAAGCTATTTTGAAAAAAAAAAAAAAAATACATTAAAAAAAACGGTTATTAGCCTAATAACCGTTTTTTTAACTATTTAAAACGGTTATTAATCTAATAACCGTTTCTTTTAATGCAATTTTTTTAAAATTGATTACCCATCACACTAAGCTATTTGAAACGGTTTTTAGGCTAATAACCGTTTTTTTAACTATTTAAAACGGTTATTAGCCTATTAACCGTTTTTTTTAATGAATTTTTTTTTTAATTTTTAGTTGGCGCTGATTTTGTTTTAATAGGGAGTTTAAACGTTTTTTGTCTCTACCTTCCCTTTAAGTTACTTAAAATTAGCCGTTATAAGGTTTATAATTTAATTTAAACTCATTTGATTCATTTTCACGGTTTATCTATCAATATTTCCTTAAAAAATTTCGATCAACTTTCAATTTCTCCCTTTATTATATTCATCAATAATATCGATCATACTCGAAAAGGTTCGTTTTTTTTGTTATTATATAATTGTGTATTCTTATGTTATATTGATTGTTGTTATGGTTATTGATTATTGATTGTTTTTGTACATATTGTATGGTTGTATATGCATGTGTCATTGTATTACGTATATGTATGTATATAATATGTGTATGTGAAAACGTATATATATGTATGCATGTGTCATTGTATTATTCTTTGTTGTTGTTGTTTGTTGTTGTTGTTGTTCTTTGTTGTGTATGTATGGTTATGGTCATTGTTGTATGGTTATGGTTATTGTATATATGTTGTATGTATATGTATGTATATGTTGTATGGTTATGGTTATTATAGTTATTGTTGTAGTAGCTATATGTGTATTGTATGTATATGTATGTATATGTTGTATCACGATGGTTATGGTTATTGTTGTAGCTTAGTACGTATATGTGTATTTGATCTTTGAAAGAAAACAGGGAAATGAATTTAGTTCGGTTTGTCGAATGGTTATGAAAACTGTATCATTAAATCCGTCTCGAAAAATTAGGTGGTTTAGGCTTTTATTTTGTTAAATTCCGAGTCCGTATGACTACTTTTCGGACCTCGAAAGTTAGACCTCAAATGTTTATACGGGTTAAATTAAAACAAAAAAAAATTAGTTTATTAATTAATGTTAAATGTGTAAATATGTATGTATGCAAATTAAAAACGGTTTGTTGTTGTTGTTTGTAAATATTTATGTATGTATGCATGTAAATAAATTAAATATGTATATATGTATGTATATATATGTAAATTAAATATGTATGTATGTAAATATGTTGTTGTATGTAAGATGAATTTTCCTCGCCATAAGAAATTTTCCGAGTGGACCAAAGAAGAAAAAGATGGCTTTCAAAAATTTGAGACGTACAAACGACGTCAGTCACTTCGAATAAAGCGTATGATAAGTGAATACAAGTACTTTGTGACTGATTGGAAGACGGTGGCACTCGAGACACCATTTGTCGAACGCCGAGTACCTGACTGCCTCCGCAGATGGTCCTCAAAAAGACGAGAATACGGCCGGTCGTTCATCAGAAGCAACCCTAGTTCCATTGATGGGGTTGATGCCGACACGCGTGAGCCTTGGGTGATAGAAATTGAGGCAAAGTTTGAGGAACTTGCTCTTCCAGAAGTATTTAAGACTTCTTTTGTAAACTGGCCACTGCCTTAGAGGTGAAGTCCACGCATGGTGGGTTCGAGTACGATCCAGAGCTGTACGCCGGGGCGACTATTTCATTCTTTGGGAGGAGTTCAAACTTCGCTTACGCGAAGTATTTTTTGCTGTTAAGCAGGGTTATACCTTCCTAGAGGACGCCGCCTAGTGTAGTTGGTTACAATAATATTTTGAGAAAAATGAATTTGTTTAACAAATATTTCATTCGTGTGCAATAATTAAGAACTATTTTTAATTGTTTGTCTAAATTCTACGTACCCTTAGCTTTGATTTTTTACGACGACCCTTTATATATTATTATTGTGTGTGTATGCTTAAGTTTAATTTATTGGGCTTAAGTTTAATTTATTGGGTGAATCTTTGATTATGTGTGTATGTATGCATGTGTTTAATTTATTATGACCCTTTATATATTATTGTGTATGTATGCATGTGTTTATATATATATATATTTAATTAATATGTAAAAATCTAATTTGAATGTGTCAAATATATATATTTTTGTAGGAATTAAAAAATTATATATTATGACGACTCGAACTTGGATGATCAACGCAAAAAAGGGTGATCCAGAGTATGAGGCCGGTTTAGCTGAATTTTACGATTTCGTATCGACTCATATGGAAACTAAAGGTTCTTCTATGATTCCGTGTCCTTGTGAGAGGTGTATTAATATAAAGTATATGAGTTTACCTTACGTTAAAATTCACCTAGAGAAGTATAAATTTAGTAAATATTACACGCATTGGTATCTTCACGGGGAATCGTTAGAAGGAGACGAGGGTGGTAATAAAGTCGTCGAGCAAGCAGATGATGAGATAATAGGCCGAGGGGGCGAATACGATCACGTGATTGTCGACGAAATTGTTGATGACGTGGAAGTATCAGACGATACTAATAATACATCCTCGTCTGATGATGAAGTTGGGGTTGAGTTGAACGTTGATCCTGTAAATTCCCCGACCGGCGATGCTGATGCTAATACTTTCAATCACGACAATGATTATGACGCATTTTTTGGGGACTTTCAGGATATATTACTAGGTGATGCAAAGAATAATTCAATTGCACAGAAGAACTCTTTGAAAAAATTGCGTGATTACGAAACGCCTTTGTATCCCTTGCAAGAAATATTCAAAGTTGTCATTTGTGGTCAAGTTGTACAATTTGAAGGGGCAAATAATTGGGCGATAAGGGTTTTGGTGATCTACTTGAATGTTTGAGTGACATGTTTCCGAAGGTAATGTCTTACCTAGTAGGACCTATGACGCCAAAAATTAATAAGAGAGACGGGAATGAAATACGAGAAGATACATGCTTGTTCTAATGACTGCATATTGTACCGAAAGCAATACAAGGACTTATCTTATTGTCCTAAATGTAATGAATAGGCGTTATAAGGGCAAGGAAGGAATTCTGCGAAACTTATGTGGTATTTTTCGCCACTCTCAAGATTTACTCGAATATATGCGAATCCGTAAGATGCTCGGATGATCTTTGTGGCATATGATTGGAAGAATGGCGATGGAAAGTTAAGACACCCTACCGACGGTGTTCAATGGAAGTCTTTCGGCGAGATGTATCCAGTTTTGCGAAAGACCCTAGAAGCGTCGCCTTGCACTTTCAACGGATGGAATGAACCCCATGGAAATATGAGTAGCCAACACGACACATGGCCCGTAGTGTTAGCTATTTATAATTTACCCCATCCGTTTGCATGAAGCGTAAATATCTGGCTGTTGACGTCTATAATTTCAGGTCCTAAACAACCTGGAAATGATATAGATGTTTACTTGGAGCCCCTTCGATGATCTAAAGTCATTGTGGGATCGGGGATACAGTGTTTGATGCTTTTAAGAAGGAGACTTTCAATTTGAGGGCAATGTTATTGTGCACTATAAGCGATTTCCGACTTACGGTGACCTATCTGGACATCTTGTGCATGGGAAAGAGGCTTGCCCGTTATGCGGCGAGGACATCGACTCCGAATATTTGAAATGTTCTCGAAACCAGGCTTACCGTGGATTCCGCAGGGTCTTACCCCCCGGTCATCGTTAGCGCAGGCAACAACAAGCCTTTAACGGGAAATCCGTCCACCGTCTACCTCCTAAGATTCTGAGTGGCCATGAAATTCTAGAGAAGGTTAAAGATATCGCCATAACATACGGAAAAAAGGGTACTAAGTTGGCGACACGTGGGTATAAGAAAAGTCAATATTCTTCGACAAACCTACAGATCGTACACCACGGTGAGTAATCGCTTAGATTTCATGCACAACGAGAAGAATGTTTGTGATCACATCACAAATACCGTTTTAAGTGTTTCGGGTAGGTGAAAAGACAACAAGGCTGCTAGGGATGATATGGTCGAGATGGGTATTAGACCCGAGTTAGCACCAGTAAAGAAGGGATCACGTATTTTCTTGCCCCCAAGAAATTTCATACACTTTCACGAAAGGAGAAAATCTCGTTTTGGAGTGTTTAAAGGGGATTAAGGTGCCGAGGGATATTCCTCAAACATCGGCTGCTGGTCTCGATCAGACTTGAAGTTGTGAAGTTTAAAGTCACACGACTGTCACACTTTGATGCAACAATTACTGCCCGTTGCCCTTCGTTGTGTTTTACCGAAAAGGTACGATATGCAATTACTAGATTTTGCTTCTTCTTCCAGTCCATGTGCGACAAAGTGATTGACCCGGTGAGGCTGCGACTTTACAAAAACTTCGTCACAACTCTTTGTCAACTTGAAATGTATTTTCCACCCTCCTTTTCACTATCATGGTCCATCCGACCGCTCACTTAGTCGAGGAGGTGGAGTATCTTGGTCCCGTGTATACGAGATATCGATGATCCGTTTGAGAGATTGATGAAAGTTTACAAGGGTTACAGCTCTAACCGTTACCGTCCAGAAGGGTCAATCGCTGAGCGTGCAATAATCGATGAAGCTCTATCGTATTGTTATGACCATCTTTCAAGAAATGAGTTAGTTGGTGTTCCTAAGCATCGTCACAGTGACTGGATGAAAGGAAAGGGGATCAGAGGACGTGTCCGTAAGGATATGAGCCGTGAAATGTTGCATACATTTCACACATCGCTTCTCCATAATGACGATGATGTCCAACCGTTCATTGATCAACACCGAACTGAAATTAAAGCTGCTCACCCAACTAAAAGCGAGATGTGGATTGCGAATGAGCAGAATCGGACTTTCAGTCAATGGTTTACAGAATATGCGTTAGACCAAGCACATGATGAAGAAGAGGACGAAATCATTTCTGGTCGAATGTTGCGTCTCGCCCTAGGTCCAAACACTCAAGCAACTTTTTACACAGGTTATGCTATTAATGGACATACCTTTTATACCAGCCAACAAGATGAGTCAAGTACTACTCAAAACAGTGGTGTATGCGTGGAAGCGGAGGCAATGCACTTTGCTAGTTCTAAAGACAAACGGCCTGTGTGGGGTAAAATGCACTACTATGGAGTCGTCGAAGAAATCATGGTATTAGATTATGATGATTTTGAGATTCCTTTATTCCGCTGCAAGTGGGTTGACAACAACAACGGTGTGCGTAAAGACGATTTAGGTTTTACGTTGGTCAACCTTGAAAAAACCGGTTTTAAACAAGATCCTTACATTATGGCTTCACAAGCTAAGCAGGTCTTCTATGTTGTTGATCCTAGCGACAAGAAATGGTCAATTGTTCTATCTACACGTAGTAGAAATGCTAATAGAGGTGATGACGATGAGTTTGAAGAAGTTGTTTTTGAGGGAATGGATCGTCGTATTGCATCTCAAATCGATGATGATGATGATCAAGACGAAACAATTCCGAGCCATTATGTACGAGACGACCATGACGAAGGAATATGGATTAATGAAGATACTACCGGTCCATCCAAGAAACGTCTTCGATCTTGAGTAAGAATTGAATTTAATTCCAAGTCTATTTATATATATGCTAGCTAATCTTGATTAGAAATTATTATAAGTTAAATTTTTTTTTTTCCTTACGTGCAGGTTCTTGTAATTTTTTAATATAATTAAGCACGATAAGGACTCGCACGATAATTTTAAACGCAAAAGATCCAGACGAACCAAGCTGATGAGCGGCTTACGTGCAGGTTCTTGTGATTGGTGTAGTTTTTCCTTACGTGCAGGTTCTTGTGATTGGTGTAGTTTTTCATTGTTGGATTTTATTGTATTTATCGTAGTTCGGTACTAATAAACGTTGTAATTTAATTTGCGATCGATTATTATTAATTATTATTACAATATATTTTCATTTGATGGCCAATATATAATTAGTAAAATAATTATAATATAATCAAACAATTATACAAATTGATTATGTAATTTAGAAATTATTTTGTTCCTTTAATTATTTTATATAAAAATCATCTAAATCATCTAAATCAAAAATAAAAAAAAAAAAAAAAAAAAAAACCCAACAAAAGAAACGGTTTTTACAGAAAACCGTTTTTAATAATTACAAAAAAAAACGGTTTATAATAACAAACCGTTTTATATAATGTTTTTTTAATTTTTAATACTAATTGTAATTATAATTCTAATACTAATTCTAATCAAATTAATAGTATATAAATTTGTGTATATAAACAAATTAATAGTATATTAATTCTAATATTGTAATTATTTAAATTATTTCCTACTTTAATTATAATAGCCTAATATATTTTGAGTATATAATATGATCTCTTTCCTTATATTTATAATACTAATTTTACCTAAATTCTAATTCTCATACTCATATAATAATGTTTACATATTAATACTATGTTTACATAGATTCTAATTATATATAATATACTAATTTTACCTAAATTCTAATTCTCATACTCATATTAATAATGTGTTTACATATAAATACTATGTTTATAGATTCTAAAATTATTATATATATATATATATAGAAATAGGATCATTAGAGTCCACAAAAAAATTAGAGTCCTAGAGTCCAAATTTCGGCGATCGAAAAAAATGAAATTCCAACCACAAAAAATGAAATTCCAATCTAAAAATGAAATTGTTGATTTTACCTAGGTTGGCCAGATCGGCTCTGGGCCTGACACTGGCCTGGGACCTATTCCCACACCTTTTTTGTGATTTAATCTCAGCCGTTGATCTTCACAATCTAATGGTTTAGATTAGGACTCTAGGACTCTATTCTATTTGTGACTCTATATAACCTACTACTATATATATATATATATATATATATATATATATATATATATATATATATATATATATATATATATATATATATGTATATATATATATATATATAGAGTAAAGTTATATCAAGGCAATGAATATTTAGAGATATTAACGAGACATGACATTTTAGCCTTTTTGTGAAACTTTAACATAGTTTTATGAAACTTCAAAAATTGTGAAACTTTAACAAAATTGTGAAACTTTAAGACATTAAAGTTTCACAATTTTTGAAGTTTCATGAAACTATGTTAAAGTTTTACCAAAAAGGCTAAAATGCTGTGTCTCGTTTGTGTCTCGCAATATTTAGGTGTCTCGTTTGAACTTGTTTCTATATATATATATGTATATATATAAATATATATGTATATGATCTTTTATATATATATGAATTTATATTTACAAGAATCGTTTTTAAAAAAAAAAAAAAAAACCAAAATGAAATGGTTTTTTGGAATAAACCAACAAAAGAAACGGTTTGTTTACAAAAACCGTTTTTAATAATTAAAAAAAAAACGTTTTATAGTAAAAAACCGTTTTATATAATGTTTTTTTTAATTTTAATTTTTAATACTAATTGTAATTATAATTCTAATACTAATTCTAATCAAATTAATAGTATATAAATTTGTGTATATAAACAAATTAATAGTATATTAATTCTAATATTGTAATTATTTAAATTATTTCCTACTTTAATTATAATAGCCTAATATATTTTGAGTATATAATATGATCTCTTTCCTTATATTTATAATACTAATTTTACCTAAATTCTAATTCTCATACTCATATAATAATGTTTACATATTAATACTATGTTTACATAGATTCTAATTATATATTATATACTAATTGTACCTAAATTCTAATTCTCATACTCATATTAATAATGTGTTTACATATAAATACTATGTTTATAGATTCTAAAATTATAAATACTCATATGAATTTATATCGTTTAAAAAAAAAAAAAAAAAAAAACAAATGAAACGGTTTTTTGGAATAAACCGTTTTTATTAGTTATACTATTAAAAACGGTTTATTCATAAAACCGTTTTTTTTAAAAATTAAAAACAACGGTTAAAACATAAAAACCGTTTTTTAAAGTACATTTTAGAGTAAATTTAAGTTCGCGCTCAATATTTTTTTTAATACGTAGGAAGTTGAAAAGGTTTTTATTTTTTTTCTTTAGTTTCATTCTTCTTTTTCATTTAAACTTCTGCTCTTTCAATTAAAAAAAAAAAGAAAAACGTGCACTTCTTCTTCTTCATTCTTCTACTTCATATCAACTACTACTCTTTCAATACAATTATATTTTTCGTTTTAGTTTTGCATAAACCCTAATTTATTCGCACTGCTCAAATTTGCCTAAACCTTATTTATATTGCTTATAAAAGGTTCGTTTTTCACTTTTATACCCTAATTTACATTGTTTAATTGATGTTGTTGTTGAATTTCTTTGTTTTTATGTTTTTATATACGTTGTTGTTGTTGTTGTTGTTGTTGTATTATTTCGTTGTTCATGTTGTTCTTGTTGCATGCTATTGATATTGTTCATGTTGTTCATGTTGTTCATGTTGTTGTACTCGTTGTACTCGTTGTTCATGTTGTTCATGTTATTGCTATTGATATTGTTCATGTTGTACTCGTTGTTCATGTTGTTCATGTTGTTCTTGTTTAATTCACGTTTTTTACAACCTTAAGTTATTGTTGCATGCTATTGATATGCTTAGGTTATTGTTGCATGCTATTGATGTGCTTTTACGGAGTAATACGGAGTAATACGGAGTAATACGGAGTAATGTGGAGTAATGTTGTTGTTGTTGTTGTTGTTGTTGTTGTTGTTGTTGTTGTTGTTGTTGTTGTTGTTAATGGTAGTTGTTTAGGGTTTAATTTATGGAGAGGGTGGGCATGGAGTAATACTAAATAATACGGAGCAATGTAAGGAGTAATGCTATGTTATATGTTGCACGTTGTATGTTGTAGGTTGTATGTTGTATGTTGTATGTTATGGAGTAATAAGGCGTAAAACAAGTAATACGGATTAATTTCAGATTTGGCAGATTTGTGCACTTGTGGTATAAAATAGTTTTAAAAATCGAAATGATCTAATTTTGGTTTGAAATTTTTTGAGGATATACTAAGCCCTCTATAGTAAGTCTCTGCAAAAAATTAAGTCGAAATTCAAAGGATAAGTTACTGAAAAAAATCTGGACATATCAGTCCGTTCAGAAAAGGCAGTTTAGAGTGATTTCACGAAAACGGCTCTATAGGATGATTTGTTAAGAGTTAGGACTCGTACTTTGGAGGGTATACTCTAGGCTCATAGTTCTACAACTTTTATTTTATAAGAAACCATCAGTTTGGTGCAGAAATATGAGAAAACGTAAATCAAAGTGAACCCTTTTTTCTGAAAATTATTTTAGCTGAAATTTGTTACGAGATAAATTTGTTTAAAATATCAAAACACTCAAGTAACGTGATTTAAAAATTTATATGCATCGTTGAGACTTTTATAATTATAGTACGAAATGTGATTTGTTTATTGTACGTGCAGGTTGCTATGGACTCGACCGGTAAACGAAAAAGAGACGACAGTGATAAACCAAAAAAACGTCGAGGTAGAGGACGTTCAATACAACCGGAGGCAATAAAAGCCATTCGTGAAAATAATCCGCTTCCACTAACATGGAACGAGGTATTAGGAGTGCCAAATGGTGATTTGCGTCATAAGTTTTCTTCTTGGATCGGGATTGTATCAAGACAGTGGGTTCCTCTCGACATACAAAATATAAAGAGATTAAATCCCAAAATGAGGGAGCATATTCTTTCATTGTTCAAGGTATATATTCATTGGTTAATTACTTCTAATAATATTGAAATTAAACAAACACAAGCGTACACTAACTTTAATTTGTTTTATATTATTTCGTTATTTATCTGCAGAGAGCATACAATGTTCCCGATAAATACGAACATTATTGTATGGACAAGGTAGCTGATTTAGCCCGATCGTGGAGGACTACTGTCTATAAAAATTACTTGATCGACCCGGAGACGGGAGAAGAAATAGATCCGCCGAAACCACCGGAAGATTGCCCATTCATCACACTACAAATGTGGGAGAACTATAAAAAACAACGTTTCAGCGAAGAGTTTAAGGTTTTATATATATATGTATATATAAGTTAATTAATTAATTAATTCACAAGCATGCATATATTTATTTTATTTTTTTTGGTTATGATAATTTCAAGGCCTTGAGGGAGAGGAACAAAAAAAACATTGCGAATAAAGAATTTCCTCACAACACCGGTCGCAAAGGTTTTTTGGAGCTCGCCGAGGAACATGTAAGACTTATATATATTTGTATATATACAAAGTTATATATATATTCTTTATAATATAATTTTATATTGTAAAGTTTAACCTTAACTTTAATTTATACAAGTATTATATAATAAACTTACTTGTTCTTTTTACTATGAATGTGTAGGCAGAAAGGGATGAAGATGGTGTAATAATTAATCGACATGAATTATGGAAACTAGGTCACACCCCGAAATCAAGCAAATTTGATGAAGCAACTCAAAGGGCGGTAGACAACATTGTATGCATTACTACTCTTTTATTCACGTACACCTTAGTCATTATCTATTAATATTTTAATGTCGATTTTTTCTATTAATAGGATAAATGTGTCGAGAAGGTCAAAGAAGGGTCATGGAAACCTGGCGCGTAGAAAGGACATTCTAGCCGAGGCAATTCAAAAACCTCGAGCACGATTTGCCGTGTGAAAGGCTTTCCAAATTTCATGTTGGAATAACCAAGGTTTTCGGAGAGCTCCTGAACACCAACAGAAAAAAGTACCACTAATGATCGTGATATGGTAGACTAATTAACTTGCTAGTTCTCAGTTAATTTAAATGATCACGACTAGTGGTGGTACCCTGAATTGTATATATATAATGTATTTGTTGCAAATTTGAAAATGATGGCCAGGATGATGAAGAAAATGAACAATGGTGGTACCGACTACGAGGAACTTAAAATGATTGATGAAGTTCTTGCGGTGACGACGAGAAAAGCGGACGATCAAATGACGCCTAAGGAAGGAGACGGTGGCGATGAGGTAATTAAATAAGTTCATAAGTTATCTTATTATTGGATTTATATTGTATTTATTAGTTAATAAAGTGTTATATATAGGTAATTGACTAAACTAACACACGTATATATTGATTAAATAAATAAAATTAAGAGCGGCAAGACAAATACCGAGCAACAAGAAGAAAGAAGACGGGTCGATAAAATTGATGAGGTCGATAAAATGGATGAGGTAAATAAAGTGTTTTTGATGTTGTTGTCGTCATTGTATTGTTGTTGTTGTTAATGGATGTTGTGCAATACAAGTAGAACCAACTTAATTCGATTTTGGCAGATTTGTGCACTCGTGGTATAAAATAGTTTTAAAAATCGAAATGATCTAATTTTGGTTTAAAATTTTTTGAGGATATACTAAGCCCTCTATAGTAAGTCTCTGCAAAAAATTAAGTCGAAATTCAAAGGATAAGTTACTGAAAAAAATCTGGACATATCAGTCCGTTCAGAAAAGGCAGTTTAGAGGGATTTCACGGACCGGCTCTATAGGATGATTTGTTAAGAGTTAGGACTCGTACTTTGGAGGGTATACTCTAGGCTCATAGTTCTACAACTTTTATTTTATAAGAAACCATCAGTTTGGTGCAGAAATATGAGAAAACGTTACTCAAAGTGAACCCTTTTTTCTGAAAAATAATTTAGCTGAAATTTGTTTCTATATAAATTTGTTTAAAATATATATAATCTTTGTTAAATTTATATTGAGTGTTGATTATAATTG
Organism: Dianthus caryophyllus; assembly: GCA_023091065.1. NCBI lineage: Eukaryota > Viridiplantae > Streptophyta > Magnoliopsida > Caryophyllales > Caryophyllaceae > Dianthus > Dianthus caryophyllus. Next base: position 6,721,112 of record CM041520.1, read on the forward strand.
GTATGGAATTTGGATGAAGGTAAATGAAGAACGGTCCCGTAAGGGGGAATTCGAAACGCCGAAACAGACTATATCGATCTTTGGCACGGTAGCGTTTTAATGTTAAATAACTAATGTTTCTATTTATTATAAAATTTTCAGTTATATTCTATGTAATTGTAAATAATTTATGTTTAAAAATGTAGGGAGGAGAAAATTACATTTGCTTTTCAATCACCCGTGAATCGCCTTACAAGGCTCTGCTAAACCCGAGAATCAAAGTTGCGATCGGACATGCGTACTCAATGACACTTAGAGACAAAGGACTGCTTCACAACGTCCCTCTCCTAGATAATCACTTAAAGGTCTAAATCAAGAAGGTCTTAAATAACTTTGGAGGTGTTCGCCACGGCCCTGTTAGCACCGAGTTGCTCACGGTAGAGAGTGCCAGTAGGTTCCTTTGTCCGGGGCCTCGGACTCATGTTGTGCTCGCTTTGTAGGAGCCTTAATAAGAATAAAGGTGATGACAAGAAGGTAATCTATTTTATTGACTCCAAATTAATATTTGTTTTTTTTTAATATATATTGAACTTTATCTTGTTAATATATGTAAATTGTGTTCTATATATTGTTATAGGTAAATAATGTAAATGAGACGGCGTTGGCGAAAGACTTGCAAGAAGACCAACGTCCTACAACCAAGGACAAAGAAAGAATCGAGGAGGTATTTTAACTATCACTCTAATGACATAATAAATTGGTATTATATTAAATATTATCGACATAATTAATACACTTTTGCAGGTGAGTCAATCAGACATTATTGGAACGAATGAAGATTCAGCCTCAAAGAACTTAGCGAAGGCACTTTTTGATGATAAGGTTTATTATAGCTAGTTACTACTTTAGGTCAATTATATATATCGTTAATTTAATTCCTTTGTTTTGACTCCACGTTGTATTGTTTTTTGTAGGACGTTGCGAGTATCTCGAACGTTAATGTTGCGAGTACCTCGAACGTTAATGTTGCGCCCAAATTGAGCAAGCAGATGCAGAAAGTATTACCTCCTGAATATACTACCGCTAAATTTATGCAACATGTGAGTAGAACCCAAACAATGATCAGATTGTTTGGAGAAGGGTGCACTCGCTTTCGGGACAAAGATGATCTCTATTAAAGTCCCTAAAGAAGTCGCAGGATATGAAATGGATTCATTTTTGACTGCACCCTTACTACTCGAATGGGCTGGCCTTGAGGAAATTGATGCTCAGCATATGATCCTTTGGATGAAGTGAGTCATTTGATTAATTAGTTTTATTTCAAAAATTGCATTTATTTTGTTATGTACGTTATTATTATATAAATGCTTTATTTTTGTTTCATTGATCGTGTAGGTACTTAGTTGATCACATCAACGAACGTGCTGACCTTCCTTCCCACAACTGGGGTTTTATGAGCCCGTACATGGTGTCAGTACATTATGGAAATGAAAAAGAAGAAGACCGAGTCTTACACATGGCCGAACACCTAATGAAAAGCAAGAAAATAATCTTCGCCCCTTATAATGAAAGCGGGTAAGTATATATATGATTCTATTATTACAATTAAAAGTTCAATTCAAGACGATTGGCGATATTGTTGAGTTTATTTCTTATATATGTGTTGTATATGTAGGAAACATTGGGTATTGACGGCATTTTGTGAAAAACGAAAAGAGTGTATTGGTACGATTCAATTGGTGGAAACCCGACAGGCATATTTAAAAAGTTGGCGAATCTGTAAGTTAATTTAAATCACATGCATTGTAGTAATTTTTTTGACTTTATTATTAATATTTCTATTTTATCAACATTGTTTACTCATTATTAACTAATATTTGTAATTTTTTTAGTGCTTTTGCCAAGAGAAGGTCTCTTGATCCGTTGGCGCAAGTCATGGAAAGCGCTACTAGCCCTACATTTATAACCGTGAGCGATGTATGTTAATTATAATTAATCATATCATATATAATATATATATATATAAAGTGTCAAGTATTTTATTAATAACTTGAATAATTATATTGAATGTTTGTTACTATGTTCATATTTTAGGTTCCTCGCCAACCCGATGACAAACAATGTGGATATTATGTTTGTCGGTTTATGTATGAGATGATAACCCGTAATGTGGCGCAAAGATGACACAAAAGGTAAGTGTTAAGTTGCATTATTAACTTTAAGCTCAAAATTAACCGCTTTTTATATTATCATTGCTTTATGTACGTCCGATTCCTTATATATGCTTTTTTTTTTTTGTAGTACGCATGTACTAGGAGAAACGCAAAAACATACACGAATTCTGAAGTAGACGAAATTCGTGATTTATGGGCAAAATATGTACTTGAACATCCCCCTGAACCCGAGGTGTAGCTAATAATGAGGTATTGTGCACGCGGTGTATGTTGAATGTTGTAAATTGAGTTTTGTTGAAAACTTGGCTTAATGGAATTGTATTGTTTTGCATATATTATTGTATGTTGTGGTCTTGTGGATTGTGTTTTGTGCAGCAATAATATTTTGTATCGTCTTTTAGACGGGAAATAATAAATTTGAAATTTTATAAAAATAAAAAAAATTAAACAAAAACACGGTTTTTATAAAACCTCCGCTTTAAAAAAAAATTTAACATAAAAACGGTATTTTATATAAAAACGTGCTATATATAATAAATTTTAATCAAATATAAATCCATATTTTACTAGAAATTTAATTATAAATAACAGCTATTATAAACTAAACCGCTTTTTATGTTATTTTAAATAATTGCTATAAATAACAAACCGTTTGCTAAAATCATTTTCATAAATTTAATACCAATTAATAATTTTAATATTAATAGTTATACAAAACGGTTTTTAAAATATTAACCGTTTTTTTTTAACAATTAAAAAAAACGGTTTTTGTAAAAAACCGTTATTTAAAATATTAAAAAAAACGGTTTTTATTAAAAAACCGTTTTTTTTAAATGTTTTAAATAACGGTTTTTATTAAAAAACCGTTTTATTTAATGAAAACCGCCAAATTTTTAGCTGACGATATTTTTGATATATAAAACGGTTTCGTATATTTTTTTTGCGTTGTTTTTGATTATAAATAACGGCCATAGAAACAACGGTTGGATTTTTTATTTGAAACGGGTTTCTTGCGTTTTTTTTGCTTAATTTTCGGGTAGTGGGAGAACTGAAAGTCCACTTTATTGGTCTAGAGAGTAACATCTTGAAACCAATTGGTAATATAAGAAATAACGCCTAAACTTTACAAAATAGAGAATTCAAACAATTCACTTCCACGATAACTATATTACATCACATGTGAATTACTATAACAGTTCGTTTTTCCCTTTATTTTTCAGTTTTCAAGGATTCGCTGATATAATTATGTTTTAATCCAAATAGAAAATAATGGATCATCAAAATTCCAACAAAGAGCAACTAAAAGTACAATAATCTACAATGATTCAAAGGCTTCAAAAGCCCTTTTAGGACAAAGTATAAAATATATCACACCAACCAAAAGTGTAAACTCAATAAAAATTGGTAGATGCTTAAGGACTTAAGGGTACAAAATGTTGGAATACTATTAGTGAAAATGTTAGTATTATTAGTCTAAAGTTTAGTGAAAAGTGATGTGTAAAGTATGTGGCACACAAGTGGTCAAAGGTTATGTCAATTAGGTCAAATTTTTTGAAACTTAACGACTATTAGTGGAGACAGATATATATGGTGGGAGCAAATAATTGACAAATGACAATGTTGATTCATTTTAATTAAGAGAAGTTATATGAGTCTTGTAATTGGATGGATCATTTGGAAAATTATTTACTCTTGTCTTTTTATCCTTCAATACAATAGCCAATTATTCACATGTTATAGTATTAAGAATATATAAGTCAATGAAATCAGAAGGATGCTTTTTCTATCTTTTCTATTTATCATTACAAATAAAAAAAGAATAAATTATGTGACTTTTTAGTAATTTTAGAAAAAAAAAATTTGACAATGTACTTCGTAATAAATTACTTATTTGTGTAAGATCTTAGAATTTAATAATTAATAATCCGTACCATACCACCTCACATTACTTTCCAAAACTTAAATTTTTAGTCCTCCGTATTTACTAATCAAAACGATCGGAAAAGGTACGTGTAATACCCTAAATCTGTGGAGGCTTATGATCCAAGTGCTTAAAAATCTTATATTCTGTACGTAGGAGTGTTAAACTATGTAATTAATACTGTATAACTTAGCCAAAAATGTGTAATTAATACTGTATAACTTAGCCAAAAATGTGTAATTAATATTGTACTCAATCTATCGAGTTGTAACTAAAATTAATCCAGTGGGAACCAAGTTTTTAAAAATTAGAAAGCTTACATGCTCAATTTAGACAATTTTTTATTTTTTTGGTACAATCAATTTAGACACTTATAATAGTCATAGTAGTTACAATATAAGTGCACTAATTCTTGTGTGAATCGGGCATTACAGTTAAGTCTGACCCATTTGTATTCGATTATATAGTTTTGTATCATTTTAATGACAATTATGATTAATTATCATTAAATTTTTTGTACTCTATAAGTAACTGTAATACTCCGTATATTTGTTTCATGTTTTTTTTTATCCTTTTACATTAATTTAATGTGAGATTGATCTCATAGAAGATTTAGTGATATACTACAAGGTCTACAACATTGAGATTGATTCAAAGTAAGCAACAATAAAGTCGGTCGTTTGGTATAGTCGGACATTATTTTTGAAGACTCAAAAAAAAGCATGAATTATAAGTGAACAAATAATATAATAATAAAATTCGGCTGAACTAGCTAGTGATAATTTGCTTACGACTTTCTGATTAAATTGCTAGTGATAGTTTTGTTCTTATAACTTCATGGTTACATAACACAATTGTTGTTTCTTATTTGTGATTGACTTTTTCGTTTCTTCCTCAAAGGCTATGTAATTTATTCTCTTCAGATGTGTGATCTGTTATGATCATGTACATACGTACATCTGCACGTTATTTAGTATGAATGGAACTTTCTTACTCCGTAGTTTTAGAAATTATACAATTAAATTGATGGGACGAAAATTCACAACATTTTTTTCATAACTGCGATATATGCAGATGAAAGATGAATGTTAGTTGCGATTATTCTTGTTTTTTTTTTTTTCTTTTTTTTTTTTTCAAATTTAAAAACTTAAAATAAAATATAAATTTATCTTGTATATCCATTTACATTATGTTATTTTTGTATGTTCTGTGTTGTACATTTAGTAATTACAATAAACGGGTACAAATGAGGTACAAATGAGGTGGACTTACAATAACTTATTATAAGTTCTGACTTACACAAGAATTTGTGTAGTAATTATAGGTGTTAGATATTTTTTTCTTTTGGTGTAGGTCTTAAGTTCTAATTCCACCCCTTACTTAAATTGGTCGAAAAATGGATTTTTTGACTAAATTGGTCGCAAAAGGCCTTAAATTAATCCCAATAGGAAAATGATATTGTACCACCCGGTGGTACTCAAATTAAGTACCACCGAGGGTAAAATTGTAAATTAAAAGCATTTTATTGATAATTTGTTTTTAAATTTTATTTTTCAAATTTATTTATAATAAAGGGTATTATATAATTCATTAAATCAATTGATTAAAGAATCTTTGTGAATCTTTTGTTAGGATTTTGCTATTTTTTCTCAACAGTCAACATGTATTCTTCACATTACTCATTATTGCATTATTCATAATTCATATTACTCCGTATTAATATCCATGGAAGACTGCTTTACTTTTTCAACATTTAACATATATAGCTCTTGATCATGAGACATAACTACATAGTTAATTAATAACACTTCTATGTTACTTGTAATTTAGAGTCTTTATGAAATTAGGAAAAAAATAACAATCCCACAAACTCATCAGCATGATTTCATTATAAACTCATTCATAATTCCATTTAACTAAATTAAATTATCCTTATTATATTGATTGATTTTGATTTTAGAGCACGTCTATATTATGAGATCATCTCAAAATAGCCAATTATGAGTCATGAGTGAAACATGAAGCGTCCTCATCTTAGAGTTTGTATGATTTTATACCTATATTTAATTTAACATTCTTAACTCTGCAATAATATGAAAAAAATTTAAATACTACTGCATATTAGTTTTTCAATAACACGTGACATTATAATATTATTTTGTATTTATCGTAATTCAAAATTCTTTTCTATATTTTAATTTTAAAAAATAATTGAATATGATGTCTATACAACTTTTATTTATATATTTATCTATTGGTGCAAAATTGAATTATAATATCAATATTATTCGATAATATTTCGCGTTAGGATTCATATATATGATAATACATTAATACGAAATATATTTTTTTGACTTTATATTATTCACAAGGATAAATTATGTATCATCATAATTCAATGTCCTATATATCAAAAATTGAATTGAATAATCATTTGTAAATGACCGTTAATAATCATAAAAATTTAGATACTAGTAGATAGATGTAGTCATATCCTAACTAACTATGTTAAATTACATTGCCGCCAGAATTTACAATAAGAAAATTTGTTTAATATTTGATTTGATTTTTCTTTTTATATTTAAATTAGGGTGGTACTAACTTCAGTACCACCCGATGGCGCACTATCACTTTCCATCGCAATATGCTCAGTCACTAATTTAAATTGGCTGCTAAATTGATAGCCTGAATGTTTTTTTTTTTTTTTTTTTTTTTTTTTCTTGTAGTATATATTAAGGGTTTTATCCATCATAATGCACATGTTAAGGTGTTGAGCAAAGAAAAATTTGGGAATAATTTTTTATGCATGATATTTACAAGTTTATTTTTCAATTTCTGATTAGATATTTATGAAAATCCTTCTTTAATTAAAGAAAAAAAAATTACTCCGTAGTAGATAAGAATATAAAGCACTTACTATCAGTGGGTAATGGCGAAAGAATAAATTATTTTGATGATAATTGCTAAAATACAAAAAGAAAATTATTTTCTTATTAATTATAAAAGCTAAGTATTTAGCCTAGTCAAAAAAGCATAAATTGTCCACTAATAATCTGAATTATTGTTACATACTCCGTATATAATACTAGTGCACGGTGGGAATGCAAATTACTAAATTAGCAGTGCATCAAACATGGCGGCTGTGAAGGTATTAATATAAGATACGAAGTACATAGTAATAAAATAATACGAAAACTAAACACGTATAAATATAGGATGATGAGTATTATAATAACAATAATCAATTATACATTTTGTATTTATTACGAGTACTAATTTGGTAATTTGTAAAGCCAAAAGTTGTAATAAATAAGACTGAATAATTAGTTTAAAATTAGAAGACGATGTGATATGTGATATGTCCATAGACATATCTAACAAAGTATTCAATCAGCGACACACTTTATATTTTCTGAAATTTGAAAATTATTTATTATTAATATAAATGGTAAAATGTTAACAATTTGAGTTTTATTAATACAACTATTGGCCTTACAATTTTTTATTTTTTTTGGATAATTATTTTTTAGCTCATTTTATTGTTAAAAATACAGTTGTAATTAATATGATCTTTTTACTAGATTTTTTTTTTTCTAAATTCTGCTTTATTATGTAAACAATTGTGGAGTTGATGTAGTAATAATCCCTTGGCTAAAGTTATACCACGAGAAACATATTGATTATAGATGATTATTATAGACTATCAAAAAGTTAGCTTAGCTTGCATATAAAAGGTTTTTTGTCTTTGTACGGAATATTCAAGTATTGGAATTTTATATTTTATATTTAATTTATGGAAGCAAAACCCAACTTCTTTCTCCCTCCGATCCATTCGCCCCAACATGACACATGGAAATCTCATCTATTTTATGAAGTATTTCATCACCTACCTTATTAAAAAGAGGCATTTTAAGAGAGTACGAAAAATAAATCTGTATAAGTTTGACTCATTATAACACACAGTATGTTAGTATCTCACTAATAGATGTTAGAATGTACATTTCGAGTTGAACAAAAATATCTACTCCGTATAATTTATTGATAGGATTTAAATTGAGCCAAAAAATAAAATATTTTAATCCAAATATACATTAGGGTCGGATATCTGTATCCAAAACATTTGGATACAACTTGGATAGTGGGCGGTTAGGACTCGGAACATGAGATTTAACCACTTAATTAAAAACTCCATTATATTCATTTTTTTTTAACTTTTGTTTACTTTTAGCATTATATTTTTATATTTGTGATTTCAAGTATCTTAAATGGTTCAATTCATCTTAGAGATCTGCTTGCAAATTAATAGAATTATCAAGGTACAGTGAAATCATTGGAGAAAAAAAATTGCATGTAGCTTTCAGTATGTATCCGCTTTCTCAAGCTACAAGCTTGAAAAATAAAAGAAAAATATTAAATAAAATAAATAATGATCAATATAGTATTTAACATGCGACCCATTTAAAGTACAAGTGACATACTCACTGGACCAGTTTGTAGCCGAAAAACAAATAAACCTTAAAATGGTGAGATAGAATGCTAAGTTACAACCTATTTATTGTAACCGACTATTGGATCTATGCTTAATAAGCTTGAATATAATTTTATAAATCCTTTTTTTAACATTTAAAATATCAATTTAAATTGAAACTGTGAAAAAGTTTTCAGATACCTAATCCATCCTCTATTGAGTACTCCATTTTTCGGATTAATAAACTATAGATCAATTCACATTTGTTTAGTTTAACCATTAAATTACTAAACAGTATACATTTATATTTTAATAATATATTAAATCATTCGGTAAATTTATAAAATCTATGAATGCTTTTTTATTTCACCCAATTATTAGCGTATTTTCCAAAAAGAATTGTTTTATTTTTGAATTAAAGATGCCTAATAAAAGCACTAGTAACCTTTGAAGTTGCAACAATTTTCTTACAAAAATCGTCCTATAATGTAAGTCGAGTCCATTAAAAACAAATTCAAAACTTATATTTATTGATCCAATGAGAACTTATCTTTAATTTAGACTTTTCTAATTGATAAATTGGGGGTAAGTAAGTTATGATAATATCCTTTTAATAACAAACAATACAATTGGCCTTGAAATTTTATAATAATATTTTAATTTTATTATAAAATAAAAGTGAATTGGTTACCTAAAATATTAGAAGCAGAAAAATCAACATGCATGTTATTAATAACCTTGACTCATAATGGAGAACAAAAAGAGGGGATGTATATATGTAGTATGTGTAGGACCTTTGTATGCAAGTTGATAGCCATGCATGGATCATTCAAAACTTATATCTTTCACCTCAAGTCCTCAACACCTAATTGTCAATTTTGCCACAAAGTGGATCGATAGTATTTAGTAGAAAAATTAGCTGGTTTCCATGTTAATTTTATTTTGTAAGAGTAATATTATCTACCCAACAATGTAAATTAAACATTATCTTAATTTTTAAGTTCTTAACATGTACTCCCTCCCATTTTTAATGATGTTCCCACTTTATTAAAATATTCCTCACAATGAATATAAAGTGGGAACATCATTAAAAATGGGAGGGAGTACTCCGTAAGTTACTTCTTTCGTTATACTCCGTAGTTGATAGTATGTATTTTGTTGATTTAAAATCGAACGAATGACAAAATAATATGAATTATATATGTGATTTATATTGCACAGAGTAAAATTTTATTTACATCACACCAAAAACTTACTAAACTGAAATAGAAAATTACTGATTAATACATGCCTAATAAATTGTGGGTTTTTTTTGTCAATAATTATCTAAACTTTATGCCATTTGTCATACGACTGCCTAACAATTTAAAATTTAATCATAACTACATAAACTTTTGTACGTTTTGTCATACAACTACCAAATGCGAAATTCCGATAGTCTAAGTCAAACTCCAGTGTTGACTTGCTCTTTAGCACGGGACAACTTCAGCTTGTGTTTTAAACCCTCCATCCCCGACCTACTTCTCATTTAATTAACTCTTCTTCACCAAAAAACCTCTTCAAAATACCCTTTTTTTTTTTTTACCATAATTTATTAATTTTAACAAAAACACCTCTTTCAAATCTAAATTAAAATCAATTAATCAACATTTTCCAATGTGGCCGGAGTAGCTCTTTGTCGTCAAACAATTTGAGTGTGGCTATGATTAAACTGAAAAATTAAACAAAACGAAAATTGAACTGAATAAATTAAATCAAACGAAAAATCAGTAAACGTATCTTCTTTGCAATGATTTCTGGATTAGTGAGCAATCAAACAAGTATGGATTGATATTAGCTTTATGAAGAAATTTCAGGTTGATTTCAGGAGGAGTATTTTTGGAGTAAAATGAGGTGTTTTTTTTTTTTTTTTTTTTTTTTCAAAGATGGTGTTTGATAAAACCCATTTTTTAAAGTTGGTGGTTGACGCTAAACCGTTATAATTTTTACACAAAATTACATTTAGAGGTATCGAGGATGTCTTTGCCCCTCTCCTAATGTATTGACTACCTTATACGGTTATACCTTATATATAGAGCTCTCAAAATCTCACACAACACAATAAATCGCCCAAAATCGACTTACAAATGAACCAAAGTAAACATGTCTTTTTCGACCTAAACCCGATATCTACCCGAACCTAAATTGACCTGAAAATAATTGGTCAAAACTCGACCTGTAATGGGTTAACCCGTTGGGTAAAAAAATTGTTCCAAGTTATAAAAAGTCATTACAAATTTTTATTCAAAAAATTCTTACTTCAAATCAATTTTAAACATTTCATGCACTCCTAATTAATTATATACATAATTGAAAATTTTCACTTAAAATATATTTATTATTCAAGAATTGTATAATCAATCATTTTAATGACGTTTATTAGTCACATTAGATGTTATGAATTCAATGTATCTTAAATCACTCTTTTTGAAATGTTGAAGCTATATACATGTGGAGAATAAATGGGAAAAATGTGTAAAAGAAAAATAACACATTTAAGTCGATAATTCGAGGTAACATTTTAGAATTTGAAAATAAAACCTGAACTTTACAAGTATAGACCCAAATCTTCATAGTTATATTTTATATCATATCAAATTTTATAATTATTATTATCTTTAATATTCACCTCATATGCTAATTAATAATTAACACTTCCATAATTCAATTCTATTCATGACATAATGTTATGACATATTTTTTGCCAACGCACGTTTTGTAAACTCGATATCATTAGTTGCACATGATAAAAGAAAAAAAAAAGCTACTACAAATTTTGATGTTCTTATGGTGTTTACGAAGACGAATCAAACTAGACAATACATGATATTTTCATTTATTTAATTCACAGACTTTCGAAAATATCCCAAACTTTCAAATAGTGTAATGCCAATAATGGTACATGTGGTGGTGCGTGAATGCATGTACCGGGGGACTCAACCCCCTCGTCATCAAAAAAAAAAAAAAAAAAGTAATGCCAATAATGGAAATGAATTGGGGAAGTAGTAGGTAATATGATATATATTAATTAACTAGAAACATGTTTATAAACTTAGTTTGAAACTTATACTTCAAATCGTTTAATTTTTCAATATTGTATTATCAACTAAAGTATTTGTAGTGAAAAATTAAATCTTTATATCAAAAAAATTATAAAGAGGCATTAATTAATTCGTATTTTGACCATAATTCATCCTGAAACCCGTATACACCCAACCTGCATGTTTAATTACTACCCGAATTCGAAATACACCTGATCTGTATGTTACCCAATTTATGGTTACCTGAACCCAAAACACACCCGACCAACTATTTGATAGGTTTACTCATATTACCCCAAATTTCAAACTTAGATTTTTTTACACATAGAAAATAAGAGGGAGTGCGCAGGGGCGGACCCACATTAAATGTTGGTGTAGCCATGATAACTTCCAACTTTGGGAAAAATTATGAGTAATGAATGCATTAGTTATTAATTAGCCAATAACTTTCCTATTTATCTTCCTAGAATTAATATTATACTCCCGTATATTACTTTAAAAAACATCAATATTACTAATATTAATTGACTTTTGTACTTTCAAAGCACAAAAAAAAGGAACAATTAATGTAATACTATAAATAATGTATGCAACATTAATAAAAGTTAATTAAAGATGGTAATGGAGAAACAATTCTTTGATTCGGTTACTATGTGGTACAATGTATAATAAATTCATTAGTATTGTTCTTTCTGGTGGGTAAATTCATTAGCATTGCGTGATCTCGATCTATTACCATTTTCTCATCTTTTTAATTTCGCTTCTTTGATTAAAGAAACATTATATATATGGGGTGTTAAATTTTGTTATTTCTTATATTTCATTTGATATGTCATGTTTTTTTTTTATTAAAACTTATAATTTTCTTATAATAAATTTAAGTGGATTATTGATTTCAGTTTACCTTCTTAGAGTAGTTAATTATAGGTTGTTTTATTATTTAGGGAAAATCCTGTTCATTAAATAAATTCATACAATGATTGATCCAGCCATATAAAACATACGGAATACAATATAAAAATATTTAAGTGTTTATATCATTTTACATTAGGTAATTGAATTTCCTTTTTTCCTTTTCTAAACCAATTATTTTTGGTAATTATTTTTCTAAATAAAATTATGTCGTAATAATGTTTGTAGGTGGAGTATGTTTATACGGAGTATAAACTTTACAAAAATTTATTTTTTATTAACTTAGTAATTTGCTAGTTGGCTACACCAAATTAAGAATTCTAGGTCCGGCCTGAGTGCGCGTATTATGGTATAATAGTACGTGCCTTAATATATAATAAAAAAAAAAATCTTATACGGAATATAAAATAATTATTTATCTTCTAAATTTCAATCAATTGTTCACGATTATTAAAACGGAGCAACGGAGGAATATATCTCTACATTAGTGGCTTAGTGTGCATAGTACGGAGCTACGATACGGAGCACGTAAGACGACCAAAGAGTCTCCCATCAATTCATAGGAGAAAATTGTGTCTCAATTTTTCGTAGCTATCATAATATATGTGAAACATAATACGGAGTATATAATATCAGTAAAAAAGCAACTATACTAACCCATTAAATATTCTTAATCATACTTTATTTACCAATTACCAGCAAATAAATGACTAAGTCATCCACCAACTCTATTATATTCACCCGTTCATCACCAACTCCCACTCCTCAACTCATATAAATACCTTCCACTAAATCCCATAACTCTCACTTCTTCTTCACTCAAATAAAAAAAAACCTATATTTATTTTTAAAAAAAAACATTATATCCCACTTTACTGTCGATATTTATAAATCAGACACTAAAACTGTAACCTAGCGACTACCTGAAAGTTAGTCGCTAGTGAAAATTTAGAAGAAAATGGAGGCAAAAGATAGAGGGTGGGGGAGAAATTTGAGTAAAAATTTAAGTAGGTCGAGTTGGGGAGTCGAAGATGTTTTTGGAAGCCAAACGAGACGTAGCGCACGAGGGTACGAGGACGACGAAGAAGCCTTAAGATGGGCAGCCCTAGAAAAACTACCTACATATAATAGGCTTAGGACAAGTATACTTAAGTCCTATGCAAATAGTCAAAATAATAACAATAATGTTAATCTTTCACATAAGGAAGTTGATGTTAGAAAGCTTGATATGAATGATAAAATAGAGTTTATTGATAGATTGTTCAAAGTTGCTGAAGAAGATAATGAGAAATTCCTCAGAAAGCTTAGGGACAGGATTGATAAGTAAGTTTTTTTTTTTTTTTTTGTCATGCATGCATTTTTTATATTATTATTTTTATTAATCTCATGTCGATCATTCTAGGAAGAGTACATCTTTTATGAAACTGTCTCATACGTGAAAGAAGTACTTTATATTAAAAGAGAAAAATAAGTTAATTTTACGATGATTAACCATTTATGTAAGAGGTCTCACGATAAATTTATCGTGAGACCGTCTCATACGAGAGTTTGTGTTTGAAGAACGTGTTTTTAGTTTTATGAGCTTTTTTAAGAGTTTTGGGTTCATATGGAGTATATTAGAAGCATACATGAAGTTTTATTGTAATATTTATATGGAATTATTTTTATACTAATAACATGCAAATTTATTTATTTTAATTTTCTTTTATTATTTGTGTACTGATTATACTTTTGAACTGAGCTTGAATTAATGTTTTATTTTTTTTGTATAAGAATATAATTTGATGCATTATAAATGATTTGTTGATGAATTGGTTACCTAAATATATAATTTTTATCACAATGGATTAAGTAAATTTTGGCTTGGTACAAAAACACTAGTACATATTAACTAAACATTTAAAAATTATTAGTACTTTAGTTTGTTCAACAGATAGCTGAAATATTTGAAGTAAATGTAATCATACTTAAACGGAATATTATTGGATGATTATACTAAGATGATATTAAATTTGAACATGTTAAAAAAATGGTGAAATCGACAATTATTTTAAGTAAAATTCAATTATTAAATTTGAACATGTTAAATTTGAATATTATTCCAATAATGTACTTTGGCCAATTTCAATCGACTCTAACACGTTAAAAAAATGGTGAAATCGACACGAACTTTGCCTCACTCTTATTTTAAGTAAAATTCAAACCGTTTTCACTTCTTTTTTTTATTGATTTAAGCAGGTTAAAATTGGCCAAAGTACATTATTGGAATGTTACTTCAATAGTTGGGATTATTCGTGGATTAATTCGAGTTCGGATTATTTATGGAATAAGAGGACCAGTTCGGATTATTCTTGGCAATTAATCCTAAAATTTAAACTATACTATGAAATATTAAATCTACACACTATATAAAAAGAAAAAAAAAATTCTTCTTTTTCAATCAAAAATAAGTGTTGGGCATATATTTTACCTATAAATTCTATAAATATAAAATATAATCACTTTATATATTTTAGTTTTTTTTTTAGAGAATATTTGTTTTTTCCATTATTATATGAATATCATTAAATTAATTATTGTATTATTTTTCAATTAATTTATTACTAATATTTATTTATTTTTATTTTTTTTGTTAGGGTGGGAATTCAACTTCCAACGGTCCAAATAAGATACGAGCATTTAACGATAGAAGCAGACTGTTACGTGGGAACAAGAGCACTTCCAACCCTACCAAATGCAGCATTGAATTTAGCCGAATCACTCTTAAGTTTGGTTGGTATTACTTTGGCTAAGAGGACTCAACTCACCATCCTCAAAGACATTTCTGGCATCGTTAAGCCCTCTAGGTACGTATCGCCTTTAAACACGTGTCTACCAAAACAAACAAAAAAAAAAGAAAAAAGCGAATTTAATTATTATGAGACGAATTAAATACATACTCGTATTTAATTAAGTAGGACATCATTATCATTATCAAATAAGACATTGAATGTCAAATGATTTGGGTGCATCCAAACCATATATTGTAAATATACTCCGTATTATTATCAATGGATAACTTGGTAGATTTGTTGATTTAAAGAATACTCCGTACTTCATACTGTTTATAACATTGTATTGTGGCATTGTTAAACCGTCTAGGTATGTACATAGTATAATTTTTCTGACACGTGTAACGATTATATACATGTTTAATCAAGTAGGGCATTATTATCATTATCAAATAAGAAATCGAATGTCAAATAACTTGGACGTATCCAAACCATATAAATATATTATTATTAGATAACATGGATTTGTTGACTTAAAGAATACTCCATACTACTTATTGTGCATGTATATTAAGGTGTATAACTACATACTTTATTTTTATTTTTTTTAACATAAGCCTATTGCACAAACAATAAAAATTCAGAAATTAGAAATATTTGTTATGATTATTTCATTAGAAATTACAAAAAAGTATTTTATGTTCAATTTTTCAAGATTGTAATTTCTAAGGACGTTATTTTTAGGGCACTACTATATAATACTGAAAGCCATCTAACATAAATAATTTGGAACCCATAAAAGAAGAGAGAAAATTTTGATAACGTAAAACTATGGTTTTTATCACTGGATGAAATTGTTTCACGTTTCATTTTGTACATTTTGTAATTAATTTAATAAGTTTATTATGTCGTCTATCACTAGTTGCATAGCAAAGTAATTTACAACACGACTTTAATGTAAAACTATCCATAAAAAGAAAATAAACACGATTAATTATATCGTCCATATATTTTTACGATAAAAGTCAATAATAATGAACAACATACAAAATTAATATTGATTAAAACATTCCAACTACCTAAAAATCATCATGCAATTGATTATGTCATGTGGAAGACATCAAAAGATGGATCAACAAAATCAAAAAAATATGACATGTATGTAATTAAAAGTAATGTGTAAATATGATTAATCATAGGAGTCAATTAATTTCTTCTTAAGTTGGTTGCCTAGTCACGTAAGTGTAAAAGAAAGTTCGTTGATTAATTGGTTTATAATACGTTGAAAAATTTGACACAAAAGATGATGTTATGTGTGCGTTATTTTGAAAAATCAAAGACAATTATTTTTGGCAGGATGTGCTTGTTATTAGGTCCACCTTCTTCCGGGAAAACTACCCTTTTGTTGGCTCTTGCTGGAAAATTGGATCCTTCCCTTAAGGTACTTACATTTTATAATATTATTCTTATTTTTAAATGAAGTGTTGTCGCTTTTAAGTTCGTAATAATGATATCAGCAAATGTAAGAATGACGATTATTTTTTAATAACGGATTTACGTTATGTAATCATATGCATCTGACGATTTCATATAAGAATAATTTGTTCCATGACCTATATTCATGGAGTAACAATTACGGAGTATTTCATATGAATCCATTATAACGTACAACTCGATCCTGCAAACCAACAAAAGTAATTTTTAGAGCATTTTAATACTTTATTGATATGAGTAAACTATTAATCCCCTTGAACACTAATTTAGTTGAGCACACTAATAAATCTTAGTAGTAACCTTTATTGTTACCATATAAAAACTTCTAATTCTGACAGTAAATATTTTACTTTTAAATAAAGATGTGAACAAGATTTAAATTCATAACTTAAATTCATACTAAAGTTAATGCTTAAACAAAATTGTTGATATATATATGCTTACATGAGTGTCCCACATTGATGGTGGAAGAGAGTGTTGTGTGTTTTAAAAAGGTTCAACGGTTTAAGAATGTAGACTGCACTTAGACTTGTAAAATGAACTCGCTCTTTTACACCCGTGTATGACCCATTTTCATGATTTAATAAGAATGCTTAGAGTTTTATATATTTAATTTTTATTGTAATTTACATATGATTACAGGTAAAGGGTGAAGTGAGCTACAATGGACATAGGCTTGATGAATTTGTACCACAAAAGACATCGGCCTATATTAGTCAAAATGACGTTCATATTGGATCCATGACTGTCAAAGAAACCCTTGATTTCTCTGCTCGTTGTCAAGGAGTTGGTTCTCGTTTCGGTATTTTTTTTTCGTTTACTTTAATAGAATCGATTAATTATTTTACGGGTGAAAAAAAAGACTTGCTCATAATGACATTCATTAAAAATGGAGTTTGTAAATAAGACACGTGTATAATATGGAATGAGCGATTATTTTCTATGAGACTGTTTGACCCGCTCTAAACTCTTCACCATGTATTATTTTCAGATCTTCTAGCTGAGCTGGCGAGGAGAGAAAAAGATCACGGTTTAAAGCCAGACCCTGAAGTTGATCTTTTTATGAAGGTACATTTTATAATTTGACGGATATTATTTATACATTAGACGAAATTTGAAGAAACATATACAGAGTACTCTGCATTAACTAATTAAATCGAATTTTATTACGAGTATTACCATATATTTTTCATGATTTTTACTAGCTTAGGTTATTTGTTACTCCCTATGACATATCATATTTTGTTTTGGTCAGGCAACTGCAATGGAAGGAATTGAAAGCAACCTAATTGTGGACTATACGCTTAGAGTAAGCATAATTTCCATTTTTAGTAGTGCAATTGAATTACTCCGTATTACAAATTGTTAGTTGAGATACATTAACATTACTCCGTATATCGTTATATGAGATCCTTTTACGTATAAAAATGTTTAGTTAAATGTTTCCTTTAAAAATTTTACCCATGATTGAAGACCGTTAATCATACATTGTTATATATTATTAAACGTATGTCAATCTCATAGACAGTATATGATAATACCCATGAACACTTAGATCAATTGGTGGGGAGTTGTTCGATCTTAACTTAATTAGAAGTCAAGAGTTCATTGCTTGGGAACGCAATCGAATTAAATCTTACGAGGGAGAGTTTTACCGCCCTTTGTGTTTTTACCGGGGTCAAATTCGTACTGAACGGATGATATGTATCAAAAAATATTAGAAAATAAATAATCAATTTATTTAAATTATTTTTTTTTATTAAGTTGACTAAACCCACTTAAAGTAGTTATCTTTGACTCTTTGTCAACCAATAATTATGTTCCACTGTAGTTGCTAAATTTTAGTTTAAACAAACTTTTAGACTCAATGTGACTAATGAGAAACGTTCGTAATCCTTTGTAATATTTAGTTGAATTGGTCGGACGGTTTTGGAATTTTGGTTGGTGAACGACTCTATCATTGGGTTTACTAGTGACCGAAAATGGAACATACCTAAACAACTCCAACTTTAAAGTAGATTTTTGGTGTTTTGATTTCACATTAATATTATATATTATATATTTATCGCTTCTCAAATAGAGTTGTTATATTTTGTATATTAAATAATATTGTCCTTATAAAATGATTAAAAATTACAGAGTTATACCCTTGGGAAAATGACTCGATATAATGCTTTACTTGTTATTATATATATTCAAAAAATTATTGATTGATTAGTTGATTAATTAATTTATGTTTTTGTTGAACAGATATTGGGACTTGATATTTGTCGTGACACATTAGTGGGAGATGAAATGGTGCGTGGCATCTCTGGAGGACAAAAAAAACGTGTTACTACAGGTAATTTATCGGTTTATTTTATCAATGATTATTTTATATGAAATACGGAACAGACTACGGAGTGTTGAAATTCACTTATTTGTCGGTATTATTTCATATTTTTTCCTCATCATTCTTATTTGTTTATGGATATCATGACTTCGCACATAAAAATTACTCTATATACTCGATATCATGTTCACGAAAAATACTCGGTATGAAATATAAAGTAATCAATCACGTCAAATAAATTAGAATCAATTTCTCCATATGTACCCTCGAGGCCTCAACCACTACGTGCGAAAATGAACAAACATAACAAAAACTATACGTCGCACTCATGCAACTCATGCGTCAATGTTTATGGACAATTTCTTGTGTGAGACGGGCCTAACGATAAATTTATCGTAAGTCCTCTCACACAAGGTAGTTACTAGTTAGGTTTTTTTTCTTTTCTTGCTTGTGACTTACACTAAATTATCGTTAGGCCCGTCTTTCAGGAGAATTACCCTTATTCAAATAGTCAAATAGTATTTTACTTCGTATAAAATCGTCTTATAAGATTTCGATTATAATTAGTACTACGGTCTACGGATAAGGTAAGTCCATAAATAGGTAAATTCAAATATATGCGTTCACATTCAACTTTTTCAACTTATTTTAATAAATACGACAAATATAAATCGAACGAGGTATATACGGTGTATATATTTTATAAATTATACTTTAATACTTTAAAATCGATTAGACATAAATAAAATAGATGTACTGCTATTATTTTGCTTGAGTACTAGATCAAAAATTCTTTTTGTCCAAATAGAAATATCGAAAAAAAAGAAAAATCTCTTAAATTGAAAGATGAACAAATAACTGAACGAGAATTAACGGAAGAAATATTTTCATTACTTCAATTCTAAGCTAAAAGGTCACTAATCATGAAATCATCCATGTGAAATTTTACATTATAAAGATTTTTGATACGTATGTTATTTCCCTTTCAAAAGGACATTCAATAGTAGTTTTCTTTGAATATTGATTCAATTCATTATAACAACGACAATTTTATTGTATTCTATCGGAAATGCCAGGTGAAATGATAGTTGGGCCAACAAAGACATTATTCATGGACGAAATATCAACTGGGCTAGACAGTTCAACGACGTTTCAAATAGTAAAATGTTTGCAACAAATAGCCCATTTATCGGACGCAACCATTTTAATGTCATTACTTCAGCCTGCACCGGAGACATTCGATTTGTTCGACGACATTATATTACTTTCCGAGGGCCAAATTGTGTACCAAGGCCCTCGAGAACACGTCGTCGAGTTTTTCGAGAGTTGTGGGTTTCGGTGCCCTGAACGAAAGGGCACCGCTGATTTTCTTCAAGAGGTAATTCCTACCCTTTGTTTCGGTCTCATTTTAAACATTTCGAGAGATTACATACATATTCATTAAATCACTATCACAAGACACAAAATCGATATTTTGTCAACACATGGTTCTAGAAACCTTTTTTTTTTTTTTTAACGGCTACGTTATTAGTTATCACTTCTCAGCCAATAAAAAACCGACAACATTTATAAAAGTGTACCATACTAATTTAATGTGAGACATGTCTATATAAATTATTCAAACTAAAATCTAAAGTGAAAAAGGGAACAGAAAATAGAAGACAAAGTAACACCAATAATATTGATCTGTCATAAGATAATTTTATTGTGAGACTGTACTAAATACAAATTTTGTTCGTTTGAATTTCAAATAATTGTATGACTTCTATATATCAAATTATCAATCAAACATTGCTCATACATACAGGTGACTTCAAGGAAAGACCAAGAACAATATTGGGCCGAAAACTCGAGGCCATACCGGTACATACCCGTATCCGAATTTGTAACCCGATTCAAAAAATTCCACGTCGGCCTACGACAAGACAACGAACTCTCAATCCCATACGAAAAAGCCCAATCACACAAGGCCTCGTTAGTGTACCAAAAGTACTCAGTACCATACAAAGAACTCCTCAAAGCATCCTTTGACAAAGAATGGCTACTGATCAAAAGGAACCCTTTCGTTTACGTCTTCAAGGCCTTCCAAATCTTCATCGTTGCAGTAATCACCTCGACAGTCTTCATACGGTCGAAGATGCATACGAGGAACGAAGGTGATGGCGCCGTCTACATGGGTGCACTCATTTTTACACTCATCATTAATATGTTTAATGGCTTTGCTGAGCTAGCCATGACGATACAACGTCTTCCCGTGTTTTATAAGCACCGCGATCTTATGTTTCACCCTGCGTGGACATTCAGCTTACCGACTTTCTTACTTGGCTTGCCTATTTCGGTGTTTGAGTCGATTGTTTGGACTTGTGTGACTTACTACTCTGTTGGGTTCGCTCCCGAGGCAAGCAGGTATAAAAAAAATGTCTACGATAATTTTGAGGCTGACGAATTTTCAGCCCTGCGGAAACTGACACGAGTATTGAACAATTTGTTGTTAGGTTCTTTAAGCACCTTTTGCTGGTGTTCTTCATACAACTAATGGCGGCTGGAGTGTTCCGTGTTTCAGCAGGATTGTGTAGGACTATGATCATCGCAAACAGTGGAGGATCACTCTGTGTTCTACTTATGTTTATGCTCGGAGGTTTCATTCTTCCCAAAGGTAGGTATCACTCAACGTTTTGGTGTCGACAAATCAAAGCTCGAAAGAATCAAGCAATAACACAACTAATACATGTTTTTTTTTGGTACGTCTTTGAACAGGTCTTATACCGGGATGGTTGGAATGGGCATACTGGGTGTCGCCATTGTCGTACGCATTTAACGCCTTAGCTGTCAACGAGATGTTTGCGCCCCGTTGGATGAACAAACTGGTAAGAATCTGTACACTAGTCTTCACATGAACTAAGTACGTATCTTATTTCACACAAGTAATACGGAGTATATGTTTCGACATTTTTTTTTTTGTTACAGGGGGCAGATGGCAAAACACCTTTGGGTTTAGCAGTGTTACAGAATTTCGATGTATATCCACACCCGTATTGGTATTGGATAGGCATAGCTGCGCTTGCTGGATTTGTAGTCGTTACCAATGTCGGTTACACACTCTCCCTCAGCTATCTTAGTCGTAAGCCCCTCTGAAATTCTAGTCGAAATTTACTGTGTAACTTCATGTCAAATTGGTTACTGTACTAATTTAATCGATTTTGCTTATATTATATCAGCTTTCGGAAGGGCGCAGGCAATCATATCTAAAGACGATGAGCCTGACATTGGACATCAGCACACAGAAAAACGTGCCAGGAGAGCGTTCCCACGCTCACTGTCATCTTCTGATGGGAACAACACAAGTAAGGACCTAAACATATTTTCGTCAGCTTTCACGTAATCAAAGAGAGTACGAACTTCATTCATTGTATTGTTTTCCGAACTTTTGTAGGAGAAATGGCACTACAGAGGATAATGAGTAAATCAAACCCAAACGGTTTAAGCAGAAACGATGATTCAGCTCTCGAGGCGCCAAATGGGGTTTCTCCTAAGAGAGGCATGGTTCTGCCGTTCACTCCACTTGCTATGTCCTTCGACAGTGTCGATTATTATGTCGATATGCCACCAGTGAGTAGTTCCATTCATTTTCCTCATTTTTTATAAACATATAACAAGGTTTGATCGATTTTCTAACTTGCCTTCATCATTTAATTCTCGAATTTTAGGAAATGAAGGCACAAGGAGTACAGGAAGACAGACTTCAATTGCTTCGGGAAGTGACGGGTGCATTCAGACCGGGAGTACTGACAGCATTGATGGGTGTGAGTGGTGCCGGAAAGACGACACTGATGGACGTTCTTGCTGGAAGAAAAACGGGAGGTTACATCGAAGGAGACATAAGAATCTCGGGTTATCCTAAGAAACAAGAAACATTTGCTAGAATTTCCGGATATTGTGAACAAACTGATATTCATTCTCCCCAAGTCACTGTCAAAGAGTCGTTGATCTACTCAGCTTTCCTTAGGCTCCCTAGCGAAGTATCCACGGAGGAAAAACTCGTAAGAATCATATATACTTCATAATAATTTTGACGCATTTTAGGAGATGTATGCATTGTAACGCTTACGTTTTACTCAAAATGTCAGGTTTTTGTGGACGAGGTGATGGAGTTAGTCGAGTTAGAGAGCTTGCAAGACGCCATAGTAGGGTTACCAGGCATTACAGGCTTGTCAACAGAGCAAAGAAAGCGGCTAACAATCGCTGTAGAGTTGGTCGCTAATCCCTCCATTATTTTCATGGATGAACCGACTTCTGGTCTGGATGCTAGAGCTGCAGCCATCGTTATGAGGGCTGTAAGGAACACTGTCGACACAGGAAGAACTGTCGTCTGTACGATTCATCAACCTAGTATCGACATCTTTGAAGCATTTGATGAGGTAAGACGGTGATTTGTTTATGAGTTAAATTAACCGACATCTGCTATATGATTAGTCTAACAAAAAATTTGTATACTTGTGTAATGTAGCTATTGTTGATGAAGAGAGGTGGACAAGTGATCTACTCGGGTCCATTAGGCCAAAACTCCCACAAAATTGTCGAGTACTTTGAGGCGATTCACGGAGTCCCAAAAATACCCGAGAAGTACAACCCTGCGACGTGGATGTTAGAAGTAAGTTCCATTGCTGCTGAAGTAAGGCTTGGGATGGACTTTGCCGAGTACTACAAATCCTCCGCGCTTCACCAGTAAGTCGAAGCAACATTCTTTACACATACCATTTAACAGTAATGAAATTTTAAAACCAAAGATTAATAATTATGATCGTGAGCAGACGAAATAAGGCGCTTGTGAAAGACCTAAGCATACCACCATCAGGAGCAAAGGACCTGTACTTTACTAGTCAATACGCACAGTCGAGAATGGGGCAGTTTAAGGCATGTCTCTGGAAACAATGGTGGACTTATTGGAGAAGTCCGGACTATAATCTCGTTAGATACATCTTCACTTTAGCTGCTGCTTTCATTGTCGGAGCAATCTTTTATAAAGTTGGAAATAAAATGTAAGTCATATTTTCCTCTGATATTTCGTTCCACAAATATTTTACTCAATGTTTTCCTAGGATTTAGTTAACAAGTTCACGATCAAATTATTCAGGGACAACGCGAACAGTCTAACCATAGTCATCGGAGCAATGTACGCTGCGGTGCTGTTTGTCGGAATCTGTAACTGTGGAACAGTCCAGCCAGTCGTGGCGATTGAGAGAACGGTATTTTATCGAGAAAGAGCAGCAGGGATGTACTCTCCTATGCCATACGCCATCTCACAGGTTCCTGACACATCATAGACTTGTTAAAAAAAATTCACAAATTCTTAAATGAGACAGTCTTACACATTATTCTCATACTCACATCGATTTTTAATTCATTTTGGTTACATCAGGTCGTGGTGGAAATTCCATTCGTGTTTGTGCAGACGACGTACTACTCTCTGATAGTATACGCGATGATCAGTTTCCAGTGGACTGCAGTAAAATTCTTCTGGTTTTTCTTCATCACATTCTTCTCCTTCCTGTATTTCACCTACTACGGCATGATGACCGTCTCCATTACACCAAACCACCAAATAGCCGCAGTCTTTGCAGCAGCCTTCTACGCTCTATTCAACCTCTTCTCCGGGTTTTTCATCCCAAAACCAGTAAGTCCACTAAACCGACATCATAAACCCGAACGTTACACATTCAAACTGAACACTAACATGACATTATTGTTGTTGTATCAGAGAATACCCAAGTGGTGGATATGGTACTACTGGCTATGCCCCGTTGCGTGGACAGTATATGGGCTAATCGTGTCACAGTACGGTGATTTGACACACCAGATTCAAGTCACGGGAATGACAAACAAGCCGACAATCAAGTGGTATATTGAGAACCATTTCGGATATGACCCTGATTTCATGGCGCCTGTTGCTGTCGTCTTGGTTGGGTTCTGCGTGTTTTTTGCCTTCTTGTACGGGTACTGCATTCGTACGCTCAATTTCCAGATGAGGTAGAATGATTGTCGATACATCATCCAATATTAAAGAGAAGATGTAGATATATAAGAATTGTTCCAAGATTAGGTCTTATATACATGTAGATTATGTAATGTATCGTAAAGGCGTAAAGTTTACAGTTGATGCAGAAAAATGTTGCGTACATCTGACCCTTTACCAGTTCGTGTTATGTACGAGCCTTCGAGCATTGTGTAAGGTTATTGTTAGGGCATGTTAAAGCTTAAGATAAGTTTAATGAATTGAAGTTTGTTTTTTTGCTTAAAAGTGATGCTTGTAGGCACCAAAAATTTGTTACGTGCCGATAAATTAATTTAAATATTTTATTTTGGGTTAATACGTATTTTTAGCTCAATTTAATTATTAATTACTCTGAATAGATTAAAAGGGTTGACCCGAGTCACACGATGGACAATTGGATCTAAAACCCGAGAAAGACTCAAATTGGGCTCAAATGCCTTAGTTGGATCAAGAAACATCCAAAATGGGCCAAAATATTAAATTAGCAATTTATTAGGACTTAAAACATCAAATGAGGCCCATAAACAAATCCAAGGAGGATTTTGATGGGAGAAACCTTTATAAATACTCCTCATTTTCATTCAAAAAAGGGGGAAAAATTAGAGAAGAAATACTTAAGGAAGAATATACAACCAACCCTCCAAGGAAATACAATACAAGCACCAATTCAAGGGGTATAAGACTCATACAAGGGGTTACAAAACCGACACCAGTTACCTAATACAAACTACGCCAGCTACGGGAATACACTACCACCATAGCAATACACCCGCGTCAAGATTACACGTTAAGCTGCAACGATACATTTCCGTTGTAATCATTCGTTGTAATCGTGTACGTCATCTGTTGCAATACGTACCTGCGACAGATATTAGATTGCAATTGAAGTTACTACAAATACTTAATTTCGCATTCGTTGTAGAATCAGAGGATTGTAATAGAGGTTGTACGCGTAATTCTGATAATTAATATAAATTTCGTTTGTTACATTACATTGTATTTCGTTAATTCGTTAATACAAATTTGTGTCTACAAATTTTGGTGAACCCGACGTGAAAACCTCTACCTCTCATCTCTACCAACACTTTAAAGGATGACATCCCACAAGAACAACACCTGCGTAACCGCGAAGACATACGCCGCTGTGCTCAAGGAGCCGATCATTCTCGCATCTTCAACCAGGAATGAGCAAGCGACGATGGCGTTTCAGCTGGGTATGACAAGAAAGGGGCAATAACGCAAAGAACTAGCTTACGCGCCATGCAAGGTTCCTAAGAGACCGTGTGTATTCAATTGGAGTGCATTATCGCCGCTCTTCGCTTTGGTCAACGCCTCGTCTCCAACACAAGAAGGAAGCGAGAAGCTACCGGCCAACAACCCGTCCCCTATGCAACCAAGGAAACCATCACCAAAGAAAGTCATTAACTCTGCAACTTCTGCCTCTGCATCCGTCATGACGATTGGAGCAAAAACAATTGAGGAACAAATGTCCGAGATGATGAAACTCATGGATCAGCTCAAGAAGGATAATGAAGAAAAGAATAAGAAGATCGAAGAGCTGTCAAAGGAAATGGAAGACCTACGCAACAAGGATAACAAGAGCCAGCACAGCGGTAGCGAATCCGAAGAAGAAAAAGATGAAGAAAACGAAGAACCAAAGAAAGACGATGGGGAAAAGAAGGAACCACCAAAAAACACAGCGGGTGACTTCAACGAAAAGTATCTCCAAGGACTAATTGCCAGCGCAATTAAGAGTCAATTGGGCGATGGTCACTTAAACAGTTCGCGATATGTCAAACCCTATACGAAGAGGATTGATAGTTTGCGCATGCCGGCAGGGTATCAACCGCCAAAGTTTCAACCGTTTGATGGAAAGGGCAACCCAAAACAACACATTGCTCATTTTATCGAGACATGCAACAATGCGGGAACCGACGGCGACCTCTTGGTGAAGCAATTTGTGCGTTCTCTTAAGGGAATTGCATTCGATTGGTACACTGACCTGGACCCTGAATCCATCAGTAGCTGGAGCGAGATGGAAGACGAATTCTTAAATAGATTCTACAAAGACTGGCCAGATTGTCGCGATGAGTGAACTCACGAACACTACTCAATGGGAAGATGAACCAGTCGTTGACTACATCAATCGATGGCGTGCGCTATGTTTGGAATGTAAGGATCGATTGAGCGAAACCTCGGCCGTTGAGATGTGCATCAACGGAATGAAGTGGGACCTCCTATACATACTAAACGGGATCAAACCTAGGAGCTTCCAAGAGCTTGCAACACGCGCCTACGACATGGAGGTTACCATCAAAGCCCGTGCCAAGGGTCGTACACCATCTGTCAAGCCACCCATTGAGAAGAAGGAATTTAAGAAGAACGATAAGTTTTCCAAGAATCCGCCTAAGGAAGCCATGACCGTCACTAGTAGTAGCACTCCCGTGAAGATATCTGCAAAACCCAAGTATGAGAAGAAGAAAGAGGTCAACACAAAGGTCTTCAACCGCGATAGACCTACGTTTGAAGAATTACAAGCTAAAGAATACCCTTTCCCTGACTCAGACTTGGCTGGCATGTTAGACGACCTCTTAGAAAAGAAGATCATTCAGCTACCAGAGTCAAAACGACCGAATCAAGCCAACAGGGTGAACGATCCAAATTATTGTCGCTATCATCGATTGGTGAGCCATCCACTTGAGAAATGCATCACTCTCAAGGAGAAGATCATGCAATTAGCAAGGGACGGTAAAATCATCTTAGACTGCGAGGATTGTGTAACAACAAACCACACAACCGCAACAAGTGACCCTGTTGCTCAGCGTAAGATCACAACCGGAAAAATGACTCAAGGACCAAGGGAAAAGTGGGACATATACGTCATACAATTCGGCTGCCTTGAACCCGTGCATGTGTCAGTAAGAACAAAGTCACCATCACTTAACTCACAAAGCGCGTCCTCAACTCTAAATACCAACAGAAAGGCAATCCACGATGAAGGATGGACGTTAGTAACCCATAGGAAGTCAAGAAGGCAAGCAATGTTGCATTTGAAACCACGACAACCCAAAGACCTCGAAGTACCACCTCGAGGCTCGTCCTACCCAGATTAGCGTCAACACAATCTCAGTTGCAACAACGAGCGACGACGAAGCCCAAAAAGACAAGGGAATAGAGGTTACAACGCAAGAAGTTCCGGAAATCGAAGACCTGTACCAAGATGCCAAGGTGCAAGCAACACTTGGAACTTTGCCCACGCAAATGGGATGGAAACAAATCTTTCACCTCCCAGATGAAGCACGTCAACATATGGCTCAAGCTTTGAGAAATCCCGCGCTATACGTTGAACCAAATGACGATGCCAACAAAGCCTGGGAGTTGATTCCCAAGTGTGCATCTTGTAATGCCACTTTGTCTTTTTCAGATGAAGACCTACTACTTGGCTCGAATTGCACAATGCATCGTCAGATGTCGCAGGATATATACGAGGGCATAGGATAAACCGCATCTTGGTGGACGGAGGATCCGGTGTTAATTTAATGCCAAAAGCAACCCTGACGGAACTAGGTATTACAATGGAGGAATTGTCCACAAGCAGGACGACGATACACGGTTTCAACTTAAATGGCGAGCGCGCTGTCGGCATAATTCGCGTCAACCTCACCATGGACGACTTATCATCCGACACTTTGTTCCATGTCATTAATACTAAGACCTCGTTTAAATTGCTATTAGGCCGACCTTGGGCTCATGAAAACGGCGTCGTAGCATCCACACTCCATCAGTGCTTGAAGTATTATCGAGGAGGAGAACGGAAGATCAACGGTGATGTTAAACCCTTTACCAAAGCTGATTCATTCTTCGCGGATGCAAAGTTCTTTGACGGAAATGACACCTCGAGTGAATTCTTGCCCACCACGATCGCGTCGACGGGAAAAGGGGGCAGAAAGCAGGAAAATACAATACCGCCTAAGTCAACAACTAACGCCAAATCATCTGAAGAAAAGCCAAAGAAAGAAGAGGAGGTTAAGAACGACCCTACGAATGTTACCCCGGTTATAATACATGAACAGCCACAAGTAACTCCAACACCTGTCTTGCGCTACATTCCGAAGTCGCGACGAAAGGAAGGTCAAAGCCCTTTTGCCGAACTTCAAAACTCTAAGTCCACTCTTCAAGGGCAAGCCAATCACAACGATACCCCGAAGGAGTGGGCCAAGAAGATGGTCATCCATTGCCCGCCTCACGCGATCCGCAATTAAGAAGCCTCCTCCAACAGGATTCGTCTTTGAAACAAACAAAACACCTCCTACACAAGAACGTGGATTATTCAACGCCAATGCATACAAGCTCTTGGCAAAGGCTGGATATGACTTTGAAAACCCAACACCACTCGGCAGTATCATCAATGCAGAGCCTTACGGCCTCAACAAAACCCAACAGGAGCTTTTCAGGAAGGGAGATGACTTTGCAACGTCCAGAGTCGGCCTTGGGTTCGAACCTTCGACACCGGTAAAAATCTCAGGACGTCAAAGAGGAACCCAAATCTCTTCCCAACACATAACAGTGGAGGAGGCAAAAGAAGAAAGCGCAAAAAGCCTTGTCGACCCGACCACATCCGCCTTTAACGAGAATAGGGTCACGCTCTTGATGTTCACCGCTTAGGCGTGCGCCGGCACTTCGATGAGGCTTACCACTCGATGTGAATGCGGTAAAAACAGGGAGGTATCAACATTCAGTCACCTAAAGGCACCAAAGACATCAGTTTTGATCGACACAAGCCCCAACGCGTGACGAAAAATGTGATAATATAAACCTGGAGGGTGCAGTAGATCGGTTTGACCTTCGAAGCGTTATTTACGCTCGCAGAAACGCCAACAAGTCGCGAAAAGTGTAAAGAAGCCCTCGCCAAAGAAAAAGCGCATGGTAATTTCGTCCAATCAACCGACCCAGTCCAAACAAAGCAGAGACACAATCACGAAAAAGGGAATTGATCAGGATGAAAAACCAGCTGATGATGTCATTATGTCTTGCCATATAACTGTAGAGGAGGTCCACGACAACGATGAAGAAGTAGAGGTCGATGAAGCGCCAAAAACACTCGAAGACGGAGGGCAATCAACTGTCGACGAACTAAAGGAGTTGAACTTGGGCACCACGGAAGATCCACGACCCGTCTTCGTTAGCGCTCTCTTAACTAAGGAAGAAGAAGATCAATACCTCGCCTTGCTAAAAGAATATAAAGATGTGTTCGCATGGACTTACAGTGAAATGCCAGGGCTTAATCCAAAAATTGCAATGCATCGTCTTGCCATCAAAAAGGGCGTTAGCCCTAAGAAGCAACGCCAGCGACGCTTTAGACCTGAGTTGATTCCCGAGATCGAAAAGGAAGTCAATAAGTTGATTGAAGCCGACTTCATTCGAGAAGTCAAATACCCTACCTGGATAGCCAACATTGTCCCGGTGAGAAAGAAAAATGGACAACTGCGAGTATGCGTCGACTTCAGGGATCTCAATGAAGCATGTCCAAAAGATGATTTTCCACTACCTGTCACTGAGTTGATGATTGACGCAACGACGGGACATGAGGCACTTTCGTTCATGGATTGTACAGCTGGTTACAATCAAATCTTGATGGCGCCTGAAGACCAAGAAGCAACGGCGTTTCGTACCCCAAAGGGGATATTCTGCTATAAGGTAATGCCGTTTGGTCTAAAGAACGCTGGTGCAACATATCAACGTGCAATGCAAAGAATATTCGATGACATGCTGCATAAAACGATTGAGTGTTATGTTGACGATGTTGTCGTCAAATCAAAACTCAGGAGAACTCACATCGATGACCTTCGCACTGTCTTCGAAAGGCTGCGGAAATGTCATCTCAAAATGAACCCCTTAAAATGTGCATTCGGCGTCTCCTCTGGAAAATTCCTAGGTTTTATCGTTCGACATCGAGGCATCGAAGTTGATCAAACCAAAATCAGGGCAATACAAGAAATGACACCACCAAGAAATTTAAAGGAGTTACGCGGATTGCAAGGACGTCTGGCATACATTCGGAGATTTATTTCTAACTTGGCCGGACGCTGTCAACCATTTAGCCACCTTATGAAGAAGGATGCTCCATTCCATTGGGACGATGGATGCCAACACGCTTTCGACAGCATCAAGAAGTACTTGTCTACCGCACCAGTCTTGGGGGCACCAATCCCTGGAAAGCCTTTAATCTTGTACGTTGCCGCGCAAGAACGCTCATTGGGAGCAATGTGTGCTCAACATAATGAAGACGGCAAGGAAAGAGCCCTGTACTATTTGAGTCGTACCTTGGTAGGGGCGGAAGTTAATTACTCACCCCTAGAGAAGATATGTCTTGCGCTAGTATTCGCCATCCAGAAGTTGCGACATTACATGCAAGCACATACTGTGCACATAGTTTCCAAGGCAGACCCAATCAAGTACATACTCTCGAGACCTGTTTTGTCAGGACGACTCGTAAAGTGGGCAATGCTTCTCGGGCAATATGACCTCGTATTTGTTCCTCAAAAGGCAATTAAGGGACAAGCCATTGCTGATTTCTTCGCTGATCACCCAATCCCAGCAGAATGGGAACTCGAAGACAACTTGCCTGGTGAAGACATATTCTACATCGACGTGCTTCCTCCATGGCAAATGTATTTTGACGGTGCTGCAAGACGCGACGGAGCCGGTGCTGGAGTGGTACTAGTGAGTCCCGAAAGTCATATGTTGCCGTATTCATTTGTGCTCACTGAGTTATGCTCAAATAATATGGCTGAATACCAAACTCTCCTACTGGGTCTACAAATGGCAATCGAGGTGGGAGTACAAGACATCGACATATTTGGAGATTCTCAACTAGTGATCAACCAAGTATTGGAGGATTATGAAGTAAAAAAGGAAGACTTGATCCCGTATCAAAGATAGGCGGTTCAGATGCTCAACAGATTCGATACAGTCAACATCGGTCATGTACCAAGAAGTGCCAATAAGTTAGCTGACGCACTTGCCAATCTCGCAGCTACTTTGGCAATCAGGCGGATGAGACTACTCTCGTTCTGTTTGCAATCGGTCAGACATCATCGAATACAAAAGAAATCATAGAGAACTCCAACATGATTTGTGTATGCACAATTGACGAGGATGATTGGCGACACTCTATAATCGACTTCTTGGAAAATCAGAAGCTACCAGACGATCCAAGGCATAAGACGGAAATCTGTAGAAGGGCACCAAGGTTCATCCATTACAAGCAAACACTTTACAGGCGCTCATTCGATGGACAATGGTTGCGATGTCTTGGCAAGGATGAAGCGATGGAGACAATGCATGAAGCTCATGCAGGAGTATGTGGAGCCCACCAATTTGGACCTAAACTACATGATCGCGTCAAAAGAATGGGGTACTATTGGCCGACAATGGTGCAAGACTGCATGGATTTTGCGAAAAGATGTCAAGCTTGTCAATTTCATGCGAACTTCATACACCAACCTCCTGAACCATTGCATCCTACTATATCGTCTTGGCCCTTCGAAATGTGGGGACTGGATGTAGTTGGGCCTATAACTCCTAAGGCTTCCAATGGTCATGCGTACATACTCGCTACGACTGATTATTTCTCGAAGTGGGCGGAAGCAAGTACGTTGCGCGAGGTTAAGAAGGAAAATGTTGCAAGTTTCATTCGCACTCAGATAATTCATAGGTATGGTGTACCACAACGCATGATAACTGACAATGGGACGCCATTCTTTAATAAAATCATCACCGCTTTGTGCGAAAGCTTCAAGTTCAAACAACACAAATCATCGATGTACAATGCACCTGCAAATGGGCAAGCCGAGGCGTTTAACAAAACCTTGTGTAGCTTGTTGAGTAAGGTGGTGGCAAAGCACAAACGAGACTGGCATGAAAGAATTGGCGAAGCACTATGGGCATACAGAACCACGTTCAAGACGCCAACCCATTCAACCCCATATGTGTTGGTATACGGCGTCGAAGCAGTGCTACCCCTTGAAATTCAAATCCCATCTTTGCGTGTCGCGATACAAGAAGGGTAAACCGAGGATGAAAATGACAAGTTACGCTTGGCGGAGTTAGAAGCTTTGGATGAGAAAAGGTTACAAGCGCAACAAAAGCTACAATGCTATCAAGCGCGCATATCCCGTGCATTTAACAAGAAGGTGCGCCCTCGATCATTCCAAAAGGGAGATTTAGTACTCGCTGTGCGAAGACCAATTATCACTTCTCATAAACCTACTGGCAAATTCACCTCAAAGTGGGACGGGCCATATGCGGTACAAGAGGTCTACACAAACGGGGCATACAAGATCGTTGATGAAGATGGCGTGTGCGTAGGACCGATTAACGGCAAATTCCTTAAGCGCTACTACACTTGAAACAAGAGGCACTATGCTCCTAAGCAAGAGCTAAAACTGCAACAGGATCCTCCTAAGCAAGAGTTTAAACTGCAAATAAACACACACAACGTAATATCTATATATAAAAAAAAAACAAAAAAATAATAGTATTAATAGTAAAAAAAATAATAATAATATTAGTAGTATACATTAAAAAAAAAAAAAAAAAAAAAAAAAAAAAAAAAGGGCAACTGAACTACGTTGGCTTGATCTCGTGATTTACTTTTAAGTGTTTTACGAGTACGTAGGCAGCTTGGGTATACGCAACGCCCGAGTGCAGCCACACCCCCCAAAAAAAAATATATGTTTCTCGCATATAAAAAAAAAATATATACACAATAATATATTTCTTAATAATAATAATAACAATAATATTAATAAACTTTGTAAAAAAAAAAAAAAAAAAAAAAAAAAAAAAAAAAAAAAAACTGAACTACGTCGGCTTGATCTCGTAATTTTACTTTTAAGTGTTTTACGAGTACGTAGGCAGCTCGAGTGCACACAACACTCAAGTGCAGCCACACCCGAAAAAAAATATGTATGCGTTGCTTCGAATATTTGTTTTTCACCTCAAAGAATTTTTCAGTCATTCAAATCAAGATCAAAAATGGCCGCAAAATTCAAGTGTCTTGTGTACTCAAGACTTACTGTTCTTCATTGAATAAAAAAATCAAAGCATAGCCAATGATGACATTGCAACACAGCAGCATGCTAAGTAGACTTCACTGGAGCAAGAAACACAACCTATGATAGACTCTTTAAAGAGACTACCTGCTGGTTGGACGGTTGAAGCGAAAAGCGGACAGAAAATGAACACCAAACGACGAATCAGCAAACACAATAAGTCGGCCGCGCTAAAAGAAATTACAAAAAAAAAAAGGGCAATTATACGCGATTAACCCCAAAGAAGGCCGAAGTTGAAAGCACGCAAAAAGTTATTTATAATTAGAGCTCGCCACCCGAGAGCAAATACATGGCAAGGTAAGAGCTGTCTAAAATTAAGCCAAAATAGCCGGCTATCCGTACGAAGCATCGACATCACTTCGAATGATAAAAAAAGGGGGAAGAGGGTTAAGTAGTAGTTCGTAATAAAAAAAAGGGCCTACGTTATTACAAGCAAAACATTAAGCTAATGAAAAAGTCAAGCTCTGCATCATTGTCAAAGTAAAGCACGAAGTTCGTCAAGTCGAGCCCGTTGCCTTTGAAACTTGGCCTCCTCTTCCGCATTTGCCCTTGGACGCGCCTCGAGCTCCGTTATAGTGTTCTCAATTCCCTCGACTTGCTTCTGAAGAATGCTCAGATGATGGCCTTTGTTATGTATCTCCTCTTGTAGGCGTTAGAAGCTTTACACAATCCTTCCAATTCAACCTTCATGGCCACGACCTTCTGCGCAACACTCGAATACTCTTTTGCGGCGCAATACGCTCCGAAAGTACTTGGGTGACGAGGGTTTTAGTCTTACAAAGGTCTTTGTGTTCTTTGGGCAATAACGTGTTCGACATCCGCGGATCGTCGGCGTTCTAACGATTTGGTCCATCGCAAGGTAAGCATTTACTGACCTCAACATATGCATCGACTTGTTCCTTCAGCCGAGTAGGATCCCCTTGGAGATGGCGTATCTTCTTTGTAGCCATCGTGGCAGAGCCACAACCTTCGCAACATCAGAAAAGCTTGCATTCTTTAACTCCATGAGAAACAGGGAATGAATCTCCTTCAATGCATTCTTAAAAACCCCTTGATAGGTTGTCGGTAAGTTGAAAGAAGTCACAGGGGGTTGAGACTCAATATCAACAGCTTCGAGGGGACCAGACATGCCTCTCGTATCATCTACTGCCCTACTAAATTCGTCAACATCTCGAAACATACTGCCAATATCGCTATGACGAAAGCCTGTAGAACGTTTAGCAGGTGCAGGCATCAGCTTTATCTCTTTACCCTTGCCGGTAATTATCCTCAGTGGACGTGGTGGTGACAAAGTGGGTACATTTCCCATCGGACCCGATGTTCCTACTTCCAAGTTTAAATCACCCTCCTGAAACAAAAAAAAAAAAAAAAAGTCAGTACCAAGAAAAGAGAGCTGTCAAAATTTGCTGACAAACATGCGCAAACACGTAAAACTCATCACGTAAGATTTTGCTGAAAAAAAAAGGGGCTGTCAAAAAACTTGCTGTCAAAATTTACGTCAAAACTTGCGTCAAAATCATTGTAAAAAAACAATTGCCAAAAAGCAATTTGCCAAATTCTTTATCAAAATTTCTTTCAACAAAATAACATCGAACAAAAAATCAGCAGGTATAAAAGAGCTTACTAGCTGTTGCAAAAGCAGGTCGGAACAGCTAGAAACGTCGTCAAAAAGCTGTCTGAAGACATCATTGGCGGCGGTTTGTGTGCTTTCCCCTTACGACCACGCTCGTGTTTTGGGTCAATTTCTAGCTCTGGTTCATTGCTTGGACATTCATTGACACGCCTCTTCCGCGAGCTCCCCTCGATGCGCACCTCCGGAGTCTTTACATTGGCATTACCCTTCGGATTTTTTCCATGCTTTAAGTCCTTATCAGCTTCGCGAAGTAGCACTCCAACATTCAACCTCAGGTCATCTACTCCAACTTTAGCCCACCACTCCTTATAATCATCAGTAACATTGGTGTGCCAGTCTACCGAAGGTCCTGGCAGAGATACCCGGGTTTTGCTATTGGCGAATAACAGAAACCTCCAGAACTTGGAAGCTTCGGTACGCGAGACCAAGCGATGTTTCACACCACGAGGTAGTACACCAGGAAGGTCCTGACGATAACCAAACTGACGGCCAATACGATGAGGGCAATACGGTTCGACACGAAAAGAATTTGCCCTGCGAAGCGGCAAGTAGCAAGAGCGAAGTGATATTTGGTAAGCAAGCTTGTCATGATCCAAAGTTCCATTATCGATCAATAACTCCTCGACATGTTGGTCTAGCTTGAAACAAGTAGGGTTAATTTCGAGACCTTCATGGATGATTTCGCGAGCCCTATCATCTTTGCATGCCTTGGCACCACGGGCGCCCGAATACACCACCATCGAGGACCCTACGGGCGGGATTCTAAATCGTGGTAAGTCCCAAATAGTCGCAATCCAACCATAGAGATAGTGAGCGAGGAATATGGTACCGAGAAAGTAGGGTTTGAGTGAGTGACTACATCGTGAAAGCCCTTTGTATAAAATTTGGAAAGAAGCAGGCACAACTAAACTAAAAGTAAGACCTTCCGCCATTAGACTCGCTATCTCAAATGTGGTTGGCCTAATTGTCCTTTCCTCATTCTTGGGCAATACGAAAACGCATAACCAACACGATATGAAAGCCGCCCGATAAGCAATTTCTCTCCAGGACCTTTCAACTCCGACCTCGTTGAAAACCTCTTTCTCGCGTTTGTCCATTCGGTTGGTGGCCTAGGAGTTATCTTTCCTTTGGGTTTTTCAATCGACTTTGGGCGTTTAATGGTCTTACATACTGGTTTTATGCGGAGCATTGTAGGTATTTCCTCTTTTACACCAGAAAGAAATCCATTCAGCAGCCGTCACCTTATCATGCCCTTGTGATTTCTTCACTAGGCGATGATAGGCAACAAACAGATTCTCACACGTACGGGGAACTCGTCTGCCTTTTCGAGGCTCTTGCCCCTTCAAGACCTTGAGTCGGGGAATGGTTTCGTCATAGATCTCACCATGGACAGCAAGGCTCCCGAGCATGTAAAGGTCACGGAGGGAAATTGAAAATTCACCTTGAAGAGTGTGAAGGGTGTTCGTCTCAGTACACCAACTCTCAAAGAATGACCGCAGGATGTTCACATCTTTATCATATAAGTAGAGCGGCGTGGGTGCGGAGTAAAGAAAAGACGTCTCAAGTGGTCCACGGAAACGAGCTAGTATGTCTTCAGTCCACTCCCAATACCCCGGAATGTACTTAAAAGCGCCATGGAGTTTAATACAATTAGACTTCCACCGATGGGTTCCTAAGATGATCTTACGACCGAGAAGCTCATATTTCGTGTCCCGATCAGCTTGAGTATGCATTAGGCTTTCAAGGGTGTAAAGGGTGGGACCATTAGGATCGGGGTTGTCCATCCTCTGCGACAATTGACGTGGGAAGTCTGCTGGACTGATTGGAACGGCGTCGTCTTCGGGATCCCGCAACGATGTTCGAATAATAAAAGGTGTACCATCTTTAAGAAGGTCGGTCTCTCGATCCAATGCATAAAGATACAGTGAGCCTTGCACCATTACCTCTTTAAAAACCACCATCTTCGGGTACCTACATGTAGAAGCAAGCTCGAATGTCAGAAAATTTGAATCTGACGCAAAAAAAAAACAATCAAAAAAAGTGATGAAGTGATAAAATAACAAATACTATCTTGTTCCTCTTCAGTTCACATATATATATGTGTAAAAAAAAAAAAAAGCACTCCCTACAAAGTAGAAACCAAGTTGAAATTGATTTGGTTAAAGTGTTGTTATAAAAGTCAGCTCTCAAGTCTCCATATTCATGAATTCATCATCCTTGTTTTTTATTAATCATAAATCATGTCAAGCTCAGAGACACAGAAGATGCAGCTGTACTCTTATTCATCGAGTTGCTGTGCTTGGCGTGTTCGTATTGCTCTTCATCTCAAAAGGTTAGAGTTAAAGAAGCGTGCAATGAGCGAGGCGTTAGCTGAGCTTGTGACCCGAGAGGGACAGGCATTGGACGGTATTGCTCCTATGGATGAAGAGGTGAAGACAGAAGTTGAGGATGATAAAGTGTCAAAGACCAGTAGAACCAGGGATGCAAGCTGTTGACAGTGGTTCACAGGTGGTACCTCGTACTTGGCTTCTAGGATCGATTACCTCGAATTGACTGCAGCACCCTTTTGTCTGATACCTACTCAAATAGTAGCAGTCAGCACACTCACAAAGTCGTGCCCTCAAAAGTTTTATCGAGGCAGCGATCACTTCTTGTTATCATCGACAAGGTTTCTGCTAAGGGTCTGAAGGGAATAGACCCAGGGTCATTGATGATGATAAATAAGTCGACATTTCCAAGTTCGGAATCAGCAATACCTAACGTTTCACTTAGACAATGCGCTTTCAGAAACTTCCTGCGTCCCTTGCTAGGTTTACTAGTAATCAGAAGAGTTGCGACGGGTAGAGCATCTGCTGTATTTTCAAACTTGTCGAAAGCTTATAGCATGACTACCTTTCTAGCTGAATCAGTGGATGAAAACTCCTTCCACAACCCGTCAATTCACTCAGCAGCTGCTTCAATCTTCATCGTCTTCATCCCCAATTTTCTATCATGGTGAATGTACCAAAGTTGAAGAAGACGTACTGCAAGAACAAGGAATGCAGGAAGCACACTCAACACAAGGTTACCCAATACAAGAAGGGTAAGGACAGTTTGGCAGCTCAGGGTAAGAGGCGTTTGACCGTAGCGATGCAGTTATGGTGGTCAGACAAAACCTGTCTTTCACAGGAAGGCGAAAACCACCAAGAAGATTGTGTTGAGGCTACAATGCCAATCATGCAAGCATGTGTCGCAACACCCCATCAAGAGATGCAAGCACTTTGAGATTGGTGGAGACAAGAAGAGGAAGTGGATACACTACGATGTTTTCTCAAGTGAAGAACCCGCACATTATTTTCACCAGACTTGAAGATTATAGAGCACGAGGAACCCAGGCTTCTCCCTACTTTAAGATATTTCGATCAACTTGAGGGAATCGAACCCAAGGTCATTAATGACAGTGAACAAATCAACATGACAGAGGTGTGTAATCGAAAGTTGCCAATGTTGGAGGGGATATGTCAATACAGGAGGATGTACCCACTTCCTTAATTGCTTCTGTTGCTGCTGTTGAAGAAGAAGTCATTTCTTCTGGATGCTCTGAACCAGGGTTTTCTGCTAAAGGTTTAAAGGGATTGGACCAAGGTCATCAATGACGACGAATGAGTCGACATTTTATTGGATTCAATCAACATTGGCAATGCAGAATCTTCAACCAAAGATCAAGTCTATTCAGGAAAGGTATGCAGGAAACCAGGAACGAATACAACTTCAGACATCACGCTTTTACAACCAAGCTGGGGTTAATCCTTTGGTAGGGTGCTTATCAACTTAGGCAATAATACCAGTTTAGATGGGTATGAATTTTGTAGCAAACTCTCGAACCTTTTATAAAGCTGTCTTCAACATCATGATGATCAGCAAAGACGTAAATATAACAAAAAAAGGACAGAGGAGATATCATGAAAGCGGAAGAATTACAACGAGACGTAGCAGACCAGCTTCTACGAAGTCTCGATGAAAATAAAACAGAGTAAAAAAAAAAGTGGGTGTTTCTGCCATCATCAAAGTAGGGTCTTTGCCATCATCAAACAAAAAAAAGACTCGATCTTTTACCCTCAATTCAAATTTACACCCTTAATTATCAAAATAAAGTCAGAATCATAACAAAACCAAGTCAAGGAGGAAGTTGAGTTAAACATCAAAAAAAAAAATGATGTCAAAATGAGGAACATCATCCTCCATTAACAAAATTCAGCCAAAACTTTGTTCCCAAGTTCATATCTTTAAACAAAAAAAAAAAACCAAGTTTAAGTCTTGTGTAAAAAAAAAAAGACAGAGCCAAACGAAGAGTTCATGCATGAGAAGTTAAAGGGAAGAACGACTAAAGGGAATTCGATACCTCCGGCACGGCACCAAGCTTCGAATGCAGCACTGAGCTTCTAGCGGCGCGGCTCCGGACCCTAAAACTTCGTGTAGTGGCTCTCAATACTCGGTAAAAGGGGTAGGTAGGAGAAAAGCCCAAAATTTTTAGGGTAGTTGTATGATTTGCTTCAAAATTCTGAGGGGAGAGGGTAGGTATATAAAGGAATTCTACACAAAACCCTACAATTTGTCATTATATGGGAGATTGAATGGATGATGGACATCTGGCATTTTCGAAGCTGTCACTGTACTACCAAAGCAATGGAGGGTGGAGATGAAGAAGAAGGTTCTACAGTGAATGTCGAGTTGCTCCTTCTTCCCTATACTAAAGATCGTTCAAAATGAAGGAGTTTTGGGCTGATAACATCCCAAGGCCCATTTTTTTAAAAGCAACAAAAAAAAATATACAAGCCCAACTTGATGTCACGAATTTGTGCCCGCATTTCGGTTGATGTCAGTCAAAATAATATGGTGGCGCCAAAAATTTACACGCTCTACGAAAAGAGATAAATAGAGTAAATATACGGTGGTGTCAAAAGTATACATATCGAGACTTTCAAAGTCCAAATATCAAAACTCACCCTGCTCTGACTCTCAAGTCATAAAAAAATAGAGCGACAAGTAAAGTGAATCGAGACCACGACGCGTCACAATACAACTACGTGCACGCCACAGTCTCGAGGGGGCAATTTGTAGGCACCAAAAATTTGTTACGTGCCGATAAATTAATTTAAATATTTTATTTTGAGTTAATACGTAATTTTAGCTCAATTTAATTTATTAAATTACTTCGATTCGCAAATTAAAAGGGTTGACCCGAGTCACGCGATGGACAGTTGGATCTTAAACCCGAGAAAGACTCAAATTGGGCTCAAATACCTTAGTTGGATCAAGAAACATCCAAAATGGGCCAAAATATTAAGTTAGCCCATTAAGGGACTTAAAACATCAAACAAGGCCCATAAACAAATCCAAGGAGGATTTTGATGGGAGAAACTTCTATAAATACTCCTCATTTCATTCAAAGGAGGGGGAGGGAGAAGGAGAGAAAGATTAGAGAGGAAATACTTAAGGAAGAAAATACAATACAAGCATCCAAGAAAATACAATACAAGCACCAATTCAAGGGGTATAAGACTCATACAAGGGGTTACAAACCGACACCCATTACCTAATTCAAATTACACCAGCTACGGGGATACACCGCCTCCATAGCAACACACCCGCGTCAAGATTACACGTATAAGCTGCAACGATACACTACCGTTGTAATCATTCGTTGTAATCGTAGACATCATCTGTTGCAATACATACCCGCGACAGATACTAGATTGCAATTGAAGCTACTACTAATATTTAATTTCGCATTCGTTGTAGAATCAGAGGATTGTAATAGAGGTTGTACGCGTAACTTTGATAATTAATATAAATTTCGTTTGTTACATTACATTGTATTTCGTTAATTCGTTAATACAAATTTGTGTCTACAATGCTCATATGGTATAAAGACGACTAATTCTTGTAGGAGACCGTTGTATGCATACGCTCAATTAATCGTGATATAATGTGAGTACTCCGTATTATATACCGAAGCTCAGTTACTTTAAATATCACGTTTGTGTAAGAGATCAACAAGTTTATAGAAAAACTCAATAATATTTTAACAAATGCAATACATTCGGAGGTATAATCAGTTAATTAACTTCGCTCAACCTAAAACAATAGCAAATCAAACTCGACAACTTTACCACAAATAGTCATCCACATTTACGTCAATCGTGACTCGACCTGAACAAATCGTGACTCGACCCGAACCGCTTCATCAGTACTACATTGCATTGTCGAATGCCCACATATGCGGTACTAAATCGAACTAAACTATCCGATTGTCAACTCCAAATCAATTAGGGCAAAAATGAAATCCACAATATCATACTCCGTATTATCACAAATTTTTATATGAAACGGTTTCACGATACGGAGGAAGTAGGGCGGTAAATTATTTGAGCCGACTCGTCGAGCCCTTGGAATCGACTCGGTCAAAGCTCGACTCGAGCTTGTTCAAAACAAGCTCGAGCTTGGCCAAATACGAGCCGAGCCCAAGCTCACTAAGGCTCGGCTTGAAAGGTCATTTGGGCTCGTTTATAATTTTTAGGAGTATAATTTTATTATACCTTAATATTAATTTTATTTCAAACTATATGTTATTTGGCATTTATAGTTATATTATAATATAAGTTTTTAAAATATTTTATTATCTTATTATTATTTTTTTTAAATATTTATATTTAGTTAGACTGAAAATGTGAGTAAGTTAAAATAATATAATGACAAGCGAGCTCGCGCGGTTCGAACTCGAGTTTTTTTGAGCCGAGCTCGAGCTTGAATTTTCTTGACTCGACGAGCTTCAAGCCGAGCTCGAGCCCTAAAATTTGAGCCGAGCTCAAGCCCACCCAAGCGCGGGCTCAGATCGACTCGTTTACACTCCTAGGAGTAAGTATTGTAAGACCTTTCATATTGCGTTTGCTATTTTCAAATTAATTTTCATTTGTTCTTTTGTAGAACTCACAGGTAAGTAAGAATGACAATAGATCGGAATAGGGTCGGGAGAAGCCTCACCGAATTGATGACCCATTTCACCCAATCCACTTATCACTTGAATCCAAAGCTCCCGTTATCCAATATTGAAACAGATAGATTAGGTGATCCAATAAATTATGGAGTATTTTATTAATTGTTTTAGTATATTTTATTGGTGGATGTCGAATCAGGTGGTTAATGGATGACAAATGATGAATTAGTTGAAAGTTCACCCGAATCCAACCCTACCCATTGTGTAACTCTTCCATATCTATAATCATTTATCTATACCTAGAGAAGGCCACAGCCCGGGCCTCATTTACAAAGCCCTTAACCAGCCCATGGGGTCGGTGGGTCTGGCGTAAGCCGGGCTTGAAAATTAAGGTTTAAGTCCAGCCCGTTGGTTATAAAAATCCTTGAATAGACGAGCCAACAAGCCTGTCCATATAAATCAAGGCTCGAGCACGGCACGATGCTAGGGAGGGACGGGTCGGACTTTTGGCAGGCCATGTCACGCCATCAGAATCATGGCCCATCAAACAGGTCAGGAGAACCCGTACAAATAGTCAGCTCTAATTTTTATCGAATAGGTTGAATTTTCGAGTTTAGATAAAATTGACTTCCCTAAAACGAGACCTTCTGTCATATTATTATTGGTCGACTTACATCACCTCAATTGTAACTTGTACAGTTTATATTGCTATTTCTCAATAGAAATCCCCAAATCTGGTTTTGATTTCGCAAACCCTAATTTCAGCTTCACTATTCTTCCTCACCATTGTTCGATCCAATTATTGATCGCGCCATTATTGAGAAACATCGGTCGTTTGAACGTCTCAATTTGAGGTTAATTTGTTTATCGTTAATTTATTTAGTTTTCGTGTATTTTGATCTAATCGTAGATAGTTCGTTTCATGCAGCATTGATGTTTGTTTATTTTAAACGATGATGTTTCTCTGCCGTGTTGAATTTTAATGGCATTCATTATTATTCACCAGCATATTAATCGGTTAATTGTTTTCTGAATGATTGAAATTAGGGTTCACAGTTGATTAGTTATCGATTCAGATTTATTTGTTATTATCGAGTATCGATTGCCGCTTTTCGTGTTCTTGATCTGATAATAGATGATTCAATTGATGCAGTGATGTTGTTGTTTACGATAATTTTGTCCTGTTGAATTTCAATCTGTGGTTGTTTACTGGTTAATTATGCAGTAAGAATATTAGAAGAAAGCTCGAACTTTTCGTGTTATTAAGTTTGGATCATTGGAATTGGATTGGAATTATGGCTTACAATCGATTAGTTAAAAAATAAATGTTCTTTGTCGTCAGTTT
Organism: Dianthus caryophyllus; assembly: GCA_023091065.1. NCBI lineage: Eukaryota > Viridiplantae > Streptophyta > Magnoliopsida > Caryophyllales > Caryophyllaceae > Dianthus > Dianthus caryophyllus. The sequence goes on from CM041520.1 coordinate 6,765,365, forward strand.
GACTGATAATTTTGAATGAAAGATTGAAACTTTTATGAAATTGTCAATGTGATTATGCAACTGAACTCTCTGCAAATTGTAATTTGCAGAAATTGAGAAGAAACAGTTTCGTTTAGTGACTAGGGAGTCATAGTTAAAGATGGGTGTACAGAAGATTGAAACGGGTCACCAAGACACCATTCACGATTTCCAGATGGATTACTACGGCAAACGTATAGCGACAGCGTCATCTGACCATACGGTTAAGGTCATCGGCGTGAACAACAACTCCCATCAGCACCTCGCTACATTGAGCGGCCACCAAGGTCCTGTATGGCAGGTTGCGTGGGCACACCCTAAGTTTGGGTCGATTCTCGCTTCTTGCTCATACGATGGTAAGATTATAATATGGAAGGAAGGGAACCCTAATGAATGGTTGCAAGCTCATATCTTTGAAGATCACAAGTCGTCGGTTAATTCAATTTGTTGGGCGCCTTATGAGCTCGGGCTTTGCCTCGCAAGCGGGTCATCGGATGGGAATATAATGGTTTACACAGCGAGATCAGACGGGGGTTGGGATTCGACGAAGATCGATCAAGCTCACCCGGTTGGAGTGACGTCGGTTTCTTGGGCACCCGCCACGGCTCCTGGGGCTCTTGTGGGTTCCGGAGTACATGAGCCTGTTCACAAGCTATGCTCCGGGGGTTGTGACAACACGGTCAAGGTTTGGAAGTTGTATAACGGGCTTTGGAAAATGGATTGTTTCCCGGCCCTACAAATGCACACCGATTGGGTACGGGATGTTGCGTGGGCCCCAAATCTCGGGCTTCCTAAGTCCACCATTGCAAGTGCCTCGCAGGATGGTAAGGTCATCATATGGACTGTTGGTCGCGAAGGTGATCAGTGGGAAGGCAAGGTGTTGAATGATTTCAAGACCCCTGTGTGGAGAGTCTCGTGGTCGATGACAGGCAACATCCTCGCCGTGGCAGATGGTAACAACAATGTGACGTTATGGAATGAAGCCGTGGATGGCGTGTGGCAGATGGTAACGACTGTTGATTCTTGACGCACATTGTTTTCCTGAACTTTCTATTCTGTTTGCATTTTGCTGCGTTCTTTTGTCATCCTTTTGGAATGTAGGATAGTTTCGATAGTTCGTTTGTGAATGTTCGGCATTAGAAGGGTCATGTCTTAAGATCATGTTGTTCGTTGTTACTAATGAATACGTGGATTGATGCTGGCATCTCTACGATTGAGTCGCATGAGCCCATCGAGTTTGTTTCTTCAAGCCACCATATGAATAACTCGAGCTAATTTGCTTGTGAAAATGCTACTTTTGATCATTTGGAGATGGCTTAGTTTTATGTTGTGAAACAGACTGTTCAACGGCTTTCCATATCTTTGTAATTTAGATGACTTATCCCCTAACCTTGCGACGGGGCTGCTGCTGCAATTATTGCGAGGTGAGCATCTGATACCTCATAACCTCGTAATTCTGATAGTCGTAACTCGTAACCACTACGGGGTTCATTGCTGAGTACTTGGCTAACTCACCTTGTTCTGTGATCCTTGTAACATGGGAGCCATGGTATTCTATGCCTCGCTTGATTTGCGTATCGGTTAACTTTTGCAGGCTTTTTATAACAAAAAGTATGCCGTGTAAATATGAAAATTTACGGTGCTAAACAAATTACATTACGTCAGTTGACGATATTTGATTCTGCAGTTAGGGCTGATTGCTCTTTTCAGTGTGAGGTAAGACACTAGGCCAGTACAATGTAGGATGAGAATTCGATCATTTCATCGAAGCTCCCGCTGTAGTTGGCTTATATAGACCGCCCCGCTTGTGTTATGTTAGTTATGCCATACATCGTTTTGCATTTATGAATTGTCGAAACTATCACAAGGAATTGCTCTACGGAGAAAATTTTGAAAACATTTCGGAGCTTTTACTCTTTTTGATTCAATTATTTGTATATTTAGATTAATTCCTAATTGAAATTTCTTTCATATAATAACGTAATTTAATCCGAAATGTTCATTGATTTTGAAAGATGTCAATAACGTCTAAATATTTTGGAATGATAATTAGGTCACATGACTCACATATTAGTTTTATATATGGAGCAAATGACTCATTTACACTTCGTCCTATAATTTAGTCTTATCGGTCCAATTTAATTTGTACCAAATTTATTATCGAATTGTTATCTATACTTCTCCCATTTCATTCACTAAATCCCTTTTCGTGCCAAATATGATCAATTGAGATTTTTTGTGCTGGTTATAATGTTAGCTAGGATTCAGATGTTAACCCAATTAAATAATAATAATATTGTTCGCATATAATGAAATGATCATAACTAGACTATGGCCATTTACTCCATAACATTTATTAAGACGGTATATAATATGTTACGAAATAATAATACACCATTAGCGTATATAAAATGTCTTTCTCTCTGAAATTAACACATCATAGTATATAGTCCCTCCGTTTCAGTGATTTGTTTACAATTTGACTTTTTTGTAATGGAGATTTGAGAAAAGTGTAAACAAATGACTGAAACAGAGGGAATATTATCCTTCGTAACTTATTTTATGCTGTCAGTGTATATATTATAAGTTATAACTTCTTTGTACTTGATAATATATATTGGGACGATATAAAATAAATTACGAGTATTATTTAAAAAAAAAAACAAAGAAAGACAAGGGATACTTTGTATAAAACAGAAACGCGGCAAAGTCGGAGGACGGAGATGGACGGTCAAATGTGTTTGAAATGTTGGTCTGCTGCCTTGAGTTGACGACTACGAGTAACGCCTACGACACTTTACTCGCTTAATTTAAATTACTTCGTACGTATTTTAAAAAATTGAATCACTCGTTATAATGTCGAATTGAAGTTGCTTACTGCCCTGCTCGAAATTACTCCTTACCGTCATTACCACTATTTGACAGTAAAATATTACATTTGACTTTTTATTTTGAGAATGTGCGGAGTATTAAAAATTTGATAAATTTTTCTTAGCCTGAAATTGATATATGATCTAATCGTAAAGTCAAGTCGGGTAGTTATGGGTATCCTCGTCTCCTCTCATTGATTCCCAAGTATCTGATACTCCCTCATTCCACCTTTTTCCTCCCATTTACCCAAAAAGGAAATTCCATCTTTTTCCTCCCATTTCACAATTTACACTAACACTTTCTAAATATGGACACCTACTTTTTTGTGGGACCCATTTGCTACACACCCATTACTATTTGTTTAATATTATTTTTTACTCTTTGTGCAATATCAAATGGGAAAAAAAAAAGATGAAATGGAGGGAGTAATAATTATTCTATATGAAAAAACGATTATTTTACTGTCAAACAAATGGCTGAATAAGAAGGGGATACTCACTTTACCTCTAGTTGTTCTAATGTTTATGATCATCACTTTAAAACTTCGAAAAGTTACCTTAAATGCTAAAATTAAATAGTTGCTTTAACCAATAAAGTAAGGCGCATTCTTTTCAAACTAATTTAATTTCTTATAAGTTAATTTCAAATTTCCCTATAAGTTAATTTCAAATTTCATATAAGTTAATTTCCAACTCTTATAAGTTCAACTCCTATAAATTCTATTATGTTTTAAATTTCACCCTATAAGTTTAAATTCATTTCATATAAGTTTGATGTTATTGTAATTTCATATAAGTTCAAATTTCAATTTCATATAAGTTAATTTCCAAATAAGTTCAAATTCTTATAAGTTCAGCTCCTATAAATTCTATTATGTTTTATTTTTATATAACTATTAATAATAATATTAATAATAATAATAATAATAATAATAATAATAATTTTCTCATATTTTTTTTTGTGGAATAAAAAAATTAAGGGTCGAAAATGAAATAAATTGTTGGAATTCAACTTGTTCATTTTGATTTATAATTTCATTACATTTAGAATTCGCGGTTAAATATTTTGACGAACGATGAATATGTTGGAATTCAACTTGTTCATTACTTTGTTTGTTTTTTATTTTTTATTTTTTATTTTTCCACATTATATAGAGTATAATTTTTTGTAGGTTATTTTGCTTTATTCGTTTTATTTTTCTTTCATCTCGAATCTCTTTTTTTACCCTTTTTCCCGACTCGTTTTGAGTTATCTTTAAATTGACACCTATAAAACATTTCTACAAAATGCAATACTAAAATTCTCGAGATTGTTATTATTGTTATTAATTTATTGTAATCATCATCATCATTACTATAAATATCATTGTTATTAATTTAATAAATTTTTTCATATTATATTAATATTAATATTTAAATTATTATTATTATTATTATTGTTATTATTATTATTATTATTATTATTATTATTATTATTATTATTATTATTATTATTATTATTATTATTATTATTATTATTATTATTATTATTATTATTATTATTATTATTATTATTCAATAAGTTTTAAATTCTAATAAATTTAACTCCAATAAGTTTCAGTTCCTATAAATTCAGCTCCTATAAGTTCAGCTCCTATAAATTCAGCTCCTATAAGTTCAGCTCAACTCCTATAAGTTCATGTTGAACATAGGGTTTTAGTCACTAATATACTTGTACATACTCTAGTATACTTGTAGATATACTAACATTAATTATATACTAGTATAAATACTTGTAATTAGAACATCATTCATTAATACATTCATTCTTTCTATTTACTTACTTCTCTCACTATAACAACTTTAGTTTCACTCTCTCTCTCTATAACCGTCATCTTCTTCACTGAGTTAGGGAAGCTTGAGTTCTTCAACAATGGTGACATGATCATGTGGTTTCACATGGTATCATTCGCTAGGGTTTCGATCTTCCATATCTTCCGCTAATCTCTGCGTTTTTCGCTGTTGTTTGAGGTGTTTTCTGCTCCTCTTTCATCTATTTTTCGCTGAGTTTCTCATGGGCCTTTCTGAAGCATATGAATCAGTAACTAATCATGTTCTTACCTCTGAGTCCTTGCCTACTCTCAACAAAGTTCTTGCTCAACTACAGAAGGTTGAAAGTAAGAAAGATGTCACTGAATTCTCTGGTTTTCACACTGATTCTTCTGCTTTCCAAAGTGCTTCTTACAGGGGTGCTGTTAAGAGGCCTAAATATGCTTCTAATCCCTCCTCTGAGACTCTAGAATGTAACTACTGTCACAATCTTGGTCACACCATCTCTGAGTGTTTTAAACTCAGGCCTTGTGAGCATTGTGGAAGAAAGGGACATTCCAAGGAGACTTGTTTCAAGTTGAAGTCTAACTCTGGTGGTAGAGGTTACAATAGAGGCAGAGGAAGGGGCTCTTACTCTTCTTCATCTGGTTCTAGGGGAGATAGTACTTACAACAGAGGTGCTCATCATGCTGATGTGGTTGAAGACTATGCTCCTTCTGATCCTTTAACTGATGATGTCCAAGACTACATTTCTCCCAAGCTACAGGCTTCTACTCTTGATGATAATACCATGTCAGGACTGGTGAATACAGTTGTGCAACAAGTAATGAAAGCCATGTCTGACAAGAAGTCCTTGGAGCATTCTTCATCCTGTGAACTGGCAGGTACATTCACTGTTTTTGCATTCACTGCTTCTGATTCTCATAGTTGTAATGACTGGATAGTTGATACCGGTGCTTCTGATCACATGACCTCAACTACCAGTCTATTACACAATGTCAGATCTCTACAAAAACCCATTCTAGTCAGCCTACCTGATGGTAGTGTCAAGCATGTCTATGAGATGGGTGATTGTTTTCTGACTACAACATTGGTCTTGCACAATGTTCTTGTGGTGCCTGGGTTCAAGCACAATTTGTTGTCTATTGGCAGATTGGTATCCCAATCTTCTCTGCTTGTTATCTTTAATTCTCATGAGTGCCTCTTCCAGGACCTTTCAAGTAAATCAGTGGTAGCTGTTGCAAGGAAGGAAGGGGGTCTTTACTGGTTCAGATCTCTTGGTAATAATAAACATGTGTCTTCCACTAATGAGGTGATATCTTCTAATAATTGTAATTCAGCTAGTACTGTTAATGTTTTACATGCTAGGCTTGGCCACACTTCTATTGAGAAAATGAAACATGTGATGTCTCTTGATAAGAATGGTGTTAAGGATTTTTTCTGTGAAAGTTGTATTTTGTCTAAGCATCATGCTTTTCCCTTTCCTAAGAGTTCTTCCTATGCTGAAAATTGTTTTGATTTGGTGCACATGGATGTTTGGGGTCCTTATAACACTCCTTCCATGTCTGGTGCCAAGTATTTTCTCACAATATTGGATGATCATTCAAGAGCAACTTGGACTCAGTTATTTCATACTAAGTGCCAAGTTCCCAATCTAGTGAAAGAGTTTGTACACTATGTGCATACTCAATTTGGTGCCATGATTAAGATCATAAGGTCTGACAATGGTACTGAGATATTCCAAAAGGAATGCAATCAGTTTTTCAGGGAAAGAGGCATAGTGCATCAAAGGTCTATTGCTGGAACACCCCAGCAAAATGGTAGAGTGGAGAGGAAGCATAGGCATCTTATTGAGACAGCTAGGGCACTTAGGATACATGCAGGCTTGCCAATCAAGTTTTGGGGAGATTGTGTATTGGCAGCCACACACCTTATCAATCTGATGCCCACACCTGTTATTCATTGGAATTGCCCCTCTGTGCTCTTACTCCACAAACCCCCTGATTACTCATCTCTCAGGGTTTTTGGATGTACTTGTTATGCCACTGTTCATCCTAAGAATTCTGACAAATTTGCTGTCAGGGCAGTCAAATGTCTCTTCTTAGGTTATCCTTTTGGACAAAAAGGATATAGGGTTATGGATCTTACCACTAACAAAATTTTTGTTAGTAGGAATGTTATATTCAGGGAGGATGAGTTTCCTTATAAAGAAACTCACCAGCCTGTTTCCTTATCTCCTTCTCTGGTGAATCCTTGTGATGGACTCTATATTCCTTCTTCTTCTCCCATCACAATCACTGCATCTGATTCATCTTCTTCTCCTTCTGTTACTGTCAACCCACAGATCTCCTCAGATCAGTCTAGCTCACAGGCTGATAATTTGCATCACTCTCCTGATAATTCACTGTCTTTGTCTCCTGATAATTCACTGTCTTTGTCTCCTGATAATTTGAATCAATCTCCTGCTGCTTCTACTTCTTCTCCAGTGTCACAGACATCTGGTGCTTCTCATGATCTACCTTTGCCAAATCCTCCAAGAAAATCATCCAGACCAAGGTTCTTATCCACCAGGTTGCATGGTTATGCCTTGCCTCAGAAGTTACCTGTTTCTGCTCCTAATTTGGTTTCAGACCAGGAGTCTCTTTCCTCCTCTTTCACTGCTCAGATTCTTGGTCCCTTGTCTGACCATGATACTTCTTATGTAGCTTCACTGCATAATGTTCTTTCTGAATTTGAACCTGCTACATACAAACAAGCAAGTACACATCAGGAGTGGATTGATGCCATGGAGAAGGAAGTGCAGGCCCTAGAACAAAATAATACTTGGGAACTCACAGACCTACCACCTGGAAAGAAAGCAATTGGGTCAAAATGGGTCTACAAAATTAAACATAGGGCTGATGGTACTATTGAAAGATATAAGGCAAGGTTAGTGGCTAAAGGCTACAATCAAGTGAAGGATAGAGACTATAAACACACATTCTCACCTGTGGCAAAGTTTGCAACAGTTAGAATTATTCTTGCACTTGCAGCAGCAAAGAACTGGCCTTTATACCAGTTAGACATCAATAATGCATTCTTGCATGGCTTCTTAGAAGAAGAAGTCTATATGCTCCCACCAGAGGGGTATATTAAGGCCACACATGGTCAAGTTTGCAGACTCAGGAGGTCACTGTATGGGCTTAAACAAGCATCCAGACAGTGGAATCTGGAATTGTCCAAACATTTGCTAAGTCTTGGTTTTACCAAGAGCAAACATGACTATTCACTGTTTTACAAAGGTCTTGCTGGTTCAGATCTTTTTACTCTGGTTTTGGTTTATGTAGATGATGTGATGCTCACTGGTAACAATGTATCAGACATTCATTTGGTGAAACAGAGCTTAGATGAGAAATTTACCATCAAAGACCTAGGAGAGCTGAGGTATTTCCTAGGATTGGAAGTTACCATGTAACACCCGGTGTTGTCCGCGGTTATTCGGGCCGGGTTCCCCGTTGAAGTGGTCCATGTGATGAGCTCAAGTGACCTAGTGCTTAAAAAGGATTGTAAGTGCTACTCATATCAACAAGATGCATCTTCTTTTCTGGTGGCTCATCTTAAGAACTCTTCAGTTAAGCGTGCTTGCTGGAGAGTAGTCTTAGGATGGGTGACCTCCTGGGAAGTTCTCAGGATGCGCACGAGTGAGGACAAAGTGCGCTGGAAAGGACCCGTGTTGGTTTGTGGGCGATGTACGCAGCCTGGCGAGCTACCGTGAATGACATTTCGGCCTTTGGTTGTGGCCGGGGTGTTACAAATGGTATCAGAGCAACCCGGCGACCGTGTGGTCGAATCCTAGGTACGCACCTAGCCGTGTGGTCGAATCCTAGGTACGCACCTAGCTGGGGAGGATTCTGGAATGCTATATTGTAAGTAGCTACCAGGCGCAACGAGGACGTTGCGTTCTTCGCTGGGGTGTGTAACACGGTGTTGTCCATGATTGTCGGGCCGTTCCCGTTGAAGTGGTCCATGTGATGAGCTCAAGTGACCTAGTGCTTAAAAAGGATTGTAAGTGCTACTCATATCAACAAGATGCATCTTCTTTTCTGGTGGCTCATCTTAAGAACTCTTCAGTTAAGCGTGCTTGCTGGAGAGTAGTCTTAGGATGGGTGACCTCCTGGGAAGTTCTCAGGATGCGCACGAGTGAGGACAAAGTGCGCTGGAAAGGACCCGTGTTGGTTTGTGGGCGATGTACGCAGCCTGGCGAGCTACCGTGAATGACATTTCGGCCTTTGGTTGTGGCCGGGGTGTTACATACCAGGGATGCATCAGGAATTCTTCTCAACCAAAGAAAGTATGTTGTTGATATTTTGAAGGATCTCAGCATGGAGAAGCGTAGCGCATCACAAATTTCCCATGGTCGAGGTCCGTCGCCACCGTAACAAGGGGAAGCCATGGAGCATCCTGAAGTATACAGAAGATTAATTGGCAGATTGCTCTACTTGAATTTGACAAGACCTGATATATCCTATAGTGTACAGCACCTGAGTCAGTTTCTTGCACAACCAAGGGTTCCACACATGCAAGCAGCCATTCATGTTGTCAAATATCTGAAGGGTTCAGTCAATGCAGGGTTGTTCTATTCTTCTGATAATGTGTGGGATATGGTAGCCTATAGTGATGCAGATTGGGGACAATGTGCATTCACTTCTAGGTCTCTCAGTGGTTTCTGTATCTTCCTTGGCAGATCCTTGGTTTCATGGAAGACCAAGAAGCAGAAAACAGTAAGCAAGAGTTCTGCTGAAGCTGAGTATAGGAGTATGTCCTATACTACTTCAGAAATTGTGTGGATATCAAATTTGCTCAGTGAATTGGGCTTGCCTGTACAAACCCCTATTCCATTGTATTGTGACAACAAGGCGGCTGAACACATAGCCTACAACCCAGTGTTCCATGAAAGAACCAAACTTCTGGATATAGATTGCCACTATGTTCGAGATAAACTTCAAGAAGGGTTGCTAGTGCCTCAACATGTGCGTTCAGCTGAACAACTAGCTGATCTTATGACTAAAGCCTTGGGTGCACAACAACACTTGCATCTTTCTCACAAGCTTGGCTTACATTCCTTAGATGATAGTCAAGCTTGAAGGGGGGGTGTTGAACATAGGGTTTTAGTCACTAATATACTTGTACATACTCTAGTATACTTGTAGATATACTAACATTAATTATATACTAGTATAAATACTTGTAATTAGAACATCATTCATTAATACATTCATTCTTTCTATTTACTTACTTCTCTCACTATAACAACTTTAGTTTCACTCTCTCTCTCTATAACCGTCATCTTCTTCACTGAGTTAGGGAAGCTTGAGTTCTTCAACAATGGTGACATGATCATGTGGTTTCACAGTTCAGCTCAGCTCCTATAAGTTCAGCTCCTATAAGTCGAAAAGAACAGGGCCTAACTAAATTAATTCTAGTTATAAGGAGTAGATTGTCGAACATAAAATAATATCCTCTTACATTCAATTTGTAAATTACATTCAATTAAAATGTGTTATTTTCTTTTTCTTTTTCTTTTTTTAATATCCTCTTACATTCAATTAAAATGTTACGGATTATAAAAAAATATTATACTCCCTCCATCTAAAAATAAATGTCCCATTTTTTTATGTAAACATACAAAACATGACACTGTATTTTGGAATGAAAGGAGTATAATCTTTTTCCATTTGTTTATTTTTTATGCCGAACAAAATATACTATGTATAATAGACGGTTTTGCAGAACACTGAACACCAATTGGTTTGAGAATAGCTTGTATAGTAATACACCCTCCATTTATATCCACACAAAACATTTGTTTTTTCACACTTGCGAACGCACGTTTTATGAGTTAAATATAGTGATTAGTGAGCTATGCTTATTCAAAAAATATAAAAACAAGATGTTAATTATGTGCTCGTACAAACGCATCAAACAAGATCACACATGAATATATTTTCACTTATATATCGAGAGAGAATTAATTAAATGTTCGTTTAACTAGAAATAGTGCCCAAAAGATAAACATACCATGTGGATATGAGTGGAGAGAGTATTTGTTTTTCTATTGTGATAAAAAAATACTCCGTTTAAAAAATAAAAAAAGTGGCTATAGCAAATTAATTTATTTCTTTCTTTCTTTCCAATTAATTGTTATTCATCTGTTTCATAAATGGAGATATATACACGATTACACGAGTTAATATGATCATCTTTTATGTTACGCAATATATGTTGGAATATATATTACTGTGTAAGAGACCCATATTAATTGTAAGTGAGGGAGTTGTGTATGTTATAAAGTCTAAAGGGTTCGGTTATTTTCATTGAACCTGTGAACTAAGTTTACTCTCTTTCCACTCGGATTTGGTCAAACCCAGATCTTTCATGATTTTAATGTGGTATCATAAATTCATAATTCGGGTTCACCCTGAGTTCGATAAGTTTAAACTGGTCAGACCCGTTTATGATTCTACCAATATATACATATTTTATTCTGTTTAAAGATCCTTTCATTTAAGAATAATGTCAAAAAAATAAATATATGAATTTAATTATATTAAACAGAAGAAGTGGAGTATCTATTTAATTTATTTTTCCCGTAAAGAAAGAAACGGTAAATATAAATATAAATAGCAATTAATTAAACAGCTCAATTGTTAGATTAATTAGTAATTAAAGAGAGGGATGAGATACAATGTAAGTAGTCATGTATGAAAGAGGTTAAATTCGGTGTACTAACCGTACGCAAATTGTACAACCCATATGTTATTTCAATATAATTTCCTCTTTAGTCTTTAATATTATTGATATTTTTAAATTTAGTAAATAACTCGTAATAAAATAGCTGAATTAGGAGTATAATAATTAGTTATTCTAATAATGTGCTAGATAAAACAATTACAATAAAATCTCGCATGACTATTTCATATTCTATACGTTAAAAATTATATCGAGATAGACTCACTTATTAATAGTCTGAAAAAGTAAATGTATCAAATATTGCAACGGAAGAAATACGTTACAAGTTGGAGAGTCCTTGTTTATGCTAACCCAAAAAAAAAAATTATTATGAAACTTCACCTTTTATAAGTACAATGTTTAAAAATTTCATCTCTTGTAATTTTTTTGGGGGTTTTCTCATCTGTACCCCCATACTTTTCATTTTTCTTAATTGTATTCATGCGTTTGACGTATTCCCAGTTGTATCCTTAAGCTTCTAAGGTTAGTCCCAACCGTAACCAAACTAGAGTAAACCGTTAAATTTAGTCGTGAGTTATATTTCAGATAAATTTTCACCCTTGTTTTTTAAAGTTTTTTCGTCTATTATTTTTGCATTAAATACCCCGTTTTATCCTCCATTATAAAAAAAAAACAAAGTGTTTTGCGAAAAGATTGATGAACAATTCACTAAAAAGGGTGAAAACGCATATATAAACCAAAACTAACGGCTAATTTAACAGTTTACTCAAGTTTGGTTACAGTTGGGACTAACTTTATAAGCTTAAGAGTAAAACTGGAAAAATGCCAAACGCATGGGTACAACTAGAAAAAGTAAAAAGTACAAGGATATACCGCCCTTTCTAGGACGAGTTGGAAGAAGAATTCCTAATTCTTACACGGATGAGACTGATCACACCTGATCAGTGAAAAATTATTACACCAAGAATTGACAAGCGGATTCTTTTTTTCTAGTTGGCGAAACCGCCGCTCTCCCGCGCCCGAACCAACAACGAAAAAACTCGTTTTCGTATCCGGTCAAAATCTTGGCTAATTGATCGAAATGGGTAGATGGAAAAAACCTTTTTTTTTTTTTTAAGTAATCTCATCTTTTATAAATATTTCTTTAAAAGCTCTCACTAAAACCCCATTTTCCCAGAAATTAATGTTTATTTTAGGGTTAATTGAATATAACCCCTTTTTATAACACTTTTTTTCAAAATAACCCCTTATATGTTATTTTTATAACATAACCCCCTTTTAAGACACTTTTGTTTCGAAATCACCCCCACAGTCGAAATATGCTACTTAAAAATGGTATATTCACACCCTTAAACAAGGATTTTTCATGAGATGTCGACATATTTTAGACATTGGTGGTTGTAACTTGAAAATAGCATACCCTATAATGTCTTTAATTGCGATTTTTAAGTATAGAAATTCGACGTTGGGGGTAGGAGTGTGCATAGGTCCAAGACCGGACCGGACCGGACCGGACCGGACCGGACCGGGACCGTTTTGGACCGGAACCGGAATATTCAAATGTAAGGGACCGGAGACCGGACCGGGAAAAATTATCCGGGTCCAAGGACCGGACCGGTTAGAAACCGGTCAGGGCCAAGTTGGGCCGTATTCCATTTTACGAATAAAATGTGTTTAATTTTGCGAATGGTACGATTAATTTTTTAGCTATAAAGTAAACAAATACGAACTACTTTAGTGTTATAATGTTAGACTAAGCAAATCCAAATACGAACTACTTTAGTGTTATAATGTTAGACCGTTTAGGACCGGGTCAAGACCGGACCGGACCAGAAACCGGAAACTCGAAAAATCATGGACCGATGACCGGACCGGAAATTTAGTTTCCGGTTTCGGTCCCATTAATTCCGGTCCGGTTCGGTCCGGTTTCACGGTCCGGACCGGATTATGCACACTCCTAGTTGGGGGTGATTTAGAAAGAAAAGTGTCTTAAAAGGTGTTATGTCATAAAAATAACATATAAGGGGGTTATTTTGAAAAAAAAGTGTTATAAAAGGAGGTTATATTCAATTAACCCTTTATTTTAACTCATAAAAATACGGAATTCTAAATTTTTTTTTTCCACATTTCTGAGTTTGGGTGAGAGATAGAGTACATTCGTGAGATACACTAAAAAAATCTTTTATTGTCACAAAAAAAATTGAATTTTGCTGGAGTTTTTGGGGTGTGTTTGGGCCAAAAATATCTCGTTTGGCCCGAGACACACAACGACCTACGACTGGAGGAAGAGGGTCGATGGCGTCAAAGTGAAGGAGCCGACAAGTATTAACAACCTCGATAGTGTGCTTCGCAAGTCACCTCATCAAACCTGTTTCAAGTCGCCAGGATCGCCAAAGGTTCCGCCCAGGAGGACCCACCTAGGGGGGCCGACTTCAATGGCCTACGCAGAAGAGTCAACCTCAGGATGTCCAGGCTCAACAGCTATCCTGGAATTCCATATAGTCGCCCTGAGGGCGAAGCACATCTAGATACAACTTTATAAAAGGGACCTCCAGAAATGTCCAGAAGTTACAAAATGGGTCAAAGCAAGACTAAGCCCAACAACCAAGGCAAAGGCTAGTCAATAAACCCTAAAATGTGGCAGTTGAAGGAAGGAAAAGGTCAGCAACAAACCCCCCAAAAATAGGGGGCAGTTCCGAAAAAGGCTCCTGCAGACCCGCTCAGCAGGAACCAAAACCTAAATCAGCTCCCTAGCTCTATATAAAGCAGATGAGCAAGATTCCAGCGAGGCTACAACATTATTCACTATTCACAACAACAATTTGCGCTCCACTCCCCCAGAACTACATTCTTTCTCACAGATTGCTCACATTCCACCAGAATTCGATACTTATATTCTAAATTCTGCAGTACTTTGTAACGTGTTGCTTGTAATTCAACTACTTAGTGGAGCACATTAGGCGGGACACAGATCCCCCCGCGGTCGTTTCCCACATTGGGTTTTCCGCGTCACCAAAATCCCTTGTGTCATTTTACCTTTTGCACTTTACTTTCGCATTCTTTTTACTTTACGCGCATTGCATTCATCACAAATTCGAGTCATAAATCGAGTAGATCACTATACCCCCTTTTTCACGAGTCAAATAGTCAGCGCGACAAAATTTGGCAGAAACAATTGGCGCCCACCGTGGGGCTGGTGATCTAACTTCGTGCATCAACTCGGAACATACGTCTCTCGTTTCAACCGGACAACAAGTCAACAAGTCAACATGTCAGGATTCTCCATCGAAGCAATTACATCTCAACAAGCTGGTCCATCCCAGCAAACCGGTCTTGCTCGGGTGGGGCCCGCCAGAGGCCAGACCCCTCAAAGAGTCGAGGACCTCAACATGTCAGAAGTTCCTGGACGGCACCGTGAGCCCACAGAGGCCCCTACAGACGCAACAGACCCCAGGGACGACCAGTCGTGCAGAGGATCCAGCAGGAACCACCGTCAGAAGCGAGAACCGGCCACCGCTGCTGAACACCCAAAGACCCGTAATGCACTTCCCTCACGCTCCAACTCGGGCTAACTACCCTCTTGCGTGACAACACCCTTGAGTAGAAGCTGAGCTTGACGTACGAGCAATGGCAGAACAAAGCTGCCCCCAACAGACGACCACATCAGAACATTCAAAGAATTGAAAATCTACCTTGCTGAACCTCCACTACTGTCCAAGCCCACACAGGCAGGATCTCCGCCGCACTGCTCAGGTCCGAGAGCCGCCGGCCGTGGCCGTAAGAGAAGAACCGGGAGTCATCTCGCCGATTGTACTATGTAAGTAAAAGCCTACTGGATGCAGAAACACGGTACATTCCCCTTGAAAAACTCGTTTATTCGCTTGTAATCGCATCGCAAAAGTTACGTCCTTATTTTGAAAGTCATACTATTATTGTGCGGACTAATTATCCTGTCAAGGCAGTCATGCGTAAGCCAGAGTTGTCAGGGCGAATGGCGAAGTGGTCAGTCGACCTCAGTGGGTATGACATACAGTACGAACCCAGGACAGCTATCAAGTCACAAGCACTTGCAGATTTTGTGGCAGACTTCAGTCCAAGCCTACAAGGAGGTGCAGTAATGAGGTCCTCGCCGCCCAAAGCAGGAAGGACAACCTGGCCAATGGATTCTGTACACAGACGGTGCAGCAAACCAACGAGGCGTAGGAGTGGGGCTTGTACTAAAGTCGCCACAAGGGGAGTACATTGTCCAGGCAGTTCGATGCGAGTTCAAAGCGTCCAACAATGAAGCCGAGTACGAGGCCCTTATCATGGGGCTCAACATGGCCATCGAGTCAAAGGTGAAATCTATCAAAATATTTTGTGATTCTTTGCTTATCGTTAACCACGTGAACAAGTCTTACGCAGCTCGAGATTCGAAATTGGTGGCATACCTCGATCTTGTTAACGCAATCATAGAGAAATTCGACGAAGTTGAGATCGAACAGATACCGAGGGATCAAAACGCACACGCCGATGCTCTAGCCAACCTTGGAGCAACATTCCGTTCCACCGCTATCACAACAATCCCAATCCTGCACGCTCTACATTCGGCAATCACGAAACCGGATCCAGTTTGTACGACTGACAGCAACCAGGATTCTCCTCCAGAAGACCCGGCGGCCTCGCAGGCCTCCACAGCGGGCCAACAGGAGCAGCAAGAACATCAAGCACAACAGGAACAGCAAGCACCTGGGTGGACAAACCCCTACATCGAATGGTTACAAGATGGAAAGCTACCCCAGGACAAACTCCAGGCCAAAAGGTTCAGGATGAAAGCTTCGAAATTCCTCCTCATCGACGGGGTATTGTTCAGAGGTCCGCAATGGACCGCACTGAGATGCCTGGCGCCTGATCATGCGCAGGCCGTGCTGGAAGATCTACATAGTGGAGACTGTGGCAACCACTCTGGTGGTCGCAGCCTGTCCAACAAAGCACTCAGGATGGGGTACTATTGGCCTACAATGAGAAGAGACGCTGTTGAATACGCCAGGAAATGCGACGCCTGCCAGAGACATGCACCAGTACAGCGCGCACCTGCTGAATTTTTTCACCCCGTAATGTCGCCTTGGCCATTCATGGTCCTGGGATGGACATTGTGGGCGAACTACCTTATAAGACTCCGGCCAAGATGTGTACATGCTCGCTATGACGGATTACTTTTCAAAGTGGATCGAGGCGGAAGCGTTCAGTCAAGTAACGGACACGCAGGTTATCTCGTTCATAAAAAGAAACATACTTACTAGGTTCGGAATCCCTGCACGTATCATTTGTGACAACGGGTCGCAGTTCATATCCCCCAAAACGGAAACTTTCTGTGCAAGATGGAACATAGATTTTCTGCAGTCCACCCCACACAACCCACAATCTAACGGGCAGGCAGAATCTACCAACAAGTCCACAATGGACAACTTGAAGAAGAAGCTGGAGGAGAAAGGTGGCAGGTGGGCAGACGAGCTGCCAATGGTACTATGGGCGAACAGAACCACTCCAAAGGAAGCTACAGGACATTCCCCGTTCTCCCTGGTATACGGTACAGAGGCAGTCATTCCTGCAGAAGTGAGGATACCTACACACCGGTACGGATGCGCTACGGCAGAATCGAATCAGGCGAACCGGCCCGACAGACACAATTGATGAGCTTCAGGACATGGCCACCATCAGGTTGGTCGCCGTAAACAGCGATCGCCGGATACTACAACAAGAACGTTGAATAAAGGTCTTTCAAGTAGGCGACTGGTATTTAGAAAGGTGTTCCGAACACCGGAACACGAGCAGGAAATTCGCGACACCGGGAGGACCCTACCAGATAAAAAGCATTGCAGGAAATGGGGCTTACCGCCTGATGACTCTGGAGGGTCAGATGGTCCCTCGTCCTTGGAACGCTGTACACCTCAGGAAGTATCATATTTAATTTCGTACTTAGCCTTTTTTGTTTGATAACTTCTTTTTTCTTTTGTAAATACAATTCATTTTGTCAAGTGTACTAACTTAGGCATCGGAGGGCCGTTGGCAAAAACGCCAACGGTCAGTCCATAGCAAACCAATTTCATGCAGGATCGCAGCGCGGAACAGTGGCTCACAGCCACACCCAGCTGGACTGATCAGCCAGCTGGTTTACAACATTTAGTTGGGCCCACACGTACGTACGCTGGGAGTGCGGCGGTGGCGCCTACGTGCGGAGATCCCACCGCTCGCCCTGGCCACAACACGGCGCCTACATACGTAAGTTTTAAGATGGTTCGGCATTTTAACTTACCACATGTGCATGCACGACATACATACATACGACACGTACGTACGCCGATAGCGCGGCGGTGGCGCCCACGTGGCGGAGATCCCACCGCTCGCCCTGGCTGATTACATACATACATACATACATACATACAATACATATACGCCCGACGCTATTCTTAGCTAAGGCTCCTACACGCGCGCGCACACACGTACATACATACACTGACGCCTCACGCTATTCTCAGCTGAGGCTGAATACCACATCATACAACCCCCCCGGGGCTGAATGACCTCTCCAGCACTGCAGACCTTAACGAGTTCCACAACAGATTGCTCCCTTGACAACCTACCTCTAGGAGTCAGGAAGGACATCAGCCAACAATCACAAGTTGTACAACATCAAACATGATTCCACTACTTACAGCTCGCTTGCCAAGCTACATACGCCTACACCCTATCCGCCAGGCTACACAAGCCTACAGCCTGTCCGTCAGGCTACATACGCCTACAGCCTGTCCGCCAGGCTACCGACATCAGAGGTAGTCACCTCCTCCTCAACAGGGGCAACATGGCTATCGCCCACAACATCAGCCGGGGCTGCGAGAATCTCAGCATTTCCAGTGTTCATATTAGACAACCTTCTTCATCGTCAGAGTCCAGCACTCCTGCCCCTCGGATCCTGCTGAACTCGGGACTACACCTTTCCTCCATCTACAGACTCGCTCAGCGTCTCTAATTTTCCTCCAGTCGCTTCAGAATTCCTGGCAACCTCGCCAAACACGACATCAGTCACACGCCCTGGGCGCACAGCTCCACTAAATAGGCAAGCAACGCAAGAGTAACAACATCAACCAAGCGAAATACGACGAAGTCCAGCCATCCTCAGCAAGATAAAGCTACCTTCAGCAAGACATGGTCACCCTCAGCAAGACATGGTCACCCTCAGCAAGGCTTGAAGACAAACCTGAACAGGAGGAATTTCTTACCATCTTCGCTCAGGAAGACAAAATCACCTTCAGCACGCTTGACACCAAACTCCGCTAAGTATACAAGTAATACACTACAACGCATACCTCCCCAGCAGAACAAGCGCGACGCGGACGTCCTCAGCAGAGCAGATACCTGGCCCAAGTGTATGGGATTTTCCACCCTCCTTGCTCAGTCTGGCAGAAAATCCGGGGCTATTGTTTGGGCCAAAAATATCTCGTTTGGCCCGAGACACACAACGACCTACGACTGGAGGAAGAGGGTCGATGGCGTCAAAGTGAAGGAGCCGACAAGTATTAACAACCTCGATAGTGTGCTTCGCAAGTCACCTCATCAGGTCTGCTCAAGAGTCGCCAGGATCGCCGCCAGTGTCTGCTCGGTCGCCAGGATCGCCAAAGATGTCTGGCCAGTCCGCCCAGGAGGACCCACCTAGGGGGGCCGACTTCAATGGCCTACGCAGAAGAGTCAACCTCAGGATGTCCAGGCTCAACAGCTATCCTGGAATTCCATATAGTCGCCCTGAGGGCGAAGCACATCTAGATACAACTTTATAAAAGGGACCTCCAGAAATGTCCAGAAGTTACAAAATGGGTCAAAGCAAGACTAAGCCCAACAACCAAGGCAAAGGCTAGTCAATAAACCCTAAAATGTGGCAGTTGAAGGAAGGAAAAGGTCAGCAACAAACCCCCCAAAAATAGGGGGCAGTTCCGAAAAAGGCTCCTGCAGACAGCTCGGCCGAGAACCAAAACCTAAATCAGCTCCCTAGCTCTATATAAAGCAGATGAGCAAGATTCCAGCGAGGCTACAACATTATTCACTATTCACAACAACAATTTGCGCTCCACTCCCCCAGAACTACATTCTTTCTCACAGATTGCTCACATTCCACCAGAATTCGATACTTATATTCTAAATTCTGCAGTACTTTGTAACGTGTTGCTTGTAATTCAACTACTTAGTGGAGCACATTAGGCGGGACACAGATCCCCCCGTGGTCGTTTCCCACATTGGGTTTTCCGCGTCACCAAAATCCCTTGTGTCATTTTACCTTTTGCACTTTACTTTCGCATTCTTTTTACTTTACGCGCATTGCATTCATCACAAATTCGAGTCATAAATCGAGTAGATCACTATACCCCTGTTTTGGCAAAAAATTTACCAAAGCTTAATTTATTGAGTTAGGGTTAAAGCGACCTTATCGTATGCCAAACTAAGAATTGTAAACGAAAACTTAAGGAAAAGAAATGACGAGAACGAAATGAGACACGAAGGTTTTTTGGTTACGCGGAAAACCCAATGTGGGAAACGACCGCGGGGGGAAGCTCTTGTCCCACCAACTATCCACTATTCAAAGAAGGATTACAAGATTTAGGGTGCTAAGGCACGTTATTTGGTACAATATTTGCTGAATAATGCTAAGTATTTGCTGTAAAATGTGTTTAGAGTGTTTAGAATGGTGTGGTATGCTGTAGTATAGTTGTTGGATGCTGAATAAAGTTGCTGAATGTGGAGTAGTGTTGAATGATCCCCTCTCCTTGAACCCTAACTCTTCTTTTATACTTGTAACCTTCCTCATTTTGCTCCCCTTATTCCTCTCCTTGTAACTGTCGTGGCCCCCTATTAAATAGGCCTTAACTGCTCCTTCTGTTGTAACGCTTCCCCCTTTCTCGTAACTACTTTAATTGTCCGTTGCATTTCGAGATAGATCCGTTGGTGAGACTCCTGAGGGCCCCTGGTCATCCAGGGTCTACTTGTCTGGCTTCTTGAGATGCTCTGGGTCCTGCCCAGGGTCCTAAAACGTTCAGGGTCCTGGGCTAGGTGGGGCTCCTGGAGGGTCTTGCACGGTCAGGGTTCTGCGCCGCCTGGATCCTCGGAATGCTATAGATCTTGCCCAGGGTCCCGTGACGCTCAGGGCCCTGAGCAAGGTACTTCACGATAGGGCTAAATCGGGCCGGAAAATTTGGGCCCAACATTTGCCCCCAAAATTTCTGCTCCGGAGGTCTCGAATTCTAAGCAGGAATTTTCATCCTCAGATTGCTTTGCGTGACTCCCCCATATTTCAACTTTGGATGTACTTCGGCTGCTTCGATTTTGCTCGCGCTTGATACTTGGTGGATTGGCGGACTGTTTTTCTTTTTATTTCTTGGGTAGGCAACAATGACACGGAACAGAGGTTGCTGATATGGCGAAAGAGCTGCTGCAAGTATTTAGGTCGTTTCTGTTGCCCCCGGCTATATGGGCGAACAAATTGAGGCGCCGCCGAGGATCTTTGTAGCGATTGAGGGACCTGAAACAGAGGAAACAATACCGCAAGGGTGAAAGCGACAATGTAAACATGGATCAGCTAAAAACACCTAGCTAACGCGACTCGAAACATGTGAACAATCTATCAAGCTTATTAGGCGAACTTCCCTTCTTGCTAAACATATGGCCCCGATGACGAGGATTCTGATGGCGAGGATGATACATGTCATTTATATAGCATTTATGCCCCCGTTATAGTTGCATTTAGCTCACGCTTGCTCGATTTCATTATTGTTTTAGTAGCTATTTGCTTTATATTGCGATACTGTCGTTCCTCGTGTGTATTTTGCAGGTTTTGGCGGTCCTGAGCTGAAACCTGAGTCATTTGGAGCGTTTACAAGTATCGAGAAGTCAAGACGAGGCTCGAGAGTTGATTTGGAGTCAATACGATGATTTGTGAAGTTAAACCTATAGGTTCAGAGCAAACCTATAGGTTCCGGATAGCTGAAACAGGGCTTGAAGTTGCTGACGTTCACTGGAAGGCTTAGAACCGCTCGGCATGGAGGTGAACCGATCGGTTCTGCCCCTGAACCGATCGGTTTGAGCACGAACCGCTCGGTTCTGCTGTTTATTTTCTCCGGATTTCGTTGGCCTATAAATACAATTCGAACTTAGGGTTTTACAGACGTTTTTCATTAGTTTTCTCTGCTTTACATTAGACTTAGACTTTTCTCTCTTTCAAACTCAAAAACCCTTAGATTAGATTATAATTACTTTGCAAGACTCGATCTTTTACATTGCAATTCAAGATTACTCCAGGTTTAATTCATTGTTATTCTTTTATCATGTCTCCTTCTTATTATTATTGTTTTGCTTCAATCTCGATTATGCGTAGCTAATTCTTCGATTAGGGTTAGGGTGATTGTGATATTGATTCAAGAACATGTTTTAATCGCTTTAATCGATTGAATTTGTGCAAGTTGATTTCTTCCTCGCGCTTTATTATCAATTGAATTTAGGGACGCCTTTATTGAATTGAATTTAGGTTGTTTCAGTTTAAGATCGAAAGCCTAATTGAAACTAGACTCACGCGTATTTGATAAGTTGAATTTAGTACGTAGCGAGAGCCCGCTAAATTTGCTTAAGGTTGAATTTGACTCGAGAGAGCGTTTCCTAAAACCTAATCATTTGCATGACTTCAATTGATTGATAATCCCTTTTGAGTTAGTTCCTGAATCGATGTCACATGATCCCAACACCCTAATCTCCCCCTCTTATATCTTTTATATCACTTTTATTGTCGTTCTAGTTTAGCTCTACAGAACACCCTCTTTCACACCCTAGAGACCGACCTTTCTTAGCTTAGCAATCCTTTGACTTCATCCCTCTCCCTGTGGATTCGACCCTGCTTACCACTAGCTTCTGTTAGTAGTTTGCCTAGGTTTATTTTGATAGGGGACCGCGACTTTAGCCTCATCAATTTTGGCGCCGTTGCCGGGGAGACGGTTAGCTAGTTAGTGTTTGCTTAGTTTTTGTTAGGTTTTTCTCTCTTGTCTCTAGGAACCTAGTTCCTTGAGACCGTTTCTCATTGTTTTGTGTAGTTGTATTTATGCGCAGGTCACCCCAGACTCTAGTTCCCTTTGAGCCTGAACCTGAACGAGCACTACACAGGTTACGCAGACAAGCAATTCGAATTATTGATATTGAGGAAGCGTCGCATTCGGAGTCTAGTGCAACGCAATCGTCCTACGAAGAGGACACACCTCCATTATCTCCAGTTTCTCCCAAAGCGGTGACTATGCCTAAACTTTCTAGTCACTCGGTTCCTAGACCGGAATCCATTCCCAATGGATTCACGATGCCCGCTACGCTGCAGGGCAACTTTGAAATCCGCCCCGCCTTTCTCACTTTGGTGGAGCGGAACCAGTTTGGTGGCTATCCCACCGAGGATCCTGGTCGACACATGCAGGTGTTTACAGACTCATCGTTCTCACGATCAAGCGGTAGGGATTACGCAGGATCAAATAAGGGAAATGCTGTTCCCTTTCTCGCTGAAAGACCGAGCACGTGAGTGGATCACGGACCTCGACAGGTTAGCTGCCGGCATCACTGATTGGAACGGGTTGGCCCTTGCTTTCTACTCTAAGTTCTACCCTCCCGAGCGTACTAATCACATGAGGAGCCAAATCCAATGCTTTAACCAAACGTTCGACGAGTCACTAGCTGAAGCTTGGGAGCGGTATAAGAAGCTCATCCGCGATTGTCCTCATCATGGGTTGAATACTTGGTTGGTCATCATGACCTTCTACAACGGGTTGTATGCTGAGAGTCGGGCTACTCTTGATTCGGCTGCTGAGGGTCGTTTTGCCAACAATGTGGATGATGACAAAGCTTGGGCATTGATTGAGGAGATGGCGCTCCACTCGTCTCAGTTCGGTAAACTGCGAGGCAATTCACGGTCCGCACATGATGACCGTGATAAGGGGAGTATTTCTGCGCTCACTAGCCAGTTCTTTCGGCCGATCGCGCAGATTAGCATGATGCAGGGAGTTGGTTCTTCTGGTGCTCATGTGAACGCTGTCACAGGGCACGATATGGGTTATACTACGGGGTATGCAGCGCCCCAGGAGCAGGTTTTTGCATATCAATCCTACAACCAAAACCTGCCCTACCAAAACCAACCTGGCTACGATCGATCACTCTTGTCTTACCGTAACCAGAACATCCTAAACCCAACCACCCAACCACCACAAAATCAACCCTACATCCCTCCCCACAAGAATTTCCAACCACCCCCTCCTAACTACCAAAGACCCCCATTTGTCCCACCACCAGTTCAACCTGCTCCTGCTCCTATTGTTGATTCGGGTGTGAGTGAATTGAAAGCCATGATGCTGCAGATGCCCAAGTCACAAGAGATCATGATGCAGCAGATGCACAAGAGTGAGCAAGCCAAGGATGCGGCGATTAAAATGCTCGAAAATCAAGTGGCGCAGCTTGCTGCTTCACAGGCTTCACGTCAGCAGGGTACTCTGCCACCCCAAGGTAATCCTCCTAACCCTCCTCCTGACACAGCATGTGCTATTACGTTGCGCAGTGGTACAGTTTATGATGGCCCGATGCAACCGGAGGAGGACAAGAGTGTGGCACGTGACACGGCTAGGCCGTGTGCTCCAGGGCCACAACAGCAACACGTGGATGATGCTGTCAAAGACAAGGCACCGGAGATTCAAATCAGGCTTCCTTTTCCGGGTCGTGTACGACAGGCTAACACGGACCCCCAGTTCGGTAAGTTCTTTGAGATTCTTAAACAGTTGCAGGTGAATATTCCTTTTATTGATTTAGTTAAACAGATTCCTGCATACACTAAGTTTCTTAAGGAGGTCCTTTCTAGGAAGCGCACCATAAACGAGACCGAGACCGTGTCTTTTGTGGGGGAGGGTAGTGCTCTTTTGCAGGGTAGTTTACCCCCGAAGCTGAGTGACCCCGGGACTTTTTCTATCCCTTGTTCTATAGGGAAGTATGTGGTTCAGAATGCCTTGTGCGACCTCGGGGCTAGTGTGAGTGTCATTCCCTACTCCATTTGTAAGAAATTGAACATGACTAAGTTAGGAGTTACCTCCATGACTTTACAAATGGCCGACCGTAGTGTCCAGCGACCCCTAGGCATCCTAGAAGACGTCCCGGTTAAAGTAGGGAAGTTTTATATCCCTGTTGACTTCGTGGTCCTGGACATCCCTGAAGACCCCCACATCCCGATCATTCTAGGGAGACCTTTTCTGCACACTGCTGGTGCGGTCATAGATGTTGGGAACAAGACCCTGACATTCTCGGTGGGAGGTGAGTAGTTAACCTACACTAAGTCTAGTCTTCCCCGCTCCCCTATGCAGCCTGAGTCTGTGGCTGCTATTGACCTTGCCCCTCCGTCTCACTCTACTGGAGACACTTTGGAGGTTGTTTCTTCTGTTTTGCCTTGTGCAGGTCCTACGCAGGTGGGCTACGATCTTGGTTTGGGGGAACGGAAGGTCACGAGGGCGGATGTATATGATCCCGGTGATGGAGGAGGAGACCCACGGTTTGCAGTGCGTGGCGCACGCAGTTGTTATGGAGAGCCATTTCGCGATGGAATACCTTGCGTGATGGACTATGCTGCTCTTCCTCGAGACGGTCGAGTTTTGTGGCGATCATCTCCTATTTCGCCAAGTGAAGGTTTTGCTAGTGGCCAACGTCCTTGGCCCGATTTGACTTGATGATGAGTTTGACGACGGTCGTGCGGGACCATTATAAACCAGCGCTATCCGGGAGGCAACCCGATGACTATTTGTAATTTGTTGTACTTTACTTTGGTTTGTTTGCTTTTGATGACTTTTTAGACTTTTGTTGAGCGCGTGAGGATGAGGGATTATTATCTATTTTAGCATGCAGGTACTCTAGGACTCTTTGTCCTTAGTATATTTGAGAACAGGCCTCGGCAAGGCCTTGCTTGGCCGTGCCCTTTCTACTCGGCCACCTTCTCTCGCGTGCTACTCCGAAGCACTACATAGCTGGACTGAATTGGACGCATATTCGTGGATCATAAGCCGCACTCCATGCTTCGCTTTGGTTTGGGGGAGCTCCTTCACGAGCATGTGAGCTTTCTTTCTCCCTTTCCCTCGTTTCCTCGCTTTACTTTTCCTACCCCCGTCTATATCTTGTCCCTTCATGCTGCTTGTGGTTGTGCTGTTTTCCACATTGAGGACAATGTGTGATTCTGGTTTGGGGGAGGAAAGCTCTTTCGCGCTTATTTATTTGCATTCTTCATTTTGTGTGCTTAGCGCTTATTTATTTGCATTCTTCATTTTGTGTGCTTATTTTAAAAAATTTTGCGTTTCCAAACCTTTTTCGCTTTGAATTGTCAAGTTTGGAGAATTGATTAGTGTGCTGTTCTGATCTTTAGTATCTCCAAGTCGACTTCTTATCGTCGTAGCTTGCACTATATGTTTGTTTCCTGTTCATAGATTGCGAGTCTCAAACACTAGCACACTTGTATTTGCTTAATTCTTATCGCTTCTCGTTCCTTTTACTTTCGATATTGGTTTTCTTGCGAGGCATTTGGCTTGTGGAAAGCTTGGAATGTTGGAATGTGGTTTGTTTGGACCGATCTTTTAATGATGGAGCAATGCTTCGATGCTCTCGGAGGGGACTCATTGACTTGAGTAACCATAGTGGCCATGAATTTGGTTGCGACCGAGAGTATGAGCAATGATGTAACCCTTAAGGAAATATGTGTATCCGAGCTCGATTTTTACCGAGTGAACGTCAAGCTAAACGGTACTACATACGAGGGATGCTCCACATTTGCGCGAAAAAGAAAAAAAAAAGAGAAAGAAAAGAAAAGGAAAAAATGGCATGATGTGGTAAGAATGTGTGGACAAGGGATTTTGATCCACGCGATGTTTTATTTCAAAAACATTTTTAATTTGAAAAGAGTCGCCACTAAATTTTATATGGAATTTAGAAAACCAATTTATTAGAGAAAATGAGTTCGTGTGAGTTTACGTGTTAGGAAGTTTAAAATAATTTCATTAATTTAACGCCTAACTCCGCCCGTCGTAAAGACGGTCTCTACTAAGTAAAACCATGGCTATTATGAGTACGTATGCGGATATGCAAACAACGTTTTAACCCTAAACAAAATATATCCATTCTATGTCGTTTAATGCACATATAATTTCGTCAAAGTTATTCAACATGGGTTCATTCACTATTCTAGCAAACAAAGAAAAGAAGCAGAAATACTTACCGACAAAGATAAGGCAGTTAACAAACGTTAGCGGCATTTAATAAAAACAAACACGACTAAAACATGAACCATGAACGACTAACATAACCAAGCTCTGTATACGAATATAATGAAGCAACAGACAATCACAACCATACGTAAAAAAACTAAAGAAACCAAATACATCTAAAGGATATGCTGTCACACACACACATGATAACAAACAAACACAAGTACACGTAAGACTGCTAATCAAATACAACTAAACGTATCAACTAATAAACAAGTGTAACTAAATAGACGTGCAGACCAACACAAATCATGACCAACAAACATGAACAAACGTGTAGACAAACGTGTAAACTAACGATTAAATACAACTAACATACTAACATATGCAAATGACACAGGTACAATCAAAAGTCAACTAATACACATAGGAAAAGGCGCCTAACAAACGAAGCAATGCACACAAATATAAATCAACATACACAAATAATGAGCAGACCTCATGAAAATGCATCACATGGCAACCTTAATCAAACTTGTCAAAACACTATGCCACTTGAGTTTTAATGAACAAAACACAGCTATCAACATGCAAATGACGTACAAACACGCAGCTTATACACAATCACGAAACTAATGGTCATACGAAAATTAAACGATGAAACAAACATCACAAAGACTAGCCTAACACGCAAACACGAATTACAAAATCTGGACAAACATGATAGATCAAGTCTAAGACAATTAACATAATTAGTCATGAATGAGATATAATTATAGGACAAACTAAAGAGCAGATTAATCTAACGAGGAAATTCGAGTCATACTACGCAGGGATGAACGACCATAAACTTATATGAGTAAGTAAGAGGCACGACATACCTATACACATATCGAAATCATACTAAAAATATTAAACTAAAACAAACGATGAAAGCAATAAATACGACGATAAACAACAGAGCGACAGAAAGTAATGAAAAGCGACAGAGAGCAATAAAAAGCGATAAAAACAATAATTTAAACAAAATAAAATGAGTATTTTGCACCCTCAACTTACATGTATCGTTGACCAAATATCCGAGTCGTAATCGATTGTAAGATTTTATCCCAAGGGGCCGTCGTCGACGAAAACAATTGTAAAAACCGTAGCTTTAAACCAAAACTGACAGCAATTTTCAAAAGCTTGTAACTTCTTCGTTTCTCAACGAAATTTCGAACCGAAAGATGTTTTGGAATCGTGGTAAAGTGAACTTTAAGACTATGTAAACAAATCAGAGTGACTATGGTGTTTTCAACACGAAAAAACGAGGTAGAGGAGGTGATAGCAACACGAAATTCAGAAAACGATACTCTGTTTTTCGTGTGTCTATCACGTCTTCTTTGGAGGCTTTTCAAAGGATTTTTGTGACTTAATTGTGTGTGTATATCTTCTATATTTCGTATCCCTGAATGCTTGTAGTTGGAGAGTATTTATAAGGTTGAAAAGTAGGGTTTTAAGGAGTGAAAAGAGCAGCTTCTCCTTTTCTTCGAGAGTTGCTGCCCACGACTCTGTTTAGGGTTTTGGAGGGGGTTTTCTTGAGGATTAAGCAAGGGTAAATGAGTAGGAGAGTTAGGGGATGAGTATGGGTCATGGGCAGGTAGTCAAAAGTCGGGTTTTGGGTCGTTTTTGGGGCTGTCAAAACAGGGTACGAGGATGGGGGTTTAGGGTCGTGTTTGGACAGGTCTCTGGGCTGTTTTCTGGCCTGGTTAGTCGAAGGGGAGAAGGGGTGATAAGGGTAGGATAGTTAGGATGGGGGTATGGGTCAGATGTGGGCTGGTTGGAGTCGGGTTTGAGCTAATCAAGGGCTGGTTTGGGGCCTACGAGCTGTTGCATATTAGCTCTGCGTTTGGACTCGTTTTGGCTTCTAGTGGTGGGTTTAGGTCGTGGTTTTTAGGCTTGGGTATGCTTGGGTGTGTGAGGGAGAGTGTGGGTGAAAGAGGCCTCGAAATTCGTGTTCAAACGGGCTCAAAATCGCTCTTTAAATTGGATCTAAAACGAGCTTTTAAACTTGCTGTTAAGAAAACGAATTCGTCGAATACGATTTAATAAACTGTTTTTAAAAGCACGAGAAACGACTTTTCAAGTCAAATATTGAATTTATAAAAGTGATTTTTCAAATCGAGTTACTTAAAATGATTTTTCAAATCGAAATATTTTATTTTCAATAAAACAAACTTTTTGACAGAATACACTTACCCTGTCAACACACTAATTTAAATATCATTTAAATTAATAAAATGTTACGTCAACGGCGCCCGACTTACATCGTAAAACGAACTCAAATAAATGACACGAAATACATGTTGTCCTATCATCATTGGGTGTTTGTCGGGTTCTCTATAAATTTCCATATCGACAGATACGGGTATCAACAGAGCCCCCACTTTGACTAAGGCTTGGACGGGCGAAAGTCAAAGTAGACTCTCGAGTCGATCGAAGATCACAACTTGAGAGCCTCGCGGGTCGTTTATGGTCCCTTAGACCTGTGTATATAAGCTCACCAGCCATAAGAAGAAATCATACCTGAAACATGATTCTGGATGCCTTCATTTTCGTTAAGGTGTGGGTTGAGCCTTATCCTTAGGCGCCTACGTATCCGTTGTGACAGAATCAAACCCGTATCGTAGTTCGAGCTCGCTGGCCTGTAGCTTTCTGCTGCTTCGGCCCAAATCAATGATATTTGTTTACTCGATTGAGTAAAGCCTATATCTGCATTCTTTTGGAAGTGTCGCTTCTTTTAGCTTCTGCTAGTACTTCTTCATTTTGAGGATGTCATCCTGTCGTCGGGGTCTAAGGTTGATGACTTTAGAGCCCCCGGTTAGAGCGTTCCTGCTCAATCTTAACAACAAATCATAGCACACGACTCACATAGTGAAATCTGTGCTTCTTTTTAAACAAAAAGATTGGATCATCGATCCGAGCTGCGAATTTTATTCGAAAATGGGTCATCGACCTACTTTTTTAACAAAAGGATGGATCATCGATCCGAGCTAAGAGTACTAATTTGGAAATGGGTCTTCGACCTGCTTTTTTAAACAAAAGGGATGGATCATCGATCCGAACTGAGGATATTAATTTGGAAATAGGTCTTCGACCTGCTTTTTTTTAAACAAAAGGGATGGATCATTGATCCGAACTGAGGATATGAACTTGAAGATGGGTCTTCGACCCGCATTTTAAACAAAAGGATGGATCATCGATCCGAGCTGAGATTTTTAATTTGAAAATGGGTCTTCGACCTGCTTTTTGCACAAAAGGATGGATCATCGATCCGAACTTTAAGGATATTAATTTGGAAATAGGTCTTCGACCTGCTTTTTTAAACAAAAGGGATGGATCATCGATCCGAACTGAGAATACTAATTTGAAAAAGGGTCTTCGACCTGCTCTTTAAACAAAAGGGATGGATCATTGATCCGAACTGAGGCTTTTACTTTGGAAATGGGTCTTCGACCCGCTTTTTTTTAAACCAAAGGGATGGATCATCGATCCGAACTGAGAATTTTAATTTGGAAATGGGTCTTCGACCTACTTTTTAAACAAAAGGATGGATCATCGATCCGAACTTTAAGTAGTGAGCTAAAATAGATATCGCGCTGGAAATGGGTCATCGACCCGAGCTAAAACCAACATTTGCGTCCTCGATTTGCATTTCAAATAGATACATGATAGATGGATCATCGACCCCGACCTGAGAAGTTATTCAAAATTTTGTGTCCTCGACCTATATTTTGAGATTAAAGAGTGGTGGGTCTTCGACTGGAAACCGTAAACATCTTTTGAAAATGAGTCGTCGACCGAAAACCGTAAACATCTTTTGAAAATGGGTCGTCGACCCGCATTTTGGAAAGTGGATGAGTCATCGACTCGAACTATAAACATCATTTGAAAATGGGTCTTCAACCCGCATCTTGAAAAGTGGATGAGTCATCGACTCGAGCTATAAACATCATTTGAAAATGGGTCTTCAACCCGCATCTTGAAAAGTGGATGAGTCATCGACTCGAGCTATAAACATCATTTGAAAATGGGTCTTCAACCCGCATCTTGAAAAGTGGATGAGTCATCGACTCGAAACCGTAAACATCTTTTGAAAATGGGTCGTCGACCCGCATCTTGAAAAGTGGGGGAGTCATCGACTCGAACTATAAAAATCTTTTGAAAAAATGGGACTTCAACCTGCATTTTGAAAAGTGGATGAGTCATCGACTCGGACTATAAACATCTTTTGACAAATGGGTCTTCAACCCGCATTCTGAAAAGTGGATGAGTCATCGACCCGAACTATAAATATCTTTTGAAAATGGGTCTTCAACCCGCATTTTGATTTAAGTGGATGGGTCATCGACCCGAGCTATGTTCATCATTTGAAAATTGGGGCCATTGACCCGCATTTTGAGGAAAAGGCGGATGGGTCATCGACCCGAACTATAATGGTCATTTGAAAATTGGGGCCATCGACCCATAATTTTGAAGGAAAAAGGTGGATAGGTCATCGACCCAAACTATAATTGTCGTTGAAAAATTGGGGCCATCGACCTCGATTTTGAAGGAAAAGGTGGATAGGTCATCGACCCAAACTATAATTGTCGTTGAAAAATTGGGGCCATCGACCTCGATTTTGAAGTGAAAGGTGGATAGGTCATCGACCCGATTTTGAAGGAAAAGGTGGATAGGTCATCGACCTAAACGGAACACAGCTTTTAAAAATGGGTCATCGACCCATATTTTGGAGGAAAAGGTGGATGGGTCATCGACCCGAGCGCAAGACATCATCTGAAAATAGGTCATCGACCCCTATTTTGGAAAATGGATAGGTCATTGACCCGCATAGCAAATTTCATTTGAAAATCGAAAGAGGTCATCGACATAAACTTTGGATTTTGAGCATTTCGAACAATTCGGCCATTAACCTAGTTTAAAAACATCGTTTTTAAAATAATATAAAAGACGACTCTAAAAGTGTAAAATTATACAACTAATACACCTCCATTTACTCTATTATCAAATTCCCCCACACTTAGCTTATTGTCGTCCTCGACGATGACAAACCGAGCTACTAAAAATGTCACCATACTTAACCTTATATTGACTTATGAACGGTCAACGACAAACTTAAAATATATACTTCAAGATCATTTCAAACAAATCATGTGAATCAGCAGCGCCTACAATGAAATTTCTCCTCCACAACAAGCTGTACAATCGATTAATTAAACCACATTACAGATTTTAGACGCTTTTAAATTGAGATTATTAACGAACTTTTCATCCTTCACAACTTGTTTCACTTTCTTTCTCCCCACATATCAACAATTAGACTATGGGTTTCAGCCAAATATTAAGGTCTCAAGGGAAGGGGTTTACTTTCGGCACCTTGTATTACCACTTTAGTGCGTGGATCGTTCTCCCGGTTACCTAAGGTGTACTCGATACCTCCTCACAATTTTATTTTTTTTCTTCTGTTTTCTTTTTTTCTGATTTTTTTTCAACATTCTCTTTTTCAAAATATCTGTCAAGTGACCCATGTAGCAAGCCTCAACCGATGGATCCCGTCCAACTAGACAAGTCATCAGGCATTCTCCCAATAGCTAAAATTGGGTTCCCCTCGGGCTAAGAACTCGAATCACAAGACAGTCAATCACGCTCTTTTGAGGTCAAGTAATCTCCCTGTCGGTCCATTAAAGGAGTCACCACGAAAGTAAATAATTAAACACAAGACCGGCTTACACACCACACTATTAATTAGTCAACAATGGGGTTAAGATCGTTACACAAGTGCTATTCTTTATTATCCATTCATGATTCAAATTTAAAAGAGAACTAAAATATGTAATGTCATGAAATTAATTAACTCAAGTTTAAATAAGGAGGAGAAGTTCATGCATTTGCTACTTTAAATTATTCTCAATTTATTCCGAAAAACAATTCAATTCGAGTTTGTCGTTGACTCATCTTAGTCTAAACATTAAACAGAAGGTTTAGGTGCTTGGTTCGAAAGTTACCCCACTTTGGCAACTTGACTTTGACTTAAGGAGCAGAATATGCAACTCAGGTTCAGAAATCGACACGGTTTTGACATTATTTGTAACAACTCGGGATGCAAATGGACTGGACCAGATTAATCATGAAAAGACTCGAAGCTTAACGACATGGTCTACAACCTAACTATACAAATGCATGCGACATATGGACTTAAAGACAGACTCACAGTACGGGATTTAGACCCAACTAGACATGGACTTGAAGTAATTAGCTCGTGCGCGGACCAAACAGTTTCTAAGGTTTATACAAAACTTCCAAATAGCTTAGCTAAGACGTTGTTGTGCCCTGACTCAAAACTAAAAATTGGACATGCATGACTTGGGCCCCAGTGTAGGCCTGGGTGACCAAACTAGGTAAGACCTCTAAGACTTTTAGGTGGACTAGACTTACTATACACGGCTTAGATTCCAACTAGACTCGACTAGGTGCATTTCATGCTTACTCACGACTTGAGAATTAAACTTATTTTCGAAGTTGAGGTTTGAAAAGGGCAGCACTTCGACTACCAAAAGGCTTATTTGGTTCGAAAATTCTAGTCCAACTGGGGTTAGATTTTACCTTCGAAAACATCGTTTTGGTTGGAAAAAATTCTATTCCTAAATGGGTAGCATTTCAAAAGCGTTCGAGATTACTCTAATCCTAAACGTATAGCATTTCAGCTTAAAAACTATTCTTTTTTCAAAAGATGTAGTGTTAAAAAATCGTTCGGGATTAATCTAATCCTAAACGGGTAGCATTTCAGCTTGAAAGGATTCTTTTTTCAAAAGAGTTAGTGTTGGGAACTGTTCGAGATTATTCTAATCTTAAACGGATAGCATTTCAGCTATAAAAGGATCTTTTTTCAAAAGAGTTAGTGTTAAGAACTGTTCGAGATTATTCTAATCTTAGACGGGTAGCATTTCAGTTTAAAAAGGATCTTTTTTCAAAAGACTTAGTGTCGAAGACTGTTCGAGATTATTCTAATCTTAAATGAATAGCATTTCGGCTTATAAAATGATCTTTTTTCAAAAGATAATTTTCTTTTAAAGAAAAAAGTTTTAGGATTTTCTAATCCTAACGAGGAGCATTTCAGCTAACAAAAGGATCTTTTTTCAAAAGACTTACCGTCGGAGACTGTTCGAGATTATTCTAATCTTAAACGGATAGCATTTCTGCTATAAAAGGATCTTTTTTTCAAAAGAGTTTTTTTTTAAAAGAAAAAGAATGTTCTAGGATTTTCTAATCCTAACGAGGAGCATTTCAGCTTAGAAAAGATGTTTTTCAAAAGAGCTAACATTGAAAAGCATTTCAGCAAGGAAGAGATCTTTTTTGAAAATAGCTAATATCGAAAATTGTTTAAGATTATTCTAACCCTAAACGGATAGCGTTTCAGCTTAGAAAAGATCTTTTTTCAAAAGAGCTAATATCGAAAATTGTTTAAGATTATTCTAACCCTAAACGGATAGCATTTCAACTAGAAAAGATCTTTTTTCAAAAGAGCTAATATCGAAAATTGTTTAAGATTATTCTAACCCTAAACGGATAGCATTTCAACTAGAAAAGATCTTTTTTCAAAAGAGGCAATATCGAAAATTGTTTAAGATTATTCTAACCCTAAACGAATAGCATTTCAGCTAGGAAGAGATTTTTTTTCAAAAGAGATAAAATCGGAAATTATTTAAGATTATTCTAATCCTAAACGAATAGCATTTCAGCTAGGAATGGATTTTTCAAAAGCGGTAATATCGGAAATTATTTAAGATTATTCTAATCCTAAACGAATAGCATTTCAGCTAGGAATGGATCTTTTTTCAAAAGAGTTAGAATCGAAAATTATTTAAGATTATTCTAATCCTAAACGAATAGCATTTCAGCTAGGAATGGATCTTTTTTCAAAAGAGTTAGAATCGAAAATTATTTAAGATTATTCTAATCCTAATCGAATAACTTTTAGCTTGGAGGATATCTTTTTTCAAAAGAGCTAACATTGGAAAAAAAATGTTTAAGATTATTCTAACCCTAAACGAATAACTTTTTAGCTTGGAGGAGATCTTTTTTTTTAAAAAGAGCTAAAATTCAGAAAATTATTTAAGATTATTCTAATCCTAAACGAATAGCCTTTCAAATTTAGGAAGAGTTTTTTTTTCAAAAAGAACTAAAATCGAAAATAATATAAGATTATTCTAATCCTAAGAGGATGGCATTTCAAATGAGAAAGATCTTTTTCAAAAGAGCTAATATTGTAAAATATCTAAGATTATTCTAATTTTAGAAGGAAAGCGTTTCACTTAAAAACAAAATTTTGTTTTTTCAAGGAGATAGTGTTGGAAAACATTTAAGATTATTCTAATCCTAAAAAGACAGCATTTCAGCTCGAAAAATCTTTTGGAAAAATATTCGCTTGGAAAGAGATCTTTTTTCAAAACAGCTAAAGTTGGAAAATATTTAAGATTATTCTAATCCTAAACGGAAAGCGTTTCAGCTTGGACAAAAATCTTTGTTTTCGGAAAAGATAGTGTTGAAAAATATTTAAGATTATTCTAATCCTAAAAAGACAGCATTTCAGCTTGAGGAATGATTTTTTTTTAGAGGGAAAGCATTTCAGCTTAAGTCAAAAATCGTTTCAAAAGAGATATTTAAGATTATTCTAATCCTAAAAGACAAATTGTTCAAATTTAAAAGAAAGATTTTTGGAAAATATTCGATTGAAAAGATGACGCTTTGATTAAAAAGGATTGAAAACATGGCTTCAGAATTCACAGAGCATTTAGTCATACGCAGTTCAAGGATGCAATGCATGAGCTAGACTATTCTAAGTCTCAAAAAAGGGTCCATGCCAATGATTCCACGTTGTTAGGGAACTCACGCATCTGCCATAAGTCAGGGACGAAATGGGGAGATGGGGGTTGCTAACCTCGGTGGAACCACCTTGATATTTAAATCAGACACAGTGAACGTCATTTCCCTACTTTGAGGTCGACCCAAAGGGAGAAATGGTTCGAATCCTAACAGTATGATGCATAAACAACGTAAAAAAGAAAGGGTACTCTAAATAGCCATCATTTTACTTTTCAAGTTTCACGTCCCCAGCGGAGTCGCCAAATTGTGGACAAGGGATTTTGATCCACGCGATGTTTTATTTCAAAAACATTTTTAATTTGAAAAGAGTCGCCACTAAATTTTATATGGAATTTAGAAAACCAATTTATTAGAGAAAATGAGTTCGTGTGAGTTTACGTGTTAGGAAGTTTAAAATAATTTCATTAATTTAACGCCTAACTCCGCCCGTCGTAAAGACGGTCTCTACTAAGTAAAACCATGGCTATTATGAGTACGTATGCGGATATGCAAACAACGTTTTAACCCTAAACAAAATATATCCATTCTATGTCGTTTAATGCACATATAATTTCGTCAAAGTTATTCAACATGGGT
The DNA here is from genome assembly GCA_023091065.1 of Dianthus caryophyllus. Classification (NCBI taxonomy): domain Eukaryota; kingdom Viridiplantae; phylum Streptophyta; class Magnoliopsida; order Caryophyllales; family Caryophyllaceae; genus Dianthus; species Dianthus caryophyllus. The sequence goes on from CM041520.1 coordinate 6,801,567, forward strand.
TCATTCACTATTCTAGCAAACAAAGAAAAGAAGCAGAAATACTTACCGACAGCATAAGACAGATTAACAAACGTTAGCGGCAGACGAATAAAAAAACAAACACGACTAAAACATGAACCATGAACGACTAACATAACCAAGCTCTGTATACGAATATAATGAAGCAACAGACAATCACAACCATACGTAAAAAAACTAAAGAAACCAAATACATCTAAAGGATATGCTGTCACACACACACATGATAACAAACAAACACAAGTACACGTAAGACTGCTAATCAAATACAACTAAACGTATCAACTAATAAACAAGTGTAACTAAATAGACGTGCAGACCAACACAAATCATGACCAACAAACATGAACAAACGTGTAGACAAACGTGTAAACTAACGATTAAATACAACTAACATACTAACATATGCAAATGACACAGGTACAATCAAAAGTCAACTAATACACATAGGAAAAGGCGCTAACAAACGAAGCAATGCACACAAATATAAATCAACATACACAAATAATGAGCAGACTTCATGGAAAAACATCACATGGAAACCTAAACCAAATTTGTCAAAACACTATGCCACTTGAGTTTTAATGAACAAAACACAATATCAACATGCAAATGACGTACAAACACGCAGCTTATACACAATCACGAAACTAATGGTCATACGAAAATTAAACGATGAAACAAACATCACAAAGACTAGCCTAACACGCAAACACGAATTACAAAATCTGGACAAACATGATAGATCAAGTCTAAGACAATTAACATAATTAGTCATGAATGAGATATAATTATAGGACAAACTAAAGAGCAGATTAATCTAACGAGGAAATTCGAGTCATACTACGCAGGGATGAACGACCATAAACTTATATGAGTAAGTAAGAGGCACGACATACCTATACACATATCGAAATCATACTAAAAATATTAAACTAAAACAAACGATGAAAGCAATAAATACGACGATAAACAACAGAGCGACAGAAAGTAATGAAAAGCGACAGAGAGCAATAAAAAGCGATAAAAACAATAATTTAAACAAAATAAAATGAGTATTTTGCACCCTCAACTTACATGTATCGTTGACCAAATATCCGAGTCGTAATCGATTGTAAGATTTTATCCCAAGGGGCCGTCGTCGGCGAAAACAAATGTAAAAACCGTAGCTTTAAACCAAAAGCAATTTTCAAAAGCTTGTAACTTCTTCGTTTCTCAACGAAATTTCGAACCGAAAGATGTTTTGGAATCGTGGTAAAGTGAACTTTAAGACTATGTAAACAAATCAGAGTGACTATGGTGTTTTCAACACGAAAAAACGAGGTAGAGGAGGTGATAGCAACACGAAATTCAGAAAACGATACTCTGTTTTTCGTGTGTCTATCACGTCTTCTTTGGAGGCTTTTCAAAGGATTTTTGTGACTTAATTGTGTGTGTATATCTTTTATATTTCGTATCCCTGAATGCTTGTAGTTGGAGAGTATTTATAAGGTTGAAAAGTAGGGTTTTAAGGAGTGAAAAGAGCAGCTTCTCCTTTTCTTCGAGAGTTGCTGCCCACGACTCTGTTTAGGGTTTTGGAGGGGGTTTTCTTGAGGATTAAGCAAGGGTAAATGAGTAGAAGAGTTAGGGGATGAGTATGCGTCATGGGCGGTGTAGTCAAAAGTCGGGTTTTGGGTCGTTTTGGGGTCACAAAAACAGTGCGAGGATGGGGGTTTAGGGTCGTGTTTGGGACAGTCTCTGGGCTGTTTCTGGCCTGGTTAGTCGAAGGGGAGAAGGGGGTGATAAGGATAGGATAGTTAGGATGGGGGTATGGGTCAGATGTGGGCTGGTTGGAGTCGGGTTTGAGCTAATCAAGGGCTGGTTTGGGGCCTACGAGCTGTTGCATATTAGCTCTGCGTTTGGACTCGTTTTGGCTTCTAGTGGTGGGTTTAGGTCGTGGTTTTTAGGCTTGGGTATGCTTGGGTGTGTGAGGGAGAGTGTGGGTGAAAGAGGCCTCGAAATTCGTGTTCAAACGGGCTCAAAATCGCTCTTTAAATTGGATCTAAAACGAGCTTTTAAACTTGCTGTTAAGAAAACGAATTCGTCGAATACGATTTAATAAACTGTTTTTAAAAGCACGAGAAACGACTTTTCAAGTCAAATATTGAATTTATAAAAGTGATTTTTCAAATCGAGTTACTTAAAATGATTTTTCAAATCGAAATATTTTATTTTCAATAAAACAAACTTTTTGACAGAATACACTTACCCTGTCAACACACTAATTTAAATATCATTTAAATTAATAAAATGTTACGTCAACGGCGCCCGACTTACATCGTAAAACGAACTCAAATAAATGACACGAAATACATGTTGTCCTATCATCATTGGGTGTTTGTCGGGTTCTCTATAAATTTCCATATCGACAGATACGGGTATCAACAGAATGGTATGACGGGAAGTGGTATGCTCGGTTGGCCTTGCTCGAATTCAATTGTCGTTAGTTTAATTTTTGCGAAAGCGTTAGAGGCTAGCATTATAATGTGTTGTGAATGGTTGAGACTTGTGCTCTATTTTCGGCGAAATAGACTATGGTCGTAGGTTTATGTGCATAGGTCGTCCACTTCGAGATGCTAACGTGATTAACTAGCTACGCTTTGATTTTCTCCGACGCTATTTGCTTGAGGACAAGCAAAGGTTTGGTTTGGGGGAGTTTGATACATGTCATTTATATAGCATTTATGCCCCCGTTATAGTTGCATTTAGCTCACGCTTACTCGATTTCATTATTGTTTTAGTAGCTATTTGCTTTATATTGCGATACTGTCGTTCCTCGTGTGTATTTTGCAGGTTTTGGCGATCCTGAGCTGAAACCTGAGTCATTTGGAGCGTTTACAAGTATCGAGAAGTCAAGACGAGGCTCGAGAGTTGATTTGGAGTCAATACGATGATTTGTGAAGTTAAACCTATAGGTTCAGAGCAAACCTATAGGTTCCGGATAGCTGAAACAGGGCTTGAAGTTGCTGACGTTCACTGGAAGGCTTAGAACCGCTCGGCATGGAGGTGAACCGATCGGTTCTGCCCCTGAACCGATCGGTTTGAGCACGAACCGCTCGGTTCTGCTGTTTATTTTCTCCGGATTTCGTTGGCCTATAAATACAATTCGAACTTAGGGTTTCTGGGCGTATTTCATTAGTTTTCTCTGCTTTACATTAGACTTAGACTTTTCTCTCTTTCAAACTCAAAAACCCTTAGATTAGATTATAATTACTTTGCAAGACTCGATCTTTTACATTGCAATTCAAGATTACTCCAGGTTTAATTCATTGTTATTCTTTTATCATGTCTCCTTCTTATTATTATTGTTTTGCTTCAATCTCGATTATGCGTAGCTAATTCTTCGATTAGGGTTAGGGTGATTGTGATATTGATTCAAGAACATGTTTTAATCGCTTTAATCGATTGAATTTGTGCAAGTTGATTTCTTCCTACGCGTTTTATTATCAATTGAATTTAGGGACGCCTTTATTGAATTGAATTTAGGTTGTTTCAGTTTAAGATCGAAAGCCTAATTGAAACTAGACTCACGCGTATTTGATAAGTTAAATTTAGTACGTAGCGAGAGCCCGCTAAATTTGCTTAAGGTTGAATTTGACTCGAGAGAGCGTTTCCTAAAACCTAATCATTTGCATGACTTCAATTGATTGATAATCCCTTTTGAGTTAGTTCCTGAATCGATGTCACATGATCCCAACACCCTAATCTCCCCCTCTTATATCTTTTATATCACTTTTATTGTCGTTCTAGTTTAGCTCTACAGAACACCCTCTTTCACACCCTAGAGACCGACCTTTCTTAGCTTAGCAATCCTTTGACTTCATCCCTCTCCCTGTGGATACGACCCTGCTTACCACTAGCTTCTGTTAGTAGTTTGCCTAGGTTTATTTTGATAGGGGACCGCGACTTTAGCCTCATCAGAGGATTCTGGTGACGAGGAGCCTGCCGCATCTGCTGACCCTGCTGAGGAGGGCGGTGAACACGTTGAGGATGAAGAAACTACTGGTGACGAGGGTGGTGGCACTGCTGCTGAGGATGCTTCCACCTTGGATGCCACGGCTAAGGTACCTGATAAACAAGAGTAGCTTCCTGCGACGCTGTAATCAATCGGTTAGTTTAAGACTTGAGTTCAGAACTGTTATTTTGGGGTAGCGTACCTGTCTTGAACGCTTGTACTTAATCTGTATCTTTTGCTAGACATATGCACTCAGGGTCCTTTGCTGCAAGGGACCTTGAGTATGATGACGGAAAGTCATGGTGGCCAACCATGCTTTGATTACGTTCGATTGTAGCGCGCGCGTTCATTTTGTATGCATGCTTTTAGAGTCGACTTAGTGTCGGCCTGGAGTCTTAATGTCCAAGTGGGGTCATGTTTATCCCCGATGCCGAGCCTTGTCTGGTGACTGTGGTGATCGAATCTCGAGATGTCCGGAACGGGGCGCTCATTCGTCCCCTATCGCCACGCGCACGAAGTCCTCTCCAAGGAGGATAAATGTCTGGCCAACCAGGCTTCACTTTCACCCTCATTTCTTCAAAAGGAAAGGATTTTCGAAAAACAACAAAGGACATTTAGGGTTCCTAAAAATGCATTTCTAAAGAAAGACTTTTGAAAGAAGAAACTCGAGTGAGAGGATCCTGGGTGACGAAGCTGGGAGCCATGGAGTCCCTTGTGACCCCAGGGGTCGATACCTTATGAAGGAGTGAAGCTTCAGAAGCTCTCTGAGATGACTCAAACATTACTCTTGTTTTTAAATATTTCATTTTAAAGGGTAAAAGGTTTTAAACAAATCATAAATGCAAACTGTAGAAATACTTTTAAAAACGATTCGGAGCGGATTAAAGAATTTTCACGAAAGAATAATCAACAAAACCTGCTGAGGGTACCTCAGAATGATGAGGACGTGCCGGGGTCCTGAGAGTACATCAGGGTCCTCAGGTCTCAGGATCCTCAGGGCATCTCAGCAGCGAAGCGGAAATTAACTTTTTAAAACGATTGAAAGGGTAACTTAAAAGGTTTTTAAGGAAGAACTTAAGAAAAGTTTGCAACCTAGGAAAAGAGTGAGAAAGTTTTTAAAGCGGAAAAATAAAATATGGATTAAAAAGCGAAATGAATAAACCTATGAAAACATAACGTTAAGGTGGGCGTTGAGACCCTCAAAATAAAACACCGCTTTGAGGTGCAGCGCCAAGCTGGCGAGCAGTAATCTTGTTGGGCGTCCTGTTGGCCAGGCTCCTGCCCCCTGTATGATTTCCACAGTTGCCATTGTGGATTTCATACATCACAGCCTAGCTTCCTGGTCTCTGCTGGAAGCAGAGACTTGCTTACATAGCAAACTGGCTGCTGAGACCCTTCGTGCCCCCCGACCATCATGGCTCACAAATACTTCCGCTCGCCCTGGGCTGCTCTGGGATTCTAAGCGAGCGTGGCCCACTGATTTGCTCCACACTGGCCTCTCCTCCTTGCTGCTCCTGTCTTGCCTCTTGGTTGCTGAGTAAGTTAGCCCACGCAGCTCCAATCCCCCAGTTCACATGCACCATCTTTGTATACAACGGAGGCGGCGATGGCTGGACCTGATCTGTGGACCCCACCCTGCCGGACCTGGACTCTCTCGGCAGAATGTGGTCGAGGTGCCCCCTGTCTTGGAGATTCCTCAGTTCCCTCCTTAGAGCTACGCAGTCCTCGGTGTTATGCCCGATACCGCCGTGGAATGCGCACCTCCTGCTGGGGTCTTTCCTGCGGGTGTCACCAGGGTTCTTACAAGGCCACCTGACTTTATCTCCAAGGTCCTGCAAATACGTGAGAAGTCCGTCAATATTGGTAGCAAATTTGTACTCGCTTACCTTGGGTGGGAGGTGCTGGCTGTTCCTCCAATCTCTGGCTCTCGAAACTTTGTGGTCTGCTGGCCTTTCGTATGGTCTGGCTCTCTGATTTTTGCGGCCGCCGGTGACCTTCCTGGAGGGGCTGAAGGTCCACTCTGTTGCAGCGTCCTCCTCGAGGCCGAGCGGCCCGACCCCTTTGCCTTTGCGCCCCCTGAGGTTGGGCTGCCGTACGCCGTGAAGAGGTTTCGGTGGTGGCGGCTCCGAGGGTCTGGGCATTTGCTCCAATGTCTCCTCGTTGACCCTTGGACTCCAGGACCTGCAACCTCTTGGTGATTTCCTCGCTTTCCCTGCGCATCTGATCCACAACCGTGGACAGTGACTCCATGCTCCTCAGGAGGGTGTGGAGCGAATCTTTAGGCTGCGCGCTGCTTGACATGAGTGCTGGATGAAGGAATGAATCCGGCTACAAAGACGATCGCAATTCCCCACAGACGGCGCCAAATGTTTTGGCAAAAAATTTACCAAAGCTTAATTTATTGAGTTAGGGTTAAAGCGACCTTATCGTATGCCAAACTAAGAATTGTAAACGAAAACTTAAGGAAAAGAAATGACGAGAACGAAATGAGACACGAAGGTTTTTTGGTTACGCGGAAAACCCAATGTGGGAAACGACCGCGGGGGGAAGCTCTTGTCCCACCAACTATCCACTATTCAAAGAAGGATTACAAGATTTAGGGTGCTAAGGCACGTTATTTGGTACAATATTTGCTGAATAATGCTAAGTATTTGCTGTAAAATGTGTTTAGAGTGTTTAGAATGGTGTGGTATGCTGTAGTATAGTTGTTGGATGCTGAATAAAGTTGCTGAATGTGGAGTAGTGTTGAATGATCCCCTCTCCTTGAACCCTAGCTCTTCTTTTATACTTGTAACCTTCCTCATTTTGCTCCCCTTATTCCTCTCCTTGTAACTGTCGTGGCCCCCTATTAAATAGGCCTTAACTGCTCCTTCTGTTGTAACGCTTCCCCCTATCTCGCAACTACTTTTATTGTCTGGCTGCAATTGAGATAGATCCGCTGGTGAGACTCACGAGGGCCACTGGTGGTCATCCCAGGGTCTGTATTGTCTGGCTTCTTGAGATGCTCTGGGTCCTGCCCAGGGTCCTAAAACGTTCAGGGTCCTGGGCTAGGTGGGGCTCCTGGAGGGTCTTACTGCGGTCGGGGGTTCTGCGCCGCCTGGATCCTCGGAATGCTCTAGATCTTGCCCAGGGTCCCGTGACGCTCAGGGCCCTGAGCAAGGTACTTCTGCTGATAGGGCCCAAACTGGGCCGGAAAATTTGGGCCCAACAACCCCCTTTTTCACGAGTCAAATAGTCAGCGCGACAAAATTTGGCAGAAACAGGGTGCTATCTATAAAAGGTGAAATTTTATTTTATTTTTTAAATTTTCTTTTACTGAAACTAACTTTTTTTAAAATAATAATTATAAAAGGTGATAATTATCAAATTATCCGGGGAAAAAAAAAGCTAGACTTCATGACTTGCGATATCGTCTGGCTAAAATGACTGCTAAATAGGACGTGGTTTTGGAAAAAAAAAAAAAAGTTCCCTGATTATCTCTCATGCTATCACGTGACCATATTGTCAAGTGTCAACCTTAAAATTTCGGCTTGCTCGACAATAATTAATGTTTTTTTTTTTTGTAAAGTAATCATTACGGATGTTGCTATCGAATTAATGAGTGTCATTGGATTTGGCTTGAGCTCATTATAAGAGGGCTTGGGATGGACATGGACATGGACGAACTGTCGATACAAAAATTTGTCCAACGGAGTCATTATAGCGGACCTAACACGGTTGCTATCCGTTTAAACTGGTTTGGCGCGGCCTTTTAGCGGGCTAATGGACACATGTGATAGTTTGTCAATTAAGAGCTACGGGTGACTCGTGGTACGTGAAGGTGTTACAGAAAGAGGAAGCACGGGAGGGGGTGCTATGGGAAGAAGTGGCTATTGGTGGCGCAGTTGTTGATTAATGATTAAGAAGAGTAAGTGAAGAAATAAGATACTCCATAGCTTCGTCCTAATGATTCGTTTACAGTTTCTATTTTGGGTGTACGGTTTATCAGTTTATGTTTTTATATTTGACCAAATAAAGTTCATGTTAGAGTTTGTAGATGAGTTTACTTTGTAAAAACTTGCCCATTTTGTACTTTTAATATTATATTGTTCATTTTTTATTATCTCTTTCTTCCTTACATATATGATTGTGTACTACGTACAAAGTAAGTAAAAATAATTTACCGAACGAAAGAAATAAAAAATTGGTATTATTTTTTATGTTGTTGACCTAATGCTAAAATAATCCAAGAGGCAAGTTGATGTGTCGTTTATATATATGCTTATAGCCCCCTTGTTCACGAGCGATTCTTTGCGTTTCCCGTGCTTTTATATGCATTTTGCCCCCTATTTCTCTCCGTATAGGCTCTACTGCGTTTTTGTGTCTATTTTGTAGGGAAACGTGCTTATTTGGAGATTAAGATGCTGGTCGGAAGGTTTCGTGAAGTTTCGTTAAGTTTCGTGACGTTTCGAGTTGGTTTCGTGCCGTTTCGGTTGCGCACGAGCCACGTTTCAATGTTTGAAGGTGTCCCGGGACTTTGGGATGGAGTGTGAAGCTCACATGATCATTATTGACCTCGTCCCTACCCCTTGGGACGACCTAGGCCTCGTCCCTATGCCTTGGGACGACAAACAAAGGAAGAAAAGCTAAGTAAGAAAAGGAGCAAAAAAGAGAATTTTTCTGAACAACATGGGATGAGCGTCCCTGAGCTCATCCCGGTCGGGATGGATGTTGTCCCGGTCGGGACAGGTGTCCCGGAGCCTAGGGACGGCTCCCGACTCCTCGTGTGCTTGAATTACTTCGTCTATGTGAAGGGGTTTCGCTCATAGTTTTCATATACAATTTTTACAGCATTTTAGGAACATCTTAAACTTCATTCTCTAAAAAGCCTAGGTTTCATTACTTTCAATAATTTGTACTTTCAATTCCCGACTCGAATACGTTGTTTGATCATCTATTTCGGTTTTGTTGCTTTAATTCATCCTTTTCTCCTTGGATTTTCTGAATTGGTATTGTGTATTTCTTCTTTCTTTTCTTTGTAATTTCATTTTCTATTGCTCTTGATCATGTCTTTCTTTACTTCCCTTGTTTTTGTTATTGAATTCATCATGCGTGAGTAGTTCTTTATCTAGGGAGAAAGGGTGATCATGGGTGATTAGTCTAGGATGTTTTTGGTGATGTTTTGATTAGGGTTTTACATGTGACTTTGGCTATCTTGTTTGATTGTGTTTGTTGATCCTTTGGCCAAGGATTAGTGAGCGTTTTCCACCCTTAAACTTAAGAACGAAAGTCTAGTTTAAGGTAGGGCATAAGACTAACCATTAGGACCCTCGGTAGTAAGTAGCGAGAGCCCGTTACCGAGACCTAGAGGACGCTTAGGACCGAAAGGCCGAGCTTATTCCTTAGCACATGTGACTCCCGACTCTTTTCTGTCACTATCCTTTATCCTACCTAAACCTATGCTATCCCCGACTTCCTAGAACTTTCTCCTTTAAGTTTAAACCCTTACCTTTCGCTCTAGTTTTAGTAAACCTCAATCACTCGAACCGAGACTAGAATCACTTGAAAGTAACCAACACTGCGACCATCTCCCTGTGGATACGATCCCGACTTACCCTAGCTACCCTAGTGTTGAGTTTGGTTTATTTTTTATTAGGTGACACGATTAAGCCTATCACAAGTCAATCTAATCGACCTCTAACTTATCAGAAATTTTACTTTTGATCATGCTCCATGACACCTTTTTTTAGTTTTTACTTCAAGTCTCTTACTGTACAAAGTATTAAGTTACTTTAATATTCACACTGTCTCGGTCATTTGTCTAAACTTCTCTCAAATTCTCCTCATATAAAAATTAAAGTGTAAACAATTTATTGGAACGGTAAAAATATTGCACATCTAGATTATATTACTTTCAAATCTAAAGAAAGTGATATAAATGTAGGTTATAATATGTGTGAAACCAGCGGCGGGCCCGGGCCACACCCACAAATGGAAGGAGAGAGCCTGCTCCATAAGGCGATGGTTCCATCCCAAAACCAATTGGTGATGGGAGGAGTAGCTTCTACACTAGGGATGACAACGGGTCTAAGACCCGAGGACCCGCTAGACCCGACCCAAATGAGTTGGGTTTGGGTCTTAAATTTTGGACCCAATGGATTCGGGTCAGATCCGGGTCTTCTATATATGGATCCGGATCGGGTCCGAGTTTTGTAAATAAGACCCGGATAAAAATAAAATTTAATAAAATTAGAATAAGAAAAACAAAAATACACAATGCACATCATTAGACTCCACACAAGTAAACAATGCACAATGTCATTGATTCCTCTAAACCTTCATCGTTCTTCGACTTTTCTCGGCTATTTCGCACTCTTCTCGGCTCTTCTTCTTCACTTTTCCATTACTTATTTAATCTTTCATGTAAATATTTAACCATTTACTTATGGTTGATTATATTTTTAGAATTAAGATTGAATATAATAGCATTTTATTAGTTTATTTGTCGTCATTATGTTGGATTTTTATTATGTAGTACTTCCTCCATTCCGTTTGGTTCTATACATTTGACCAAAACACGGTAATTAAGGTAGAAGAAAATCAAGTGGGGTAGACAATAGAATTACCAAACTACCCCTACTTTATTGTTTGCAAGTGGGTTGGGTGGAGTATTAATGAAGGGTATATTGGTCTTTTAGTTTAATAAAGTACGAACCAAAATAGAAATGTATAGAATTGATTGGAATTTCCGAAAAAGGAATATGTATAGAATCAAATGGAATGGAGGAAGTATGAAACAATGATAAATTTTCTTAAAAAAAAAAAAAAAAAGGACCGGATCAGGCTCGGACCGTGGTCTGAATCTGATAAATCTAGACCAAGCGGATCCGGGTCGGATCTGGATCTAACATTGGGGATGCGGGTCCGGGTCCCAAGCCCCTCGGACCCGACCCGGACTCGACCCATTGACATCCCTACTCTACACTTATAAAGTAGGGATGACAACGGATCGGATGCGGATCGGGTGAAGGGTCACCCGCATCCATCACCCGGTTTCATCCGCTTCACCCGATCCGCTTTCCACCCGGTTTTAACATCACCCGCATCCATCCATCCGTCATCCGCGGGTGAAACGGATGGATCGGGTGAATAAACGGATGGACCAAATTTTTTTCTTCCCCTTTATTTAGTAACCTATTTTCATAAATATTTACATAAATATAAATATTATAAATATATTTGTATAATATGTGTAAAGATTTCTAAAACGGATGACAACGGACCGGGTGACGGATCGGATGAACCTCCACCCGAATCCGACCCGGTTCTTCACCCGATCCATCCATCACCCGCTTTTCATCCATTTAATTCGGGTTTTCGTCCATCCATTTATATCGGGTGGGTCGGTTTTAAAGCGGGTGCGGGTGAAATTGCCATCCCTATTATAAAGTGAGCAACTCTCACTTCCATGATCAATGTGAAACTTACATGTGAAATTAATAAAGGTCTTCTTCACACGCCCCCTCACATGTAAGCCCATTACAAAGCCTTATATTAGAGCCCAACATTATTGGGATTCTTCTCCATGGCGTACAAAGCCTACCGGATGACTGATTTTAATCAGCGACACAAAACCAGTGAATGAACCCATAATCGACGGCATATAAATGGCCCGGTTTTCAAATCAAGAGACCCAGGATATAACCATGGGCTCTGATACCATGTGAAATCAAAGACGGGTTCGAGCCACACCCACAAGTGTTAGAGAGAAATCCCACCTCATAGACCCAAGGGTTCCATCCTAAAAACAATTGGTAATAGGAGGAGTAACCCTTAGGCTTTATAAGGTGCATATCTATCATCTTCACAACCGAAGTGGAACTTAGATGTGAGAATTATATTAAGGGAATCTTCACACTCCTCCTACACATGTAAGCCCTTTAGCAAGCCTTATACTTGAAGATTGATGTGTAATAATTGAAACTAAAATTATTTTATTAGAAAATGGCTTATTTCTTGCATTTAATTAAATTAAAGTGAGCTATATGTAATAGATCATTGATTTTTGAAATAGATTAACACTAAAAAAATTAGGTCAACATTTTATATTTGTCTGTTTTTAATCTTAATTTACTTTATGAATCTAAAAAAATAATTTGAACTAGTTACTATATGAGTAAAGGTGGTCAACCAAGCCGTTCGACTTAGTCTGCTAATAGGTCGCTATTCGACTGGCTGCCCAAGATATCGGCCGTGTTCGATTCACGAATTTTGAGGTTAGCCCGTTGGGTCTCTCCTTTTATACTAATTTATAAATCAATATGTCGGGCTTAAATATTGATATTGCAAGCGCAAAGTTGCTCGCCATCCCAAAGGCCGATTTTGAATCTAGCAAAATTAGGCCTGGTTCGTCACCATCTCTAAAGAAGAGGTATCAATGAGTGAGATGAGATTCCTTGTGCTACGTTTATGTTCCAATTATTATTATTATTATTATTATTATTATTAGGGTTTTTCTACGGTGTACCCTCCAAGTTTTTGGTTTTTTATCGTGTACCCCTATTTTTTTTCCTTATACCGTGTACCCTTGAACGTCATTACTCATTCTATAAGATGACCTAAAGTCACTAATCTGTTAACTAAATACTAACACCGTTAGAATAAACTCCTATTTTTTCTATTTTTTATGTTTTTCCTTCAAAATTATGAAATATCCCCTTCTTTTTTCTAATTTTTCACTATTTTTCATCCTTATTCATTTTTTTTCTATAGTATATAATTTTTTTTAAAATTGTTGTTAAAAGTCATAAACTTTATTGATTTACTTTATCGTAAAATAATCATGAATATTTGAAATTTATAAATTTAGAAGGAAATATTAAAAAGAGAGAGAAATGAGAGCTTAATGTAACGGTGTTAGTGTTTAATTAACGGTTAAGTAACTTTAGGTCACGGTTGAGAATAAATAATGAAGTTTGAGGGTACACCGTGTAAGTGAAAAAAATAGGGGTATACGATAGAAAACAAAAAAATTGGAGGGTGCACCGTAGAAAAACCCTTATTATTATTATTATTATTATTATTATTATTATTATTATTATTAAGCCAAGTCTATCATGAATCTTTCATATCATCCGTCAATCGACATCGTACACACCAAATCACACTAAGCACTAGAAAATTCCATCTTTTGTTTCATCAAAGTTTACCTTTTTTTTTTTTTATAATAAAAACGACTAATTCATTAATTTGATCACCTAACGACACTTGCGAAGATATAGATAATCAACTACCAATCAAATAAAAATATTGACAAAATTTCTCTTTTATAACAAATAATTTTAAACCATGCTATGGCACCTTCGCCACATTCTCATATTAATACCTCTACATAGTTTTTGAGTAAATCCTTCGCTCAAATTATGTTAATTTGAAACGAATACCTCGAGTTGGCTTCAATGACGGTTCACTATTAACTTGTATCCATTGAATAAACGTGCATCAACCAATTAAAGAAAAATAATAATCACATTTCATCTATGGATATCAGCAGGGTGGATAAAGCGGATATTACTCCGCTCCAATTAGCGTGGATACGGGTAGGGGTGAACAAAACCGGTTACCCATTTCGGTTTTCAAGTTCGGTTCAGTTATCCGGTTTTAAAATGAGTGAAATTGTCATTCCATATCCATCCCGGTTAATTCGGTTATCCGGTTTCGGTATCCGAAAAAATCGGTATCCAAAATTCGGTTAACCATATATCCACTTTATTGTCAAATATGATTTTTTTGGTCAAATTTACAAAAAAAAAATTGCGATTTTAAATATTCTTATAAATCGTCCATAGTACACCAAAAGTAAAAAAAAAAAAAAAAAATAGTTCACAATCTAATTGACAAACAACGTCTAAATATAGAGGCAATTGGGAAAATAAAAATGGCAGTACAAGAGTAGAGGCCAAGGGTGAGTAGACGTAAGAAATTACTTAATTTAGGGTGAGTAGTAGAGTAGTTTACTGTCTAAGTAGTAAGTACAATGTATAATTGTACACCACCACAAACAATGTACATCGTAATTAATTTAATTTTTTTGATAATTTTTTTAAAGTAATTTTTTAAATTTTAATCTTAGTTTTGATAAAAACCGGTTTAAAATCGGTTACCCGTTTTACAAATTTTAATATCCATATCCGCTCCGTTTTTGAACTGGAAATTCGGATTCGGAACCCGAATTTGAAAAATACCCGAATTTTCGGATTTTTTCGGATCGGTTTCGGTTATAAAAATCGGATCGGTTTTTTTTTGCTCACCCCTAGATATGGGGGATAGTTTGAAGGGTACTGATATAACAGCCCGACCCACCACCATCTTAATACACCTCACCTAATGGTGATATGAACACTTTCGGGCCCGTTGTCCTCACTTACGCCCAAAAGCACAAAGCCTTGTTACTAGAATAGTGTGGGTGAAATCCTTTATAAACACATCAAATCAACTTTCCCTCACCCATGTGAGACTTTAAATCTCTTGGAGTATTACAAGCTAAGTGAAGCGGGAATGATTACCAAAAATGTAACACCCCGACTTTTCCCTTTTATTTAAATAATTCATTTCGTTAAATTCGTATTTCATTTCTCTTAAGTTTGTTATTTTTGGCTCGTAGAATAAGCGAAATCGTAGTCAGAACTTAAAAACGGAGTAATTAACTTAAAAACGGTGTAATTTCCTCATACGAACTCCGATTCAGGTGATTCCAAAAGCTAAACTGCGTATTTTTTCGACACGTCATAGAATCGCCAAATTTTCAGGAGTCAGTTTGAACCGGTCCACCCTGGGCCGAGCCGAACCCCCAGCTAGGGTTGGGTTTAGGGTTTCTTGTGTAGCTTTTTGATCAAGACATTAAATATCTTATTAACTCCTAGCCCTAGCAACCTTAAGATCTGATTTTTATCTTCCTAATCTCATCCTCATTCATCCCCCATAATTCTCTCACAAAAACTCTCTCAAAACTCATCAAACTCCATTGTTGATCATCTTTTCTTGCATTCCTTTAGCCCTAAATCTTCCCTAGTCTATTCCCTCGGTATATGACTTCTTTTAGTTCTTTTATTTTTCTGATTTTTGTATTATTTTATGTGTTATTATGTTGTGTATTCATTGCTTGTGTGTTTTGGCTTGGGTATTCAAAGGAGAAGGTGATAAGACACCATTCTTATCGACGAGGAGAAAGGCTAACTTGGTTTTGGAGCGGTAAAAGGTAACTGGGTGTAGCCCTAGACATATTTTAACTTGTGTGAGACCGTATGATTGATTGAGGATGTTTTGATTATGTGTGAATGTAAAGCTATGATCTTCTGGGTTGATTGTGCTATGAAATTATGATCTTTGGTCTTAATTGTGTCGGTCTCACACCATTGAGTCTAATCATATGATTTGGGATGTTTGTATGGCTTGAGGTTGATTATATTGTTATTAGATCGAATAAAGATGATAACTTTGGGTATTGTGATGGTTTATTATGGCTATTCTTGGGTTCTTGTGAATATTACTCCGTATTAAGTTGTTTACTATATTGTTTGGTCATTGTAATGTTCAGGATGAGTATGGATGGTTATTAAGTGGTTAACTATGTGGCTATTGAGTTAAGATGGATGTTGTGATGATTTGAGTTAAAGGTTGATTGAATTGATATTGATTTTTGAGTTGGTTCGGGGTTGGATTGAATTGTTTGTATGCTTGAGTTGAGTGTGCGTCACGAGTGCTGATACAGCACGTGCATTGAGGAGTTACGACGTCTTTTGTAGGACGGTGCCGCCTGTCGTGGGTTCTCATCCATTTTGTAGTGGCTCTGAGACTATGGTTATCGAAAGTCCTTTTGTAGGGGCGCCACTGTTTTGTAATGGTGGTTATTGTATGTCCACACTCTTTTGTAGGGGTGTGCTTGGCCAAGTTTAGACTATTGTTCGAGGCATTTTGTAGTGCCGCCATAGGGTCTGAATCTTTTGTAGGGTCCGGGGTGTTTTGTAGCGCCCAGTACTCCGTGCTTACTCTTGCGATTGATTGTTGATTGTTGTTGTTGTTTGTCACTTTGTTGATGACATTCAGATTGTTGATTATTGACTGTCACTTTGTTGATGACAGGTTGAACTCGGATTACTTAAGTTGCGCTTGATTAACTATATAGAACTAATTGTATTTGGGGTTGTATGGTTTGTACAATGGTTGATTTGTTTATACTTTGATTATAGGTCACAAGTTGAGTTAGTTGATTATTGGGTTAGCTTGAGGATGACCTATGTTGGTTGTGCATTTGGGTTGTATTGTTGTTTATGTTGATTATGTTGAAATATGGTAGGAGCACCTAGTTACTCCCACCGATTGTATTTATTACTTTCTTTGTGGCAGGTTAGCGCGGGTTCGGGATTTGAAGTGTGAGAAGCCGTGAGGATTGACCCCGTAGCTAGCTTTTGTTGAGGAACTTGGACTAGACTTGTTGATTTAGACTTTATTATTTTGCATACCTATATTTCATTTTGGATTGTAAGGGGTATTTACTCCCCGTTTGTTAGGCCTCAAGGCCTACTCTTTTAGCTTATGGTTGTCTAGTAAGTGACGACTCGGATTACACGGTGTTTCCGTCACCGTGGTCTTCATTTTTATTCACTTTCTTTTTAAAAATCCTTTTTAAAAGATTATTTTATTTTGTTGGAAAATCCGGGTTGTTACAGTAAAGTTCCCCCAACGTAGGTGGTGGAGCGAAGGTAAATTTCACGTCGCATCCGCACCACATCCTCTTCCGTACCACCTTTGCGGTGGCTTTACCCCCCTAGATTATCAAAAAAATATAATAATAAAATATTCTGATTTAATCATCACAATACTCTAAAATGATAGTTCTAAAAACTTGTTTCGTGTGTTTTTATTGTAGTCGGTGAAACTTTACATGAAAAAATTAATTAAACTTTGGTCAATGCGGATGTGATTTGGTGGGTATCTGGCGGGTCGTGAGTGGGTTAGTGGATATCTGTGCAGGTGTAGGATTAAAATTTTCCTCGTTAGGCGGGTCGTGAGGGGTAGGTGATCATCCGCAATGAGTGATGAGACGGGTGTGGAGGTGAGTTTTTGTTGGTGGATTGTTGAGTAATAAAATTACCGCAAGCGTACGGATCAGTTGTACCACTTACTAGTCGGTATCAGGGAGGTTAATTTGGGACTAAGTACTAGTTCGTCTGAAACTACAAGTTATCAAAGCAAATCACAATATATAATATTTATCTAATCTAATAAACTAAAAAAACATAAAAATAATAAAAACGCGGAAAAAGATAAATATAAGTAATACTAGGGCGAAGGTATCATAGCCAATGCAGATTAGTCGACGCACTAACTCCGTTAAGAACTTATCAAATTGTTATCGAAGTTCACTAAAGACGGAATTTGAGTCTCGTACACAATCACTACAAGTATAAATTGACCAAATTAATTGGGTTCACACGAAAACTTACAAGTGAAGACCTGATTCTCGTACGCGATTTCAACAAGAGAATCACACAACCACAATCAACAATTAAGCACACCCCAAGAGCAACAATTCAATTAGTCATAGTCAATTCGACAACAACTCCATAATAGATCCAACTAGGGATGGCTATGGGTCGGGTCCGAGGGGATCCGAACCCGGACCCGTATTCCCAATGTTAGATCCAGATCCGACTCGAATCCGTCGGGTCTAGAAGTTTCAGACCCACATCCAGACCCACCGGGTCCAATTTGGGCCCGGGTCGAATCCGGGCCCAACATGTGTTTTTTTTTTTTTTTTTAAGAAAATTAGTCATTATTTCGTACTACGTAAAAAGAATTCAACATAATGACCACAAGAAAACTAATAAAATACTATTTACTATTATATTCAATCTTAGTTCTAAAAAAATAATCAATCACAAGTTAATGGTTAAATATTTACATGGAAGATTAAATTAGTAAAGGAAATGTATAGAAGAAAGCCGAGAAGAGTGCGGAATAGCCGATAAAAGTCGAAGAACGATGAAGGTTTAGAGGAAGCAATGACATTGTGTGTTGGTTACTTGTTTTTAATTAAGGTTTTGTGTATGTGTCGTGGAGTTTAATGATGTGCATTGTGTATTTTTGTATTTCTCATTCTAATTTTTATTATATATTATTTTTATTCGGGTCCACGGGTCGGATTCGGCTCTATTTACAAAATCCGGATCCGACCCGGACCCGACTCGAATCCATCGGGTCCAAAAGATTAAGACCCAAACCCGACCCATTTGGGTCGGGTCTAGCGAATTTGGGCCGGATCTAATGGATTCGGGCCGGGTCTTGGACCCATTGCCATCCCTAGGTTCAACCAAACCTTAGAATAAAATTACTTCTTAATCATGAAATTAAAAAATATCAACAATTATAAATTTATTATAAAACATGAGAAAATGTAAAATAACTTAACTTTTTATTAAAATTGAAAGGATGAACATTAATCTTGAAAATTGGGATTGAACATTAAAGGAAAAAGTTTTCTTAACCTAAGACTAAACTAAACACTGTAAATTAAGATGATGGTAGACTGTATTTTTATTTGTTTTATTTACAAGGCTTATTTACATAATTCAGACTTTTCCATTTAGTTAGAAGCACATCCCACTTCTTTATTCGATCCTTTCTCGCAATCGAACCTGTCGTCGAATTCGTTTTTATTTCCCGTCAACATTTATTCAGCATAAAAAGCTTCATCCTGCAACAAATATAATATATTCGTAGTAAATCGTACAAGGAGTAAACAAAATACAAAATATAGCGAAAATGCCGAAAATATGTGAAACATGACGGGGAGTAAATATATTAAATATGGGTAAAATGTCGACTCATCATGGATGTGGGTATGAGTAGACCTGGAAAAACAGACCCGACCCGATAAGGCTGACCCGAGACCCGAAAATGACCCGATAATCGCAATCCGAAACTGACCCGAAACCCGAAATGACCCGACCCGACCCGACCCGTTTTGCTTTGACCCGAAATTGTCCCGGAACCTGAATTGACCCGATACAAAATATTATTCGTGATTTCAAATGACTTAAAAATAACTTATTTAAAATCATGTAATCAGTTACCGCCAATTGTATACATAAAAACCTTAAAGAGTAACCTTTTGACGAAAAAATGTTTTTTTTTACCAAAAATTTGCATTTTGACCCGAAAAGCTCTTGACCCGACCCGACCCAAATTGACCCGAACCCGAAATGACACTATAACAGTTGACCTGATATCGACCCAAAACCCGAAATGACCAGACCCGATTTGATACCTCAATCAAACCCGAAATGACCCGACCCGACCCGATTGACCCGTTTGCCAGGTCTAGGTACCCTTCCCCCACGTTTACCCAGCCTCGTTGACATCCCTACTCATAAACACAAAATTCTTGAAATAAAGGATGGGATAAAGAACTAAAAAGGAGAATTGAAAACCCCCTAAATAAATGGACGAAATCATCTTAATTATTTAGTGAGAAATTTTATTATTGGTGAAATATCATAGTTCAATTAGAAGATTAACTCGATCATGATATCTTTTTTCGTTAATAGTAACTCTGAATTTTTGATAAAAATTAGAAAATTTTTAAGAGAAGATATAAATGAGACCATCCATTTCCACACTTTCTTTGAATGACCCGAAAGGGCCTCAAAGATTCATATCTTGATTATCAAAATACAAAACATCGTCAAGAGTGAGGACTAGCTTGTGCCTCATAACTCCAAAATCGATTCGCTACTCTATTAAATAAATGCGAAGAAAGATAATGAAAATAAGACCTTTAGTTTCTAATTTCGTTAATGAAAAGATAAAATCTATTTCGTTACCCCTTTTGATGTTTTTTTTTTTATTGAAGCGCGCCCTATATCAACCACAATAAGGGGGTGAAGGGATTTGAACCTGAGACCTATTGTGCAGAATACCTTTGTTTTAGCCACTAGGTTAAGACCTCTTCGATTTTTTATGAGTTATAGATGTGATTACTTATTTACTAATGTAACCAGTATTACGTGCTGCTTCCATATTCATAAGAATGACTTCAGCTTAACAAACCTCCACTTCGCCTTCTTCAATGATTGAGAAACACTATTGAATCTATCCATCATCGTTCTTTGCTCCCGCGCCAATTGCATTCATGCCATCACACACCCCTACGTCAATATCAAACTTAATAGATCTTGGCTGCGGCACAACGATCCATCAATAACTTCCAGTCCTATCCTTAATTTTTGTCACTATTCATTCAATACGTGTGTCAACGCCTTGTAAAATGAATAGAAATACTACGAATAAGAGCGTTCACATTCCAGTCCAGAACTTGAAATTGGACCGGTCCGGCCGGAACGAACCGAACTAACACTCATAACTATGAAAATATGGTAGGAAGAAAGTAATCTCGTGCTAACAATTGGATATATAAAATGAAGTATTATATAATGATTACAAATAAAGTCGTATTATAACAAATACTCCCTTTGATCGGTCACATTGTTGACCAAAATTCTCCTGACAAAAAATGGTCAACCATTAGTAATTTTGACAGATCGAAAGAAGTATCAACTAAAATTTTCGTATTTATCTTTTTATTTCTCTACTCATTATTTTATTTTTTTGATTTTTTTTTAATTTAAAAAATTAGACAATCAATGTAAGACTAGGTTGCACCAAAACGGACACAGACACGACACGAGACATGGGACATGTCAATCCAATTTTTTAGGACACGAGACACGACAAGAAAAAACCAATATGTTTGTTTAAAATAAAGGGAATTTATAGCTGATTACAACCAAACATTTAAATTGTGCTATTATAGTTCGAAAAGTCATAAAACAATCACTATGCCAACATTTGTTTGAGGGCGGCTGACTGAGTGAAAGGGTGACGGGCGACAGATTGGCAGAAGTGAAAATAGGAGACGATGAGTGACAATTTGGTTACTAACTAAGTGACTATCGTGCTTTTTAGGAATTTGTATTCCAATTTTTTTTTTAAATGAAAAAGTTAGTATTATGGGGTGTCCGTTAGACACGAGTCGTGTTCAAGTTAATTGGGCCGTATCCAACACGTTTTTTTTTAAAAACTAAACTGAGGACACGATTTGAGGCGCGTCTAACACGTTTTGAGATGTGTCCTACATGTATCCGTATCCGACACGAAAACGCCCAAAACTAGAAGTGTCCGAGCAACTTAGAGGTAGAATGTAAAGATGTGAGACACATGATCTAATCCCTCCTCATATCAAGTGGTTTCACACTAGACCTGTCAAAAATCGACCCGACCCGAAAAACCGACCCGACCCGACCCTTTTTTTAGGGTCAAGACTCGTAAAATTTACCCGTGACCTGAAATGACCCGAACCCGAAATGACCCGTTAATTTAGGGTCAAAACTCGACCCGACCCGTTCGACCCGATGGGTCAAGTGTAATTTCGTGTAACAAAACTTTTTGAACCTACAAAATTAATATTTCATGAAAAATAATAATTTAATATTAATAATTATTACAACCTCAATATTATAAGTTGGAATATCAAAATGATAATGAAAATTATGATTGAAATATTATGAATATATTATAAATAGACTATTTTAATTTTATAAATTACAAGAATGAATATATATCAACTTTAGTATTATATATGTACAATAAAATATGTACATAATGTAAAATAACAATAAAAGAAATTTTTTTATTAAAAAAATACTCGTAATAAATAAAAAGGCATAAAAACGTATTAATTCACAGTATTGGCCAAACCGACTCGACTCCATATTCGAAATCAACCCAGATTGGCCGACCCGTATAACCCGAACCCAATCCGCCCGACCCGTTTGACAGGTCTATTTCACACCAATCTCACACACCCAAAAAAGCAACACCCTTTTATTTCCACAAGTTTTGTCCCTCTCATTTCAACCCCATAAAAAACCAAATTAAAAACCCCCTCAAAAATCCACACATCATCTTCTTATACAACAACACAAGAAAAAAAGCACCCCCACACGTTACACCCACTCCACATATCCAAAATCTACCTATTTATTTACTTACTATTCACTAATCCTAATTACCCAAATATTTCTTCCTTAATCACACTATTTTTTCCATCTATTTTTCATTCTTCCATCCACTAAACCGCCTTTTTTATCCATTTTTTTTTTATTTTTTTTTCGCTTTGATATTATTATTAATAATAATAATAAAAATCAAAATTATTTATTAGGAAATTACCCCAAAATCCAAATCAACCCTTGCACTTAGTTATTGGGTAACTAATCATCTTTCCTAATTATCTTAAACTTCCTTAATCACCTTTTATTTTCTTTCAAAAAAAAAAAAAACCATATAAAATCTTCATCATCTCACAATTTTAGCACCAACCCACCTAACAAAATCCAATCTTTCTTAATCTCCACCATTACCCACATGCAAATCTAAACCAAAAATAATAAATAAAAAAAAAAACATAAAATTTCATCCAAAAAAAATTAAAATTCACATTTTTTTTTCCAAGAAAAAAAACCTTGTTTTTGATATTTTTATTTTGTGTTGGGTATGACGCGGCGTTGTTCTCATTGTTCCAACAATGGGCACAACTCGCGCACGTGTCCTACACGCGCAACCACCGCAGGCGGTGGTTCTAGCGGCGGCGGCGGTGGTGGGGTGAAGTTGTTTGGGGTGAGGTTGACGGATGGTTCGTTCATGAAGAAAAGTGCAAGTATGGGGAATTTATCTCATTATTATAATAATAATAATCAAGGTTCATCCACGTCAGCCGCCACGTCACCCGGTCTAGACCAACCCGGTTCACCTCCAGTTCATGACCCGGTTCGTGATGGGTACTTGTCTGATGATCCTACTCATCATGTCTCTTGTTCTTCCTCTAATCGCCGTGGTGAGAGGAAAAAAGGTGATTTTTATTTTCATTTTAAATAGTTAATTTAATTAATGTTCATTTTTTTTGGGATTAATTTTTTTTTTTTGGGTTAAAGAAGTTTAATTTATAATTTTTGTTTTTGATTTGTGCTTAGTCTAATTCAATTGAATTGTATTTTTAGTTGCATTAGTTTGATTAATGTTTTGTGTTGAGTGATGAAAATAATTGGAGTTAAAAAAAAAGGTTATAAATTGTTAATTGAATGTGTTATTTTTGAGAAAATGGATATTGTTTTTACTGTTCATTTATCCAATTATATGTCAAAATGTGTGGTATAGAAGTTTGTGTGTTAAGATCAATATTATTATTTGATGGATAAAGTTTATTCTTTGATGCCTTTTCTTTTTTAATTTGATGCTGAGTTTAGTCATTTTAATTGCATATTTGTTTTCAGATAACTTCACATTTTTAATGTCAATGATAGTCTATGATGTGAGGGAGTTTTA